>JAIOJX010000024.1:31230000-32532500 GCA_022376925.1 Tragulus kanchil
ACATATTCCATGCCATATTTTGGGGTCTTTGTGTATATATTAACAATTACATATAATCTACATAAGCTTGAAAGAAGTAAATTATAACAAAAAAGAATAAATCAGAAAGATAACTTTTCAAGGACTAATTTTGGGTCTGGTCCCTAAAAAAACTACTCATTATAGGTGATGAAAAAAGCGAGGCTTCAATAAATCAGCTCTAGTCTATAACTTGAAATGTTCTATTTCAAAAAGCCCAACATTCATAATTTCTAATCCAATTCTTCACATACAAGACCATAGCCACTGACTTCTACATTTTTATTCAAATCATGGAGCACTAACCTATAGAACTTAATTCATATAGACATTCAACAAACATTTATTAAGGACTAATGCCAGGTTCTGAGAATACAAAGAACAACAAAATGATAGTTTCTCTACTCTATGATGACACAGTCTACTGTTTTGTTAAACATCAACTAAAAGCCATGCAAGTAAAAAGCAGCCTAATCTGAGAAATTCATTGGGAATATGAAACCCAGCAGATGGAAGACAACAACAGGAAAACCACTTTTCAGAACCACTTTATGACAGTTAAGAAAGGGAGGCAGGTAATAAAGAAAATGAAACATATGAGGGAAAGAGAAAGAGAAGATACTGAGAAGGTCATGAAGTAATCTAGCAAGAAGCTGCAAGTAGAACTGTCACTAAAACACAAGAAGAAATATGTAATATTTTGGCTAAGGGGGGACTTAATGTCTGCCTGTCTTTTCCTTTTATTTAACCTTGGTACTAATTAATATTAAACATATCTAAGCATAAATTTGAATGGAAAAGTAAATCAAAGCCAAAGCAAAACTCTGGAGAAAACGTATTATACCACATTACCCAATACAATAAATATGCTCTAGAAATATGTGCAGAATAAGTCCAACACAGTATTATGAAAATGAGATCAAAGAATCACATCATAACCTCAGCCTCTTGAAAACTGTGAGATTTAAGAAAAATGTTGGTGTTTTCCTCTTATCCTTAATTCTACAGCTATAAATACAGTTTTATGCCACTGATCCATGCTCAGAAACAGCCCAAAGTCTTCCTTCAAAACAGGGTACTCTAGAAACTATACATACTTAGAGGAAAACAAAGCTTATGCATATTTGTTTGGGGTCTTTGTGTATATATTAACAATTACATATAATCTACATAAGCTTGAAAGAAGTAAATTATAACAAAAAAGAATAAATCAGAAAGATAACTTTTCAAGGACTAATTTTGGGTCTGGTCCCTAAAAAAACTACTCATTATAGGTGATGAAAAAAGCGAGGCTTCAATAAATCAGCTCTAGTCTATAACTTGAAATGTTCTATTTCAAAAAGCCCAACATTCATAATTTCTAATCCAATTCTTCACATACAAGACCATAGCCACTGACTTCTACATTTTTATTCAAATCATGGAGCACTAACCTATAGAACTTAATTCATATAGACATTCAACAAACATTTATTAAGGACTAATGCCAGGTTCTGAGAATACAAAGAACAACAAAATGATAGTTTCTCTACTCTATGATGACACAGTCTACTGTTTTGTTAAACATCAACTAAAAGCCATGCAAGTAAAAAGCAGCCTAATCTGAGAAATTCATTGGGAATATGAAACCCAGCAGATGGAAGACAACAACAGGAAAACCACTTTTCAGAACCACTTTATGACAGTTAAGAAAGGGAGGCAGGTAATAAAGAAAATGAAACATATGAGGGAAAGAGAAAGAGAAGATACTGAGAAGGTCATGAAGTAATCTAGCAAGAAGCTGCAAGTAGAACTGTCACTAAAACACAAGAAGAAATATGTAATATTTTGGCTAAGGGGGGACTTAATGTCTGCCTGTCTTTTCCTTTTATTTAACCTTGGTACTAATTAATATTAAACATATCTAAGCATAAATTTGAATGGAAAAGTAAATCAAAGCCAAAGCAAAACTCTGGAGAAAACGTATTATACCACATTACCCAATACAATAAATATGCTCTAGAAATATGTGCAGAATAAGTCCAACACAGTATTATGAAAATGAGATCAAAGAATCACATCATAACCTCAGCCTCTTGAAAACTGTGAGATTTAAGAAAAATGTTGGTGTTTTCCTCTTATCCTTAATTCTACAGCTATAAATACAGTTTTTATGCCACTGATCCATGCTCAGAAACAGCCCAAAGTCTTCCTTCAAAACAGGGTACTCTAGAAACTATACATACTTAGAGGAAAACACAGAAAGAACATTTGATGACATAAATCAAAGCAAGATCTTCTATGATCTAGAGTAACAGAAATAAAAAAAAAAAAAGTGGGACCTAATTAAACTTAAAAGTTTTTGCAGAGCGAAAGAAATGATAAACAAGGTGAAAAGACAACCCTTAGAATGGGAGAAAATAATAGCAAATGAAACAACCAACAAAGAATTAATTTCCAAAATATACAAACAGCTCAGACAACCCAACACCGATAAAACAAACAACTCAATCAAGAAACGGAAAAAAAAGACCTAAACAGAAGAAGACATACACTTGGCCAAAAAACACATGAAAAGATGCTCAACATCATTCATTATTAGAGAAATGCAAATCAAAACTTCAATGAGCTATCATCTCACACCAGTCAGAATGGCCATCATCAAAAAATCTACAGACAGTAAATGCTGGAGAGGGTGCGGAGAAAAGGAAACACTCTTGCATTGCTGGTGGGAATGTAAATTGATACAACCACTATGAAAGACAGTATGACGATTCCTTAAAAAACTAGGAATATAACCACCATATGACCCAGCAATCCCACTACTAGGCATTTACCCTGAGAAGATCAAAATTCAAAGAGACACATGTTCATTGTGGCACTTTTTACAATAGCTAGAACAAGGAAACAACCTAGACACCCATCGACAGATGAATGGATAAAGAATCTGGTACACATATACAATGGAATATTTCTCAGCCATAAAAAGAAATGCAGATGAATCAGTCCTAATGAGGTGGATGAATCTAGAACCTATTATACAAAGTGAAGTAAGTCAAAAACAGAAGAACAAATATAGTATACTAACACATATATGGAATCTGAATGATTGTACTGATAAATGCACATGCAAAGCAGCAATGGGGAAACAGACATAGAGGATAGACTTACGGACATTGGAGGGACGGAGGAGTGGCTGAGAGGTATGGAAAGAGTAACACAGAAACGAACACGACCATATGTAAAAGAGACAACCACTGCTAATGTACTGTAAGACTAAAGGAACTTACATAGAGGCTGTGCAGCCACACAACCTGGAGAGGTGGGATGGGGAGGGACGGGGGGGGGGTTCAGATGGGAGGGGTCAAGGGCAAACCTATGACTGATTTGGGTTTATGTATAGCTGCAAATAACAAAAGCTTATAACAGCAAAATAAAAATAAATAAATAAAACAACAGGGTACTCCTACTCCAATTCACTAGAAAATCATCTTTTCCTTAATTTACCTCAAAACTATTTATTATGCTTAAAGAATAACAAAATCAATACTTAGTACTAGAAGCAGAACACTATCACTTGAGTACCTGAAAACAAGAAAATGTTTTTAAATTTTTACAGAAACATATTGATGTTAGTTGGGGATAAGGGGAATTCTGAAGTCTCAGATTCACATATATCATCACAATTCTTTTTATAATATCTCCCTTTTTTTAAAATTTTGGCCTCTTGCATTGGTCCTTCATTTATTTATTTTCATCCATCTTTATTCTCTGACCTGTGTGGGCCTCCCATCGCAGTGACCTCTCTTATAGCAGAGCACCAGCTCTGGATGCATGCGCCCCAGAGCGCCAGCTTGTAACTGGACACACCGGTCCAGCCTCTCCGTGGCACATAGGATTCTTCCCAGATCAGGGATCGAACTGGCACCCCTTGCACTGCAAGGTGGACTCTTTACCCACTGAACCACCAAGGAAGCCCCCACAATTTTTATACATGTGGTTGTCCATATGGATATGATAGAAAATGAAAGACCTCGGGTAATGTGAACAAAGAAAATTTAATAAAAATTATGCTATGAAAAAATAACAAGCAAAGGTATAATTATGTGCTTAGAAACCATCACCCTTCTTATGCAAGAGAAAATAGAAGGCACATTTTCTTAAAGAATCTCACTAATTCTCAGCTTCCTTTGATATAGATCTTCTAGTATATACACGTTTAAGTCATTTACATGACAACAGAATGAGTATTCTTTAGTGCTCTTGCTCCCCTTATTATTTTGGTTAATTGTAACTTTTCTAGAGAAGTTCATATACATTTTATGGAGGTATGGAAAGAGTAACACAACGAACACGACCATATGTAAAAGAGACAACCACTGCTAATGTACTGTAAGACTAAAGGAACTTACATAGAGGCTGTGCAGCCACACAACCTGGAGAGGTGGGATGGGGAGGGACGGGGGGGGGGGTTCAGATGGGAGGGGTCAAGGGCAAACCTATGACTGATTTGGGTTTATGTATAGCTGCAAATAACAAAAGCTTATAACAGCAAAATAAAAATAAATAAATAAAACAACAGGGTACTCCTACTCCAATTCACTAGAAAATCATCTTTTCCTTAATTTACCTCAAAACTATTTATTATGCTTAAAGAATAACAAAATCAATACTTAGTACTAGAAGCAGAACACTATCACTTGAGTACCTGAAAACAAGAAAATGTTTTTAAATTTTTACAGAAACATATTGATGTTAGTTGGGGATAAGGGGAATTCTGAAGTCTCAGATTCACATATATCATCACAATTCTTTTTATAATATCCCCCTTTTTAAAATTTTGGCCTCTTTTATTGGTTTTTGATTTATTTATTTTCATCCATCTTTATTCTCTGACCTGTGTGGGCCTCCCATCGCAGTGACCTCTCTTATAGCAGAGCACCAGCTCTGGATGCATGCGCCCCAGAGCGCCAGCTTGTAACTGGACACACCGGTCCAGCCTCTCCGTGGCACATAGGATTCTTCCCAGATCAGGGATCGAACTGGCACCCCTTGCACTGCAAGGTGGACTCTTTACCCACTGAACCACCAAGGAAGCCCCCACAATTTTTATACATGTGGTTGTCCATATGGATATGATAGAAAATGAAAGACCTCGGGTAATGTGAACAAAGAAAATTTAATAAAAATTATGCTATGAAAAAATAACAAGCAAAGGTATAATTATGTGCTTAGAAACCATCACCCTTCTTATGCAAGAGAAAATAGAAGGCACATTTTCTTAAAGAATCTCACTAATTCTCAGCTTCCTTTGATATAGATCTTCTAGTATATACACGTTTAAGTCATTTACATGACAACAGAATGAGTATTCTTTAGTGCTCTTGCTCCCCTTATTATTTTGGTTAATTGTAACTTTTCTAGAGAAGTTCATATACATTTTATGGTGATATCAGTAACATACCAGTACAAGAGGCTGTGACTTTCATAATACCAATGGTGCAGAATCAGCAGGAGTAACCCCATTCTATCACAAAGCTCATTTCCTACAACTAGACAAGGTGATGACAGAGAACAGAGCAGCTATGTAATTAAGCAATGCCCTGCCTTGCAACAAAACTAGTGTTGAGTGTCATTTGACTAACATACAGCATTGAATTTTTTAAAAAAGTAAACCATGTAAATAAAAAGCAAAATCTGCCTGGGTAAAGGACATACAAAGGTTAGCTGTGACATACAAAGGTTTACCTGTGGAAACTTTAAAAAAAAAAAAAAATATATATATATATATATATATATATAAACTGATACCATGACTTTTCAATTAAATATTCACTAAATATCATTTGATTTTAAGAAAAAACCAATTTAAGCATTTCCTCTTGAGACTGTCCAGTAATTATAGTTTCGGTACATTAGACTAAAATAGGATAAAATTTTTTCTTTAGATGCATGTTTTATTAAAAGCCATCTGCTACAATAATACACTGGAGAACAGAGAGAAGACAGGCTTTCCTCTGAGCAGTACCAATAACCTGACAAGAGTAATCACAGTGAAGCCTTATCTGTCCATGCAATGCTCAAGAAAGCAGAGAACTTGCAGACTCTTAAAACAGGCCTCTCTTGCTCTTGTTTTTTATTTGTATTCCAAAGAAGGTTTTTTGGCAGCACTACCAAAGTAATACTTGCAACTTTGCCCTTTTTCCTCTCTAATAGAGGTCCAAGCATATTTGCTCCCTGTACTTTATCAAATTAGATTTCTTTGCAAGTTTATACTGTTTTGAACTCAGTCAGTAGACGGTGCTTTTCAGTTCAGTGATTCTGAACAGCCATGTGCATCCTAGCCCAGCTCCTGACTCGCCACAGGTCCTCAAACATTTACTGAACAGATACTGTCAAACCATTAGTTCAAAGTCTATTACATAAACTGTAGGTGAGCAATACATATTTTGGTTAATTCTTCTAGTATATACACGTTTAAGTCATTTACATGACAACAGAATGAGTATTCTTTAGTGCTCTTGCTCCCCTTATTATTTTGGTTAATTGTAACTTTTCTAGAAGTTCATATACATTTTATGGTGATATCAGTAACATACCAGTACAAGAGGCTGTGACTTTCATAATACCAATGGTGCAGAATCAGCAGGAGTAACCCCATTCTATCACAAAGCTCATTTCCTACAACTAGACAAGGTGATGACAGAGAACAGAGCAGCTATGTAATTAAGCAATGCCCTGCCTTGCAACAAAACTAGTGTTGAGTGTCATTTGACTAACATACAGCATTGAATTTTTTAAAAAAGTAAACCATGTAAATAAAAAGCAAAATCTGCCTGGGTAAAGGACATACAAAGGTTAGCTGTGACATACAAAGGTTTACCTGTGGAAACTTTAAAAAAAAATATATATATATATATATATATATATAAACTGATACCATGACTTTTCAATTAAATATTCACTAAATATCATTTGATTTTAAGAAAAAACCAATTTAAGCATTTCCTCTTGAGACTGTCCAGTAATTATAGTTTCGGTACATTAGACTAAAATAGGATAAAATTTTTTCTTTAGATGCATGTTTTATTAAAAGCCATCTGCTACAATAATACACTGGAGAACAGAGAGAAGACAGGCTTTCCTCTGAGCAGTACCAATAACCTGACAAGAGTAATCACAGTGAAGCCTTATCTGTCCATGCAATGCTCAAGAAAGCAGAGAACTTGCAGACTCTTAAAACAGGCCTCTCTTGCTCTTGTTTTTTATTTGTATTCCAAAGAAGGTTTTTTGGCAGCACTACCAAAGTAATACTTGCAACTTTGCCCTTTTTCCTCTCTAATAGAGGTCCAAGCATATTTGCTCCCTGTACTTTATCAAATTAGATTTCTTTGCAAGTTTATACTGTTTTGAACTCAGTCAGTAGACGGTGCTTTTCAGTTCAGTGATTCTGAACAGCCATGTGCATCCTAGCCCAGCTCCTGACTCGCCACAGGTCCTCAAACATTTACTGAACAGATACTGTCAAACCATTAGTTCAAAGTCTATTACATAAACTGTAGGTGAGCAATTACATAAAAATATCATTTTGACATGACATTTTCTGAGGTTTTTCATTGCACATATTTATTCTAACATGAATAAACTTGTAGTATGTTCTTTCCATTTTACCAAGGGACAAACATTGACCCATAAGCAGTGGATACAGTTAGCCAACTGCAGTGGAAGTGAGGGATGGAAGAAACATGCTGACTTTACCTCCTAAAGCTTCCAGGATAACCCAAGCTAAGTCATCAAGGGCACCTGGATCATTACGTAAGTCACTCCTCTACCGTACTTCCTGCCCTGCCCTCTCAGACATATTTAATTCCCACCTTGGGCATCAACTTGCCCATGACGTCTTCTCTGACTTGCCCAATCAGAGCTATCGCTACCTCTTTTGTATTCCACACACTTGATTAAAAAACCTGTTAGAACCTGTGTCGTATTATATTTGAGTTATCTGTGTATGGGTCTGGCTTTCCCGAGGCCATGTTCCTCAACATCATGAGCCCTTTTTGCCTACATAGGCCAAGAAACTACAAGGAGTCCAGTCAATAAAAGATGCTCAATGATGAACAGACATATGGACATTGTGGGGAATGAAAAGTGGGTGGGAGGCATACAGTGAGTAACATGGAAACCCATACTATCATATGTGAAAAAGACAGCTTTTGTCATTGCGTTATGGGAATAGGGGATCCTGCAGCGGCTGTGAGACGGCCTGTTGGAGTGGGATGCAGGGTACTGGCAGGGGGGTGGAGGAGGGAGGGAGCCAGGGATACACATAGGACTAATCTGGGATTATACATATCTATATATAACAAAACTCTGTAAAAGTAAAAAGTAAAATAAAAATAATTATTAAAAAAAAAAAGATGCTCAATGATCAGTTATGCAATGAGTACACTGACACCTGCCTTGCAGTCTTGATCACATCACGCAGATTCATTAGATGAGATCTTTAGAGGATATCATTTGACTTTATGGTATACTTGAATATGTATAATCAATCACTAATAATTCATATAATCATTATAAAGTCAAGTTTAAGAATTCAAACATTCCATGATATTCACTAGCCAGAAGAGGAAAAAAAAACAAAACACAGAACAAAACAAATCTGACTTTTCATATTTCTAAAAAGATTACTTCTTAATTGTATAGCTGTTATTCACATCACAGGCTCTTATGAACATACAGTAGAAATATACAACTGATACAAACATCCATTATTACTAATATCATACATTCTTAGCTTACTATTTGCCAAGCACTTTATTATTTAATTCCCACAACAATTCTAGTGGGTACTATTATCCCTGCTTTACAAACGATGAAGCTGAGGCTTAAAAAGTTGAGGTAACTTCTCAAGATCACAAGTTGATACATGGCAGGATGAGACTCAAATCCAGGTCAATCTAGTACTGGAACTTAAACTCTTTAAAAAGAAATTTTGTGTGTGTGCACATGTTACATATACTTCTTAAAAGAAAGATTCACTTGGAAAAAAGCAAATTCAAGTGAGAGAAGGAAATGGCTTATTCCTAAGAGCTTTTCAACTAAAAGCTTGTCTGCTTTTTAACAAAACATAAAGCACGAATGTTATCAATTAGATCACTGCTACAAAAAAGCACAGAATTCTAGTTTAATATTTGCTATGTTATATAAGCAGTATTCAGTGGAGCTGATAAACTATATCACCCATGTCCCAGAATTACTAAAATTACACATACACTTCTGTAAAGCTACATAAAATTCAGGTTGCCCTAAAACACAAACTCCCCTACATCAGCTGGCTCAACTGTGTGAAAATGTTATCATTACTCAATGGTTCCTGAAGCCAGCAATTAAGATTTAATCCTGGCTTTCCCTAGTGGTACAGTGGCTAAGAATCTACCTGCCAGTG
This sequence comes from Tragulus kanchil, assembly GCA_022376925.1. Classification (NCBI taxonomy): domain Eukaryota; kingdom Metazoa; phylum Chordata; class Mammalia; order Artiodactyla; family Tragulidae; genus Tragulus; species Tragulus kanchil. Next base: position 31,239,446 of record JAIOJX010000024.1, read on the forward strand.
CAGGGAACCTGGGTTTGATCCCTTGTCTGGGAAGATTCCACATGCTGTGCGGCAACCAACTAGTCCATGTAGCACAACTACTGAGCCCGTGAGCCACAACTACTACACCCTACACGCCCAGAGTCTGAGCTCCAGTGCAGGAGAAGCCACCACAGTGAAAAGCCCGTGCACCAAATGAAAAGCAGGCCCCTCGCTGTAACTAGAGAAAGCCCCACACGCAGCAACAACAACCCAACAATGACAACCAAACACAAATCATTTTTTTGATCACTTCCATATTATGAAGAATGCTTATTTAATAGAAATAACAAGAAATCTTAATGAGAAGCAATACAGAACTTCAATTTTCAGAAATTCACAGTACAAGTCTGAAACTGATCCATCAACAGTGTTGGAGTCCCCAGCCTCTGGCAGAAATCATGTAGCAGCAGCTACTACATGATAAGGTAGACTAATCCTCACGTCTACTTAGGACAGATGGTAAGAACACCCACTTGAAAAGGGATGGTTTGAAGTTGGGTGATTTCCGCTTTTCTATTACTGATTCTATAAAGTACTGTTAGAACGTTTATCATCTGGAAGGCTTACACATGCTTTTTGCTGTAAACAGAATAATCCCTCAAGTAAACTATTAATTTCATTTCTATCCAATGATTAGCATAAAGTAGAGAAAAGGGATACCCGCTGTTCTTTCTTTAACCTTTTATTACCCTTAATGACAAATGATGGGGAAAATACAGAGAAAGAGTTTCCTTCCAAAGGACTTTAAGACAAAACGTAAGAATGCCCTCACCCTTTCACTTCTATTTCAGAGTTTTCTACTTTATGGATTCATATATTGGCTCTGCTACATAATAACTGTGGGTCTCTTAAAGGCTTTGAACCTCCTTTCCCATACATAGTAAAAATAGGAGTTCATTACTGAAGCTGTCAGGTTTACATAGAAAGGGCATACAAAGCATCAGGCATGATACCCATCCCATACTCCATTAGTTCTCTCAGTGAGTATTTTTTAGCATCTGCTAGAGGGAAGTCTTAGTGTTGAGTGCTAAGATTACAGCAGTGAGCAAAATCCAGACAGTCCCTGCTGACCTAGAGTTTACGGTATAGACTACCCCTGTGGGTCACACTAAACTTACAACCTCTGACCATGGCAGGGCCTTTCAAAGCTCTGTGTCTTCATGCATGGCACTGCCTCCGCCTAAACACACCCTCCTGGTCTTTGTTCCTGGGTAGATGAGCTGGCTGCTCCAGTCTCTGCCCTTCTCTATCACCTTGTTCACGTCTCTGTCACAGCACTTAGCTATGTCATGACCATTCCTCTGCTTTCCAGACTGCCTCCTCCACTGGACTGTTTGTTCCTACTGGCAAGATACCAGTGTTCCTCCTCACACAATACTTCCTTGTTTCCTAAATTAAAGGATGAATTAGTGGCACAAGTACCTAATAGTGTTACATAGATCTCGTTTTCCCTCTTTCTCTTTACTTCTCAGATAGATGTCCTGAACCTCCACGAATATTAAGAATGCACAGTAATATTTTTATTAAGCTACTACGATGAACTGTTAGGAAAACAACGGGATGGTTTGAAGTTGGGTGATTTCCGCTTTTCTATTACTGATTCTATAAAGTACTGTTAGAACGTTTATCATCTGGAAGGCTTACACATGCTTTTTGCTGTAAACAGAATAATCCCTCAAGTAAACTATTAATTTCATTTCTATCCAATGATTAGCATAAAGTAGAGAAAAGGGATACCCGCTGTTCTTTCTTTAACCTTTTATTACCCTTAATGACAAATGATGGGGAAAATACAGAGAAAGAGTTTCCCTTCCAAAGGACTTTAAGACAAAACGTAAGAATGCCCTCACCCTTTCACTTCTATTTCAGAGTTTTCTACTTTATGGATTCATATATTGGCTCTGCTACATAATAACTGTGGGTCTCTTAAAGGCTTTGAACCTCCTTTCCCATACATAGTAAAAATAGGAGTTCATTACTGAAGCTGTCAGGTTTACATAGAAAGGGCATACAAAGCATCAGGCATGATACCCATCCCATACTCCATTAGTTCTCTCAGTGAGTATTTTTTAGCATCTGCTAGAGGGAAGTCTTAGTGTTGAGTGCTAAGATTACAGCAGTGAGCAAAATCCAGACAGTCCCTGCTGACCTAGAGTTTACGGTATAGACTACCCTGTGGGTCACACTAAACTTACAACCTCTGACCATGGCAGGGCCTTTCAAAGCTCTGTGTCTTCATGCATGGCACTGCCTCCGCCTAAACACACCCTCCTGGTCTTTGTTCCTGGGTAGATGAGCTGGCTGCTCCAGTCTCTGCCCTTCTCTATCACCTTGTTCACGTCTCTGTCACAGCACTTAGCTATGTCATGACCATTCCTCTGCTTTCCAGACTGCCTCCTCCACTGGACTGTTTGTTCCTACTGGCAAGATACCAGTGTTCCTCCTCACACAATACTTCCTTGTTTCCTAAATTAAAGGATGAATTAGTGGCACAAGTACCTAATAGTGTTACATAGATCTCGTTTTCCCTCTTTCTCTTTTACTTCTCAGATAGATGTCCTGAACCTCCACGAATATTAAGAATGCACAGTAATTGCCATAGTCCCTTCTTTTTCATGTCAAATGAGACTCATCTTACAAATCAGACTAAAGATCATAAAGGAATTTGCCCAAGGTCACAACCTAGTAACCAGCAGAGCTTGCAATCTGAAGCCACGGTCTCCCTCCAGAGTGAACACCAACATTTCCTCCTGAAGTTTAGTGCTATCACTTTCACCGAGGCAAGTTGTGACTAAAAGCTCCTTGATGCTGCCAGTGGGCTCAACATGATTTCTCCATGATCGAGATGGACCAGCTCATCTGGCTTGTTCTGTTCAGTCCTTAGCTCCAGATAAAGGTTACCAGTTAGTGTGCAGCCCCCATCCTGGTTCACCTTAAATCCAGTCTAGAGCTTTTTAGCCTTTTTAAAACTTTGGTCCCTAGAGTCTTTTTCCTATCAGTCAAAAACGCCTGCCAAGTTTTATATTCTGTAGATTACACTACAAAACAAATCCAGAGGGAGTATTCCTACTGTCACCCAGCCCTCTTCCCTGCTCAGTATTACTCTCTAGCCTGATCTACTAAGGTTTAGGGGGACTCAGTCTCCACACCCCACTGGCCACTGCAAAACTCTCTATGCCAGTACTTCTGAGTGGCTCTTACCTACTCCCTAGAGAAAGCAACATAAGCTAGTAAACCAGAACATGCTGCTCAAATGAACCCACTGCTGTGCTCTCCCTAACTGGATGATAAAATTCCTGGAAAAAAAGACACTATGCTCTGTGTCTTCATGCATGGCACTGCCTCCGCCTAAACACACCCTCCTGGTCTTTGTTCCTGGGTAGATGAGCTGGCTGCTCCAGTCTCTGCCCTTCTCTATCACCTTGTTCACGTCTCTGTCACAGCACTTAGCTATGTCATGACCATTCCTCTGCTTTCCAGACTGCCTCCTCCACTGGACTGTTTGTTCCTACTGGCAAGATACCAGTGTTCCTCCTCACACAATACTTCCTTGTTTCCTAAATTAAAGGATGAATTAGTGGCACAAGTACCTAATAGTGTTACATAGATCTCGTTTTCCCTCTTTCTCTTTTACTTCTCAGATAGATGTCCTGAACCTCCACGAATATTAAGAATGCACAGTAATTGCCATAGTCCCTTCTTTTTCATGTCAAATGAGACTCATCTTACAAATCAGACTAAAGATCATAAAGGAATTTGCCCAAGGTCACAACCTAGTAACCAGCAGAGCTTGCAATCTGAAGCCACGGTCTCCCTCCAGAGTGAACACCAACATTTCCTCCTGAAGTTTAGTGCTATCACTTTCACCGAGGCAAGTTGTGACTAAAAGCTCCTTGATGCTGCCAGTGGGCTCAACATGATTTCTCCATGATCGAGATGGACCAGCTCATCTGGCTTGTTCTGTTCAGTCCTTAGCTCCAGATAAAGGTTACCAGTTAGTGTGCAGCCCCCATCCTGGTTCACCTTAAATCCAGTCTAGAGCTTTTTAGCCTTTTTAAAACTTTGGTCCCTAGAGTCTTTTTCCTATCAGTCAAAAACGCCTGCCAAGTTTTATATTCTGTAGATTACACTACAAAAACAAATCCAGAGGGAGTATTCCTACTGTCACCCAGCCCTCTTCCCTGCTCAGTATTACTCTCTAGCCTGATCTACTAAGGTTTAGGGGGACTCAGTCTCCACACCCCACTGGCCACTGCAAAACTCTCTATGCCAGTACTTCTGAGTGGCTCTTACCTACTCCCTAGAGAAAGCAACATAAGCTAGTAAACCAGAACATGCTGCTCAAATGAACCCACTGCTGTGCTCTCCCTAACTGGATGATAAAATTCCTGGAAAAAAAGACACTATGCTTCACACTTTGTCCACAACACAGTATAAGGCTTATCATTTGGAAGGGTGAGAACAAACGACTATACAAATAAGTAAGCAAATGATCTTGCGTCCCTGGTGAATGGGACAAAAAACAAAAACAAATTTTCATTGATCATCCATTATGTGCCCAGCCCTATACCAGACACAGGGCATTCCCTCAAGAGTAAAAGCGCTGTGGTGTCCTTGGTCCCCTGAAATTGAGAGTCTGCTGGCGAAATAGGCATTAAACAACTAAAAGCATGCTGGGACAGCTACCATCTCTGAGCCAATGGTTGATATGCTAATCTGATGGAGTCCCAAAAACAAATATATTTCAGGGCTTGGTCAGGTATTACAACGTGTGAAGAACAGGGAGTAAGTAATAAAGAGTAGTATGTCAATGTCAAAACAGACAGTACAAGCTTGAGCCGGAAACGTACACCCTTCTTTAATGTATTGTACTGACGATTCCACAAAGCAGGTATCAAGCTGAATGCACCCTGCTGGATATATGCCATCTCACCTAAAAAAGAATGCTTTCAGAATGGGATTTGTTTTTTCAAAGTGTGGACTAGTCCACTACTGCTACAGGATGAAATGATAAGCACATCTTTTTTTTTTTTTTTCTTTCTCACAGAAGCCAAATCCCCTATTCCTTCTTCCCTATGTAATCGGATATACTTGGGAGGGTTTCTAGCAAGTTTATTTGTTCAAGTTGAACCATTTAATTAACTGACCCTGCAATCTTGCCATTGCCTTAATAAGAGAGGAAAGTCTAACAGGACCAAAAGAAAACACGATCAGCTTTGGACCAGAAGGTATCCAATATGCAGGCACTTCTTACTGAAAATCCTCTGGTATTCACGTTCTTTCTCCTGAGCCGCCCCTAAGCTCATATGCATTCACCACCAAAGTGCATTCTTAATACTCTTGGCTACAAGCACTTGCTGTCTGATTTCCACCGTAAGCAAAGAGAAAGGACAAAACTATTTTTTCAATAATTTTTCATCTTAGAATTATTCATCTTAGTTTCATTACATGTGGCTATCAAACAAGGAAGACTATGAGATTAAACATGCCATCTGACTTCCTCTCACAGAAATGCTATGACTTAAGAGCCTGAATAAAGGCCACATATTTTTACACTGTTTCTATGAAAATGTTTTTAATAAACTGTACCGTTAATGATAGAAATATTAATAAATTATATATATATAATGAAACCCTAATAAAACCTCTGTACACCAACGCTTGCTGAAATGCCTGGGCTGTGATATTGGCTGTGATATTAAGACTGATATTGGGAAGGTGAGGCATCCTGGAGGACAATGCAAGCTTCCTGTTTGTAACACTCTCAGTTCCAGATTCTGCCAATGTACCTCTTCCTTTAGCTAGTTCTAATTTATATCTGATCTATATTCTTTGCCTATTAAAACAAAAACTCTGTAACTGTAAAAGTATAATGCTGTGCTACCTGTCTGGGAGAGTCTATGAGAACCCTCAAATTTGTAGCCAACTAGTATGAAGTGAGAGGAACAGTGGGGACCCCTAGCCCTGCAGGTGATTTAAGAAATCTCGGGCAGACTTGGCAGTCTGGAGAAGTACCTGAAGCTTGGCTGCCTTGGTCTTTCTTCTTTTCTGAACATTACGTGATATGAAGCTGCCATCTTGTGAAAACAAGGTGACAAGCAAATGTCAAGGGTATCAGACGGAGTTTAGGCAAGGATGCAGAAGCTGATCTAAACATTTCAAAAAGGATTTAATGCAAGGACTTAACATACTTAAACACTGGAAGACCAAAAGAATGGGAACATCACTGCTAGCTTTGAGGTTTGCCACCACGACAACAGTCCAAAGAATCAGGAGGTTTGCTTTGCTACTGAGATAGGAAACTGCAGGAAAAACAAACTACAGAATGAAGGCGGGTAATTCACAACAGAACACCCAGAGCAAATGCCAAACCTCACAACTGGTAAAGGCTAGGCACCTGCCTACCTCTGCCAGAGGAAAATACGTCTTTTTCCTGTTTCCAGTCTCCACAGGCAGAAAGTAAATCACCATCAGAATACTAAAATGAAAGGGTTTTGGGAATATTTTCTTCGATGAAAACATCTATGTCCTTCTGTTTCTTGATCTTAAAACTTTTTTCATGAAAACTGTATGTTCCAAAAAAATTACATGTGGCTATAAACAAGGAAGACTATGCCATCTGACTTCCTCTCACAGAAATGCTATGACTTAAGAGCCTGAATAAAGGCCACATATTTTTACACTGTTTCTATGAAAATGTTTTTAATAAACTGTACCGTTAATGATAGAAATATTAATAAATTATATATATATAATGAAACCCTAATAAAACCTCTGTACACCAACGCTTGCTGAAATGCCTGGGCTGTGATATTGGCTGTGATATTAAGACTGATATTGGGAAGGTGAGGCATCCTGGAGGACAATGCAAGCTTCCTGTTTGTAACACTCTCAGTTCCAGATTCTGCCAATGTACCTCTTCCTTTAGCTAGTTCTAATTTATATCTGATCTATATTCTTTGCCTATTAAAACAAAAACTCTGTAACTGTAAAAGTATAATGCTGTGCTACCTGTCTGGGAGAGTCTATGAGAACCCTCAAATTTGTAGCCAACTAGTATGAAGTGAGAGGAACAGTGGGGACCCCTAGCCCTGCAGGTGATTTAAGAAATCTCGGGCAGACTTGGCAGTCTGGAGAAGTACCTGAAGCTTGGCTGCCTTGGTCTTTCTTCTTTTCTGAACATTACGTGATATGAAGCTGCCATCTTGTGAAAACAAGGTGACAAGCAAATGTCAAGGGTATCAGACGGAGTTTAGGCAAGGATGCAGAAGCTGATCTAAACATTTCAAAAAGGATTTAATGCAAGGACTTAACATACTTAAACACTGGAAGACCAAAAGAATGGGAACATCACTGCTAGCTTTGAGGTTTGCCACCACGACAACAGTCCAAAGAATCAGGAGGTTTGCTTTGCTACTGAGATAGGAAACTGCAGGAAAAACAAACTACAGAATGAAGGCGGGTAATTCACAACAGAACACCCAGAGCAAATGCCAAACCTCACAACTGGTAAAGGCTAGGCACCTGCCTACCTCTGCCAGAGGAAAATACGTCTTTTTCCTGTTTCCAGTCTCCACAGGCAGAAAGTAAATCACCATCAGAATACTAAAATGAAAGGGTTTTGGGAATATTTTCTTCGATGAAAACATCTATGTCCTTCTGTTTCTTGATCTTAAAACTTTTTTCATGAAAACTGTATGTTCAAAACCACGTTGCTTAGTATATGTGGTAAAGCTTTTAGCACACATATAAACACATACTGCATTGTCAGGAGTTTATAAGTAATATTGTGAGAGACTGTTTTCACTTTTCTCTCAAAGTCTGAAATCTTAAAAGGTATGAGATAACAAAGCCTCTTAGTGAAGAAAGGACTATGACAGTAGCTGCTACCCCATAAACAACCATTAAAAGTATACAATTTCTTACTCAAATGAAAAAGTGATTTGACACCAAGAGCTATAGCCTCTGGACATTTTTGCTCAGATACCCTCATCAATAAAAACATTCGAGTGTAACCTTCCACTTTATGTATATTAATTATTTGTTTCTATTATTCACAAGTGTTGCTGTATGTTTCTATACTATAAAGACCTTAAAAATGAAAAACATTTGCTTTACAAAAATACTATTCAATATCAAATATGGGTCATTTTCATTTTTTTACTTACTGCAATTTTTCTTTTAAGATAAACTTCCCATGACATAAAATTCACCAGAGTGTACAACTCAGTGGTTTTAGTATGTTCACTTTGTTGTGCAACCATCCCTTCTAATTCCAGAATATTTCCATCGCCCTAAATGTAATACCAAACCTGTGAAAAGTCACTCCCAATTCCTCTCTCCTCCATCCCCTGACAAAGAGTAGACTATTTTCTGTCTCCACAGATATAATCTATTTTGAACATTTCATATAGATATGATCATACAATATGACTCCTTATCTTTTACCATGTTTGCCAAGCACTTTATGAAATGGCAACTGGAACACTTCCCCACATCAGCTTTTTGCCTCACGGTTTTCACCATGATTGCCTCTGGAAAACATGAGCAAAGAGTGGATCGTCTGTCTCAGTCTCACTCATCAGCTGTGTGGTTGAAATATGGCCGGAGGATCACTCGTTTTCTCAAACTATGCTTTATAAATCAGAAGGTGTCATATTTTCACATTTCTAATAATCAGTTTCAAATTTTCTACAACTACTTGCACAAAATTTAAATGTACCTGAAATCTCTGATTCCAGATTTTAAAGAAAATAAAGAGTTTTGTAATAATGCAGGCATATTGTTTTCAATCGCAAAAATCACAGAATGATGTTTCAATTGCCAAATGTTTCAAACATCTTTTCTAGAACATCAATTTATTTCCCAAAGTAGTTTCTTTGCCATACACTATGGTAATACTAATTTCTGATTGAAGGAAAGAGTATCGTCATTTCTTTTTTTAAATCTCTTGACATGTAGCATCCTGTGACATGAACCTTTTTAAACCATCTATCCTATGAAGATTAGAACGATATCACTTTATAAATCCATTTAATCTAATGCATGCACACTGCAAGAACACTGTATATGCTAAAAGCAAATATATGAGTTATTCACTGATATTTCATTCCAAGGTATGGAGTCCCTTCTTCCCTCAGCTCACTCCTAAACCACATGGGACAAGAGGCCATCAGACCCAAGGACTTAGTGAGGTACCATGTCACAGCTTATTATCATTTTGTATTTGCAATTTAAAAATGCAAATGGAACTTTATACATCTCTGCCCCCAACATCACTGGATCACCTTGCACATCCCACCATGAAAATACTAATTAAAGATGGTATAAACATTTTAATTTACAAATTTAGTAGTGACTGAATGAATATACTAGGCACTAAGAAAACATCTGTGGAAAGGAGGGTGGCAAAGAGATAAGGAAGGGGAGAAGGAATTAGAGAGAGGGAAATTAGATAGATGATGTAGCCTGAGGAGTAAAGTCTTACTTAACAAAAAATTCCTTTATGAATAGATATTTTCTAAAAAACAACAAACAAAAATCATACTGTTATTTTAAAGTCCATGTTTGCCAAGCACTTTATGAAATGGCAACTGGAACACTTCCCCACATCAGCTTTTTGCCTCACGGTTTTCACCATGATTGCCTCTGGAAAACATGAGCAAAGAGTGGATCGTCTGTCTCAGTCTCACTCATCAGCTGTGTGGTTGAAATATGGCCGGAGGATCACTCGTTTTCTCAAACTATGCTTTATAAATCAGAAGGTGTCATATTTTCACATTTCTAATAATCAGTTTCAAATTTTCTACAACTACTTGCACAAAATTTAAATGTACCTGAAATCTCTGATTCCAGATTTTAAAGAAAATAAAGAGTTTTGTAATAATGCAGGCATATTGTTTTCAATCGCAAAAATCACAGAATGATGTTTCAATTGCCAAATGTTTCAAACATCTTTTCTAGAACATCAATTTATTTCCCAAAGTAGTTTCTTTGTCATAGATTATGGTACTACTAATTTCTGATTGAAGGAAAGAGTATCGTCATTTCTTTTTAAATCTCTTGACATGTAGCATCCTGTGACATGAACCTTTTTAAACCATCTATCCTATGAAGATTAGAACGATATCACTTTATAAATCCATTTAATCTAATGCATGCACACTGCAAGAACACTGTATATGCTAAAAGCAAATATATGAGTTATTCACTGATATTTCATTCCAAGGTATGGAGTCCCTTCTTCCCTCAGCTCACTCCTAAACCACATGGGACAAGAGGCCATCAGACCCAAGGACTTAGTGAGGTACCATGTCACAGCTTATTATCATTTTGTATTTGCAATTTAAAAATGCAAATGGAACTTTATACATCTCTGCCCCCAACATCACTGGATCACCTTGCACATCCCACCATGAAAATACTAATTAAAGATGGTATAAACATTTTAATTTACAAATTTAGTAGTGACTGAATGAATATACTAGGCACTAAGAAAACATCTGTGGAAAGGAGGGTGGCAAAGAGATAAGGAAGGGGAGAAGGAATTAGAAGAGAGAGAGAAATTAGATAGATGATGTAGCCTGAGGAGTAAAGTCTTACTTAACAAAAAATTCCTTTATGAATAGATATTTTCTAAAAAACAACAAACAAAAATCATACTGTTATTTTAAAGTCCATGATTTAGAGTAGATTAAGAAATTGGAAGGTAAGACCTAAGAATAGAGCCTAGGATCCAGGATTACCTGTGTTCTAAAATCAGTGTTTTGGGACATAAGCAGAGGAACTGACAGTGGAACCAGAGGCTCCTGACAGGATAAGGATCTGGGCAACTAGCCACATCATTTACATGTAAGGTTACGTAAGCACAGACAGACTTATAATTTCAAGTTAATCTGACTTTAAAGTTAGAGTACAATTACACTGTGTACAACTGTATATAAATCTCACACAATAATAAAGGTTAATTGAAAGTACCTGAAATATAAGTATATTCCAACTTAGTAAATAGTTATATAACAATCACTCAAATGAAAAAAATGAAAGCCAAGGCATTAACTGTTCATAGACAACTACAGTGCATTGTTTATCACTGTTCAACAAGTGTTCAGAACAAAAGGCAGAAATATTCATGAATGACGCAGTGTGGTTTTTAAGACATTCAAAGCATTGACAACTCACTAGAGCTATGCAAACAGGATATACTTACTCTACTGTCTCATGAGAATAACAAGAGAAGAGCTCCTACCTTTGTGATGAGAAGGCGGTACCTATCCAGCATTGCCTGGTTGTCATGGCAGCCTGCTAATAATTGCCAGACCTCGGCCCTCAATGCTTCAGGAACACCACTCTTCACCAAAGTGGACAGCCCCTTCGGCCGTGCACCAAGGTTACTGTGCCTGAGAAAAGCAAGAAAATAAATCATTCATACTCCCTCCACAACAGCTGACCTGCTGGGGAAAAAAAAAAAGTTAACGGGACAAGAGGCCATCAAATTAGTGAGGAGTCACAGCTTATTATCATTTTGTATTTGCAATTTAAAATGCAAATGGAACTTTATACATCTCTGCCCCCAACATCACTGGATCACCTTGCACATCCCACCATGAAAATACTAATTAAAGATGGTATAAACATTTTAATTTACAAATTTAGTAGTGACTGAATGAATATACTAGGCACTAAGAAAACATCTGTGGAAAGGAGGGTGGCAAAGAGATAAGGAAGGGGAGAAGGAATTAGAAGAGAGAGAAATTAGATAGATGATGTAGCCTGAGGAGTAAAGTCTTACTTAACAAAAAATTCCTTTATGAATAGATATTTTCTAAAAAACAACAAACAAAAATCATACTGTTATTTTAAAGTCCATGATTTAGAGTAGATTAAGAAATTGGAAGGTAAGACCTAAGAATAGAGCCTAGGATCCAGGATTACCTGTGTTCTAAAATCAGTGTTTTGGGACATAAGCAGAGGAACTGACAGTGGAACCAGAGGCTCCTGACAGGATAAGGATCTGGGCAACTAGCCACATCATTTACATGTAAGGTTACGTAAGCACAGACAGACTTATAATTTCAAGTTAATCTGACTTTAAAGTTAGAGTACAATTACACTGTGTACAACTGTATATAAATCTCACACAATAATAAAGGTTAATTGAAAGTACCTGAAATATAAGTATATTCCAACTTAGTAAATAGTTATATAACAATCACTCAAATGAAAAAAATGAAAGCCAAGGCATTAACTGTTCATAGACAACTACAGTGCATTGTTTATCACTGTTCAACAAGTGTTCAGAACAAAAGGCAGAAATATTCATGAATGACGCAGTGTGGTTTTTAAGACATTCAAAGCATTGACAACTCACTAGAGCTATGCAAACAGGATATACTTACTCTACTGTCTCATGAGAATAACAAGAGAAGAGCTCCTACCTTTGTGATGAGAAGGCGGTACCTATCCAGCATTGCCTGGTTGTCATGGCAGCCTGCTAATAATTGCCAGACCTCGGCCCTCAATGCTTCAGGAACACCACTCTTCACCAAAGTGGACAGCCCCTTCGGCCGTGCACCAAGGTTACTGTGCCTGAGAAAAAAAGCAAGAAAATAAATCATTCATACTCCCTCCACAACAGCTGACCTGCTGCTGTTATGGAAAGTGTATTAATGAGTTTATAATAAGTATACTAATAAGTCTTACACTTATTAAAGTGTAAGACTGGATCAAGAGGAAAATTGCAGGGAGAAGCAGGAAATATTAATAGCAGTGTTTAAGTCTAGCAATGTCTACAACTTTTCCTCTTGATTGCATCTTCCTTATTAGTGAAACATATTATCCTACCCACAAGGAAAGTTTCTCCTTCCTCTTATTTACTTTTTAACAATTCTATAGACTTACTCGAAATAATGAATGTGTTAACTATATATTCCCATGCACCATTTCAAGGCATAAAATGAGCCATTTGAATCCCCATAGATGAGTGAATGGCACAATAGCTAATTTCACGTGTGTGGCAAGAGTTGGGGGCTAAGGATGTTGAAAGTGAATCAGAGGCCTATCAAGACCTCTACATCTTCACCCAAAGTGCTCCCGAGAGGAAGAACCCAGCCCTTTCCGACAAACCTAATACAACCTACCCAACTCCCTAGCAACACACACTTATCAGCTTTACCCATTTCCAAGGGTGCTGAGAACTGGAACAAAGACAGGCACACTGTCATGAACTCAGCGAGCACACAGTAGTATGCTACTCTAATAATCTGCCCAACTGAACCAGACACTGAATTGTACTTTCTGGTCTATGCCTAGCTTGAACCTGGAACTGTGTTCCCTACCTTTTTTTTTTTTAATTTTTTCACCTTTTTGTTCAGACTTTATCTCTACTTGTATTTGCTGCTCACCTTTAATCTCTTAGAGCTGATCCTAACATAATTATCCAAACCTTAAAGATGCACTGTGGTTTGGCCTAACATCCCAGGCTTTTGCTTCAGGTTTTGAGCCTGAAAACTTAGAGAAATCATATGTCTATTTTCTAAAATTGGCCTCCCACCTACTTTACCTACTTCTCTATCTTTACACACCTTCCAAATGCAGCCCTTCGGCCGTGCACCAAGGTTACTGTGCCTGAGAAAAAAAGCAAGAAAATAAATCATTCATACTCCCTCCACAACAGCTGACCTGCTGCTGTTATGGAAAGTGTATTAATGAGTTTATAATAAGTATACTAATAAGTCTTACACTTATTAAAGTGTAAGACTGGATCAAGAGGAAAATTGCAGGAGAAGCAGGAAATATTAATAGCAGTGTTTAAGTCTAGCAATGTCTACAACTTTTCCTCTTGATTGCATCTTCCTTATTAGTGAAACATATTATCCTACCCACAAGGAAAGTTTCTCCTTCCTCTTATTTACTTTTTAACAATTCTATAGACTTACTCGAAATAATGAATGTGTTAACTATATATTCCCATGCACCATTTCAAGGCATAAAATGAGCCATTTGAATCCCCATAGATGAGTGAATGGCACAATAGCTAATTTCACGTGTGTGGCAAGAGTTGGGGGCTAAGGATGTTGAAAGTGAATCAGAGGCCTATCAAGACCTCTACATCTTCACCCAAAGTGCTCCCGAGAGGAAGAACCCAGCCCTTTCCGACAAACCTAATACAACCTACCCAACTCCCTAGCAACACACACTTATCAGCTTTACCCATTTCCAAGGGTGCTGAGAACTGGAACAAAGACAGGCACACTGTCATGAACTCAGCGAGCACACAGTAGTATGCTACTCTAATAATCTGCCCAACTGAACCAGACACTGAATTGTACTTTCTGGTCTATGCCTAGCTTGAACCTGGAACTGTGTTCCCTACCTTTTTTTTTTTTTTAATTTTTACACCTTTTTGTTCAGACTTTATCTCTACTTGTATTTGCTGCTCACCTTTAATCTCTTAGAGCTGATCCTAACATAATTATCCAAACCTTAAAGATGCACTGTGGTTTGGCCTAACATCCCAGGCTTTTGCTTCAGGTTTTGAGCCTGAAAACTTAGAGAAATCATATGTCTATTTTCTAAAATTGGCCTCCCACCTACTTTACCTACTTCTCTATCTTTACACACTCTTCCAAATGCAGCCCAGACTTCAGTCTGGACATGCTCTTCATCTGAAAACATGTCCCATGCTTCCCCCACACTCTCATAACCCAGCTACCTCAGAAAAACTGTAATAACTTCCATAACTTGAAAGTTCTAGTGAACTCAACTCATTAGTATCTTTAATATATCATCAAACTGATGACCACGCTGCTTTCTTTTAGCCTCTTAAAGAAAACTTTACAGAACCTAAGCTGACAATACTGACAGACTTAAAGCAAAACAAAGCAAAAAGAGGAAAAGCCTACGTGATTTAACATGCTATGGCACCATTAAAGAACATAATTATGCTGCTGAGTGAAGAAAGCAAGTTTCAGAATAGCATAGATGGTATTGTTTTAAACATACATTCTCTCACACACTGTCTCTCCTTTACACATACTACTTTGAAACCTGCTTTTGACATGCACAGGGAAAGAATATGGAGAAATAAACTCCAAAATATCTCTGTAATGGAATGAAAAGAAGTACTCCTTTTATTTTTCTATACTGTCTGAAATATTTACACCCATCTTGAATCCTTTTATAATCATACACACACAAAAAAGTCATTTTAAGTCTTTAAATTTCTCTAATGAACTCCAATTAAAAACATAAATTTAGTTAATTTGGAAAAACACCATAGCCAAATATGCTCCATAAAATAAATGTCAAGCAGAGGCTTCCCTGGTGACTCACTGGTTAAACAATCTGCCTGTCAATGTAGGTTTGATCCCTGGTCTGGGAAGATCTCGCATGCCACGGAGCAACTAAGCCCAAGTGCCACAACTGCTGAGCCTGTGCTCTAGAGCCCATGCTCCGCAACAAAAGAAGCGACCACAATGAGAAGCCTGTGCACCATAACTAGAGAGCAGTTCCTGCTCGCCACAACTAGAGAAAAACTCTTTCAGCAACGAAGATCTGGACAGCCAAAAAAAAAATTTATCAAAAAAAGCTGATTTAAAAAAAAAGGTCAAGTAGACAGAGTATTAATTATTCTTGAGGGGATTTACACCTACTTGAGTTATCTATATGACACATGGGTTTCTTTCCAGCTGCCTATACTTCTCTAACTAAATTTAAGATTAGCGAAGAAATGGAGCATCACAAGAGAGCCAGGATCAGTTTCATAAAAGGATCTTTTTTGTAATTTCATTATTTGGTTCTGGTTATACTATTGAATAGGAAAAAAGTGATTTGAGGGTTAGGTGAGTTTCTGTACTTAATATAAAATAAAACTGAGATGACTAAAAGCAACAGTGTACAGAGGGCTAAGCTCATTTCTCATGAAACTAAACACAAAATATTCTGAATTATAAGTCCCATAATGGATAAGACATATAAAAGTAATTCAAACTAATTAAATATACTACAAATTCTACAGAGCTCAAGGTCATCACTGTGTATCTACAGCTATTAAAACTCCAATAAATACCTCCCATGTAAAATAAAGCTTTATTCAACCCCACATAACACTGTAGATGTCATAGTGTCTCCCACTTTGCTCATCAAATTTCCCTAAAGGATGGCTGTATACTCAGTATCTGTTTCTTCCCTCACAATCATTCCTCAGCTCAGCTCAGCTCAGCATGGCTTCACTCTTTCACAGAACCAGTTTTCACTTGTGTAGCACACGACCTTTCTCCATGCCACTAAATTCAAGAGACATTTTTTAGTCCTTCCATGGTTGAGCATTTTGTTTCCTTGGCATCAATGACAAAGCACTTATTTCCCTCCTCACAAACCCCATTGCTGATTGCTTTTCCTCTATTAACGTCTTAAGTGTTTCAAGCTTTCAATCTCTCCACTCTCGCTCAGTGATCTAATTCTCGCCACTCTCTTGTCTCTGGGCAGTATCACCTATCCCCACGTATTCTAAACTCCAGAAATCAACATTCTCAAATCCGAACTCATATTTTTTCTCCCTAAACCTGATAGTTTTCCAGGATATCCTACCCTAGTGACTGCCATCACAATCCATCCAAATTAGAAACCTAGATGATACTGTTCACATTACTCTTTGTCCCATAATCCATTCCTAATCTATCAAGAAGTCTAGTGCATTTCTGTTTTCCCCCTCTCCAAAATTCTTGCACTTCTATCTCCACTGCCACCAACCCTAGGTACTCTACAATTTCTCTAATGACCTCTTGACACCCACTCATTCTATGCCAGGTATTTCCAATATGGCAGGCAAGTTGAATAGGAAAACAGCTTGATTAAATATTATGTTGGCTCAAATTATTCTGTATAATGACTTATATATAAAATTCTGAATCTGGAATATCTCTTCTTACACATGCATATACACATACACAGCAAACACACACCTGAAGGTTAATAGACAAAAGTCCCTAACACACATTACACGTAACATGATTGAACTCAACTGACAGCCCACTTCTAGCTAACCATCAGCCTCTACTTGGCCAGGCAAAATAGAAAAGGTTTTTCTCTTCTCTTAAAAACCCAGGCACTATTTATCTTTATAGATGACATTTAAAAAGAACTGGGTCATTCATAATACATGATGAATAGTTTTAATTTACTGATTATTCTTTTTTTTTTCATATAGCACCCTAGTAATTAAAAGCATGGCACTATTTCCCTAAAGGATGGCTGTATACTCAGTATCTGTTTCTTCCCTCACAATCATTCCTCAGCTCAGCTCAGCTCAGCATGGCTTCACTCTTTCACAGAACCAGTTTTCACTTGTGTAGCACACGACCTTTCTCCATGCCACTAAATTCAAGAGACATTTTTTAGTCCTTCCATGGTTGAGCATTTTGTTTCCTTGGCATCAATGACAAAGCACTTATTTCCCTCCTCACAAACCCCATTGCTGATTGCTTTTCCTCTATTAACGTCTTAAGTGTTTCAAGCTTTCAATCTCTCCACTCTCGCTCAGTGATCTAATTCTCGCCACTCTCTTGTCTCTGGGCAGTATCACCTATCCCCACGTATTCTAAACTCCAGAAATCAACATTCTCAAATCCGAACTCATATTTTTTCTCCCTAAACCTGATAGTTTTCCAGGATATCCTACCCTAGTGACTGCCATCACAATCCATCCAAATTAGAAACCTAGATGATACTGTTCACATTACTCTTTGTCCCATAATCCATTCCTAATCTATCAAGAAGTCTAGTGCATTTCTGTTTTCCCCCTCTCCAAAATTCTTGCACTTCTATCTCCACTGCCACCAACCCTAGGTACTCTACAATTTCTCTAATGACCTCTTGACACCCACTCATTCTATGCCAGGTATTTCCAATATGGCAGGCAAGTTGAATAGGAAAACAGCTTGATTAAATATTATGTTGGCTCAAATTATTCTGTATAATGACTTATATATAAAATTCTGAATCTGGAATATCTCTTCTTACACATGCATATACACATACACAGCAAACACACACCTGAAGGTTAATAGACAAAAGTCCCTAACACACATTACACCGTAACATGATTGAACTCAACTGACAGCCCACTTCTAGCTAACCATCAGCCTCTACTTGGCCAGGCAAAATAGAAAAGGTTTTTCTCTTCTCTTAAAAACCCAGGCACTATTTATCTTTATAGATGACATTTAAAAAGAACTGGGTCATTCATAATACATGATGAATAGTTTTAATTTACTGATTATTCTGGTAATGATATAGTAATTATATTTCATATAGCACCCTAGTAATTAAAAGATACTGATATTAATGAATATGACACCAAGTGCTATAGTATACATCTATGACCAGAAAGGACCCAAATGAAAGAACTTACAGCAATAATCACTGTTTCAATATTTCTAGCAAAAAGGTAAACTACAGGGCTTCCCTGGTGGTCCAGTGGGTAAGGACATCACCTTGCAGTGCAAGGAGCGCCGGTTCGATCCCTGGCCTGGGAAGATCCCATGTGCCACGGAGTAGGTGGACTGATGTGTCCAATTACCAAGCCAGAGCTCTGGAGTGCGTGCACCCAGAGCCAGTGCTCTGCGACAACAGAGGCCGCCGTGACGGGAGGCCCACATGGGCCAAAGAACAAAGATGGATGAAAATAGATAAACGAAAGACCAATAGAAGTGGCCCGCCCGCCCTCTCCCTCCCCACCCCGTTCCCCTAAAAAAAACTTAAAAAAAAATAAAAACGGTAAAGTACATATGGCCATTGCCTTAACAGATTAACTACAGCTATCAAGACACTTTGAAATAGGAAACTAGTTATGACAGGTGCTAACTCTGCACTAATAGCAAGATAGGTATCAAATGATTCAAAAAGCCATGTATAAACCAGACATATCTAAACAAATAGTAACCGAGAATTGTTTTAATGCATGAATATAAGTTCCACAGGTGGGAATCTCTGCCTTCTTTACTTATGTATCTCAAGCACCTAGACCAGTGCCTGTTACATAAAAGGTATTCAACACATTTTAGATAAATGAATAGATTTATGGGACTAAATCAATACAAACAACTACTAAAGCTAAAGTAAAGAATGCTTTTTAAAAAAAGTGAAGTCAGGGGCTTCCCTGGTGGTCCAGTGGCTAAAGGGTCTGCCTTGCAGTGCAAGGGGCACCAGTTCGATCCCTGGCCCAGGAAGATCCCACGTGCCATCTGTTATTTCTAGCAAAAACAGCAGAAAAGCAAGAAATAAGAAAAACCACTGAATGACACTGAGTGGTCACTAATGGAACTGGGGCAATTTTGATGAAGAAGAAGTGGAAGTGGGTGGCTCCAGGCACTATTTATCTTTATAGATGACATTTAAAAAGAACTGGGTCATTCATAATACATGATGAATAGTTTTAATTTACTGATTATTCTGGTAATGATATAGTAATTATATTTCATATAGCACCCTAGTAATTAAAAGATACTGATATTAATGAATATGACACCAAGTGCTATAGTATACATCTATGACCAGAAAGGACCCAAATGAAAGAACTTACAGCAATAATCACTGTTTCAATATTTCTAGCAAAAAGGTAAACTACAGGGCTTCCCTGGTGGTCCAGTGGGTAAGGACATCACCTTGCAGTGCAAGGGGCGCTGGTTCGATCCCTGGCCTGGGAAGATCCCATGTGCCACGGAGTAGGTGGACTGATGTGTCCAATTACCAAGCCAGAGCTCTGGAGTGCGTGCACCCAGAGCCAGTGCTCTGCGACAACAGAGGCCGCCGTGACGGGAGGCCCACATGGGCCAAAGAACAAAGATGGATGAAAATAGATAAACGAAAGACCAATAGAAGTGGCCCGCCCCCCCCCCCCCCCCCCCCCCCCCTCCCCCAAAAAAAACTTAAAAAAAAATAAAAACGGTAAAGTACATATGGCCATTGCCTTAACAGATTAACTACAGCTATCAAGACACTTTGAAATAGGAAACTAGTTATGACAGGTGCTAACTCTGCACTAATAGCAAGATAGGTATCAAATGATTCAAAAAGCCATGTATAAACCAGACATATCTAAACAAATAGTAACCGAGAATTGTTTTAATGCATGAATATAAGTTCCACAGGTGGGAATCTCTGCCTTCTTTACTTATGTATCTCAAGCACCTAGACCAGTGCCTGTTACATAAAAGGTATTCAACACATTTTAGATAAATGAATAGATTTATGGGACTAAATCAATACAAACAACTACTAAAGCTAAAGTAAAGAATGCTTTTTAAAAAAAGTGAAGTCAGGGGCTTCCCTGGTGGTCCAGTGGCTAAAGGGTCTGCCTTGCAGTGCAAGGGGCACCAGTTCGATCCCTGGCCCAGGAAGATCCCACGTGCCATCTGTTATTTCTAGCAAAAAACAGCAGAAAAAGCAAGAAATAAGAAAAACCACTGAATGACACTGAGTGGTCACTAATGGAACTGGGGCAATTTTGATGAAGAAGAAGTGGAAGTGGGTGGCTAGAAGACAGGAGAATGTGAGGGCAGCAGCTTGACCCACCGTGAAAGGTATTCTCAGAAAAAGGAACAGCTAGAACTGAAACTAAAAGATGGGGAACATCAAGTAAAGTTGGAAATTTGTCCTTCCCCCATTACTGGTAAGACTTAGGTGTATCAACCAAGGTTTTAAAGTTAGTCAAGATACATGAAGAAGTTTCAAGAAAAGAGATAAAGATCACTAGGAAAATCAAGAGCACACATTTTGTTCTGATTTGTATATCCTTTTGTCTTTTTTTTTTTTCTCATTAGTTGAAAAAGTGGGGCTTCCCTGATACCTCAGTGGCAAACAGTTCGTCTGCCAATGCAGGAGACACAGGTTTGATTCTTGATCTGGGAAGATCCCACATGCTGTGAAGCAGCTAAGCCCGTGAGCCACAACTCTTGACCCTGTGCTCTAGAGCCTCAGAGCCGCGACTACTGAGTCAATGTGCCTCAATTCCTGAAGCCTGTGTGCCCTAGAGCCCAAGTTCCACAACAAGAGAAGTCACTGCAACAAGAAGCCTGCTCACCTCAACTAGAGAGTAGCCCTCACTCCCTGCAACTGGAGAAGAGCCTGTGGTAACAGTGAAAATCCAGAATAACCAAAAATAAGTAAATTTTTTTTAAATTCTTTTAAAAAAAGTAGAACATTTTATTGATGTGAAAAGGAAGAAAGCTATTTATGTTCATGCTTAGTGACTTGAATTTTTCATGTTTTCAGAGTTTAAGTTTTTTTTGTTTTTTTTTTTTTCTTTTTTCCCTGTCAGTCTGCTGATTTTCAGCTAGGCTGAGAGACCATGGATTAAGAATACATTTCCTTAGGTGGGTTTAGTCCTAGGTATTTTATTCTTTTGGTTGCAGTGGTGAATGGAACTGCCTCTTTTGATCTTTCTTTCTGATTTTTCATTGTTTGTATATAGGAATGTGAGTGATTTCTATATTGATTTTGTATCCTGTGACCTTGCTGAATTCATTGATTAGCTTGAGTAGTTTTCTCATAGGGTCTTTGGGATTTTCTATGTACAGAAAGACTTTTGCTTCTTCTTTTCCAATCTGGATTACTTTTATTTCTTTTTCTTCCCTTATTGCTGTAGCTAGAACTTCCAGAGCTATGTTGAATAACAGTGGTTAAAGTGGACACCCTTGTCTTGTTCCTGATCTTAGGGGGAATACTTTCAGATTTTCACCAATGAGAATAATGTTCACTGTGGGCTTCTCATATACAACTCTCACTTTGCTGAGGTAGGTTCCTTCTATGTCGGTTTTTTGAAGAGTTTTTATCATAAATGGGTGTTGGAAAGAGGCAAAAGAACTGTACACAGAAATTTACAAGACATTAATGAAGGAAAGACAACATAAACAGATAGAGAGACACTCCATGTTCCTAGGTTGGCAGAATCAATATCATAAAAATGACCATGCTACCAAATATCATTTATAGATTCAATGTGATCCCTTATCAAATTACCAATGACATTCTTCACAGAACTAGACGAAAAAATAGCCCAGTTCATATGGAAACACAAAAGACCTCGAATAGCCAAAGCAATCGTGAGAAAGAAGAAGAGCTGGACGGATCAGCTTCCCCAACTTCAGACTATACTACAAAGCAACAGTCATCAAGACAGTATGGTACTAGCACAAAAACAGAAATACAGACCAATGGAACAAGATAGAGAACCCAGAGATAAACACACACATATGGGTACCTTATTTTGACAAAGGAGGCAAAATACAAAATGGAACAAAGACAGCCTCTTCAACAAATGGTGCTGGGAAAATTGGACAGCTACATGCAAAAAAAAGAAGCTGGAACATTCCCTGACACCATACACAAAGGTAAACTCAAAATGGATTAAAGACCTAAATGTAAGACCAGAAACCATCAAACTCTTAGAGTAGAAAATAGGCAAAACACTCAAGGACATAAATCAAAGCAAGATCTTCTATGACCTGCCCTCTAGAATAACGGAAATAAAAACAAAAACAACATATTGTTGATTTTGGCTATATTGATTTTGTATCCTGTGACCTTGCTGAATTCATTGATTAGCTTGAGTAGTTTTCTCATAGGGTCTTTGGGATTTTCTATGTACAGAAAGACTTTTGCTTCTTCTTTTCCAATCTGGATTACTTTTATTTCTTTTTCTTCCCTTATTGCTGTAGCTAGAACTTCCAGAGCTATGTTGAATAACAGTGGTTAAAGTGGACACCCTTGTCTTGTTCCTGATCTTAGGGGGAATACTTTCAGATTTTCACCAATGAGAATAATGTTCACTGTGGGCTTCTCATATACAACTCTCACTTTGCTGAGGTAGGTTCCTTCTATGTCGGTTTTTTGAAGAGTTTTTATCATAAATGGGTGTTGGAAAGAGGCAAAAGAACTGTACACAGAAATTTACAAGACATTAATGAAGGAAAGACAACATAAACAGATAGAGAGACACTCCATGTTCCTAGGTTGGCAGAATCAATATCATAAAAATGACCATGCTACCAAATATCATTTATAGATTCAATGTGATCCCTTATCAAATTACCAATGACATTCTTCACAGAACTAGACGAAAAAATAGCCCAGTTCATATGGAAACACAAAAGACCTCGAATAGCCAAAGCAATCGTGAGAAAGAAGAAGAGCTGGACGGATCAGCTTCCCCAACTTCAGACTATACTACAAAGCAACAGTCATCAAGACAGTATGGTACTAGCACAAAAACAGAAATACAGACCAATGGAACAAGATAGAGAACCCAGAGATAAACACACACATATGGGTACCTTATTTTGACAAAGGAGGCAAAATACAAAATGGAACAAAGACAGCCTCTTCAACAAATGGTGCTGGGAAAATTGGACAGCTACATGCAAAAAAAAGAAGCTGGAACATTCCCTGACACCATACACAAAGGTAAACTCAAAATGGATTAAAGACCTAAATGTAAGACCAGAAACCATCAAACTCTTAGAGTAGAAAATAGGCAAAACACTCAAGGACATAAATCAAAGCAAGATCTTCTATGACCTGCCCTCTAGAATAACGGAAATAAAAACAAAAATAAACATATTGGACCTAATGAAACTTAGAAGCTTTTGCACAGCAAAAGAAACTACAAATAAGCTGAACAGACAACCCGCAGAATGGGAGAAAACAACAGCAAATGAAACAACAGACAAAGAATTAATTTCCAAAATATACAAGCAGCTCAGACAACTCAACACTGAAAAAACAAACAACCCAATCAAAAAATGGGAAAAAAAACCTAAAGAGACATCTCCCCAAAGAAGACATACAGATGGCCAAAAAAACACATGAAAAGGTGCTCAATCTCGCTGATAATTAGAGAAATGCAAATCAAACCTACAATGAGATATCACCTCACACCAATCAGAATGGTCATCATCAAAATTCTACAGATAATAAATGCTGGAGAGGGTACAGAGAAAAGGGAACACTCTTGCATCGTTGGTGGGAATGTAAATTCATACAACCACTAAGGAAGACAGTATGGAGATTCCTTTAAAAACTAAAAATAGAAGCACCATATGACCCAGCAATTCCACTATTAGGCTTATATCCTGATGAAATCAAAACTGAAAGAGACACCTGTACCCCAGTGTTCATTGTAGCACTCTATCCAATAGCTAGAACATGGAAGCAACCTAGATGTCTACTGACGAATGAATGGATAAAGAAGCTATGGTACATATATACAATGGAATACTTTTCAGTTGGAAAAAGAAATGCAGAAGAATCAGTCCTAATGAGTTGGATGGATCTAGAAACTATTACACAAATTGAAGTAAGTCAAAAAGAGAAGGACAAATACAGTATACTAACATATATATATATATGGAATCTAGTAAGAAGGTAGCAATAAATACACACACAAAGCAGTGATGGAGAAACAGACATAGAGAACAGACCTATGGACATTGGTGGTAGGGAAGAGTGGGTGAGAGGTTTCGAAACAGTATCATGGAAACCTACATTACCATATGTAAAAGAGATAACCATTGTGAATGTATTGTGAAACTAAGGGATCTTACATGGGGACTAAGCAACAACCCAGAGGGGCGGGATAGGGGGCAGTGGGAGGAAGGCAAAGGGGAAGGGGTCAGGGATATACCTATGACAGATTTGGAATTATATGGAGCTGTAAACAACAAAACTCTGTAAAAGAAAAATAAAATAAAAATAAAAGAACACATTTTCCCACTTTGGTAAGAAGTATAACCATTGTGAATAAAATCAGAAAGTGTTATCAATTTTCTGAAAGTCTAATAAAAGTAAATAAACAGTCTGAAAGTAGTTTTATTTAAATATAATAAACCAATATTCAGTTTTTATCTCAAAGGTTTTGGTTAGAAAACCTGCCTGCCACACAAACTAATTTACATCTAAGTGATGAGGGCTGGCAAATGTTCTCCTAGCCTTTAAAAATCTCAACAACTGACACAATTCAAAACCAGAAACAGATTTCCAGAAATAATTCTGCCCCAATTACTTAAATTCCTTAAATTATTTAATACGCAAGTCATCAGCATTACCATTCTGAGTATATTCAACATAGAAACGAAATCCTGCTACCACTTTCACTGTGATGTTTCCAAGTCTTTCTATCACAAGTGTGTTCATTGCTCAGTCATGTCCAACTCTTGCTGACCCCACGGACTGCACTAAACTAGGCTCCTCTGTCCATGGGATTCTTCAGGGAAGGACACTGAAGTGGGTAGCCATGCCCTTCTCCAGAGGATCTTCCCAAATTTCTAGCACGAACATTTCCTCAATGCCTCTCTTCCTGACTCTCTTCCTCTCCTCTTCTCTCAATCTTTGTTCACTCACAATTTCTATATACTTATTTCAAAACACCTTAACTCCATCGTTGTATGAAGACCTCCATCACCGAATTTTTACAGTCTGTCTTCCATTTGCTTTTCCATAGTATCCTTACTCTTTTTCTGAAATTTTAAAATTAGTATTTGTCCATTTTTCGATTTCACTTTGTAAAAAAAAAAGTGATGGAGAAACAGACATAGAGAACAGACCTATGGACATTGGTGGTAGGGAAGAGTGGGTGAGAGGTTTCGAAACAGTATCATGGAAACCTACATTACCATATGTAAAAGAGATAACCATTGTGAATGTATTGTGAAACTAAGGGATCTTACATGGGGACTAAGCAACAACCCAGAGGGGCGGGATAGGGGGCAGTGGGAGGAAGGCAAAGGGGAAGGGGTCAGGGATATACCTATGACAGATTTGGAATTATATGGAGCTGTAAACAACAAAACTCTGTAAAAGAAAAATAAAATAAAAATAAAAGAACACATTTTCCCACTTTGGTAAGAAGTATAACCATTGTGAATAAAATCAGAAAGTGTTATCAATTTTCTGAAAGTCTAATAAAAGTAAATAAACAGTCTGAAAGTAGTTTTATTTAAATATAATAAACCAATATTCAGTTTTTATCTCAAAGGTTTTGGTTAGAAAACCTGCCTGCCACACAAACTAATTTACATCTAAGTGATGAGGGCTGGCAAATGTTCTCCTAGCCTTTAAAAATCTCAACAACTGACACAATTCAAAACCAGAAACAGATTTCCAGAAATAATTCTGCCCCAATTACTTAAATTCCTTAAATTATTTAATACGCAAGTCATCAGCATTACCATTCTGAGTATATTCAACATAGAAACGAAATCCTGCTACCACTTTCACTGTGATGTTTCCAAGTCTTTCTATCACAAGTGTGTTCATTGCTCAGTCATGTCCAACTCTTGCTGACCCCACGGACTGCACTAAACTAGGCTCCTCTGTCCATGGGATTCTTCAGGGAAGGACACTGAAGTGGGTAGCCATGCCCTTCTCCAGAGGATCTTCCCAAATTTCTAGCACGAACATTTCCTCAATGCCTCTCTTCCTGACTCTCTTCCTCTCCTCTTCTCTCAATCTTTGTTCACTCACAATTTCTATATACTTATTTCAAAACACCTTAACTCCATCGTTGTATGAAGACCTCCATCACCGAATTTTTACAGTCTGTCTTCCATTTGCTTTTCCATAGTATCCTTACTCTTTTTCTGAAATTTTAAAATTAGTATTTGTCTTCCTTTTATCTAATAGTATATTTCATTATTGGAGTTTTCATTTTATCTATAAAAGTTTCACTTTAATACAGGGATCTAGTTGTACCATAGTAAAATACTTTCAACTATGTTTTATTTTAAAACTCCTTGATAACACAGGCTGTCTCCTCATAAAAATTTCCCCCAAAGCATCACAACAGGTGCTTTACCTACCTGAATCACAAAAAAACCTTCCTAGTAAAACCCTAGCTAACATTCTTAGACTCACTGAAATGCTCTAAACCTACAGAAAGACTAATGTTTAAAAAAGGTATTCCAAGAACAATTTTATAACTTTGTCAATTCTTGTGTAATAAATATAAACTTCTCTCAATTTAGGCAAATGTCACCATTTTCACATAAACCATCACGACACAAATGCAATAATGAAATAAAATAAAAATACTTCAACTGTAAAAGATCCAGCAAGCTATCTACAGGTCTAAAAATCAGTTATCTGAGTTCTTTAAAATAGTTTCCTCAGATTCTTTCAATGAATGTGTTGAAGTTCACTAGTAAACATATAAAATAGAAAGACTTCATTTCTGGAAAAATGTACACTGAACGACAGGTTAGGAATCCCATCGACTCTACTGCAGAATTCATTCTCTATTTGGAACTCCTCTTTATATGTATGGCCCATGATTGGGTACAGACCTCATCAACCCATGCAGTTATGTCCCAACTAATGTCTCTATTAACAGTTTCTTCCTACTTCAAAATTACCTTCTAAATAAAATAAAAAGGATCATAAGAGCAATTTCTTTTTTTAAAGATAGTTTCCAAGATCATTTTTAAAATATTTATTTTTATTTATTTATCTGGCTGTGCCTGGTCTTTGTTGCAGCACGTGGACTCTCTAGTTGAAGCATGCGAACTCTTAGCTGTGGCATGCATACTCTTAGTTGCGGCACATGAACTCTTTTTAGTTGTGGCATAAAGGATGTAGTTCCCTGACCCGGGACTGCATCTGGATCCCCTGCACTGGGAGCAGCGAGTCTTAGTCACAGGGACCACCAGGGAAGTCCCCATAATAGCAACTTCACCTTTAAAATATTTGTTAGGAACTATCTTTATTATTTCTATTGTATTTTTTTCCACTTTTGTGTTCATTTCAAAATTTCCACTGGGTGCTAACAGAAACATTTATTCATTATGTCACAATTATCTGTTTTAATATCTATGCTTCTAGTGGCTTCCCTGGTGGTTCAGACAGTAAAGAATCTGCCTGCAATGCAGGAGACCCAGATTTGATCCCAAGGTCAGGAAGATACCCTGGAGAAGGAAATGGCTACCCTCAGTTCAGAATTCCTGCCTGGAGAATTCCAAGGACAGAAGGGTCTAGTTGCAAAGAGTCGGACACAACTGAGCAACTAACACTTTTACTGCCTCTGTAAGATGGTAAACTGCTTGTGGGTAGGAATTGTTACTATTCATGAACAATCTCCAGTATAGTTCCTTAAAGAGAATAGATGAATTTTTTTAGTTGACTGAAAAATCAAATGATTGTCATTTCATAGAAAAGAAATATAACAAAAGTTAAGAAATTTGAAATAACCTCAGTTTTTCAGTTGTTTTGTTAAAGCAGTCTGTTATAAATATTTATTCCACCCTTCTTTGACTATGAACCTCAAAGGTAGGAATGCTGTGTTTACCAATGTATCACCAAGAGCTGAAGAGGATGCTTTATATTGAAACAAGTTATAAATCTTATGGACAAAACAATTTTACAGAGTGAAGATCTCAACTGTCTGTTTAATTAGTCATGAAAGTATTTTATCGTATTGTCCACCACACTGTCATTCTCAGTACTTCTCTTTAAACTCATACTAGAAGCCTGGGAAGAGTATTAATTTTCCTAGTTTATTCTCTCTCTGACTAAATCTTCTACATGCACCTGTAAAAATGAATCCAAAAACCTATGCACATTCTAGAAATGGCAACCAGTCCAACTGGTTAAAAGGCTCTGCCTCTGGAGCCAGACTGCCGAGATTCAAACGCTGATTGTGTCATTTACTTGCTACATGATCATGCTTCTAACGATGACTGCTCCATCACTCATCAGGTCCATTTCTTCCTGCCTGCTCATCAGTCTCCCTGGCAACTGTGTCCTCTTCCTCTGGCATTATCCGATTTGCTCTCTACCAGATCATATCCAACAACACACAATGGACACACTATGTTGGCCATCCTAATTTCTACAATTTCTAGCACACTCTCTCAACCCACATTCACTTAATATGTCCTTATTTCTTATCAGCCCTTTATAACAAAACTTCTCTGAAGATTTATCTATCTATATCTGATGATTATCCATTTAGATAAAGTCCAAAGAGGTTTTCATTCCTGCCTCTCCATGAGAAGCTCTTGTGTGAGTCACCAGTGACATCCACATTGCTGGACTCAATGAAATCCTCAGGCTTCCTCTAACCTGACCTTTCAGCAGTAGATCACTTCCTTCTTCTTCATAGACGTAGTCACTTGATTTCTGCCTTGACTCTCCTCCTACCCTATTCTTGGGCTTCTTTGCATGATCTTTCCTACTCATCTTTCCAACCGCTGAACATTGGAGTGGTTGAGGGTTCAGTCCCTAGGTGACTACCTATATTCAACCCCCAAGTAATTTGGACAGTAAGATATACAGACACATAGATTTTAATTAATAAAAAGGATTAACATCAATCATATAAATATAAAATTTTCAGTAAGAAAAATAAATTTTTACCATCTTCCTAGCAACTCTCCCCAAGAATACAGGATCTTCTCAGGGCAATCCTTAGACACATCACCTGTTCCACTTGAGAGTTCATTATCACTCTCTGCAGAAGAAACACAAAAACAACAAATATTATATTATCTAGTATATTAGATATTCATGTGTTATAAAACAATAAAAATGACTATGTTTCTAATCAAATACTTCTGCTTGCACTATTACACCCACTGCAGAAATAAAAGTATAAACTTCAATAATATATTTTATTTTAGTGCCTCAATAGATACTTTCAAAGCACAAAGTTTTTATTAAAATTCTTGTCCAGAGCTTACATGGTATGAAATTGAAAACAACCATAAATAAGTATCATTACCCAAAGAAAGTAAAATTTAAAAGCTAATGGTAACCTGATTAGAAATTCCTATACGGTGTTTTACTCATCAGTTTAATATTCTCAAATAGGGTGTGTAAGTGCTCACTCAGTCATGTTTGACTCTTTGAGACCCCATCGACAGGGGGCCAACAGGGTCCTCTGTCCATGGGATTCTCCAGGCAAGAATACTAGAGTGTGTTAGCATTTCCTCATCCAGAGGACCTTCCCAATTCGGGGATCAAACCCACATCTCCCATGTCTCCTGCACTGCAGGCAGATTCTTTACCACTGCACAACCTGAGCAGTCCTTGAATTTTATTAAAATCATTTATACATTTATATCATTATAGTTGTTATATTTAATGAGACAAATAAAGAATCAGACATATATACCAGTACATAACACTAAGAAACATTTATATTACGAAACAGAGAACCAGAAATCTAAAAAGTATTTTAAGGTTTTTTAAAATTCATTGGTGAGTACAAGATATTTTTGACTAAAGAAAGATGAAACATCTTCACCTTTTAAAGGGGAAACTTTTTTAAAATCCCAAAATGTTAAGCAATAGTTTTAAAAAGCATAAGACAGCTTGAGTTACAAGTAACAACCAGTGGTGAAACTGAAAATGAGTAATTCTAAACTCTATAATAATCTTTTGAATGGTAACAGACTTGGTAGAGAAAGGAAATGTAATGGTCACAATTCACCTACATTACATACAACAAAGCCTCTGTAGGAGTACTGCTTGAAGGACAAAATAAGCTACATAAAAATCTGACTGGCTGATAGCAAGTACCAAGGTTTTGTCAGTGCTGTCACAGAATAATAGGGATTGGTATTAAGTGAACATCACAGGGACCTGTGTTTTAAAAAACAGTGTTGCCTAGCATGATACAAATCCAATGGTCCAAAGCAGAAATTCATTCATATCAGTGGATATATTCAACACCAAAAATAAATGTGATAAACAAAGATTTGGTGAGGCTAAAAGATTTGTTTCTGTCTACCTGAAAAGATTTTATCACATATTTAGTAAAATATAAAAAAGCTAAATATACACACAGAAAAATGCTTCATCATCTTTAGGACAACGTCAGATAAACGAGAATGATGATGGACATTTTATTCTATAAGTAGGCGTTATTCTGGATACTGGAATGAAGGTTAAGAGGATACATACTAACATCACTGCTCTAGAAAAGCTCACATAAGACAGACTTTGCAGTAAGTTCATCATGAAAATAATAGAAATGAGACTTACCATCGACAGGGGCCAACAGGGTCCTCTGTCCATGGGATTCTCCAGGCAAGAATACTAGAGTGTGTTAGCATTTCCTCATCCAGAGGACCTTCCCAATTCGGGGATCAAACCCACATCTCCCATGTCTCCTGCACTGCAGGCAGATTCTTTACCACTGCACAACCTGAGCAGTCCTTGAATTTTATTAAAATCATTTATACATTTATATCATTATAGTTGTTATATTTAATGAGACAAATAAAGAATCAGACATATATACCAGTACATAACACTAAGAAACATTTATATTACGAAACAGAGAACCAGAAATCTAAAAAGTATTTTAAGGTTTTTTAAAATTCATTGGTGAGTACAAGATATTTTTGACTAAAGAAAGATGAAACATCTTCACCTTTTAAAGGGGAAACTTTTTTAAAATCCCAAAATGTTAAGCAATAGTTTTAAAAAGCATAAGACAGCTTGAGTTACAAGTAACAACCAGTGGTGAAACTGAAAATGAGTAATTCTAAACTCTATAATAATCTTTTGAATGGTAACAGACTTGGTAGAGAAAGGAAATGTAATGGTCACAATTCACCTACATTACATACAACAAAGCCTCTGTAGGAGTACTGCTTGAAGGACAAAATAAGCTACATAAAAATCTGACTGGCTGATAGCAAGTACCAAGGTTTTGTCAGTGCTGTCACAGAATAATAGGGATTGGTATTAAGTGAACATCACAGGGACCTGTGTTTTAAAAAACAGTGTTGCCTAGCATGATACAAATCCAATGGTCCAAAGCAGAAATTCATTCATATCAGTGGATATATTCAACACCAAAAATAAATGTGATAAACAAAGATTTGGTGAGGCTAAAAGATTTGTTTCTGTCTACCTGAAAAGATTTTATCACATATTTAGTAAAATATAAAAAAGCTAAATATACACACAGAAAAATGCTTCATCATCTTTAGGACAACGTCAGATAAACGAGAATGATGATGGACATTTTATTCTATAAGTAGGCGTTATTCTGGATACTGGAATGAAGGTTAAGAGGATACATACTAACATCACTGCTCTAGAAAAGCTCACATAAGCAACTCTATGAACTTTGCAGTAAGTTCATCATGAAAATAATAGAAATGAGACTTTTTAAAGCAAAAGCAATAAATTATTATTAATATTGGAAGAATAATATAAACAGAAACAACAACTGAAGTCTTAACATGAAAATAGCCTAACATGAAAAACTACCCCTTAAAATCCTTATAATTTTTTAACTGAACTGAGGCACTTCTGAGAGTACTATGAAAATGAACAAAGGAAATCTTACTTAAAAAGAAGTCAGGAAGCCCTGAAGGGGCAATTCTCACACATCTATCATTCACCACACCTTACAGACACCAACTAGAAGAAAGACTTCCTCCTGACAGAGCAAGGACAAGCTGCCTGTCACCTGCAGCCAATGAAGAACCCCTGCAGCCCTCAGCACCTTGCTCCTCTCCTCTGTAAAAACAAGTCCCTCTCCTCCAGTCCCCAGATATGCCTACAGTTCACTGCTATTTGCTTGTCCCAAACTGGAACTCTCTGCTATTCCAAAATAAACTTATTCTGCTGGTAAAGTAACTGGCTGGTTTTGCTTGTTTAAATCAACAGTGAAAAGGGGCACTATTTAAAGTTACACTGGAAAACAGGTTAAACCTGGACTGTCTCAGGCAAACAGACTGCTGGTCACCCTTCTTATGAATTCATACCAAACATAAGTATATCAGTTGATACTCAATTAAGTAGGAACCAAGATGATTCCATATTATACTCTAATTTGCCACAAAGTAAATAATAATAAACCCAGGTGCCAAATTATTTGATGAAGCTGAAGTGCTAAATTGGAGACCAAAATCAAAGGAAACAATGAAAAAGAAACAAGGAAACAAACATTGATGGACATCACTCATGTTGAAAATGCCAAAACTATGATATAAACTTTACCCTTTTTTTTAGCCAATGCTATAATATACAACAAAGATTTGGTGAGGCTAAAAGATTTGTTTCTGTCTACCTGAAAAGATTTTATCACATATTTAGTAAAATATAAAAAAGCTAAATATACACACAGAAAAATGCTTCATCATCTTTAGGACAACGTCAGATAAACGAGAATGATGATGGACATTTTATTCTATAAGTAGGCGTTATTCTGGATACTGGAATGAAGGTTAAGAGGATACATACTAACATCACTGCTCTAGAAAAGCTCACATAAGCAACTCTATGAACTTTGCAGTAAGTTCATCATGAAAATAATAGAAATGAGACTTTTTAAAGCAAAAGCAATAAATTATTATTAATATTGGAAGAATAATATAAACAGAAACAACAACTGAAGTCTTAACATGAAAATAGCCTAACATGAAAAACTACCCCTTAAAATCCTTATAATTTTTTAACTGAACTGAGGCACTTCTGAGAGTACTATGAAAATGAACAAAGGAAATCTTACTTAAAAAGAAGTCAGGAAGCCCTGAAGGGGCAATTCTCACACATCTATCATTCACCACACCTTACAGACACCAACTAGAAGAAAGACTTCCTCCTGACAGAGCAAGGACAAGCTGCCTGTCACCTGCAGCCAATGAAGAACCCCTGCAGCCCTCAGCACCTTGCTCCTCTCCTCTGTAAAAACAAGTCCCTCTCCTCCAGTCCCCAGATATGCCTACAGTTCACTGCTATTTGCTTGTCCCAAACTGGAACTCTCTGCTATTCCAAAATAAACTTATTCTGCTGGTAAAGTAACTGGCTGGTTTTGCTTGTTTAAATCAACAGTGAAAAGGGGCACTATTTAAAGTTACACTGGAAAACAGGTTAAACCTGGACTGTCTCAGGCAAACAGACTGCTGGTCACCCTTCTTATGAATTCATACCAAACATAAGTATATCAGTTGATACTCAATTAAGTAGGAACCAAGATGATTCCATATTATACTCTAATTTGCCACAAAGTAAATAATAATAAACCCAGGTGCCAAATTATTTGATGAAGCTGAAGTGCTAAATTGGAGACCAAAATCAAAGGAAACAATGAAAAAGAAACAAGGAAACAAACATTGATGGACATCACTCATCTTGAAAATGAAAAACCTCAAAAGGTACTACTGATACTGAGAATCTTTGGGACTTTTATTACTCTTGTTGGGAAAGGGAATCCCTAAGCAGGAAACACAATCAAGATGCTATAAGAGAGAGTGAGAAATATGACTACCTATAAATTTAAAACTTCTATAAAGGTACAGTATATATTTAAAACTAGCAAAAATTTCTCTAACATGTGACAGGGTTATTTTATGTAATATATCAAGGCTATACTAGTCAATAAAATAAAAAGCAGTCCAATAGAAAATTGGGCCAAGAACATAAACATAATACAGGTCAAAATATAAAAAATACTAACAACTAGCCAAAACAGAAAGCCCTATCTCATTAATAATTTTTAACACAAATTGAAACAATGAAACATATTCATCAATTAGACTTGCAGACAATATAGAGAATAATAATACCTATGGCTGATAAAACTAAGAGGAAATAGGAAGGCTGATATTTAAATGAGCAATCTTTAATTTTTTAAGATTCTAAGATTAATATGCCATTTGATAGAGTAACTTCACTTCTAGAAACTATGATCTAGAAATATAGAGACCAAAAAATATATGCAAAAGGATTTTCACTGTATCACTGCTTGTGATAATAAGTTGAAGACTATCAGGAATCTATCAACAAGTTTTATTAACTAAATTATGGTCTATCCAGTCAAAAGAATACTATCTTACAGTTTAAAGGAATTGATGCAAAAAAAAAGAGAGAGAAAGAGAATTGGTGAATGTTTATGTGCTAATATGAAAATCATCCAAAATATATTATTTTGTGATGAAAAGAAACAAGAGTACTTTAAGAATGGTTTTACTTTAGTAAATATTATTACTTCTATGATTACAAGGACCTTTAAAAACAGCTGTAAGAATATACACCATACTATTAACAGCAATTACGTTTCAACACCGAACAGTATCTCATCACATAGCAGGCACTCAATAAACATTTAGAGAATGCATCTTTCACTTTTCAGTATTATATTTCTATAATACTTTACCTTTTAAAATAACTATATATAACTATAAAAAGCACGAGGAAAGGGCCATTCCAGGACTCCTGCCTGGGAAATCCGACAGAGAGAGGAGCCAGGAGGGCTACAACCCAAAGGGTCACAAAGAGTTGTGTGTGACTGAGCCACTAACTATGCGTGCAAGAAACCAGTTAGGAGTGCCAGGCTTTTATTGACTGTCTGCCTTTTGTATTTATATTCCAGGCCCTCTTCTAAGTTTCACAGGCATTAGTTCATTTTATCCTTTAAAAACTACTACTCACTGCTAGTCTGTCCACTTTAAATATGAGGAAACTGCTGCATGGAGAGCTTAAGTACTACTGGACTGTGAGTTTTATTTACTGGTCATTCTGTTAGACAGGAAGAAAGGGGGTCAAAGAGAAGACAAGTCCCTACTATGTTAGATAAGAGAGAGCTTCTATGTAGGACTAAAAAAATAAACTAAGAAAGAAACAATGAAAAAAGACACTGGAGATCAAAGTACAGAAAAAAACATAGTGAGGAGGCTGGAAAGTAAAATGTGACAAAGAAGAAAGAACGAAAACTGAAATCACGCAGATATGTAAAAGGGTAACTCAAGGTTTTCAAAAAGCAACTATAACCCTATTATACATAAAGAGAAAAAAAATAGAGCAGAAAAATGAAAAAAAAGCTGAGATTCTACCCTCCTTAGGTAAATTCTACTTTTCCATCAAACTTCAGGTCAAGAGTTGCCCTCTTCGGGCTAGGCTAAGTGTGCCCGCCCCCCTACCCCGCCACCCCAGGCGTATTCTATCACAGGATTTACCACATCCCATTAGAACCATCTGTTTTCTTCTACATCTTATCTCATTAGACTCAGTTTCTTAGCAGTGGAGACTTTTCATTCTACATTCCCAGTGTCTAGATTAGTACTTGGCTACAAGAGTGTCAAAAGTTTCCTAAATGAATAATTGGAGCGGAGGGGAGAAAGGAAAATATATTACAATACACAAAGCAATAGAAAAAAACCTACTGCTTTGAAAATTATTGACCTTTAATACATGAGCATCTCTGTGCAGACATGGGTAGATGGAAACCAAGTTCTTTCAGTCATTCATAATTGATCCTGGAGCCAAATTGTCTGCATTTGAAACTCCGTTCCATCATTTAACTGTTAACTACTCAAATTACTTAATTGTTACGTGCTTCAGCTGCCTATTTCTAAAATGAGAATAATAATATCTACCTTATAGAGTAGTTGCAGGAATTTAGCAAGTTACTATATGCAAAACACATATCACAGTGGCTGGCAAAAACCAAGAACTATATAAATGCCAGCTATTACAGCTATCAGCATTCAACAAATACGAAGGCCTGTGATGTAGAGTCTCCTTCATGGATCACAGCCTTGTCGTGGTGAAGGAGTTGCATAACTCACAAAGCTCTGAGTTACACTGTCTAGGCCAAGCAAGATGGACAGGTTAACAGTGAAAAGTTCTGATAAAACGTGGTTCACTGGAGGAGGAAATGGCAAACCACCCATTTCAGTATTCTTGCAAAGAGAACCCTAAGAATAGTATAAAAAGGCAAAAATATAGGACACCAGAAGATGATCACCCATACACACATCACAAGGTGGTCAATACCAAAGTCAGACTGATTATGTTCTTTGCAGTCAAAGATGGAGAAACTCTATACAGTCAGCAAAGAAAAAAAAAAAAAAAACAAGGACTGCGGCTCAAATCATGAACTCCTTATTGGAGAATACAGGCTTAAATTGAAGAAAGAAGGGAAAACCACTAGGCAATTCGGTCAGTCAGTTCAGTTGCTCAGTTGTGTCCAACTCTGTGTAACCCCATAGACTGCATGATGCCAAACTTCTCTGTCCTTCACCATCTCCCGGAGCTTGCTCAGACTGATGTCCATTGACTCAGTGATGCCATCCAACCATCTCATCCTCTGTCATCCTCTTTTCCTTCTGCTTTCTATGTTTCCCACATCCCATTAGAACCATCTGTTTTCTTCTACATCTTATCTCATTAGACTCAGTTTCTTAGCAGTGGAGACTTTTCATTCTACATTCCCAGTGTCTAGATTAGTACTTGGCTACAAGAGTGTCAAAAGTTTCCTAAATGAATAATTGGAGCGGAGGGGAGAAAGGAAAATATATTACAATACACAAAGCAATAGAAAAAAACCTACTGCTTTGAAAATTATTGACCTTTAATACATGAGCATCTCTGTGCAGACATGGGTAGATGGAAACCAAGTTCTTTCAGTCATTCATAATTGATCCTGGAGCCAAATTGTCTGCATTTGAAACTCCGTTCCATCATTTAACTGTTAACTACTCAAATTACTTAATTGTTACGTGCTTCAGCTGCCTATTTCTAAAATGAGAATAATAATATCTACCTTATAGAGTAGTTGC
The DNA here is from genome assembly GCA_022376925.1 of Tragulus kanchil. Taxonomy (NCBI): domain Eukaryota; kingdom Metazoa; phylum Chordata; class Mammalia; order Artiodactyla; family Tragulidae; genus Tragulus; species Tragulus kanchil. The sequence goes on from JAIOJX010000024.1 coordinate 31,277,038, forward strand.
AGGAATTTAGCAAGTTACTATATGCAAAACACATATCACAGTGGCTGGCAAAAACCAAGAACTATATAAATGCCAGCTATTACAGCTATCAGCATTCAACAAATACGAAGGCCTGTGATGTAGAGTCTCCTTCATGGATCACAGCCTTGTCGTGGTGAAGGAGTTGCATAACTCACAAAGCTCTGAGTTACACTGTCTAGGCCAAGCAAGATGGACAGGTTAACAGTGAAAAGTTCTGATAAAACGTGGTTCACTGGAGGAGGAAATGGCAAACCACCCATTTCAGTATTCTTGCAAAGAGAACCCTAAGAATAGTATAAAAAGGCAAAAATATAGGACACCAGAAGATGATCACCCATACACACATCACAAGGTGGTCAATACCAAAGTCAGACTGATTATGTTCTTTGCAGTCAAAGATGGAGAAACTCTATACAGTCAGCAAAGAAAAAAAAAAAAAAAACAAGGACTGCGGCTCAAATCATGAACTCCTTATTGGAGAATACAGGCTTAAATTGAAGAAAGAAGGGAAAACCACTAGGCAATTCGGTCAGTCAGTTCAGTTGCTCAGTTGTGTCCAACTCTGTGTAACCCCATAGACTGCATGATGCCAAACTTCTCTGTCCTTCACCATCTCCCGGAGCTTGCTCAGACTGATGTCCATTGACTCAGTGATGCCATCCAACCATCTCATCCTCTGTCATCCTCTTTTCCTTCTGCTTTCTATGTTTCCCAGCATCAGGGTCTTTGCCAATGAGTCATCTCTTCCCATGAGGTGACCAAAGTATGGGAGCTTCAGCTTCAGCATCAGTCCTTCCAATGAATATTTAGGGTTGATATCCTTAAGGATTAACTGGTTTGATCTCCTTGCTGTCCAAAGGACTTAAGTCTTCTCCAGCACCACAGTTTGAAAGCATTGATTCTTGGGTGGGGCACTCAGTCTTTGTTAAGATCCAACTCTGACATCCATACATGACCACTGGAAAAACCACAGCTTTGGATATACAGACCTTTGTCAGCAAGATCATGTCTCTGCTTTTTAAGACACTGTCTAGGTTTGTCATAGCTTTTCTTCCAAGCAGCAAGTGCCTTTTAATTTCACGGCTGCAGTCACCATCTGCAGTGATTTTGGAGCCCAAGAAAATAAAGTCTGTCACAGTTTCCATTGTTACCCCATCTATTTGCCATAACCTTAGTGTTTTGAATGTTGAGTTTTAGGCCAGCTTTTTCACTCTCCTCTTTCACCTTCATCATGAGGCTCTTTAGTTCCTCTTCACTTTCTGCCATTAGGCTAGTGTCATCTACATATCTTAGGTTACTGATGTTTCTCCCAGCAATCTTAATTCTAGCTTGAGCTTCATCCAGACTGACATTTAGCATGATTAACTCTGCATATAAAGGCAAATAAGACATAATCTTGAACAGTATGAAAATAGATTATGTCTTACTCGCCTTTATATAGTAAACTTCGGCACACAATAACACTCAAATTGAAGGATCTGTTTGTTGCTGCTTTATTTTTAGAATATGTTTATATATTTAAGGTAATTGGGAAGAAAAACACTGGAGAGAGAAAGGTGTGAGAAATCAGGCAAATTTTCTATAAAGATACGAAACTGCCCAGGTTTTGGAGGAGGACATTTCCTATTTTGACTAGACAGAAGGCTTTGGAGAAAGAAGTCTGACAACGTTTAAAGAGTTAGTTGAGGAATTTGTAGCATGATGCCAAACTTCTCTGTCCTTCACCAACTCCCGGAGCTTGCTCAAACTGATGTCCATTGAGTCAGTGATGCCATCCAACCATCTCATCCTCTGTCATCCTCTTTTCCTTCTGCTTTCTATGTTTCCCAGCATCAGGGTCTTTGCCAATGAGTCATCTCTTCCCATGAGGTGACCAAAGTATGGGAGCTTCAGCTTCAGCATCAGTCCTTCCAATGAATATTTAGGGTTGATATCCTTAAGGATTAACTGGTTTGATCTCCTTGCTGTCCAAAGGACTTAAGTCTTCTCCAGCACCACAGTTTGAAAGCATTGATTCTTGGGTGGGGCACTCAGTCTTTGTTAAGATCCAACTCTGACATCCATACATGACCACTGGAAAAACCACAGCTTTGGATATACAGACCTTTGTCAGCAAGATCATGTCTCTGCTTTTTAAGACACTGTCTAGGTTTGTCATAGCTTTTCTTCCAAGCAGCAAGTGCCTTTTAATTTCACGGCTGCAGTCACCATCTGCAGTGATTTTGGAGCCCAAGAAAATAAAGTCTGTCACAGTTTCCATTGTTACCCCATCTATTTGCCATAACCTTAGTGTTTTGAATGTTGAGTTTTAGGCCAGCTTTTTCACTCTCCTCTTTCACCTTCATCATGAGGCTCTTTAGTTCCTCTTCACTTTCTGCCATTAGGCTAGTGTCATCTACATATCTTAGGTTACTGATGTTTCTCCCAGCAATCTTAATTCTAGCTTGAGCTTCATCCAGACTGACATTTAGCATGATTAACTCTGCATATAAAGGCAAATAAGACATAATCTTGAACAGTATGAAAATAGATTATGTCTTACTCGCCTTTATATAGTAAACTTCGGCACACAATAACACTCAAATTGAAGGATCTGTTTGTTGCTGCTTTATTTTTAGAATATGTTTATATATTTAAGGTAATTGGGAAGAAAAACACTGGAGAGAGAAAGGTGTGAGAAATCAGGCAAATTTTCTATAAAGATACGAAACTGCCCAGGTTTTGGAGGAGGACATTTCCTATTTTGACTAGACAGAAGGCTTTGGAGAAAGAAGTCTGACAACGTTTAAAGAGTTAGTTGAGGGAATTTGTAGCTAATTGTTTCTTCATCCTCTATAAAGTTTAACTTTAGGTATCTGACAAACTCTGCTTAGACAGCAAGATTTGGAAGGGACTCTTCTTAATATGCATAGTTTCACTTCCATATGATGAACGTTTTCCTCATGGATTTCAATTTCCCTGCAGTGACTGGTGTCCTGTAGAAAGCAGGACCATGAAAAGCATTTCAGATGTCACTGGATTTATACTGCGGGACTACCACTTTCCTAATCTAAACATCAGTGAAATAGAAATAGTATCAAACAGGCAGTGTTGGGCTTCCCCTGGTGGTCCAGTGGGTAAGGACACTGCCTTGCAGTGCAAGGGGCGCCGGTTCGAGCCCTGGCCTGGGAAGTACCACGTGTCACGGAGCAGCTGGACCCATGTATCCAATTACCGAGCCGGAGCTCTGGAGCGCATGTGCCCAGAGCCAGTGCTCTGCGACAACAGAGGCCACTGCAATGGGAGGCCCACACGGGCCAAAGAACAAAGACGGATGAAAATAGAGAAACGAAAGACCAATAGAAGTGGCCCGCCCGCTCCCCTCACTCCCCAACCCGACCCCCGCCCAAAATAGATAAATAAATAAATCTTTAAAAAAAAACAAAAAACAAGGCAGTGTTGTAGAAACACTACACACGGTGCCTGGCACACAACAGTACTCAAATGACAGCTACCATTCTTACTGTTATTGAGCCCTCAGTTACCTACCTTCAAAGCATGTAAAAGTAACTTTGAAAGGACTCCAGGTTTGTTTTGTTTTATCCACTGATTTCTAGCATGCAGAGAACAGAAATCAATTGCATAACACCAGAAGAAGATATAATAGATATAAATTTTTAGATCAAACAAAATAAATATGTATGATACTGCAATCAAAATAATTTAGAGCTTTCTTAACTTTGGCAATAGGCCTTGCTTTGAAAAACAAATTATGTTTTCTATTAGTGATGTTTTTCATCCCTATCATAAAAGGAAAATTTCAGAACTAGTATCAACAAACATCATAAAAGGAAGAATAATACAGACACAGATATACAAAATGCTTTTTTTTTTCAAATAAAGTTATCTCATTCTATTTTCAACTAAAGAATTATCCGTAAAATAAAAAGCTGAAAAGTAAGCACAAATAAAATATGACTACAGAGAGTTTTCAGATATTTCTCCCCTTAGATTTAGTCTCTCAGGAAATAAGTAATAAATATTTGTTGAAAGTAATATAGGCAACCACAGGTTGTTATCAACTCTCTTCTAAACACATTGTAAAGGGGAAAAAAAAAACCAAAATGTTACTAATTGTACAAAATCCATAGGAAGAGTTATATGAAATGAAAAGAGTTCTGTCCACCTGGAATAGTTTTAAAAAAAAAAAAGTGATCATTTTGATTGCCTGCTGCCTTCTAAGTCACTCAGTCGTGTCCAACTCTCTGCAACGCTATGGACTGCGGCCCACAGGCTCCTCTGTGCATGTGATCCTCCAGGAGAGAATACTGGAGTGGGCTGCCACTTCCTAACCGAGGGAATCGTCCAGGCCCAGGGATCAAAGCCACATCTCTTAGGTCTCCTGCACTGGCAGGTGGATTCTTTACCACTAGCGCCGTCTTGATTAGTTGTAAACAATGCCATTCTTTTTTTAAATGCTGTTACAGAGTTTTACTTTCCTTGTGCAGCATGGAAAATGTGGCTGCAGTCCTCGCTGCACGTCCACCAGGACAGAGAGTCGCACACGACTGTGTGGCTGAGTTGAACTGGGCAAGAAGTGAGGCAGAAGGTGGGCGTGGGGACCTTCTCTTTTTTTGTTTCTCAGAGTAGATTAGATTTTATTTTTCACTTTCAGCTATCATTTTAAAATGTCTAGTTTTCTTACATTCCTTTCATTTTACTTGCTGGATAAGTTATTTCAGATAGAGAAATGGCTGCTTGTTTAAAACCGAAGATTTACACCAAGTGGTTTTCAGGTACTTCAAAAAGATCCATTTATCACTGGAATGGATGAAGTTATTATTCTTTCTTTGTATGCTTAACCTAGTATTGCAAAATACACTTTCTTTCTTTTTTAAATTAATTTGTTTTTAATTGAATGATAATTGCTTTACAGTATGAGGTAGATGAACCTAGTGCCTATTATACAGAGTGAAGTAAGTCAAAAAGAGAAAAATCTAGAAAGATAGCACTGATGAACCTACTGCAGGGCAGCAGTGGAGACACAGAGAAGAGACTTCTGGACACAGGGGGACAGAGAGAAAGGAGAGGGTGGGATGTATGGAGACAGTAACATGGAAACACACATTACCACATGTAAAACAGCCAATGGGAACTTGCTGTCTATGACTCAGGGAACCCAAACCAGGCCTCTGTAACAACCTAGAGGGATGAGGTTGGGAGGGAGGTTGGAGGGAGGGGACATATGCATACCTATGGATGATTCATGTTGATGTTTGACAGAAGCCAACACGATACTGTAAAGCAATAATGTCATTTTTGACAGCCAAGCACTATAGCCACATTTTAATGATTCTGAATATAATATCATTTCTCACTTTTCACATCACAGGGCTACAATACACTTGTACTACAGAGATGCTTATATGAAAATATAAATAATTAATTGAAAGAAAAAATAGTCCTTAATTTCTGAAATATTCTAACATTTCCCACTGTCAAAAGGAAGTTGGTTTATGATAGAGAAAAGATTCAAGGGAGAAGAGACCATGGATTATGTGTTTCTTTCCAACTAAATTATCATCACTGTCATTCTGAATCTCATTACAAGTTTCTAATTAATAATCCCTGTAGTTTCTAAGTAAAAGTGATTAAAAAAAACGTATTATTAATTGTTGAAACCTGTCAACCACGCTCAAAAGAACTGGGGCAACCAATACACCTGACATGAAGGACAATTAACAACACTAAGCAAACTGTTGTACATTTTACATTTTTCTGGGATATTAATGACTTAGAGTTCATTTACTTATACATTTACACTTCAAATTTTGTTTTCTGAAAATGCATTTTAATTTTACTTCCATTTCCCATTTTTAAAATTGTATGTATGTATGACTGACATACAAAACCTGGAGATACTTAATGTATAAAACCAGATGTGTTGGTAGAGGTTAACCTAGTATTGCAAAATACACTTTCTTTCTTTTTAAATTAATTTGTTTTAATTGAATGATAATTGCTTTACAGTATGAGGTAGATGAACCTAGTGCCTATTATACAGAGTGAAGTAAGTCAAAAGAGAAAATCTAGAAAGATAGCACTGATGAACCTACTGCAGGGCAGCAGTGGAGACACAGAGAAGAGACTTCTGGACACAGGGGGACAGAGAGAAAGGAGAGGGTGGGATGTATGGAGACAGTAACATGGAAACACACATTACCACATGTAAAACAGCCAATGGGAACTTGCTGTCTATGACTCAGGGAACCCAAACCAGGCCTCTGTAACAACCTAGAGGGATGAGGTTGGGAGGGAGGTTGGAGGGAGGGGACATATGCATACCTATGGATGATTCATGTTGATGTTTGACAGAAGCCAACACGATACTGTAAAGCAATAATGTCATTTTTGACAGCCAAGCACTATAGCCACATTTTAATGATTCTGAATATAATATCATTTCTCACTTTTCACATCACAGGGCTACAATACACTTGTACTACAGAGATGCTTATATGAAAATATAAATAATTAATTGAAAGAAAAAATAGTCCTTAATTTCTGAAATATTCTAACATTTCCCACTGTCAAAAGGAAGTTGGTTTATGATAGAGAAAAGATTCAAGGAGAAGAGACCATGGATTATGTGTTTCTTTCCAACTAAATTATCATCACTGTCATTCTGAATCTCATTACAAGTTTCTAATTAATAATCCCTGTAGTTTCTAAGTAAAAGTGATTAAAAAAAACGTATTATTAATTGTTGAAACCTGTCAACCACGCTCAAAAGAACTGGGGCAACCAATACACCTGACATGAAGGACAATTAACAACACTAAGCAAACTGTTGTACATTTTACATTTTTCTGGGATATTAATGACTTAGAGTTCATTTACTTATACATTTACACTTCAAATTTTGTTTTCTGAAAATGCATTTTAATTTTACTTCCATTTCCCATTTTTAAAATTGTATGTATGTATGACTGACATACAAAACCTGGAGATACTTAATGTATAAAACCAGATGTGTTGGTAGAGGTTAAGCATAATCTTAGAGTAAGAAATTTGAGCAATGTCTATCTGAACATATTATCTATGACCCTTTTCAAAGTAAACCAAGGTGGTAAAAGAGGAAAATAGCATTTGGAAGGTTAAAAAAAGAACGTATGATTAGTTGTAATAAAGAATTATTTTAAAACATATTCAAATATGACTTTTTTAAAGGCAGCTACTCAATTAGAAGAAAAAATATTAAATGGTTGGAGATAATTAGGAACAAAGAGTAGCAAAAGAACAAAGAATTGATCAGGCTAGGTCAAATCTAACTGATGGTGGTAAGAGAACTCACTGACACCTACCATGTGGTGCACAACATACTTAAGAGTCCTCTGAGTAGACATCTCTCTTCGACCAAGAGTATAACTGAAAGGGAAATTACTCACAAATAAACAAGAAAGGAAGGGGAACTGCCCACAAACCAGCCAAAGAAGCCATATCAAATCAGCCAGTTGAAGAAGTAACAGTGCAATCAGGTTCATGCCTGTAGTTTTTTTTTTAATACATACGTTCCCCTAAGAGTCTATACTTCATAATATAAACCCAGTTAGTTACTAAGTAGATAACTAGACATGATAAAAACTGAGTAACCACCCACCGGTCTATATGTATGCATATATATGACACGTATGTGGGTGTACACATGAATAAACATGAAAGTGTATATACACACAAACACAGTGTCTGTATGTATGTGGAAAGGAAGAGAAGGACAGAGAGAGAAAGCAAAATATAAGGGTGGGAGGATATAAAATCTGGAGGAAATGGGTCTCTTTAAGAGAAAGCTTATTAAGTGATGAAGAGACAGCTAAGTACATAACACAACAGGGGGAAAAGCAGAAATTGTGAAAAAGAATAAACAACCTAGGAATAAGCCTACCTAAGGAGAAAAAGAACTGTACTCCAAGAACTATAAGATGCTGATGAAAGAAACAGAAGATGACAAAGAAAAATATACATTTTCCAGGACTGGAAGAATCAACAGTGTAAAAATGACTATACTACCAAAAGCAATCTACAGATTCAATACAATTCCTATCAAATTAACAGTGGCATTTTTCACAGAACTAGGACAAAAAAGCTTAACATTTTTGAGACACAAAAGGCCTCAAAAAAAAAAAAAAGCAATCTTGAGAATGAAAAATGGAGCTTGAGGAATCAGGTTCTTTGACTTAAGACTATGCTACAAAGCTACAGTCATCAAAACACTATGGTACTGGCACAAAAACAGAAATACAAAATCAATGGGACAGGACAGAAAGTCCAGAAATAAGCCCACACACTTATGGTCAACTAATCCATGACAAGGGAGACAAACACTATACAATGGAGGAAACAAAGTCTCTTCGGAGACACCGTTTCAATCCCTGATACGGGAAGAACCTACATGCTATGGAACAACTAAGTCCGTGAGTCACAACTATTGAGTCCATGTGCCACAACTACTGAAGCCCATGTGCGCTAGCACCCGAGTTCCACAACAAGAGAAGTCAACACAATCTGAAGCCTGCTCACCTCGACTAGAGAGTAGCCCCCACTGCCTGCAACGAGAGAAGAGCCTGCGGCAGCAGTGAAAACCCAGAATAGCTGAAAATTAATAAATAAATAAATAAATAAAAATATATTGAAAAAAATAAATGGTGCTGGAAGAACTGGACAGCTACATTATTTAAAAAACTGAGATTAGATCATTCCTTAACACCATGCACAAAAATAAAACCAAAATGGATAATTAACCTAATGTAAGTATACAAACAGTATAAAACTCTTAGAGGAAGACATAGGCAGAACACTCTTTGACATCATAAACTGCAGCAATATCTTTTCCAAGCCATCTCCTAGAGTAATGGAGACAAAACCAAAAATAAACAAACAGGACCTAGTTAAACTCAAAAGAGTGTACATCAAAGGAAACCATAAACAGAACGAGAAACAACTGACAGAATGGGAGAAAATATTTGTAAGTGACACAACCAACAAAGGATTGGTCTCCAAAATTTATAAACAGCTTATGCTGCTCAATATCAAAAATAAATAAATAAATAAGCAAACAACCTAATCAAAAGTGGGCAGAAGACCTAAATAAACATTTCTAAAAAGAAGATAAATACTTTTATTTGCCTGATTTCCCACCCATCTTTTATGTTTTCACAAATGATAGCACTATCTATTCAGCTGCTCAAATTGTAAATCTACAAGTTTTTCTTGAAAGCTTTTATCCTCATCACCTACAGTTATTTACCCAACACTGTGGACTCCATCTCCAATATGTCATCTCAAATCTATCTACTTTTCTCCCTTCCCAAACAGAACTCTAACCCTAGCCTCTAACATTTTGACAGAGATTACTCTGAGAGTCTGCCAAATGGTCGCCCTGAGTCTATTCATGCTCTACTGAACTGCATTCTCCATGTATCCAGATGCTGTGGCCTTTTGAAATCATGAACTAAATCTTTGTCTCTTTACAGCTTAGAATCCTCAAAATCCTTCAAAACAGAAAAGGCCCTCACCATGGCTTAAAGGAAGTAACATGAGGTCCTCTGGCTACATGTCCACGTGTGCCTGTACTACTCAACAGCTTGTCCCCTACTTTTTGGTCATCTGTCCTCCCTTTCACTTCTTCAAACACATCAAGCATACTTTCACATTGGGGGCTCTGGACCAACTGCCCACCCTCCTTCCTGAAATGTCCTTTCCCCATCTTCCAATGGCTGACTTCCTCTTGTCACTCTGATCTCAAAGTAAATGTCACTTCCTCAGAGAAGTTTTTGCTCACCACCTAATCTAAGGCAGCTACCCAGACCAACCAAGCATCAGTAGTTTTTTAAACATTTATTTTATTTATCTTTTGTGGGGGGAGGGAGGGGGACGGGCGGGCCCTTAGTTTTTGATAACTTTCTTATTTATTTATCACCTGCCATCTCTCTCCCAACTAGAATTAGAGGGAATTCATCTGTCCTATTATGTCAGAGGTCTTCCAGATCAACTGCAGGTTCAAAGATTTACTAGGAGGACTCACAGAACTCAGCATATAGTTGTACTTAACATTTAGGATTTATTACAGTGACAGTGAATGGATAGAAAGAAAAAATCAGCCAAAGGAAAAGGCATAATTGGGTGAAGTCTAGAGGAAACAAGGCATAAATTTCCAGGAGCCCTCTCCCACTGGAATTCTCTCGAGGAGCACACACTTTAACTCCTCCACTAATGAGGTAGGATAGCATGTGTTAAATGTTGTCTACCAGGAAAGCTCATCAGACTTTGTGCCTGAAGTTTCTCTTGGGGCTGGTCATATAAGTACTGTCAACTGAAAAACATGAACTATTACCAACACTTTTTGGACTCCATCTCCAATATGTCATCTCAAATCTATCTACTTTTCTCCCTTCCCAAACAGAACTCTAACCCTAGCCTCTAACATTTTGACAGAGATTACTCTGAGAGTCTGCCAAATGGTCGCCCTGAGTCTATTCATGCTCTACTGAACTGCATTCTCCATGTATCCAGATGCTGTGGCCTTTTGAAATCATGAACTAAATCTTTGTCTCTTTACAGCTTAGAATCCTCAAAATCCTTCAAAACAGAAAAGGCCCTCACCATGGCTTAAAGGAAGTAACATGAGGTCCTCTGGCTACATGTCCACGTGTGCCTGTACTACTCAACAGCTTGTCCCCTACTTTTTGGTCATCTGTCCTCCCTTTCACTTCTTCAAACACATCAAGCATACTTTCACATTGGGGGCTCTGGACCAACTGCCCACCCTCCTTCCTGAAATGTCCTTTCCCCATCTTCCAATGGCTGACTTCCTCTTGTCACTCTGATCTCAAAGTAAATGTCACTTCCTCAGAGAAGTTTTTGCTCACCACCTAATCTAAGGCAGCTACCCAGACCAACCAAGCATCAGTAGTTTTTTAAACATTTATTTTATTTATCTTTTGTGGGGGGAGGGAGGGGGACGGGCGGGCCCTTATTTTTTGATAACTTTCTTATTTATTTATCACCTGCCATCTCTCTCCCAACTAGAATTAGAGGAATTCATCTGTCCTATTATGTCAGAGGTCTTCCAGATCAACTGCAGGTTCAAAGATTTACTAGGAGGACTCACAGAACTCAGCATATAGTTGTACTTAACATTTAGGATTTATTACAGTGACAGTGAATGGATAGAAAGAAAAAATCAGCCAAAGGAAAAGGCATAATTGGGTGAAGTCTAGAGGAAACAAGGCATAAATTTCCAGGAGCCCTCTCCCACTGGAATTCTCTCGAGGAGCACACACTTTAACTCCTCCACTAATGAGGTAGGATAGCATGTGTTAAATGTTGTCTACCAGGAAAGCTCATCAGACTTTGTGCCTGAAGTTTCTCTTGGGGCTGGTCATATAAGTACTGTCAACTGAAAAACATGAACAACTTGAGAGTTGCGGGTAAGTTTTATTTGGGCCACAATTAGGACTATAGCCTGGGAGGCAGCACCACAGATAGCTCTGAGAGACTTCTCCAAAGAGGGAGTGGGAAAAGGTCAATATATATGGTTTTGATGAAGGGAGGTTTAATACCAATGAAAAGTCATTTTTATGAAGGGTTAGTCATGAGGATCTGATGTCACCATGAAGGGACTCCGTGTTTTTCTAGATAGGAGGAGATGCAAGGACTGAGATTATAAAATCTGTTCCTAAAAACATCCACCTATGTAAAGATCTGCCCCACCATATTCCCTGGAGCACAGAGTGCCTCACTCTACCCTGAACTCCCGAAGCGGGTGCTGACGTCAGCAGCTGTCACAGCACGGGGGTCAGTCTCCAGAGGCAGATGGCAAATGCCCTTGTTGTTCAGTCACTGGCAATGTAATCAGTAAATGTCCATTTGTAGTTGACAGTACTCTATACCTAGCATGTACCGAAATTTCAGAAGCCGGAAGGAAAGCAAGTGTTCAGCATAAACCTTACTTTAGTACAAACAGTTTCGGCACAGTGAGCCATTCTTCTCAGTTAAGGAATGTGGGAACCTTCCGAAAACCTAACCAGCGAAGGGGTAACCTTGCAAGAAGGATCTTTTAAGGGCAGAAGTCTCATGTTAATTCTTTTCTGCACATTTATTCACCCCTATATCACCAATTCTAACTTCCACTAACAGATTTTAAAAATAAAAATACATTTTTCTTCTCTGAATCTAACATTTCAAAGAGATTCCAACTCATTAAACAAATATTTACCTAACACTTGTTACATGGTAGGCACTGGGAATTCAAAAAATAATAAAACACCATCTGAGCATATAGTTGTACTTAACATTTAGGATTTATTACAGTGACAGTGAATGGATAGAAAGAAAAAATCAGCCAAAGGAAAAGGCATAATTGGGTGAAGTCTAGAGGAAACAAGGCATAAATTTCCAGGAGCCCTCTCCCACTGGAATTCTCTCGAGGAGCACACACTTTAACTCCTCCACTAATGAGGTAGGATAGCATGTGTTAAATGTTGTCTACCAGGAAAGCTCATCAGACTTTGTGCCTGAAGTTTCTCTTGGGGCTGGTCATATAAGTACTGTCAACTGAAAAACATGAACAACTTGAGAGTTGCGGGTAAGTTTTATTTGGGCCACAATTAGGACTATAGCCTGGGAGGCAGCACCACAGATAGCTCTGAGAGACTTCTCCAAAGAGGGAGTGGGAAAAGGTCAATATATATGGTTTTGATGAAGGGAGGTTTAATACCAATGAAAAGTCATTTTTATGAAGGGTTAGTCATGAGGATCTGATGTCACCATGAAGGGACTCCGTGTTTTTCTAGATAGGAGGAGATGCAAGGACTGAGATTATAAAATCTGTTCCTAAAAACATCCACCTATGTAAAGATCTGCCCCACCATATTCCCTGGAGCACAGAGTGCCTCACTCTACCCTGAACTCCCAGGCGGGTGCTGACGCCAGCAGCTGTCACAGCACGGGGTCAGTCTCCAGAGGCAGATGGCAAATGCCCTTGTTGTTCAGTCACTGGCAATGTAATCAGTAAATGTCCATTTGTAGTTGACAGTACTCTATACCTAGCATGTACCGAAATTTCAGAAGCCGGAAGGAAAGCAAGTGTTCAGCATAAACCTTACTTTAGTACAAACAGTTTCGGCACAGTGAGCCATTCTTCTCAGTTAAGGAATGTGGGAACCTTCCGAAAACCTAACCAGCGAAGGGGTAACCTTGCAAGAAGGATCTTTTAAGGGCAGAAGTCTCATGTTAATTCTTTTCTGCACATTTATTCACCCCTATATCACCAATTCTAACTTCCACTAACAGATTTTAAAAATAAAAATACATTTTTCTTCTCTGAATCTAACATTTCAAAGAGATTCCAACTCATTAAACAAATATTTACCTAACACTTGTTACATGGTAGGCACTGGGAATTCAAAAAATAATAAAACACCATCTGCCCCTTAGGAACTCACACTCTAGAAGGTGAGAGAAATTAATTTAAAAGACCATATTTATAAGAAAGCATTTTAAGAATTATTAATAGGGGTGTGTACAAGGTGCCATAAAAGCATGATGGTAGAAACATGTCTTAGGGTATAAGAAAATCACCTCCAGGAAAAATTGAGATGAAAAAATCTACTTCAGCTAGAAATGGTCAAGGAAGATGACTGAAGGGATAACACTTGATTGTGAGCTAAGGCCTAAGGGAAACACAGCCAACAGAAGTTCTGATCAATGTATCTTCCAAACAAAGATATCACACACAACAATGTTGAGGTTTATTATAGGAAAAGCTCTAAATACTGAGAATACAGTAAACACTCAATAAAATGGTAGCTATGAGCTTAATACCATGTCCTCTTTATATATTAAGAAACTGATGACTTTAGAGATTAGTCCATACCTCTGGTAAATTTGTATACCATTTATGTCTATTCATTTACCAAAAGCAAGATTTTAGGCAGAAGTTAAAAATATTACAAGTAAAATGAAGCAAATATCAATTACCTATCAATTCATTCAAATAATTACTAAGTACTCACTACCTGACCAAACTTAAGATGAAATAAGACATACTTACTAACTTTCAGGAATTTATGTTCTAGTAGAAACAAAGGGCTTGGATATAAGCACATAAAAGGAAAGCAGAATCAGGGCTCTAATAGAAACAAGAACAGAAAAGTCAGTAGTGGGAGTAGAACAGCTTAGATCAGAACACCTAAGCTAAAGTGACAGGTAAGTGAAAAACTAAGCCTTAGGCTGTTCAAGAAAAAAAAAAGGAGGGGGGAGACAAATAAGGAAAAAAATGATGGGTTATGTCATTAACAGACATACCTTTTCCTAAGCTGTGTAAGCAATTTATCTCCTAAATCTTTTATTTTTTTTTTAAAGATTTATTTATTTATTTATTTTGGGCGGGGGTCGGGTTGGGGAGGGAGGGGAGTGGGCGGGCCACTTCTATTGGTCTTTCATTTCTCTATTTTCATCCGTCTTTTGTTCTTTGGCTCCTGTGGGCCTCCCATCGCGGTGGCGTCTGTTGTCGCACAGCGCCAGCTCTGGGAGCATGCGCTCCAGAGCTCCGGCTCGGTGATTGGACACATCAGTCCCGCCGCTCCGCGGCACGTGGGATCTTCCCAGGCCAGGGATCGAACCGGCGCCCCTTGCACTGCAAGGTGGTGTCCTTACCCACTGGACCACCAGGGGAAGCCCCTCCTAAATCTTTTATACAAAAAATATGCCATGTCCAAGAAGACACTTTTAACACAACCGTAGAAATATCTCTTAAAGCAACTTTTGATTAAAGCATAAAACACAAAATTAGTGTCACATGAAAGGCTATTATCCAACCTCCATATTTTCTCTAATCCCATTCCCCACCCTTAAAGATGAACTATGTATATTTTATTGCACACATAACACTATTTCCCATTGTCTGAAGTTTTCCTCTGCCTGAAGAGCTCCCTTAGGATAGTGTCCAAATATATATAGCTAAATAATATGCATTAATCAAGACTGAACCCAGAGGAATAATTTTCAAAATGTCTTCCCTGAAATTTCAGGCCAAGCCAGGTTCCTTTTAGTCACCTCACATTATATTCTGTTCTGATCTTATTAAAGTTGGCCCTCCTCATCCATAAGGTCGGCACCTATAGATTCAAAAAATATCATGAATCTGGGCTTCCCCTGGTGGTCCAGTGGGTAAGGACACTGCCTTGCAGTGCAAGGGGTGCTAGTTTGATCCCTGGCCTGGGAAGATTCCACGTGCCGCGGAGCGGCTGGACTGATGTGTTCAATTACCGAGCCGGAGCTCTGGAGCGCATGCGCCCAGAGCCAGCGCTCTGCGACGACAGACGCCACCGCGATGGGAGGCCCACAGGAGCCAAAGAACAAAGACGGATGAAAATAGAGAAATGAAAGACCAATAGAAGTGGCCCGCCTGCTGCCCTCCCTCCCAACCCGACCCCCGCCCAAAATAAATAAATAAATAAATCTTTAAAAAAAAAAATATCATGAATCATTTGTAAGAGTACCTTAGAATTTTTATTGAATAATTTACCTATGTCTATTTACAGTATAATAAGAACACTAATAGCACTGTATTATATATACCTTTGCTGACATATACTTTGCCAACATTTATTCCAGTCCAAATATTAAACCTAGTACGATACTTTTAGCATTAAGTTTTCAAAAAGCTCAGCTTTCCTCCTGTAGTTATAAGAGATGTGAGTCACTCAACTCCCAATGCCCGATTCAAATCATTAGAACATCACACTCCATGGTGTAATAAGAGTCATAATTTCTCCAACTGAAAAATTAAGTCCTTTCCTTTTAGATACTAACTGGTGCTAAGGAGAACAGTTTATGGATTACTGCATAAACTTTCTGCAAATAATTGATAAGCTCTCAGTCTCGTTTATGTTAAAGGGGTTAACTGTTTACAAATGCAATTATAAAGTAATCAGGAGATTACATTCTGGTCTGAACAATGTCACTTAATCTCAGGGTCTCAGTTTCCAGAACCATAAATGAGACAGTTCAGTATACTTAAATTCAAATATTTATATGACTACATTCTGCATGCAAATATACAATGCCTAGATTGTTCTGAGGCTCCAATACTGAAATGTGTTAATGATTTGAGGTTATCAAAATTGTCCTGATTGAAACAGACGGTATAAAGAGAACCCGACAACTAGCACCCTCCTCCGGGCTTTTCCTCAGACATCAACTTCCTCAGTCCTTGCCCCTGGGAGCCACAGCTGCTCCCAGCAATTTCTGGCTTCAACCCAGAGCACAGCATGAGGCTGATAAAGAATGGCAGTCTGCCACACTCAGTTCCCACCTGAAAAGGGGGCAGTGCCAGAGGAAAAGGGAGATTCAAGCAAGGCGTTAGTTAGTTAGACTGAAAAACAAATGAAAGGTTTTAGTACGAAAACGACTCATAAATCGTGTGACCTTGGGCAAGCTGCTTAACCTCCTTAAGCTTCAATGTATCTATACTAAAAAAAAAAAAAAAAAAGAAAGGTAAAATACCACCTCATAGTACTGGTGTGAGAATTAAACACATAATTTGAGTAGTTTTCCATACATACTTTTCATTATTATTACTAACTAAAAAATGAAATTAACTGCCTTGTGAATCAGTTACTCAACTCGTTTCCAGAGACCAGTCCACTTACCAAGTATTAAGGGCATTCTACTTTACTGACAAAAGTCCATACAACTAAAGCTATGGTTTTTCCGGTAATAATGTATGGATGTGAAAGTCAGACCATGAAGAAGGCTGATCACCAAAGAATTGATAATTTTGAACTATGGTACTGGAAAGGACTCTTGAGAGTCCCTTGGACAGCAAGAAGATCAAACCAGTCAATCCTAAAGGAAATCAACCCTGAAAATTCATTGGAAGGATTGATGCTGAAGCTGAAGCTCCAATACTTAGGCCACCTGATGAGAAGAGCCGACTTATTGTAAAAGACCCTAATGCCAGGAAAGACTGAGGGCAAGAAGAGAAGGGGACGACAGAGGATGAGATGGTTGGATGGCATTGCTGACTTAATGGAAATGAGTTTGAGCAAACTCTGGAACACAGTGAAGGAGAGGGAAGCCTGGTGTGCTGTAGTAGATGGGATTGCAAAGAGCTAGACACAACTGAGCAAATGAACAACTTCAGGAGAGGGAAGCAGTACGTGACTCTAAGATCCCTTCTCATTCAAAGGTTCACTGAACATGTTCAGCTGCATCATTAGCACCAGGATATGAATGATCACACCAAGGTGGTCACTACAATCTTATAGTCTGAAGTTTCATTTAGTATAACTGCTCTACAATTGTGTACTAGTTTCTACTGTACAGCAAAGTGAATCAGCTACATGTATACATATATTCCCTCTTTTTTGGATTTCCCTTTTCATTCAGGTCACCCAGAGCACTGCGTAAAGTTTCCTGAGCTATACAGTAGGTTCTCATTAGCTATCTGTTTCATGCATACTATCAATAATGTGCATACATCATCTTAATCTCCTAATTCACTGAACTCCCTTCTCTTTTTTTTATTTTATTTATTTACCTTTTGGGAGGTGGGGTGGGAAGGGAGGGGGATGGGCAGGCCACTTCTATTGGTCTCTCATTTCTCTACTTTCATCCGTCTTTGTTCTTTGGCTCCTGAGGGCCTCCCATCGCAGTGGCGTCTGTTGTCGCAGAGCGCCAGCTCTGGGCACATGCGCTCCAGAGCTCCGGCTCGGTAATTGGACACATAGGTCCAGCCGCTCCACAGCACGTGGGATCTTCCCAGGCCGGGGACCAAACCAGCGCCCCTTGGACTGCAAGGTGGTGTCCTTACCCACTGGACCACCAGGGGAAGCCCTGAACTCCCTTCTTTCCTGCCGTGGTGTCCACATGCTTGTTCTCTATGTGTGTGTCTTTATTTCTGCTTTGTAAATAAGCTCATCTATAGTCTGCATCTTAACACTAAGTGGGCAGCAAAAGAGGGTAAAGCAGGTCAAATAAGCATAAGCCACGGGTCTCTGAAATGGACTCTGCATAACTACAGACCATCTACTTTTCATGTACTTTCTACATCTAAATAAAAGTTTAGAGGTGAGAGAAGGCTCACTTTGCAATACAGGGAACAGCTATAAAATGGTGACAATAGTCCCAGGCACCTGGGTATGTTCAATGAAAGTCAGTTTCTATTATTGCTATTATCACATCATAGGGGCAGTCTCCAGGGACTATTACAAAAATAAGTTTCAAGTACCATACGTTTTTAGGCATTGTATATACCTTAACATGACTGATAAACTGAAGGGCCTCCAGATTTCACGAGAGACCATTCTCCAGAACATTTACATTTCTCCAGTCAGTTGAAGCATGGTTAAGATGTCTTAATCTAAACACAAGTACATTTTGATATGGTTTATTACCACCACACCAAGTAAAGCAAGTGCTGGTCAAAGATGAAGCCAGGTTTAAGTGACCACAGTCCTGACACAGAACTCAACAAACATCTGGGAGACAGAGACACAATCCAAGGGGAAAGCAAAAATCCTTTCCTCTCAAGTAGAACGTATTATTTATGCATTCCTAGCATTTTGATCTGTATAGTCATAGTTTGATTAGATTCCAAAACAATATATACCTCTTAACAGATAAAAATGCAAAAGAAGTGGGTGTGAGCAGCCAGTTTTCCAAGACTCTCCCAACATTATAACAATAATAATACTTTCTTTCCTATTTCCTTTCAGATTAATATGCAGACATATAAACCAAACATTCATTATAGGTTTTGTGAAATATTAGATCTCTGACAGGAAGAGCAGATTGTATGAGGTTTAACAATAAAACAGGTGCTTACAAAATTCAAATCTATTATAACCTAATAAGCATATAAGACAAGGGCTCAACCTCATTTATAACCAGAGAAATGCAAACCCAATGAGATGCTATTTATCACCAGGAAGAATGGCAAATATTTAAAAACTGATAATATCTCCTGCTGATGAAAGCAGGTGGTGAAGGGTGCTCAGATACATTATTGGAAGGGTACATTTGCATCTTTCCAGAGAACAACTCAGCATCACCTATCAAAAATCAGACTCTGGGGCTTCTGTGGTGGTCCTGTGGGTAAAGAGTCCACCTTGCAGTGCAAGGGGCGCCAGTTCGATCCCTGGTCCGAGAAGATCAGCAGAGCGGCTGGACTAGTGTGTCCAGTTAGAAGCCAGAGCTCTGGAGCGCATGTGCTCAGGCAGGCCAAAGAATAAAGATGGATGAAAATAAATAAATAAATAAAAACTAATAAAAGAGGCCAAAGTGAAAAAAAAAGAAAGAGACAGGATCTGCTTCAGGGTATACAAACAAATAAGACTATTCTCTACAACAGCTGTAACAGCAAAAGTGAAAATTGCTTTTAGAACTTTGAAAAGAGAAACAGAAAAGTTATGCTATACCCAGGCCACAGAATACTATGCAATTTTAAAAAGTGAAAAACAGTTTTGTTTGTTTGTTTGTTTGTTTTGGGTTTTTTATTATTATTTTTTTGGGTGGGGAGGGGAGGGGGCGGGCGGGCCACTTCTGTTGGTCTTTCATTTCTCTATTTTCATCCATCTTTGTTCTTTGGCCCGTGTGGGCCTCCCATCGTGGTAGCCTCTGTTGTCGCAGAGCACCGGCTCTGGGTGCATGCGCTCCAGAGCTCCGGCTCGGTAATTGGACACATTGGTCCAGCCACTCCGCTGCACGTGGGATCTTCCCAGGCCAGGGATTGAACTGGCGCCCCTTGCACTGCAAGGCGGTGTCCTTACCCACTGGGCCACCAGGGAAGCCCCGAAAAACAGTTTTATGTAGTGATCATAATAGACTGTTTAATGAAAAAATCAAATTGCCAAGCATGATATACACAATATTCCTTTTGGAAATGAATACATAAACTCCTTAAATGATTTCTCCTGAGAATTAATATTGGTGGGCAATAGAAGTCCATTCCATATTTATGATTTTTAAACAATAAAAAAGAGAAAGAAAATTCCATGTATTTTTGTGTGTTTGTTTTTAAAGTAATACAAAGATGATTATCCTCCCAAATCATAAATCAATGGCAGGCTTTACACAGACAAGTTTTTCAGTAACACTGGTGATTTATTCAAATGTCTTAAAGATTTGATTAAGCAAATGATTTTCTCAGTCAAAACCCACTTTAGTTGATTCATATGCTTGGTTAAATTAAAAAGACAAATATATCAATAATATTTCCATGGGAAAAATAGAACATGCTCTTATAAGTTTATCTCAGAGAAAATCCACACTTGCAGGAGGAGTTCTATTACATTTGGTTCATCATTTGTCAACAACAATAATTATTTTAAGTATTCCAGCCTTTTTCTAATCAATTTCCTCTATTTATTACATTAACATTTAAAATGTTATTGGTATCATATTAAGCTGAAGCCATCATGAATAAATATTATCTCCCTCTTAGCATGCTGGATCAAAACAACCTTTTCAAACACACGCTTGACTGAACCACTGTGTAAAATATAATTATACCAAAAATGGTAACAAAAAGATAAATAGAATTCAGTCAAATTTCTACAAACACTCGGTAGAATTTAGCCAGTTGCACTGGTCCTTCAAGTACAAAGTGCATTCACCCACTATATGAAGGTCAGCCCTGCTGTCAATAACGACACTCAAAAGTACCAGTATATAACTTTATTCAGAGTATGACTGTTGTGCACATAAATGTGTGAGATCTCTGCACTTTGATCATATTTTATTAAATCAGAAAGTCCTCAGATCATGAGGTACTTTCCTTGAAAAAGAAATGACAAGAAAGGGATTTTTACATTGATGTAAAATTTTAGATATCAAAGATTTCTCACTTTTACACTGATAGGAAAAATCAAATTGCCAAGCATGATATACACAATATTCCTTTTGGAAATGAATACATAAACTCCTTAAATGATTTCTCCTGAGAATTAATATTGGTGGGCAATAGAAGTCCATTCCATATTTATGATTTTTAAACAATAAAAAAGAGAAAGAAAATTCCATGTATTTTTGTGTGTTTGTTTTTAAAGTAATACAAAGATGATTATCCTCCCAAATCATAAATCAATGGCAGGCTTTACACAGACAAGTTTTTCAGTAACACTGGTGATTTATTCAAATGTCTTAAAGATTTGATTAAGCAAATGATTTTCTCAGTCAAAACCCACTTTAGTTGATTCATATGCTTGGTTAAATTAAAAAGACAAATATATCAATAATATTTCCATGGGAAAAATAGAACATGCTCTTATAAGTTTATCTCAGAGAAAATCCACACTTGCAGGAGGAGTTCTATTACATTTGGTTCATCATTTGTCAACAACAATAATTATTTTAAGTATTCCACCCTTTTTTCTAATCAATTTCCTCTATTTATTACATTAACATTTAAAATGTTATTGGTATCATATTAAGCTGAAGCCATCATGAATAAATATTATCTCCCTCTTAGCATGCTGGATCAAAACAACCTTTTCAAACACACGCTTGACTGAACCACTGTGTAAAATATAATTATACCAAAAATGGTAACAAAAAGATAAATAGAATTCAGTCAAATTTCTACAAACACTCGGTAGAATTTAGCCAGTTGCACTGGTCCTTCAAGTACAAAGTGCATTCACCCACTATATGAAGGTCAGCCCTGCTGTCAATAACGACACTCAAAAGTACCAGTATATAACTTTATTCAGAGTATGACTGTTGTGCACATAAATGTGTGAGATCTCTGCACTTTGATCATATTTTATTAAATCAGAAAGTCCTCAGATCATGAGGTACTTTCCTTGAAAAAGAAATGACAAGAAAGGGATTTTTACATTGATGTAAAATTTTAGATATCAAAGATTCTCCCTCAATTCTCAACTGTTCTGAATTACACTGAATAGGAAAAAGAAATTTTAATGAAGGGGGAAACCCCATTTCAGTTAAACTTCTGGGATTTCAAGTAAAAACATCTTTTTATGTAATGTGAACTCTGTATAACGTAACAAGCACGAATGGGTGCTCAGGTTTTCATCCAAACTTGATGCAGCACTAGCTTGGTGCTGCATCTAGCAATATGCATAACCAAATTTTATAGAACTCTATCTCCTTCTTGCCTTCTAATACTCCTTCCTCTCCAATCTTTTCCAATTCTATAATATTTATACCAAGTGATGATAGGGAAGTTGCAAAGGCAGCACTGTGACAATGTCTCTAAGTATCACAAATTATAAATTAATTTTAACTTCCATCCTTCAAGAAGTTTGAGATATGAAAGCAGGCAACGGAGTTATCACATTAGTTGGCATACAGGAGAATTTGGGAGGGAGGGCTAGGGAAACATGAAGAATTTATTACACTGAAGGTAGAAAATGATGAAGGACAATTGCATGCACACTGGAATGACATGAAAATAGTGCTCATTAAGGGAGAACTAGGGATGAGTTTTTGTGGGAGCACTAGTTAATTCATAACTAATTTTCTAATTTATGAAATAAATATTTTAAATAAGTGAGAAAGAAAGAAAAGTGACCATGATCCCTTCATGCTTAATCACACATCTTGACATTAAAACTGTACCAGATAAGTTAAGTGTATCTACAGATAATGTGAAGAGTGTATTTACGGGTAATATGAAGAGTGTATCTGTGAAGCACTAAATGAACCAGACTTGACACCAGCATGAAAAGAAAGACACCAAAAGAAGAAAAAAGAAACAACAAGAAAACAAACCTATAAAGTTTAATAACCGAATAGGAGCATTTTAAAATGAACACATATTAACTCTTTTCTAAAAGTACACAATCCAAAAAGAAAAAAATAAAACAAAAGCATACCATATAAAAACCCACAGCTGCTATGTACTACACTCACAGCCTTATACTTACTATAAGATTAAAACTCATTTCATGCAATATATTTATATACTTTTGGATAAAATGTCTTAAAGTCTGATTTGCCGGGGCTTCCCTGGTAGTCCAGTGGGTAAAGAGTCCACTTCGCAATGCAAGGGGCACTGTTTCCGATCCCTGGCCAGGGAAGATCCCACATGCCGGGGAGCAGCTGGACTGGTGTATCCAACTACAAGCCAGCGCTCTGGAGTGCATATGCCCAGAGCCAGTGTTCTGTGACAAGAGAGGCCACTGTGATGGGAGGCCCACACAGGCCAAAGAATTAAGATGGATGAAAATAAATAAATGAAGGACCAATAAAAGAAAGGCCAAAAAAATTTTTAAAAAAAGTCTGATTTGATGATTCTCTTACCAAAGACTCTACACTGTGTTAACCTTGAAGAGCAATCTTCCCTGAATCGATATAAAAATACATATTTTTATGATCTTAAGATGTACTTTTTCATGAGATTATCTATTTATATCAGTTTTAATTAAATATACAGTTCAGACATACAAAACAACAACCAGTATCACTGTACCTTGACTATTAACAAACTGTACAAGCACACTTAAGGTACTAAATGAGAAGTCTGAGTGTTTACGCTCCAGTATTCTTACCTGGAGAATCCCATGGACAGAGGAGCCTAGTGGGATATATAGTCCATAGGGTCACACAGAGTTGGACACGACTGAAGTGACTCAGCACGGCATACATAGTAAAAGTATTGTAACAACACTTTATTTTGGAACACTAATAAAAGGGCATTTATTATGTGATTGAAATACATTGATAAATAACAAAGTAACATCGACTATAATGTGGCCCCATTTTTGTACACAAAAGTCAATGCAACAATAACAAAACATTCCTTAGAGTTTAATAACCGAATAGGAGCATTTTAAAATGAACACATATTAACTCTTTTCTAAAAGTACACAATCCAAAAAGAAAAAAATAAAACAAAAGCATACCATATAAAAACCCACAGCTGCTATGTACTACACTCACAGCCTTATACTTACTATAAGATTAAAACTCATTTCATGCAATATATTTATATACTTTTGGATAAAATGTCTTAAAGTCTGATTTGCCGGGGCTTCCCTGGTAGTCCAGTGGGTAAAGAGTCCATTTGCAATGCAAGGCACTGTTTCCGATCCCTGGCCAGGGAAGATCCCACATGCCGGGGAGCAGCTGGACTGGTGTATCCAACTACAAGCCAGCGCTCTGGAGTGCATATGCCCAGAGCCAGTGTTCTGTGACAAGAGAGGCCACTGTGATGGGAGGCCCACACAGGCCAAAGAATTAAGATGGATGAAAATAAATAAATGAAGGACCAATAAAAGAAAGGCCAAAAAAATTTTTAAAAAAAGTCTGATTTGATGATTCTCTTACCAAAGACTCTACACTGTGTTAACCTTGAAGAGCAATCTTCCCTGAATCGATATAAAAATACATATTTTTATGATCTTAAGATGTACTTTTTCATGAGATTATCTATTTATATCAGTTTTAATTAAATATACAGTTCAGACATACAAAACAACAACCAGTATCACTGTACCTTGACTATTAACAAACTGTACAAGCACACTTAAGGTACTAAATGAGAAGTCTGAGTGTTTACGCTCCAGTATTCTTACCTGGAGAATCCCATGGACAGAGGAGCCTAGTGGGATATATAGTCCATAGGGTCACACAGAGTTGGACACGACTGAAGTGACTCAGCACGGCATACATAGTAAAAGTATTGTAACAACACTTTATTTTGGAACACTAATAAAAAGGGCATTTATTATGTGATTGAAATACATTGATAAATAACAAAAAGTAACATCGACTATAATGTGGCCCCATTTTTGTACACAAAAGTCAATGCAACAATAACAAAACATTCCTTAGAGTTTCAGAAAGTACTTAAAGCATACTTAAAGCCATTCACAAGTATGCTCTGATGGTCAAGGTTGGCCAGCTTTTCTGTAAAGAGCCAAACAAGAAATACATTTGATTCCCACATGTTCTTATCGTTCTTCTTTTGGAGGGATGGAGGGAGAGTGCTATGGGAAATTGTTGATATTACAAACCTTTAAAAACATAAAAACTATTCTTGGCCCAGAAGCCATACAAGAAAAAACAAGTTGAGGACCAGATCTGCCAGTGGGCTACAGTTCACCAACATTAGGACCTTTTCAGAGTACTTCATTCTTATTCAAAATATTGAAGGTGAAAGAATCTTTTAAGTGCCCAATACTGCATTTTCCAAAGGAATTAATTTCATTAAAAGTAAAGGTATAGCTATAGTAATATAAAAGACTAGGCTATATATTTTACAATGTAAATATAAAAGAAATCACTCCCATACACATTGAACATGCTAGATTTTGATCTGCCAGATTCAAGAATCTTACCACTTAAATAAAACACTAGATTCCGAGAATTTTCCACAAGTTAAAGACAGGATAATAAATTTTTCAGGCATAAAATATTGCAGGAAATGAAGTACAGTCTTTGTTAACTGAAAGGTCAATTACTCTTTAAAATTGCAAGAGAAAATTTTGGGGGGAAGAGGGTAAAAAGACATTCAACCTAGAAACATGACAATGTAGTTTACTTTGTACAGAATTTCACTCTTTGGAGGTACTACATTTCAAAAGATGAAGACTACTACATGATTATGGTGGAATAAGATTAGCCTAACAGATCTTACTCATGAATTAAACACTGCAATTTTGAATTTTAGATTACTAAGTGAAATACAAAGCACAGATGAGAAAATTAAATGCTTTAGTTCAGATGATATGGAACCCAATCATACTCAATCATTCAGTGGTTGGATCTCAGTGCTTTCTGAAACACTTTGTAGAGGAAAAGACCAAAAGCCCAAATGATACTCTTAATCTCACATCACTGAGGATCTAAGCCACACATTTGGCACTTGATTATATTTAGGTCAAATGCAATATACATTGTGATGTGTCATGGTATTACTTAATTCCTACAATGATTTAAAATGTTTATTCCTACCTAAAACATAAGTTACCTGAAAGGAATTTTTGTCACTCTCAGAACCAAATTTAGTGTTAAAATAGGTAGGTACACAAATATTTCTTAAATAACGGATAAGATTAATTAATGAACACAATACGCTCTCTTTTGGACTTCCCAGGTGGTGCAAGTGGTAAAGAACTCACTTTCCAATGCAAGAGATACAAGAGATGCGGTTTAGATCCCTGGGCTGGGAAGATCCCCTGGAGGAGGGCATGGCAACCCTCTCCAGTATTCTTGCCTGGAGAATCCAATGGACAGAGGAGCCTGGTGGGCTACAGTTCACAGGGTCGCAAAGTCAGACACAAATGAAGCAACTTATCAGCACAGGCAGGCATGCTCTCTTCCAGAGTGAACTAACCTCACACTGAGCCTCTGAATATGTCAGATGTGACTTAGTCATCTTTTCCTACCAATTATTTCTCTAAACTTGGTCATTTTCTATTTCCAGAAACCAACATTCTAGCTCAGGCTTTATCTCCTCAAATTAGACATATATACCATGGATTCTTCCCTCTTCTTAATTGCATTTTTACATAATACATTGCCAGCTTAATCTACCCAATTCACACCTTTCCTCCTGCAATGACCAAGTTCTCAATCCTTTGAAGATTCTCCACTGCTTTACACAGCCTATGCTGTTCCATCTTTGTAGTTTCTCCAAGGGCTGCTCTCGAGCTGCCTCTCCAACCTGACATCCACTCTCCTAGGCACACTGAAGATTCTGCTCACTTCTGCACTTGTCACTTTCACCTATGTCAGAATGCTATGCTTCTCACTTTCTACTCTTCCAAACCCAACTGATAACTCTTTCAAACTTTCCCAGACATAGTTATTAGAAGATGTATAAAAACTAGCATTTACTGGAGACCCACTGTGTGGAACTCTGACAGATTCACAAAGCTGAATAAGAATCTAGCTTCTCGGAGGAATTTACAGTCACAATGGGGAGAGAAAACACATGTAATTATAATATGGAATATCACAAATGACACTAAAGATGTGTAAGTAAAATTAAAGTGGAATTCTGTAGTCTGGGAAAAAGAGATCCCTTCTGACTGGGGATAAGTAGAGTCATCATGAGAAAACATCACCTAAGTTGATAGATGAACCCTGGCTTCAAAAGGCAGTGATGGTGAAGACATCACATGTAATGGAAACAGCTCAAAAAAAGACACTTGAAACCTACAGTAGTCAATGCTCTTATAATTCATTTGGAAATTCATCATGTACTGTACTGTTTTGAAGTTGTCTGGATCATTTTTTGTTTAGTTAATACTGTATGCATTTATTCCTTTGACAGGACTTCATCTAATTGAAGAAATAAGATATAAACTTGTAAAATAAGAGAAGTAACAGTAATTATCTCGTATGGTCATGGTAACATGAGGTACCATGTAGCAAAAGTGGCTACTATCAATACATAATACAGATGCTTGAAAAAGGATACTTTCCTTCATTCCTGTTACACAACTCTTTGTTAGAGGCACCTCTAAAATGACCCCTAAGACTCCTGCTTCCTGGTAGAAGCATCCTATACAACATATACCCTGGAGTGTGGGTGGGACACAGGAATAAGGTGGGTGTTGGGGCTGTGTTCACACTATGCTACACGGCAAAGGGGAAGGGGCTCTGCAAACATGCAAAGTCCTTACCCACTATGCCTTTAAGTTAATCAAAGAGAGGCTATCCTAGATGAGCCTAACCTAATCAGGTAAATTTCTCCCTTGAAAGAGAGTTTAGAGGACATTTCTGGTGATCCAGCAGTTAAGACTCTGCATTTTTCACTGCAGACAGCATGGGTTCAATTCCTGGTCAGGGAACTGAGATCTTACAAGCTGCACCACATGGCAAAAAAAAAAAAAAAAAAATACATTAAAACGAAACTGAACACTATCATTGAAAAAAAATAAAACAGAGGGCTTGGGCCTTCACCTGGACAGTCTTCTGCTGGTCTTGGGGCTGGCCCCCATGAGCACTATAACTGCAATGAAATGAATTCTGCGAGCTCTGTAGAGAACCCTAAGTTTCAGATGAAACCAAAGCCCAATCAAACACTTTGATTGTAGTCACAAGGGACCATGAACAGAGGACACAAGTAAGCTATATCCACACTCCACATCCATGGATATGGTGAGACAATAAAGTGTGTTACTTTAAGACGCTACATTTTTTATAATATATCATAGAGCAATATAAAACTAATTAATACACTCCACTTTCTCTCAAATATCTTCCTTTATTAAATGTATTTTTGGTCATTTTAATTTGTTGAAACAGATGCAAGAATGACACAATATGAAGTCCTCTCTTCCCTCTTTCTCTCATATACATACATGTACTTACACATCAATTTTATAAACATAAAAAGTATCCGAGTGGAAAAGAAGTAGTATCTACCATACCAGTAATATTTTATTTAAATATATTTTCTCTAAAATGGATATAATACGTGATTAAAAATCTATCCAAAAATAAAAGCCCAGGACCAGATGGCTTCACAGGTGAGTTCTATCAAACATTTAAAGAAGACCTAATGCCTGTCCTTCTAAAACTCTTTCAAAAAATTGCACAGGAAGGAAAACTTCCAAACACATTCTACGAGGCCACCATCACCCTGATACCCAAACCAGGCAAAGACAACACAAAAAAGGAAAATTACAGACCAATTTCTCTGATGAACTTAGATGCCAAGATCCTCAACAAAATCCTAGCAAACAGAATTCAACGACACATCAAAAAACTCATACATCATGATCAAGTCGGGTTCATCCCAGGCATGCAAGGATTCTTTAACATCCGCAAATCAATCAATGTGATACACCATATTAACAAACTGAGAGACAAAAATCACATGATCATTTCAATAGATGCAGAAAAAGCCTTCGACAAAGTACAACACCCATTCATGATAAAAACTCTTCAGAAAATGGGCATAGAAGGAACCTATCTCAACATAGTGAAAGCCATCTATGAGAAGCCCACAGCGAACATTGTCCTCAACGGAGAAAAACTGAAAGCATTCCCTCTAAGATCAGGAACAAGACAGGGGTGTCCACTTTCACCACTACTATTCAACATAGTCCTGGAAGTTCTAGCAACAGCAATAAGAGAAGAGAAAGAAATCAAAGGAATCCAGATTGGAAAGGAAGAAGTCAAGCTCTCTCTTTTTGCAGACAACATGATATTATACACAGAAAATCCCAAAGACTCTATTACAAAGCTACTAGAGCTAATCAACGAATTCAGCAAAGTTGCAGGATACAAAGTCAACACACAGAAATCACTGGCATTCCTATACACAAACAATGAAAAATCAGAAAATGAAATCAAAGAGGCAGTCCCCTTCATCACTGCAACCAAAAGAATCAAATATCTAGGAATAAACCTACCCAAAGAAACAAAAGAACTGTACACAGAAAATTACAAGACACTCATGAAAGAAATTAAAGAAGACTTAAACAGATGGAGAGATATTCCATGTTCCTGGGTCGGAAGAATCAACATTGTGAAAATGACCATACTACCAAATATCATCTACAGATTCAATGCAATACCTATTCAACTTCCATTGACATTTTTCACAGAACTAGACCAAAGAATAACACAGTTCATATGGAAACACAAAAGACCTCGAATAGCCAAAGCAATCCTGAGAAAGAAAAACGGAGCTGGAGGGATCAGCCTCCCTAACTTGAGACTCTACTACAAAGCAACAGTCCTCAAGACAGTATGGTACTGGCATAAAAACAGAACTATAGACCAATGGAACAAGATCGAGAACCCAGAGATAAACCCACGCACCTATGGGTACCTTATTTTTGATAAAGGAGGAGAAACTATAAAATGGGACAAAGACAGCCTCTTCAACAAGTGGTGCTGGGAGAATTGGACAGCTACATGCAAAAAAATGAAATTGGAACATTCCCTGACACCATACACTAAGATCAACTCAAAATGGATTAAAGACCTAAATGTAAGACCAGAAACCATCAAACTCTTAGAGGAGAATATAGGCAAAACCCTCAAGGACATCAATCAAAGCAAGATCTTCTCTGACCCACCAACTAAAATAGCAGAATTGAAAAGAAAATTGAACATATGGGACCTCATGAAACTTAAAAGCTTTTGTACAGCAAAAGAAATTACAAAAAAGCTCAACAGACACCCCACAGAGTGGGAGAAAATCATAGCAAATGAAACAACAGACAAAGAATTAATCTCCAAAATCTACAAGCAACTCAGACAACTCAGCACAGGGAAAACGAACAACCCAATCAAAAAATGGGAAAAAGACCTAAAGAGACGCCTCTCCAAAGAGGACATACAGATGGCCCAAAAGCACATGAAACGATGCTCAACCTCGCTCATTATTAGAGAAATGCAAATTAAAACTACAATGAGATATCACCTCACACCCGTCAGAATGGCCATCTTCAAAAAATCTGCAGACAATAAATGCTGGAGAGGGTGCGGAGAAAAGGGAACCCTTTTGCATTGCTGGTGGGAATGTCAATTGATACAGCCTCTATGGAAGACAGTCTGGAGGTTTCTTAAAAAACTAAAAATAGAAACACCCTATGACCCAGCAATCCCACTATTAGGCTTAAATCCTGATGAAATCAAAACTGAAAGAAGCACCTGTACCCCAATGTTCATTGCAGCTCTCTATACAATAGCCAAAACATGGAAGCAACCTAGATGTCCATCGACGAATGAATGGATCCAGAAGCTCTGGTACATATATACAATGGAATACTACTCAGCTGTTAAAAGAAATGCAGAAGACTCAATCCTAATGAAGTGGCTGGCTCTAGAACCTATCATAAAAAGTGAAGTAAGTCAAAAAGAGAAAGACAAATACAGTATACTAACACACATATATGGAATCTAGTAGGACGGTCTTGATATCACACACAGGGAACTCATGAAAAAAAAGGCAGAGCATAGACATAGGGACATCGTGGTGAATAAATAGGAGGGGAGCATGGAGGAAGTAACAAGGAAACCTATAGTGTTATGTGTGGAAAAGATAGCTAGTGTCACAGTGCTAAGGGAATAGGAGTGCTTACAATGGCTTGGGGCAAAGGTCTGGAGGTGGGATGGGGGGATCTGGACAGCTACATGCAAAAAAATGAAATTGGAACATTCCCTGACACCATACACTAAGATCAACTCAAAATGGATTAAAGACCTAAATGTAAGACCAGAAACCATCAAACTCTTAGAGGAGAATATAGGCAAAACCCTCAAGGACATCAATCAAAGCAAGATCTTCTCTGACCCACCAACTAAAATAGCAGAATTGAAAAGAAAATTGAACATATGGGACCTCATGAAACTTAAAAGCTTTTGTACAGCAAAAGAAATTACAAAAAAGCTCAACAGACACCCCACAGAGTGGGAGAAAATCATAGCAAATGAAACAACAGACAAAGAATTAATCTCCAAAATCTACAAGCAACTCAGACAACTCAGCACAGGGAAAACGAACAACCCAATCAAAAAATGGGAAAAAGACCTAAAGAGACGCCTCGCCAAAGAGGACATACAGATGGCCCAAAAGCACATGAAACGATGCTCAACCTCGCTCATTATTAGAGAAATGCAAATTAAAACTACAATGAGATATCACCTCACACCCGTCAGAATGGCCATCTTCAAAAAATCTGCAGACAATAAATGCTGGAGAGGGTGCGGAGAAAAGGGAACCCTTTTGCATTGCTGGTGGGAATGTCAATTGATACAGCCTCTATGGAAGACAGTCTGGAGGTTTCTTAAAAAACTAAAAATAGAAACACCCTATGACCCAGCAATCCCACTATTAGGCTTAAATCCTGATGAAATCAAAACTGAAAGAAGCACCTGTACCCCAATGTTCATTGCAGCTCTCTATACAATAGCCAAAACATGGAAGCAACCTAGATGTCCATCGACGAATGAATGGATCCAGAAGCTCTGGTACATATATACAATGGAATACTACTCAGCTGTTAAAAGAAATGCAGAAGACTCAATCCTAATGAAGTGGCTGGCTCTAGAACCTATCATAAAAAGTGAAGTAAGTCAAAAAGAGAAAGACAAATACAGTATACTAACACACATATATGGAATCTAGTAGGACGGTCTTGATATCACACACAGGGAACTCATGAAAAAAAAGGCAGAGCATAGACATAGGGACATCGTGGCGAATAAATAGGGAGGGGGGAGCATGGAGGAAGTAACAAGGAAACCTATAGTGTTATGTGTGGAAAAGATAGCTAGTGTCACAGTGCTAAGGGAATAGGAGTGCTTACAATGGCTTGGGGCAAAGGTCTGGAGGGGTGGGATGGGGGGATCTGGGTGGGTGGGGACCAGGGATATGCATATGACTGATCTGGGAACATACATGTATATGAACAACAAAACTCTGTAAAACCGTTAAAATAAAGAATAAAAAAAAATAATAAAAAAAAAATTAAAAAATTAAAAAAATAAATAAATAAAATGGATATAATAACAGTATTGACCTTATAGGGCTGACACGAGGATTAAACAAATTAACACTTGCAGGTGACTTAAACTCTTGCTACTCAAAAGTGTGGTATGACCAAGAGCAATGGCATCTGGTTGAAAAAAAACTTAAATAAGGTAAGAGCTCCAGGTAATACACATGCAATCTCTGAGAAGCCCTTCCTTTTTTTTTTTTTTAATTTTGGCCTCTTTTATGGGTTTTTTTATTTATTTATTCTCATCCATCTTTATTCTTTGGCCTGTGTGAGCCTCACTGCAGTGGCCTCTCTCGTTGCAGAGCACTGGCTCTGGGCGCACGCACTCCAGAGTGCTGGCTCGTAACAGGACACACTGGTCCAGCCACTCCACGGCATGTGGTATCTTCCCGGGCCAGGGATCAGAAACAGTGCCTCTTGCATTGCAAGGTGGACTCTTTACCCACTGGACCACCCGGGAAGCCCCTGAGTAGCCGTTCTTTAATCAGAGGTGCAATATGATCATTACATTTCTTAAAAAACTCACTTCTATAGGCTCTTTTCATTTGAATATAAGGAAATCCCATTTGCAAATTGATTTCTACAATAAAAGCTGTTTGTGATTACCTTTTCTCTAAAAAGACAAGGAATAAGATATCAAAAGGAAAATAAACCTCTAGTGGAGTTTGAAACTGTTGTGTAGACAAAAAGAATTAAAAGTGGTATCAGCTACCTGTCACTTAAATCAAGAGCAAAAATTTTTTTCTAGATAGCATTTAACCAATCCAAATACAAAAACAAAAAATGCAGATTACACTAAACAGAGAAAGTCCAACCAAACGTGAAGCTTGACTACTATTACTGTGAATCTGGTCTTTTACAGTTACTTAGGCATGTGTCTTAAAGGAAATCACCCTGTATTTACCATGTATTGTCTTCTTATAACTTACCATCTAGTGTCACAGGGTGGGATGGCTTGGGGCAAAGGTCTGGGTGGGTGGGGACCAGGGATATGCATATGACTGATCTGGGAACATACATGTATATGAACAACAAAACTCTGTAAAACCGTTAAAATAAAGAATAAAAAAAAATAATAAAAAAAAAATTAAAAAATTAAAAAAATAAATAAATAAAATGGATATAATAACAGTATTGACCTTATAGGGCTGACACGAGGATTAAACAAATTAACACTTGCAGGTGACTTAAACTCTTGCTACTCAAAAGTGTGGTATGACCAAGAGCAATGGCATCTGGTTGAAAAAAAACTTAAATAAGGTAAGAGCTCCAGGTAATACACATGCAATCTCTGAGAAGCCCTTCCTTTTTTTTTTTTTTAATTTTGGCCTCTTTTATGGGTTTTTTTATTTATTTATTCTCATCCATCTTTATTCTTTGGCCTGTGTGAGCCTCACTGCAGTGGCCTCTCTCGTTGCAGAGCACTGGCTCTGGGCGCACGCACTCCAGAGTGCTGGCTCGTAACAGGACACACTGGTCCAGCCACTCCACGGCATGTGGTATCTTCCCGGGCCAGGGATCAGAAACAGTGCCTCTTGCATTGCAAGGTGGACTCTTTACCCACTGGACCACCCGGAAGCCCCTGAGTAGCCGTTCTTTAATCAGAGGTGCAATATGATCATTACATTTCTTAAAAAACTCACTTCTATAGGCTCTTTTCATTTGAATATAAGGAAATCCCATTTGCAAATTGATTTCTACAATAAAAGCTGTTTGTGATTACCTTTTCTCTAAAAAGACAAGGAATAAGATATCAAAAGGAAAATAAACCTCTAGTGGAGTTTGAAACTGTTGTGTAGACAAAAAGAATTAAAAGTGGTATCAGCTACCTGTCACTTAAATCAAGAGCAAAAATTTTTTTCTAGATAGCATTTAACCAATCCAAATACAAAAACAAAAAATGCAGATTACACTAAACAGAGAAAGTCCAACCAAACGTGAAGCTTGACTACTATTACTGTGAATCTGGTCTTTTACAGTTACTTAGGCATGTGTCTTAAAGGAAATCACCCTGTATTTACCATGTATTGTCTTCTTATAACTTACCATCCATGCTATAAGTAACTAACTACAACTCTGAGGTCAACAAACAGAACGTCAGCTTAAAATGCAAATGAAACAATATCAAGTGTACCTTAAGTTCAAAAGCCATTCATAACATGTGGGAGTATACAAAA
Organism: Tragulus kanchil; assembly: GCA_022376925.1. Classification (NCBI taxonomy): domain Eukaryota; kingdom Metazoa; phylum Chordata; class Mammalia; order Artiodactyla; family Tragulidae; genus Tragulus; species Tragulus kanchil. The sequence continues at coordinate 31,311,710 of JAIOJX010000024.1, forward strand.
GTGACAAGAGAGTTTAGAAAGAATCCCTACAGCAGTTGCACTGATGGACTTAACTTTCTGCAAAGATTCCTTGCCTTCAAATTAATTCTCTTTAACACACTTCATATTTTGAACAGCATTTGAAAAATATCCAAAGATACCTTAATTCATTTTACTTTAGATCTTTTCCAGGAAATTAAGAGCAATTTTAGTCCTTTAAAGTCTGCATCCCTTTTTAAACTACAGGCTAAGGGAGGACAATTTAGAGTGACTTGAACTTCCACTTTTGCTTTGACGGGCAAATTGCTGAAAATAATTAAATAAAAAAATACTCCAATTCCTCCCCCAAGCAGGAAAACATTTCTATGCCACCTCCGGCTCTAACTTTTGATATTTGCATTGACAGAAATGTCAATTACAGAACTAATAATAAAGTGTACTGAAAATGTATGAAATGTCTCATCTATAAAAGAAACTATTACTTCCTACTCTGTGATTTCTGTAGTTTTTTTAATGTGAGTGATGGCTAACAGAGCTGCAAAAGACAAGATGACATCTCAAATAGTGAAAACTGTTAAGAATAGAAGTGAAAGATTTAGGAAAAACAGAAGAAGTTGTTCTTATTCAGTTTAAGAATAGAAGTGAAAGTTTTCATGAGGAAATCCCATTTGCAAATTGATTTCTACAATAAAAGCTGTTTGTGATTACCTTTTCTCTAAAAAGACAAGGAATAAGATATCAAAAGGAAAATAAACCTCTAGTGGAGTTTGAAACTGTTGTGTAGACAAAAAGAATTAAAAGTGGTATCAGCTACCTGTCACTTAAATCAAGAGCAAAAATTTTTTTCTAGATAGCATTTAACCAATCCAAATACAAAAACAAAAAATGCAGATTACACTAAACAGAGAAAGTCCAACCAAACGTGAAGCTTGACTACTATTACTGTGAATCTGGTCTTTTACAGTTACTTAGGCATGTGTCTTAAAGGAAATCACCCTGTATTTACCATGTATTGTCTTCTTATAACTTACCATCCATGCTATAAGTAACTAACTACAACTCTGAGGTCAACAAACAGAACGTCAGCTTAAAATGCAAATGAAACAATATCAAGTGTACCTTAAGTTCAAAAGCCATTCATAACATGTGGGAGTATACAAAAGTGACAAGAGAGTTTAGAAAGAATCCCTACAGCAGTTGCACTGATGGACTTAACTTTCTGCAAAGATTCCTTGCCTTCAAATTAATTCTCTTTAACACACTTCATATTTTGAACAGCATTTGAAAAATATCCAAAGATACCTTAATTCATTTTACTTTAGATCTTTTCCAGGAAATTAAGAGCAATTTTAGTCCTTTAAAGTCTGCATCCCTTTTTAAACTACAGGCTAAGGGAGGACAATTTAGAGTGACTTGAACTTCCATTTTTGCTTTGACGGGCAAATTGCTGAAAATAATTAAATAAAAAAATACTCCAATTCCTCCCCCAAGCAGGAAAACATTTCTATGCCACCTCCGGCTCTAACTTTTGATATTTGCATTGACAGAAATGTCAATTACAGAACTAATAATAAAGTGTACTGAAAATGTATGAAATGTCTCATCTATAAAAGAAACTATTACTTCCTACTCTGTGATTTCTGTAGTTTTTTTAATGTGAGTGATGGCTAACAGAGCTGCAAAAGACAAGATGACATCTCAAATAGTGAAAAACTGTTAAGAATAGAAGTGAAAGATTTTTAGGGAAAAACAGAAGCCTGATGAGTTGTTCTTATTCAGACCATATATAAGAATGAGAACTTGAAATTTTTATGTATGTTTTCATATTTTCAAGTGCAATTTCAGAAATGTTACCTGTTTTTCTATTCTTTCTCAGCATGAAATCATCTTGCAGCAATGTAAAAAAGATTTATTCATTTATAATTTTATAATATATTTCCTTTATTTCCTCCTTCATTTCTTATTATTCATTCTGTTTACTGAGAAGGCAAAAAAAAAAATCCCATTGAGACAGTGGCATTTGAGGAAAGATTAGAAAGGGAGGATGGGGCTTCCCTGACAGCTCAGCTTCCCTTTCTGCCTGCCAATGCAGGAGACGTGGGTTCAGTCCCTGATTCCAGGAATACCCCTCATGCTGCAGAGCAATTAAGCCTGTGCACCACAACTACTGAGCCTGTGCCCTAGAGCCTGTGTTCTGCAACAAGAGAAGCCAAAATATTGAGAAGCCCACTCGCCACAGCCACAGAAAAGCCCACGCAGAAACGAAGACAGTTTAAAAATAAATAAAGTAAATAAAATTACAGAAAGAGAGAAAGGAGAGACCCATGTGGCAATCCAGGAAACCAGGTGCCCTTCCAAAGGGAACAGTCAGTGCAACAGCCCAGAGGCAGAGTTCACTGGTGTCTGTGACAAAGAGCAGAGGACAAGGGTGGATCTTTGGGGGAGAGTGTGACAGCGAATGGGATCAGAAAGGTGAAAATCAGAGAGCTAAATCACATATGGCCTAAACCATGGTAAAGAACTTTGGCAAGTGAAAGGAAAGCCTATGGAGGATTTTTTAGAAGAAATATGATCTGACAAACTTCAAAAGGATGATTATGGTTGGTGCAGAACCACAGGCTAAGGGGGGGTAGGCAAGAGACGAAGGCAGGAGACCCATTAGGGGGTCCTGCAATCATCCACTACAAGAAATGAAAGTGCCAGAGAGAGGGCAGATTCTGGATTCTGAGATCTGGACCCTAGGAGTTGCCACTTGCTGACAGGGGAAGTAACAGGGAAGATGAGCGTTCTGCCATTTACTCCTCCTAAAACACATTCTCTCCCCAGATTAGAAAAGAAACAAAACCATTGTATACACGCATGCCCTCACATCCAGCATGGATCTGTGACTAGCTAGGACTCCCTTTAACCTCTCTGAGTGCACAGCCTTGCCTGTGGACACAGCCTCCTAGACCACCAAGGATTCAGACAATCTAATGAGGCCCAATCATTCCTTAAGTCTCCTTATTAAAATTCTGGTCAACCTGTGGCTTTCCCCAACTAGAATTACAACATCATTCTACTTAAAACATTGGTCTTCTTCTCCTTTGCCGTAAAAAAATCACGACTGTTCCCAACAATGTTCCAGAAATACATGGTTTTTCTACATGTGCTCCAAATCAAGTAAGTCCCTTCCAGGGTTGAAAGCAAAGCTACTGGCTAGTGCCTCCTAGCAAAACCACCCTAATAACTCAGTGGTTGGAATGAGCAGAACGGGAGCAGTCTCAAGGGCTAAAATAACCAGTTTTCACTCAGAGCTCAATGGTTTTCCTTGAATAAATGCTTTCTCGATTTTTTTTTATATACTTTTTTTTTTTTTTTGGCCACTTCTATTGGTCTTTCATTTATTTAGCTTTGTTCTTTTGGCCTGTGTGGGCCTCCTATCACAGTGGCCTCTCTCATTGCAGAGCACCGGCTGTGAGCGCATGCACTCCAGAGTTCTGGCTCGGTAGCTGGACACATCGGTTCAGCCACTCCGCAGCATGTGGGATCTTCCCAGGCCAGGGATCAAACAGGATCCTCTTACACTGCAAGGCGGAGTCCTTACCCACTGGACCAGAAGGGAAGCCCAATGCTTTCTTGATTCTTTATATAACTGGATCACCTTCTGAAATCCTTAACTGCCTGGGTTTTTTTTTTTAACAATTTTACTGACATTTATGATTGCTCTTTTCGATAATCAGATTTGCCAAGCTCCTCACTCAAGGCACTGCACATTGAATACATTTTAAATGTAATCTGCCTGAGCAACCTACTAAAAAAAAAAAAAATCACAGAAAATATTTTTAAACATTTCTAAGCATGGAAACTGCCAGTGCTAAAATCACTCTTTTCTTTTCACTGTTAACATGCCCTTATTGAAGAGCTTACTCAGGTGGCCTTAAGTAGAAAAGCCTTGAAGCAGAGTAAATAGCATTTGTAAATACACACAAGCATGCCAGGGAACTGAACTCTTGAGGGTTGGGTGGGTAATTATTTTTAGCTCGCTCTTTCCTCCTACAGATGAGCTCAAACCTCTCATATCCTAAATATGTCCTTTTGTTAGCCAGATGCAACCCGATGTTTTTAGTCCAATCTCTTTCCTCTTCTCCTCCATCAGCTTTCTTGAAAGAACAGTCTGACACTATTTAAACTTCTCCCCTTGATCATCTCTAGTCAATCCTCAGTCTAGTACATAAGGCTTCTATCCCAACTCTATTAAAATGGTCCCAAGAGGAGTCCAATAACCTCTCAGATTTACCAATTTCAATGAACAATTTTTTGGTCCTGATCATATTGAACCTTCTTCTTCCATCTGTCAATACCGCACATTAGTCCCTTCTTTTGAATCTCCACTCCTTTATCTATTACTACCTTGCCTCAGCTCACCTCGTACAGTTCTGATCATTTCTCTGCAGATCCTTTAGTTGGATTTTCTCTCTCTGCATCTACCCTTATCTGTTAGGGATCACTCAAACTCTGCTTGTAACCCACCTCTCACACATTTTTTCCCCAAGGAAGTTCAGCCAATTATCACTGCTTCACAGTGATGATTCCCAAACCGTTCTCTCCAGTTGTAAAACTTTTCTCACAATTTAAGACTATTTCTAATAACTGAAAAACAGTTTCACTTGAATGTTCCACAGTGAGTTCAAATTCATCAACGTCTGAAACTGAACGAATCTCATCCCTATCTTGCTTGTTGGCATCAACACCATCCAGTCACCTAAGCTAGAAACCAAGATTTAATCTATGATTCTTTCTCCTCCCTTCTCTTTTCCCACCTGCCGATGACATCCAATTAAGTTATAAGCCTCATTGCTTTTACCTCAGGAATATTCTCAAATCTCTTCTGCCCCTCAATCCTTCCATGCAGAGGTAGTCATTTTGACACAACCGCGCCAAAAGAACTTTGTCAAAATGGCTATGTCAAGAATGAAGCTTGCGTCCAATTTAGCTCTCTGCTAAGACTGGAAAATGGGGATTCCCTGGTGGTCCAATGGGTAAAGAGTCCACCTTGAAGTACAAGGGGCATCGGTTCGATCCCTGGCCCGGGAAGATCCCACGTGCCGTGGAGAGGCTGGACCAGTGTGTCCAATAACGAACCAGCACTCTGGAGCACATGCACCCAGAGCTGGTGCTCTGCAGAGAGAGAGGCCACTGCAATGGGAGGCCCACACAGATCAAAGAATAAAGATGGACAAAAATGGCAATTCTGGGCCAAGCAAGTCTTTTTTTTTTTTCTTTTCTCTTCTAAATATTTGGCCTCTTTTATTGGTTTATTTATTATTTATTTTCATCCATCTTAATTACTTGGCCTGTACGGGCCTCCCGTCTTAGTGACCTCTCTCGTCGCAGAGCACCAGCTCTGGGCACATGTACTCCAGAGTGCTGGCTGATAATTGGACACACCAGTCCAGACGCTCCGCGGCACGTGGGATCCTTCCAGGCCAGGGATCGAACCGGCGCTCCTTGCACTGTAAGGCAGTGTCCTTACCCACTGGACCACCAGGGAAGCCCCAAGCAAGTCTTTTGGCACCACTTTTCCAATAGCATTTGCTCCCTTCAACACTTTGTATCATATTTTGGCAATTCTTGTAATATTTCAAATGTTTTCATTATTATTAATTTGTTTGACATAATCACTGAAATTCTAATTAATGATATTTGATGTTACTACTGAAGAAAGATTACAACTTGCTAAAGGCTCAAGTGATGATGGTTAGTGTTTTTCAGCAAAAAAATATTTTTCAATTATGTACATTGTTTTTAGATATACCGCTTTTGTACACTTAATGGACTACACTGTAGTGTAAACATAACATTTACATGTACTGGGAAACCAAAAACCTCATGTCACTTGCTTTATTACAATATTTGCTTTACTGCAGTGGTCTGGAACAGACCCCACAACACCTCCAAGGTACCATACCTTGAATTTGTGTGTCATAAAAATTCATGGGCTTTAGGGATGAGATTGCCACAGGTTTGAATTCCATAAATTATATTGTTTTAACCCTATGACCCTGAATAATTTAAATTTTTAGTCTATATCCTTCCAGAGGGTAGTCATTTTGACACAACCGCGCCAAAAGAACTTTGTCAAAATGGCTATGTCAAGAATGAAGCTTGCGTCCAATTTAGCTCTCTGCTAAGACTGGAAAATGGGGCTTCCCTAGTGGTCCAGTGGGTAAAGAGTCCGCCTTGCAGTACAAGGGACAGTCGTTCAATTCCTGGCTCAGGAAGATCCCACATGCAGTGGAGGGTTGGATCAGTGTGTTCAATTATGAACCAGCACTCTGGAGCACATGCACCCAGAGCTGGTGCTCTGTGATGAGAGATTCCCCTGCAATGGGAGGCCAACACAGGCTAAAGAATAAAGATGGACAAAAATGGCAATTCTGGGCCAAGCAAGTCTTTTTTTTTTTTCTTTTCTCTTCTAAATATTTGGCCTCTTTTATTGGTTTATTTATTATTTATTTTCATCCATCTTAATTACTTGGCCTGTACGGGCCTCCCGTCTTAGTGACCTCTCTCGTCGCAGAGCACCAGCTCTGGGCACATGTACTCCAGAGTGCTGGCTGATAATTGGACACACCAGTCCAGACGCTCCGCGGCACGTGGGATCCTTCCAGGCCAGGGATCGAACCGGCGCTCCTTGCACTGTAAGGCAGTGTCCTTACCCACTGGACCACCAGGGAAGCCCCAAGCAAGTCTTTTGGCACCACTTTTCCAATAGCATTTGCTCCCTTCAACACTTTGTATCATATTTTGGCAATTCTTGTAATATTTCAAATGTTTTCATTATTATTAATTTGTTTGACATAATCACTGAAATTCTAATTAATGATATTTGATGTTACTACTGAAGAAAGATTACAACTTGCTAAAGGCTCAAGTGATGATGGTTAGTGTTTTTCAGCAAAAAAATATTTTTCAATTATGTACATTGTTTTTAGATATACCGCTTTTGTACACTTAATGGACTACACTGTAGTGTAAACATAACATTTACATGTACTGGGAAACCAAAAACCTCATGTCACTTGCTTTATTACAATATTTGCTTTACTGCAGTGGTCTGGAACAGACCCCACAACACCTCCAAGGTACCATACCTTGAATTTGTGTGTCATAAAAATTCATGGGCTTTAGGGGATGAGATTGCCACAGGTTTGAATTCCATAAATTATATTGTTTTAACCCTATGACCCTGAATAATTTAAATTTTTAGTCTATATTCTCATATACATATAGAGATGACAACAATCATTTCTCAGGACTAATATGAGTAAAATATGAAATGAGGTCAACATCAAATACATTATGTACTACAGGGCAGATGAACACTATGGAAGTGATGGTCTATGACTCCAAGGCTAAGACATAAAAGGTATTGCAACTTTCACTGCAGTTCCCTGGGCTGCTATCCGGGGAGAGCTCACCGTTTTACCACATGGATACTCAAGCAGCGCTGTGTGGGGGGCCATGTGGAGAGGAAGTGAGGGGATGGTTAATGGAAATGTTCTACGTCTTCACTGTGGTGGTTACACAGGTGTATATCCATTAGTCAAAATTCAGTGAACCATACACTTAAAACATGTACATTCTATTGTATGTAAATTAAATCTTCATAAAGTTCATAAAGTTTTTTAAATGAAACACGATAATGTCTAGCAGAATAAGCTAAGCTGAATAAATATTAGCTAAAACTATTATTTTCATGGCAATTAAAGAAAGGAATGATTTCATAGAGAGACTGAGAACTCTAAAATACTTTTTTCAAAGATGATATAAATTAACACACTTTCTTTTAATAAAATCTTATCATATAAACATAATAAATATTAAACATAAAGATCCATCATTTAGCTCTAGTTTCTATAAAAAAGTACTGAGCACAGAATCAAACGAAGTGTGACTCTCATGAGGTTGGTTAGCATCTCTCAGCAGCATTCATGTAGTAGACAAAGCAGATAGCAGCTAGTGTTTCAAAAATGTGAATGGTAACAGATAAGGCAACAACAAACTCAAAAAAAGTTAGACTGAATCATGTCAAATGAGGAGCAGTACATGACATAACCACTGAAACTCTAAAAACACTTGGGAGAACTTGAACCTTCTCATTAAACACTTCAAATGTGCAAGACTGCAAAGTAAGGCTGTCAAATTTAAATAGCTGCATAAACGGCACTTAGGAGCTTAGGCGATGTAATCAAGGAACTAATGCACCAAAGTCTCTTAGCAGAGACCATGAAGAATCACCACTCCTCGCCCTACCTCACAGAGGCACACGCACACACACAACATATACAGCTGTGAGGATTATTAGTAAAGCAGCGATGTAAAGAGAACTCGTTTTTCCCTACCGTCCGGGGCGAGTAAAATATGAAATGAGGTCAACATCAAATACATTATGTACTACAGGGCAGATGAACACTATGGAAGTGATGGTCTATGACTCCAAGGCTAAGACATAAAAGGTATTGCAACTTTCACTGCAGTTCCTGGGCTGCTATCCGGGGAGAGCTCACCGTTTTACCACATGGATACTCAAGCAGCGCTGTGTGGGGGGCCATGTGGAGAGGAAGTGAGGGGATGGTTAATGGAAATGTTCTACGTCTTCACTGTGGTGGTTACACAGGTGTATATCCATTAGTCAAAATTCAGTGAACCATACACTTAAAACATGTACATTCTATTGTATGTAAATTAAATCTTCATAAAGTTCATAAAGTTTTTTAAATGAAACACGATAATGTCTAGCAGAATAAGCTAAGCTGAATAAATATTAGCTAAAACTATTATTTTCATGGCAATTAAAGAAAGGAATGATTTCATAGAGAGACTGAGAACTCTAAAATACTTTTTTCAAAGATGATATAAATTAACACACTTTCTTTTAATAAAATCTTATCATATAAACATAATAAATATTAAACATAAAGATCCATCATTTAGCTCTAGTTTCTATAAAAAAGTACTGAGCACAGAATCAAACGAAGTGTGACTCTCATGAGGTTGGTTAGCATCTCTCAGCAGCATTCATGTAGTAGACAAAGCAGATAGCAGCTAGTGTTTCAAAAATGTGAATGGTAACAGATAAGGCAACAACAAACTCAAAAAAAGTTAGACTGAATCATGTCAAATGAGGAGCAGTACATGACATAACCACTGAAACTCTAAAAACACTTGGGAGAACTTGAACCTTCTCATTAAACACTTCAAATGTGCAAGACTGCAAAGTAAGGCTGTCAAATTTAAATAGCTGCATAAACGGCACTTAGGAGCTTAGGCGTATGTAATCAAGGAACTAAATGCACCAAAGTCTCTTAGCAGAGACCATGAAGAATCACCACTCCTCGCCCTACCCCTCACAGAGGCACACGCACACACACACAACATATACAGCTGTGAGGATTATTAGTAAAGCAGCGATGTAAAGAGAAAAAACTGAACAAGTTTCACTTCTTACCCTCTTCTGCTTCATCCTCCTGGGGTGACAAAGGGCCCCCACCACTAGTAGGAGTGACCGGTTCCTCCCTCTCAGACTCTCGCTGTAGACTCACCACCTCATATATTGCATCTCCAGCGTTGGTATGGCCTTTTCCCTCAGACTGAGAAAGATACAAACACGTGTTTCAACATTAGAAATTTGAAGAAAACACTGAAAGATAATGTATTTCAAGGCTCGTTAAAAAGAGCTGAAATGAAGAGCAGCATGTCATGTTGATCTATAGCATGTCTGAGGTAGAGAAAAATCTTTCAATTACACCGTTCTTCACATAATATTCTCAATGTATGGTTCTTTTAGTATTGTTTTAACCAATACAATGACACCTACTAACCATCTGAACCATCTCAATTATCAGAAAAACCTAAGACACTACAGATTCCAGGACAGACAGATAAGCAAGGGATCCTGGATTCTTAGCACTGATTACCTTGCTCTGAGGTAAAACCAGCGCTGTTCATCAACTAATTCACAGAAGCAGATAGTTTTCACCTTACAAATGATTTATGTTCTAAATGGCCCTTTTTCAAGGAGGAAAATTTAAAAGGCAACCACCAATTAACCAACCTAGCATGGCCTACAAAGCCCTAGATAAACTGAACCTTGCATCTCTTTCAAGCCTCCTCTCATACTCAAAGGTTGCTACAATACTGTATTTCAGCTATTCTGGCCTTGTTTCAGTTCTGAGAACTTAACATTTTTTCCTCACCCAAGCCCTTGGGATATCCTTTCCTCTCTGATGATACAGCTTTTCCTTCTACTCTCAGCTAACTCCCATCCTCACCTCTTAATGTTGCTTCCATTTCTGTTGTTCTGTCTCTAGGTCATGTCCAATTCTTTGCACCCCAGTGCACGGCAGCATGCCAGGCTTCCCTGTCTTTCACTGTCTCTTGGAGCTTACTCAACCTCATGTCCATTGAGTCAGTGATGCCATCCAGCCATCTCATCCTCTGTCATCCCCTTCTCCTCCTCTCCTCAATGTTACTTCACAAAGAATCTAATTTCCCATGTTTTTGATTGTCGTCATACCTTGTCCTTTTCCCTCATTACATATACTACAATATAACTACACATTATATCTTAACTATTAGAAGATTTATTTGTTTAATGGCTATCTCATCCACAAGTATCATATGGGCAAGGATCATGCTGACTTTCAATCAGAAACAATATAGTAACTGAGACATAATAGATATTCATCAAATATCAGTGTGATGAATGACTAATGGCAAAACTAAAAATGGTAAAAACCTAAAATCTTTTTTATAATTTAATTTTCTTTTCTTTTTTACAGAGTTTTGTTATTTACTGCCACAAATAAAAACCTAAAATCTTTTTTAACTTTGAAAGGAGTAATTTTATTTGATTTTTTTGAAACCTTTATTTTGCTTTTAACTTTTACAGAGTTTTGTTGTTTATAGATATGTATGTTCCCAGATTAGTCATATGTATATCCCCCCCTTCCCACCCCTCCCAACCATCACACAGCAGTCCTGAAGGATCCCCTTTTCTCACAGAGCAATGACAATAGCTATTTTCCTCACTCATGATAGTACAGGCCTTCATGCTACTTCCTTTACACAGGATCACATGTGTTCCTTCCCCACAATGACCATATGTCCACTCTCCATGTCTGTCTTTCCATCGCTTCACTGTGTGTGCCATCATCACCATCCTACTAGATTCCATATATATGTGTTAGTATACTGTATTTGTCCTTCTCTTTCTGACTGACTTCACTTTTTATGATAAGTTCTAGATCCAGCCACCTCATTAGGGCTGATTCTTCTGCATTTCTCTTTACAGCTGTGTACTATTCCATTGTATATATGTACCAGAGCTTTTGGATCCATTTGTTCGTCGATGGGCATCTAGGTTCCTTCCATGTTCTAGCTATTGTATAGAGAGCTGCGATGAACATTGGGATACAGGTGCTTCTTTCAGATTTGATTTCATCAGGGTATAAGCCTAATAGTGGGATTGCTGGGTCAAATGGTGCTTCTATTTTTAGTTTTTTAAGAAATCTCCAGACTGTCTTCCATAGAGGTCTGCTTCCCACCATGAGGGGTCTCTTACATTCATTCTTAACTATTAGACTAAAAGAATCTAATTTCCCATGTTTTTGATTGTCGTCATACCTTGTCCTTTTCCCTCATTACATATACTACAATATAACTACACATTATATCTTAACTATTAGAAGATTTATTTGTTTAATGGCTATCTCATCCACAAGTATCATATGGGCAAGGATCATGCTGACTTTCAATCAGAAACAATATAGTAACTGAGACATAATAGATATTCATCAAATATCAGTGTGATGAATGACTAATGGCAAAACTAAAAATGGTAAAAACCTAAAATCTTTTTTATAATTTAATTTTCTTTTCTTTTTTACAGAGTTTTGTTATTTACTGCCACAAATAAAAACCTAAAATCTTTTTTAACTTTGAAAGGAGTAATTTTATTTGATTTTTTTGAAACCTTTATTTTGCTTTTAACTTTTACAGAGTTTTGTTGTTTATAGATATGTATGTTCCCAGATTAGTCATATGTATATCCCCCCCTTCCCACCCCTCCCAACCATCACACAGCAGTCCTGAAGGATCCCCTTTTCTCACAGAGCAATGACAATAGCTATTTTCCTCACTCATGATAGTACAGGCCTTCATGCTACTTCCTTTACACAGGATCACATGTGTTCCTTCCCCACAATGACCATATGTCCACTCTCCATGTCTGTCTTTCCATCGCTTCACTGTGTGTGCCATCATCACCATCCTACTAGATTCCATATATATGTGTTAGTATACTGTATTTGTCCTTCTCTTTCTGACTGACTTCACTTTTTATGATAAGTTCTAGATCCAGCCACCTCATTAGGGCTGATTCTTCTGCATTTCTCTTTACAGCTGTGTACTATTCCATTGTATATATGTACCAGAGCTTTTGGATCCATTTGTTCGTCGATGGGCATCTAGGTTCCTTCCATGTTCTAGCTATTGTATAGAGAGCTGCGATGAACATTGGGATACAGGTGCTTCTTTCAGATTTGATTTCATCAGGGTATAAGCCTAATAGTGGGATTGCTGGGTCAAATGGTGCTTCTATTTTTAGTTTTTTAAGAAATCTCCAGACTGTCTTCCATAGAGGCTGTATCAATTGACATTCCCACCAGCAATGCAGGAGTGTTCCCTTTTCTCCGCCCCCTCTCCAGCATTTATTGTCTGTCGATTTGTGGATGATGGCCATTCTGACGGGTGTGAGGTGATACCTCATTGTAGTTTTGATTTGCATTTCTCTAATTATAAGTGAAGTTGAGCATCGTTTCATGTGCTTTTGGGCCATCTGTATGTCCTCTTTGGAGAGGTGTCTGTTTAGGTCCTTTTCCCATTTTTTGATTGGGTTGTTCGTTTTTCCAGTGCTGAGTTGTCTGAGTTGCTTGTAGATTTTGGAGATTAATTCTTTGTCTGTTGTTTCATTTGCTATGATTTTCTCCCACTCTGTGGGGTGTCTGTTCAGCTTTTTTGTGATTTCTTTTGCCGTACAAAAGCTTTTAAGTTTCAAGAGGTCCCACATGTTCATTTGTCTTTTGAGTTCCGCTATTCTAGTAGGTGGGTCAGAGAAGATCTTGCTTTGATTGATGTCCTTGAGGGTTTTGCCTATATTCTCCTCTAAGAGTTTGATGGTTTCTGGTCTTACATTTAGGTCTTTAATCCATTTTGAGTTGATCTTTGTGCATGGTGTCAGGGAATGTTCCAACTTCATTTTTTTTGCATGTAGCTGTCCAATTTTCCCAGCACCATTTGTTGAAGAGGCTGTCTTTGTCCCATTTTTTAGTTTCACCTCCTTTGTCAGAAATAAGGTACCCATAGGTGCGTGGGTTTATCTCTGGGTTCTCGATCTTGTTCCATTGGTCTATAGTTCTGTTTTTGTGCCAGTACCATACTGTCTTGATGACTGTTGCTTTGTAGTAGAGTCTGAAGTTAGAAGCTGATTCCTCCAGCTCCGTTTTTCTTTCTCAGGATTGCTTTGGCTATTCGAGGTCTTTTGTGTTTCCATATGAACTGTGTTATTCTTTGGTCTAGTTCTGTGAAGAATGTCATTGGAAGTTTGATAGGGATGACATTGAATCTATAGATGACATTTGGTAGTATGGTCATTTTCACAATACTGATTCTTCCGACCCAGGAACATGGAATATCTCTCCATCTGTTTAAGTCTTCTTTAATGTCTCTCATGAGTGTCTTGTAATTTTCTGTGTACAGTTCTTTTGTTTCTTTGGGTAGGTTTATTCCTAGATATTTGATTCTTTTGGTTGCGATGGTGAAGCGGATTGCCTCTTTGATTTCAAAAAACCTAAAATCTTACATGAATTTTAAAGTCAAATAGACCTGAGTCTGAACTCAAATTTCACTACAAGTAAGAGTGTGATCTTGGACAAAATACTTGGCTGAGTCATAATATCTGCATCAATAAAATGGAAATAAACCATCTCATTTATTAAGAAGACTAAATATAATAATGCTTTAGGTCCTTTTCCCATTTTTTGATTGGGTTGTTCGTTTTTCCAGTGCTGAGTTGTCTGAGTTGCTTGTAGATTTTGGAGATTAATTCTTTGTCTGTTGTTTCATTTGCTATGATTTTCTCCCACTCTGTGGGGTGTCTGTTCAGCTTTTTTGTGATTTCTTTTGCCGTACAAAAGCTTTTAAGTTTCAAGAGGTCCCACATGTTCATTTGTCTTTTGAGTTCCGCTATTCTAGTAGGTGGGTCAGAGAAGATCTTGCTTTGATTGATGTCCTTGAGGGTTTTGCCTATATTCTCCTCTAAGAGTTTGATGGTTTCTGGTCTTACATTTAGGTCTTTAATCCATTTTGAGTTGATCTTTGTGCATGGTGTCAGGGAATGTTCCAACTTCATTTTTTTTGCATGTAGCTGTCCAATTTTCCCAGCACCATTTGTTGAAGAGGCTGTCTTTGTCCCATTTTTTAGTTTCACCTCCTTTGTCAGAAATAAGGTACCCATAGGTGCGTGGGTTTATCTCTGGGTTCTCGATCTTGTTCCATTGGTCTATAGTTCTGTTTTTGTGCCAGTACCATACTGTCTTGATGACTGTTGCTTTGTAGTAGAGTCTGAAGTTAGAAGCTGATTCCTCCAGCTCCGTTTTTCTTTCTCAGGATTGCTTTGGCTATTCGAGGTCTTTTGTGTTTCCATATGAACTGTGTTATTCTTTGGTCTAGTTCTGTGAAGAATGTCATTGGAAGTTTGATAGGGATGACATTGAATCTATAGATGACATTTGGTAGTATGGTCATTTTCACAATACTGATTCTTCCGACCCAGGAACATGGAATATCTCTCCATCTGTTTAAGTCTTCTTTAATGTCTCTCATGAGTGTCTTGTAATTTTCTGTGTACAGTTCTTTTGTTTCTTTGGGTAGGTTTATTCCTAGATATTTGATTCTTTTGGTTGCGATGGTGAAGCGGATTGCCTCTTTGATTTCAAAAAACCTAAAATCTTACATGAATTTTAAAGTCAAATAGACCTGAGTCTGAACTCAAATTTCACTACAAGTAAGAGTGTGATCTTGGACAAAATACTTGGCTGAGTCATAATATCTGCATCAATAAAATGGAAATAAACCATCTCATTTATTAAGAAGACTAAATATAATAATGCTTTGAACATAAACCAAAGTGCCAAATTTTTATTACTATTATTATTTCAGCGTTTAGACCATTATTACTAAACTCTAAAGAACACAAAATAAGGACAACATAGCCAAATTATCTGTTTTGTAATTCATTTAAGTTACAAAAACAAAACTACTTTAAATATTCACTGTTTTCTAGAATTACTCCTACCCATAAATCAAATTTCATATGCATTTTCAAGCTATTTAGCAAATAATAAGAGCAAAACTGTCCACTGCATTTAATATAGAAAAAAAAGAGAGAGAGAGAAATCCATGAAAAATTACGTAGTTAGATTCAAACTAACCACTTTTTTTTTTAATCCATTTCTACTATATTCAGAAACCAAAGACCTCAATCCCTAAAAAAATCACTTAAAATAATTATATAAAGAAACACAATAAAAATAAAATACTAATTAAATGTTCAAACAATCCAAAAGATGGCAGCAAAAGAGAAACAAATGTAAAATTAGAGACAAGGAGGGCTTCCCTGGTGGTCCAGTGGGTAAAGGACACCGTCTTGCAGTGCAAGGGGTGCTGGTTCGATCCCTGGCCTGGGAAGATCCCATGTGCCATGGAGCAGCTGGACCAATGCGTTCAACTACCGAGTCTGAGCTCTGGAGCACATGCACCCAGAGTCAGTGCTCTGCAGCGAGCAGGGCCACTGTGATGGGAGGCCCACACAGGTCAAGGAACAAAGATGGATGAATATAAATGGATGAAAGACCAATGGAAGTGGCCAGAAAAAAAAAAAAAAAATAGAAACAAGGAGAAAACAAATGGGCTTCCTAGGTGATGCTAGTGGTAAAGAACCCGCCTGCCACTGCAAGAGATCTAAGAAATATGGATTTGATCCCTGGGTTGGGAAGACTCCCTAGAGGATAACATGGCAACCCACTCCAGTATTCTTGCCTGGAGAATCCCACAGAGGAGACTGGCAGGCTACAATCCACTTGGTCACAAGGAGTCAAACACGACTGAAGCAACTTAGAACACAGGCAGGAAACAAATAACAAAATGGTAAATGTAAATTTAAACACATCATTGGTTATGTTAAACATAAACTGCGTAATCATAATAATTAAAAAACATAATTCTCAAATTACATTAAAAACAACACACAACTACATTTTTTTTAATTTTTTTTCTTAACTTTTATTTTACTTTTAACTTTTACAGAGTTTTGTTGTTTACAGATATGTATGTTCTCAGATTAGTCATATGTCTATCCTCCCCATCCCACCCCCCAGACCATCACACAGCACCCATGAGGGATCTCCTTTTCTCACAGAGTAACGACTATAGCTATTTTCTTCACATATGATAGTACAGGCCTTCATGCTGCTTCCTTTACATCTCCCACCCTCTGTTCCTTTCCCACAATGTCCATATGTCCACTGTCCATGTCTGTCTTTCCATCGCTTCACTGCATGTGCCATCATCACCATCCTACTAGATTCCATATATATGTGTTAGTATATTGTACTTGTCCTTCTCTTTCTGACTGACTTCACTTTTTATGATATGTTCTAGATCCAGCCACCTAATTAAATGGGCTGATTCCACTGCATTTCTTTTTACAGCTGTGCAGTATTCCATTGTATATATGTACCAGAGCTTTTGGATCCATTCATTCGTTGATGGGCATCTAGGCTGCTTCTATGTTCTAGCTATTGTATAGAGAGCTGCAATGAACAGTGGGGTACAGGTGCTTCTTTCGAATTTAATTTCATCAGGGTATAAGCAGGGTATAAGCCTAAGAGTGGGATTGCTGGGTCGTATGGTGTTTCTATTTTTAGTTTTTTAAGAAATCTCCAGACTGTCTTCCATAGAGGCTGTATCGATCTACATTCCCACCAGCAATGCAGGAGTGTTCCCTTTTCTCCACCCCCTCTCCAGCATTTATTGTCTGTCGATTTCACAACTACATTTTATCTACAAAAAACCCCACTTTAAAGACAGTGACATAGGCAAGTTGAAAGTAAATGAGGTTAGATAATATACCATGAAAACACCAATCAAAAGAAAGCTAAATCAACTATATTAGTAAAGGACACAGTAGACTACCACACAAGAAAAAAAAAATCACTAGGTATAAAAAAGATCAGGCTTCTCTGATACCTCATACTGTGAAGAATTGGCCTGCAATGCAGGAGACACGGTTTAATCCCTGGTCAGAAAAATTCCTTGGAGAAGGTAATAACAACAGACTCCAGTATTCTTGCCTGAAAAATTCCATGGACAGAGGAGCCTGATGGGCTACAGTCCATAGGGTGGCAAAAACTCAGACAAGACTGAGTGACTAACACTCAAAGAAAGACAATGCACTATGTTAAAAAGGATCAATTCAGGAAGAACATATAAGAATCTTATAAGTATATATATCTAACAACAGGCTCTCAATTACACAAAGGAAAAAATTCGTAGAAACAAAACGAAAAGAGATGGACAAATTCACATTTATAACTAGATAGGTAAACACTCCTCTCACAGTAGCAAAGAAAAGAAATATATAAAAATTCAGCAATGCTACAGAAAAACTGAACATTATCAACAACATGGTCTAATATTTATACAACACAGTAACAACAAAATATACATTCTTTTCAAAAGCACATGGAACCTTTGAAAAGAATGTATATTCACCAAAACAAACCATGGATTATAAAACAAAACAAATCCTGGATTATAAAACAAACTTTAAGAAACTTTTCTCAATTAAAATAAATAATATTTAGTGACCATAATATAACTAAACTGAAAATCAACAACAGAAACATGTCTGAAAAATTCCCAAATATTTGGGAATAAAATAACACACTTCTAAATAATCCATGGATCAAAGTCAAAAAGGAAGGCTCAAATGAGAAAATATTTTGAACGGAAAAAAAATGAAAATACAACAAATCAAAATTAGTGGGATATATCTAAACAGTAGGGAGACTTAAGAGCTATAAATACTGATATGTATTTCAAATGAGTCATCCAAAAAATAACAACCTAAATTTCCACATTAAGAAACTAAGAACA
The DNA here is from genome assembly GCA_022376925.1 of Tragulus kanchil. Lineage (NCBI taxonomy): Eukaryota > Metazoa > Chordata > Mammalia > Artiodactyla > Tragulidae > Tragulus > Tragulus kanchil. The sequence continues at coordinate 31,329,950 of JAIOJX010000024.1, forward strand.
GAAGTATAAAATAATCTAAAGCAAACAGAAGTATATAAAAAATCAAGATTAACAGCTCAAATCAATAAAATTTGCGGCACAAAAAATTTTAAATCAATGAAACAAAAATGTAGGTTCTTTACAAAGATCAATAAATTGATAATCCTCTAGCTAAGTTCACAAAGAAGAAAAGAAAGAAAATACTATACAAGTTACCAATGCCAGGACAAGAATGGATATCACTAAAGACCTCATGCTATCTAATGGATAATCAATACTACAAACAGTCCTATGCATATTAACTGGAAAAACTTAAAAAATGCACCAAATATAAGGTGCACACCACAATGATTTTTTATACACTATATACATACAAAATAACTAACACAATAACATCCTTTATCTCACATATTTATCCTTGGCAATTTGCTGATTTTTTTTTCAACTACAGTTGATGTATAACATTTCACATATATAGCATAGCAAAGTGATTCCATTTTATGTATATATGAGGAATATATAAGTATATATGTGATATTTATATGCACATATATATATTCTTTTTCAGATTTTTTCATTATAGGTTATTACAAGATATTGACTATAGCTCTTATGCTATACAAGCAAGTCCATGTTTTTTATCTATTTATTTTTATCTAAATTCATGCCCTAAAATTTACCCTTTTCTTCACACAAGCCTCCTCTAAACTCTCGAATAAACAAAAAAAACAGGGTGGTGGCCTTTGGAGAACAGACTTGTCAAGAGAGCAGCTTTTCCTCCCCTTAGACCTTGACCTCCAATCTCACCTCCAGATATTATGACTCTGCCTCTCATTTTTCTGTAACTTCCCCTTGTAAGGGAGCAAAACTTACCACCTCCAACTGTCTCTTTAGCATTTAGATTATTTAGAGCTGGAGTCAATCAAGACCCAAAAGACAAAAAAAATTTTGACTTCCTCCTCACTGACTAAATTTAGACAGATGGTCTGTTTCTGGAAGAAAAGCTATGACAAACCTAGACAGCATATTAAAAAACATAGACATCACTTTGCCGACAAAGGTCTGTATAGTCAAAACCTATGATATTTCCAGTAGTCATGTATGGATGTGAGAGTTGGATCATAAAGAAGGCTGAGTGCAAAAGAACTGATGCTTTCAAACTGTGATGTTAGAAAAGGCTCTGAGAGTCCCTTGGATAGCAAGGAGGTCACACCAGTGAATCCTAAAGGAAATCAACCCTGACTATATAGTGGAAGAACTGACGCTGAAGCTGAAGCTCCAATACTTTGGCCACCTGATGCGAAGAGCCAACTCACTGGAAAAGACCCTGATGCTGGGAAAGACTGAAGGCAGGAGGAGAAGGGGTAACAGAGGATGAGACAGTTGGATCACTGACACAATGGACATGAGTTTGAACAAGCTGGTGAAGGACAGGGAAGCCTGGCATGCTGCCATCAATAGGGTTTCAAAGAATCAGACACGACTTGAGTGACTGAACAACAGGCACTTAATAAATGTTTAATTAATAATTAAATGAACAAAGAACTACATGGTAGATAGTTTTTACCAACATTTTACAGATGAAGAAGCTGAAGTTCAAGTGACAGAATGGGGAACTAACATCCTGAGTAGTATTCAGAATCAAATCGATCATATTTTGGGTTACACTTTTGTGTCACTTCAGTCTACAAAGTGACAACACAAACATTACTTTACATGCCAAAGTATATCTCAGACAGTAGAATTCCTCACTCCCAAAATGCCATATTAGCATGAAACCAAATAGGACCTGTGGGGCTCTCCAGGGTACAAACTTTTTCAGTGTCCCCTATTTCTTATTTGAACAGACTTGTCAAGAGAGCAGCTTTTCCTCCCTTAGACCTTGACCTCCAATCTCACCTCCAGATATTATGACTCTGCCTCTCATTTTTCTGTAACTTCCCTTGAAAGGGGAGCAAAACTTACCACCTCCAACTGTCTCTTTAGCATTTAGATTATTTAGAGCTGGAGTCAATCAAGACCCAAAAGACAAAAAATTTTGACTTCCTCCTCACTGACTAAATTTAGACAGATGGTCTGTTTCTGGAAGAAAAGCTATGACAAACCTAGACAGCATATTAAAAAACATAGACATCACTTTGCCGACAAAGGTCTGTATAGTCAAAACCTATGATATTTCCAGTAGTCATGTATGGATGTGAGAGTTGGATCATAAAGAAGGCTGAGTGCAAAAGAACTGATGCTTTCAAACTGTGATGTTAGAAAAGGCTCTGAGAGTCCCTTGGATAGCAAGGAGGTCACACCAGTGAATCCTAAAGGAAATCAACCCTGACTATATAGTGGAAGAACTGACGCTGAAGCTGAAGCTCCAATACTTTGGCCACCTGATGCGAAGAGCCAACTCACTGGAAAAGACCCTGATGCTGGGAAAGACTGAAGGCAGGAGGAGAAGGGGTAACAGAGGATGAGACAGTTGGATCACTGACACAATGGACATGAGTTTGAACAAGCTGGTGAAGGACAGGGAAGCCTGGCATGCTGCCATCAATAGGGTTTCAAAGAATCAGACACGACTTGAGTGACTGAACAACAGGCACTTAATAAATGTTTAATTAATAATTAAATGAACAAAGAACTACATGGTAGATAGTTTTTACCAACATTTTACAGATGAAGAAGCTGAAGTTCAAGTGACAGAATGGGGAACTAACATCCTGAGTAGTATTCAGAATCAAATCGATCATATTTTGGGTTACACTTTTGTGTCACTTCAGTCTACAAAGTGACAACACAAACATTACTTTACATGCCAAAGTATATCTCAGACAGTAGAATTCCTCACTCCCAAAATGCCATATTAGCATGAAACCAAATAGGACCTGTGGGGCTCTCCAGGGTACAAACTTTTTCAGTGTCCCCTATTTCTTATTTCTAGGAAATAAAGTTTCATTCCAGATCTTTCCTGAGTTCTAATAGGCAGATTCAAATAGTTACTTATTAGGGATCGGAGGAAATGCAGAAACAAATGAAGAGCAGCCAAGAAACAGCGCAGGGGCAGAGACCTGGATTCCTCCTTAAGGAAATATATAACAATGTAACTTTGAGTTCTGCTAAGGTCCCACCCAGGTAGATCACCAGATTATAGGAACACCACCCTTACCTCACCCCTAATCAATCAGAAGAAAATCAGGATGCAGTGGAAGATAATGTGGACTCTGATCCCCTTCCTAAATGATCAAATACAGTTGAGGTTCTCGGACATGAGTCCGCCTTCTCCTGAGGTTCCCTAGCTTCTTAATAAAGCAGTTTCCTTTCCAAACAATGAATATTGGCTTCCAAGAGAGGCAAGCAGCTAAACGTAACTTCAGTAACAAGCAACAAGTTCAGTAACAAGCAGTAAGGATACTCTTGAGTTACAGGCAATCAAAACCCAGCAGATTCTGTAAAGCTCTTTAACCTCTCAATTGCCAAATTTTACATAGAAAGGGAGACAGCTATTCAAAGAGTGATACCTTTTTACCTAAGAAACTTATCTGCATAACAGGGTGACCGTTTTCTCCCAAACATCTCTTCCCCCTTCCTGTGACTGACCTTCCTCCTCTTGCAACCCTAGACCCCTCCCATTTCATTGGCCCAGGATGGTCAAGCCTATGCCATCAATAGGGTTTCAAAGAATCAGACACGTAGACTAAAAAGGCACTTAATAAATGTTTAATTAATAATTAAATGAACAAAGAACTACATGGTAGATAGTTTTTACCAACATTTTACAGATGAAGAAGCTGAAGTTCAAGTGACAGAATGGGGAACTAACATCCTGAGTAGTATTCAGAATCAAATCGATCATATTTTGGGTTACACTTTTGTGTCACTTCAGTCTACAAAGTGACAACACAAACATTACTTTACATGCCAAAGTATATCTCAGACAGTAGAATTCCTCACTCCCAAAATGCCATATTAGCATGAAACCAAATAGGACCTGTGGGGCTCTCCAGGGTACAAACTTTTTCAGTGTCCCCTATTTCTTATTTCTAGGAAATAAAGTTTCATTCCAGATCTTTCCTGAGTTCTAATAGGCAGATTCAAATAGTTACTTATTAGGGATCGGAGGAAATGCAGAAACAAATGAAGAGCAGCCAAGAAACAGCGCAGGGGCAGAGACCTGGATTCCTCCTTAAGGAAATATATAACAATGTAACTTTGAGTTCTGCTAAGGTCCCACCCAGGTAGATCACCAGATTATAGGAACACCACCCTTACCTCACCCCTAATCAATCAGAAGAAAATCAGGATGCAGTGGAAGATAATGTGGACTCTGATCCCCTTCCTAAATGATCAAATACAGTTGAGGTTCTCGGACATGAGTCCGCCTTCTCCTGAGGTTCCCTAGCTTCTTAATAAAGCAGTTTCCTTTCCAAACAATGAATATTGGCTTCCAAGAGAGGCAAGCAGCTAAACGTAACTTCAGTAACAAGCAACAAGTTCAGTAACAAGCAGTAAGGATACTCTTGAGTTACAGGCAATCAAAACCCAGCAGATTCTGTAAAGCTCTTTAACCTCTCAATTGCCAAATTTTACATAGAAAGGGAGACAGCTATTCAAAGAGTGATACCTTTTTACCTAAGAAACTTATCTGCATAACAGGGTGACCGTTTTCTCCCAAACATCTCTTCCCCCTTCCTGTGACTGACCTTCCTCCTCTTGCAACCCTAGACCCCTCCCATTTCATTGGCCCAGGATGGTCAAGCTTCCATTATCAGCTGCCTATTGAGTCTTCCTCTCTTTCTGGGGATCCCACATGTATGTGACTAAATTTTCCGTCTAACCTGTCTTATATTTATTTAAATAGTAGACTAGTCAAAGAATGTAAAAGGGAAACGTTTTCCACTCCTACAAAAAAAGTATTCCTTCTCTGCTGTGATCACAGAAAATGACTCATGTGTATCCTCAAAGGGGTTTCCTTTAACCACTTTCTTTCCTTCTACTGCTATGGTCTCTCCCTTTTCTAAACCCCGTAGCATTCTGTACCTTACTCTCATCTAGTATTTATCAGAACCCACCATGTAAAATGGTAACTTTCAAATATTTCTTTATTAATAGGAGGTGACACAAAGTTCCTTTGGAGATAAGGTTGCTATTTTACATATTTAATTCTCGCTCTGCCACTAGAATAGATATTATAAAGTAACTGAATTAATTTGACTACAACAGTCATGGAATTATTTGTGCTAAAACCCGTTTATATAATTCACTAATCCAAATGTCACAGAATTATAGAGATTAAAAAAACTTCAGTAACACTATTAACCCTCATTATTAGTTTATAATAAGAAAACCAACGATTACAGAGATAAAGGAACTTCTAACAGTCTTAGTTTCTTACTATTTACTAAGTTTCATCTGACATACTTATTTCATATACAAATTCAAAACATTTATTTCATGTACTAAATCCAAAATACATGATACACAGTATATATAAATACCAGAATAGGGTCTCCTTCTCAAACACATGTAAATTTCACTATGACTTTTTAGGTCAGATGCTCCAGTAACTAAATATAATGTTACTATTATTAGAGTTTCAAAAATACCATAATAAGCAGCAACACTTTTTTTTTGTCCCAGAAAATTTGTTCATCATAGTATTCAGAGGTACTTAAAGAAATTTAAATTATTTAAACATTACTAATTCTACCACATATGCTTTGTATTTCAAGAAACATCAATCTACATTAAAATATGCAGTACTGGCCTCAAAATGTTCTGCATTTCCTGAACTAAACTAATGCAAGTAACATTTTAAATATTATCTTTAAAATGAATATAAGTCTTTCTACATAATGCTATTTTTTCTATAATTGCTTATGATTTTTCTTTGTAGTTTATCACAAACCTCCAAATTAAGCAAGAGTTCAAGAACCAGCCCCTACACCTTTTCCGTGCTGATGACTCAGCTGACCCCTTGAGAAATGAACTCTAATGCACAACAGCTTCATCTAATCAGTCAGATCTGCTAGTTTTCTTGAAACTATCTTATTCATAAATATGCTTCATTTATGAAATAAAATATCATTAAGTTCACTGAAGTACTGCATTTTCCAAGCTCCTGTCTCCCTGTGCTTCTACTCTTTTATGCCCAATATAAATTTGCTGGTATCAGCACAATGTAGGAAATATTTTTATGAAGGAAAGCACAGCTAAGAATGTTGCACACCATTACTGAGAATAAAAGTAGTTATCTCTGTCCACAGCTAATGATTTCATTTCAAAATTCAAACAAGTAGTATATTAAAAGTAATACCATAGTCTTAAGTGCAAGAAAAGGATCTGTACCTTAAGAAAGTATATTTGGGGCTTCCCTGGTGGTCCAGTGGGTAAGGACACCACCTTGCAGTACAAGGGGCGCCGGTTCCATCCCTGGCCTGGGAAGATCCCACGTGCCGCGGAGCGGCTGCACCAATGTGTCCAATTACTGAGCAGGAGCTCTGGAGCGCATGTGCCCAGAGCCGGTGCTCTGTGACAACAGAGGCCACTGCGATGAGAGGCCCACAGGAGCCAAAGAACAAAGATGGATGAAAATAGATGAAAATGAAAGACTAATAGAAGCGGCCCGCCCGCCCCACTCCCTCCCCAACCCGCCCCCTCCAAAAGAAAAAAGAATTAAAAAAAAAAAAGAAAAGAAAAGAAAGTATATTTGATTACAAAATGAGAAAAATTTCCATATTTAAATATCAATTAGGTTGCTAGTTGCCCATCATACCCAAGTAGCTCTCCCTGTCACATTATTCTCCACATGGTAAGGCTATTGTCTTTATTTCTTAATTTTCAGCACACTAAAATCTTTAGATAAGATCATTTATTATTCACTAAGAGGCCACTTTTGGTAATGTGATCTTGGTGATGTGTACATTTCTTAAACTCCACAAATGAGAGACAAGGCAGAGAAATGTTTGCACTTAATGAAAAGATCCCCAGTCACTGTGCTTACCACCTTGCTTTGCTTCACAAGTGGCTTCTTACTTTTTAAATGCATTGCACAAGAGTGTACGGACTTAATGATTCTCTCCTCTCAAAGTATTTCAAATTTTAAAATACTAATTTTTCAGAATAAATCCTTTTCACTCAACTAATAATTCCTGAGTCTTTGATGAAGGCCTATAGTAAACAATCTATTCTCATTTCAGTACCCAGAATGAAAAACTGCTTTATTCAATTTCATTTCCTCTGATAAAATGAAAAACAATAAAGAAATGAATGTACCCCAAATCTGATTGGTCACAGGGAAAGATAAATCAATAAAATTAATAAACTTCCAGCTAGGCTGATTTAAAAAAATAATAAGGGATATTACAGAGCCCTGGTTTGAGTTCAATGAGTCATACAGCAAATTCCCATTGGCTATTTATTTTACATATGGTAATAGTGAAAACCTAGAAGGGTAGGAAGGAGGCAGCAAGAAGGCTCAAAGAGAGAGGGGACATATGTGTATCTATGGCTGATTCAAGTGGATGTTTGGCAGAAATCAACACAATACTGTAAAGCAATTATCCTTCAATTAAAAATAAATCAATTTTTTTAAAAAACAAGGGAGTATATAAAAATTATCAATATCAGAAATAAAAACATATCATACAGATCCTTAAGACAATAAAAATAAAAAGGGAATATTTTAAGCAATAGACTAAGTATCTGTGAATAAACTGAAGGTTCCTTTGATACAGAAAGATCACCAAAAATGACTCAGGAAGAAATAAAAATAATAATAAACAGAGTAACACAGTACCTACTAAAGAAATTAAATTATACCACTTTTCCCAAGTGGCACAGAGGTAAAGAATCCGCCTACCAAAGCAAGGGACACAGGTTCGATCCCTGGGTAGGGAAGATCACCTAGAGTAGGAAATGGCAACTCACTCCAGTACTTTTGCCTGGGAAATCCCATGGAGACAGAGGAGCCTAGAAGGCTACCGTTCATGGTGTTGCAAAGATAAGGACACAACAGAGCAACTGAGCACAAAGTTAGAAACCACCTTGGTCTCTGATGTTCACTTAAATAAGTCTCATATTTAGTGGGGCGGAGTACTACAAGTGAATCTAATTCAGTCGTTTCAATTCACATGAAATGACCCTAAATAGTATTTTTTTTCCTTCTTTTAATAGTTTTTCTTAACTCGCTTTATTTTAAAATTTACATGAATAAATCCTTTTCACTCAACTAATAATTCCTGAGTCTTTGATGAAGGCCTATAGTAAACAATCTATTCTCATTTCAGTACCCAGAATGAAAAACTGCTTTATTCAATTTCATTTCCTCTGATAAAATGAAAAACAATAAAGAAATGAATGTACCCCAAATCTGATTGGTCACAGGGAAAGATAAATCAATAAAATTAATAAACTTCCAGCTAGGCTGATTTAAAAAAATAATAAGGGATATTACAGAGCCCTGGTTTGAGTTCAATGAGTCATACAGCAAATTCCCATTGGCTATTTATTTTACATATGGTAATAGTGAAAACCTAGAAGGGTAGGAAGGAGGCAGCAAGAAGGCTCAAAGAGAGAGGGGACATATGTGTATCTATGGCTGATTCAAGTGGATGTTTGGCAGAAATCAACACAATACTGTAAAGCAATTATCCTTCAATTAAAAATAAATCAATTTTTTAAAAAACAAAGGAGTATATAAAAATTATCAATATCAGAAATAAAAACATATCATACAGATCCTTAAGACAATAAAAATAAAAAGGGAATATTTTAAGCAATAGACTAAGTATCTGTGAATAAACTGAAGGTTCCTTTGATACAGAAAGATCACCAAAAATGACTCAGGAAGAAATAAAAATAATAATAAACAGAGTAACACAGTACCTACTAAAGAAATTAAATTATACCACTTTTCCCAAGTGGCACAGAGGTAAAGAATCCGCCTACCAAAGCAAGGGACACAGGTTCGATCCCTGGGTAGGGAAGATCACCTAGAGTAGGAAATGGCAACTCACTCCAGTACTTTTGCCTGGGAAATCCCATGGAGACAGAGGAGCCTAGAAGGCTACCGTTCATGGTGTTGCAAAGATAAGGACACAACAGAGCAACTGAGCACAAAGTTAGAAACCACCTTGGTCTCTGATGTTCACTTAAATAAGTCTCATATTTAGTGGGGCGGAGTACTACAAGTGAATCTAATTCAGTCGTTTCAATTCACATGAAATGACCCTAAATAGTATTTTTTTTCCTCTAATAGTATTCTTAATGCTTTATTACTAAGAAATCTTATGGTACTTACCACTCAGTCACTCAATATCAGCAGTTTTAAAAAATACAAATCTAACATTTAATAATAAAAATCCACTCTCATATATATAACATATATATTCATCAAATTAATGTAAATATATAAATTCCAGTATTCTTATTTATCTTACAAGAGTACTGGAATTTATATATTTACATAATTAGATGTATATGTATACAGCTATGAAGCCTGACTGAGCAATAATAAGGTCTTTTAATATGAAAATGATTAAGTAGTTTCTGTATTTGTTCACTAGCACTAAACAACAAATAAACGATTTCTATCATTCAAATAGGATATTTCACTCTGACTTCATAAAATGAGTACTATTAGAATTTAAATTCTTTTTCATGGTAATTTTCTTACTTCATTACAAAAAGGGTGTTTTACCTACTAAATCTGCTGAAGGACTTAAGAACTTCATAGAAACCCTCATTTTGTTCACCTAATATTAAAAAATTTTTATAATCTTGCTGATAAGTCAAACAACACACTCATATAACATTACATAATATTATATAGGTAAAAAGAACTATAACAATTGGATACTACTTGGAAATTTTTTCACTATTACTGTATAAATATGTTTCTGTGCTCTTTTTGGTTTTACATAATCATACATGAAAGCTGTTTTAGATGTAGATTTAATATTTCTATTAAGTGTGTTGATACTGATTTACAGATACTATTACAGGTTTCTAAACCAAATTTCTATATAAAAATTTTTTTAAAAACACTATTGGTGGGCTTCCCTGCCAGTGGTCCACTGTAGAGTAGGAAATGGCAACTCACTCCAGTACTTTTGCCTGGGAAATCCCATGGAGACAGAGGAGCCTAGAAGGCTACCGTTCATGGTGTTGCAAAGATAAGGACACAACAGAGCAACTGAGCACAAAGTTAGAAACCACCTTGGTCTCTGATGTTCACTTAAATAAGTCTCATATTTAGTGGGGCGGAGTACTACAAGTGAATCTAATTCAGTCGTTTCAATTCACATGAAATGACCCTAAATAGTATTTTTTTTCCTCTAATAGTATTCTTAATGCTTTATTACTAAGAAATCTTATGGTACTTACCACTCAGTCACTCAATATCAGCAGTTTTAAAAAATACAAATCTAACATTTAATAATAAAAATCCACTCTCATATATATAAACATATATATTCATCAAATTTATGTAAATATATAAATTCCAGTATTCTTATTTATCTTACAAGAGTACTGGAATTTATATATTTACATAATTAGATGTATATGTATACAGCTATGAAGCCTGACTGAGCAATAATAAGGTCTTTTAATATGAAAATGATTAAGTAGTTTCTGTATTTGTTCACTAGCACTAAACAACAAATAAACGATTTCTATCATTCAAATAGGATATTTCACTCTGACTTCATAAAATGAGTACTATTAGAATTTAAATTCTTTTTCATGGTAATTTTCTTACTTCATTACAAAAAGGGTGTTTTACCTACTAAATCTGCTGAAGGACTTAAGAACTTCATAGAAACCCTCATTTTGTTCACCTAATATTAAAAAATTTTTATAATCTTGCTGATAAGTCAAACAACACACTCATATAACATTACATAATATTATATAGGTAAAAAGAACTATAACAATTGGATACTACTTGGAAATTTTTTCACTATTACTGTATAAATATGTTTCTGTGCTCTTTTTGGTTTTACATAATCATACATGAAAGCTGTTTTAGATGTAGATTTAATATTTCTATTAAGTGTGTTGATACTGATTTACAGATACTATTACAGGTTTCTAAACCAAATTTCTATATAATTTTATTAGCTTTTTTTTTTTCAACTGACATCCATCTTATATACGCATTTTTCAAAAACACTATTGGTGGGCTTCCCCTGGTGGTCCAGTGGGTAAGGACACCACCTTGCACTGCAAGGGGCGCTGGTTCGATCCCTGGCCTGGGAAGATCCCACGTGCCACGGAGCAGCTGGACCCATGTGTCCAATTACCGAGCCGGAGCTCTGGAGCGCATGCACCCAGAGTTGGTGCTCTGCAGCGACAGAGGCCACTGCGATGGGAGGCCCACAGGAGCCAAAGAACAAAAGACGGATGAAAATAGAGAAATTAAAGACCAATAGAAGTGGCCCGCCCGCTCCCCACCCTCCCCAACCCGACTCCCGCCCAAAATAAATAAATAAATAAATCTTTAAAAAAAATAAAACTCTATTGGTTAACTCTAAGTATCATTTGATTATCTGAGGAATTTCACTGCTTTTTATTGCTACTTAAGGAATTACATTGGCATTAAAGAAAAAATAGTAGAAAAAAAAAAAAACATAAAAAGTATAAAAAGATCCTACCTGTTTCAACCTCATGAAGAAAGTCTCTGTGAAAGTTTTTCTGCTGAAATACCAAAACCGCTCGTTGGCAGGATACACACGTACTACAGTCTCCAGGAGAAAGCGAACAGGCTCCACCACCTCTGTGACTACCACATCCACAGCCACTGTCATGTACACTCGTTTATCTGCAGGAGAAATGGTCTGCTTTATGCTGACTTTATTATTACTGTATTAATAAAACAGAGTTAAATATCCAAGGCTCTTTATATTTCACATGTTTTACTGTCACTTAGATTGAATAGAAGACCAAGGTCCCCAAGTATGTTTCTCAATTCTCCTGATCTGATCTTAAAAATTTTTATAATCTTGCTGATAAGTCAAACAACACACTCATATAACATTACATAATATTATATAGGTAAAAAGAACTATAACAATTGGATACTACTTGGAAATTTTTTCACTATTACTGTATAAATATGTTTCTGTGCTCTTTTTGGTTTTACATAATCATACATGAAAGCTGTTTTAGATGTAGATTTAATATTTCTATTAAGTGTGTTGATACTGATTTACAGATACTATTACAGGTTTCTAAACCAAATTTCTATATAATTTTATTAGCTTTTTTTTTTTCAACTGACATCCATCTTATATACGCATTTTTCAAAAACACTATTGGTGGGCTTCCCCTGGTGGTCCAGTGGGTAAGGACACCACCTTGCACTGCAAGGGGCGCTGGTTCAATCCCTGGCCTGGGAAGATCCCACGTGCCACGGAGCAGCTGGACCCATGTGTCCAATTACCGAGCCGGAGCTCTGGAGCGCATGCACCCAGAGTTGGTGCTCTGCAGCGACAGAGGCCACTGCGATGGGAGGCCCACAGGAGCCAAAGAACAAAAGACGGATGAAAATAGAGAAATTAAAGACCAATAGAAGTGGCCCGCCCGCTCCCCACCCTCCCCAACCCGACTCCCGCCCAAAATAAATAAATAAATAAATCTTTAAAAAAAATAAAACTCTATTGGTTAACTCTAAGTATCATTTGATTATCTGAGGAATTTCACTGCTTTTTATTGCTACTTAAGGAATTACATTGGCATTAAAGAAAAAATAGTAGAAAAAAAAAAAAACATAAAAAGTATAAAAAGATCCTACCTGTTTCAACCTCATGAAGAAAGTCTCTGTGAAAGTTTTTCTGCTGAAATACCAAAACCGCTCGTTGGCAGGATACACACGTACTACAGTCTCCAGGAGAAAGCGAACAGGCTCCACCACCTCTGTGACTACCACATCCACAGCCACTGTCATGTACACTCGTTTATCTGCAGGAGAAATGGTCTGCTTTATGCTGACTTTATTATTACTGTATTAATAAAACAGAGTTAAATATCCAAGGCTCTTTATATTTCACATGTTTTACTGTCACTTAGATTGAATAGAAGACCAAGGTCCCCAAGTATGTTTCTCAATTCTCCTGATCTGATCTTAATCAAAAATCCAAATCCACTCTGAAAACTTTATTTTTTTTCCTTCCCCAAATCAGGTCCTTACTCTAAAAATTAAATAAAGTAAAATTTTCAGAATGTCTTTTACACTAAAATTATCTTTCAGGTTACCGCCCGCCAAAAAAAAAAAAAAAAAAACCTAGAAATAGAAAATCACAAATATTTACTCTTTTTCATAGAAAGGGAACTTACTCAGTTGGTTTGATGAGTTGCATGGGAAGGACTGTCAATCAGAAGAGAGGCTCAACCTTAACTATGTTAAATTTGCTTGGAAGAATTTTATTAAAATGACTCTCAATGGTATACGCTTTAAGGGAAGTCCCTGGGGATTTCTTAGTACTCTCAGTGTCAATAATCTATATTAACCCTCAGGAAAAAACCCTGACCAAAGCTCTAATGAAACACTTCAGTGTATTTTTCACATATATACTCTTTACATGCGTAACATATAAAATAAACTCTCTATGTATACACACGATATAGTTATAGTATGTATATTGTAAATATATATACTATTTACAGTATATATACACTACAAATACATGTAATTTTTATATATACTCTATAGCAAATAAAATACCCTATATATACTCTGTACATATATACTATTAGAACATATACTACTAATATATACATGTTATATATCAGAGCCCTGGCAAGTACTTTATTAGACATTAAAGAAAAATAGTAGAAATAAAAAAACATAAAAAGTATAAAAAGATCCTACCTGTTTCAACCTCATGAAGAAAGTCTCTGTGAAAGTTTTTCTGCTGAAATACCAAAACCGCTCGTTGGCAGGATACACACGTACTACAGTCTCCAGGAGAAAGCGAACAGGCTCCACCACCTCTGTGACTACCACATCCACAGCCACTGTCATGTACACTCGTTTATCTGCAGGAGAAATGGTCTGCTTTATGCTGACTTTATTATTACTGTATTAATAAAACAGAGTTAAATATCCAAGGCTCTTTATATTTCACATGTTTTACTGTCACTTAGATTGAATAGAAGACCAAGGTCCCCAAGTATGTTTCTCAATTCTCCTGATCTGATCTTAATCAAAAATCCAAATCCACTCTGAAAACTTTATTTTTTTTCCTTCCCCAAATCAGGTCCTTACTCTAAAAATTAAATAAAGTAAAATTTTCAGAATGTCTTTTACACTAAAATTATCTTTCAGGTTACCCCGCCACAAAAAAAAAAAAAAAAAAAACCTAGAAATAGAAAATCACAAATATTTACTCTTTTTCATAGAAAGGGAACTTACTCAGTTGGTTTGATGAGTTGCATGGGAAGGACTGTCAATCAGAAGAGAGGCTCAACCTTAACTATGTTAAATTTGCTTGGAAGAATTTTATTAAAATGACTCTCAATGGTATACGCTTTAAGGGAAGTCCCTGGGGATTTCTTAGTACTCTCAGTGTCAATAATCTATATTAACCCTCAGGAAAAAACCCTGACCAAAGCTCTAATGAAACACTTCAGTGTATTTTTCACATATATACTCTTTACATGCGTAACATATAAAATAAACTCTCTATGTATACACACGATATAGTTATAGTATGTATATTGTAAATATATATACTATTTACAGTATATATACACTACAAATACATGTAATTTTTATATATACTCTATAGCAAATAAAATACCCTATATATACTCTGTACATATATACTATTAGAACATATACTACTAATATATACATGTTATATATCAGAGCCCTGGCAAGTACTTTATTAGACAACAGTATACTGTTGCAAGTGAAAATTTCAGTTACTATTTAAGATGTTTACTTGCCCACAGCCTCCTTTTAATATCTGAATCTAGAATCTTCTAGGCCAGTGTCTATTGGTTTTCTTCAGTTTCACTATGATAGGTTGAAACATGGACTTTATTTTATTTACCCTTATTGAACTTCATTGTGATTTTTTTTTTAAGATTTATTTATTTATTTATTTATTTATTTATTTATTTATTGGGCGGGGGTCGGGTTGGGGAGGAGAGCGGGCGGGCCACTTCTATTGGTCTTTCATTTCTCTATTTTCATCGTCTTTGTTCTTTGGCTCCTGTGGGCCTCCCATCGCAGTGGCGTCTGTCATTGCAGAGCGCCAGCTCTGGGTGCATGCGCTCCAGAGCTCCGGCTCGGTGATTGGACACATCAGTCCAGCCGCTCCGCGGCACGTGGGATCCTCCCAGGCCAGGGATCGAACCGGCGCCCCTTGCACTGCAAGGCGGTGTCCTTATCCACTGGACCACCAGGGGAAGCCCTCATTGTGATTTTCTAATCTGTGGTGTGATTATTCCATATCACTGTGTTGGTTATTTTTAAGCAGTTTTAAAATTTAAAAATTTACTTTCTCTGTCATTTTCAGTTCTCAGTTGAAGGAAAGTTCAAATAATACAAAACACAGAACACAATATACAACTTGATGCAGTGAAAAGATCCAAGACATTTCATCTCTCAGGCCTTCAACTTTAAGTTTTTGATCCATGAATTCTGAGTAATTTATAATTTTAAGAACACTGCTTAAGTATTTAATAGAGCAGGAAACATTTTTTGTGCCATATGAAGTGATTGTAAATTTAAGATTCATTATATTTTGCATCAGGATACTATTGTGATATAGTATTATACAGTTTCTCTTAATTAAACACAAATTTTTAAATATATTATTTTAATTGATGACCAAATATATATTAAAATACAAAATGAAAATGAACCATATTTCATATTGAAAACAGGTAAGAACTGCTTCTGTACATATATACTATTAGAACATATACTACTAATATATACATGTTATATATCAGAGCCCTGGCAAGTACTTTATTAGACAACAGTATACTGTTGCAAGTGAAAATTTCAGTTACTATTTAAGATGTTTACTTGCCCACAGCCTCCTTTTAATATCTGAATCTAGAATCTTCTAGGCCAGTGTCTATTGGTTTTCTTCAGTTTCACTATGATAGGTTGAAACATGGACTTTATTTTATTTACCCTTATTGAACTTCATTGTGATTTTTTTTTTAAGATTTATTTATTTATTTATTTATTTATTTATTTTTTTTGGGCGGGGGTCGGGTTGGGGAGGAGAGCGGGCGGGCCACTTCTATTGGTCTTTCATTTCTCTATTTTCATCGTCTTTGTTCTTTGGCTCCTGTGGGCCTCCCATCGCAGTGGCGTCTGTCATTGCAGAGCGCCAGCTCTGGGTGCATGCGCTCCAGAGCTCCGGCTCGGTGATTGGACACATCAGTCCAGCCGCTCCGCGGCACGTGGGATCCTCCCAGGCCAGGGATCGAACCGGCGCCCCTTGCACTGCAAGGCGGTGTCCTTATCCACTGGACCACCAGGGGAAGCCCTCATTGTGATTTTCTAATCTGTGGTGTGATTATTCCATATCACTGTGTTGGTTATTTTTAAGCAGTTTTAAAATTTAAAAATTTACTTTCTCTGTCATTTTCAGTTCTCAGTTGAAGGAAAGTTCAAATAATACAAAACACAGAACACAATATACAACTTGATGCAGTGAAAAGATCCAAGACATTTCATCTCTCAGGCCTTCAACTTTAAGTTTTTGATCCATGAATTCTGAGTAATTTATAATTTTAAGAACACTGCTTAAGTATTTAATAGAGCAGGAAACATTTTTTGTGCCATATGAAGTGATTGTAAATTTAAGATTCATTATATTTTGCATCAGGATACTATTGTGATATAGTATTATACAGTTTCTCTTAATTAAACACAAATTTTTAAATATATTATTTTAATTGATGACCAAATATATATTAAAATACAAAATGAAAATGAACCATATTTCATATTGAAAACAGGTAAGAACTGCTTCTACAAGTTATTATTTGAAATTTCTATATTTTATTCTTCAAAATTGTTAACTGGCTTATTTTTTCCATTTTCATGTTGGCTTTCTGAATGATTATAAAGAAGAAATTTACAGACTGACATTCACAAGCCAGTATCCAGAAATAATGAACTGAAAGTATAAAAATTATCTATTCCTAATACATGAAAAGCTAAATTTTATATAGTCGTCATTATTTTTCTTTATTTTTAGCCTTCATTTTGAAGTAGCTTGATGTGTGATCAAATGCATGCTATTTATGGAAGTGGTAAAATTCCTGTTAAAGAAATTCAAGAATAATTATTATTTAATGTTCTTCATTAATATATTTCCATATCAGTATTCACTGATCCATTATTTTCTCAATATAAATTATTGCTTGAATCACAGTGAAGCATTTAGTAGAAGATTATAACTAATGAGATTAAAAAAATTTTTATCTTAAAGGCAGATGGTAGAGTGAAAAACAACAAAAACCACACGGGCAATGAACAGATAACTGAATAAAGTAGGAATAAAAATAAATACAATGAGACAAATGATAAATGAGCCTATCTACCATCTATAAATTCTGTATAACACTAGACATATTAAACACAAACATAAGAAACTTGGGGGAAAAAAAGTGTTTGCCACAAATGAAATCTTAAATATACATTACTAAGCACCCAAAGGTCAAAAGGCTGAAATCAATAATTTAATCAATCAGTAAGTTAAAATTGTAAGCAATCTGTAATATAAAAAAATTCCTTACAGTAAACACTTTCATCTCTCAGGCCTTCAACTTTAATTTTATCCATGAATTCTGAGTAATTTATAATTTTAAGAACACTGCTTAAGTATTTAATAGAGCAGGAAACATTTTTTGTGCCATATGAAGTGATTGTAAATTTAAGATTCATTATATTTTGCATCAGGATACTATTGTGATATAGTATTATACAGTTTCTCTTAATTAAACACAAATTTTTAAATATATTATTTTAATTGATGACCAAATATATATTAAAATACAAAATGAAAATGAACCATATTTCATATTGAAAACAGGTAAGAACTGCTTCTACAAGTTATTATTTGAAATTTCTATATTTTATTCTTCAAAATTGTTAACTGGCTTATTTTTTCCATTTTCATGTTGGCTTTCTGAATGATTATAAAGAAGAAATTTACAGACTGACATTCACAAGCCAGTATCCAGAAATAATGAACTGAAAGTATAAAAATTATCTATTCCTAATACATGAAAAGCTAAATTTTATATAGTCGTCATTATTTTTCTTTATTTTTAGCCTTCATTTTGAAGTAGCTTGATGTGTGATCAAATGCATGCTATTTATGGAAGTGGTAAAATTCCTGTTAAAGAAATTCAAGAATAATTATTATTTAATGTTCTTCATTAATATATTTCCATATCAGTATTCACTGATCCATTATTTTCTCAATATAAATTATTGCTTGAATCACAGTGAAGCATTTAGTAGAAGATTATAACTAATGAGATTAAAAAAATTTTTATCTTAAAGGCAGATGGTAGAGTGAAAAACAACAAAAACCACACGGGCAATGAACAGATAACTGAATAAAGTAGGAATAAAAATAAATACAATGAGACAAATGATAAATGAGCCTATCTACCATCTATAAATTCTGTATAACACTAGACATATTAAACACAAACATAAGAAACTTGGGGGAAAAAAAGTGTTTGCCACAAATGAAATCTTAAATATACATTACTAAGCACCCAAAGGTCAAAAGGCTGAAATCAATAATTTAATCAATCAGTAAGTTAAAAAATGTAAGCAATCTGTAATATAAAGAAAGAAAGTTAAAATAGGTATCAAAGACAGGCAAAAATTCCGGAATTTGCTTTCATCATTTCTTTCATATTCTTCTCTTATTTCCCCTATAAACAAAACAACTCTATAATAACACATGAAACACAAAGCCCAAATACTTTCCTAAATAATGTATTACAATTAATCCACATATCCTTGGAGGTTTCTTAATAGTGGAGGTTTTCTCAATAGATACATAAAGCATGAAAAGAAGAATAACTCCATTTAAAATAAGCAACAGAATTTTTTTTTAACATGGCAAAACAATATTGTCCATAATGCAAATCTTATAGTAAATAATGAGTTATCTTTTAAGAAAAGTCACCTTGGGCTTCCCCTGGTGGTCCAGTGGGTAAGGACACCGCCTTGCAGTGCAAGGGGCGCCGGTTCGATCCCTGGCCTGGGAAGATTCCCACGTGCCGCGGAGCGGCTGGACCGATGTGTCCAATTACCGAGCCAGAGCTCTGGAGCGCATGCGCCCAGAGCCGGCGCTCAGCAACGACAGAGGCCACCGCGATGGGAGGCCCACAAGAGCCAAAAGAAGAAAGATGGATGAAAATAGACAAATGAAAGACCAATAGAAGTGGCCTGCCCATCCCCCTCCCTCCCCACCCCACCCCCCAAAAGATAAATAAATAAAAAATAAATGTATAAAAAAAAATTAAAAAAAAAAAAGAAAAGTCACCTTTTGGGGTTTCTTCATTAAGTGCCAGAAATATTGGCGCATTGGGGTTCCACATGCCAGTAATAACATAAGCTCTCCCATCACAGCTCTTTCCCATGGATTCCTATAACAGTTCAAACAGAAATCACTGAGAATATTTACACTTCAAAAGTCATCATTTTAAATAATAAGTATATCTTACTTTCCACAAACCAATATTAAATTTGCTAAACAATAGACATATTAAACACAAACATAAGAAACTTGGGGGAAAAAAAGTGTTTGCCACAAATGAAATCTTAAATATACATTACTAAGCACCCAAAGGTCAAAAGGCTGAAATCAATAATTTAATCAATCAGTAAGTTAAAAAATGTAAGCAATCTGTAATATAAAGAAAGAAAGTTAAAATAGGTATCAAAGACAGGCAAAAATTCCGGAATTTGCTTTCATCATTTCTTTCATATTCTTCTCTTATTTCCCCTATAAACAAAACAACTCTATAATAACACATGAAACACAAAGCCCAAATACTTTCCTAAATAATGTATTACAATTAATCCACATATCCTTGGAGGTTTCTTAATAGTGGAGGTTTTCTCAATAGATACATAAAGCATGAAAAGAAGAATAACTCCATTTAAAATAAGCAACAGAATTTTTTTTTAACATGGCAAAACAATATTGTCCATAATGCAAATCTTATAGTAAATAATGAGTTATCTTTTAAGAAAAGTCACCTTGGGCTTCCCCTGGTGGTCCAGTGGGTAAGGACACCGCCTTGCAGTGCAAGGGGCGCCGGTTCGATCCCTGGCCTGGGAAGATTCCCACGTGCCGCGGAGCGGCTGGACCGATGTGTCCAATTACCGAGCCAGAGCTCTGGAGCGCATGCGCCCAGAGCCGGCGCTCAGCAACGACAGAGGCCACCGCGATGGGAGGCCCACAAGAGCCAAAAGAAGAAAGATGGATGAAAATAGACAAATGAAAGACCAATAGAAGTGGCCTGCCCATCCCCCTCCCTCCCCACCCCACCCCCCAAAAGATAAATAAATAAAAAATAAATGTATAAAAAAAAATTAAAAAAAAAAAAGAAAAGTCACCTTTTGGGGTTTCTTCATTAAGTGCCAGAAATATTGGCGCATTGGGGTTCCACATGCCAGTAATAACATAAGCTCTCCCATCACAGCTCTTTCCCATGGATTCCTATAACAGTTCAAACAGAAATCACTGAGAATATTTACACTTCAAAAGTCATCATTTTAAATAATAAGTATATCTTACTTTCCACAAACCAATATTAAATTTGAATTTACACTCAGGGTATTTATTTTCATTGTAAATTTTTTTCACTCTACAGAAGCATTTCTTTAAATATTAAATTCACCTACAACTTTCTCTAGAGTTTCTATTTAGAGACACGTACTGTTGGATAAAAGGTATACTTTTACATGCCGACTCATAAAAACATAGTATTGGTATGAAGTTATATTTAACTCTATCTTAGCTTAGGCTTGTTGTCAAAATCTCACATACCTACACATATAGGATATAAGAAGTTTTTATTAAGCTATTGTAGAGATCTCACTGATGCTACACTGAATTAAGGCAATCACAGAAAAATACTAGAATTTTTCTTCTGATGTTCTAGCTTTTAAAATATCCTTAAAATATTAATTTACTCTGTCAAAATTAACACCTTTAAAGTTAATACTTTTCTAAAGTCTATATGCCAGATATAGACATTCTTAAAATCATAAATCAATTTTAGGAGACTGAAACTGGTTTGTAATCAATACCCAAAGTTATTTACAATCTACCTCTACCATCATATTTATTCTCCTTCTTCCATTCTCTCCTTCCCTTCTTCCTCTTCATTTCATCCACTCCTTAAGACTTTTACAAGGTCAGCTCTTGACTCTCACTAAAGTAGAAACTCCTATGGTGAAAGCAAGGTCACATGCAGTTGCGTGTGTGTGTTATGGGGGAATTAAGAGTTTGTCCCATGCAGTCGTGTGTGTGTCTGTGTGTTATGGGAGAGCTTAGAGTTTGTCCCATGGGAGAACTGCACACAGCACACAAATAGGTGCATATGCAAAAGAGTATTCTCTACAGTACTTTCAATTTTCTATACCAATTTCCTCATATTATGAATAGGAAGTGCTGAAAAGGTCCAAATAAAAGAGAAAAAAATTGCTCTTTTTGATATTTCCCCACACAGATGCTTACCTGAATCCCTGTGAACTTATTTCAGTCACTTGATAGTGTCTATGCACATTTTTCTAGTGTATTGGTGATAGTTACTATACAGCACAAGTGAAAAACACTCAAAACCATGGAGAGGACAGCTACTCAGTACTTCAATGCACTCAAATATTCATATTCATTCTCTCTGTCTCCCTCCTTCCCTTCCATGTGCCTATCCTCTCTGTCTAACTAGACCCCTCTTCAGAACAGGAATGAGGGTCCATTTCTGGACAAGAGCTATGCTATGTCATATTCACCTACAACTTTCTCTAGAGTTTCTATTTAGAGACACGTACTGTTGGATAAAAGGTATACTTTTACATGCCGACTCATAAAAACATAGTATTGGTATGAAGTTATATTTAACTCTATCTTAGCTTAGGCTTGTTGTCAAAATCTCACATACCTACACATATAGGATATAAGAAGTTTTTATTAAGCTATTGTAGAGATCTCACTGATGCTACACTGAATTAAGGCAATCACAGAAAAATACTAGAATTTTTCTTCTGATGTTCTAGCTTTTAAAATATCCTTAAAATATTAATTTACTCTGTCAAAATTAACACCTTTAAAGTTAATACTTTTCTAAAGTCTATATGCCAGATATAGACATTCTTAAAATCATAAATCAATTTTAGGAGACTGAAACTGGTTTGTAATCAATACCCAAAGTTATTTACAATCTACCTCTACCATCATATTTATTCTCCTTCTTCCATTCTCTCCTTCCCTTCTTCCTCTTCATTTCATCCACTCCTTAAGACTTTTACAAGGTCAGCTCTTGACTCTCACTAAAGTAGAAACTCCTATGGTGAAAGCAAGGTCACATGCAGTTGCGTGTGTGTGTTATGGGGGAATTAAGAGTTTGTCCCATGCAGTCGTGTGTGTGTCTGTGTGTTATGGGAGAGCTTAGAGTTTGTCCCATGGGAGAACTGCACACAGCACACAAATAGGTGCATATGCAAAAGAGTATTCTCTACAGTACTTTCAATTTTCTATACCAATTTCCTCATATTATGAATAGGAAGTGCTGAAAAGGTCCAAATAAAAGAGAAAAAAATTGCTCTTTTTGATATTTCCCCACACAGATGCTTACCTGAATCCCTGTGAACTTATTTCAGTCACTTGATAGTGTCTATGCACATTTTTCTAGTGTATTGGTGATAGTTACTATACAGCACAAGTGAAAAACACTCAAAACCATGGAGAGGACAGCTACTCAGTACTTCAATGCACTCAAATATTCATATTCATTCTCTCTGTCTCCCTCCTTCCCTTCCATGTGCCTATCCTCTCTCTGTCTAATTAGACCCCCATTCAGAACAGGAATGAGGGTCCATTTCTGGACAAGAGCTTATGCTATGCTTGACCCCCCAAAAATGAGCCAGACCAAGTGAATTCTTTCATTCAATTAAGAAATAACAAGGAATGTGGGTAGATGGCAGTGGGGCTGAAAGGTTTTGATAAGAAGATGACAGGCCACAAACAAAGCAAAGTTGTAAGCGAATTTACCATGGGGCAAAACAAATACGGAACAGCAGCATATTAGGAAACTGTTGAGTGGTTAAGAGAAACAGAGAAAACAAACACCAAAAAAAAATCCTTAAAAATAATTAATCATGTAGTCAAAACACAAAGGCAGATACCAAGGAGGTGCACTGAAGTGGCAGAGACGGGATACCTAGAGAGAAGGACAGAGAAGAGACAGGGAGGGAGAGAGAAAGGCAAGGAGATGGAGAAGGGGGTGGCAGGGGAAGGAAAGAGAGGAAGAGAGAAGGCGGAGCAGGAAGCCAGAAGGGGGCGGAGCACCACAGGCTGAGAACAAGGGCTAGAGGAAAGAGGCTCGCTAGAACATCGAGCCTATGAGGGGAGGGGAGGCAGACAGGAAGAGACCAGACAGAAACAACTCTTCGGGTTTAGGTTAAATTCATCAAGGTCATAACCTCTTTCTCCTTAAGGTGCTTTAAGTCGATCTTTGTTCCTTGTAACCAAAATAGCCTAAACAAATCAAGCTTGTTTTTATTTCTTTTTAGTCCTCATAACCACAATAATACTGTCTTATACATCAAAAGCCTTCAATATATGTTTCTCCTTATCAAGTCATTTCTGTTACTGAACCAGACGTTTCTAACACCTAGCTCAGCTTGCTCGCATCATCCTATACTTTCACAGTCTCTGCTCTAGAGTTCTTCCCAGCTCCTCTGCATGGCTTCTCTTCCTCCTCCACGAAGGCTCTGATCAGGGACATCAGGTAAAGGCCATCTAGACACCAAAAGCCTCTGCCCAAACTAGGCCAGGCTGGAACCACCAGATGCCCTCTTAAGAAAATCGACCAAGAAACAGAAAGAGAATACAGCATTCTGCAATGGGAACATAGTTGAAGAATCTAAGCCATTAACGAACTACTGTCAAGTTACGAGTAAGCTGAAGCTGAGAGGTCAGGTAGGGACAGCAGTGTAACGCACACAGATGGTACCAGAGGGAGGAGACAGCACACAAAGAAAGTAAGAAATCTAAGTTCATGCTAATCCATCCATTCTTTAAGCAAATATGAGCCTACTCTGAGTCACGCTCTATGCCTGTGAGTATCCAACACAGGAAACAGAACAGTCTTGACTTGATGGAGCTGACCAATTAAGGACTTCTAAACAGCAATCTGCGGATCACAAAATCAATATAGTAGAATATGACCAGATTTTTAATCAAATAGGAGAAAAAAATAACATTTTATCATACATGAATTATTTCATAAAGTTATTTCATTATGTCTAAATTTCATAATTTAAGAATTATTTTGTAAAAATTTTACTTCAACTTTTTCACAGTTACAAATGTACTAGATTACAATGTAAATTTTATTTCTGTGAGTCCAGCTACTGGCCTAGAGTCTTAATAATTAATTGTGGAGATTCGCCAACTTTCTGCAGCATCTCTATGACTTTAAGCTGTGTTTCAGTTCCATGAAATCTGACTCTACTCTATTTTCAGCTCTTTTTGATATCTTTCTGTTAGGCTTTTCCTAGGTATCAATGGCTGTAAATCAAAAATTCTCACATTTACTTATTCCTACACTACAAGTATCCTCACCAAAACCATTCTCACTACTGGGATAAAATCAAGAGTTCATTATCTGTACCCTCCCAGAAAATAATAAATTTTATTGACATATGATTTTGTTTATATATTATATGTAATATATATAAAAATAATTTGGCTACTTGACTAAAAATATATTTATAAATATAATTTTTTCTTTCACGTGGATTTTATGTTAAACAAAATTCATAGAAAAGTCTCAGTTCTTCCTGCTTATTTAGTATTCAGGGAAGAAAGTAGGCACTGTTTAAAAATTACTCAAGTCAAAAGTCAAACAGAAAATCAAAACAAATTCTGAAGTTAAATATAACTGTACCCTTTTTCAAAGTTTGTCAGAATAAAGTGGAAGGGGAAATTTGTTTTCAAAGTTTTCTCATATTTGGGTAGGTCATAGAAGTATCAATGTCTTGCTCTAGACAGCAGAGTTAAGACAAATTAGGCAGAGTTACAAGCAATACAATTTCAGGTGATTACAAAGGTGCAACCTGTAATAACCAGGATTGTCCCACAGTCTTCATTATAAGGGAATGAGTTTGTTTTTATTAGATGTAGTCTAGCTAAAGTTCAATAATCATGTATTGTATTAAGATAGCATGAAGAATAATAGCACTGGGTAACAACAAATCATAACTGGTGATAACTGTACATACAAACGCTCCAACCCGACCGACCATTTGTTGCACAGGTAAGCCCACCGCTCTCTCCAGGAGCCTCCATGCTGATAAGCCCTTTGATTTCAATATGGACAATTAAAGGTGGGGGGCCGCACTGCAGGTGAGACCCAAAGGATGAAGGGGATCAGAAGCTTGTGCCAGATCTCTAACTCTAGCATCTAACCTTGGCTTTATGGCAAAATCTCTGCCAGTGGTTCACCTTAATCTTTGAAACGCTGAAAGATCATTACTAATTAGGATCTAGGTGCTGATAAGTGTTGAATGTCCCTGAAACTACCTCCTCACAGAAATTTTCAGGGCTCCAAAATGCTGTCTTGCCTTAAGTAAAACGACTCGCCTTACTGATATGCCATAAAGAGGGATGGAAGACAGATGAACCAACAGCTGATTTGTTTTCACATTTAATGTAATGGCTTGTCCTTGCCTTACCTACCCACGCAGTGCTTCCTCTCTTCTTCTGTGGCTCTTTGCGCCAAGTCTATGAGCGCACTTAACCCACTGCTGTCATTACAGACTTAAAGATCTGTTTCCATCACAAGATTATGAACCCACAGGTGGTTAGAAGTCTTATTACCGCATCTATAATGCCAGCACTCCACACAATACTCTGCATACAATTAGCTGCTCAAAAAGGCTGAACAAACCATCCTACTACCACTAGAAAATAAATGTGGCAGTACCATGAAATAAAGAAAAAGTTAATAAAATTTGTGATATTTAACTGACATTTGTAAAACACAGCTGAAAGGAAGAAAACAAGCAGTGCTACCTAAGGAAAAAAAAAACTCAAGTAAAGAACTTTATACTAAAATAACTATTTTTTGTAACATTTCTAAACCATGTTTTCATTAACTGAACTATCAGCAGATATTTCTGTTTATTAAGATGGCTTGCCATTTTTACATCAAATACCAACTCTTACATATATATTAAATAAACCTCCAAGGGCATTCCTTAAATAAATACTATTCCACAGCAAATATACTTTGCTAATAAAAGGTAATCAAGGGGGCTCCCCTGGTGGTCCAGTGGGTAAGGACACTGCTTTGCAGAGTAAGGGGCACTGGTTCAATCCCTGACCTGGGAAGATCCCACGTGCTGCGGAGCAGCTGGACCGATGTGTCCAATTACCGAGCCGTCCAGAGCCGGTGCTCTGTGACAACAGAGGCCACTGCGATGGGAGGCCCACACAGGCCAAAGAACAAAGATGGATGAAAACAGAGAAACGAAAGACCAATAGAAGTGGCCCGCCCCCCCCCCCCCCCCCCCCCAACCCCCCCAAAAAATAAATTTAAAAAAAAAAAAAGGTAATCAAGGAAAAATTCAGAAAAGGGAAATGCTTTAAAGAAAACAAAAGCATCCATCACAGTGCTCAAATTACTATCAATAATGTTGCATTAAAATAAATGAAAAAAAAAAAATAAATGAAAGGCACACTATTTACTCTGGATGTGCCTGCTATAGTCACGTACTTGTTATTTTTGGCTCAAAGAAAAGATATTTTCCTAAGAAGTCAAACAGTTAAGTAGATTAACTTTTTCATAATACTATCCTTTTATTTGCTTTCAATTTGCATACCATTCTTCATACAAAAAATTTTTCACGAAAATTTTCCTAAGTTTCTCCTTTATAAGAAATTCTAAGTATGGGATTCCAAATTAAATGACTACTCTCATACTGTGGAAAGTTAGAAGTAATTTTGACAAAATGACAAAATTTCAAAGTGGTAAATACTTTAAAAACATAAAATAACTATTATCTATACTCAGTTAAGGTGCTTAAGATTTTCATTACCATATCCAGTAAATGCATGTCACTGTTCTTCACGTTTCGACCTGGGCTTAATAACATTCCAAAACATCTGAAAATATTGGGGGGAAAAAAAAGGAGAAATAAGGTATCAAGAAAATATAGAAGCCCAGTGAGCAAAAGCCTTTTAATAGTAATTATACAATCTGAGCTCTATACTTAAATAACTTTATTTTTTTAGAGAAACATCACAAATAAGAATTCATCAAGATACATAAAAAAATCACACACGAACAAGTTATCTAAATTTCCAGATGTCTATTTCTGCATGTAAAAGATTACCAATGATCAGAAACTGTGATAAAAATGGCCACAAATTGTTAACAGAAACAAAATACAGTAGTCAGACCTGAATTAGTTTCTAGATAAAAATGAGAATTTGTTGCCTTAAGAGTTATTCCAAACATACTCGTCATGATAAACTAACCTAGTTAAATTTACAAAGAAAGAAAACTTTAAAAATAAAATAGAATAAAACACTGTACTGTCTCTATGCATCAAGCCTGATTAATAGAAACAATCACCCTAACCCTTAACAGTCACATTCACTGAGTAGTCTATAAATACTATATCCTCAGTTTGGGGGAGGTGGGGGAGTTACATGAAATTCATTACTAAAAGTGCTATTACATTAGTGAAGATACTCTCCAACATACTATGTATTATTAACTACTTTATTTTGTGCTTCCTGATGCTACTAGGCAAGTTTTAGGAATCCCATAAATACTATCACTTTATTTATAAAGTATTTTCATAAACTCTCAAATTCAGCTAAACCTAACATTCCTTTGTTTGTTATGGTATCATTGCTATTTCTCCTTATTGGTAAGAAACAAAGTCCAGAAAAGTTAATTTACTCAAATCCATGTGGCTATTATGTAGGTCTTGTAGTCGAGAGAGGCAATGTGAATCTGTCTACAGTGTGTCTCTCTCTGCCAGCAATGCATACCCACACTTACTAGAGTAAGAATGTTTTTATTACAACTTCCCAAAATTTAAAACTATGCTACGGAACATTTGGAACAAGAAACAAAGAATATAAACAAATTAAACATGAAAAACAAGAAACAAATTGAACTATTATCTATACTCAGTTAAGGTGCTTAAGATTTTCATTACCATATCCAGTAAATGCATGTCACTGTTCTTCACGTTTCGACCTGGGCTTAATAACATTCCAAAACATCTGAAAATATTGGGGAAAAAAGGAGAAATAAGGTATCAAGAAAATATAGAAGCCCAGTGAGCAAAAGCCTTTTAATAGTAATTATACAATCTGAGCTCTATACTTAAATAACTTTATTTTTTTAGAGAAACATCACAAATAAGAATTCATCAAGATACATAAAAATCACACACGAACAAGTTATCTAAATTTCCAGATGTCTATTTCTGCATGTAAAAGATTACCAATGATCAGAAACTGTGATAAAAATGGCCACAAATTGTTAACAGAAACAAAATACAGTAGTCAGACCTGAATTAGTTTCTAGATAAAAATGAGAATTTGTTGCCTTAAGAGTTTTTCCCAAACATACTCGTCATGATAAACTAACCTAGTTAAATTTACAAAGAAAGAAAACTTTAAAAATAAAATAGAATAAAACACTGTACTGTCTCTATGCATCAAGCCTGATTAATAGAAACAATCACCCTAACCCTTAACAGTCACATTCACTGAGTAGTCTATAAATACTATATCCTCAGTTTGGGGGAGGTGGGGGAGTTACATGAAATTCATTACTAAAAGTGCTATTACATTAGTGAAGATACTCTCCAACATACTATGTATTATTAACTACTTTATTTTGTGCTTCCTGATGCTACTAGGCAAGTTTTAGGAATCCCATAAATACTATCACTTTATTTATAAAGTATTTTCATAAACTCTCAAATTCAGCTAAACCTAACATTCCTTTGTTTGTTATGGTATCATTGCTATTTCTCCCTTATTGGTAAGAAACAAAGTCCAGAAAAGTTAATTTACTCAAATCCATGTGGCTATTATGTAGGTCTTGTAGTCGAGAGAGGCAATGTGAATCTGTCTACAGTGTGTCTCTCTCTGCCAGCAATGCATACCCACACTTACTAGAGTAAGAATGTTTTTATTACAACTTCCCAAAATTTAAAACTATGCTACGGAACATTTGGAACAAGAAACAAAGAATATAAACAAATTAAACATAAGATTTTTTAAATTTCAAAATAGTGGCCGCTGAGCAGTCAATACTTAATCTGATCCTTGTTTTCCAAAGGTTTACTTTTCTTATGGCATAGCTTTTCCTTCCATCAACAAGACAAGACATTGGTCCTATTCAAATATGAGTAAATGGTAAGACAATGTATACTTTCTGTCAATACTTGAGGATACCTTACAGAAAGCATCTAAAAATGATCACGCATATAATGAAGATATAACAGAAATCAGTAAGCTCTGAGGAAAACCTTCCAAACGTTATTGTAGCAGTGAGCAAAATATGATCAATTAAAATATAGATAATCATAATGTAATAGTCACAATTTTAATATGATTCCTATAATTGAAATGAATTCTCTTTGAATTCTTATAATAAATAGTTTATACAAATTAATTATGCATTTTATTGCATAATTTCTTCTAATTGTGCCTTAAATTCTTTATAAGAATAAAAGAATTAGTTCTTTTTCAGATATAAAACTTACTTTCCCCAAATGAAAAAGTAAGATCAATGAGGACAAGGACTTGTCTCACATTCGCTACATACTTTGCTTCAGCTTGCTTCTCCATGGGTGTTTTAAGTACTATTTACTATAGGGTTTAGGGCTGGTTTACATATTTACTTACTTATCTATTTGGCTGTTGCTAGGCCTCAGCTGTGGCATGTGGGATCTAGTTCCTTGATCAGGAATCAAACCTGCATTGGGAGCCCTGAGCCTTAGCCACTGGACCATAAGGGAAGTCCCGATTATAGGGTTTCTAAGTTAGAAAACTATTATATTCTCATTGTAAAAAGCTAATAATATCAAAGTGTATAGGGAAAGAATAATTTCTCCTTTCTCTCTCTAATCTCAGCCCCCTAGGTACCAATACTAAGAGCTTAGTATGTACCCTGCCTACCTTTCTTTCACTCTTTTTGAAAATCAAAGTTTTACGCTGTTCATCTCCCCAGGCAAGTAGCAAAGTGGGTACAATCTTCTTAATGTACCAGTCCTATCTTAAACTCCACTGAGAAAAGAAATTTAGGTTTTCCTTAAATGGGAATACACATCACCCTATTTTGATGTTCTCTGATGAGCTGGTCTTTTCCTGACTTATAAATAAAAAATAAAAATAAAAAATCCTACCAGGGACCAACAGCACAACCTTAGAGAAAGCACCTAACTCCCTTGTGGCTCTGCTTCCTCTTCTAGAAAATGGGAGAGGTAAAACAACGAACTCAAAGGGTTCTTCCAGCATTAAAGCTGCATAACTGTCTTCTATCAAGCTGTAAGAGTCATTTCCAAAATTATATTCCATTAAAGCACAACAGGTTTCCTATGGAGACAAGCTAAGTCTATTAGGAATAACATCTCAGTAATTAAATATATATTATTAGTACCACAAACACCTAATGTGAATATTAAGTGTTTCACTGGGGAGTTCAAAGCATTCAACCTTCTCTTATTAACTCTATAAATAATGCAGAAAGCAAACTGCTATTACACCTATTTTTTCAAGGAGCTCACAACCAAGTATGGGAGAAAAACAAGTAAGCAGACAAGTACAACCTGTATGGTAAGTTCTATGATAGTTGTAAGTAAAGAATGTTAACAAAGCAGAGAGAAGACACATCCATCATTATTTATAATATAGCAAATAGCTAATTTGACCCCAAATTTGAAATCAAATCTCCTAAGAATGAGATGATGGTGTTATCATATTGATAACAATTTTCATATTATAGTGGCTGTTTATTGAACACTTTCAGACATTACTATGCTGTTGCATTTACATTTTAAAACAACCTCCATAGAGCAAATAATAAAATTGGTTTCCAGAAAGTATAAGTGATTTGTCCACACCACATAGCTGTTAGGCCATGACTATGACTACAAACTCCCAGACTTTTACACATAATAATCAGCCTTATCAGCCACTACTATTGCTCAGTTGCTAAAGTTGTATCCGACTCTTTGTGACCCCATGAACTGCAGCACACTAGGCTCCTCTGTCCTTCACTATCTCCCAGAGTTTGCTCAGATACATGTCCATTGAGTCGGTGATGCTAACCATCTCATTCTCTACTGTCCTCTTCTCCTTTTGCCCATCAGTATAAAAAACTATAAATTCCCTGTGTGATCCTGGGCAAGTCACACACTTCTAAGTCTCACTTTCCACATTTTCGAAACACAAACACCTACTTACAGGTTCACTGTGTTAATGTAAAGTTAAATGAAAAATTTACAGGGAAAATACATTGTAAACTCTAGAGCAGATGCCAACTATAAATTATTACTATGATTGCCAATATTATTAAGAAGAGAAATTTGACCTTCCACACTGCCCAGCGAGTATTTACTCAAAACAGAGCTTGAAACAACCATACAGGCTTCCCTGGTGACTCAGTGGAAAAGAACCTGCCTGCCAATGCAGGAGACCTGGGTCAGTAAGATCCCCTGGAGATGAAAACAGTAACTCACTCCAGTATTCTTGCCTAGGATATCCCATGACAAAAGGAGCCGGGTGGGCTACAGTACATGGGATCGCAAACCAGTAGACATGACTCAGTGACTAAATCAACAAAAGACTCAAACATCAAAAACTCTGCATATCTTGCAGTGCTTGAAGCCTAACTGACGGAAAAACGACACAAGAAAAATAAAGATGGTATGTTCATGTCCTGCAACAGGACCATTTTTGTAAAGTCTATGATAGTTGTAAGTAAAGAATGTTAACAAAGCAGAGAGAAGACACATCCATCATTATTTATAATATAGCAAATAGCTAATTTGACCCCAAATTTGAAATCAAATCTCCTAAGAATGAGATGATGGTGTTATCATATTGATAACAATTTTCATATTATAGTGGCTGTTTATTGAACACTTTCAGACATTACTATGCTGTTGCATTTACATTTTAAAACAACCTCCATAGAGCAAATAATAAAATTGGTTTCCAGAAAGTATAAGTGATTTGTCCACACCACATAGCTGTTAGGCCATGACTATGACTACAAACTCCCAGACTTTTACACATAATAATCAGCCTTATCAGCCACTACTATTGCTCAGTTGCTAAAGTTGTATCCGACTCTTTGTGACCCCATGAACTGCAGCACACTAGGCTCCTCTGTCCTTCACTATCTCCCAGAGTTTGCTCAGATACATGTCCATTGAGTCGGTGATGCTAACCATCTCATTCTCTACTGTCCTCTTCTCCTTTTGCCCATCAGTATAAAAAACTATAAATTCCCTGTGTGATCCTGGGCAAGTCACACACTTCTAAGTCTCACTTTCCACTTTTTCAAACACAAACACCTACTTACAGGTTCACTGTGTTAATGTAAAGTTAAATGAAAAATTTACAGGGAAAATACATTGTAAACTCTAGAGCAGATGCCAACTATAAATTATTACTATGATTGCCAATATTATTAAGAAGAGAAATTTGACCTTCCACACTGCCCAGCGAGTATTTACTCAAAACAGAGCTTGAAACAACCATACAGGCTTCCCTGGTGACTCAGTGGAAAAGAACCTGCCTGCCAATGCAGGAGACCTGGGTCAGTAAGATCCCCTGGAGATGAAAACAGTAACTCACTCCAGTATTCTTGCCTAGGATATCCCATGACAAAAGGAGCCGGGTGGGCTACAGTACATGGGATCGCAAACCAGTAGACATGACTCAGTGACTAAATCAACAAAAGACTCAAACATCAAAAACTCTGCATATCTTGCAGTGCTTGAAGCCTAACTGACGGAAAAAAGACACAAGAAAAATAAAGATGGTATGTTCATGTC
Organism: Tragulus kanchil; assembly: GCA_022376925.1. NCBI lineage: Eukaryota > Metazoa > Chordata > Mammalia > Artiodactyla > Tragulidae > Tragulus > Tragulus kanchil. The sequence continues at coordinate 31,363,251 of JAIOJX010000024.1, forward strand.
CTGCAACAGGACACTAATTTTTTTATTTTTCGTCCATAAAAAGTCATAATTCTACATACCTCCATGAAGTCTATGGATAAAAATTAAGAAAGCAGGAAAAGAAAAGGAAAAGAGGGGCTTCCCTGGTGGTCCAGTGGGTAAAGAGTCTGCCTTGCAGTGCAAGGGGTACCGGTTTGATCCCTGGCCTGTGAAGATCCCACATACCCACGGAATGGCTGGACAGGTGTGTCCAATTATAAGCCAGCACTCTGAGTACAGGCGCCAAGGGCTGGTACTCTGCAACAAGAGAGGCCACTGCGATGGGGGGCCCACACAGGCCAAAGAATAAATTTGGATGAAAATAAATAAATAAATAAAAGAGGCCAAAATTTTTAAAAAATAATAAAAAACAATAAAAATAAAAATATTAAAAGAAAAAAACAAAGAAAAATAACATTTTTCCTCCTCTATGGCTGTTTAACAAGGGCTCATTTTCTCTTTCATAAACATAAACCAAATGAAGGAGGAGTTGAGCCAAACAACAACAACAACAAAAAAAAATTACGAATTCAACTGAGTAAGATAATTTATCGCATAAGGAAGTTTGTGTGCATGCTCAGTGGCTCAGTCATGTCCAACTCTTTGCAACCCCACAGACTGTAGCCCACCAGGCTCCTCTGGTCATGGAATGTTCCAGGTAAATATAATGGAGTGAGTTGCTATTTCCTTCCCCAGGGGATCTTCCCAGGCCAGGGATCAAACCCGAGTCTCCTGTACTGGGAGGTGGACTGTTTACCACTGCATCACTAGGGAAGTCCTATAAGCAAGTTTACTTTTTAACAAAATAAAATACTAGTGATTCTACCTGGAATTCTTGCTCCTTTTATTTTTCTTCTAATTATTTTTCTTTTATTTACATTTCCTCCTACTTCTACTCATGCATTTTTCTTTATCCCTTTCCTCTAGAATTCAATCTTTCTTTCTATAGTTGGAAGTAGAATGGATATGACTTACTGATTAACTAGATGTGCAGTGACAGAGAAAGAAGTCAAGGATGACTCCTTTTCGGTCTGAGAAACTGGAAGAATCAAGTTAGAAATGACAGATGACAGGGAGAGGACAGGAGGGAGAGGTTTGTGACAGGGTGGGCGATCTAGAGTTTACGAATTTGAGTTTTGAGCATACTGATTTATAGCATACTGATTTTGAGACACCAAAGATATGAAATTGTGGGATGCATGAATTAGGAATTTAGAGGCAACCTCAGGTGAGAGATGATAACTTGGAAGTTACCTATTTACAGGTATGTTTAAAGAAATGATACAGGGGCTTCCCTGGTGGTCCAGTGGGTAAGGACACCGCCTTGCAGTGCAGAGGGCGCCGGTTTGATCCCTGGCCTGGGAAGATCCCACGTGCCACGGAGTGGCTGGACCGATGAGTCCAATTGCTGAGCCGGAGCTCTGGAGTGCATGCGCCCGGAGCCAGTGCTCTGCGACAACAAAGGCCACCGCGATGGGAGGCCCACACGGGTCAAAGAACAAAGAAGGATGAAACTAGACAAATGAAAGACCAGTGGAAGTGGCCCACCCACCCCCCTCCCTCCCCACTCCCGTCTAAATAAATAAATGTTTAAAAAAAAAAAAAAAAGAATCTCTTTAAAAAAAAAAAAAGAAATGATACTGGATGAGGAGTGAGTGTGGTAGCAGAAAGAATGCTAGAACAACGTCATCAAGAAGGCAAAACGGATAAAAGTCAAGTGCACAAGTAAGAAGCTGGCCATAAGAACACAGACATTTCATCCAGAATTATAAGAGAGAAGGTAGAATCTATGGTACATTAGAGAAAGATTGCTAGACAAGGTGATGGGGATATCTAAAGCTCTAGTCTTACTATTTCTATTACCTTAAAAGATCACTGGCTGAAAGTAAACATGGTAGAAGACATGACGGAGGTTTAACTAGAAGGTGGGAAATTATCTAGGAAATAGATTAACAGCCTGTCTAGCAAAATGACACAGGAATGCTATCAACACTGGGTTGATCACCTGAGGTTATGGCCAACCAGCACATTTACAATATAGTTTTTATTTTGTTTTGTTTCTTCCTTGCAGCACTTGGTTATGACTTACTGATTAACTAGATGTGCAGTGACAGAGAAAGAAGTCAAGGATGACTCCTTTTCGGTCTGAGAAACTGGAAGAATCAAGTTAGAAATGACAGATGACAGGGAGAGGACAGGAGGGAGAGGTTTGTGACAGGGTGGGCGATCTAGAGTTTACGAATTTGAGTTTTGAGCATACTGATTTATAGCATACTGATTTTGAGACACCAAAGATATGAAATTGTGGGATGCATGAATTAGGAATTTAGAGGCAACCTCAGGTGAGAGATGATAACTTGGAAGTTACCTATTTACAGGTATGTTTAAAGAAATGATACAGGGGCTTCCCTGGTGGTCCAGTGGGTAAGGACACCGCCTTGCAGTGCAGAGGGCGCCGGTTTGATCCCTGGCCTGGGAAGATCCCACGTGCCACGGAGTGGCTGGACCGATGAGTCCAATTGCTGAGCCGGAGCTCTGGAGTGCATGCGCCCGGAGCCAGTGCTCTGCGACAACAAAGGCCACCGCGATGGGAGGCCCACACGGGTCAAAGAACAAAGAAGGATGAAACTAGACAAATGAAAGACCAGTGGAAGTGGCCCACCCCCCCCCCCCCCCCCCCACTCCCGTCTAAATAAATAAATGTTTAAAAAAAAAAAAAAAAGAATCTCTTTAAAAAAAAAAAAAGAAATGATACTGGATGAGGAGTGAGTGTGGTAGCAGAAAGAATGCTAGAACAACGTCATCAAGAAGGCAAAACGGATAAAAGTCAAGTGCACAAGTAAGAAGCTGGCCATAAGAACACAGACATTTCATCCAGAATTATAAGAGAGAAGGTAGAATCTATGGTACATTAGAGAAAGATTGCTAGACAAGGTGATGGGGATATCTAAAGCTCTAGTCTTACTATTTCTATTACCTTAAAAGATCACTGGCTGAAAGTAAACATGGTAGAAGACATGACGGAGGTTTAACTAGAAGGTGGGAAATTATCTAGGAAATAGATTAACAGCCTGTCTAGCAAAATGACACAGGAATGCTATCAACACTGGGTTGATCACCTGAGGTTATGGCCAACCAGCACATTTACAATATAGTTTTTTATTTTGTTTTGTTTCTTCCCTTGCAGCACTTGGTTATAACTGGTATTGGTGCAAAGGTGCAGAAGGCTGGAATTTACAGCTGGGACTAGGCCAGGCGTGTAGGAAGATGGGGAGCAGACTAAAGGCTTCTGGGGAACTATATGAAGCAATCGTTTGTGAAGACATAACAGAAGCTAAGTTGGAAAGGAGAAAAATCAAAAACATGGAGTGAGTGGGTAAGGGGCATAAAACACGACAGGACCGACCACAGACTGGTAGTCACATTAATTGAAAAATCAACGGTATTAAGAAAACAGGAGTGGATTATAGTCTTATTACTATAAGACGTAGATAAGAGTATAGGATACTTAAAATTGAGATTAAGAAGAGAGTGCAGTTAGAGATGATGACAAATTCTAGAAAATGGCCACAGAAGTAGGTGGTTAAGGTAGGGAGAAGGATATCTTTGGACAAGTAAAGGTCAAAAAAATAAGAACCTAAGAGGCTACTAGAATAATCATCTACAAAGAATTAAGAATTAAGACAAACTTAATAGAGAATGACAAGAAGCCAGGAGCTAAAATCTTCCATGTATGATGGGAATTTCAAGGACTTAACAGATAACCACAACATGAGAGGTTAGCATATGCCAAAATCTGAGAGCACGAACTCTGAAGTTGGAACGTTTTTTAGGAGAAAAAAGAAACAATGGTCTGAAAGAAGCAACAGCATGCAGGAAAGATTCTTTCACCCCTTCAGGTCAGAGGTACCAAGAGGTGAGAAGAGAAGAAATAGCCATCATTTGAAAGAACTATAAGGGAAGCCACTGGACTCAGGCAAAAGCCAGGTTATATAAAGTGAATATAACAGCCATAAATAAAGTTAAGAATAAAAGATACTGTGCTGATGGTACAGTATAAGTTCCACAGTATAGAATGAAATAGTTGAGGGAACTGAGCTAAAGTGCAAAAATGGGAGTCAGATGAGGGGATATACAGTCATGTGAGAATCAGAATCTAGGTGAGTATTGATGGAAAACCCAGGACTACTTACAAGGCCTGCAAGAAACAGGCATAAGAGATTATTTCCGTGAAGCTGAAGGCTAAGGGCAAGAAGAGCACTCCTGGAAAGAGCTGTTCTTTTTTTGGACAGCTCTGGTACACAAGACAAAGGAAGGGAGTATTATCCAAGCAATGAGGAGTTCTGAGTATCCTCCTACTGTTTCTGGTGGGGTGTAGGAAGGGGGAAGAACATGAATGTGAAGGAGGTCCTACTTGACGTGCATCAAGAAAAAATAACTAATTCTGGGTGTCTGAAAAAACCTCAGGTGATAAGTTTGCAAAACTATAAACGTTTTTTTCAAAACATTACTCACTGCTCCTCTGAAAACACGACAGGACCGACCACAGACTGGTAGTCACATTAATTGAAAAATCAACGGTATTAAGCGGAGTGGATTATAGTCTTATTACTATAAGCGTAGATAAGAGTATAGGATACTTAAAATTGAGATTAAGAAGAGAGTGCAGTTAGAGATGATGACAAATTCTAGAAAATGGCCACAGAAGTAGGTGGTTAAGGTAGGGAGAAGGATATCTTTGGACAAGTAAAGGTCAAAAAAATAAGAACCTAAGAGGCTACTAGAATAATCATCTACAAAGAATTAAGAATTAAGACAAACTTAATAGAGAATGACAAGAAGCCAGGAGCTAAAATCTTCCATGTATGATGGGAATTTCAAGGACTTAACAGATAACCACAACATGAGAGGTTAGCATATGCCAAAATCTGAGAGCACGAACTCTGAATTTGGGAAAGCGTTTTTAGGAGAAAAAAGAAACAATGGTCTGAAAGAAGCAACAGCATGCAGGAAAGATTCTTTCACCCCTTCAGGTCAGAGGTACCAAGAGGTGAGAAGAGAAGAAATAGCCATCATTTGAAAGAACTATAAGGGAAGCCACTGGACTCAGGCAAAAGCCAGGTTATATAAAGTGAATATAACAGCCATAAATAAAGTTAAGAATAAAAGATACTGTGCTGATGGTACAGTATAAGTTCCACAGTATAGAATGAAATAGTTGAGGGAACTGAGCTAAAGTGCAAAATGGGAGTCAGATGAGGGGATATACAGTCATGTGAGAATCAGAATCTAGGTGAGTATTGATGGAAAACCCAGGACTACTTACAAGGCCTGCAAGAAACAGGCATAAGAGATTATTTCCGTGAAGCTGAAGGCTAAGGGCAAGAAGAGCACTCCTGGAAAGAGCTGTTCTTTTTTTGGACAGCTCTGGTACACAAGACAAAGGAAGGGAGTATTATCCAAGCAATGAGGAGTTCTGAGTATCCTCCTACTGTTTCTGGTGGGGTGTAGGAAGGGGGAAGAACATGAATGTGAAGGAGGTCCTACTTGACGTGCATCAAGAAAAAATAACTAATTCTGGGTGTCTGAAAAAACCTCAGGTGATAAGTTTGCAAAACTATAAACTCAAGTATATTTATTATACATTAGCACATAAACTCATTACTCACTGCTCCTCTGAAGACAAGGTTCAAAAAAAGCCTTTGTATCCTCATAAACAGACTTTGAATTAGGTAAATCCTCATTTTCTATAATCAGTAAATGCCACAAACTCACAGGGAAATAGTTATTTTAAATGTGATTTCTGGATGAAAAACTAGTCATAACAAAATACTCTTCTGTCAAGAGTCTCCAAGACCACTCCAGGTTCAATGACTCGCTACAAGACTCACAGGACTCAACATACAGTGTACTATGCTCATGACGTATTAGAGTGAACAAGATACAAAGCAAAATCAGCCAAGGGAAAAGGCACACAGGGTGAAGTTCGGAGGAAACCAGGCAGGAACACCACGAGTACTGCCCCTGGGAGTCACAGAAGATACAATTAATTCTCCCAACTACGAGCTGTGACATGTGAGGAATGACATGTCACATACATGACATGTTCACAGAGGCTCAGTTTTTCTCAGAACTAATCACTTAGGCATCCTCTGCCTAGCAAGTACCAAAATTCCAAATTCCAGAAGGAAAGCAGGAATCCAGCACAAGCCATATTGTTTGTACTAAGAGATTAGGCACAGTGAGCCACTATTGTCCGTTCCGGAAAGGGTGGAAGCTATCCCAAAAGCCAGGTTTCCAAATGCCAGTCAAGAACCAACCTGAAGAGCAGACCTTTTAGGATTAGTAGTTTCAGTCCTCCTTTATTAACTTTTTTCTGCACAGTCCTATTTCGATATTTATATTGTAAATGGGAAAAAAAAAAAAAAAAAAAAAACCTTAATACAAAACAGTACAACCTGTGTGTAAAATCATTTGAATTTGTCAGAAGCTCAATTCCTCAATTCTTAAGTTGAATCAGCTATATGAAGTTCTGACTAGTTATCAAAAGGATAACAATTTTCTATTGCATAGTGGAATGACAGGCTAATTTACCTAAATATACAAACCTTAAAGAAAACAGGTAAAGAACAACTTAAAAAATAACACGACAGTAAAGAGGAGCAAACTAATTAAAACATTTAAAATAGAGAAAGTCAAATAATATTTAAAGCACAAAGACAGTATTTCACACACAAGACTTACTTTGCTTATGTTAATTATTGCCTATAGTCCTAATAAATTAGAATAACATTTTATGTAGTTCTTCCTTCCACTTCCCTTTAAATAAACCAAGATCATTGGCGGGGGAAAAAAAGAAAGAAAACCTATGCTGGCATTCTAAATAAGAACATTAGTAATTAAGCAATGTGTATTTAGTGATATAAAATAATTATATCTATAGGTGCTTAATAGCTCCCCTCATCTCTACCCCTAAAACAGTCATACAAAAGAGTCAAATAGAAGAGCTTTAGAAAGAGTAGCAAGAAGCCTTGCTGCTTCTTATTAGCTGTTTCTTAGTGGGCAAAATAACATGCTTTAATTTCTTTCCTCTACCGAAAAAAAAAGCAAATAAAAGACAATTTACATTTGGGCTTCCTTGGTGGCTAGGTGGTAAAGAACCCACCTACTATTATTATGCAGGAGACATAGATTAGATCCCTGATCTGAGAAGGTCGCACATGCCCCAGAGCTACTAAGCCCAGGAGCCACAGCTATTGAGCCTGTGCTCTAAAAATCTAAACTCCACAAGAGAAGCCCTCACAATGAAAAACCTGCGCATCTCAACAAAAGAGTCTCCCTCTCACTGAAACTACAGAAAAGCTCTTGCAGCAAACGAAGACCCAGCATAGCCAAAAATAAATAAAAAGATAATTTACTTTATAGGATTTCTTGCTTAAGTATGAAAAACAATATGCAGTAAACACATGGGATAGATGTCGAGGTAAGGTAGAATCATTAAATAGTGGTTATTATCTATGCCATTATTACGACAATTAAGAGGCTTCTCAGTTAACAATGGAATATTACTCAGCCATTTAAGAGAATGGAGTAATGCCATTTGCAGCAATATGGGTGGACCTAGAGATTGTCATGCTGAGTGAAGTTAGTCAGACAGAGGAGAAATATCCTATGACATCCCTTATACGTGAAATCCAAAATGAAAGTGATACAGATGAACTTACTTATAAAACAGAGACTCACAAACAGAGAATAAATTTAGGGTTGCTGGGGGAAAGGATGGGGATAAAGGGTAGTTAGGGAGTTTGGGATGAACAAGTACACATTGTCATATTTAAAATTGATAAGCAACAAGGTCCTACTGTATAGTACAGGGAACTCTGTGCAATGTTATGTGACAGTCTGGATAGGAGGGCAGTTTGGAGAATGGATATGTATGGCTAAGTCCCTTTGCTATCCACCTAAAACCATCACAACATTGTTAATCATCTGTATTTAGTGATATAAAATAATTATATCTATAGGTGCTTAATAGCTCCCCTCATCTCTACCCCTAAAACAGTCATACAAAAGAGTCAAATAGAAGAGCTTTAGAAAGAGTAGCAAGAAGCCTTGCTGCTTCTTATTAGCTGTTTCTTAGTGGGCAAAATAACATGCTTTAATTTCTTTCCTCTACCGAAAAAAAAAGCAAATAAAAGACAATTTACATTTGGGCTTCCTTGGTGGCTAGGTGGTAAAGAACCCACCTACTATTATTATGCAGGAGACATAGATTAGATCCCTGATCTGAGAAGGTCGCACATGCCCCAGAGCTACTAAGCCCAGGAGCCACAGCTATTGAGCCTGTGCTCTAAAAATCTAAACTCCACAAGAGAAGCCCTCACAATGAAAAACCTGCGCATCTCAACAAAAGAGTCTCCCTCTCACTGAAACTACAGAAAAGCTCTTGCAGCAAACGAAGACCCAGCATAGCCAAAAATAAATAAAAAGATAATTTACTTTATAGGATTTCTTGCTTAAGTATGAAAAACAATATGCAGTAAACACATGGGATAGATGTCGAGGTAAGGTAGAATCATTAAATAGTGGTTATTATCTATGCCATTATTACGACAATTAAGAGGCTTCTCAGTTAACAATGGAATATTACTCAGCCATTTAAGAGAATGGAGTAATGCCATTTGCAGCAATATGGGTGGACCTAGAGATTGTCATGCTGAGTGAAGTTAGTCAGACAGAGGAGAAATATCCTATGACATCCCTTATACGTGAAATCCAAAATGAAAGTGATACAGATGAACTTACTTATAAAACAGAGACTCACAAACAGAGAATAAATTTAGGGTTGCTGGGGGAAAGGATGGGGATAAAGGGTAGTTAGGGAGTTTGGGATGAACAAGTACACATTGTCATATTTAAAATTGATAAGCAACAAGGTCCTACTGTATAGTACAGGGAACTCTGTGCAATGTTATGTGACAGTCTGGATAGGAGGGCAGTTTGGAGAATGGATATGTATGGCTAAGTCCCTTTGCTATCCACCTAAAACCATCACAACATTGTTAATCATCTGTATCCCAAAACAAAATAAAAGGTGTGGTTTTTTTTAATCACAGTTTGAGGTAAGAAAAGATTCCATTTAACTTCAGCTTGAGTGAGCTCTGACATGTTTGTACTGTATTTTCTAAAGGTTTGGCGTTAAATTACACACATTTTTATTTTAACAGAAGAAAAAAAGGACTATTAGTTAAAAAGACTATCTATGAAGGCTTCCCTGGTGGTCCAGTGGGTAAAGAGTCCGCTTGCAGCGCAAGGGGCACCAGTTCAATCCCTGACCCGGGAAGACCCCACATGCCTTGCAGCAGCTTGGACCGGTGTGTCCAATTATGAGCCAGCGCTCTGCAACAAGAAGAGGCCACTGCAATGGGAGGCCCAACACAGGCCAAAGAATAAAGATGGATGAAATTAAATAAAAAAACAATAAAAGAAGCCAAAATTTAAAAAGAAAGAAAAAAAAAGGACTATCTATGGCAACCCACTCTGGTATTCCAGCCTAGGAAACTCCATGGACGGAGAAGCCTGGCAGGCTATAGGCCATGGGGTTGCAAAAGTGTCATACAACTGAGCAACAAAACAACAATATGATTATCTATTCATAGGTAAACCATATAGGATATGACAATTACTCTTGTCTTTTTCAGTGCATTTTGTTTTCCCTGCAATGAAATGATTCCCTGGTGTTTCTATACTGGTTTAACTTCCCAGGTACTTAATACTAAATCAAATCCACAAACACTTCCTGAATTATGTAAATCTCTTTTCAAAATCTTCTGGTACACTGAGTGCTGTGTTAAGTTTGTCTTCTTGAGAAAATCACTCCTGAAGACTCTCTAACAGTGTGGGTTCAGTGTTCTCTTCGCCTGGGTCATCAGTACTGTCAGGATTCCTTCTGATTCTGTTTTGTGTTGGATCTTCTGAATCCTGAACCCTATGTATATATTTATTTGATTCAACCTCATTTTTTGGTAAAGGACATCCTATAGTAGTTTTCCAATAAAAGAAGTCTGGGAGATGATAAAAAAGAAAAGAAAAAAAAAGACTAAAATCAACACTGTCTCCCAAAAAATGTATCAGAAACTTTATCGACCAAATTGGCTAATTTCATTAGACACTAGTTCAATTAGGTACTGCCAGTATAGACCTAAATAGGAGAGAATACACAAAAACAACTTGAACAGAGAAAGCTTATTATTAAAAAAAAAAAATTATTCTCTGTAATAGGAGAGTGACTCTGAAGAGAATTCTAAAGAATTCCCCAAAGAAGAGCAATCTTGGAAAGAAGATCCTCTCCCTAAAGCTGGCAGTCTCATCTCACTATAGAAACTGTGATTGTAGACCCCTGGAATGACAAAGAGGCTGTCTGGACTGCCGAGACAAAGCTGGACCACAAGTGAACAGGAAACAATCCTCTAGTTTGCAGGTAGAATCCTGTTGGCAGGCAGGTGAACAAAGAAAACCAGGACTCCCAGGAGCAGCTCAGAGGCAGAGCGTGTGCCTGGTCTAGTCTGAAACGCCACAGGAAGATCTCACTGACTCAGGGCCAGGACTACGAGTTCACAGAGGGAATGCATGTGCAGTGTGCACGGCTGGAGCACAGCAGCACTCAATGACCCAGTATCTTGTCACAAGAGCAGGGAGCAATCACAGCACAACCAGAACCAGGAACAGAAGTCCCTGCCTCCTGCGGTATCTCTCCAGCACCCTCTACTGGCAAACTTTAATATTGTGTGTGCTCAGTCGCTGAGTCGTGTTCAACTCTGTGATCCCATGGATTGTAGCCCACCAGGCTCCTCTGTCCATGGGATGTTCCCAGCAATGATACTGGAGTAGGTTGCTATTTCCTCCTCCAGGAATTTAATACTGTACTTGCTGCAGAGAAGAAATGCATAAAATTGGACTAACGCAGATCAAGTAGGGCAGATTTGAAACCAAGAGGCAATAAATTGATAATCGGCATAGGATATAGTTAAAATACACCAACTCTTCTAACTACTTAACAGCCAGGTTACAAATCCAAATTTCATAAACCGATATATTAAGAAGTTATTTTCTTAATGTAAATCAAGAATGCAAATTGGTACAGACAATATAGAAAACAGTATGAAGGCTGCTCAAAAAGGTAAAACTAGGTCTACAATATGATCTAGCAATTCTACTTGGGTATATACCCAAGGAAATGAAAACAGGGTAAAAGAGAAAAGGACTCTCATGTTTACTGCAGCATTATTCCCCACAGCTGATATGGGAACAACCAAAGTGTCCAGCAACAGACGAATACATAAAAGGATGTGGCATATGGGCTTCCCTGGTGGCTCAGTGGTAAACAATCCACCTGCCAATTTAGGAGACACGGTTAGATCCTGGTCTGGGAAGATCCCACATGCTGCAGAGCAACTGAGCCCAGTTTAGACCCCTGGAGTGACAAAGAGGCTGTCTGGACTGCCGAGACAAAGCTGGACCACAAGTGAACAGGAAACAATCCTCTAGTTTGCAGGTAGAATCCTGTTGGCAGGCAGGTGAACAAAGAAAACCAGGACTCCCAGGAGCAGCTCAGAGGCAGAGCGTGTGCCTGGTCTAGTCTGAAACGCCACAGGAAGATCTCACTGACTCAGGGCCAGGACTACGAGTTCACAGAGGGAATGCATGTGCAGTGTGCACGGCTGGAGCACAGCAGCACTCAATGACCCAGTATCTTGTCACAAGAGCAGGGAGCAATCACAGCACAACCAGAACCAGGAACAGAAGTCCCTGCCTCCTGCGGTATCTCTCCAGCACCCTCTACTGGCAAACTTTAATATTGTGTGTGCTCAGTCGCTGAGTCGTGTTCAACTCTGTGATCCCATGGATTGTAGCCCACCAGGCTCCTCTGTCCATGGGATGTTCCCAGCAATGATACTGGAGTAGGTTGCTATTTCCTCCTCCAGGAATTTAATACTGTACTTGCTGCAGAGAAGAAATGCATAAAATTGGACTAACGCAGATCAAGTAGGGCAGATTTGAAACCAAGAGGCAATAAATTGATAATCGGCATAGGATATAGTTAAAATACACCAACTCTTCTAACTACTTAACAGCCAGGTTACAAATCCAAATTTCATAAACCGATATATTAAGAAGTTATTTTCTTAATGTAAATCAAGAATGCAAATTGGTACAGACAATATAGAAAACAGTATGAAGGCTGCTCAAAAAGGTAAAACTAGGTCTACAATATGATCTAGCAATTCTACTTCGGGGTATATACCCAAGGGAAATGAAAACAGGGTAAAAAGAGAAAAGGACTCTCATGTTTACTGCAGCATTATTCCCCACAGCTGATATGGGAACAACCAAAGTGTCCAGCAACAGACGAATACATAAAAAGGATGTGGCATATGGGCTTCCCTGGTGGCTCAGTGGTAAACAATCCACCTGCCAATGCAGGAGACACGGGTTAGATCCTGGTCTGGGAAGATCCCACATGCTGCAGAGCAACTGAGCCCAGGCACCACTATTTATGAGCCTGTGCTCTAGGAGCTGCAACTACTGAGCCTATTCACTGCAACTACTCAAGCCCATGCAACATAGAACTCATGCTCTGCAACAAGAGAAACCACTGCAATGAGAAGCCAGCATACCACAATTAGAGAGTAGCCCCTGCTCACTGCAAGTAGGGAAAAGACCATGGAGCAACGAAGACTCAGCACAGCCAAAAACAATTAAATAAAATTATTCAAAAAAAGGACATACAATGGAATATTATTCAACCATGAGAAAGAAGGAAATCCCACCATTTGTAACAACAAAAGTGGATCTTGAGGACATTATGCTAGTGAGATAAGCCAGACAAAGACAGACAAAACTGCATGATGATTACTTATATGAAAAATCTAAAAAAGTCAAACATAAAAACAAAGAGTAAACTAGTGGTCACTGGGGAGCAGTGGAATAGGAGGGATGTTGTTTAACAGTACGAATTTTTAACTAGTGGTAAATTAAGTCTTGGAGACCTAACACACAATACAATTAATATAGACAACATTGCATTATAATCAAAGTCGCTAAGAGACTAGACCTTAATTATTCCAACCACAAAGAAGAAATAATTGATAATTAACATGATGTGACAGGGGTGCTAACTAATGCTACAATGGCAATCATATTTACAATATACAAATGCATCAACATGTTGTATACCTTAAGCTTACACAATGTTATAAGTCAAAATTTTTTCAATTATAAAAAAAAATCCTGCTACATGTGGAACTCTCCTCTGCTAGCACACAATAGCCCCTTTGTCCATAAATATCTTGATCAGTCACCTTCAGTTAAATAAAGCCAAGACCTTTGTCACTAGAAGAACAGTTAAGCAATCATTCAGAAAACAAAAAAATTCTGTAAAGCATTTATCCTTCAATTAAGAAATAAATTTTTAAAAAGACAGTGAAAATGCTGGTTTAAAACTCAACATTCAAAAAACAAAAAAAAAAATTGGGAACAACCAAAGTGTCCAGCAACAGACGAATACATAAAAGGATGTGGCATATGGGCTTCCCTGGTGGCTCAGTGGTAAACAATCCACCTGCCAATGCAGGAGACACGGGTTAGATCCTGGTCTGGGAAGATCCCACATGCTGCAGAGCAACTGAGCCCAGGCACCACTATTTATGAGCCTGTGCTCTAGGAGCTGCAACTACTGAGCCTATTCACTGCAACTACTCAAGCCCATGCAACATAGAACTCATGCTCTGCAACAAGAGAAACCACTGCAATGAGAAGCCAGCATACCACAATTAGAGAGTAGCCCCTGCTCACTGCAAGTAGGGAAAAGACCATGGAGCAACGAAGACTCAGCACAGCCAAAAACAATTAAATAAAATTATTCAAAAAAAGGACATACAATGGAATATTATTCAACCATGAGAAAGAAGGAAATCCCACCATTTGTAACAACAAAAGTGGATCTTGAGGACATTATGCTAGTGAGATAAGCCAGACAAAGACAGACAAAACTGCATGATGATTACTTATATGAAAAATCTAAAAAAGTCAAACATAAAAACAAAGAGTAAACTAGTGGTCACTGGGGAGCAGTGGAATAGGAGGGATGTTGTTTAACAGTACGAATTTTTAACTAGTGGTAAATTAAGTCTTGGAGACCTAACACACAATACAATTAATATAGACAACATTGCATTATAATCAAAGTCGCTAAGAGACTAGACCTTAATTATTCCAACCACAAAGAAGAAATAATTGATAATTAACATGATGTGACAGGGGTGCTAACTAATGCTACAATGGCAATCATATTTACAATATACAAATGCATCAACATGTTGTATACCTTAAGCTTACACAATGTTATAAGTCAAAATTTTTTCAATTATAAAAAAAAATCCTGCTACATGTGGAACTCTCCTCTGCTAGCACACAATAGCCCCTTTGTCCATAAATATCTTGATCAGTCACCTTCAGTTAAATAAAGCCAAGACCTTTGTCACTAGAAGAACAGTTAAGCAATCATTCAGAAAACAAAAAAATTCTGTAAAGCATTTATCCTTCAATTAAGAAATAAATTTTTAAAAAGACAGTGAAAATGCTGGTTTAAAACTCAACATTCAAAAAAAACATAAAGAAAAGAAAATTATTATTTTATTACAGAAGCACACTATGATTTACAAAAGATTCAAAAAGAACTCCAATAGAGGTATACAGATTGTACCAATGTCAATTTTCTGGCCTGTCTACTGTACTATAGTAAGACATTACTACAGAGGAAAGCTGAGTGAAGTGTACATGGGGACTCTCTGTACTACTATTTTAACTTCCTTTGAGTCTATAATTATTTCAAATTTTAAAGTTCATTTTAAAAAAATGAGTCCCAAGACATCTAGAATAAATGGAAAACATTTAGGAAAACATTTGACAGAAAGCAATGTATGTTTTCATTGCTAATATTTTAAAAAGTAATACTTAAGACACAATGCTGAAAAGGCAATAATGTTACATACACACTCCTTATGGGTATATAACATACATATGTTATATACATACATCTAAAAATATTGATATTGTGAAAAATTTCATAGGTACATTCATTTATATAAGAGAAAAAAAGACGCAAATCAAATCAACATCCAGGCAACTTGAAGTCAGTGACTTGCGCGCCTTTCTATATAAAACTATTGAACCACTTGGTAGTGGGAAGGCACAACTAAGTGCTACATAAATTCAGCAAAAGACCCTCAGAATGGTCTAATAAATTATACTGGCCAAAAATAATGAGTTCAGGCTCTACTATCTATCTACTTTAGTGATAACAAGTTACATTAGAAAACTGTTTGTTTTGTGAGAATAGACGAGCCCTGGGAGATATTTTTTTTTTCAGTACTCCATGGCTTGGAAATATTCTCCTCAAGAAAATAACACAAGAAAAGCTACCTGTTAATCACTCATGTTATGAGGTATGGTACTTAACAACTGCCAATTCTCATTATATAGTTATTCCTGTAAGCCAATAAGGACAAATTAAAACCAAAGGCAGAATTTTTGTCAAATGAGGCCAAGACCTTTGTCACTAGAAGAACAGTTAAGCAATCATTCAGAAAACAAAAAAATTCTGTAAAGCATTTATCCTTCAATTAAGAAATAAATTTTTAAAAAGACAGTGAAAATGCTGGTTTAAAACTCAACATTCAAAAAAAACATAAAGAAAAGAAAATTATTATTTTATTACAGAAGCACACTATGATTTACAAAAGATTCAAAAGAACTCCAATAGAGGTATACAGATTGTACCAATGTCAATTTTCTGGCCTGTCTACTGTACTATAGTAAGACATTACTACAGAGGAAAGCTGAGTGAAGTGTACATGGGGACTCTCTGTACTACTATTTTAACTTCCTTTGAGTCTATAATTATTTCAAATTTTAAAGTTCATTTTAAAAAAATGAGTCCCAAGACATCTAGAATAAATGGAAAACATTTAGGAAAACATTTGACAGAAAGCAATGTATGTTTTCATTGCTAATATTTTAAAAAGTAATACTTAAGACACAATGCTGAAAAGGCAATAATGTTACATACACACTCCTTATGGGTATATAACATACATATGTTATATACATACATCTAAAAATATTGATATTGTGAAAAAATTTCATAGGTACATTCATTTATATAAGAGAAAAAAAGACGCAAATCAAATTAACATCCAGGCAACTTGAAGTCAGTGACTTGAGCTCCTTTCTATATAAAACTATTGAACAACTTGTTAGGGGTAAGGCAAAAATAAGTGCTACATAAATTCAGCAAAAGACCCTCAGAATGGTCTAATAAATTATACTGGCCAAAAATAATGAGTTCAGGCTCTACTATCTATCTACTTTAGTGATAACAAGTTACATTAGAAAACTGTTTGTTTTGTGAGAATAGACGAGCCCTGGGAGATATTTTTTTTTTCAGTACTCCATGGCTTGGAAATATTCTCCTCAAGAAAATAACACAAGAAAAGCTACCTGTTAATCACTCATGTTATGAGGTATGGTACTTAACAACTGCCAATTCTCATTATATAGTTATTCCTGTAAGCCAATAAGGACAAATTAAAACCAAAGGCAGAATTTTTTGTCAAATGAGGCACTTCTCTGAAACACTCTACAAATGATCAAATTACCTTAAGTGTAGTGATGTGTTTTATATAATATATATTTTAACATATATGTAATGATTGTACTCCCCCAGATTAGGATCAGATAAAAGTGACCCACAGAAATCCTTTCTTACTAGCAGTAATGGCCTTTTTTACTCAGTACAAATTAAGCTCTATACTTACAACAAGTTAATTATCCTCTGCTTGCTACGTTAATACTTCATTCTGATTCACACGTCAAGCACCAGGGCAGATCCCTGGGAACAAAGTGATCTAACAGACATAAAACCTTGATGCCAAAATTCTCTTCCCAATTAACCTTCCACAAGGTCTGAAATAACCATCATTACAACTCAACTTCTTGCTAGGGAACTGTAAAAAGGACAATTTTCCAAAAATGGATGTTATTACTTTGCCTGAATCATTTTATTACAAATTAAGAAGTAATACTTGGTAGAAGTCAACTAGTTGCAAAGCCAATACAGCAAAAACTGAACCTTTTTCCACTCACTTTTTGGATACCTAGCATACCCAACAATCTATTCAAAGCATTGAAGCAGGTACTACATAATAATGCTTGTTATAGGCCATTTTAAATACTAGATAAAGCTTTAAGATCTGTATGAATTTCAGAGTATGTAAGAAAATCTTCCACAGTATTTCTACACCTGGTGAGACCAAAACCCATTAAAATGTTAGCTGGAGAAGGACAGAGAAGATTACCATCTCCACTTTGGAAACATCAGAAGAGCTTGACCTGATTGGATCTGCTTTGACATTTAACTGGAACCTCTCAATGATTAGGCTTAGGCTGCTCATCTCACACATTTCAGATTACAATCATCCTGCTTTCAACCCCTCAGCTGTTACTGTTGGTTTTCTCCTCTACAAATCAACCCGCTTTTCTCCCAGGGCATGGTGCCTGTGGGTTTGAAGTCACTGAGCAATCACCTGAATGCCCCATCTACACTCCTCCTTTCAAATCTGTTGTAAATACACCAAAGACTACCAATCCATAGATTTTCTAACTTGTTTGATTAACTTTACACTTAGTATATAATCAAAATTCAATTGGGTAGAGTCTTTAAAAGACTCTATATACTGTAAAGACTTTAAAGCATTCAGTCAGAAGTTAGATGGCTTTGGCTGAAAACCTGGCTCTATCAGTTTCTGGCCAAGTGAGCCAGTTACTTAATTACATTAAGCTTCTATTTAATTTTCTGCAGGAAAAAAAAAATGGGGGGGGGGGTAAATAATTATCTTTCTTAGATGTTCTCACAATTAAATTTTACAATGGCCATCACAGTCCTCAATAAATGCTGCCTCTTAAGATTATTTTCTTTCTTATGTCCAGTTCCTAACAAAGCTTAATATGTAAAATCTAACATGGGTGATTTAGAAAAGCAAAAGAACAGTAGAAATTTTCAAAACATGAGAATTTTCACATATCCTCTAAACAAGTTAGGATTCTATCAGTTACAACATTCTATTACTGTCTCCACAGTCCAGTGAATTTAGTCAATGCTCTAACTTTATAAAATCTTTACATACTTTTTAGTCACTTATTTAACAAATTTTTAAAAAGATAAAAACCAGATTAAGAATATTTATTCTGGGGCTTCCCCTGGTGGTCCAGTGGGTAAGGACACCGCCTTGAAGTGCAAGGGGCGCCGGTTCGATCCCTGGCCTGGGAAGATACCACGTGCCGCGGAGCGGCTGGACTGATGTGTCCAATGACCTAGCCGAAGCTCTGGAGCACATGCGCCCAGAGCTGGTGCTCTGCGACAACAGACGCCACCGTGATGGGAGGCCCGCAGGAGCCAAAGAACAAAGACGGATGAAAATAGAGAAATGAAAGACCAATAGAGGTGGCCTGCCCACTCCCCTCCTTCCCCAACCCGACCCCCGCCCAAAATAAATAAATAAATAAATCTTTAAAAAAAAAAAAAAAGAATATTTATTCTGGACCTGACATTTAATTGTATGTCCTTGAGAAAGCTGTTTAACTTCTCTGTGCCTCAGTTTCCCTGACTGTACAATGAAGATAACAGCATCCACACCTCATAAGTAGCACCTAGAACAGGGCTCGGTACAGAAAAAGTACTAAGTAAGGACTAGCTACAAAGCTCTGGTCCCTAGCACAGCGCTAGATATTGAAGTTCTGGGATAAAGGACACAGTACTTGCCTTCAAAGGGGACAAGACCAATAATCACAGATCCACACATGAGGAATATCTGAACCCTTGAATTCGCAGAAAAATTTATTTTTCTTAATAACAATTAATATTAAAAAAAAAAAATACTGAAAACTAGCATCCAGAATGGGTGATGGAGGCACTGGGGTTCAATATATTGTTCTTTCTACTTTTGTGTATATTGGAAATTTCCCATCATGAAATGCTGTTTTCAAAAATGGTAAATCATTTTCTATCTCAGAAGGTAAGCCAAAATTATGTGACTTGAAGGATTTACTTTCACACAGATGTCTCAGCAGTACAAAGGAACTTGGTCAGAAGCCGTGCTTAAAAAATTCAGAGGTTAAGAATTCTCTTGACAAGACTGCCACCTACTGGATTACCCTAAATTCCAATGTTTACATTTTATGATTTAAACACAAATAATTCACATATAATCCAATAAAAAGCAAGGGTTTCTTAAAAAAAAAAAAAAAATAGTGAAATTCAAGTATTTAAAAAATACCCCACAACACAGGAAATTCTGCTACGCTGAACAAAGTACTGTTTTGGAAATACCCATTAGCCAGAAGCAATCTCAGTCAATTTTAGTTTGGATGTTTAGACGTTATCCAACAGAATGCGTGAAGAGAAGCAAAAAAACTGAACAAATCTGGTAATTATTGCTGAGTATTTGAACCCATGGTTGTTAGCTATTATCAGCAACACTAATTATATTAAAACAAAAGCAATGTGATAAGTGGTTATATATGGAATGCCTTTTTTAAACTATCTTACTGTTACACAAATGGGTGCTTCCAGCTTCGGTAAAATGTCTAATGATAACACCACACACTGATTCAGAAAGTGCTTCGTCTCAAACAACTGTGTCAAAAGTTGAGACACTGGGCTTGGGGGAAATGCCTTGAAATCACTCAGAAAGTAGCAAAGTGATGAGGAAGACACGCTGAAGATTACTGCGAAGCGTCTGAATAAACTGTCTTATGAATACGAGTTGGATATGACTGAAGCAACTCAGCATGCATGCAGCGAATATGAGAGTGGGCAAAAGGCAGCATTTCTAAGTAATTATTATGTGTAACATGTCTTAAATGTATGTGTAATGTTTAAGTTTACAAAGAAAACATAATTAGGCATTTGACTATTTCACCATGTTCACCAAGGTTTCTATGTTCAAGTTAATCCAACTTGGTGCTACTCACTGGGAAAAGGAAGGACTACTCTATATACAAGCACAGGATAGGCCTCTCTACTAGAGGCATAATATATCATATAATCATAAAACTTCAATATTTTTAACTAGTATTTTTTAAAAGTTAAATTATTCAACATTTAATATTTCTTTGCTTATGTTATTTTTTTTAATGAAAGCAATCTATTTTTATTTTCTGTTTATTGAATATGGTACCATTCAACCCATTAGGGGTCATCTGTAACGTCTGTATTAGCTCATAACGAACCACATTCCACCAAGATGATTTGGGAAAGACACATTTCAGGAGTTTTCTCTTTTGTATGTTAAAGGTGAGATGGAGCAATCAGATTTGAATCATCAAGCTACCCAGTAAGCCGGGTACGTCTGCCCGATGCCACATCCTTGGGCTAAACTTTGGGCAGACCTCCTGGCAGTGGTGCCAGGACGAGACATGGTAATGGCCGTGACCTCCGCTGGAAGTAGGGCAGAGGATTGAGCTAAGCAACTGACCGCCCTTCCTCTCACGTCTCTACTTCAGGATGGAGTGCACGGTGACTTTGGGTCACTAGGCACGTGTCCAGTTTCTTGCTGAACTATTTTGATTGCCTATGTTATTAATACTACAAACTGGTTAATAGAGAACTGCCCTTTGTTATTGCAGAAGGAAAGTGTTGGGGGCATTTCACAAGGACATAGGGTTTGAACGGGTTCCTGGCAAATTCTGGGAAAATTTGAGCACCTAGACAATTAAGTACTTTAGTGAATCATAAACTATCTCAGGGGAGGAGGAGATTCAAAAGTCAATACCAATAACAAACAGAGTAATAAATGGAAAAAAAAGCATAGGTCTCACCTACAGCAGAAATAGCAAAGGCTGCCTAGGGAGAATGCGAAAGATGGAAAATTACCACTTTGCATTCATCATGATAAAAACTGAATCTGACAAGAATTATGAATGGACACTAAATCAAAGAGGAACTTCTGACGAGAAGCAAAACCACAAAGAACTTGTAATGAGAAAATAGATATTTTCCTAGGTCTCTCAACAAACTGCTTACTAGTTGCAAGAGGAGGGAGGGCTTCCCTGGTGGTCCAGTGGGTAAAGAGCCCACCTTGCAGTGCAAGGGGCACTGGTTTGATCCCTGGCCCAGGAAGATCTACATGCCAACGAATGGCTAGGTCAGTGTGTCCAAATGTGGGCCAGTGCTCTGGGGCACATGCACCCAGAGCCGGTGATCTGCAGCGAGAGAGGCCACTGCAATGGGAGGACCACACATGCCAAAGAATAAAGATGGATGAAAAACAAACGATGACTTAAGAGACAAAAAAAAAAAAAAAAGAAAGAAAAAAATCAAAACAAAAGAGGAGAGGAATAAAGGAATTACAGTGGGAAATCACACATCTTGGCTAGCAATCAAAACTAACACCACCAGAAGGGGATAGGTGGTTATCAAGAGCCTCCAAATGTGATACACTGTGAAGGAGAGAAACTAACTATGCAACAATAAATTATCTGAATCTGATCATAACGAAGTCTTAGATATGCCCATACTGAGCAATGTTATATTAAAAAGAGGAAAAAAGGATGTAATCTTCAAAAATGTCAATGTTGTAAGAGAAAGAGAAAGACTCTGGAAATCTTTCCAAATTAAAGAAATCTAAAGACATATGCAGCTAAATGCAGTTTCTGAGCCTAATGTGAATCCTGAACTAGATGGGAGGAAAGGATGTTATCAGGTTAACTGGCAAATTAGAGACAAATAGTAGGTTAGATTAAAAGTACTATATGAAAGATAAGTTTACTGAAGATGATATATATAATGTGGTTATACACGAGATATGCCTACCCCTACTTTTCCTAGGAAAAGACACACTTCCTAAGGAAGCAGATGGGGTAAAACACCATGATATATACAAATTACTCTTCAATTGTTCAGAAAAAGAATCATGTTTTTTGGTGTGTGTGTATCTATGAGTGTAGGGGAGAGGGGAAAGAAAGACAGAGACACAGAGACTGAGGAACTGGGTGGAAAGCAAATAGGGTAAAATGTTATTAATATTTGAGTAGTATATACAAGTATTTTCTGTACTAGTTTTTTTAAACTCATGCGCAAGTTTGAAATTACTTCCAAATAAAAAGATTAAAACACTGCTATATCTACCGCCAACAAAAATCAAACTATAGACATAAATACATAAACACATGTGTACTCGTGTATGGATGGATGGATGTGTTTATATATTTAAAAAACAAATCTCTTAAAGATTCTAAAATCTCAGTAAATAAATAAGATTTCTTAATAATCAAAAACGATTGAGAAGGCAAGGTGTTTTTCATAAAGAAGAGCAAGAAAAAGCCCAAATAGGACTGAAATAGTTACTACTGAAAAAATAAAGTTATTTCATATTTATTTCTCCCCATCAGTAGAAATTTTCAGTGAACTAATTACATCTGACTTATTTCCCTGGGAAAAGCATTTGGAATCTCATTCTCACTTTTAAATGGAGGAACTGAAACATGGTGAAAAGCCACAGTCAGTAATAGAGCAGAGATTCATTAGTTTGTCTCTTGAAACACAATAACAATGTCAATATAAGTTTTTGGGTAGCATTTAGAAGCAAGCTGCTTACCTTTCAATAGCTAATTCTTTGTTAGAAAGTTGCTGAACTGTAATCACAACCTTCTTCTCTATTCCTTGTTTTAATTTGAAATAAAATTTATCTCTATCCTTAGGCACAGGACTGAAAAATGCAAGAACAGGAATGATAAATATTAAAAACAATTAAAAAAAAAAGATAATCTAGTTCAAGGCTAGAATGAGACAGCATTTAACACCCTTTTTCTTAAGATAGACTAAACTCTCATCTTGACACAAAATAACTACAAACTTTATAGTCAGCAAAATAGAGCTGCTTAATTTTTAAACTGAGTTTATAAAAGCCTTGTGTTTTATCTATAATCAGAGTTAAACCAAACCTTTTCTCCCGTTGTACTTTATTATTAATTTTTAATTGATTTTTACTGGAATATAGTTGACTGGCAATGTTGTATTCGTTTCCAGTGTACAGCAAGTGCATCAGCTACAGACACCCACTCTTTTCTGGTTTTCCCATACAGGTCACTACGGAGTGCTGAGTCGAGGTGTGCTTGCTCTACAGTTGGCTTCTAACTAGCTACCTTTCAACATACAGCAGTGTGCACATGTCAATCCCAATCCTCCTGATTTATTCGTCCCTCCCCCACCTTCTCCCTTGCTAACCATAAGTTTGTCTTAGAAAATAAACTTTTAAATTACATCATTTCAAATTTGAGTTTTTAAATTTTAACAGATTTGGAAGAATGGTTTATTTAATTAATTTTAAGACAGTCATATTCCTGGTTTAGCTGGCTGAATGGTTATGAATGCCTTTAATACAGTGAGACCCAAGGCAAAGCAAGTGAGAAGAGCTTACTTCTAAACATCTAGAATGAGATGACTGTGCCAAATCCAAGTATACGTACACAGCAGATGAACAAAGAGGTGTAAATCAGGACAAGTTAAACTCTAGCCTAGGCCAGGTTGACAATTCTTAAGAACTAGTCGATTAAAACAATAAGTGTCTAAAATACAAGTTTTCTTAATCTGAAAAGCAAAAATACTTTCAGCAACTTATTTGACCTAAGACTCAAATTCTTTAACTGTAAAAAAAGAAAAAACATAAAATACCTACCTAACAATTAAAGTAAAGGCACATAGGTGATCACTTAAAAGTGTAACTGGAGCTTCCCCTGGTGGTCCAGTGGGTAAGGACACCGCCTTGCAGTGCAAGGGGTGCCGGTTCGAGCCCTGGCCTGGGAAGATCCCATGTGCCGCGGAACGGCTGGACTGATGTGTCCAATTGCCGAGCTGGAGCTCTGGAGCGCATGTGCCCAGAGCCGGCGCTCTGCGACGACAGAGGCCACCGCGATGGGAGGCCCACAGGAGCCAAAGAACAAAGACGGATGAAAATAGAGAAATGAAAGACCAATAGAAGTGGCCTGCCCGTCCCCTCCCTCCCCACCCCACCCCTCAAAAGATAAATAAATAAAAAATAAATAAATAAATAAAAGTGTAACTGTTTTCTATTGTCTGCCTATTTCTGAACTAAAGAAAAACATTCCAAATATATAACAGAAGGAAACAGTTACTTAAATGATAGCCAAATCACACTATACTACTGGTAACTATTTAAAAAACAATTTTAATTAAAAACATATTAGGGACTTCCTTGACAGTCCAGTGGTTATGAATTCACCTTGCAATACAGGGACCACAAGTTCCATCCCTAGTCAGGGAACTGGGATCCTACATGCCACGGAGCTACTAAACCCGCCTGCCACAACTACTGAGCTCACAACGCAAGACCCCACACGATGCAACAAAGATCCCGCTATCTCAACTAAGACCTGATGCAACCAAATAAATAGTATTTTTTAAAAAGAGAAATAAAAACGTTTTAATGGAAAAATTCCTATATCATGAAGCTACTATCCGTCTCGCTCTCTCTCATATATATACTATATATATAGTATACTATATACAGTACATAGCATAACTAGATAGTATATATATATATATATATATACATATATACATATATATATGTATATATATAGTATAAAAATGCACCCTAGAGGTGGAGAGAAAGGGACACTTAGGGACTGACATATACACATTGCTATATTTAAAATAACCAATAAGCACCTACTATATAGCACAAGGAACACTGCTCAATATTCTATAAAACCTATGGCAAAAGAATTTGAAAAAGAACAGAGATGTATGCATATCACTGAATCCCTCTGCTGTATACCTGAAACTATCACAACATTGTTAATCAACTGTGCTCCAATACAAAACTAAAAGTTTAAAAAGTACACCCTAGTATCAAATATTAAAAAGGGACTGTGGCTGAAAAAACCATAGCTTTTTATTCTAAGTTTTTTTTACTAATTTTTCTATAGTATCAGTATTTTAAAATAGTAAGAAAATAATTTACATAGACTATCTGAAAAGGATGATAAAAGTGAACCGTGCATTCACCAGTAAAGTACTTCTTTATCATCCTAAAACTTTATAACAACACTGTATAGCTTCTGGAACCTTTATATTAGCCAATACTGTATTTCAGACACAATACTAGCTTTCATTTTTTTCCCAAAAAACTCACCTAAAGTTTCCTTTGCCATCATCTTCTTTTACCTCCAAGGAGACACTGAAGGTAAACACATCACTGTCAGGGGTCTTAAATGATAGCCAAATCACACTATACTACTGGTAACTATTTAAAAAACAATTTTAATTAAAAACATATTAGGGACTTCCTTGACAGTCCAGTGGTTATGAATTCACCTTGCAATACAGGGACCACAAGTTCCATCCCTAGTCAGGGAACTGGGATCCTACATGCCACGGAGCTACTAAACCCGCCTGCCACAACTACTGAGCTCACAACGCAAGACCCCACACGATGCAACAAAGATCCCGCTATCTCAACTAAGACCTGATGCAACCAAATAAATAGTATTTTTTAAAAAGAGAAATAAAAACGTTTTAATGGAAAAATTCCTATATCATGAAGCTACTATCCGTCTCGCTCTCTCTCATATATATACTATATATATAGTATACTATATACAGTACATAGCATAACTAGATAGTATATATATATATATATATATACATATATACATATATATATGTATATATATAGTATAAAAATGCACCCTAGAGGTGGAGAGAAAGGGACACTTAGGGACTGACATATACACATTGCTATATTTAAAATAACCAATAAGCACCTACTATATAGCACAAGGAACACTGCTCAATATTCTATAAAACCTATGGCAAAAGAATTTGAAAAAGAACAGAGATGTATGCATATCACTGAATCCCTCTGCTGTATACCTGAAACTATCACAACATTGTTAATCAACTGTGCTCCAATACAAAACTAAAAGTTTAAAAAGTACACCCTAGTATCAAATATTAAAAAGGGACTGTGGCTGAAAAAACCATAGCTTTTTATTCTAAGTTTTTTTTACTAATTTTTCTATAGTATCAGTATTTTAAAATAGTAAGAAAATAATTTACATAGACTATCTGAAAAGGATGATAAAAGTGAACCGTGCATTCACCAGTAAAGTACTTCTTTATCATCCTAAAACTTTATAACAACACTGTATAGCTTCTGGAACCTTTATATTAGCCAATACTGTATTTCAGACACAATACTAGCTTTCATTTTTTTCCCAAAAAACTCACCTAAAGTTTCCTTTGCCATCATCTTCTTTTACCTCCAAGGAGACACTGAAGGTAAACACATCACTGTCAGGGGTAGGAATAACTGAGTCTTTAACATCAGATACTTGTCTAGAAGAACGTTTGAAAGCTGTACAGAAACTGTATAAAATTCTGCTTACCTAAAAAAACAAAAGTGGAAACATTATTAGACAAAGATTCTCACTGCATTTGGATAACCTCTAATTCCTCAATCTATAATTTCCCATGGTCACAATGTTCTTAGCAGATAAAGTAGACACAGTATAAGTATATATACACATATATATGATATATGTGTATCATACATATGATGCTATTACATATATGTGTATATATACACACACATATATATAGTTTGTAATATATAGTATATACACACACATAGACACATGCAGTTAGCCCTTGAACAAGTGCCCCAGTCTACCTATACTTCCTCTATACTAAATGCTACAGTACTATACTGTACTATACTGTAATGGCTGTTGAATCAGCAGATGTGGAACAGGGGATAAGTAGGAACCACTAATATGAAGGGCCAACTATAAGCCAGACATGAATTTTTGACTCGGCAAAAGGTCAGTGCCCCTAACACACTCCACCTCCCCAGCACCCTGTTCAAGGGTCAAGTGTAGTTTGCTTCTTTCAATCGGGCATTTAAACAGCATAATGAAGATGTTTCAAGTCACAAAAGAAGCTGTATGTACATATAGGTGTGTCTCGGATTCATAACATACTGCACTGAATGAATCCTAAAACAATTACTAGAATGAAGCTGGCAATCTAAATCTTCCCAATGAACACACATAACACAAGGTTTTAGCCCAAGTTGTCAATTTCTCTTTTCACTTGCCTCAGCTTCAGAGGGCTAGAGCTTGAGCCATAGAATAAATACTGTTTTTTTTTTTTTTTTCAAAATAAAACAAAACAAAACATGGCAACGTGATATAAAGAGCTTCCAGTATTGTTCTCCAGTGCTGCTGCTGTATACATGTGTCGCAGAATGAATGAATCTGAAATGTACTCAATTTATTAAAGTATTAAGTCACCCTGATAACTACTTTATATATACATACATACACATACGTACACATATACTATAAATGGCTTATGTACTCCTTCCCTAAGGTGGAGGAGCACTCTAAATTCCACTCTTCCAGAGATTATTATCCTCCTTGGTTCCAGAAGAAGCATCCTACCATCTCAAACTTGTGCACTGTAAGCAGAAAAGACCTTCCAGGTCTCTCAGGTCACCCATGAGTTGAACAAATTAAAAACAAGATGAAATAAGAATACAAAAGTATTTTCAAAATCTCACACTGGGAGGTATTAGTAAAGAGACTTCTCTGAATATTAACAAATCCTTCACTTTAGATAAAGAGAATTCAAATTATTCTCTGTATTAGTCTAGGATTATAGTATTTATGATTTGCTCAAAATAAGAGCACTTTCATTAACAGAACTTCTTATAGTTTAGTGTCTTCCTCAATTTTCTATTTTTGCTATATTTTTGTTACATTCATACATTCTACCTTTACTCATACACACACTCCATCACATTCAATAATTTCCAACAGCCACTTACATCTAAGTACTGAATGATTACCCTAAACTACCTTTCCAGTACCAAATTAAGTTTTTTAAATTAACTTAGATACTTTAATTGTATAAGAATGCTACCTGCCAGCCCAAATTTCAACTTCAGCAACAGCATATTTGTATCACAGGGCTTATTAAATTTTATGATAATGTCACTATAATTTTATATAATATTAATAAAAACTTTACACTTCAAATCTTATACAATTAAGTCAATGATAAATTCACTCATTTACTCAACAAATATTATTTGAGTGTCTTCTGTGTACCAAGTATTGTTCTAGGTGTGAGGGATACAACAGTGAACATGGAGCTTACATATCAGCACAGGTAAGTTGAATCAGCTTGGGGTGAGCGGCAAGGAATCATTAGGTAAGGCAAAAGCAAGTATATTCAGTCTTAAATGGATCCTTATTTGACTTAGCTCAATAATTCAAGTGTTAAAGAGGAAAACAATCAGAGACCATGCTGGAAATAAGTCACTGAAGATATGCCTACAAAGTAAAGTGTCAATAGGGACTTAAAACTTTTTTGAGTTCTATGAGTATTCCCCACTTCCTAACTCCAAATAAAATGTGAAGTTTATTATTTACTTTATATTTTTAAGAAAACACTTTAAGAGTATTTTTAAGCAAATAATATATGTGAAAACAGAATACCTATACTTAATTTCTGATACATTAGTGGAGTTAAACCCCAACCATATTTATTATTTTTTATTCTCTCCTATATTCTTTGTTTTCATTTTCTTTGTATCAGAGGTGTCAGGAAGCTTGCCACATGAGGCCACACCAAAAATAGTCAAAGAACCTGGCAAATTCTAAAGCATGGATAAAGCTCAGGAATTTCTTTTTAAAAGGCTAAGGTACCCATGAGTTGAACAAATTAAAAACAAGATGAAATAAGAATACAAAAGTATTTTCAAAATCTCACACTGGGAGGTATTAGTAAAGAGACTTCTCTGAATATTAACAAATCCTTCACTTTAGATAAAGAGAATTCAAATTATTCTCTGTATTAGTCTAGGATTATAGTATTTATGATTTGCTCAAAATAAGAGCACTTTCATTAACAGAACTTCTTATAGTTTAGTGTCTTCCTCAATTTTCTATTTTTGCTATATTTTGTTACATTCATACATTCTACCTTTACTCATACACACACTCCATCACATTCAATAATTTCCAACAGCCACTTACATCTAAGTACTGAATGATTACCCTAAACTACCTTTCCAGTACCAAATTAAGTTTTTTAAATTAACTTAGATACTTTAATTGTATAAGAATGCTACCTGCCAGCCCAAATTTCAACTTCAGCAACAGCATATTTGTATCACAGGGCTTATTAAATTTTATGATAATGTCACTATAATTTTATATAATATTAATAAAAACTTTACACTTCAAATCTTATACAATTAAGTCAATGATAAATTCACTCATTTACTCAACAAATATTATTTGAGTGTCTTCTGTGTACCAAGTATTGTTCTAGGTGTGAGGGATACAACAGTGAACATGGAGCTTACATATCAGCACAGGTAAGTTGAATCAGCTTGGGGTGAGCGGCAAGGAATCATTAGGTAAGGCAAAAGCAAGTATATTCAGTCTTAAATGGATCCTTATTTGACTTAGCTCAATAATTCAAGTGTTAAAGAGGAAAACAATCAGAGACCATGCTGGAAATAAGTCACTGAAGATATGCCTACAAAGTAAAGTGTCAATAGGGACTTAAAACTTTTTTGAGTTCTATGAGTATTCCCCACTTCCTAACTCCAAATAAAATGTGAAGTTTATTATTTACTTTATATTTTTAAGAAAACACTTTAAGAGTATTTTTAAGCAAATAATATATGTGAAAACAGAATACCTATACTTAATTTCTGATACATTAGTGGAGTTAAACCCCAACCATATTTATTATTTTTTATTCTCTCCTATATTCTTTGTTTTCATTTTCTTTGTATCAGAGGTGTCAGGAAGCTTGCCACATGAGGCCACACCAAAAATAGTCAAAGAACCTGGCAAATTCTAAAGCATGGATAAAGCTCAGGAATTTCTTTTTAAAAAGGCTAAGGTACATGAGGCTGAGCCAGAGAGTAGAGAATAATGGGGGTGGGGAGGGTGGGATTCTGACTACAGCTTTCTCTGTTTTTTGGAGAAAGGACACAACAAAAACATTAACAGCAATCAAATGCATTTACTCTTGACCACGTCTTAGAAGTTTCTATTTCCAACAAGGTTAAAATTTAACATAATACCCTGGAAATATATGCATCACACTATTAAATACACACACACACACTCACAAATCTGGAACAGGTATTTTCTTTGCAGAGCTCCAAAAGGTTTACTGACAAATAACACAGTACAAGTTTTCCCCAGAAGGCAGAGCCAATAAAATGCACTTGTTAAACACAAAACTATCTCTTGGAGTGGCTGGTGTGGTTTTTGAAGAGGTGGGAGGAGAGCATAGGTTGGATGTGGAGAGGAGATACACCAAAATCTTAGTTCTGGTGAAATTCTGAATATCTTTTTTTTTTTGTATTTCAGTAATTTCCAAATTTTCAAATATGTAGTACATGTTAAAATGCTATTAAACAAAATATTTACTCAAATAATATAGTCAATTCTTCTAAGATAAAGGCTTTTCACTAATAATGGTGAAAGAGAATCAACTCTTCTAAAAACAAATATCAAGAAAATGTTCACCCAAAAAATAAATGTAGAGAAGTCATCCTATAAAGATACGTGTTATAATTTTTAAAAACTTGCTCACATATACTACTCACTGATAGAGACTATAAAATAAAAGGCGTATCATATAAGAAAAAAACTTTTTTGACCCAGATATATTTTTGAGATAGACTTATCCAATTTTTCTTTCAAGTCTTTGTTCCATGACATCTTTCTTTTTAAAATTTTGGCCTTTTTTTATTGGTTTTTTATTTATTTTCACTCATCTTTATTATTTGGCCTGTGTGGGCCTCCCGTTGCTGAGGCATCTCTAGCTGCAGAGCACCAGCTCTGGGCTCATGAGCTCCAGAGTGATGACTCGTAACTGGACACACCCGTCCAGCCACTCCACAACACGTGGGATCTTCCTGGGCCAGGGATTGAACCGGTGCCCCCTGCACTGCAAGGTGGACTCTTTACCGACTGGACCACCAGGGAAGCCCACGAGAATTTTTTAATCATAAAAACCAACTTATTTGAGAAAAACACTAACAATATAACTGCCAAATTAATTTCAAAAGTAAGACAATTTGGTAAAACACCACCTCAATAAATACATGTTTAGAAATAGTATTTTGCCCATACAAAGAATTACATTTTTTTTAAATGTAGTGGTGTATCAGCAACCCCAAGAAAAACCAGTGCATTAAGAATAAAGATCTTGTTAATTATATTCTAGATATTTACCATGAAATGTTTCTGAATGCCTTTAACACCAGAGGATAACAACCTATTTCTAAAATTAAAAAATTTTTTTAAAAAACTAAGAATTGCTAGTAATAGTAAGTATAACATACAAACAGAAAAATCTGTTTGGATGGAAACAATTACATTGACTAGTAGAAATAAATTCTTAAAAGAGTCAACCAAGACGTTTTACTGTATCTTTATAAATAGTTTTGTATAATATACCCATAAGGATGCAACAAGAGTAAGTGCCTCTTAGGCTTTTTTCACCAAGCTTTCTAAAATTATGCTTTGTCTGCAATTCTTAAGTAGAACTCCCTAAACAAAGATCATCAGCATCAAGATACCTATGGCTGGATTCCCCAACTATTTGCCATAGATAATTAATATCCACACCAGCAGAGTTCCACAGAAGAATATCTAGGGTAATGGATCGAATGTGTCCTAACCCTCCTGTGGGAACCCCAATCCTATGTCACTGGGCGTCCCCCCCGACCACTGCCAGGGTCTGAGGCTCGTGGCCCGTGAAGGAGCCACACTAAGGGTACATCCCAGGGACACACGGCTGGAGCAGCCAAGCTGCAGCTCCCTCTTGAAAGGATGTCTCCTTGCTTTTAACTGACCAACTTCTTCAAATCTCAGTAAACAATGGAAGATAAATTAGCGACATTGTGCGTGGTACATATTTAGGTAATAAGAATGTCATCCATTCCAGAGCTATATTTGCCAATTCTCTATGCCCATTAAGAGAGGCCCCAATCCTAAGAACAAATGTCCCTTGACCACAGAACAAGAAACTTCTGGGAACCAGATAACTAAACAACTGGTGAATGCAACCAAAAAAAAAAAAAAACCACTGATTATTTCTTGAGGGGAGAGAAGAAGATGTTAGACACCTTCTATAAAAGGCATGTGTAAAACACAAAGGTTGCTGGATGACTAAGAAATCCATTTATAAAGCATAATTGAAAAGTAAAAATCCATATCCACTTTTTATAATAAAGTGATTGGAAATTTGTTACAGAAAAATACATGGGTCTTCAGAATCATAAACCTTTGAAAACTAGCTTTATTATCTATTCTCTTTGCCTTAGGATAAGGAAACGGTAACCAATTTATCACCCAAACCAGAACACTTTTGAGAATAAAATGGAGTGCTTTAATAATATACTTGAACAACAGGCATAATCTACAACTACTCCAGGCACAGAGAAGCATCAGATCCCTAGTTTAAATAAATAAGATGTATGTTATATAGATGTTACAAGTCTTGAGCAAGTGCTTAGCACAGTGTCTGGCCTAAGTCCTATGGTTATACTGGGCTATTTTTCATTCAGAAAGGTAGATGACAACTGTCATGTATTTCTCCTTCAATCAATTCATTCTGCCACCAATGTCCCAGAACACTTTGAAAATTTACTCAAAAAAAAAAAAAAAAATACCCTTTCTCATAATCTACAACATACCAAATATCCTCTCTAGAAATACAATACTATTTAATACTATATCCAAAATAGTCAAGCTCCTCTGTCCATGGGGATTCTCCAGTCAACAATACCGGAGTGGGTTGCCACGCCCTCCTCCATGGATTCCATTCTATGCCATTACAAACACTAACTTCCTCTTTAGAAAAATACTCCAAATTTATGTAATAACATGGTATATGGTCATATAAATACTGAATTATATGACAGCAAAACCAGAGTTCAAAAATATGACCCTGAGTCATCTCAAATTGCTACAATATATTATACTTACTGCCTCTTTAATTTCACAGGAGAAGACATGTATCTGGAATTCTTCTGAACCATGGGAACTCTCTGTAAATGCAAAGCAATTGCTCTCGGTTGTCCGATCATGTCCACGTGCACAGAATAACACCTTATAAATTGGAAAAGATGCTATCTCCATATTGTTGGATTGGTCTATGATTCTGCAGAACAGTGATGAAACAAGAGATTAAAAATTAACTATCAAAGGGCAAAGACAGTTTTAGTATGCCAATAGCATGCAAACAGAAGTATCTTAAAATCACAAAAATAAACTGATATTAATACTGCAAGAAAACAAATTATCCTTATATTTTTAATACAATAACCAAAACTTGAATGCAATCACAATGTCCTTCAGAATCATAAACCTTTGAAAACTAGCTTTATTATCTATTCTCTTTGCCTTAGGATAAGGAAACGGTAACCAATTTATCACCCAAACCAGAACACTTTTGAGAATAAAATGGAGTGCTTTAATAATATACTTGAACAACAGGCATAATCTACAACTACTCCAGGCACAGAGAAGCATCAGATCCCTAGTTTAAATAAATAAGATGTATGTTATATAGATGTTACAAGTCTTGAGCAAGTGCTTAGCACAGTGTCTGGCCTAAGTCCTATGGTTATACTGGGCTATTTTTCATTCAGAAAGGTAGATGACAACTGTCATGTATTTCTCCTTCAATCAATTCATTCTGCCACCAATGTCCCAGAACACTTTGAAAATTTACTCAAAAAAAAAAAAAAATACCCTTTCTCATAATCTACAACATACCAAATATCCTCTCTAGAAATACAATACTATTTAATACTATATCCAAAATAGTCAAGCTCCTCTGTCCATGGGGATTCTCCAGTCAACAATACCGGAGTGGGTTGCCACGCCCTCCTCCATGGATTCCATTCTATGCCATTACAAACACTAACTTCCTCTTTAGAAAAATACTCCAAATTTATGTAATAACATGGTATATGGTCATATAAATACTGAATTATATGACAGCAAAACCAGAGTTCAAAAATATGACCCTGAGTCATCTCAAATTGCTACAATATATTATACTTACTGCCTCTTTAATTTCACAGGAGAAGACATGTATCTGGAATTCTTCTGAACCATGGGAACTCTCTGTAAATGCAAAG
Organism: Tragulus kanchil; assembly: GCA_022376925.1. NCBI lineage: Eukaryota > Metazoa > Chordata > Mammalia > Artiodactyla > Tragulidae > Tragulus > Tragulus kanchil. The sequence continues at coordinate 31,397,597 of JAIOJX010000024.1, forward strand.
CAATTGCTCTCGGTTGTCCGATCATGTCCACGTGCACAGAATAACACCTTATAAATTGGAAAAGATGCTATCTCCATATTGTTGGATTGGTCTATGATTCTGCAGAACAGTGATGAAACAAGAGATTAAAAATTAACTATCAAAGGGCAAAGACAGTTTTAGTATGCCAATAGCATGCAAACAGAAGTATCTTAAAATCACAAAAATAAACTGATATTAATACTGCAAGAAAACAAATTATCCTTATATTTTTAATACAATAACCAAAACTTGAATGCAATCACAATGTCCTTCCAAAGGCAAGTGGACAAATAAAACCGTGGTACACCCAGACAAATGTCACATCTTCATACATACAAATTCTTCACTTTTTTTGACAATTACTTCAGTTTTGTGTCCTATGACCTAATTCACTTACTCTCAAAGTCAAGTATTACACTCGTAAAATCAATATCACCCATCCCTAAATACTAGACTGTTCTCTAATGGCAAAAGAAATGTGAACATGTGGGACCTAATGAAACTTAAAAGCTTTTGTACAGCAAAAGAAATCACAAAAAAGCTGAACAGACAGCCCACAGAGTGGGAGAAAATCATAGCCAATGACACAACAGACAAAGAATTCATCTCCAAAATTTACAAGCAACTCAGACAACTCAGCACTGGAAAAACGAACAACCCAATCAAAAAATGGGAAAAGGACCTAAACAGACACCTCTCCAACGATGACATACAGATGGCCCAAAAACACATGAAACAATGCTCAACTTCACTTATAATTAGAGAAATGCAAATCAAAACTACAATGAGATATCACCTCACACCCGTCAGAATGGCCATCATCCACAAATCGACAGACAATAAATGCTGGAGAGGCTGCGGAGAAAAGGGAACACTCCTGCATTGCTGGTGGGAGTGTAAACTGATACAGCCTCTATGGAAGACAGTCTGGAGATTTCTTAAAAAACTAAAAAATAGAAGCACCATATGACCCAGCAATCCCACTCTTAGGCTTATACCCTGACGAAATCAAAACTGAAAGAAGCACCTGTACCCCAATGTTCATTGCAGCTCTCTATACAATAGCTAGAACATGGAAGCAACCTAGATGTCCATCGACGAACGAATGGATCCAAAAGCTCTTGTACATATATACAATGGAATACTACACAGCTGTAAAGAGAAATGCAGAAGAATCAGCCCTGATGAGGTGACTGGCTCTAGAATGTATCATAAAAAGTGAAGTCAGTCAGAAAGAGAAGGACAAATACAGTATATTAACACATATATATGGAATCTAGTAGAATGGTGATGATGGCACACGCAGTGAAGCGACAGAAAGACAGACATGGACAGTGGACATATGGACCTTGTGGGGAAGGAACAGTGGGTGAGAGGCGTAAACGAAGTAGCATGAAGGCCTGTACTATCATAAGTGAAGAAAATAGCTCTAGTCATTGCTCTGTGAGAAAAGGGGATCCTTCAGGGGTGCTGTGTGATGGTCAGGAGGGGAGGAAAGGGAGGGATATACATATGACAAATCTGAGAACATACATATCTGTAAACAACAAAACTCTGTAAAAGTTAAAAGTAAAATAAAGGTTTAAAAAAATAAATAAATAAAACAAGTCACCCCTGGAGAGTTCATGTTTATTTAAAGCAACACCTGTAGATTTATCCAAGTCCCAGGTCCTTCCTTGTTCAATCAAGACCTCTCTTACCCTAAAAAAGATAAGGGTGGTTCCAAAGAGAAACTTCACAAAATTGAAGAGGTAGGAGGAGTTTGTGGAATTTCTCAAATACTTCTCTGACTTTCCCTCTATAAATCCTAAGCCCTAGACTGATCCAAAACCTCAAGACCACCTCAGCATCTCAAACTGTAAAACTAAGGAGTACCCATTAAGAACAGAGAGGCAAATCAAAACATTAAATCTTTGTTAAGGCATGTTTGCACTCTGAAACTCAATAGTAAAAGGCATTTTGATATTCTCAAGAGATATCATACAGACAATATACTTACAAAACCCTTTCCTGAAAATTCAAAGCATTTTTATCAAAACCTTGTAAATTTATACTGCTATTATTTTGGTACTTTAGAACTTTTCTCACATTTTAAACTTTAGAGAATGGGGCAAAGCAGAAAGTCTATGAAAAGGATTCAACAGGCCTTCAGTGAACAGTATAGCTTTAAGACACGTTCAGCCTGATTTCCTAGACTTAGTTCATCAATATGTTCATTCAGGAAATACTTACTAGACACCTGCTGCTCTAGACCAAGACTGCTCTAAACACTGAAGCCGCAGCAGGAAGAAATACCAATAACCTGCTCCTACAGAACTTACATTCTAGTCAGGAAGAGCGACAGCAAGCAAACAAATATCAAGTCAAAGAAAAGTTCTAGACAGCAAAAAAGCCCACGAAAAAGTGGGATGGTTATGGTTTCTTTTGACAGTCTGACAGGTTTTTACAAAACCAATCATACTTGCCATGGAATTCTCCAGGCAAGAATACTGGAGTGGGTAGCCTATCCCTTCTCCAGGGGACCTTCACAACCCAGAGATCAATTGCAGGTAGATTCTTTACCATCTGAACCACTAGGGAAGTTCTAATCATACCGTATGCTCTAGCAATTACATTCCTTGGTATTATTTAAATGAGTTAAAACCCTGCACACAGATGTTTACAGAAACTTTACTCACAATCGCAAACTTCAGTGCAAAACTTGAATATAATCACTGTCCTTCCACAGGCAATGGATGAATACACTGTGGTACACGCAGACAGTAATATATTATTCAGCACTAAAAGAAATGAGTTGCCAAGCCACAAAATTCATGTAGGAACCTTAAATGTCTATTATTAAGAGAAGTCAATCTGAAAAGGCTACTTTCCTCTATAAATCCTAAGCCCACTGATCCAAAACCTCAAGACCACCTCAGCATCTCAAACTGTAAAACTAAGGAGTACCCATTAAGAACAGAGAGGCAAATCAAAACATTAAATCTTTGTTAAGGCATGTTTGCACTCTGAAACTCAATAGTAAAAGGCATTTTGATATTCTCAAGAGATATCATACAGACAATATACTTACAAAACCCTTTCCTGAAAATTCAAAGCATTTTTATCAAAACCTTGTAAATTTATACTGCTATTATTTTGGTACTTTAGAACTTTTCTCACATTTTAAACTTTAGAGAATGGGGCAAAGCAGAAAGTCTATGAAAAGGATTCAACAGGCCTTCAGTGAACAGTATAGCTTTAAGACACGTTCAGCCTGATTTCCTAGACTTAGTTCATCAATATGTTCATTCAGGAAATACTTACTAGACACCTGCTGCTCTAGACCAAGACTGCTCTAAACACTGAAGCCGCAGCAGGAAGAAATACCAATAACCTGCTCCTACAGAACTTACATTCTAGTCAGGAAGAGCGACAGCAAGCAAACAAATATCAAGTCAAAGAAAAGTTCTAGACAGCAAAAAAGCCCACGAAAAAGTGGGATGGTTATGGTTTCTTTTGACAGTCTGACAGGTTTTTACAAAACCAATCATACTTGCCATGGAATTCTCCAGGCAAGAATACTGGAGTGGGTAGCCTATCCCTTCTCCAGGGGACCTTCACAACCCAGAGATCAATTGCAGGTAGATTCTTTACCATCTGAACCACTAGGGAAGTTCTAATCATACCGTATGCTCTAGCAATTACATTCCTTGGTATTATTTAAATGAGTTAAAACCCTGCACACAGATGTTTACAGAAACTTTACTCACAATCGCAAACTTCAGTGCAAAACTTGAATATAATCACTGTCCTTCCACAGGCAATGGATGAATACACTGTGGTACACGCAGACAGTAATATATTATTCAGCACTAAAAAGAAATGAGTTGCCAAGCCACAAAAATTCATGTAGGAACCTTAAATGTCTATTATTAAGAGAAGTCAATCTGAAAAGGCTACTTATTACATGATTTCCACTATATAATTTACTGGAAAAAGCAAAACGTAAAAACATCAGCCATTGCCAGGGGTTGCAGGGAGGGACAGATGAACTGGCAGCAGGCAGGATTTTTAGGACAGTGAAAGCACTCTGTATGATCCTCTAATGGTGGATACATGTCATCACATATTTGTCAAAACCCACAGAACATACACCACCAACAGGGAACCCTAACGTAAACTATGGACTTTCGAAAATACGTCAGTGTGGGTTCATCAGCTGTAACAAACGTACCACATGGAAGAGGATGTTGATGGTGAGGAAAGTGGATGTTTGAAGTGGGGTGCATTTCCAGGATATGATAAATCTCTATACTTTCTGCCCGATTTTTCTGTGAACCTAAAGGCACTCTCAAAAGTAAACCCTATTAAGAAAAATGGAGCAGGGAGGTAGGGTAGCTTTTTTTGATAAAAGGTTTCTTGAGGTGAAACGGGAGAGAAGTGAAAAAGTCATTGGAAAACCAAGGAAATCTTGTTCGGGCAAAGTAAAGAGACTACACAAAAGCCCTGAAGGAAGACCCCTCACTGATTCAAGGCTACATTCGAGAAAGAACAAACAGGCTACTATGATAGGAACAGAGCAAATGAATGAAGTCAATGAGTCAAGTACATGTGGTGACAGAAACGAGAGAGCAAAGGAGGGAGAGAACACAGAGGAGATGAGAGAAGATCAGGTCAAAGCAGATCATGATGGCCAGACACGGTAAGAATTTCAGAATAATCCCAAGTGTGACCGGAGGCCACTGGTAGGCTGAATGTAGGAAAATAACAGTATCTGATTTACACTTAAAGAAATTCAAGGGTCAACATCTAGCTGATTCACTTCACTGTTCAGCAGAAACCCAACACTGCATATCAATGATACGCTAGCAAAAAAATAAGTAAAATAAAGTGTTAGTCTCTTAGTCATGTCTGACTATGTGACCACATGGACTGTAGCCCACCAGGCTCCTCCATCCATGGAATTCTCCAGGCAAGACTCTAGAGTGGGTAGTCTTTCTCTTTTCCAGGAGATCTCAACCAAGAGATCGAACCTGGGTCTGATGCATTGCAGGCAGATGCTTTACAGTCTGAGCTCCCAGGAAAGCCCTAGTAAAATAAGTGGGCTGTATACACAGAGTACATATACGCAGAATATAACACATCGCATATGCTGGCTATGATTCTCTCCAACTAATAGTGCAGTGAATCTATTCCATATATTATGTAAATAAGTAAAACAAATATAGCCAGGCAAAAGAAGAAAAAAGAAATACAAGGTTCAGATGACATTAACTATTATTTCTAGCAAAGCTCATGAGAAAAGGCCATTTTGCTTCTTTCCAGTCTGATGTAAAGAGCTTAAAATCTAGGGATCACTCTAGTTTTCTCAATCACTGTTAAAAGACAAGGTGAAATACAAATAATAGGTATTTTTACTTAGGGCTGCATTTATAGTATTCCAAGCAAGTTTTACAAATTCCCTGAACAAATAAGGAATACAATCTAAACCCAAACACCTGTGCCTTGCACAGCTACAGAGTAAAAGTGAACCCAGAGTAAGTCCAAGGCCTCATTTATGATCAAATAGTATCACCACTACCCAAAAACACTTCATGCCTATCTAAGAGAGGTAAAAAAGGATTACAGCTTACCTTACAGAGCCTTCTGGAACATTTGGCACATACAGAGTAACGGGAAATGGGTGCTGACTGGAAGACTTCATAGTTGCCATTGCCCGTAAAGCTTCTACTTCATTACGTGGGGAAGAAACCTTCATACACCCTAGGTAGGTCAGTTTGTTAAATAAAACACTATCTTCTTCAGGTATTTCACTAGGAGAAGATGGTCTGGGTGTAGAAATTTCTGAAGAAAAAAAAAAAAAAACTCTCAGAAGTTAATAATTTCACCTACTTCCCAAAAACAAATGAAAAATTACAAATAAAATTTAGATCTCTCTTGTGTTTTCACTTCTTTTAGTGTTTACCCTACATCTTTCTTTTTTTTTTTTTAAATTAAACATAAAAAAAATTACTTTCAAAAAAGAGACTGAGATGCTTGTTTGTTGGGTTGTACACAGAGACACAGAAGTCAGCCAGAAGTCAGTGATGGCAGAAATGGAGGGCGGATAGAGGCCTGAGACCTCAGTGGGGGTGGTGGAAGGACCCAGAGGTCAGCAGATGACAGGAAGAAGAAGAGGCACAGCAGATGGCGCCACAGTTGTTGAGATCAGAAGGTGACTGGCCTGGGACATAGCACTTTGTCAGGAGGATACTGGCCTTTATGGGTATCGTACATCTTTCTTACTTGGGCTTCTGAAACTGGCTGTTTTGTACTTCAGATCTCTCAAAGTATTATCTTGCTTAGCTATAATTTATTTAAAGGAAAAGAAAAAAAATTCTAAACTTTGTATTTTAAAGGATAAAAAATACAGAGTTCAAATGATATAAAACAATGAGGAGAAAAAATACACTGAAGACAGTGTGAATTAATCTAAAAATAATGAGAATTAAATAAAAACTAAAATCAGTTTAAAATGTCTCTGGTAAAGATCCTAGGTAGAATCAAATTTATAAAGCAGTCGAACTTCCTAAGCAAAATTCAACAATGTGAAGATATTCCACCTCATATTAATATCAACAAATGTCAAGCTCCTTATTTTGCCCCTTCCTGGCTTGCTGGCTTCTACAAACTATTTCCTCAAAATAATTACTTTGATGAAGTATCCTATGACTGCTCCCAATTCTTAAAAAGCAATATATCCACTTTAATTCTAAGCACAGCAAGTAGTAAAGTCCCAACTGCGAAGAGCATTTATCTGCATCTATCAGGTAGTATAAAGCTCCCCCCTCTAACACTCTCCCCATCTCCCCATAAAAACTTCCATTCATGTAGTGTCCAATTCTTCCTGTTACCCATACCAATGCTGTACAAAATTAAGCATGCCTGTCTCACCCAAACTAGATCCTCTGGCATGCTCTAATTCTCGTGACCAGGATTACGCTTACGGGATATTAATAAATTAACCACAAGCCATCCTCAACCTCCTCACTCCAGCTCCCAAATATTATACTTAAATCATGGACCCTTCACCACTTTTTTTCTATTGAAAAACTAAAGCCATTCAAAATGAAGTCCTTCATCTACCATATTCTTCAATCACTAAAATATGTTTTTCTCCCTTTGAATTAGTTCAATGTACTGTATTTCAAAAGGGACAAACAAAAAACTACAAATACACTTTAAAGCTGAATGCTAACAAGTACGTGTGTGTGTATGTGTGTGTGTACAGAATGAACTGTGTTAATTTAGCAAGTACTTATGCAAAAACAATTATGTGCAAGATTCATTGCTAAAACTATGCTTCAGTGGTTGATGAGCACGGTAAATCAAGTAGTTCAAACAATTTAACTTATGTGTAACTGGAGTCCTACAAAAGAGAAAAGGTGGAGAAAATGCTTTCTGAAGAAACAAATATTTTATAAAATTTGTGTAACACACAGATTCGTGAAACTCTGAATATTCCAAATACAAAAACAATGCATAAATGGATCCAAAAACAACAGCTGACAAAATTAGGAGACAATATCTTTAAAATAACTAATACAAATATGGTAGAGGAATTAAAGAAAAACACCTAACAAAAGGAGGAGGAAAATTTAAGACAAAAAAAAGAACCAAAAGAAATTCTAGAGCCAAAAACATGCAAGATCTGAAATGAAGTATTCCCTGGGTGAATATAACAACTAATTTTAACTTACATAAGAAAATAAGGATGTTAAAAAGGTTCCCTGGAATAAACAAAAATGAAACTAGAGGGAAACTGAAGTTACAAATATGACTTTTTCATTGCTGTTTAATTTCTTTAAAATACAACAGACTGCTGGTCATATCCCCTTTGGAAATCTTATTAGTATGTCCAAAATTGAATCCACAGTTCAACTATTCAAAACTCTTAAATCCACTCTGAAAGGTAGTATAAAGCTCCCCCCTCTAACACTCTCCCCATCTCCCCATAAAAACTTCCATTCATGTAGTGTCCAATTCTTCCTGTTACCCATACCAATGCTGTACAAAATTAAGCATGCCTGTCTCACCCAAACTAGATCCTCTGGCATGCTCTAATTCTCGTGACCAGGATTACGCTTACGGGATATTAATAAATTAACCACAAGCCATCCTCAACCTCCTCACTCCAGCTCCCAAATATTATACTTAAATCATGGACCCTTCACCACTTTTTTTCTATTGAAAAGCTAAAGCCATTCAAAATGAAGTCCTTCATCTACCATATTCTTCAATCACTAAAATATGTTTTTCTCCCTTTGAATTAGTTCAATGTACTGTATTTCAAAAGGGACAAACAAAAAACTACAAATACACTTTAAAGCTGAATGCTAACAAGTACGTGTGTGTGTATGTGTGTGTGTACAGAATGAACTGTGTTAATTTAGCAAGTACTTATGCAAAAACAATTATGTGCAAGATTCATTGCTAAAACTATGCTTCAGTGGTTGATGAGCACGGTAAATCAAGTAGTTCAAACAATTTAACTTATGTGTAACTGGAGTCCTACAAAAGAGAAAAGGTGGAGAAAATGCTTTCTGAAGAAACAAATATTTTATAAAATTTGTGTAACACACAGATTCGTGAAACTCTGAATATTCCAAATACAAAAACAATGCATAAATGGATCCAAAAACAACAGCTGACAAAATTAGGAGACAATATCTTTAAAATAACTAATACAAATATGGTAGAGGAATTAAAGAAAAACACCTAACAAAAGGAGGAGGAAAATTTAAGACAAAAAAAAGAACCAAAAGAAATTCTAGAGCCAAAAACATGCAAGATCTGAAATGAAGTATTCCCTGGGTGAATATAACAACTAATTTTAACTTACATAAGAAAATAAGGATGTTAAAAAGGTTCCCTGGAATAAACAAAAATGAAACTAGAGGGAAACTGAAGTTACAAATATGACTTTTTCATTGCTGTTTAATTTCTTTAAAATACAACAGACTGCTGGTCATATCCCCTTTGGAAATCTTATTAGTATGTCCAAAATTGAATCCACAGTTCAACTATTCATATCTTAAATAGCTCTTAAATCCATTCCACTTTTCTTTGGCCCCATGCTCATTACCCAAATTACTACAGCAGTAACTTTCAGTTTTTCTTTCCTCCAATTTACTCTCCACACTGCAGGTGCCAAGATCACCCATAAAGATGAAAAAAATAAAAATAAAAAAAGAGGAAGGGTGGGAGGGAATAAATAGATATACCATGCAAACAGATATATCATGTAAACACTAATTGTAAGAAAAAGGGTAAATTGTAAGAATGGGTAAATTAATATCAGAAAAATCATACTTCAAAACAATGAAAGGAGAAAAAGAGACACCTCACAATGATAAAAGGCTCAATTTATAGGAAAAAGGTAATTAAAGAAATGGCTATGATCCTCATACCAGGGCTTCAAAATACTTAAAGCAAAAACTAGAACTGAAGATGGTCAAACTGAGTCAGTCAAGGCAAAGTAACAAGCCTGTTACAGCCTCTATCTATTACTGAAAACACAGGACAGAACAGAAAAAGGAACCACCTTAAGACTGTTTTGTTTTGTTTTGTCTCAAAAAAAGCAAGTAACGATAGACAGATGGGATAGAGAAGTCAAAACCTGAAGAACTACCAGTTTAGTACCGAATTTCCTTTTACAGTTTTTCATTCTTTGTATCTCACACCTGATCTAAGGGCAGCCCAAGTTGGAGACCTGTGCAGACAGCAACAACACTATGAGAGAAATCCAATCTTTCTGGCCAAAGGACAGAAAAAGGAGTCCTTGTAAACCAGAGTGTTTGGGGAATTATAACTTATTTTCCTCTCTCTCTGCCGTTTCCTCTCCCAGTGATACCAGAGGGCCAGTCCTGGTGATGGCGCTCTGTGCGGGTGGGGCTGGGGGAGAGAATGGAGCCTCTACAACTGCCTCTCAATAGTTAAAACACAAGCAAAGGGGCTAAGCTCTTGTGGTTCACAAAGTAAACGGAAACCGCTGCTATTTTTTTCTTTCTTTTCTCTTACCAGGTTGTCCTAAAGTTGACTCTAGTTACACAAGACCACATGACAGCACAAAGTAACAAAAACTCTAAGTGAGAAATCCATCTTTCTACTCAGGAGAAGGAGGAAAATGGGCCCCAAGAAGCCAATGAGTATGGGTGAAATCCTGAGAAAGAGAGCTGGAATAAGCAATCCCCTAATTTTGTGTAGGAACTAATGTAAGTCTTGGTGTTCACCACCATGCTATACATGTGTGGAACAGACCATAGACACAAAGCAAAGGTTTTAGAATTGACTGACTATGGAACCAGAAAGCAAGACAGAACTTGCAGTCTGGATACAACCAACTGGACTGCCTGCTAAAATCCATTCTTCAGAAGATTTTATCTGGAAACACTATCTCAAATGTAAGAATCAGAAAGTCTGGAAAAACAACTCAATTACTTAACTAACAACAACCACAACAAAAAATCAAAAAAAGGTGACCAATGACCAAGGGAAAAAGCAATCAACAGATGCCAATCCCAAAATGATGCAGTTGCTGGAATCATCAGAAGACTCTAAAATTAGTGACATAAAGATGAACAAATCTAGAATGAATGAAAATATGACAATCTGTGGCTGAGGAACAGAAAATGTAAAAAGGAACAAGGTAAACTTACAACTGGATAAAGAGAACATCACAAATTAAAAATTCACCAGAGGGGGCTTCCCTGGTGGCTCAGTGGTGAAGAGTTCACCTGCCAACACAGGAGACACGCGTTCCGATCTCTGATCCAGGAAGATCCCACATGTTGCGTAGCAACTAAACCTATGAGCTACAACTGTTGGGCCTACGCTCTAGAGCCTCGGAGCCGCACCTATTGAGCCCATATGCCACAACTACTGAAGCTGATGTGCTCTGGTGTCTTAGTTTCACAGTGGGAGAGAGCCGTCTCAACGAGAAGCCTGCTCACCTCAACTAGGAGTAGCCCCCACTCCCTGCAACTAGGGAAGAGTCCGTGGCAGCAGTGAAGACCCAGAATAGCCAAAAATAATAATAATTAATTAATTAATTAATTAAAAAAAGAAATTCACCAGATAGACTCAAAAGAAAGGAGGTAACAGGACTGAGAGTCAGTAAACTGGAACACGAATCCACAGAAATTTTCTAAACTAAACAAGAAAGAAAAAAAAGACTGGGCAACAATGTAAAGAGTCTTAGCAATTATAGGAAAATATGAAAACATCTAACACTTTTGTTCTCAGAGTCACAGAAAAAAAAAGAGAAAGATTGTGCACACAAAAAATTTCTAAAAAAATCATGTTTGAAAACTTCCAAATTTCATGAAAGATGTAAATTTACAGATTCAAGAGTCTCAGTAAACATCAACAAAGATAAATTGAAAGAAAATCATACCCATATAATCAAACTGCTAAAAATATTAAAATGCTGAAAGAGAAAAATGGTATGTTACAAATAAGGGAACAATAAAGTATTCAAATGACTGCAGATTTCTCATCAGAAAGCATGAAGAAAAGACAGCAGAAAAACACCTTTAGAGTATTCAAGACACCTATTCAAAGAACATTGTTTCATAGAAATCCAGGGGTTAGATACGTCAATGGAGATAAAGCACCTACACTCTCCCCACTGTCCATTTTAAGCAGATGTGTTATAACTATTGGGCTTAGGCTTAAATTTGTATGTGATTTTATTTTGAGGTTCAAAATTTCCAGATCCACTGATGATGACAAACATTTTATTTGGTACTTACTTTGTGTTATGCATTTTATTAATACAAAATATTTTATATGGATGGTTTCATTTAAGCTTCTAAATCCCTATGAAGTGGTCTCTATGTCAGATCTATTTTACAGATGAGATAACTTATTAGAGAAGTTAAATAACTAGCCCAAGCCACAGGCAGAGCCTGGATTCAAATCAAGGTCTGAGCTCTAAATATCTCTTAATCTCTCAGAAAGGTCTAAAACAGAATGAATTAAAAGCAAAATAAAGTATATTCTGCTCTTAACCACAGAGAATATCAGTTCTTCAAAGGGAAGAACTGTTCTATCCTCTTTTTGTTCCCAGAATTTATAATAGTATCTACAAGACTAAACACTCAATATACACCAAATAAATTAATCAGGAAATAAATGAAATTTCTTAGACTTAGTGGTCCTTTCAGCAACCAATTAATGGCAAACACACCTCATCTCTGGACACCACGTAGATCCTACCCCATCCTTGAATAAATGTATCATAACGGCTGCCTTGATACAGACAAAACTCATGACCAGTGGAAATCCTGGGTTAAGTAGGCAAACAGCAAAATATTTTTAGCAAGACAACATTTTTAGATCTAGTAAAATCACACACCATTGTAATAAAGTCTTGTCTTTGGTAAACACAAATTCAGTGCTATACAAGTCATTCTTCTTCAATTCTAATCATGTTTGAAAACTTCCAAATTTCATGAAAGATGTAAATTTACAGATTCAAGAGTCTCAGTAAACATCAACAAAGATAAATTGAAAGAAAATCATACCCATATAATCAAACTGCTAAAAATATTAAAATGCTGAAAGAGAAAAATGGTATGTTACAAATAAGGGAACAATAAAGTATTCAAATGACTGCAGATTTCTCATCAGAAAGCATGAAGAAAAGACAGCAGAAAAACACCTTTAGAGTATTCAAGACACCTATTCAAAGAACATTGTTTCATAGAAATCCAGGGGTTAGATACGTCAATGGAGATAAAGCACCTACACTCTCCCCACTGTCCATTTTAAGCAGATGTGTTATAACTATTGGGCTTAGGCTTAAATTTGTATGTGATTTTATTTTGAGGTTCAAAATTTCCAGATCCACTGATGATGACAAACATTTTATTTGGTACTTACTTTGTGTTATGCATTTTATTAATACAAAATATTTTATATGGATGGTTTCATTTAAGCTTCTAAATCCCTATGAAGTGGTCTCTATGTCAGATCTATTTTACAGATGAGATAACTTATTAGAGAAGTTAAATAACTAGCCCAAGCCACAGGCAGAGCCTGGATTCAAATCAAGGTCTGAGCTCTAAATATCTCTTAATCTCTCAGAAAGGTCTAAAACAGAATGAATTAAAAGCAAAATAAAGTATATTCTGCTCTTAACCACAGAGAATATCAGTTCTTCAAAGGGAAGAACTGTTCTATCCTCTTTTTGTTCCCAGAATTTATAATAGTATCTACAAGACTAAACACTCAATATACACCAAATAAATTAATCAGGAAATAAATGAAATTTCTTAGACTTAGTGGTCCTTTCAGCAACCAATTAATGGCAAACACACCTCATCTCTGGACACCACGTAGATCCTACCCCATCCTTGAATAAATGTATCATAACGGCTGCCTTGATACAGACAAAACTCATGACCAGTGGAAATCCTGGGTTAAGTAGGCAAACAGCAAAATATTTTTAGCAAGACAACATTTTTAGATCTAGTAAAATCACACACCATTGTAATAAAGTCTTGTCTTTGGTAAACACAAATTCAGTGCTATACAAGTCATTCTTCTTCAATTCTAATCCTTCCCTCAGCAGAAAGATGCAAAGAGTAACAAAGAGCATGAGACTCATCTATGTAACCAAATGGCATTAGTACTTGTCATAAAATTCCCTGCAGAGCTGAAGCCAAGTAGCCAGGACACACAATTATCAAATAACAAAAACCAACAAGTTACCGCAATGTTTAAATGAAAGCATTTATCTATCCAATTTTATCACTGGCAAATTTAAGTATCTTTAATACTAACTTTCCAGTTCAGTCACTCAGTCGTGTCCGACTCTTTGCAACCCCATGGACTGTGGCATGCCAGGCCTCCCTGTCTTTCACCATCTCCCGGAACTTGCTCAAACTCATGTCCATTGACTCTGTGATGCCATCCAACCATTCTGTCTTCTGTCATCCCCTTCTTCTTCTGCCTCCTATTTTTTCCAACATCAGGGTCTTTTCCAGTGAGTTGGCTGTTCGCATCAAGTGGCCAAAGTACTGGATCTTCAGCGTCAGCGTCAGTCCTTCCAATGAATATTCAGTGCTGATTTCCTTTAGAATTGACTGGTTTGATCTCCTTGTTGTCCAAGGAACTCTCAAGAGTCTTCTCCAAAGTTTGAACACATCAGTTCTTGGGAACTCTGCCTCCTTTATGCTCCAACTCTCACATCAATCATGGCTACTGGAAAAACCATGGCTGTGACCAGACACACTTTTTGTCAGCAAAGTGATCTCTGCTTTTTAAGACACCATCTAGAGTTGTCAGCTTTTCTTCCAAGAAGCAAGTATCTTTTAATTTCAAGGCTGCAGTCACTATCCACAGTGATCTTGGAGCCTAAGAAAATGAAGTCTGTCACTGTTTCCAGTGTTTGCCCTTCCATTTGCCATGAAGTGATGGGACGAGATGCCATGATCTTCATTTTTTGAACGTTAAGTTTTAAACCAGAGTTTTTCCTCTTTCACCTTAATGAAGAGGCTCTTTAGTTCCTCTTTGTTTTCTGCCATGAGGGTGGTGTCATCTACATATCTAATACTGACTTTAGCCCATTTAAATCTAGATACTTTGTAGACACAGTTCCTTACCATTGAAAGGGTCATTTTAAATCAACCACAATAATTCTATTTAACAAAAACTGCAACTATGAAGAAACAGCTGAAATCTCTTATCTTAGTTCTTTTGGGCTGCTGTATACAAAATACCACAACAGATACTTATTTCTCGCCACTCTGGATGCTGGGAAGTCAACAATTAAGGCTCTGGCAGATCTGCCGTCTCGTTAGAACTCACTTTCTAGACAGCATCTCTTCACTGCATCCTCACATTGCAGAAGGCACAAGCTAGTTCTCTGAAGTTTGTTTTAGGACATAATCTCAATTGTGAGGGCTTTGCCCTCATGACCTAATCACCTTCCAAGGGCTGCACCTCCTATAATAATACCATCATTTGGGCGGCTAGGATTCCACTACATGAATTTTGGAAAGAACACAAAACATACGTCTTTTTCATTGAAAATGAAAAGAAACAATATATAACTAGAAAAGAATGCTAAGAACTTACATGTAAAGCAAAGGAAAGTCTTACCCACTGAGATCTCCAGGCAAGACACACTTTTTAAAGTATATTTAGTGTAATGGGCGTTGAGAACACAGAAGTACATTACACATGGTCCCCATCAAATACACTTGGGAATAAGAATATCATCTAAGTCATTTCAAAGGACAATTGATTTCAACAATCTATCAGAGCTACATGAGAATATAAAGGTATTGGCTGCTTCCCTGGTGGCTCACACAGTAAAGAAGATAAAGGTATTCCTTCCTTTTGATTGATCCATTAACTGAAAAACAACTATATGAATGTTGATGTCAGCTTGCTTTGGGTTTGAGGGGAAGACTATGGATTTAAGAAGTTCAAAATATTAATAAAGACCAATGAAAAATACAACCTCTCATGTTCCCTCAATCAAGAACTATAAAAATTAGTATTTTGTAAAAGGATTATTTCTAACATTGTGCATACACATGTGCACACATAAATATAAAGTCTCCTTGCTAAACGAGACTTATTACACTGAGACCTTTTTCCTCTTTCACCTTAATGAAGAGGCTCTTTAGTTCCTCTTTGTTTTCTGCCATGAGGGTGGGGTCATCTACATATCTAATACTGACTTTAGCCCATTTAAATCTAGATACTTTGTAGACACAGTTCCTTACCATTGAAAGGGTCATTTTAAATCAACCACAATAATTCTATTTAACAAAAACTGCAACTATGAAGAAACAGCTGAAATCTCTTATCTTAGTTCTTTTGGGCTGCTGTATACAAAATACCACAACAGATACTTATTTCTCGCCACTCTGGATGCTGGGAAGTCAACAATTAAGGCTCTGGCAGATCTGCCGTCTCGTTAGAACTCACTTTCTAGACAGCATCTCTTCACTGCATCCTCACATTGCAGAAGGCACAAGCTAGTTCTCTGAAGTTTGTTTTAGGACATAATCTCAATTGTGAGGGCTTTGCCCTCATGACCTAATCACCTTCCAAGGGCTGCACCTCCTATAATAATACCATCATTTGGGCGGCTAGGATTCCACTACATGAATTTTGGAAAGAACACAAAACATACGTCTTTTTCATTGAAAATGAAAAGAAACAATATATAACTAGAAAAGAATGCTAAGAACTTACATGTAAAGCAAAGGAAAGTCTTACCCACTGAGATCTCCAGGCAAGACACACTTTTTAAAGTATATTTAGTGTAATGGGCGTTGAGAACACAGAAGTACATTACACATGGTCCCCATCAAATACACTTGGGAATAAGAATATCATCTAAGTCATTTCAAAGGACAATTGATTTCAACAATCTATCAGAGCTACATGAGAATATAAAGGTATTGGCTGCTTCCCTGGTGGCTCACACAGTAAAGAAGATAAAGGTATTCCTTCCTTTTGATTGATCCATTAACTGAAAAACAACTATATGAATGTTGATGTCAGCTTGCTTTGGGTTTGAGGGGAAGACTATGGATTTAAGAAGTTCAAAATATTAATAAAGACCAATGAAAAATACAACCTCTCATGTTCCCTCAATCAAGAACTATAAAAATTAGTATTTTGTAAAAGGATTATTTCTAACATTGTGCATACACATGTGCACACATAAATATAAAGTCTCCTTGAACTTAAATCTAGTTATGACTATGAATATACACTGAGACCTGTGAGCCTTTATAGTGAATCATTAAAGCAAGGAGCACTTTTGGGGATTCCCTACACATTGCAAATATCTTCTTCTAGCCTCATTTAGCTATATTTATTATGGTACCTTTCTCATTCAGATTTAAGATTTTATGTATTAAAACATAAGTAATATTTCCTTTATGATTTGGCTTTTCCTACCCTGACATTCATAAAAATATTCTCGTTATTTTCTTCTTAAACATTTATTTTTCACATCTAAATATCTGATTCACTCGGAATAAATTTTGAGCACAGTGTAAGGCAGGGTCACCATGGTTCCAAAGAGTAGCACTTTGGCCTAAATCCACATTTAGCCTACTTCAACATTCAGAAATGGATCATGAGGCCTTAAATCAATCAGGATGCTCTCTCTTCTGCAGAATGACTTAATGAGGCATTTGAATGTAGCCAAGGCCTGCACGTATCGGTTCATCTCATTTCCCTGACCACGAGAAGACAGTTCAGTCGGTCCAATCAGAGTAAACCTCACAACTTTCTGCTCCATGAGTAAAAGACCAGAACCTTTCTCTCAACCACCAAGTATGAATAAATCACCAGCCTTACTTACCAATTTCTGCTGCTAACTAGCCAGTTAAGAAGAAAGATAACATGGAGAAGATCAAAGCTGAGCTGTTTACAAAGGAATACTACCAGAGCCCAGATCAAACCACACCTCCAGTGTTTCAATCAACTGACGTAGGGGTTGGGTTGAGTTGGGTTTGGCTTTCTTGTACCCAAAATTATTTTGACTTATAAGGTTAGTATTTCTACTATGCATCCTATTCATTCATGCATGTATTCATTATTAACTACAATGTATACTTTTACAGTATTATTACACTGATGGAGTTGATATGCTCTTTTACTTGGAATTGTCACAAATTAGTATTTTGTAAAGGATTATTTCTAACATTGTGCATACACATGTGCACACATAAATATAAAGTCTCCTTGAACTTAAATCTAGTTATGACTATGAATATACACTGAGACCTGTGAGCCTTTATAGTGAATCATTAAAGCAAGGAGCACTTTTGGGGATTCCCTACACATTGCAAATATCTTCTTCTAGCCTCATTTAGCTATATTTATTATGGTACCTTTCTCATTCAGATTTAAGATTTTATGTATTAAAACATAAGTAATATTTCCTTTATGATTTGGCTTTTCCTACCCTGACATTCATAAAAATATTCTCGTTATTTTCTTCTTAAACATTTATTTTTCACATCTAAATATCTGATTCACTCGGAATAAATTTTGAGCACAGTGTAAGGCAGGGTCACCATGGTTCCAAAGAGTAGCACTTTGGCCTAAATCCACATTTAGCCTACTTCAACATTCAGAAATGGATCATGAGGCCTTAAATCAATCAGGATGCTCTCTCTTCTGCAGAATGACTTAATGAGGCATTTGAATGTAGCCAAGGCCTGCACGTATCGGTTCATCTCATTTCCCTGACCACGAGAAGACAGTTCAGTCGGTCCAATCAGAGTAAACCTCACAACTTTCTGCTCCATGAGTAAAAGACCAGAACCTTTCTCTCAACCACCAAGTATGAATAAATCACCAGCCTTACTTACCAATTTCTGCTGCTAACTAGCCAGTTAAGAAGAAAGATAACATGGAGAAGATCAAAGCTGAGCTGTTTACAAAGGAATACTACCAGAGCCCAGATCAAACCACACCTCCAGTGTTTCAATCAACTGACGTAGGGGTTGGGTTGAGTTGGGTTTGGCTTTTCTTGTACCCAAAATTATTTTGACTTATAAGGTTAGTATTTCTACTATGCATCCTATTCATTCATGCATGTATTCATTATTAACTACAATGTATACTTTTACAGTATTATTACACTGATGGAGTTGATATGCTCTTTTACTTGGAATTGTCACAAATTATAGTTTAAAACAACTATTGTTAAGCTGAGTAAGAAGGCACATCATGAAAAAAATGTACCCATTCTTTGATACTCAAGAATTTATTCATTTGTTCAATAAGTATTTATAGAGCATTTATTATACACCAAGTTGTTGCTGTTTAGTTGCTAAGTCATATCCAACTTTGCAAATGCCAGGCTTTTGTCTTCCTTTATCTCCCAGAGTTTGCTCAAATTCATGTCCATTGAGTCAGTGATGTTATGCAATCCTCTGCTCTCCCCTTCTCCTTTTGTCTTCAATCTTTCCCAGCATTGGGGTCTTTTCCAACAAGTCACCTTTTCACATCAGTATGGGAGCTTCCGCTTCAGCTTTAGCATCTGTCTTTCCAATGAATATTCAGGCTTGCATTTCCTTTAGGACTGACTGGTTTGATCTCCTTGCAGGACAAGGAACTCTCAAGAGTCTTCTCCAGCATCAATATGTGAAGCATCAATTCTCCAGCGATCGACCTTCTTCATGGTCCAACTCTTACATCCGTACATGACTACTGTGAAAACCATAGTTTTGACTGCATGGACTTTTGTTGGCCAAGTGATGCCTCTGTTTTTTTAATATGCTGTCTAGGTGTTTCATAGCTTCCTTCCAAGGAGCAAGCGTATTTTAATTTCATGACTGAAATCAATGAGTAAATTGAGTACCATGGGTACAATGAGTACTCAGACATAATATCAGTTCCACATAAAAGTGAGATTGACTTTACAAGTACGGATACAAACAGAAATTTAAGAACCAAAGTGGGAACTCAACCAGAACTATAAACTTGGTGGTCTTGATCCCAGAAACTGGAACTAATAAAAATTTCTAATTTTCATCTTAAAATTTTCATTGTCACTTTATCCTATTTCTCTTTCGGTTTCTAAAAGTTCAATACAGTACCTGTACGCGATGGATCCAAAATCAACTGAAGAGGTGGCTTATTTGTTTGCCTGGCTGAAATATTTCCAAATGAATGGTCTGAAATTTCACTGGAGCTCGGACAATCAACATGAAGGCTGCTTTGCCCCTTCTCTGAATCTCTTAAAATCTCTTCCATGGCTTTTCCAGTTGAAAAAACTTCGGAAAACCCCAAAAACAATATGGTTCTAGCTTTGTCAATTCTATAGTTTAAAACAACTATTGTTAAGCTGAGTAAGAAGGCACATCATGAAAAAAATGTACCCATTCTTTGATACTCAAGAATTTATTCATTTGTTCAATAAGTATTTATAGAGCATTTATTATACACCAAGTTGTTGCTGTTTAGTTGCTAAGTCATATCCAACTTTGCAAATGCCAGGCTTTTGTCTTCCTTTATCTCCCAGAGTTTGCTCAAATTCATGTCCATTGAGTCAGTGATGTTATGCAATCCTCTGCTCTCCCCTTCTCCTTTTGTCTTCAATCTTTCCCAGCATTGGGGTCTTTTCCAACAAGTCACCTTTTCACATCAGTATGGGAGCTTCCGCTTCAGCTTTAGCATCTGTCTTTCCAATGAATATTCAGGCTTGCATTTCCTTTAGGACTGACTGGTTTGATCTCCTTGCAGGACAAGGAACTCTCAAGAGTCTTCTCCAGCATCAATATGTGAAGCATCAATTCTCCAGCGATCGACCTTCTTCATGGTCCAACTCTTACATCCGTACATGACTACTGTGAAAACCATAGTTTTGACTGCATGGACTTTTGTTGGCCAAGTGATGCCTCTGTTTTTTTAATATGCTGTCTAGGTGTTTCATAGCTTCCTTCCAAGGAGCAAGCGTATTTTAATTTCATGACTGAAATCAATGAGTAAATTGAGTACCATGGGTACAATGAGTACTCAGACATAATATCAGTTCCACATAAAAGTGAGATTGACTTTACAAGTACGGATACAAACAGAAATTTAAGAACCAAAGTGGGAACTCAACCAGAACTATAAACTTGGTGGTCTTGATCCCAGAAACTGGAACTAATAAAAATTTCTAATTTTCATCTTAAAATTTTCATTGTCACTTTATCCTATTTCTCTTTCGGTTTCTAAAAGTTCAATACAGTACCTGTACGCGATGGATCCAAAATCAACTGAAGAGGTGGCTTATTTGTTTGCCTGGCTGAAATATTTCCAAATGAATGGTCTGAAATTTCACTGGAGCTCGGACAATCAACATGAAGGCTGCTTTGCCCCTTCTCTGAATCTCTTAAAATCTCTTCCATGGCTTTTTCCAGTTGTTCATCACCATTAGAAACTATCTACAGACAAAGGAAGATAAATCCTTTCAATAACAATATGGTTCTAGAACTTCTGCTTTTCAAAAACATATTTAAATTTAAAAAGTTACTGAATACCAAGAATTAGTTGTACCTAATTTCATCAGATACAATACAAAATCCTGAGTTTAAAAAAAGTCAAGAGGACTATTGGGTTTAGAAAAAGACTCTCCAGAAACACTGAAGCAGTTTCCAACTATATTTGATCTAAGATCTTCCTTACAGAGATGTGTGTTTCTTTTTTTTTAATCTTACAGTAACACATTCTAAAAACCAGGTAATCCTAAATTTATGTGTTTTAAAGAAAAAAAATGGTAAGTTGAAATAGATAATATGTAGTGTTAATATCATTTAAAAAGTCATATTTTACATGATCATAACGTAAACATATTTCTGATTTCTTTACAAATTTTGCTTGAGCTGCCAAGGAGTACTGCTAATTTCCTTACATTTAAGTTGATCCGTCTTTTTCTTAAAAGCAAGTGACACACAAAGCATAAGTAAATGAATGCCTTAACCAGATTAATATGAAAACAGAGTTAAGTGAATTTAAATAGAATTTATTTAAATAGATATTTGAATAAATTTAAAGAAATCTATTAACTATTTTAATAAAAAAACCAAAACTATATATCCTAAAGATAATACAAAATGAGTACTTAATAATCTAATTTTTACAAAATTTTATTGACATTTTATTAGATTAACATGCTAACATACCTTTGTGTCATAATAAATACTAAATACAAGTCATAAATAATATACAGCATTTGGGGCTGATTTCTCTCTTCCTATACCTAGAGGGTAGTTATACAATTCCCATACCTGTATACCTGGGTTTGTTTGGTTTTGCTGTTTGTTTGTAAATAAGAAAATAGTTTTTATTCGGCTAAAGACCATACACAATCCATTTGCAAGAAAAAAATATATCAAACACATACTTGAATTGGTTCATAGCTTCAAAGAACAACTTCTTGTTGCTGCTGTTAATAACTCAAACGTTATGTTGCCTAACCGAAAGGCAACATAAAAATAAAAAATAAAAAGGACCATATCTAAATAAAAACTTAATGACTAAAAGTATAAAACATACACTTAAAAATATGAGGACAAGCGTTAATCACAGTTGAATGCTACAAGTTGACTTGTATAAAAATCATAAAGCAAAGTTTCTCAAGAGAAAGTAATACATATTTATATATTTTTAAAGCCCAGCAGCAGTAAAAGAGACAAAAATGCCCAGATAAACTAAACAAATGTAAGATTTAACCATTAAGTCTAACTTGCCAATTATCCTTTCTCTTTTTTTTTCCCTCCTAGTCCTTTCTGAATTCTAAAGTAAAAGATAAACAACCAAAAGTAAAAAACTTTAAAATAACAAACCTAACAGCCTCTGAATTTTTTCTCAAAGAGTATTAAAGAAAAACCTTTGGATTTTATACACCTCCAAGCTTAATTTAAAATAATATCATTTGTAGAAAAGGAAAAAAATACCTTCAGTTCAGGTTTTTCATCATTTTTTGTAGAAGTATCATCTGCATGCTGAGGAACCAAAACAAATTCTTCACTGTTGAGTGTAGTCACAGAATCCGATGACCTACTAACCTTCTGTAATGAAGCTCTGACCTCCATTTCAGTTCTGCAGACTTCTCTCTCCACATCCACCTGGCCAAAATCACGATTAAGAACAAAAAATGAGAAATAAAAACATGAACTATTAAGTACCTGATCAATCTTTAGCCTTTAAAGATGGTTCATGGAAATGTACCCTGAGTTTCCAGATTAAAAGAACCATATCGTGCCCTGAAAAACAACACAAACCTGCCCCCATCTCAACTAGAAGGATTTACTACTATTTGGCCATCTCTATGTTTCTCCCAGAAATTCTCTTTGTTCTTTTTAATAAACAGAAGAAATTAACATGCTAGAAGTATCTACAAATTTACACACAAAACCACATTTACTGATGTAACTAAACTAAATCTAAATATCAGAAAAAACTATCTCCTCAAAACTAAGCATAGACCTTAATATTTTTGTGTGTCACTTAAGTTGACTGATTAATAAGAGAATTTAGCACCCTAAGCCATGTATCTTTTCTTTTTCAGACACAAAACCACTTACCTACAGGAAGCAAAAAGGAGGGCAAGGGGAGCAAAGCTTTCACACTGCACTCATGCAGCAGTATTCAAATACTGAGTGATTCTGTTTTCTGGATAGATGTCGACTTACACCATAGAAACTCAACATTCTCTATCGCTTTCAGAAATCCAAATATCCACACAGCTAGTTTTAACTGACCCTATACACTGGATAACAGTCACTGTACTCAGCACTGGTGACGTGAGTGAATAAAGCAAACAAGATGCCTACTCTCTTAGAGCTCACAGCTAGTGAGGAAATAAGCAAGTAAGCAAGTAAGGAAATCCCAATTCATTCAACAGGCTATGCTATGAAGAAAATACAACAGTCTAATATAACAAAGAGCAGCTGTAAGGAGTATACAAACAACTTTAAGGAAGGCAATGGGAAAGGATTCTGAAAAGGAAATATCTGAGCTGAAACCTGGAAGACAAACAAGAATATATTAAACATTCTGCTCAGTGATCAAGGGGGTAAGTGACAGAAAGGTAGAACAAGGAGACCAGTGCTAAAGAAGGCAGGACCTTGTAACCATGGTAAGTCTGATTCATGCCAAAAATCCCCCCAGAAACTCTTTTTCTTTCTAATTAGGTTACTTTGTTCACTGCCTCATATAAATATGGCTGCAATATCTCATTTTGCCATTGGGTGACACTAACACCATTACTCTCAGAAAAGAAGCAAAAGAAATTGCTTCCCCCTTTAAAGTTACAATTTAAAAAATTACTTCCTAATGTTATTAAAAATCATAATTTCTAATAACATCAAAAGAAAGAATAATTACTGCCAACTACAAGGTCTACCTCTCATTTATTTCTGTTAGGCATGTAAACATCCATCCTTTTCAAAGCCCTTCAAGCACACACACCTCCTCTAAAGGTTTTTCTCATTCTGTATACTATACGTTTCTGAAACTTCAGTACGTATTAGAAGCCAAGATTTTACCCTTCAGGCTGCCCCATGAAATCTTCACAGCTAAGACATCACACATTCCAGGTGTTCTTTCTGTGGCTAGTCCTTCTCCAAATCCTTTTCAATTGCCACTCCTCTACTTGACATTTAAATGTTGGAGATCCCCAAGTCCTGACCTTTTTTCTGATTCCTTAGCACATAAGGAAGCAAAAAGGAGGGCAAGGGGAGCAAAGCTTTCACACTGCACTCATGCAGCAGTATTCAAATACTGAGTGATTCTGTTTTCTGGATAGATGTCGACTTACACCATAGAAACTCAACATTCTCTATCGCTTTCAGAAATCCAAATATCCACACAGCTAGTTTTAACTGACCCTATACACTGGATAACAGTCACTGTACTCAGCACTGGTGACGTGAGTGAATAAAGCAAACAAGATGCCTACTCTCTTAGAGCTCACAGCTAGTGAGGAAATAAGCAAGTAAGCAAGTAAGGAAATCCCAATTCATTCAACAGGCTATGCTATGAAGAAAATACAACAGTCTAATATAACAAAGAGCAGCTGTAAGGAGTATACAAACAACTTTAAGGAAGGCAATGGGAAAGGATTCTGAAAAGGAAATATCTGAGCTGAAACCTGGAAGACAAACAAGAATATATTAAACATTCTGCTCAGTGATCAAGGGGGTAAGTGACAGAAAGGTAGAACAAGGAGACCAGTGCTAAAGAAGGCAGGACCTTGTAACCATGGTAAGTCTGATTCATGCCAAAAATCCCCCCAGAAACTCTTTTTCTTTCTAATTAGGTTACTTTGTTCACTGCCTCATATAAATATGGCTGCAATATCTCATTTTGCCATTGGGTGACACTAACACCATTACTCTCAGAAAAGAAGCAAAAGAAATTGCTTCCCCCTTTAAAGTTACAATTTAAAAAATTACTTCCTAATGTTATTAAAAATCATAATTTCTAATAACATCAAAAGAAAGAATAATTACTGCCAACTACAAGGTCTACCTCTCATTTATTTCTGTTAGGCATGTAAACATCCATCCTTTTCAAAGCCCTTCAAGCACACACACCTCCTCTAAAGGTTTTTCTCATTCTGTATACTATACGTTTCTGAAACTTCAGTACGTATTAGAAGCCAAGATTTTACCCTTCAGGCTGCCCCATGAAATCTTCACAGCTAAGACATCACACATTCCAGGTGTTCTTTCTGTGGCTAGTCCTTCTCCAAATCCTTTTCAATTGCCACTCCTCTACTTGACATTTAAATGTTGGAGATCCCCAAGTCCTGACCTTTTTTCTGATTCCTTGCCACACACTCTTATTGCCATGGATTTAAATAGCATCTATATGCTCAAAGTTTCCCAAATGTCTATCTCAACCCAAATGTCTCCTCTAAATTCCTGATTTGCAAATCCAATTCTTTGATACTTCCATGCGGAATTCTATCAATATCTTAAAATATGGCTCAAATGGAATTCCTAATATCTCTTCCAAAATCATCTTTATTCAGATTTCACATTTTAATAAAGAACACTACCTTCTACTAAGTTGCGCAAACAAAAGATCTGGTTATCATCCTTGATTCATTCCTTTCATTATATATCCCATCTTTCCCCACATCCATTTACAAACTTGATTCATCTACAATAACAGTCTCCTAACCCATCTCCTTCTTCCAATCTCCTCCCTATTCTACTCGTCATTGAACAGTCAATGAAATCTTTTGAAAAGGTAACTTGGATTAAATTAAAACTCCAAACTAAAATCTTTTCACTGAAATTCAAATAAAATCCAAACTCCTGGACAGGACTTAAAGGCCTGACGCACCCTTGGCTCTGTCGCTTTATCATTACAGCTTTTTAGTCATAGAAAGTTCCCCTACAGCGATCAGCTTCCGTTCACAGACTCAACAAATATTTAATGAGTACGTACTATGTGATAGATATCATAGTGGGAACTAGAAACTAAATAATTAGTAAGATGAATATAGGCCCAGTCTTTTTAGAGCTAACATCCTAATGCATGTGATAAACAATACAGAGGAAAATAAATTAGGATAATATTGGAATAAGTACGGGAAAAGATGATGAGAAGGGATGAGGCAATAAGGATCCCATCGACGTTTGGATTTAATAAGGATGAGCAAATCATGGAAGGAGCCAGGCAGAAAGAACTTCAAGGAGAAGGAAATACCACGTTGGACAAGAAGTTTGTTTGGGTTTTTCCATATGATCTTTCCAACAATCTTCTTAGCCAATCCAATCAAAAACTACGATGTGAAAGAACAGGAAGGAGGCCATGACAGCTACAAAATAATAAGTATCGAGAAGAATACAGTCGTCCCTCAGTATCCATGGAGGATTGGTTCTAGGACCCACTACAGACACCAAAATTCACATTTGCTCAAGTATCATAATTGGCATTCCACATCCTCTATTTCTCATCTGTGGCTTCAACCAACCACAGATTGTGTAGTATTGTAGTATTTATTGAAAAAAAAAAAAAAAAGCCTATGCATATAAGTAGACCCAGATAGTGCAAACCAGTGCTGTTCAAAGGTCAACTATAATTAATATGAAATAATACAGATAGAAAGGCAGAGAACCTGAGGTCACCCCTGATGTTAAGGCTATCTACATATATTCTCCCTCCCCAATTTCTCTTCCCTCAAAGGGTTCCTCTTAGGTGATAGTGAAACTGACAGTTAATTCTAAATTGCTACATAACTCAATACTAATGTGATTTGTGGTAGCTCAATTCAAATAAGATGTCCTTTTTTAATACAGGTTTTCTTTGGTCCAAGAGAATGTCAGATATTCTGTCATGCTAACAAGAAAAGTAATAGTTTCACATATGTCATTTTGTGACCTTTTCTAAACACAGCCCGGCACTGCTCACTCTACTCAAAATTAAGACAGCTCTTATTACAACTATAAACCTTGCCTTGAAGGGTCTTTTGGATACTTAACAGAAGTTTGCCAAGTACTACTAACACCTTAGCAGTGAAGATTTGAGTAGTACCTTCGCTACTAAAGTAGGGTGACGGAGGAGAGTGAAAAAGCCAGTTTAAAACTCGATATTAAAAATACTAAGATCTGGGGCTTCCCTGGTGGTCCTGGTGGTCCTGGTGGTCCAGTGGGTAAGGACACCGCCTTGAAGTGCAAGGGGCGTCGGTTCCATCCCTGGCCTGGGAAGATCCCACATGCCGTGGAGCGGCTGGACCCATGTGTCCAACTACCGAGCCAGAGCTCTGGAGCGCCCAGAGCCGGCGCTCTGCGACAACAGAGGCCGCCGCGATAGGAGGCCCACACCGGCCAAAGAAAAAAAATGGATGAAAATGGACAAATGAAAGACCAATAGAAGTGGCCCGCCTGCTCCCCTCCCTCCCCACCCCCACCAAAATAAATAAATAAATAAATAAATCTTAAAAAAAAAAAACCAACAGCAAAGTACAAGTATAGATAAAACATTATAAAGTCATTTCCAACAATGTATAGAAAGAATGATACCCCATGTATGCAAGACTGGCTCAAAAATTAATCAATGTAATCAAACATCAATAAGCAAAAATAAAATCATGATCACATCAACTGATGTAGAAAATGCATTTGACAAAATGTAATACCCATTCATTATAAAAACTGGCAGTGAACTAGCCACTGATGGAACTTCCTCAACCTGGTAAAGAATATCTACCAAAAAAAGTTACAGCTGAAATCATACTTAACTGTGAGAGATCGAAGAGACTGGGCACTTTAAGACTGAGAATCATCTAATAATACCCCACTCTCTCAACTGTGATTAACATCATAAGAAATAAAAGCCATAATATAGATTGAAAAGGAAGAAATAAAACTGTCTTTATTCACAGTTTACATAATTATCTATGCAGACAATCCCAAAGAATCTATCAGGGAAAAAAGAAAAACCTACAATAAGTGAGTATAGAAAAGGCATGGGAGTCTATAGCCATATCACCCTGAACATGCCCTGTCTCTTCTGATCTCAAAAACTAAGCAGGGGAAGGTCTGGTTAATACTTGAATAGGAGAAAAGTCACAGGATACAATGGCAATACACAAAAGTCAATCTCATCCCTACATACAAACAATAAAGAATTTGAATTTTTAATTTTTTAAAAAGCAATACCATTTACAATAACACCAAATAAAGAAAATGTTTGTAAAAATCTATTCAAATACCAGTAGGATCTGTTCATAAGTAAAAACTTACAAAACACTAATGAAAGAAATTAAAGACAATCTAGAAGACAAAGAGATACTCAATGGTCATAGAATGGAAAATTCAATATTGCTAAGATGTTGATTCTATAATTTGTTAAAACTGAATAAACAGACTTAGCACTCACCTACTGTAACAAAGACAGGGACCATGTCTATTTTTATTTTATTCAACAACACATCCCCAGCACAGTGCCTACACGTAATATGTGTCAATAAACATCTGTTTAACAAACAAGTCAATTATTTTGGACATAGTAGGCTGGACTCCTGCATCAGGTAAGAAGTTGTATTGGATTCTAAAATCCAATATGGGAATCATAAGATTCCCATTCTGTGGGATGTGCAGAAGAATTCCATCCCAACACATCAATTCAAAATACAACCTACTAAGTCTACTATTATGCAGCAGAACAGTAAGCAAAATGTTACCTTCTTTTTAAATATGGTGACCTGCTATTACATCACATGAAATGAAATAGCAGTTGGAAAATGTTCAGGAATCTTTTAAATAACATCGGGCTTGCTGTTCTATGAATTCAAGACTAATACATCCATTCAACTCAGCATGTAGAACAAAGCAATGCACAAAAGCAAAGCTGCTTTTAAAAGCATTTTGTTAAAAGTCTGCCTTATCAGTTTCCCTGGTGATCCAGTGGTAAGGACACCGCCTTGCAGTGCAGGGGGCGCTGGTTTGATCCCTGGCCTGGGAAGATCCCACGTGCCGCGGAGCGGCTGGACCGATGTGACCAATTAACGAGCCGGGGCTCTGGAGCGCATGCGCCCTGAGCCGGTGCTCTGCGACAACAGAGGCCACTGCAATGGGAGGCCCACAGGAGCCAAAGAACAAAGATAGAAGCAAACAGATAAATGAAAGACCAATAGAAGTGGCCCGCACCCCGCTCCCTGCCCACCCCACCCCTCCCCCCCCAAAAAAAATTTTACAAAAGTCTGCCTTATTATATCCCCCAAATTATACTGTAAAGTCTGAGAGGATTATTACATAAGTGGCCCAGGCTTCCCTGGTGGCTCAGACGGTAAAGAATCTGGCTGCAATGAAGGAGACCCAAGTTCAATCCCTGGATCAGGAAATTCCCTTAAAGAAGGGAATACAACCCACTTCAGTCTTCTTGCCTGGAGAAGCCCATGGACAGAGGAGCGACTAACAATTTCATGCACAGAAAGACAAAAAAGAGATACTCAATGGTCATAGAATGGAAAATTCAATATTGCTAAGATGTTGATTCTATAATTTGTTAAAACTGAATAAACAGACTTAGCACTCACCTACTGTAACAAAGACAGGGACCATGTCTATTTTTATTTTATTCAACAACACATCCCCAGCACAGTGCCTACACGTAATATGTGTCAATAAACATCTGTTTAACAAACAAGTCAATTATTTTGGACATAGTAGGCTGGACTCCTGCATCAGGTAAGAAGTTGTATTGGATTCTAAAATCCAATATGGGAATCATAAGATTCCCATTCTGTGGGATGTGCAGAAGAATTCCATCCCAACACATCAATTCAAAATACAACCTACTAAGTCTACTATTATGCAGCAGAACAGTAAGCAAAATGTTACCTTCTTTTTAAATATGGTGACCTGCTATTACATCACATGAAATGAAATAGCAGTTGGAAAATGTTCAGGAATCTTTTAAATAACATCGGGCTTGCTGTTCTATGAATTCAAGACTAATACATCCATTCAACTCAGCATGTAGAACAAAGCAATGCACAAAAGCAAAGCTGCTTTTAAAAGCATTTTGTTAAAAGTCTGCCTTATCAGTTTCCCTGGTGATCCAGTGGTAAGGACACCGCCTTGCAGTGCAGGGGGCGCTGGTTTGATCCCTGGCCTGGGAAGATCCCACGTGCCGCGGAGCGGCTGGACCGATGTGACCAATTAACGAGCCGGGGCTCTGGAGCGCATGCGCCCAGAGCCGGTGCTCTGGACAACAGAGGCCACTGCGATGGGAGGCCCACAGGAGCCAAAGAACAAAGATAGAAGCAAACAGATAAATGAAAGACCAATAGAAGTGGCCCGCACCCCGCTCCCTGCCCACCCCACCCCTCCCACCCCCAAAAAATTTTACAAAAGTCTGCCTTATTATATCCCCCAAATTATACTGTAAAGTCTGAGAGGATTATTACATAAGTGGCCCAGGCTTCCCTGGTGGCTCAGACGGTAAAGAATCTGGCTGCAATGAAGGAGACCCAAGTTCAATCCCTGGATCAGGAAATTCCCTTAAAGAAGGGAATACAACCCACTTCAGTCTTCTTGCCTGGAGAAGCCCATGGACAGAGGAGCGACTAACAATTTCATGCACAGAAAGACAAAAAAAAGAAACCAAACTGGGAACTACAGTTTAGACATAAACACTTATTTCTATGGCATTTTAATGGTATATGAGAATAAAAGAACTAACCACTGCTAAAGCAAATCTGACAAATGCTTCTTCTATCCATCTTATATCCCTGTTCTAAACCCAAAGCAGCTCTATAAACTGACTTAAATCACTTAGACACACATTTCCCCTACACCTACTGTAATTCTGGGCTTCCCAGGCAGCACTAGTGGTAAAGAATCTGCCAGACAATGCAGGAGACATAAGAAATGCCGGTTTGATCCCTGGGTCAAGAAGATCCCCTGGAGGAGGAACCCACTCCAGTATTCTTGCATGGAGAATCCCATGGACAGAGGAGCCTGGTGGGCTAAGTCAATGGGGTCACAAAGAGTTGGACATGACTAAGCATCTGATCACATAGTAATTCTAGAAAATCTACCATGTGAAATAGCTTTTAATTCTTACTTAATGCCCTATCATTTCTGTCATATGAGCAATATGATATCTAAATTAACACCTCACTTGGAGGCCTAAAACTACAATTTTCACATGTACAAGAAAGAGCACAACAACATTCAGCAAAGTCTAACTGGAAGCTATCCTCTTCCCAAAATAACCAAACACATTCAGAACTTTAAAATCGTGGTACACATGGTCCAATTTCTTTCTGTGTCAAATGTGGTTGTTAGACTACTTCTTGCTTTTAGATTATGTGCTTATACCTATTCATTTTCAAGTGACTCTTGAACTAAAATAGAAAACTGAAAATATGAGTGTGAAAATTAAAGCTGATGAATGAATAACATATAGAGTGGCCCGCACCCGCTCCCTGCCCACCCACCTCCACCCCAACAAAAATTTTACAAAAGTCTGCCTTATTATATCCCCCAAATTATACTGTAAAGTCTGAGAGGATTATTACATAAGTGGCCCAGGCTTCCCTGGTGGCTCAGACGGTAAAGAATCTGGCTGCAATGAAGGAGACCCAAGTTCAATCCCTGGATCAGGAAATTCCCTTAAAAAAGGGGAATACAACCCACTTCAGTCTTCTTGCCTGGAGAAGCCCATGGACAGAGGAGCGACTAACAATTTCATGCACAGAAAGACAAAAAAAAGAAACCAAACTGGGAACTACAGTTTAGACATAAACACTTATTTCTATGGCATTTTAATGGTATATGAGAATAAAAGAACTAACCACTGCTAAAGCAAATCTGACAAATGCTTCTTCTATCCATCTTATATCCCTGTTCTAAACCCAAAGCAGCTCTATAAACTGACTTAAATCACTTAGACACACATTTCCCCTACACCTACTGTAATTCTGGGCTTCCCAGGCAGCACTAGTGGTAAAGAATCTGCCAGACAATGCAGGAGACATAAGAAATGCCGGTTTGATCCCTGGGTCAAGAAGATCCCCTGGAGGAGGAACCCACTCCAGTATTCTTGCATGGAGAATCCCATGGACAGAGGAGCCTGGTGGGCTAAGTCAATGGGGTCACAAAGAGTTGGACATGACTAAGCATCTGATCACATAGTAATTCTAGAAAATCTACCATGTGAAATAGCTTTTAATTCTTACTTAATGCCCTATCATTTCTGTCATATGAGCAATATGATATCTAAATTAACACCTCACTTGGAGGCCTAAAACTACAATTTTCACATGTACAAGAAAGAGCACAACAACATTCAGCAAAGTCTAACTGGAAGCTATCCTCTTCCCAAAATAACCAAACACATTCAGAACTTTAAAATCGTGGTACACATGGTCCAATTTCTTTCTGTGTCAAATGTGGTTGTTAGACTACTTCTTGCTTTTAGATTATGTGCTTATACCTATTCATTTTCAAGTGACTCTTGAACTAAAATAGAAAACTGAAAATATGAGTGTGACTTAAAGCTGGTAAAGCTGGGAGGATAACCAGACATGAAAATTAGAATAACTATAGTAGATCCATTACAACAGTGGAAACAGGAAATATTCTTAACTTACAAAAAGAAAACAGACGTGAACAATTTAAAACACCATTTACCAACGATAATTCCTCTGTGCTCTGAAGAACTGAGTCAGCCTAGAAAAAAACCACTGTGACCTCTATTTACTAACAGTCCATCCACTATTCCAGTACTCAGGAAAGAACCACACCAATATGGATGTTTGTATACAAGTATGTCCTTGTCTCTCAAGGCCCAAAAGGACCGTTTTAATTCACTTTACTTTACTGGATACCAATTTCTATTTGTACAGCAATACTATCCAAATCTTATTTTCTGAAACTATGCTTTCCCTCTACTCAGATCACATGGATTTTATAGAAATTTCAACCATATGGCCAAACAGATTCAAAGGTGAACACTGAATCCGAACTATACCAATCAATCCATATTCCCTCCTATAAATTCCTTTTGAATAAACATGCTTAAATTGTGTTCCTGGGCTTCCCCTGGTGGTCCAGTGGGTAAGGACACCACCTTGAAGTGCAAAGGGCGCCGGTTCGATCCCTGGCCTGGGAAGATCCCACGTGCCGCGGAGCGGCTGGACCGATGTGCCCAATTACCGAGCCGGAGCTATGGAGCGCATGCACCAGAGCCGGTCCTCTCCAACGACAGACAACACCGGGATGGGAGGCCCACAGGAGCCAAAGAACAAAGACGGATGAAAATAGAGACTACCATGTGAAATAGCTTTTAATTCTTACTTAATGCCCTATCATTTCTGTCATATGAGCAATATGATATCTAAATTAACACCTCACTTGGAGGCCTAAAACTACAATTTTCACATGTACAAGAAAGAGCACAACAACATTCAGCAAAGTCTAACTGGAAGCTATCCTCTTCCCAAAATAACCAAACACATTCAGAACTTTAAAATCGTGGTACACATGGTCCAATTTCTTTCTGTGTCAAATGTGGTTGTTAGACTACTTCTTGCTTTTAGATTATGTGCTTATACCTATTCATTTTCAAGTGACTCTTGAACTAAAATAGAAAACTGAAAATATGAGTGTGACTTAAAGCTGGTAAAGCTGGGAGGATAACCAGACATGAAAATTAGAATAACTATAGTAGATCCATTACAACAGTGGAAACAGGAAATATTCTTAACTTACAAAAAGAAAACAGACGTGAACAATTTAAAACACCATTTACCAACGATAATTCCTCTGTGCTCTGAAGAACTGAGTCAGCCTAGAAAAACCACTGTGACCTCTATTTACTAACAGTCCATCCACTATTCCAGTACTCAGGAAAGAACCACACCAATATGGATGTTTGTATACAAGTATGTCCTTGTCTCTCAAGGCCCAAAAGGACCGTTTTAATTCACTTTACTTTACTGGATACCAATTTCTATTTGTACAGCAATACTATCCAAATCTTATTTTCTGAAACTATGCTTTCCCTCTACTCAGATCACATGGATTTTATAGAAATTTCAACCATATGGCCAAACAGATTCAAAGGTGAACACTGAATCCGAACTATACCAATCAATCCATATTCCCTCCTATAAATTCCTTTTGAATAAACATGCTTAAATTGTGTTCCTGGGCTTCCCCTGGTGGTCCAGTGGGTAAGGACACCACCTTGAAGTGCAAAGGGCGCCGGTTCGATCCCTGGCCTGGGAAGATCCCACGTGCCGCGGAGCGGCTGGACCGATGTGCCCAACTACTGAGTCGGAGCTATGGAGGGCATGCACCCAGAGCCGGTGCTCTGCAACGCCAGACGCCACCGCGATGGGAGGCCCACAGGAGCCAAAGAACAAAGACGGATGAAAATAGAGAAATGAAAGACCAATAGAAGTGGCCCGCCTGCTCCCCTCCCTCCCCAACCCGACCCCCGCCCAAAATAAATAAATAATAATAATAATAATAAAAATTGTGTTCCTGTCACACAAAGCCTAATAAGTCCCACCATAATTATATGCAAGCAAAACAGATGTACAAGGTATATTTTAATAGGTTGCAGATGGCCATGTGGTTTCATATAGTAGTATTTGAAAAGTATGGGAAAAGAAATCTAGGCAAAAAAGACAAGCAGGGCTTCCCCTGGTGGTCCAGTGGGTAAGAACACCGCCTTGCAGTGCAAGGGGCTCCAGTTCAATCCCTGGCCTGGGAAGATCCCACGTCCCGCGGAGCGGCTGGACTGATGTGTCCAATCACTGAGCCGGAGCTCTGGAGCGCATGCGCCCAGAGCTGGTGTTCTGCGACAGCGGAGGCCACTGCGATGGGAGGCCCACAGGAGCCAAAGAACAAAGACGGATGAAAATAGAGAAATGAAAGACCAATAGAGGGCTTCCCCTGGTGGTCCAGTGGGTGGGGACACCGCCTTGCAGTGCGGGGGGCGCCAGTTCGAGCCGTGGCCTGGGAGGATTCCACGTGCCGCGGAGCGGCTGGACTGATGTGTCCAGTCGCCGAGCCGGAGCTCTGGAGCTCATGCGCCCAGAGCCGGCGCTCTGTGACAATAGATGGGAGGCCTACATGGGCCAAAGAACAAAGACGGATGAAAGTGGAGAAATGAAAGACCGATGGAGGTGGCCCGCCCGCTCCCCTCCCTCCCCAACCCTCACCCAAAATAAATAAATAAATAAATCTTTAAAAAAAAAAAAAAAAAGACAAGCAAATCTGAAAAGCTGATAATAATTTCCAAGATAAATACTACACTGAAAGAAAAAACAAGTAGACAAAACACTTACTTGAAATAATTATAGAAAAAAAAAAAAAAAGAATGATACAAGTACTTACAGTCAAATCATGGTTTCAAAGGAAATAGAAGAATGTTTTATAACTACAATAGAAAGTCATCACAGGACAGAGAGGAATTTACAGTGGTTAGCACATTGTGATTACTGCTACATATTATAATATTTCTGTCATAAAAATTGACCACAATATAGGAAAAAATTTTAATCTAAGAATTTATATTAGGGAGGTGAGATGTGTAGAGTGACTATAGTAGATCATACTACTGTTACCAATTTTCTCATCCCTATTACAGAATTGTACATTTATGCCTCTTGCCATGCTGACTTTGTAGTATCTCCAACTGGAGTTAAGCAAAATATTTTCCTGCCCAAATAAGTATGGGTTTAGCCATGTAATTTGCTTCAGTCAATGAATATCACTAAACAAAACATGAGCAGAAACTTCAAATGTACCTGAGTTCTTTAGTTTGGTCTCCTGAATTTCTGCCATTTATCGTAAGAATAAATGCAAGGAAGCCAATGAACCCAAAATGCAACATGACAAAAAGGCCTGAATCGAAACTACTGCCCAAAAAGTCTCCCTCACAGACCTACAGAACAAGTATTAAAAACTAAATGTTTGTTGCTATAAGCCAAACACTCCAGCACTGTTATACAGCATTTCCAGAGTAATAGCTAGTTTAGAGACTTACTGTATTTAAATTTCTTCAGCATTATTATACTATCTTCAAATAAAAATCAGATAAAGCCATCATTGCAGATAACAAATCAATCTCCAAGAAGAGACTAATATACTGAAACTATTACCTAAAAAAATCTAGCAGTTTGTATAATTTTCATTTATATTCCACTGAATTACAAAGCACTTCAATAGGTTAACCTTCTATTACTAATATTCAACTTTAAGCATACTCAACTGTGGTAAAACTTTGACCTATGCCTTATATTGCAGTTTAGAAAATCCTACTCAATAAGATCCCCTAGACAGTAATACAAATGAAAAATATTTTGAAAACAAATACAATAAAAAATTATAATAAAGGCCAACTTGAACTCTAGAGCTTCCTCTTTGTTTTTCTGCCATAACTATATACGCAATACAAAAAGGCAAAATTGGGCTTCCCCTGGTGGTCCAGTGGGTAAGGACACCACCTTGCAGTGCAAAGGGCTCCAGTTCGATCCCTGGCCTGGGAAGATCCCACATGCCGCGGAACAGCTGGACCCATGTGTCCAATTACCGAGCCAGAGCTCTGGAGCGCATGCGCCTAGAGCTGGCGCTCTGCAACGACAGACGCCACCGCGATGGGAGGCCCACAGGAGCCAAAGAACAAAGACGGATGAAAACAGAGAAATGAAAGACCAATAGAAGTGGCCCGCCTGCTCCCCTCCCCAACCCGACCCCGCCCAAAATTAATTAATTAATTAATTTTAAAATTATTAATTTTAAAAAACCAAAAAGGCAAAATGGTTGTCTGAGAAGGCCTTATAAACAGCTGAGAAAAGAGATGCAAAAAGCAAAGGAGATAAGGAAAGATATACCATCTGAACACAGAGTTTCAGAGAAAAGCAAGGAGAGATAAGAAAGCCTTCGTAAGTGAACAGTGCAAAGAAACAGAGGAAAGCAACAGAATGGGAAAGACTAGAGACCTCTACAAGAAAATCAGAGATACCACAGGGACATTTCATGCAAAGATGGGCACAAAAAGGACAGAAATGGTATGGACCTAACAGAAACAGCAGAGATTAAGAAGAGATGGCAAGAAAACACAGAACAAAACTAAAAACATCCAGCACTGTTATACAGCATTTCCAGAGTAATAGCTAGTTTAGAGACTTACTGTATTTAAATTTCTTCAGCATTATTATACTATCTTCAAATAAAAATCAGATAAAGCCATCATTGCAGATAACAAATCAATCTCCAAGAAGAGACTAATATACTGAAACTATTACCTAAAAAAATCTAGCAGTTTGTATAATTTTCATTTATATTCCACTGAATTACAAAGCACTTCAATAGGTTAACCTTCTATTACTAATATTCAACTTTAAGCATACTCAACTGTGGTAAAACTTTGACCTATGCCTTATATTGCAGTTTAGAAAATCCTACTCAATAAGATCCCCTAGACAGTAATACAAATGAAAAATATTTTGAAAACAAATACAATAAAAAATTATAATAAAGGCCAACTTGAACTCTAGAGCTTCCTCTTTGTTTTTCTGCCATAACTATATACGCAATACAAAAAGGCAAAATTGGGCTTCCCCTGGTGGTCCAGTGGGTAAGGACACCACCTTGCAGTGCAAAGGGCTCCAGTTCGATCCCTGGCCTGGGAAGATCCCACATGCCGCGGAACAGCTGGACCCATGTGTCCAATTACCGAGCCAGAGCTCTGGAGCGCATGCGCCTAGAGCTGGCGCTCTGCAACGACAGACGCCACCGCGATGGGAGGCCCACAGGAGCCAAAGAACAAAGACGGATGAAAACAGAGAAATGAAAGACCAATAGAAGTGGCCCGCCTGCTCCCCTCCCCAACCCGACCCCGCCCAAAATTAATTAATTAATTAATTTTAAAATTATTAATTTTAAAAAACCAAAAAGGCAAAATGGTTGTCTGAGAAGGCCTTATAAACAGCTGAGAAAAGAGATGCAAAAAGCAAAGGAGATAAGGAAAGATATACCATCTGAACACAGAGTTTCAGAGAAAAGCAAGGAGAGATAAGAAAGCCTTCGTAAGTGAACAGTGCAAAGAAACAGAGGAAAGCAACAGAATGGGAAAGACTAGAGACCTCTACAAGAAAATCAGAGATACCACAGGGACATTTCATGCAAAGATGGGCACAAAAAGGACAGAAATGGTATGGACCTAACAGAAACAGCAGAGATTAAGAAGAGATGGCAAGAAAACACAGAACAACTATACAAAAAAGATCTCAGTGAGCCAGATGACCACAACGGTGTGATCACTCACCTAGAGGCAGACATCCTAGAGTCAAGGGGGCCTTAGGAAGCATCACCACAAACAAAGCTAGTGGAGGTGCTCCAGCTGAGCTATTTGAAATTCTAAAAGATGCTGCCACTAAAGTGCTGCACTCAATATGTCAGCAAATTCAGAAAACTCAACAGTGCTCTCAGGATTGGAAAAGGTAAGTTTTCATAACAACACCAAAGATGGGAAATACCAAAGAATGCTCCAACTACTGCATTACTACACTCATTTCACATGCTAGCAAAGTAATACTCAAAATCCTCCAAACTAGACTTCAACAGTACGTAAACCAAGAACTTCCAGATGTACAAGCTGGATTTAAAAATTGCAGAGGAACCAGAGGTCAAATTGTCAACATCCACTGAATCATATAAAGAGCAAAAGAATTCCAGAAAAACATCTACTTCTGCTTCATTGACTATGTGAAAAGCTTTGAGTGTATGGATCAAAATTAACTGTGGAAAATTCTGAAAGAGATGGGAATACCAAACCACCTTACCTGCCTCCTGAGAAACCTGTAGTCAGGTCAAGAAGCAACAGTCAGAACTGGACATGGAGGAACGAACGGACTGGTTCCAAATTGGAAAAGGAGCACGTCAAGGCTGTATACTGTCACCCTGCTTATTTAATTTAAATGCAGAGTACATCATGTGAAATGCAGGTCTGGATGAAGCACCAGCATTGCCAGGAGAAACATCAATAACCTCAGGTATGCAGGTGACACTACCCTTTTGGCAGAAAGCAAAGAGGAACTAAAGACCTTCAGAGAAAAGCAAGGAGAGATAAGAAAGCCTTAAGTGAACAGTGCAAAGAAACAGAGGAAAGCAACAGAATGGGAAAGACTAGAGACCTCTACAAGAAAATCAGAGATACCACAGGGACATTTCATGCAAAGATGGGCACAAAAAGGACAGAAATGGTATGGACCTAACAGAAACAGCAGAGATTAAGAAGAGATGGCAAGAAAACACAGAACAACTATACAAAAAAGATCTCAGTGAGCCAGATGACCACAACGGTGTGATCACTCACCTAGAGGCAGACATCCTAGAGTCAAGGGGGCCTTAGGAAGCATCACCACAAACAAAGCTAGTGGAGGTGCTCCAGCTGAGCTATTTGAAATTCTAAAAGATGCTGCCACTAAAGTGCTGCACTCAATATGTCAGCAAATTCAGAAAACTCAACAGTGCTCTCAGGATTGGAAAAGGTAAGTTTTCATAACAACACCAAAGATGGGAAATACCAAAGAATGCTCCAACTACTGCATTACTACACTCATTTCACATGCTAGCAAAGTAATACTCAAAATCCTCCAAACTAGACTTCAACAGTACGTAAACCAAGAACTTCCAGATGTACAAGCTGGATTTAAAAATTGCAGAGGAACCAGAGGTCAAATTGTCAACATCCACTGAATCATATAAAGAGCAAAAGAATTCCAGAAAAACATCTACTTCTGCTTCATTGACTATGTGAAAAGCTTTGAGTGTATGGATCAAAATTAACTGTGGAAAATTCTGAAAGAGATGGGAATACCAAACCACCTTACCTGCCTCCTGAGAAACCTGTAGTCAGGTCAAGAAGCAACAGTCAGAACTGGACATGGAGGAACGAACGGACTGGTTCCAAATTGGAAAAGGAGCACGTCAAGGCTGTATACTGTCACCCTGCTTATTTAATTTAAATGCAGAGTACATCATGTGAAATGCAGGTCTGGATGAAGCACCAGCATTGCCAGGAGAAACATCAATAACCTCAGGTATGCAGGTGACACTACCCTTTTGGCAGAAAGCAAAGAGGAACTAAAGAGCTTCCTGAAAGAGGTAAAAGAGGAGAGTGAAAAAGGTGGCTTAAAATTCATCATTCAAAAAACGGAGATCAAGGCATCTGGTCCCATCATTTCATGGCAAACAGATGGGCAAACGATGAAAATAGTGACAAACTTTATCTTCTCAGGCTGCAAAATCACTGTGGATTGCAACAGGCAGCTATGAAATTAAAACACACTTGCTCTTTGGAAGAAAAGCTATGACAAACCTAGATAGCATATTCAAAAGCAGAGACATCACTTTGCTGACAAAAGTCTGTATAGTCAAAGCTATGGTTTTCCCAGTAGTCATGTATGAATGTGAGTTGAACCATAAAGAAGGCTGAGTGCTGAAGAACTGATGTCTTTGAACTGTGGTGTTGGAGAAGATTCTTGAGAGTCCCTCGAAATGCAAGGAGAGCAAACCAGTCAATCTTAAAGGAAATCAACCCTGAATACTCATTGGAAGGACTGATGCTGAAGCTGAAGTTCCAATACTTTGGCCACTTGATGCGAAGAGCTGACTCACTGGAAAGACCCTGATGTTGGGAAAAATAGAAGGAGAAGGGGATGACAGAGGACGAGATAGTTGGATGGCATCACTGAGTCAATGGACATGATTTTGAGCAAACTCCAGGAGATGGTGAAGGACAGAGAAGCCTAGCATGTTGGAGTCCATGGGGTCTCAGAGTCAGACACAATTAAATGACTGAACTGAACTGATTCAAGAGTAAGGTTGATAAAGTTATATGCATTATACAATCACTTCTTGCCTGGAAAACTAAGGACTGTCAGTTAAGCAATTCAGTCTGTATTTCAGAAACTTGGCATAAGATCAATAGACAGCTTTGTGCCCAGCAGGTATGGGCATTTGGTCAAGAGGAAAAAATCCATCATGTGACAGACCACACTAGGGAGTCCACTTAACTCCAGCCCCCTTCCTCTACTGGTCTAATAAAACCATCTAATACTTCTTATGTTGTGTGTGGCTGCCCAAAGCACATAACACACTCAATAATCTTGAGTTCTTCCCAGCCCACTGTGTAACCTCAGGTATGCAGGTGACACTACCCTTTTGGCAGAAAGCAAAGAGGAACTAAAGAGCTTCCTGAAAGAGGTAAAAGAGGAGAGTGAAAAAGGTGGCTTAAAATTCATCATTCAAAAAACGGAGATCAAGGCATCTGGTCCCATCATTTCATGGCAAACAGATGGGCAAACGATGAAAATAGTGACAAACTTTATCTTCTCAGGCTGCAAAATCACTGTGGATTGCAACAGGCAGCTATGAAATTAAAACACACTTGCTCTTTGGAAGAAAAGCTATGACAAACCTAGATAGCATATTCAAAAGCAGAGACATCACTTTGCTGACAAAAGTCTGTATAGTCAAAGCTATGGTTTTCCCAGTAGTCATGTATGAATGTGAGTTGAACCATAAAGAAGGCTGAGTGCTGAAGAACTGATGTCTTTGAACTGTGGTGTTGGAGAAGATTCTTGAGAGTCCCTCGAAATGCAAGGAGAGCAAACCAGTCAATCTTAAAGGAAATCAACCCTGAATACTCATTGGAAGGACTGATGCTGAAGCTGAAGTTCCAATACTTTGGCCACTTGATGCGAAGAGCTGACTCACTGGAAAGACCCTGATGTTGGGAAAAATAGAAGGAGAAGGGGATGACAGAGGACGAGATAGTTGGATGGCATCACTGAGTCAATGGACATGATTTTGAGCAAACTCCAGGAGATGGTGAAGGACAGAGAAGCCTAGCATGTTGGAGTCCATGGGGTCTCAGAGTCAGACACAATTAAATGACTGAACTGAACTGATTCAAGAGTAAGGTTGATAAAGTTATATGCATTATACAATCACTTCTTGCCTGGAAAACTAAGGACTGTCAGTTAAGCAATTCAGTCTGTATTTCAGAAACTTGGCATAAGATCAATAGACAGCTTTGTGCCCAGCAGGTATGGGCATTTGGTCAAGAGGAAAAAATCCATCATGTGACAGACCACACTAGGGAGTCCACTTAACTCCAGCCCCCTTCCTCTACTGGTCTAATAAAACCATCTAATACTTCTTATGTTGTGTGTGGCTGCCCAAAGCACATAACACACTCAATAATCTTGAGTTCTTCCCAGCCCACTGTGTCCATGGGAAAGCCATCTCACTTCTGTGAACACACTGGTTTATCTGAAAAATAAGAGGCATCCCCAAAATCTCGAAGCTCTAAAAAAAAATTACACATCATTTATTTTCTGAATATATCTACAGATGAAGAAGAAACAGGACATAGACGAAAAGGCTGAGGCAAAGAGAAATTAAGAGATTTCTCTAAAATTTATAGAGTCAGAAGTATAATTTAGAAATACTCCATTAAGAAATCTATTTACTAGCAAATTACCTTTCCAAGAGGTGGAAACTATTACACTACTGTAACTGAAAGTAGGGTCCAGCTCCTCACTATTCAAAAGCCAACAAAGAAGCAAGGTTGGTGGAAAGGCTTTATCTTGGATGCTGGCAACTGAAAAGGGGGTAGGGGATTAGAGGGGTTCGGCCTGTCCAAAGGCCTAACTACCTCCCCCTGACAATCAGTAGACTAGAGCTTATATAGGCTAAGAAAGGGGCTGCATGGAGAAAACCAGTTCTTGGAATTGTGGCAGCTTATGCCATGGCCACAGTCTGGTCATCCATCATGTAGCTAACTTCTTCCACCTGTCAAGGATTTCGGTATCTTATAAAACAGCGCACAGGATACGGTTCAAAATATTATCTAAAGCCCTTGAGAAGGAACTAAACATCCTTAACTATCTTTATGATTTTATTATTTGGTCTTCTTTGATTGCTTTCATTTCTGCAGTTCTTACTTTTTTGATTAAATTTACTGTTTGGCTAAAGACAAAAGGAAGGTAGAGGATGTGGGGGACCAGGCCCACACTCCATTTCACTATTACAAACATTTTCATCAAATTATCTCTTCTGCCTTCATATAATATACTCTAGAAAACATACCAAAATATAACACTAAGCAGAATTAAGAGGGAAAAGGAGTGAATTAATATTTCTTGTGTATTTCCGACATAACTGGCACTAACTTCACAGAATAAATGGTTATTATCAAT
The DNA here is from genome assembly GCA_022376925.1 of Tragulus kanchil. Classification (NCBI taxonomy): domain Eukaryota; kingdom Metazoa; phylum Chordata; class Mammalia; order Artiodactyla; family Tragulidae; genus Tragulus; species Tragulus kanchil. The sequence goes on from JAIOJX010000024.1 coordinate 31,440,861, forward strand.
TTGTTAGTTCTAGTATGGAAAGACTCAAAGTAGTAAACAAAACTTCATGAACTTCATAACCAGACGTGGTTCCTGAAGCTAAGGAAAAGAATGTCCCTGTTGCCTTCTTCAACTATCTGATCCATACAAGCTCAGCAGTCATGGGAGACTCAGTAATTGCTCAAGAAGGCATTGCCCAAGCATCAGCACAACTCAGGAAATGAAGCCAAAAGATTTTTTTTTTTTTCTATTAAAGCCTACCAGTAGACTTGAATTCTGTCTTGGAAGCATAGGTCCTTCTGGGTATACCAGAACACTAAGTATTTCTGAGATGTCTGACTTACCTTTCTGCCCATGAGGAGAAATTTAAATGTGCAGTACCTAAAGGTTTCTTGGCCTGCAGTGTGAATGTATGTTTGTATGTATGTATGTATTTATGTTGGCTTAGTTCTATAGAATTACTGATCCATAAAAGATTAAAATTTCATGAAAATCCCTCAAACTAGGTTTCAATAAAAGCAATTTTTCCTTGATTTTAGAATGTCTAACAAAGGAAAAGTATACATTTCATACTGCTTCCTAATCTTTTCAGTAAAATGACTCAACAGGATGCTTATGGTGAAAGTTAAGAAACGTGAAAAACAAATTTTGAAATACTAAAAGAAGGATTTTCAAATTCTGTTGCACAAAAATAAAGCATCAAGAATAATCGGAAGGCCTTCCCTGGTGGTCCAGTGGGTAAAGAGTCCGCCTTGCAGTGCAAGGGGCACCGATTCCATCCCTGGCCTGGGAAGATCCTACATGCAACAGAGCAGCTGGACCAGTGTGTCCAATTACGAGCCAGTGCTCTGGAGTGCATGTGCCCAGAGCCGGTGCTCTGCAGCGTGAGAGGCCACTGCAATGGGAGGCCCACACAGGCCAAAGAGCAAAGATGGATGAAAAATAAATTTTAAAAAAAAATCAATAAAAAGAGGTCAAAAATTAAAAAAAAAAAAAGAAGAAGAAGAAGAATCTGAGGAAGCTAGTATTTCCTAAATAGTAAAACTTCCTAAGTTTATAGTTTCTGTGAACTTTTTTGTATAATGTCATATGTCTACAAAAGCAAAAGGGAATAGGGTCTTGCTGACCTGAAACTATAAACTACAAAATGAGTCACTGCTGAATGGAAAAATTAAGTAAAAATTGTTCTAGTATTGGTTTTTGCAAGTTTTCACTCTCACAAGGCAAACAAAACCCAAAGATACTTTATATTATTAGAAGAGTAAATTATTCAATGGCTTCATAACTGTTTCTATTGAATACCCTACCTGAAGGATGTTTTTTAAATGCTTTCTGATGTTTTAAACAGGAAGAATGTGGCAAAGTCTAAACCATCAGAAACCCATTATTTGAAGGTTTCTCACGGTCCTAAATCTGCAAGTTTACCTTGCTTCATCATGCCTTTGAATCTGGGTTACAAGCCACAATAGGCTTTCTGCCATACTGAAGGCAAAGGATAGAATGTTACAGCCTCAGGGTTTCCAATGTCATTCACACAGAATCCAGTTACTTTTTTAGAAGTTTTCACTGTTGTTGCTAATGTTGAACACTTATCATTTTGACAGGCATATGGGATATCCAAGAGACATTTCAAACTCAACACATCATACTTTCAAACTTTTCCCTACCAACCTTATCTAAGTCATCCCACACCATCCTCCTATAGATTTTCTCATCTTGACTGATGGGCAACTCCATTCTTCTAATTGCTCCAGCCAAAAATGTTAAGAATCATGCTACTCCTTTCTCTTTGTCCCCTTGATTAATCAGTCTCTCTTTCCTTCACTCCCTTCCCCTCTGACTTTATAGCTATACTGCTGAGAGTGCTAAATCTTAGACAAGTGGATAGGAAGATCAGGGAATCCCAAAGAAAGAGGAGGAGGAGTGGGAATACTTAGCCTACATGCCTTCACCTTGGCTGTCACACCTATGGGTACAATCTGTTTTGCCTAAGACTTTCTTCAAGTCCAGAGCTAATGATTATAACAACAACATATCTTGATACTTCTATCATGTTTCTCCTTAACTGTTCCTTTGGGCTAATCTCATACCTATGTTAATTATCTCAAGATGTATGTTGTGGATGTGGGTCTGGTAAGACCTTTACAACCTTGAGATATGCTTTTGTTCTACTGCTAATAACCAACTGAAAAAGCACATAATGTCCCGCCTAAACTAGTGAAGTGAGTACTCTCCTACCCACTTTCAGTACCTTTCTCTGGAAGCCTTCTCTATCCCTTTTTGATTTACTAAAACTTCTTCTGCATGAAGCTCTGAGTGACCAAAGCCACATCTTTTGGTCCTGAAGTATAACTGTCTCCTTCAGCGGTCACAAATCTGACACTGTTCACTGTGAACTATCACTGTTATCAGACTGCTTAGGCTCTGCCTTTGAATCATATCCAGAAATCATCTATTTCTCATCACTTCCTCTGCCACTACCCAGGTTTAGCCACCATCAGCTCTTACCTAGATTATTCTAAGTCTCCTAACTAATCTCCCTGCTTCTTTACTTGGTCCTCTATGGTCTAATTTCAAAAGTAACCAGAATGATTCTTTCAATTTAGTTTTTACCAGTCCTCTGAACCCTCCAATCACTTCTCCATTTCACTCATATAAAAGCCAAGCAATCTTCAATGCCATTACATTCCTGTACTACAAACTTACCCCTTATCATTATTTTCCTTACCTCATCTTACCTTACCTTGATGACCTATTCCCTACAATTCCCTGCCTGGTTGACTCAACTCTACCTAAGATGATCGCCTCACTTTCTCTCAAAAAGTACTGACACACGTGCTCTGACTGTTTCAAAACACAACACTCTTCTTCCAGATGTCTGCTTGATTAAGACTTTCAGTCCCCTGTTCATAACTTCACTGAAATCTCATCTTCCTGACTTACCCTGATTACTTAAATCACGGTTCCCCACCTGCTTCCCCACCCACTTCCAATCCCCCTTATTCTGCACTACTTAACTCTTTTCCCAGAACACTTATTTGCTAGCATACAATCTACTTCACATTTGTATTACATTTACTGCTATACTACAGTGTATTAATAGCATCTTAAAAGGCGAGGATCTTTGTTTTATTCATTGATGTAACCCAAGCACCTAAAAGAAAATCTGGCATGTAGGAGATAGGTAAAGGTTTCCTGAATAAATGAATGAATGAATGTTCAAGATGAATAAACTCAAACTCCCTAAAACCCAAAAAGCTCTCTAGTACCCTCCAGCCTGATCAGGACTTTGTCTCTAAAGGGACATGAGAAGAGCAGCGATGGTCTATTTCATTAGGTAACTAACCAGCATACATTCTTGACCTTACACAGTACCTCCAAGGGTTTATAATATAATAAACTAGAAGACAGAATGAATGAAAATGTTAAGAGACTTTCTCATCAAGTTTCCCATTTATGCAACACAAACGATAACACTGACTAGAGAGTAGTCATATTCAGAAACTATTGTTGGTATTTTTGAGAATGTGAGTATGGTGGTATCATTCTGAGAGGGTCCTTTAGCAATACATAGTGAAATATTTATGAATTAAATGATATGGTATCTGATACTTATTTCCATAACCTGGGGTAAACACAGGGGAAACTAGATTATCATCATTTTAAAAACTTCTGAGTTGATAAAAGGTCATAGAAACACTTGGATCATTTGCACTGATTTTGTATACATTTGGAAATTATCAGAAAAAGAAAAAAACAAAGTAAGAATAATATAGAAAGTTTTTTAAAAAATTAAAGCATAAAAACAAAAGCCTGTATCTTTTCAGCATCTAACACATTACTGGCACCTAAGTAATACGTAAAATAAAAAAATGATGAAAGACTAAAGTTCACGTCAAAACTAAACAATAGTTTCTATTATAAACTAGATGATCGCCTCACTTTCTCTCAAAAAGTACTGACACACGTGCTCTGACTGTTTCAAAACACAACACTCTTCTTCCAGATGTCTGCTTGATTAAGACTTTCAGTCCCTGTTCATAACTTCACTGAAATCTCATCTTCCTGACTTACCCTGATTACTTAAATCACGGTTCCCCACCTGTTTCCCGCACCCACTTCCAATCCCCCTTATTCTGCACTACTTAACTCTTTTCCCAGAACACTTATTTGCTAGCATACAATCTACTTCACATTTGTATTACATTTACTGCTATACTACAGTGTATTAATAGCATCTTAAAAGGCGAGGATCTTTGTTTTATTCATTGATGTAACCCAAGCACCTAAAAGAAAATCTGGCATGTAGGAGATAGGTAAAGGTTTCCTGAATAAATGAATGAATGAATGTTCAAGATGAATAAACTCAAACTCCCTAAAACCCAAAAAGCTCTCTAGTACCCTCCAGCCTGATCAGGACTTTGTCTCTAAAGGGACATGAGAAGAGCAGCGATGGTCTATTTCATTAGGTAACTAACCAGCATACATTCTTGACCTTACACAGTACCTCCAAGGGTTTATAATATAATAAACTAGAAGACAGAATGAATGAAAATGTTAAGAGACTTTCTCATCAAGTTTCCCATTTATGCAACACAAACGATAACACTGACTAGAGAGTAGTCATATTCAGAAACTATTGTTGGTATTTTTGAGAATGTGAGTATGGTGGTATCATTCTGAGAGGGTCCTTTAGCAATACATAGTGAAATATTTATGAATTAAATGATATGGTATCTGATACTTATTTCCATAACCTGGGGTAAACACAGGGGAAACTAGATTATCATCATTTTAAAAACTTCTGAGTTGATAAAAGGTCATAGAAACACTTGGATCATTTGCACTGATTTTGTATACATTTGGAAATTATCAGAAAAAGAAAAAAACAAAGTAAGAATAATATAGAAAGTTTTTTAAAAAATTAAAGCATAAAAACAAAAGCCTGTATCTTTTCAGCATCTAACACATTACTGGCACCTAAGTAATACGTAAAATAAAAAAATGATGAAAGACTAAAGTTCACGTCAAAACTAAACAATAGTTTCTATTATAAACTACCATGATGAAAAGCAGATTGAAACAAAAATTAACAACCACTGTGAGGTCCTCATTCGGAGTCAAAGAAAAATGACATTCAAAGTGATGGTCACAGGAGAAGGAAATGACAACCCACTCCAGTATTCTTACCTGGGAAATCCCAGGGACAGAGGAGCCTGGTGGGCTACAGTCCATAGGGGTCACAAAAGAGTCAGACAAGACGTAGTGGCTAAACCAACCCCACGTGAAGCGAGTATATGCCTAAAGACAACGTGTGAAAAGGATAGTTGCCACACTAGCTAGGCTTCTTTTTGATGGCGGGGGGAGTCAAAGAAGACTTGGATTATTTCTCCATCAACTTCCATTTTATACTTATTTATAATGACCATTATTTTTTTTTTTACTAATTTTGTAAAACTATGGAAAATGAATAAAATTACTAAAAGTTTTGTGTAGTCAAGAATTCATAATATGATGGCTTTATTTTATGTGATATATTGAATTAAAACTAAAAAGAAAAAGTGATGGTCACAGCAACTTTGTATGGATGACTCAGACAGAATGGGGACCACAATGAAAAGTCTTCACCTTTTTCCAAGATAAAAGGCAGTGCATAAGAGAAGTCACTACAAAAAAAAAAAAAAAAAAGGCAGTGCATATGGACTACAGCCCACCAGACTCCTCTGTCTATGGGATTTCCCAGGCAGGAATACTGAAGCGGGTTGCCATTTCCTTATCTTCCCAGCTCAGGGATCGAACCCACATCTCCTGCATGGAATTCTTTACCAGATTCTTTACCACTGGGACACCTGGGAAGCCCAAAAGCCAGTGTACTATATTCCAAAAAGGTCACTTATATAAATGGAAACCATAATTAACAAGGACAAGAGAACATGGTTGAAATTTTATGTACAAAATATCACTGCAGCATAATTATTAAAAATATAAGGATTGGGGGCTTCCCTGGTGGTCCAGTGTGTAAGGACACCACCTTGCAGTGCAAGGGGCGCCGGTTCCATCCCTGACACGGGAAGATCCCACGTGCTGCAGAGCAGCTGGACCGATGTGTCCAATTACCGAGCCGGAGCTCTGGAGCGCATGCGCCCAGAGCCAGTGCTCTGCGACAACAGAGCCGCGGGCCAAAGAACAAAGATGGATGAAAATGGATAAATGAAAAGACCAATGGAGGTGGCCCGCCCACCCCTCTCCCTCCCCACCCCCCAAAATTAAATAAATAAATAAATAAATAAATGTTATATATGTGTGTGTGTGTATATATATGTGTGTGTGTATATATATATGGATTGATTCAGTAATTAAGACTCCACACTCCCACTGCAGGGGGACATAAGTTCAGTTCCTGGTTAGGGTATTAAGACCCTCAATGCTACAAGATGCAGCCAGGAGAAAAAACTGAAACAAAGGATTAATTCAACTAGAAAAGAAACACAGTGGGAAACAAACACTATCTCAATCCCATAAAGATCAATAAACAAAAACAAAAAAAACATTTTTAAGCATAGAAAATTTAAATCTTAGAATCACTAAGATAATATAAGCAAGATATAATAAAATTTTTATTCTTCAGAACATACCTTGTACCACCAGCAGCAATTCCAACAGTCTTCTCAACTAATTAAAAGTACTCTAGTAAATGATATTAACCTAATTTCAAGATGAGAGCTACCCATCTGGCTAATGTACAGATAAATGTTTGTTGGTTTTTTAATTCACATTTAAGTAACTAGAGATAAAAATCTAATGGACTAAGCACAAAAAGGTATAAAACTTTCCCTCAGGAATAAAAACTGTTATTCCTACCAGCTTACTCTCCTAATTTTCCAAAGAGTAAGATGAGACATATGTGTTTTACATTCTAGGAATACCAGATTGTTAGCTACCACCTACCTAGAACATACATAAAAACACCTAAGACTGTCTGACACATGGTAAATACCAAATAGGTACTAAATTAACAAAATTTAAAATCACTGAACACTTGGGACAAAACACATCAGAGCTACAATCACAGATTATTTAAAATGTAAAGATGAGACTATTACATATCAAAATCTTGCTGGTGTTATTCCACAACACTTTTACAGTAATAGTATTGTGAGCTTCCCTCAAAGCATCCAACAGCTACAATCTTAAAGTGTCAATTGAAAAGTTATTCAAAGTGTAAGAAATTCCAAAAAAAAAAAAAGTAATAACAGCTTAGGACACTAAGTACACAAAATAGTGCTAGTTATTATTATTTTGATATTTCTCTATTCATATAATTTTTACACTCATCCTACCTTTTTTATGCTAAATGCAGTCATTTATATCCACAGGTCAAAAATTATTTTCTGTTCTTCTCTGGTGATATCATCTGCTCCAGAGGGAAAAGGTCGGATCTCTGCCGCAGTACCCATCAAGTTGAAAATCCCCAATCTCCCCACTACCATGGATAGGTGCGTTGTCCCAACCAAGGGCTCATGGCCACCTAGGTAGTAAGCAAGTGAGTGGGCCTCCCTCCCCACTCAAGGACACTTTGTCTCTGGAAAGAATTTAACCAGTTACAGGATTTTCCTCAGCCTGTTATCTAGATATTTCACTCTTTCTTAGCTATGTATAAATAGAACATATCAACCACACACACACACACACACACAAACACACACACACACACACATAAATCAACCATGCTACTATTAGACATTTAATTTTTAAACATTTTCTGACATATATTCTCTATGAGGACAGCAGATAATCAGTATTGTTTTTTATTATTAAGCAAGACTGTCAAGCATAAAATACATTAAATAGCTTTCTTTTAGGCCAGTTGTATCTCATTTGTTGTTCAGTTGCTCAGTCATGTTAGACTCTGCAACCCCATGGACTGCACACGCCAGACTTCCCCATCCTTCACAATCTCCGGGAGTTTATTCAAATGCATATCCATTGAATCAGTGATGCCCAACCATCTTATCCTCTGTTGTCTCTTTTTCCTCCTACCTTCAATTATTCTATGCCAAAAAGGAAGTGGGGAGGAGCCCATTCATGAGCGTCAATAAAATAAACCAAATAGACTCCTTACATATACAGGCTAACAAAAACATACTAGCAAACTCCGCTGAAGCCAAAGAAAGCCAACAAATAGAGAACAATGTTCCAGAAGAGCAGAATTCAGAAAATAGACCATTATGTAACTAACTACATAGTGTAAAGATGCCAATTCCCTCCAAGGTGATTTACCAGTTCAGTTGAATTATATCAAAAATTTAAAAAGAAGTTCTTGGGGCTTCCCTGGTGGTCCAGTGGGTAAGGACACCACCTTGCAGTGCAAGGGGCACCAGTTCGAACCCTGCCTGGGAAGATCACACATGCCGCAGAGCGGCTGGACCGATGTGTCCAATTACCAAGCCGGAGGTCTAGAGTGCATGCACCCAGAGCCACTGCTCTGCAACAACAGAGGCCACCGCGATGGGAGGCCCACACGGGCCAAAAAAAAAAAGAACAAAGATGGATGAAAATAGATAAATGAAAGACCAACAGAAGTGGCCCGCCCGCCTCCTCCCTCCCTAACCACCCCCCCCCCAAAAAAAAAGAAGTTCTTGAAACTTAACAAAATAACCTCCATCACAATTTTAGAAAAGAAGCAGGCGTCCCCTGGTGGTCCAGTGGATAAGGACACCGCCTTGCAGTGCAAGGGGCACCAGTTCGAACCCTGCCTGGGAAGATCACACATGCCGCAGAGCGGCTGGACCGATGTGTCCAATTACCAAGCCGGAGGTCTAGAGTGCATGCACCCAGAGCCACTGCTCTGCAACAACAGAGGCCACCGCGATGGGAGGCCCACACGGGCCAAAAAAAAAAAGAACAAAGATGGATGAAAATAGATAAATGAAAGACCAACAGAAGTGGCCCGCCCGCCCTCCTCCCTCCCTAACCACCCCCCCCCCAAAAAAAAAGAAGTTCTTGAAACTTAACAAAATAACCTCCATCACAATTTTAGAAAAGAAGCAGGCGTCCCCTGGTGGTCCAGTGGATAAGGACACCGCCTTGCAGTGCAAGGGGCGCCAGTTCGATCCCTGGCCTGGGAAGATCCCAAGTGCAGCGGAATGGCTGGACTGATGTGTCCAATCACCGAACCAGAGCTCTGGAGCCGATGCGCCCAACAGACGCCACCGCGATGGGAGGCCCGCAGGAGCCAAAGATGAAAACAGAGAAATGAAAGACCAATAGAAGTGGCCCGCCCGCTCCCCTCCCTCCCCAACCCGACCCCCGCCCAAAATAAATAAATTAATTAATTTTAAAAAAAAAAGAAAAAGAAAAGAAGCTCTTGTGAAACTTAACAAAATAAGCTTTGGGATGGTGGTTAAGTGCATAAGCTCTAAAGCCAGACTGCATGGGTTGAAATTCTGGTTCCTCATCTTAATGTGATCGCAAACTAAGTACTAAACCTTTCTGCATCTCAATTTTTCTGTCTCTAAAGTCACAATGTAACACCAACATCACTGGGTTGTTATGAGGACTGAATGTACCTATATATGTTATAAAAGAAAAAGAAAAACATGAACTTGATCCACATTATGAATTCAGTAAATGTAAAGTGAAATCAACTTTGCTGTATAGCAGAAACTAAAGAACACTATAAATCAACTACACTCCAATAAAAAATATTTTTAATATCTGGAAGGAAGTGTGGGGAAAATAATCAAGAGGGGAAAATCAAAGGGGAAAATAATGAAATACCCACACTTGTGGGTAAGTAGGTATGCTACCACATAGAAAATAGGTTAAAATTATGTAACACTGCTATAAGAAATTGCAAGTGTATCAAAGAAACAGAAAAGAGAATCCAAGAACCTACCAGTGTAAGAAAGAATCTGGCATACGATAAAAGTGGCATGTTACAAACCACTGGTAAAAGGACAAGTTTATTCAAAACATTAGCAGAAGGGGGAATTATTCAGTAAAAGATGATGGGATAACTATTAAGGAAAAAAATATAATTTGATCCCTACCTGAAACCAACCTCCAAATAAATGCTAAAAAAGATTCATGACTAGGGAAATAAACTATGACTATTTCTGATATCAGGGTGGAGAAAATTAAGCACATATAAAGGAAGAAGCTATAAAGAAAATGACTAACAAATTTAAATTCATTATTCTACATATTGAATAATCTGAGCAAAATTTAAACATAAAAATTTGAAACATGACAAAATAGTATTAAATATTTAACAGAAATAAATTTTAAAACAATGACTACTTCAATCAAAGATGAAATAAAAGATAAAAAGACAAATGACCAATAAACATATAAAGTCTTTTTTTCCATCCATTCTCTCTCTTTCCCAACTATTCGGTAACCCCAATCCCTAGTCTCTGGAGTGGGAAGGTAAGCAGGCAGAAGGGAGAAAGGGGTACCAGTCTCTACTGAATTCTAAGTCAATTAATTTAATACCTTTTACTTTAACATTTTGTTCCAAGAGGGGTGCTAAGTCATTAGTCAGTTAACATGGCACTTTCTTCATAACATTTCAGGAAAGAATATAAGCATGTCATCACATTGTAACACCAACATCACTGGGTTGTTATGAGGACTGAATGTACCTATATATGTTATAAAAGAAAAAGAAAAACATGAACTTGATCCACATTATGAATTCAGTAAATGTAAAGTGAAATCAACTTTGCTGTATAGCAGAAACTAAAGAACACTATAAATCAACTACACTCCAATAAAAAATATTTTTAATATCTGGAAGGAAGTGTGGGGAAAATAATCAAGAGGGGAAAATCAAAGGGGAAAATAATGAAATACCCACACTTGTGGGTAAGTAGGTATGCTACCACATAGAAAATAGGTTAAAATTATGTAACACTGCTATAAGAAATTGCAAGTGTATCAAAGAAACAGAAAAGAGAATCCAAGAACCTACCAGTGTAAGAAAGAATCTGGCATACGATAAAAGTGGCATGTTACAAACCACTGGTAAAAGGACAAGTTTATTCAAAACATTAGCAGAAGGGGGAATTATTCAGTAAAAGATGATGGGATAACTATTAAGGAAAAAAATATAATTTGATCCCTACCTGAAACCAACCTCCAAATAAATGCTAAAAAAGATTCATGACTAGGGAAATAAACTATGACTATTTCTGATATCAGGGTGGAGAAAATTAAGCACATATAAAGGAAGAAGCTATAAAGAAAATGACTAACAAATTTAAATTCATTATTCTACATATTGAATAATCTGAGCAAAATTTAAACATAAAAATTTGAAACATGACAAAATAGTATTAAATATTTAACAGAAATAAATTTTAAAACAATGACTACTTCAATCAAAGATGAAATAAAAGATAAAAAGACAAATGACCAATAAACATATAAAGTCTTTTTTTCCATCCATTCTCTCTCTTTCCCAACTATTCGGTAACCCCAATCCCTAGTCTCTGGAGTGGGAAGGTAAGCAGGCAGAAGGGAGAAAGGGGTACCAGTCTCTACTGAATTCTAAGTCAATTAATTTAATACCTTTTACTTTAACATTTTGTTCCAAGAGGGGTGCTAAGTCATTAGTCAGTTAACATGGCACTTTCTTCATAACATTTCAGGAAAGAATATAAGCATGTCATCACATTGAATCTACAAAAGAATGCACAAGGGAAGAGAGAGAAGTTGCTCTCCCTCTGGAGAGTATGGCCATACAGACATGAGGCCTATCAGAGCTCTCAGATGTCAAGGAAAGGGAAACGAACGTTTCTAGAAAAAGTGGAAAAAAGGTTGTTACTCCACTACAGGCTAAAGAACCTAAAGAGACATGCTTAGCAGTTCACATTTAGTTTGGATCAAAAATAACAGTAAACTGAAAAATAACATTTTGAAAATACTTTTCAAAGAACCAGTTACTAAGACATATAATAGGCTGGACAAATAAAGTAGATAAGTTCTGCACCTACTATTGACTTCTGTCTACTTGTATAAGAAATTTAAACATATTTTTATTGTCCAGGGAAAGTAAATGTGATAGAAAATCATAACGCCTTATATAAATCTTACTGAAACTGTTCAGACAGAAAGAGAGCTAAAGCTTCTCTAGGAAGAAAAATGATCATTTTTAGCTGGTCAAAAAAAAAAAAAAAAAAAAGAATAATGTTTCATGAAATCTTAACTACTTAAATAAATTAATAAAATTTAAAAAACAAAACCTTAACTACTCATGAAGGAGGAAGGAGTGAATCATTAAGTTATGAAACAAATGCTCCATTGTCAATAAACAATCATTCAGCTTTGTGGTAAAGTCATCCAAAATGACAATATTTTCATCTTCTCTGAAATAGAGAAAAAAGTGAAATAAAGAAATAAATGGGGCTTCCCTGGTGGTCTAGTGTGTAAAGAGTCCACCTTGCAGTGCAAGGGCCACTGGTTTGATCCCTGGCCCAGGAAGATCCCATGAGCTGCAGAACGGCTGGACAGATGTGTCCAGTTACAAGCCAGCACTCCAGAGCGCATGCACCCAGAGCCAGTGCTCTGCAATGAGAGAGGCCACTGCAATGGAAGGCCCACACAGGTCAAAGAATAAAGATGGGTGAAAATAAATTACAAAACCAAAAAAAGAGGCCAAAATTTTAAAAAAAGAAAAAACAGAAAGAAAGAAAGAAATGTTTGAGGACTTCCTGAAACTGGTAAAAGATTTCCCTCAAGAAGATCCAGCTGTTAGAATTTAATGAGGTACAAGCTGGGTCTTGAAGAGGCAGAGGAACTATGAAATCAAACTGCCAGCATTCATTGGATCATGGAGAAAGCAAGGAAGTTCCACAAAAACATTTATTTCTGCCTCATTGGCTATGCTAAACTTTTGACTGTGTGGAACACAACAAACTGCAGAAAATTATTAAAGAGGTGGGAATACCAGACCACCTTACCTGCCTCCTGAGAAACCTGAGGTTCAAGAAGCAACAGTTAGAACCAGACATGGAACAACTAACTGGTTCAAAATTGGGAAAGGAGTATGACAAGGCTGTATACTATCACCCTGAAAACTATGACAAACCTAGACAGAGTATTAAAAAGTGGAGATATCACTTTGCCAACAAAGGTCTGTCTAGTCAAAGCTATGGTTTTTCTAGTAGTCATGTTTGGATGTGAGAGTTGGACCATAAAGGCTGAGCGGTGAAGAACTGATACTTCTGAAATTGTGGTTCTGGAGAAGAGAGTCACTTGGACTGAAAGGAGAGCAAACCAGTCAATCCTAAAGGAATATTCATTGGAACGACTGATGGTGAAGATCCAATACTTTGGCCACCTGATGGGAACAGCCGACTCACTGGAAAAAAAGACCTTAATGCTGTGAAAGACTGAAGGCAATAGGAGGAGACAGCCAATCATCAGAGGATGAGATGGTTGGATGGCATCATCAACTCAATGGGCATGAATCTGAGCAAACTCTGGGAGGTACTATAGGACAGAAGAATGTGGCTTACCACACTCCAGGGATCACAAGGAGTTGGACATGACTTAGCAACTAAACAATAGCCACAACAGTGATCCATGGGAAGAAAAAAAAAAAAAAAAAACAGATGAACAACCACTCTAAACTGAAACAAAGTACAACTCCAAAGAACTTAACAGGCAGAGAGACATCGAAAGATGAAACAAGTTTTTCTTTAGAAAAGAAACTCAAGAGGTAAACTCATCAAAATATGATAAAAGATGTTCTTCTTTAAAACATATGCTCTACATGGAAATAGGGAGTGGTGCACAATCTTGGAAATATACTAAAACCCAGCCAACTTTAAAATGGTAAATTATATTTCAAAAATTCTATTTCGTACATGGGGGCTATCTCACGGCTTGGGGGGGGGTGGGAATGGGATATACATATGACTAATCTGGAATTAGACCTATCTGTAAACAACAAAACTCTGTAAAATCAAAAAAGCAAAATAAAAACTTGTGATTGTGGGAAAAAACAAAAACTAAAATTATATTTCAAAAATTCAGTCTCTGACATTTACACACAAAACCTTTTAAGAAGATAAGGAAAATGTATGTAAATGGCTGTCACTCATCAGAAATGTGTGTTTAGCAAGAATCCACTGTTAAGCCATAGATTTCTGTATGTTCCAAGATTTCTCTTCTCAAAACGAAAGGCGAGAAAGGGCGCAGTACATATTTAGTCTCCCTAAGAAGTCATGAAATTTGAATATCTGAAGGGACATGTAAATCCTTTGTTAACAGTCTCTATAAACAGTCACTATGAATGAAAACCTTGTTAGTTCACTGGAGTTTCACTTTACAGTGGTTGATCACTGGGGGGGTTTTGTTCTGGTTTTTTGTTGTTTTTATTTATTTTTTTTTAACATTAGCCACTGGTCCTCAGTAAATTCTAATAGCTGGATCCCTCTCTGTGGGAAAAACGCTCATGCCTTTGCAGACCTAAGCTGGCAGCTGGGTTGTCTGATACCACTGACAGCTATAGATATGTTCATACAACAAAGAATGTAACAATAAAGAAGAGACACCTGCCACTTCTGATTAAGAGCTCTGTTCTGGACAAGATAAGTTCTAGGTTGTTTACATCAAACAGGTAACTATCACTTCTCTAAAGCCTCCAGAGCCTAGAAACAACCCCACATGAGCAGGATCTCTCTTCTCCAGGACACACAGGGAGGAAGGCATCTAGGGGAAGTCAGAATGCTGACTCTATCCTGAGCCCAAAGTGATGTTGCTTTTACTTCTGTTCTACAAAAATAAATAAATAAGAAAACTCTCCGCAAGAATAATCTAATATGCACAATTTCTATTTCATTTGAAATATTATAAATAACTTAATACTAAACTGTTATTATAAAGTTGTACTGTCATAGAAAAGGCATAATGGACTTCATTGTAGACTAAGCACTCAATTCAGATAGCCAACAGTGTCAGGGATAAAAATCTAGCCAGCTGGCTCACATTGCCAACCCAAGAAAATACTACTGACCTGAATTACAGGCATCATGCCTATGATAATTACCATTTACTGAGTATCTGTGTATTTATAATACTTCCAAAAACTTTACAAGGTACCTATTATCCTTGCTTTATAGAGATGAAAACAGGAATAGAATAGTTATTAAGTAATTTGCCCAAGGACACAGTGTTAGTAAACAGCTGAGGTAAAACTCAAAGCCAACTTAATCAGACCCCAAAGATTCTGCTTTTTTCCACTATGAAATGATGCCTCTCAAAATAAATATATACAGCAATAATATCTAGCATTTACTGAGTGCTTGTTTTGTCCTATGCACTTTACACTCCCTTTCGTGTAACCCCAACAATGTAAGACAGAACTAACATTAATCTATTTTTATAAATGAAGAAACAACAGGATGCTAAATGACTTAGACCAGGTCACAAGAGTACTATGACAGTCTAAACAGAGACCACATTCTTACCACTACACACACACACACACACACACACACGACCAATCATTATCTAGCAGGCACTGTGTTCCACACTTTTTACTTTCTCACATAATCCCTCCAAGAACAACTAGACAAACTGCAGATTTTTAGAAGTTCAGCAACTATTATTCCTCAACTAAAACAGTCTTTTACACTGCCATTTCAATTGTTTTAAGATGGCATGTTTAACAGAAAAAGTAGTCTAAATCTAGAAGACAAATTTAGAATGTCCTCAATATATTAACAATAAGTTTTTTTACTATGCTATCACAATTTTATTAATTGTACAATCTTCCTTCATCCCCAACTACAAACACATTCTAAACCTGCATGATTAGCTCTGCTTTTCCTTTTTTAGTTAACACAATAGTCAGAAAACGATAGTTACTGTTAGCATGTTTGTTGCTCAGTCGCTCAGCCACGTGCAATGCTTTGTGACCCCATGAACTGCTGCAGGCTAGACTCCCCTCGCCTTCTCTATCTCCTGGAGTTTGCTCAAACTCATGTTAATTGAGTCGGTGTTGCGATCCAACCACCTCATTCTCTGCTGACCCCTTCTCCTATTGCCCTCAATCCTACCAAGCATCAGGGTCTTTTCTAATGAATCAGCTCCTCGCATCAGGTGCCCAAAGTACTGGAGCTGTCTACATTTGCCATGGCTTTTCTTCCAAGGAGCAAGCGTCTTTTAATTTCACGGCTGCAGTCACTGTCCCTAGTGATTTTGGAGCCCCCAAAAATAAAGTCTGTCACTGTTTCCATTGTTTCCCCTTCTACTTGCCATAAAGGAGTGGGACCAGATGCCTTGATCTTCATTGTTTGAATGCTGAGTTTTAAGCCACCTTTTTCACTTTCTTCTTTCACCTTCATCAAGAGGCTCTTCAGTTCCTCTTTAATTTCTGCCATTAGGGTGGTGTCATCTGCATACCTGAGGTTATTGATACTTCTGCTGGCAATCTTGAATCCAGTTTGTGCTTCATCCAGCCCAGCATTTCACATGATGTACTCTGCATGTAAGTTAAATAAGCAGGGTGACAATACACAGCCTTGACATACTCCTTTCTCAATTTGGAACCAGATCTTTGTTCCATGTCTGGATCTAACAGTTGCTTCTTGTCCTGCACACAGATTTCACAGGAGGCAAGTAAGGTGGTCTGATATTCTCATCTCTTTCAGAATTTTCCACAGTTTGTTGTGATCCACACACTCAAAGTCTTTAGCATAGTCAATGAAGCAAAAGAAGATGTTTTTCTGGAATTCTTTTGCTTTTTCTATGAACCAACAGATGTTGGCAATTTGATCTCTGGTTCCTCTGACTTTTCTAAATCCATCTTATACATCTGGAAGTTCTTGGTGTCTATGTTGTAGAAGCCTAGCTTGGGAGGATTTTGAGCATGACTTTGCTGCCATGTAAAATGAGCATTAGTTTTACCATTGACAACTGTGCATTAGTTTGAATATTCTTTGGCATTGCTCTTCTTTGGGACTGGAATGAAAACTGATCTTTTCCAGTCCTGTGGCCATTGCTGAGTTTTCCAAATTTGCTTACATATTGAGTGCAGCACCTTTAACAGCATCATCTTTCAGGATTTCAAATAGCTCAGCTAGAAACACCTCCACTAGCTTTGTTCATAGTGATGCTTCCTAAGGCCCAACGAGACTTCGTACTTTAGGATGTCTGGCTCTAGGTGAATGATGACACCATCATTTTTATCCAGGTCATTAAGATCTTGTTTGTGTAGTTCTTCTGTGTATTCTTGCCTCCTCTTCTTAATATCTTCTGCTTCTGTTAGGTGCATACCATTCCTGTCCTTTATTGTGCCCACCTTTGCACGAAATGTTTCCTTGGTATCTCTTATTTTTTTTAAAGAGATCTCTAGTCTTTCCCTTTCCATTCTAAAGTTCATGCACACCTAACAATAAGAAAAGGAGTGGCCAGTGAGCAAGGCTATCTGGGCAGTGACAATATCCAAGAGCATCACAATAGAACAAGGCTAGCTTCTATGAAAATACCTTTATCTAAATGCAATTAAAGGCATTTTTCCCAAATCCTAAATACTAACTTCTGGTGCCTACCTCCTCACTTTCTGGCTTCTAAACAGTAATGCTTAAAAGCCCCCTGGGAAACTGCTGGACTCTGAGTTCAGTTCCAATAAGATATATTTTCTATCTTTCAAATAACAAAAATTTTAGATTAGCATATTTCAAAATGCAGAGTAACTTCTACAAAATAAATTCTTTAAATAAATGTCTTAACATCTTAACATAAAAGAAAGAGAAAAGAGAGAGAAGGAAAGCAACAGAGGAGGCAGGGAGGGAGGGAAAAGTTTAATGCAGGCAATTTTGGAAACTCATCAATGCCATATTTTAAATGGCTTTTTTCACGTAAATTTTTAAAACCAAATCACTAAACAGTAACTGGTCTGAGAAGATCTCTTGATTTCTTTAGTCAAAGAACAACATAATTTAGTACCAGGTATCCCAACCCTTGTTCCAATTTCTAGCATCATAAAGACTGAATACAATTATACCTATGTTTTAACCTTATTTCATTACATAGATACAGGAACTATTTACTCTGTTGCCTGCTTGCTTGCATGAGTGCTCAGTCACATCTGACTCTTTGTGACCTCATGGACTCTAGCCCACCATTCTCCTCTGTCCATAGGATTATCTCAGCAAGAATACTAGAGTGGGGTGCCATTTTTTCCTCCAGATCTTCCTGACAGGGAGATCAAATGCACTATCTCCTGACTCCTGCATTGGCAGGCAGATTCTTTACCACTGAGACACCTGGGAAGCCCATTTATTTACTCAGTTATACATATTCAAATCTTTTTTTTTCTTTTAATTTTGGCCTGTTTTATTTTTTTTTCCTTATTTTCATCCATCTTTATTTTTTGGCCTGTGTGGGCTTCCCACTGCAGTGGCCTCTCTCATTGCAGAGCACCAGCTCTGGGTGCATGCGCTCCACAGTGCTGGCTTGTAACTGGACACATCTGCCCAGCTGCTCTGCAGCTCACGGGATCTTCCCAGGCCAGCGATCAAACCAGTGGCCCTTACACTGCAAGGTGGACTCTTTACCCACTAGACCACCAGGGAAGCCCACATAGTCAAATCTTAATGAAGTACTTTAGGATTTCCCTTAATCTGAGTATCTAAGAAAATGAATATACAGCAAAATGCCAGTCAACAAATATTTATAATTATGTTCAAGGCCTTCATATAAAGTTTAAAGTGGGTCAATTCTCTGGAGGGTGTTGCTACACACTGATATAAACAGTACCTTTCTTTCAAACTATCAAGACATTGGCTCCAATTAAAGCTCCTATTTCGAATGACACAAGGCAGTTAAGATAAGCAAGTGTTCACAAACGCATGGTTGACCTATATGCTCTCTCCCCTCAAAATGTGGAAAATATTAAGATTTCACTCTGACAAGAAAATAAAAGCATATACCTAGTAGTTTAGGTAATAATAATAATTAGTAATAATAGGCATTATTATTAGTTGTCTAGGTAATAATTAATAATAATACCTAGTGGTCTGTGTAATATTCAGTCCAGTCTGCAGTATGAAGGGCACATCAGCATAAAAACAAATAGAACCTTTGCTTTCATGAAATGAATAAGTCAAAGAAGCAACATCAATTTGAAGACGCATGTCTATTAATAATACAATTTTGAATGTAATGAGAATCACATACTGTGTGTAATGTGGCAATTGTAATTTCTAAAGATTTGGACATTCAGGGTCTAGTTTGTGGAGAATACATAACAGTTATCATTTTATTACTATTATTTACTAAATGCTATGAACCAGATAGTACTGGGTATTTTAGTTATCATTTTGCTGCTTATGTTCACAACAGTCACTGAACTAATTGTATTCCCACCTTATAAAGAAAGAAACACATTCAAATGATTAAATACTTTGCTCTAGTTAATACAGCTAATTAAATACCAAGTCCAGATTCAGAACAACCATATCAATCTCACTTTATAACAGTCTGACTCCTGCAAGGACTGCCCATAGGTTGGGTGCCAAGTGGTGGTCTGGGAAGTTAAATAATTAAAACAAGCCTGCCTAGTTCCCTGACCAAAGTTTCCATCTGAATGAATTGTGGCTATGGCAGGTGTCATAATTCATTGTACTGGGCAAAAAAAAAAAAAAAAAAAGAATTTACTCTTCTGTTCACTTACTTCTGTATGGGAACTTTCACTTCTTGCTAGGAAGAATGCAATACTGGAATCCTTACTAGATTTCACAATCCATCCTTACAAGTACTAAAGCTCAACAACTTATCTTGTCCCACATGTGGGCTTCCCTGGTGGCTCAGATGGTAGAGTCTGCCTGCAATGCAGGAGACATGGGTTCTATCCCTGTGTTGGGAAGATCCCTTGGAAAAAGAAATGGCTATCCAGTCCAGTACTCTTGCCTAGAGAATTTTATGGGCAAAGGAGCCTGGCGGGCTACATAAAGCCCATGAGGTCATGAGTCGGAGATAACTGAGCAACTAACACTTCACTTCACTTGGCCCCTAGTTTCTGTTCTTAATGAGTTAATAACCTGGAAATGCGAAGAAGAGACTTCATTAGACCTCCCTCAAACTCCAACTGACATAAGCAAGCACAGTAAGACATAGAGGAGACTAGAGATCAAACAGCTGTTATTAATGAAACACACTAACAACATCAAGAGAACCATGGGGAGGGATATCACAACCCACAAAATAAACCAGTAACATAATTCCTCTGGATGCTAAACTACCAAAGTTTTGGAGATAATCTATCTTTGAAAATGTACCTAATCTACGAAATCTTCAGACATGTGGTCTAATATCCTGACCACTGTGGGAAAAATTAAGTCAACACTATCAGCTTTGTTGCTACATTCTATTCCCAAACTTGATAGTCTGGCCCATCTTTCCCTTTATTAATATACTCGCCTTCCTAGACCTCTGCTAACAGTCACTAAATTTTCCCACCTTATAAAGAAAGAAACACATTCAAATGATTAAATACTTTGCTCTAGTTAATACAGCTAATTAAATACCAAGTCCAGATTCAGAACAACCATATCAATCTCACTTTATAACAGTCTGACTCCTGCAAGGACTGCCCATAGGTTGGGTGCCAAGTGGTGGTCTGGGAAGTTAAATAATTAAAACAAGCCTGCCTAGTTCCCTGACCAAAGTTTCCATCTGAATGAATTGTGGCTATGGCAGGTGTCATAATTCATTGTACTGGGCAAAAAAAAAAAAAAAAAAAGAATTTACTCTTCTGTTCACTTACTTCTGTATGGGAACTTTCACTTCTTGCTAGGAAGAATGCAATACTGGAATCCTTACTAGATTTCACAATCCATCCTTACAAGTACTAAAGCTCAACAACTTATCTTGTCCCACATGTGGGCTTCCCTGGTGGCTCAGATGGTAGAGTCTGCCTGCAATGCAGGAGACATGGGTTCTATCCCTGTGTTGGGAAGATCCCTTGGAAAAAGAAATGGCTATCCAGTCCAGTACTCTTGCCTAGAGAATTTTATGGGCAAAGGAGCCTGGCGGGCTACATAAAGCCCATGAGGTCATGAGTCGGAGATAACTGAGCAACTAACACTTCACTTCACTTGGCCCCTAGTTTCTGTTCTTAATGAGTTAATAACCTGGAAATGCGAAGAAGAGACTTCATTAGACCTCCCTCAAACTCCAACTGACATAAGCAAGCACAGTAAGACATAGAGGAGACTAGAGATCAAACAGCTGTTATTAATGAAACACACTAACAACATCAAGAGAACCATGGGGAGGGATATCACAACCCACAAAATAAACCAGTAACATAATTCCTCTGGATGCTAAACTACCAAAGTTTTGGAGATAATCTATCTTTGAAAATGTACCTAATCTACGAAATCTTCAGACATGTGGTCTAATATCCTGACCACTGTGGGAAAAATTAAGTCAACACTATCAGCTTTGTTGCTACATTCTATTCCCAAACTTGATAGTCTGGCCCATCTTTCCCTTTATTAATATACTCGCCTTCCTAGACCTCTGCTAACTCTGACAAGCTAAATCTGACCCTTTCCTTGTACACAATAAATGCTCCTGACTTGGCTTTTCTCCCTTATTCCAGGAACACCCCTGGCTATGACCCCAAACATCCTGTAGTATTTTTCCCTATTCACTGGCTGATGAATACCTGCAGGGCACTAAGCAAAATGATCACAGCATGTCAAGCAATTATAAGAACAGACTAGAGAAAAGAAGAAAGCCACAGGAAGGTGGGAGGGAAATGAGGAAGAAGAATGCAGTGTTTAAGATCTGACTGACCAATCTGTTTTTTCCTCAGCCCCCTGTACATATACCCTCAGGCACAAACGGAGACATGCTGGGGAACCACTGAGACAACGAAGAGTTCTTAAACATGGAGTCGGTTCTCTTCATTCATCTCAATCTTCCAAAATTAACAGACCAGAGGAAGTTTTTTTCTTTTCCGGTAGTAAGATATTACTATATCTATATAATCAGCATGCAATAGAATCCAACATTCACATTCCTTCTTGAAATAAATCAGAAATTAAGAAATCTTAAAGCTGCTCTGAGGTATATTCCAAACTTCAAAGAGTAGTCTTACTCTCCTCTGTCTTTGAGGTTCTTTTCAGGTAGTTTAAGAAGCCATATATTATAAAAATTTGGAAGAGTAAAACCCCAACAGTTGAATCTGTCTGATTAACGGCCTTTCCAGAAAGAGCTAATCACTCCCTCTACAGTGCTTCTACGTTTTACTTTATATTCCTACTTAAGCATTTTCATACCACATAATAATTTATGTGTCTATCTCATCAATTACAACTAATTCTTTCCTGGACAGCAACCTTATGTCCATTCATCTTTTATTTCCAGCTCCTAGGAAAAAGTCAAGAACAGAGTACACCACACAATTAAACCAGTAACATAATTCCTCTGGATGCTAAACTACCAAAGTTTTGGAGATAATCTATCTTTGAAAATGTACCTAATCTACGAAATCTTCAGACATGTGGTCTAATATCCTGACCACTGTGGGAAAAATTAAGTCAACACTATCAGCTTTGTTGCTACATTCTATTCCCAAACTTGATAGTCTGGCCCATCTTTCCCTTTATTAATATACTCGCCTTCCTAGACCTCTGCTAACTCTGACAAGCTAAATCTGACCCTTTCCTTGTACACAATAAATGCTCCTGACTTGGCTTTTCTCCCTTATTCCAGGAACACCCCTGGCTATGACCCCAAACATCCTGTAGTATTTTTCCCTATTCACTGGCTGATGAATACCTGCAGGGCACTAAGCAAAATGATCACAGCATGTCAAGCAATTATAAGAACAGACTAGAGAAAAGAAGAAAGCCACAGGAAGGTGGGGGGGAAATGAGGAAGAAGAATGCAGTGTTTAAGATCTGACTGACCAATCTGTTTTTTCCTCAGCCCCCTGTACATATACCCTCAGGCACAAACGGAGACATGCTGGGGAACCACTGAGACAACGAAGAGTTCTTAAACATGGAGTCGGTTCTCTTCATTCATCTCAATCTTCCAAAATTAACAGACCAGAGGAAGTTTTTTTCTTTTCCGGTAGTAAGATATTACTATATCTATATAATCAGCATGCAATAGAATCCAACATTCACATTCCTTCTTGAAATAAATCAGAAATTAAGAAATCTTAAAGCTGCTCTGAGGTATATTCCAAACTTCAAAGAGTAGTCTTACTCTCCTCTGTCTTTGAGGTTCTTTTCAGGTAGTTTAAGAAGCCATATATTATAAAAATTTGGAAGAGTAAAACCCCAACAGTTGAATCTGTCTGATTAACGGCCTTTCCAGAAAGAGCTAATCACTCCCTCTACAGTGCTTCTACGTTTTACTTTATATTCCTACTTAAGCATTTTCATACCACATAATAATTTATGTGTCTATCTCATCAATTACAACTAATTCTTTCCTGGACAGCAACCTTATGTCCATTCATCTTTTATTTCCAGCTCCTAGGAAAAAGTCAAGAACAGAGTACACCACCTGACAATATTACATTTGTTGAATGAATGAATAGGTTAAACTTACACATTTCAAAGACCAAAATAATTTCTCTCTAGCAAGATGATGTCAACAGAGAATTTTTTAATATTCTAATCACATCAGACAACCCATACAAATACCAAACCCAAATCCACTTTACAACTATAATGGGGTTTGAAATACTAATTCACTCACCCATAGTCAGGAAATTACATTCCATAGACTTAATGTAAGACAAAAGCTGAACACTTACTATATACAGTTCTTTTTCTTTTTTAAATGGGGGCAGCTCTCGGGGCTCCTTTTTTTTTTTTTTCTTTTTTGGACTCTTTTATTGTTTTTTGTTTTTTTTCTATTTTCATCCATCTTTATTCTTTGGCCTGTGTGGGCCTCCTATCGCAGCGGCCTCCCTCATTGCAAAGCACTGGCTCTGGGCACTGGCTTGTAATTGGACACACAGGTCCAGCGGATCCGTGGCCCATGGGATCTTCCCGGGGCAGGGATCGAACCGGTGTCCCCTGCACTGAAAGGCAGACTTCTCACCCACTGGATCACCAGGGAAGCCTCAGTTCTTTCTCTTTTTTTTCATACAGTATTTTTATATAAAGTATACCTTTTCAAATCAGAGAATTTCTGGTCATGCACAAACAAAACTATGAATAAGAACCTTTACAAATGATGCCTGCCATTCTGTTCATCCAGTACATCTTATTAAGGACAAAAGAGCTTAAGATACAACAAATCAAAACTTTGGTGTATTACTTTAGCTTTAATTGCCCATGCTCTACTTCTAGTTCTGTACTTTAAACCTATCTGGCACTCCAGAGGGCAAATATAACCACATTATATAGAGCCACAAAGGAAACTTTAATTACTTCAGCAGTAAAAAAGGCTACAAATGATCTTCCTAGCTTTCCAAAGATGATCAGAATTCTCAAGATAGTGTCAATGAAAAATGAATGAACGTGACTACTCTCAAAAGGATAAGCAACATTTTCTCCCATGTTTTAAAAGGGGTTCTATTTAACTTAGTAGAAAATTTGCATATTCTAATACTATCATCTGAAAATTTTAATGTCATACATTTTATTAAGTATGATACATATCTGAATGTACACATTTCCATTTTAAAACATACTACAGGCTACCAATACGGTGACGGAGGGGTATTTTATTAATGCCCCAACAGTACCTGTCACAAATGTGGTTAATAAACATTTGATTCAGTCAACAAGGGCTTCCCTGGAGGTCCAGTGGGTGAAGGGTTAGCCTTGTAGTGCAAGGAGTGCCAGTTCGATCCCTGGTGCGGGAAGATCCCACATGCCGGGAGCAGCTGGACTGGTGTGTCCAATTACGAGCCAGTGCTCTGCAGCGCATGCACCCAGAGCTAGTGCTCTGTTACAAGAGAGGCCACTGCAATGGGAGGTCCACACAGGTCAAAGAGCAAAGACAGGTGAAAATAAATGAAATACCAATAAAAGAGGCCAAAATTTAAAAAACCAAAAATTAAGTCAACAAATATTTAAGCTTTTTCTTATATCCAGACAGTGCTCTAACCACAGGCTATTATAACATGGTAAGACGAACATACATGACCCTTGTCTTTATGCTGCCTTCAGTCTTGTGAAAAGGCAGAAATTCAACAAATAAACATATAGATCTAAACTTTTCAAATGTGACAAGTAGAACAACGGCAAACAGTAAGGTGATACTAATCAGGGAGGCGGATAATCCCACTTTTGACTGAACACTAAGGGAACATAAGGGACACTTCTCAAGGAACTGGACACTTGAGATCAAGATTTCCCATTCAAAGATTTCAAGAAAAGATCATTTCAGGTTACAGGAACTGCATATGGAAAAGTTCTAAGGCAAGTTCCAGAAATGGAAGAGCCAGCATAACTTTATTCCATAAAATCAGAGGAAGAGTAGATTTCTTAGAAACTGGTGAGGAGGGCTCCCCAAATAGTTCAGCACTATAGAGTCTGTTTACAGTATATGAGAAACTGGCAAGGAGCAAGATTGTATACAGCTTTGTACCACACTTAAAGATTTAAGGTTTTTTTTTTTAATTGTATTTCTTTATTCACTTTTTTGGCTGTGCTGTATATCTCTGTTGCTATGTCAACTTTTCTGTAGTTAAGGCAAGTGGGGACCACTCTCAAGTTACAGTACAAAGGTTTCTCATTGCAGTGGCTTCTCTCATCATGGGCTCTAGGGCTCCGTAGGCTTCAGTAGCCGCAGCCCCAGACTCTAAAGAAAAGGCTCAACAGCTGTGGCGCACAGGCTTGGCTGCTCCTCGGCATATGGGATCTTCCTGGACTAGGGGTGGAACCTGTGTCTCCCATCTTGACAGGCATATTCCTCCCCACTGAACCAGCCACCAAGAAACCCCAGATTTAAGGTTTCCTGTGTTATGTTTTCATGATTGACTACTCTGAACAACTTTTTCGATTAACCCGTCATCTACCAAACATTATCACACTCTTCCCTTTCCCTTTATACATTACACTCCTCCCATTCCCTTTATACTAGCAGAGATACAATTGAGCAGTAAAGCGGTTAAACACAAGGAGAATAAAAGCACATGGATATCCAAAAAAATCACAAATAACGGAAGTTGGTGTGGATGTGGAGAAAAGGGAATCCCCCTATACTATTGGAGGGAAAGTGAAGAGGTACAGCCACTTTGGAAAAGTGTATGAAAGTTCTTTGAAAAACTAAAAATAGACCTACCATATGATCCAGAAATTCCACTCATGGGCCTGTACTAGAAAAAAACAAATCACGAATTTGAAAAGATACATGCACCCCAATATTCATAGCAGCATTATTTCCAATTGCTGAGATACAGAAATCATCTACCCATCAATAGATGAATGGATAAAGAAGATGTGATATATATCCACAATGGAATACTATCCAACCATAAAAAAGAACAAAATTTTTACCATTTACAGCAACATAGATGAACTTGTGAAATAAGTCAGAGAAAGACAAGCACTGTATGATATCACTTATAAGTAGAATCTAAAGAACAAACTAATGAAAAAAACAACAAAAAAAGACAGATATAGAGAATAAACTAATGGTTACCAATAGTGGAAGGGAAGGGGGAGAGGCAAGTATAGAGAATTAAGAAGTATAAATTATAGGGCTTCCCCTGGTGGTCCAGTGGGTAAGGACACCGCCTTGCAGTGCAAGGGGCGCTGGTTCAATCCCTGGCCTGGGAAGATCCCACGTGCTGCAGAGCGGCTGGACTGATGTGTCCAATGACCAAGCCGGAGCTCTGGAGCGCGTGCACCCAGAGCCGGCGCTCTGCAGCGACAGACGCCACCACAATGGGAGGCCCACAGGAGCCAAAAAACAAGGACGGATGAAAATAGAGAAATGAAAGACCAATAGAAGTGGCCCGCCCACTTCCCTCCCTCCCCAACCTGACCCCCGCCCAAAGTAAATAAATAAATAGATCTTAAAAAAAAAAAAAGAAGTATAAATTATAATACTATGTATAAAATAAAATAAATAAGGTACATGGGAAATATAGTCATTATTTTATAATGATTATAAATGGAGGTAGGACTTTTAAATTTATGAAATGATGCTATACACCTGAAACTTACATATAACTTACGTAAACTTAATATCTAATATTGTAAATCAACTAAGACCCAGGCAATAAAAAGTACATGGATATGACAAATCAACATTGACAAATCAAATTGGAAATCATCTTCTGCCTAACTAAGCTGACTAGTTCTTCCGCAGGTTAGGGTGGAATGGGAACAGGGCTCTATGTAGAAAATACGGACATTCTGAAACTGCTAAAAGTTTAACTATGTGCATTCATTCTTTTTGTATCAAAACATCAACTATAATTGTAACATCTCTCACTAGGAAGCAGCTTAAAATGATGTACCTTCTTGTCAAAACATCAAGTCCTTGAGAAATTATTTCCACTTAATTTTTAATGAAAATGAAGACGTATTAGCCATTATTTTGTGAGATTATCCTTACATCTTCATCTACCTGAAACTATGTAGAAATTTCCTTTGGAGCTTCCACCTGCAATATTCTATTTGATAAACATCTTTCATTATTAAATGAAATATTTTTCATCTCTTCCAAAATGAGTTTGACCACCACAGCTCCCTTAAAAGTCCGTAAGTCTTCACTTAATTCTGGTGGAATTTTTTTTTAATTTTAACCAAATTTTAAAGGTACACAGTGATCCACTTTCAAAAATCTGTCCTAGATAAATACCCATCGGTATATGAAAATACAGTAAGCACACACACATTAGATTTGTTTCCAAGGAGGTGGTAGTGGTGGTTTAGTTGCTAAGTCGTGTCTGACTCTTGTGATCCCATGGACTATAGCCTATTAGTCTCCTCTGTCCATGACATTTCCCAGGAGTAGGTTGCCACTTGCTCCTGCAGGAGGTCTTCCTGACCCAGGGAACAAATCTGTATCTCCTGCACTGTAGGTGAATTCTTTATCACTGAGCCATCAGGGAAGCAGGGGGACTCCAAACAGACTCTATCCAACAGTAAAGAAACAGTTTCATAAGTTATGTGGTATGACGCTGCCCCAGAATTGTCACAGAAAGGTATCCAAAATACACTGTCTACTGTAAACTCATTTTTATTTTTCAAATGTGTATATTTAGTAAACAAGGAATGAGGAGAAGGAGACTTCACTTTTTACTTGTATTCTTTTAAACATGTTACAATGATCACATACTACCTAGGACTGTAAAATAAAAGTGGAAATTTTCAGGAAATGATTATCTGAATGTACGTTTTTACATTTATTTATTTATTTAGGCCACTTCTGTTGGTCTTTCATTTATTTCCATCCATCTTTGTTCTTTGGCCCGTGTGGGCCTCTCATCGCAGTGGCCTCTCTCACCGCAGAGCACGGGCTCTGGGCGCATTCGCTCCGGCTCAGTAGCTGGACACATGGGTCCAGCCGCTCTGCAGCACGTGGGATCCTCCCAGTCCACGGATCGAACTGATGTCCCTTGCACTGCAAGGCGGCGTCCTTATCCACTGGACCACCAGGGAAGCCCTACATTTCTTTTTAAAAAGTCATTTCAATAAGTAAAACCTAAAACAAAAATTTAAATTACCCTTAAAAGTACTTTAAGCTTTACAGTTCTCAAAGCAAGCTGCATACAATTTTCTGCATCTCAACTGGGATGTTTACTTACTGAACAGTAGCTAGCCGCCTAGGCTCTGCAGTTAAAGCTAAAAGATCAAAGGGCATATCCAGGTCTCCTTAGCTTTCCCAGGTTCTGTTACCAGAAACAGGAGGATGGCTCAGAGCGCTGACAGATCCCTCCTGACTCCTATTTCTGCCATCACATTTCAGTGGAGCCCACAAACCCTAAGAGCCTAAGAATCACTTCCCTATACAGAAAATGTTGCTATGAACAGGCTGGGGTTGCCACCACAACTCCACCCCAACCCTGAGTGACCTGTCGGATCACCTTCCACACCACTTACACTGAGCATCTTCTGAAACAAGGTGGAAATTCTTAGCATACATATACCAAGATCATGAAATAACATGACCATCACAAAGTGAAGAAGATGATAAACAGCAGTAGGTCATGGTCTGGGAATCTGAGTACAGGAGATGAACACCGCAGAGCTTCACGAAACTTCTCTACCACAAGAGATTCTCAGTAAGAACAGCTGCCAGGAGATTTCAGATTCTGAAATATTTTTCATATGGAACATCTCAGGCCTATCTGCTCAGCCTCAACCTAAGGTTAACTGTTAAAAGTACATTAACATCTGAAAAGAGAAGAGGAAGTAGGGAGAGAGGTGGCGCATACAGGAACACTTTCATGTTTAACTAGATACATTTGTGTATTTATTGAACACTTTACCAAGAGAATATGCATATATGGAAGAATGTGACTATTAAAATTCAATGAAGACTGAAAACAAAAATATTCCTAAAAATCATAAACAAATTAGTGTGAATAAGTTTTGCAGAAGTTTTCTAGAGGGAATATGGTAAAGAGTGGTGACTGATGATGATTATATGAAAATGGAATGATGAATACTATGTATTAACATAGGTCACGCCCTACTCCAAGCCCTTTATATATTTATATACAAATTCATTTCCCCATCACATCTTTTACAGTGAAGGAACTTAAGGCACAAAGACCTTATTTAACTTTCACAAAGTCACAGTTACTAAATGATGGAGGCACAATTTTAACAGTCAGTCTGACTCTAAAGGACTTAGTGATTTTTAATCACTAAGACACAATGTCTCTCATATTAACTGTAAGAGGAAGAACAGAAAAAAGCATCAAAATAACAGCATAGGCCCCGAGGGGTGGGGGTAGGGGGGAATGGGAGAGGGGTGGAAGAGGGAGGGGACCAGGGATATACATATGACTAATTTAGGATTATACATATCTGTAAACAACAAAACTCTGTAAAAGTAAAATAAAAATAATTATTAAAAAAATAATAATAACAGCATAATGGGAAAATGAGCAACTCAATTTAAGAAATGGGCAGGGCTTCCCTGGTGGTCCAGTGGGTAATGACACTGCCTTGCAGCGCAGGGGGCGCCGGCTCGATTCCTGGCCTGGGAAGATCCCACATGCCGCGGAGCGGCTGGACCGATGTGTCCAACTACTGAGCCGGAGCTCTGGAGCGCATGCGCCCAGAGCCGGTGCTCTGCGACAACAGAGGCCACTGCGATGGGAGGCCCACACGGGCCAAAGAACAAAAATGGATGAAAAAAAAAAAACAGATAAGTGAAAGACCAATGGAAGTGACCCATCCACCCCCTCCCTTCCCACCCCATCCCCCACCCCCAAAAAAAAGAAATGGGCAAAAGACCTGAACAGATATCTCAGTTAACTTACAAAGATGAAAAATAAGTACATGAAAATATGCTCCACATGGTAAGTTACCAGGGAAATGCAAATTAAAACAATGAGACACCACTACACACCTATCAGAGTGAATGAAATCCAGGATCCTGTCAACACCAACTGCTAACAGGAAAGTGGAGGCAAAAGGAATTCTCAGTTATTTCCAACAGGAATGCAAAATAATATGGCCACTCAAGCAATTTGGTGGCTTTCACAAAACTGTGTAATCCAGTGACCACACTCCTTGTGATTTACTCAAAGGAGCTGAAAAATTACATCCACAGAAAACCTGCACATGGATGTCTACAACAGCTTTATTTATAATTCCATAAATGTGGAAGTAACCGAGAGCCCTTCAGTAGGTGAATTGATAAATACATAACCCAGACAATGGACTATTAGTCAGTGCTAAAAAGAAATGAGCTATCAAAACATGAAAACACATGGGAAGTACTTCAAATTCATAATACTAAGTGAAGGAAGCCAATCTGAAAAGACTACTTACTACACGATTCCAACTATGTAACATTCTAGAAAATGCAAAACTATGGAGGCAGAAGGTCAGTGGTTACCAGGGGTCAGGTGGGAGGGAAGGATGAAAGAGCAGAACACGGAGGATTTTTCCCTGGTGGATCAGATGGTAAAGACTCTGCCTGCAATGCAGGAGACCTGGGTTTGATCCCTGGATAGGGAAGAACCCCTGGAGAAATGGCCACCCAGCCCAGTATTCTTGCCTGGAGAATCCCACAGACGAGAGAAGCTAGGCAGCCTACAGTCCATGGGGCTGCAAAGTCAGACATGACTGAGCAACTGAATACACAACAGAACTATTCTGTATAATACTACAGTGGTCGATACATGTTGTTAAACATCCACATTCATAAAACGCACAAAATTAGGAGTAGAATCCAATGTACACTATGGACTTTGGTGATTATTACATATCAAAATAAATCCATCAACTGTAACAAATGTACACTTTGATGTCTGATGTTGACAGTGGGAGAGGCTGTGCATGGGAGGTGGGACAGGGGTATGTGGAAACTGTACTCTGTGCTCAAATTTGCTATGAACCGAAAACTTCTCTGGAAAACCATCTATTCAAATATTTAAAAGAAATAAAAATAATAGCATCACGGGGTTAAAAGGAAAAGGATAGGGCTTCCCTGGTGGTCCAGTGGGTAAGGACACTGCCTTGCAGTGCAAGGGGTGCCGGTTCGATCCCTAGTCTGGGAACATTCCACGTGCCGCGGGAGCGGCTGGACCGATGTGTCCAATTACAGAGCCGGAGCTCTGAAGCGCATGCACCCAGGGCCGGTGCTCTGTGACAACAGACGCCACCACGATGGGAGGCCCACACGGGCCAAAGAACAAAGACAGATGAAACTAGACAAATGAAAGACCAGTAGAAGTGGCCCGCCCACCCCCTCCCTCCCCACCCCACCCCCCTCAAATAAATAAATAAATAAAGGAAAAGGATAAAGCAGGGCTGCCTGTGTAACTTGAAAATCATGTTGCCACTTTCTTCCTCAGCTTTGTTTACATTTCAAATGAACAATAATCATGGTGCTTTCATCTTTAGTAAGAGTTTGAAATTCCTGAGGATGCCAGGTTGGGAGTAAGGATGTTAGCTGCTCTAGGATCAACAGATTCAAATTCACCAATGGAGCACTTTTAATCTAATAAAGGTTTCCACATATCTTTGGTATTCTTACCGTCCCTACCAAATTTAAATTCCTATAACATAGTTTTCTCCCTCACCTGTCACTGAAGCCAGCTTCTATGTAATCCTTCATAAGAATTTCCATTCGAAGAGATTCTATTTTCTTCTTTTTAACGCCTCTCCCTTTGGCATTTTATAGGCTTTAAGACTGAGGAAGGGACCAAATCAAAAGAAAAAAAAGAGAGAGAAAGGTAGAGAGAAAGAACAAAGGATATATACTATCTATCACTTAAGCCATGTTCCAACAAGTCACTACAAGCATACTTCTACTTACATCCCAAGGACCTGAACTTAGTTATATGACCACTCCGGCTTTCAAGAAGGGCTGGGAGAGTGGGCTTCCCTGGTAACTCAGTGGTAAAGAGATTGCCTGCCAATTCAGGAGACAGTTCATCCTTAAGCCATCAACTGTAACAAATGTACACTTTGATGTCTGATGTTGACAGTGGGAGAGGCTGTGCATGGGAGGTGGGACAGGGGTATGTGGAAACTGTACTCTGTGCTCAAATTTGCTATGAACCGAAAACTTCTCTGGAAAACCATCTATTCAAATATTTAAAAGAAATAAAAATAATAGCATCACGGGGTTAAAAGGAAAAGGATAGGGCTTCCCTGGTGGTCCAGTGGGTAAGGACACCATCTTGCACTGCAAGGGGCGCCGGTTCAAGCCCTGGCCTGGGAAGATCCCACGTGCCGCGGAGCGGCTGGACCGATGTGTCCAATTACAGAGCCGGAGCTCTGGAGCGCATGCGGCCAGAGCCGGTGCTCTGCGACAACAGACGCCACCACGATGGGAGGCCCACACGGGCCAAAGAACAAAGACGGATGAAAATAGATAAATGAAAGACCAATAGAAGTGGCCCGCCTGCTCCCCTCCCTCCCCACCCCAACCCCACCAAAATAAATAAATAAATAAAGGAAAAGGATAAAGCAGGGCTGCCTGTGTAACTTGAAAAATCATGTTGCCACTTTCTTCCTCAGCTTTGTTTACATTTCAAATGAACAATAATCATGGTGCTTTCATCTTTAGTAAGAGTTTGAAATTCCTGAGGATGCCAGGTTGGGAGTAAGGATGTTAGCTGCTCTAGGATCAACAGATTCAAATTCACCAATGGAGCACTTTTAATCTAATAAAGGTTTCCACATATCTTTGGTATTCTTACCGTCCCTACCAAATTTAAATTCCTATAACATAGTTTTCTCCCTCACCTGTCACTGAAGCCAGCTTCTATGTAATCCTTCATAAGAATTTCCATTCGAAGAGATTCTATTTTCTTCTTTTTAACGCCTCTCCCTTTGGCATTTTATAGGCTTTAAGACTGAGGAAGGGACCAAATCAAAAGAAAAAAAAGAGAGAGAAAGGTAGAGAGAAAGAACAAAGGATATATACTATCTATCACTTAAGCCATGTTCCAACAAGTCACTACAAGCATACTTCTACTTACATCCCAAGGACCTGAACTTAGTTATATGACCACTCCGGCTTTCAAGAAGGGCTGGGAGAGTGGGCTTCCCTGGTAACTCAGTGGTAAAGAGATTGCCTGCCAATTCAGGAGACACAAGTTCGATTCCTGATCCGGGAAGATCCTACATGCTGTGGAGCAACTAAACCCATGAGCCACAACTATTGAGCCTGTGCTCTAGAGCCTGAGAGATGCAACTATGGAGCCCATGTGCCACAACTATTGAAGCCCATGTGCCCTAGAGCCCGAGTTCCACAACAAGAGAAGTCACCACAACAAGAAGCCTGCTCACTTCAACTAGAGAGTAGCCCCCACTTCCTGCAACTAGACAAGAGCCTGTGGCAGGAGTGAAAACCCAGAACAGCCAAAAATAAATAAATAAATAAAATTTTTAAAAATCAAACATTTACAGAGTCTCTCGTACAGGTACAAATGATCCCTTCATAAGCTAGGACCATCCTCATTATATAATATTGTTTCGTAAAAAAGGTCATTTAATGGGCTCCATAAAAGCACAGGCCTTGGAACCCTGTTGCTTGAGTTTAAATCCCAATTCTGCAACTTAACTGACCATGTGACCTCAGGTAAGTAGCATAATTTCTCTGTGCCTCAGGTTTCTTGAATGCAAAATGATAATAATAGTAATACCAACTTTCTCAGGTTATCTGCAGATTAAATGGATGAATACATGTATTACGCTTATGTCAGAAACTGACACACAGAAAGTGTTCAGTAAGTGGCAGGCTACCATTAGTCCCCAGTGCTACCAGCCAGCTAGCTGTACCGTGGTCTTTCAAGTATCCTCTAGAGTTTACCCAATTCCAGGAGGGGGTGATCATTTTGACTTTGGTTCTACCTTTTTTTTTTTTTTTTTTTTTAATTTTGGCCTCATTTATTTGTCCTTCATTTATTTATTTTCATCCATCTTTAGTCTTTGGTCTGTGTGGGTCTCCCATTACAGTGGCCTCTCTCCTTGCAGAGTACCGGCTCTAGGCGCACTGCACTCCAGAGCGCTAGCTCGTAATTGGACACACTGGTCCAGCCGTTCTGCGGCATGTGGGATCTTCCCGTGCCAGGGATCGAACTGGTGCCCCTTGCACTGCAAGGAGAACCCTCTACCCACTGGGAAACCTGGGAAACCATTGTTCTATCTGTTGAATACAAGGCAGTTGTTTCCATCTTTTGATCTTGGGACAGTTAATTTTCTATACTTCTGTTTATACTATTTGGCCACCAAAATAAAGTCTTTCTATTTGCTCCTGTTTATCTAATGCGTCATCTCAAATCTCACCTCCTCCACAAAATGTTCACTGTTTTATCTTACTAATTCTGGTTAAACAGTATGCACAGGAGACCTTCAAACACCTACACTCTCAGCTCCTCACTCCTTGCCCCAGATGAGTGGTGGTTAAAAGAAAAGCAGCCAGATACTCTCCAAATATTTCAACCCAAACAGCATTGTACCACGGAGTGAATCTAGTAGCACATACGAGAATCTGTCTTCTACTAAGGCAGACATTAAAGGAATTCGCAAAATGTAAAACCATTCTGTCTTCTCACTAAATTGCTTTGTTTTAGAAATAGTTACTTTTCATTAAAAGATTTTTTATTTATGTTAACATGCGATGAATTTCTTACCATTACTGTTACGAATAAATAAGCATTCTAAATTATCAACTGACTCTAAATTATCTTTTCTTCTAACGGAATAAATATCCCATATACACATTCAACATCTTACCTCTGGTCATGCTACTCCCTTTACCTAAAGCCCCCTTCTTCTCTCACTGGCTATGACACTACCAAGCCTTCAAAGCTCAGCTCAAATCACACCTCTTTCATCATCTCCTACCCTCTCCTACTGCAAACAATTTCTTCCTGCTTGAATTGCCAGTACACTTTCTCCGAACCTCTCTCAAGATTAACATCTCTATGTGACTTATCTTCCTCGAGGGCAGATTATTATTCATCTTTTATATTGAACTCAGCTCACAGCAGGCATAAAATGAATGTTTCTGCAATGAATACTTCTAAAACTTAACCACCAGTGACAAATTATATCTCAAAGAACAAAAAACAAGGATATACAGATAAACATAAAATGACTTCTACAAACTACAAATGGGTAGACAAACACAGCTATAGATTTAAAGAGGATCTAAGATGACACTGGGTTCAACTTCTGATCTAAATGACCCCCTTAGAGGGTTTCTCCCAGGACAGTTTCTTAGGTATTAAGAAGGAAAGGAAATTATAGGTACCTGAGCAGAAATGGAATTAATTAAAAAGAGATCTCCAGAAAAGCAAGGAGCCCCAGCTTTCCATGGGTGACACCACTGCCACTGGCACAGACATGAGCGCTCATACCGCCCATGCTACCAACGTCCAGACACTACTGGTGGATGTCACGCTGAGAACGACCGCCCCTGCTGCTGCTTAGACTAAACGAGCTAGTGGCTACCACTACAAGCCTTCAGTGGAATGGATTTTTCTTCCAGGCTTATCTTTTTTTTTTTCTTTTCCCCAGCACGCCTCTTATTTATATTTATTTTCATCCATCTTTTTATTCTTTACATGTGTGGGCCTCCCACTGCAGAGGCTTCTCTTGTTGCAGAGCACCGGCTCTGGGTGCATGCACTCCATAGCACCTGCTCCTAATTAGACACACCAGTCCAGCCACTCTGCAGCACGTAGGATCTTCCCAGGCCAGGGACTGAACCAGCGCCCCTTGCACTGCAAGGCGGACTCTTTACCCACTGGACCAGAAGAGAAACTAACTTCCACTCTAAAACCAGGGACAGGTGTTTGACTGATGGAACGCAGAAGATGTATCCATGCCATAGATGGAAATGGGGCTGGGAATAAAGCACCTAACATTTTCAGTTCTTCAAGTGAAAATATAGATTGGGAAAATTTGCCACATACAAGAAAGGGGTTCAAATGCTGGAAAGCCAAAAATGAGAGATGTTCACTATTTGTAACAACCTCCTATTGATGGCATTCAAGCAATTGCTTTACCCTAAAGTACAATTATCAGAACCATATGACATTTAAAGTACTGTACCACAGATAACTTGTTAGTGATAAGGGAGATAATAAACTCTATAAAAGAACAATTCAATTCACCACTTTACCCAGTGATCAATCTCAGCATCGCTAAGAGTAGGGCAATGAGATATGTGTCTCAGATATGACCCACTATGATCAAAACTTAACCACCAGTGACAAATTATATCTCAAAGAACAAAAAACAAGGATATACAGATAAACATAAAATGACTTCTACAAACTACAAATGGGTAGACAAACACAGCTATAGATTTAAAGAGGATCTAAGATGACACTGGGTTCAACTTCTGATCTAAATGACCCCCTTAGAGGGTTTCTCCCAGGACAGTTTCTTAGGTATTAAGAAGGAAAGGAAATTATAGGTACCTGAGCAGAAATGGAATTAATTAAAAAGAGATCTCCAGAAAAGCAAGGAGCCCCAGCTTTCCATGGGTGACACCACTGCCACTGGCACAGACATGAGCGCTCATACCGCCCATGCTACCAACGTCCAGACACTACTGGTGGATGTCACGCTGAGAACGACCGCCCCTGCTGCTGCTTAGACTAAACGAGCTAGTGGCTACCACTACAAGCCTTCAGTGGAATGGATTTTTCTTCCAGGCTTATCTTTTTTTTTTTCTTTTCCCCAGCACGCCTCTTATTTATATTTATTTTCATCCATCTTTTTATTCTTTACATGTGTGGGCCTCCCACTGCAGAGGCTTCTCTTGTTGCAGAGCACCGGCTCTGGGTGCATGCACTCCATAGCACCTGCTCCTAATTAGACACACCAGTCCAGCCACTCTGCAGCACGTAGGATCTTCCCAGGCCAGGGACTGAACCAGCGCCCCTTGCACTGCAAGGCGGACTCTTTACCCACTGGACCAGAAGAGAAACTAACTTCCACTCTAAAACCAGGGACAGGTGTTTGACTGATGGAACGCAGAAGATGTATCCATGCCATAGATGGAAATGGGGCTGGGAATAAAGCACCTAACATTTTCAGTTCTTCAAGTGAAAATATAGATTGGGAAAATTTGCCACATACAAGAAAGGGGTTCAAATGCTGGAAAGCCAAAAATGAGAGATGTTCACTATTTGTAACAACCTCCTATTGATGGCATTCAAGCAATTGCTTTACCCTAAAGTACAATTATCAGAACCATATGACATTTAAAGTACTGTACCACAGATAACTTGTTAGTGATAAGGGAGATAATAAACTCTATAAAAGAACAATTCAATTCACCACTTTACCCAGTGATCAATCTCAGCATCGCTAAGAGTAGGGCAATGAGATATGTGTCTCCAGATATGACCCACTATGATCCACACAGCATAAACTATAAAGACCGGTGCCCAAAATGTTTTAGTTTAAACGAGCCTTCAGATCTAGCTTCCAGCTTAGAGGAAATGATGAAATAAGTCAAAAAATGGAGAACTGTGCTAGGCTAGGTGTCTGAACAGTCATAAAGAAGTCTGGACTATAAAGAAGGCTGAGTACTAAAGAATTGATGCCTTTGAACTGTGGTGTTGGAGAAGACTCTTGAGAGTCCCTTGGATTGCAAGAAGACCAAACCAGTCAGTCCTAAAAGAAATCAACCCTGAATATTCATTAGAAAGACTGATGCTGAAGCTGAAGTTCCAATACTTTGGCCACCTGATGCAAAGAGACGACTCACCAGAAAAGAGCCTGATGTTGGGAAAAATAGAAGGCAAAGGGGAAGGGGACAACAGAGAACAAGATGGTTGGATGGCATCACTGAGTCAATGAACATGAGTTTGAGCAGGCTCTGGGAGATGAAGGACAGGAAAGCCTGGCATGCTGCAGTCCATGGGGTCACAAAGATTCAGACACGACAAAGTGACTGGATTGACTGACTGAACAATCAAGAGAAGAAAACGGGAAAGCGGGAATATTCATGTAGATTAAAGTGGACATAAGAAATTCACAACTAAATGCAAACACATAGTCCTTGATTAAA
The DNA here is from genome assembly GCA_022376925.1 of Tragulus kanchil. Taxonomy (NCBI): domain Eukaryota; kingdom Metazoa; phylum Chordata; class Mammalia; order Artiodactyla; family Tragulidae; genus Tragulus; species Tragulus kanchil. The sequence goes on from JAIOJX010000024.1 coordinate 31,479,513, forward strand.
TCTTGCTTTGAACAAGGCAGGAGTATAAGACACTGTTTTAGACTGAATTGTGCCCCCCTACCACCGCGTAAAAAAAAAAAAAAACACCCCACAAATGTTGAAGCCTTAACCCCCAGTACCTCAGAACGTGACTATATTTGGAATTAGAGCATTTAAAAAGGTAAGTTAAGGCCTTTCCAGATGGTACTGTGGGTAAAGAGCCCGCCTTACAGTGCAAGGGGCGCCAATTCAATCCCTGACCCAGGAAGATCCCACATGCCGCGGAGCGGCTGGACCAGTGTGTCCACTAGCACTCTGGAGCACATGCGCACAGAGCCAGTACTCTGCAACGAGACCACTGCGATGGGAGGCCCACACAAGCCAAAGTATAAAGATGGATGAAAATAAATAAATAAATAAAATAATCAATAAAAGAGGCCAAAATTTAAAAAAAAAAAAGTAAGTTAAAATGAAGCCTTTACCTGTACTATCATATGTGAAGAAAATAGCTATAGTTATTGCTCTGTGAGAAAAGCAGATCCTTCATGGGTGCTGTATGATGGTCTGGAGGGGTGGGATGGGGGGGATATACATATGACTAATCTGAGAACATACATATCTGTAAACAACAAAACTCTGTAAAAAGTTAAAAGTAAAATAAAAGTTAAAAAAAAAATGAAGCCTTTAGGGTGAACCCTAATCTAATGTGACTGGTGCCCTTATTAGAAGGACATTCACACACAGAAACACCCAACATCCACAGACAGAGGAAAAACCATAGGAGGACACACAGAGAAAGCAGCCACCGGCAAGCCAATGAGAGGTCCTCAGGAGAAATAAAACCTGCCAACACCTTCATCTTGAACTTACAATCTCCAGAACTGTGAGAAAATAAATTCCTGTCATTTAAGCCACCCGGTATGTGCTGCTTTGTTATGGCAGACCTTGTAAACCAACACAGATACTTTGTATATAAATGCTAAAATTTTAAAATGGACTGGCCTTTTGATGATGATATTAAGAAATTGTTCATTTAGTTCGGTATGATGTGAGAATGTGATTATGGTTATATAAGAAAGTGTTCATACTTTTGAGAGATACATTCAAGTAATTAGAGATAAAAATAAAATCACCTTCTGTAATTTGCAGTGCTACACCAAAAAAAAAAAAAGGGCGGGGGGGGGGATTGAGCAAAAAAACAAAAACATAAGAACTGTTCAGTTTAGACTGTTATGTGGATATTAAGCCAACTGTTTTTTCTTTTCATAAATTTGAAATTTTCCATAATGAAAAGCTCAAACAAAACATATTGGTATGATACTGATTTAAAGAGGAAAACTTGCCCATACAATAGAACAGAGATTCCTGAAATAAATGTACACAACGAAAAGGCCCAAATGAGGAACAAAAGTCAGAGAAAACTGTGACTATTCACTCCACAAACACTTGTCAGGTTTAAGGGGCTTATAATCTGATAGAGGAAAGACACAGAAAAACAAAGTAAATACAGTAAGCACAAACAGAAGAATATTGTATAAAAATGTAAGATTTTCTAAAACATATTTTTTTTTAAAAGGATTCTACTCTTGGTGTCTTCTACTCTATCCACTTACTCTCAATTAGTACATTTCAAGCCCAGACATCTTTCCCACATTTTAAAACCATTTGTCAAGTTGCCTAGAGACATTTACAATGCTTACTTCACAAACGTCAAACTTTGAACTCTTATTTTCTTCCCCCAAAACTCTGTTCCTCCTTTAAACCCTTTTGGTAAAGCTGCCCAAGAATTATGACCCCCTTCTCTTTCACCGCTCAAACTGATCACAAAGTCTCAATGATTTTATCTCATAAAAACTTCTTAACACCTGTCCACTCCTCTCAAGTTTCTCTACTCCCGCCCTAGTTCACTCGCCTATATGACTGTAATAATTTTCTAAACTGTCTTCCTTACTCTAGCCAACTTCTCTCCAAATCTACCCTATATACCTAGGCCAAAATAATCTCTCTAGAACAAAATCTAATGTTTCTGGGTTTTCCTGGTAGCTCAGTGGTAAAGTTCACCTGCCAATTCAGGAGACACGAGTTCGATCCCCAATCTAGGAAAATCTCACACGCTGCAGAGAAACTAAGCCCGTGAGCCACAACTATTGAGCCTGTGCTCTAGAGACTTAGAGTCGCAACTATGGAGCCCATGTGCCGCGACTATTGAAGCCTATGTGCCCTAGAACCCGAGTTCCACAACAACAAAAATTACTGCAACAAGAAGTCTACTCACCTCAACTTGAGAGCAGCCCCCACTCCCTGCAACTAGATAAGAGCCTGTGGCAGCAGTGAAAACCCAGAATAGCCAAAATTAAAAATTAAAATAAATCTAATGTTTCGCTATTCTTAGAACAAAGTCCATGTCTTAAATGCTCTGTAAGGCCCAGCATCATCCAGCCCCTGCTTACCTTTACAGCCTCATTTGTCACCACATGCTCTCCTGCTCCCTTCATATACACTGCTGTCCAATCCAGGCTGAACTTCCTTTTGTGACTCTTCAGTTTTGCAATGGTCTTCCCTGCCTTTGGGCCTTCATATCTGCTCTCAATCTCCAGGACTCCCACATCAATTTCCCTGGCTAACTCTTACTCATCTTAGACTCTCTCCTCTGGCTAAGGTGCCCCTCCTCTGAACTACCACTGTAGCTCATATGGCCTATCATTGTACTTATGACGGAGCACTGTAATTGCCTAACTCCCTGCTCAACTACAAATTCCATGAGGGCAGGGTCCCTCTGTTATTAGTACCTAGTATATCAAAGGCCTTGATTGAATACATTAACTCTATCAACAATAATTACTAAATTGATCTTCATCTTCATATGATCTATATTCAGCTGGATCCCAAAACTGTATTTTTCAAGCCAAAAAGTCCCAACATGTTACGCTGTGGGAGGATTACTTATTTTAAGATTTTAAAAATTGTGAGAACTTTTTACAAGCATCATTTTATTTTCACCTCAAATATGAAAGTCACAAAAAGTCCCAGTTTTCAAAGCAGAGTAGTTAAAATTCTATTTCATCTTCCCTCCTTATTCTAATTTCCTGGACCTCTCAAACATTATATCAGTAAGTTTGTTATAGGGAAAGCACCTTCCCAAATATATGTATAAAGACATTTCACTGCAGAAATGTCTTTTTTTTTTCCCCACCACCACAAGCTGCTTCCTGGACCTCAGTTCCCCAACCAGGGATTGAGCCCAGACACCTGGCAGTGATAAATGGCCAGAACCAGAATTAGCGCAACTATGGAGCCCATGTCCCGACTATTGAAGCCTATGTGCCCTAGAACCCGAGTTCCACAACAACAAAATTACTGCAACAAGAAGTCTACTCACCTCAACTTGAGAGCAGCCCCACTCCTGCAACTAGATAAGAGCCTGTGGCAGCAGTGAAAACCCAGAATAGCCAAAATTAAAATTAAAATAAATCTAATGTTTCGCTATTCTTAGAACAAAGTCCATGTCTTAAATGCTCTGTAAGGCCCAGCATCATCCAGCCCCTGCTTACCTTTACAGCCTCATTTGTCACCACATGCTCTCCTGCTCCCTTCATATACACTGCTGTCCAATCCAGGCTGAACTTCCTTTTGTGACTCTTCAGTTTTGCAATGGTCTTCCCTGCCTTTGGGCCTTCATATCTGCTCTCAATCTCCAGGACTCCCACATCAATTTCCCTGGCTAACTCTTACTCATCTTAGACTCTCTCCTCTGGCTAAGGTGCCCCTCCTCTGAACTACCACTGTAGCTCATATGGCCTATCATTGTACTTATGACGGAGCACTGTAATTGCCTAACTCCCTGCTCAACTACAAATTCCATGAGGGCAGGGTCCCTCTGTTATTAGTACCTAGTATATCAAAGGCCTTGATTGAATACATTAACTCTATCAACAATAATTACTAAATTGATCTTCATCTTCATATGATCTATATTCAGCTGGATCCCAAAACTGTATTTTTCAAGCCAAAAAGTCCCAACATGTTACGCTGTGGGAGGATTACTTATTTTAAGATTTTAAAAATTGTGAGAACTTTTTACAAGCATCATTTTATTTTCACCTCAAATATGAAAGTCACAAAAAGTCCCAGTTTTCAAAGCAGAGTAGTTAAAATTCTATTTCATCTTCCCTCCTTATTCTAATTTCCTGGACCTCTCAAACATTATATCAGTAAGTTTGTTATAGGGAAAGCACCTTCCCAAATATATGTATAAAGACATTTCACTGCAGAAATGTCTTTTTTTTTTCCCCACCACCACAAGCTGCTTCCTGGACCTCAGTTCCCCAACCAGGGATTGAGCCCAGACACCTGGCAGTGAAAATGAGCAGTCCTAATCACTGGACCACTAAGGAAATCCAGAAATGCTGTTACATTAGTTTAACCAATCATCCTTCTATCTAAGGTTAAAAAAAAATAGGCATTATCCAATATCATGTTTTTGTCAAATGAGTTTTTAATTGCTCTTGCCAAACACTTCCTTCAAGCATCACTCAAAAAAGTTCTGAAAAAAAATTACACCGCAAGAGTAATTTTCCTATCTAAATAATTCCATATTTTCTATTTAAAAAAAATGTTAGCTGAATTGAAAATAATTGTTAGAATTATTTGGGAGTTAGAGTGTTCCAACATTTATCAACAACATTCAACTATAGTCAAAATGTTTTATTTACACCAGGGGTTATCATATAAAGCATAAGACACACGGTTTAACCCTGAATTTCAGAAAAATGATTTTTAGTTTAAGTACATCCAAAATAGCATATGTATTTTTATTTGATAGTTACAGTAACAATTTATCACTGCTAGCAAAATTGATTTTACTTATACTTTTTTCATTATAAAAGTTATACAAATTTAGAAAACAAAAAAAAATCCTGTCAAGCTAATACAATTGGCCATTTAGTGCATTCCTGATCTTTTTCTTATAATTTTAAACGGTTACATTCACTCTTCCTTAAAATGACAACCTTTGTTATTATTTTTATGCTATTTTTATGTTCTTGCAATGGATGTACCATTACTGAAAGTCTCCTATTGTTGAAAATTTAAGTTGCTTCCAATAAGCCACTACTATAATTGTTATTCTGAATAGTCTTCTGTAAACACCTGTTTCTTATCTATTCCTTTTTTCTTATGTAGTTCTTCTTTAGTATATTCTCAGAAGTGAAATTACTAAATCAAAGATTTATAAAAAGATTATGAAGAGTCTAAAAATTCTAGATACATCCTGCCAAATTACAATCCACCAGCAATATCTGAATACACCTGCTTTCTAAAATCTAACCAGCACTACATATCACCACTTTCAAAAAAAATCTGAAGTGAGTACAAAATAGTATTCCATTTTGTTTTAGTAAGCATTTCTTTGATTATTGAGATCTCACATCCTTCTGACAGTTGCTTATAGGTTGTATTTCCTCTAATATCAACTGTCTGCTCATTTCCTTTATGCATTTCAATAAATGTTTTTCTTCACTATAATAATGAAACATTCCCAAATGAAGATTAAAATAGCCCACTGTCTAAAATTCTAGTCACATGGACCAAATGAAAAACTAGTTTATATCTACCTTTCCAAGTGTCTTCAAGAAATTACAACAAAAATTACTTTTAATGTAAACTTTCATTTTATTTATATTATCAAAGTTCATTTCATAGAAATCATAACTCTCATAATTAATATTAATCAAAAAGATGACTGAAATTTCTCAATATTTAGAATAAATACCAGGAAGATCAGTTCAACTTAATACCTGGATATGCCACAGAACTTAGTTTGATCATCAAAGCAGAAATCATTGTTGTAGGTCTAATCTCTTTAATAATCTAGATACTCCAAGAAACTGAGTCTGCAATCAGAGTTAACTCTTCAGTGCTGTCAATAATCCTACAAATATAAATATACTCTACTAGTATCAAGAGAAGAGTAAGAAAGTAATTAAGCAGCTCAGCTCAGCTTCATCAACACCATTAGGGCAGAACTTAAAGCTCACATAAAGCTAACAGCAAGCCTTTAAAAATGGCAGAGATTTTAGACGCAACCTAATTCAATCTCTTTCCTCTCCCATTCCCCACCCATTCTGCAAGGGAAGAAACCAAGGCATAATGAAGTAAAATGAACCTTCAAGACAGTCATAAAGCTACTTAGGGGAAAGAAATGTCCGCTTCATTCTGTAATACGAAATTTTATTGAGTGCATTATTTGAAGCTCTAGAGATAATGGAAGTGATAAACCAGTTAAGTCCTTGCTCTCGAGGAGCATACACGCTACCACAGAATGGAAGGAAGGAAGGAGGGTGTGAAAGAAGAAAGGAGGGAGTGAGAGAGAAAGGAAGGAAGGAAGTTTCTATGACAGGGATAAATATTCTGCATGAAAATCCATAGGGCCACGTGGCAGAGCAGGTCTAGAGCATTAAGGACCATTTCAGATTGGGTGGTTTGGGAAAGACACAGAAAAAAAAAATTTTTAAGTGGAGATCTGAATCACAGGAACTCAGCAACAGGAAAATCTAAGCAGACAGCATTCTGATTAGATTCTCTTATAACCAAATGTTAGTACAAGGTACAGCAAGGGGTGACAGGAAAGGTGACAATGCCTCTTTTGATCACAGTGTGTACCACTTAGGCATAAAAGATACTACAAACAGATTTAGCAATAAATATGCAACTAACTTGATCTGTTGCAAGTGACACACAAACTTAGATAAAATAGTGCCATAGGAAAATATCTAAATCATGATGATTTAACTTAATCGACTGAAAAAATACAAAGTATAATTGACCAATTTTTCAACGATCACATTTGAAGGTGACTAAGACACTTTAAGATTTATAGACAATTTTTTTTAATTCTTAGAAGATAGTAGTTAAGGAATCAGTACAAGATATGCTAATAAAGATTTCCAAGTAAGACACAAAAATTAACATTAGTCAGAAACTGCAGTTTCCAACTTTTCTAACCCATGTTTGACACTGGTATATACAACAGCCTAAGACTTTTTCCAGCAAAACTACTTATCTTAAATGACAATAGGGATATTGGGCTCAGAGAACAAGATGTTTCAGTCAATAATTCTGCTTTTTTTTAAAAAATCAGTTATTCTTTACGTATGTATATAATTATTTTTATTTAACTTTTACAGAGCTTTGTTGCTTACAGCAATACGTAAATCCAAATCAGTCATAGGTATACCCTTGACCCCTTCCATCTGAATCCCCACTCCCAGTCCATCCCTACCCCTCCAGGTTGGTGTGTCACTCACTTACTCAGTTATTCTTAATACATCTAAGCATCACTTTCCCTACTGCAATCAATTTCCTGAAATACATGATTTTCCTCTTTTACACTCCACAGCACCGACCATGACACCTTGCAAATTGGCAGAGGTGTAGTGAAATGGCAGATCCCAGCAAGAGCAGCAGCTGTATAGACGTCAGCCACCTGTGGAACTAAGGCAGTAAAGCTGGGGAGGGGCACTTCATTCCTAGAACTGCCTTAACACATTATCACAAAGGAACAACTCTACAGTCCATAAGCCTTGAGTAAGTTGTGCTCAGCTCACTGAAAAATAAGTCATTTAGTATTGTAAGCATTTTAATAGCTAAAAAATAAATAAAACTTGAAAATTTTAAGTAAATTAAAAACCACCCAACCAACTAATGATGGTGTAGGCCAGACTATAGATCTGATCTAGTCAGGTTCCACCCACCCTCCTTCACGTAGAGCTACAGACCCTTCCCATGCATCGCCCATCTGAGGTCAAGAATGCTGGTGCAAAATCCCTGCCATCACTTCCCGGGGATCCAGCAATCCTCCACCCTATTTCTTGGTTTGCTGCTGTCGAACAAAGTTACTAATACAGAAGGAACACTGAGGATTCTGGCTTGACAAGACAGCTAAGAATGCCCACATCTATGGCGCACCTTCTATACACCAGGCGCCTGTTTCTTAAGTTTCACAGAGTCATGAGGTATTATAACTATTTCCTTATACAAATACATAAACCCAGGAGTAAGGTTACTTACCCAGGGTCACACAGCTAGTAAGTCTAGCAGATGCAGGACTCTTTCCTTCCAGAAAGCAGATCAATAATAAGGCCAAGAGGATGGCAGTAGAGGTATAGCCACCAATACAAGTGAACAAGGTCAGAAAGCAGCAAGTCCAGGAAAAAGAACTCTACAATCTTTTCCACCTACTTTGTCTTTTATATTCAGAAGCATCTATATTTTTTATTTTTTAATTGGAAGAAAACGGTTTACAATGCTATATTGATTTCTACCATACAACAACACAAATCAACCATAATTTCACCACAGGGCACCAGGTCCACCTACTTTAAACCCACTGCCATCACATCAATTACAAGCTTGACAAGGTCTGGAGAAAGTTTTCCAGGCTGATAATGAAATCTGGATACTACTTGATTTGCTGACATCTAACCCAAAGACTATATTTTTATATACTAGTTATTATTCATGTTAAGAAATTTTCATTTAATAAAACTAATGAAAGATCCAATTCAGCTCTAACGCAGTTCACAAAACCACTTTAAAAGTATTATTGAAAGTCCTACCAAATGCCAGATACAATAAGAAAGGAACAACTCTACAGTCCATAAGCCTTGAGTAAGTTGTGCTCAGCTCACTGAAAAATAAGTCATTTAGTATTGTAAGCATTTTAATAGCTAAAAAATAAATAAAACTTGAAAATTTTAAGTAAATTAAAAACCACCCAACCAACTAATGATGGTGTAGGCCAGACTATAGATCTGATCTAGTCAGGTTCCACCCACCCTCCTTCACGTAGAGCTACAGACCCTTCCCATGCATCGCCCATCTGAGGTCAAGAATGCTGGTGCAAAATCCCTGCCATCACTTCCCGGGGATCCAGCAATCCTCCACCCTATTTCTTGGTTTGCTGCTGTCGAACAAAGTTACTAATACAGAAGGAACACTGAGGATTCTGGCTTGACAAGACAGCTAAGAATGCCCACATCTATGGCGCACCTTCTATACACCAGGCGCCTGTTTCTTAAGTTTCACAGAGTCATGAGGTATTATAACTATTTCCTTATACAAATACATAAACCCAGGAGTAAGGTTACTTACCCAGGGTCACACAGCTAGTAAGTCTAGCAGATGCAGGACTCTTTCCTTCCAGAAAGCAGATCAATAATAAGGCCAAGAGGATGGCAGTAGAGGTATAGCCACCAATACAAGTGAACAAGGTCAGAAAGCAGCAAGTCCAGGAAAAAGAACTCTACAATCTTTTCCACCTACTTTGTCTTTTATATTCAGAAGCATCTATATTTTTTATTTTTTAATTGGAAGAAAACGGTTTACAATGCTATATTGATTTCTACCATACAACAACACAAATCAACCATAATTTCACCACAGGGCACCAGGTCCACCTACTTTAAACCCACTGCCATCACATCAATTACAAGCTTGACAAGGTCTGGAGAAAGTTTTCCAGGCTGATAATGAAATCTGGATACTACTTGATTTGCTGACATCTAACCCAAAGACTATATTTTTATATACTAGTTATTATTCATGTTAAGAAATTTTCATTTAATAAAACTAATGAAAGATCCAATTCAGCTCTAACGCAGTTCACAAAACCACTTTAAAAGTATTATTGAAAGTCCTACCAAATGCCAGATACAATAAGAAAGGCAAGAGGAAGAAACATTTATGAGAACTAAACAATGTGCCAGAAACTAATGTCTCCTGTATATTCATTAACTTACTCACAATAAATAACTATGTAGTATGATTATTGCCACTTTACAGATAATTTCCCCAGTGCCACACACAGCGAAGATTCAAATCGAGGGGAGGCCAATTCCAGAGCTCTAAACGAAACAGTTTTTGTTCTCAAAAAACCTATATTGTAGTCTAAAAGCAGAAACAGACAAATGACAATGCAATATTATAAGTATCACAACAGGAAGGAAAATAAGATGCTCCAAAAACAAAGATAAGAGATTCCTAACAGAGGCTACAATCTCAATGAAGGCTTTCAAGATGATGACATCTTGACTGAGAGAGACAACTGTAAATCATCCAGAACAGAAAGACAACTGGTCCATACTCTCAAAAGTACTTGATACTCAAGTGGTCAAGAATACTAACTTTGATATTTTATATAAGCAAATAATTTCTATCCTATGCTATATAGCAAAGCCTGTGCTGAACTATGTCTAGCATCCCACAAAATATGCAGGTCTATGTCATATATGGGCTTCCCTGGTGGCTCGTCAGTATAGAACCTGCCTGCAATGTAGGAAATGCGGGTTTGATCCCTCAGATGGGAAGATCCCCTGGAGAAGGAAATGGCAACCCACTCCAGTATTCTTGCCTGGAGAATTCCATGGACACAGAAGCCTGACAGGCTACAGTTCGTGGGGATGCAAAAAGAGCTGAACACAACTGAGCAATTAAACAAGATAAGAAAATTAAATCTAAAGTTATTGAAAACCCTTTCAAAAGCTTTCATCCAGGATAAGCAATCTGATAAATGAACTGAGAGTTTACCCTCTGGTTTTGATACTATTTCATATTTTTAAATACTAGTTATTATTCATGTTAAGAAATTTTCATTTAATAAAACTAATGAAAGATCCAATTCAGCTCTAACGCAGTTCACAAAACCACTTTAAAAGTATTATTGAAAGTCCTACCAAATGCCAGATACAATAAGAAAGGCAAGAGGAAGAAACATTTATGAGAACTAAACAATGTGCCAGAAACTAATGTCTCCTGTATATTCATTAACTTACTCACAATAAATAACTATGTAGTATGATTATTGCCACTTTACAGATAATTTCCCCAGTGCCACACACAGCGAAGATTCAAATCGAGGGGAGGCCAATTCCAGAGCTCTAAACGAAACAGTTTTTGTTCTCAAAAAACCTATATTGTAGTCTAAAAGCAGAAACAGACAAATGACAATGCAATATTATAAGTATCACAACAGGAAGGAAAATAAGATGCTCCAAAAACAAAGATAAGAGATTCCTAACAGAGGCTACAATCTCAATGAAGGCTTTCAAGATGATGACATCTTGACTGAGAGAGACAACTGTAAATCATCCAGAACAGAAAGACAACTGGTCCATACTCTCAAAAGTACTTGATACTCAAGTGGTCAAGAATACTAACTTTGATATTTTATATAAGCAAATAATTTCTATCCTATGCTATATAGCAAAGCCTGTGCTGAACTATGTCTAGCATCCCACAAAATATGCAGGTCTATGTCATATATGGGCTTCCCTGGTGGCTCGTCAGTATAGAACCTGCCTGCAATGTAGGAAATGCGGGTTTGATCCCTCAGATGGGAAGATCCCCTGGAGAAGGAAATGGCAACCCACTCCAGTATTCTTGCCTGGAGAATTCCATGGACACAGAAGCCTGACAGGCTACAGTTCGTGGGGATGCAAAAAGAGCTGAACACAACTGAGCAATTAAACAAGATAAGAAAATTAAATCTAAAGTTATTGAAAACCCTTTCAAAAGCTTTCATCCAGGATAAGCAATCTGATAAATGAACTGAGAGTTTACCCTCTGGTTTTGATACTATTTCATATTTTTAAATCTTTCTAAGAAAAAACTTTAATGCCTTTATAAATGTACTATACAAACCATATACATTTAAACTTTTTTGTAAGGGAGAATATGACAAACTTTCCTTATTATTCCATTATATACTATTAGAAATACAACAGACACCCAAAGCTAAGTAGGTATGCTAGGCTGTTTTCCTTCACTATCTATGGTCTTTTGTTTTTTGTTTTAATATTTGGCTACGAGGAAGCTCAGAGATAAGTCGGGGGGGGCCGGTTGGCGAGGGAAGGGGGCAGGCAGGCCACTTCTATTGGTCTTTCATTTATCTATTTTCATCCATCTTTGTTCTTTGGCCCCTGTGGGCCTCCCATCGCAGTGGCCTCTGTTGTTGCAGAGCACTGGCTCTGGGCGCACGTGCTCCAGAGCTCTGGCTGGGTAATTGGACACATTGGTCCAGCCGCTCCATGGCACATGGGATCTTCCCAGGCCAGGGATCAAACCGGCGCCCCTTTATCTATGGTTTTTAGAGTTTGGTTTTATATATACATGGATATCTGTATATGTGTGTGTGTATGGTGTGTATGTGTGTCTGTGTTTGTAGTTTTTCCTATTTCTTCATTGCTATCATGTCAGCTATCACACTGATATTATCAGTATATATATTTATGACATGATTTCAATTCTGTATTATTCCTTTTAACCTACTACTTTAGAAACCACAAGCATCATATATAAAGTTCTCAGTGACTATTAAAAAATGACATCTAGGGAGGGAGGTTTGGGAGGGGGGACATATGTATACCTATGGCGGATTCAGGTCGATGTGTGGTAGTAAACAACAAAACTCTGTAAAAAGAATAATAATAATCAATAAAATTTTTAAAAATAACATCTATTCAGGAGTTTTTGCATGTTTCAGAGAGATGAGGAGCTGTCACCAGATCTATTTAAGTAAAGAGTTATAACTTCACATTTTCATAGCTCTAAGATGTGTTCTGCCTTCTTCAACCTCAACTCAGACCAGGTTACAGAAGCCTCTGAAGCCTTCCTGTACGACACATCCTACACTGTCCCCATCCTGGCTACACTCCACTCTACTTGTATGCTTCTCCAATATGATTATCGATTGCTTAACCATCTCTTATCTCTGCTCTTCAAGCACTGAATTTATTCCCAGCTTGCTGAATAAAATAGTGTCAAAGAAGGAAACTAACTGTATGAAGAGTCATAAAATGATAACACCCCATACAATAAAAATGACCGTTCATACTCATAATATTAACTTTCACCTGAAAATATACACTTAGGAAATCTAAATTTGAGGGCAAATCACAAGAAAAGTAGTGAGTGCAAGCAGGCAACAATATACTATTAAATTGCTTTACCCACTGCACCCTTAAGAAAATCTGTTTATCTGTTTTGTGGGGAAGAAACCAAATACTTATTCTCCACAGGCAGGCATAATACATTTTTCCACCCTCAGTGCAAAACAAAAACAAAACAAAAAACCTGACACTTAAAGAATGGTGACTGTTAATTATCCAAGCTAAAATAAAAAATGGGCGGGAAGGGAAGTATATCTATCTATTTTGAGATACGAGAATAAAAGTCACCCATTACAAACACTCCTAGATCTTGCTGTTGGAAGGAACTTTGAGGTCACCTAATGTTATTTACACACTCCTCCTCAGGGCACAAAGAATTCAGGTTGCTAGAGACAATCCAATCTACTTTTTATTCAATACGTCCCTGCTATCACACTGATATAAAAAGTTTCTCACTTTTAACCTACTACTTTAGAAACCACAAGCATCATATATAAAGTTCTCAGTGACTATTAAAAAATGACATCTAGGGAGGGAGGTTTGGGAGGGGGGACATATGTATACCTATGGCGGATTCAGGTCGATGTGTGGTAGTAAACAACAAAACTCTGTAAAAAGAATAATAATAATCAATAAAATTTTTAAAAATAACATCTATTCAGGAGTTTTTGCATGTTTCAGAGAGATGAGGAGCTGTCACCAGATCTATTTAAGTAAAGAGTTATAACTTCACATTTTCATAGCTCTAAGATGTGTTCTGCCTTCTTCAACCTCAACTCAGACCAGGTTACAGAAGCCTCTGAAGCCTTCCTGTACGACACATCCTACACTGTCCCCATCCTGGCTACACTCCACTCTACTTGTATGCTTCTCCAATATGATTATCGATTGCTTAACCATCTCTTATCTCTGCTCTTCAAGCACTGAATTTATTCCCAGCTTGCTGAATAAAATAGTGTCAAAGAAGGAAACTAACTGTATGAAGAGTCATAAAATGATAACACCCCATACAATAAAAATGACCGTTCATACTCATAATATTAACTTTCACCTGAAAATATACACTTAGGAAATCTAAATTTGAGGGCAAATCACAAGAAAAGTAGTGAGTGCAAGCAGGCAACAATATACTATTAAATTGCTTTACCCACTGCACCCTTAAGAAAATCTGTTTATCTGTTTTGTGGGGAAGAAACCAAATACTTATTCTCCACAGGCAGGCATAATACATTTTTCCACCCTCAGTGCAAAACAAAAACAAAACAAAAAACCTGACACTTAAAGAATGGTGACTGTTAATTATCCAAGCTAAAATAAAAAATGGGCGGGAAGGGAAGTATATCTATCTATTTTGAGATACGAGAATAAAAGTCACCCATTACAAACACTCCTAGATCTTGCTGTTGGAAGGAACTTTGAGGTCACCTAATGTTATTTACACACTCCTCCTCAGGGCACAAAGAATTCAGGTTGCTAGAGACAATCCAATCTACTTTTTATTCAATACGTCCCTGCATTTCTGCCTCCTCTCGCCTTTCACTCACTGATCATCTAGAGCCACAACAAACGTGTCTCTTACTGTGCACACAGTAACCATTCAAAATCCATTTGCTTGACTAATTTTATGGTCTGACTTATTTTGGTGATTAAAAGTAATACACGTGCTTATCTATTTCAATGATTTCTTTGGCTTCTCAAAAATTATCAGGTAGGGACTTCCCTGGTGGCCCAACGGTTAAGACTTCAAGCTCCCTATGCAGCAGGCCTGGGTTCGACTGCTGGCCAGGGAACTAGATCCCACATGTTGAAACCAAAAGGTCTCACACATTGCAATGAAGATTCTGCATGCACAACTAAGACCCAGTACAGTCAAATCAATAAAATTAAAATAAATATTTTTAAAAATTATCAAATAAAATGAAAATATCAGGCATGTTTATAGGTGTCATGTTGTAAAGCTGCCTTTTTAGGCAGTGAAACAGACAAGACAAGTATCATCAACCCATGTAAAGAATTATCAATACAGAGCAGCTGTTGAGAGTTGCTATGAAACAGATTTACGAGCAAAAGAGAACTGCCTCTTATGAGCTGTGTGGGATGGTTAAGTTATGACCTTCTCTAAGCCTGCTCCCTCATCTGCAAGCTGGGAATGACACTGTAATGGTTCCTACCTCAGGTAGTTACTGTGAAGATTAACTAGATGATGCACATTATCTTATGTAATAACCCATTAAACACTCAATAATGTTAGTTGTTGTTGTTATCATTATTAAGCAAAGGAAAACCTGGGCAGATGACGCATGCTCTCCGAATCTCATTGCAGCACTCCATCAGGAACTGAGGTCTTAGGTTCTACTTTCCTTGTCTTCCACAAAACCATAAAATACTTTCAGTTATTAAATAGCAGCTTAAGGCTGATTTTTTTTCCCATTCCCTTTGACCAACAAAATTTCTAAAATCTACTATTATCGTGCTCCTCTTCCAAATGAAATTTTCACAAGTATGAAAAATATGGAAGTTCTCTATCTAGAAAAAAATAAAGCCTCAATTGTACCTGATAAAGCTCCGCTATGAACAGCATGCAAACGGAACGAAACTTACAAATCAAATGACAAGTATCACATCAATTGCTAAACGAACTGGTTTATCTAACCTACTGTTATTAGATTATCTTTTATCACTTTTATCTGATATCTTCAAAAGGTAAAACTGCTATTTTATTGTTTGTGAAATCAAGTGCAACAGGAGAAACCTGTTTCATCCACTGAACTAATGATAATGCTGACAAGAAATATAAAATGCAATGATTTCCCAGGTAGGGACTTCAAGGAAAGCTCCCTATGCAGCAGGCCTGGGTTCGACTGCTGGCCAGGGAACTAGATCCCACATGTTGAAACCAAAAGGTCTCACACATTGCAATGAAGATTCTGCATGCACAACTAAGACCCAGTACAGTCAAATCAATAAAATTAAAATAAATATTTTTAAAAATTATCAAATAAAATGAAAATATCAGGCATGTTTATAGGTGTCATGTTGTAAAGCTGCCTTTTTAGGCAGTGAAACAGACAAGACAAGTATCATCAACCCATGTAAAGAATTATCAATACAGAGCAGCTGTTGAGAGTTGCTATGAAACAGATTTACGAGCAAAAGAGAACTGCCTCTTATGAGCTGTGTGGGATGGTTAAGTTATGACCTTCTCTAAGCCTGCTCCCTCATCTGCAAGCTGGGAATGACACTGTAATGGTTCCTACCTCAGGTAGTTACTGTGAAGATTAACTAGATGATGCACATTATCTTATGTAATAACCCATTAAACACTCAATAATGTTAGTTGTTGTTGTTATCATTATTAAGCAAAGGAAAACCTGGGCAGATGACGCATGCTCTCCGAATCTCATTGCAGCACTCCATCAGGAACTGAGGTCTTAGGTTCTACTTTCCTTGTCTTCCACAAAACCATAAAATACTTTCAGTTATTAAATAGCAGCTTAAGGCTGATTTTTTTTCCCATTCCCTTTGACCAACAAAATTTCTAAAATCTACTATTATCGTGCTCCTCTTCCAAATGAAATTTTCACAAGTATGAAAAATATGGAAGTTCTCTATCTAGAAAAAAATAAAGCCTCAATTGTACCTGATAAAGCTCCGCTATGAACAGCATGCAAACGGAACGAAACTTACAAATCAAATGACAAGTATCACATCAATTGCTAAACGAACTGGTTTATCTAACCTACTGTTATTAGATTATCTTTTATCACTTTTATCTGATATCTTCAAAAGGTAAAACTGCTATTTTATTGTTTGTGAAATCAAGTGCAACAGGAGAAACCTGTTTCATCCACTGAACTAATGATAATGCTGACAAGAAATATAAAATGCATGTCAGAATTTTTAAAAATTAGAACATCCCTCTGTTTATAGCACCACTACTGACAAAAGTCAAACCATGGGAGTAACCTAAGTGTCCACTGTCAGATGAACAGATAAAGAAAATATGGTGTATATATACACAGTAGAATATTACTCAGCCATAAAAAAGAATGAAATCATACCATTTGCAGCAACATGGATGAACCCAGAGATTATCATACTAAGTGAAATATTCCAGAAAGAGAAATATCATGTGTTATCATTTATATGTGAATCTAAAAAGTGATACAAATGAACTTATTTACAAAACAGAAATAGACTCACAAGCACAGAAAATGTATGGTTACCAAACGTGAAAAAAGGGGGTGGGAGGGATAAATCTGGTGTTTGGGATTAACATATATGCACTACTATACATAAAATAAACAACAAGGAATTACTGTATAGCACAGGAATCATACTGAATATCTTTTAATAACCTGTCATTGAAAAGGTACGTTTATATATATGTGTATATATGCATAACCTAAACACTTTGCTGTACACCAAACCAATACTTTTTAAATCAACTATGTGTATGTGCTAAGTCACTTCAGTTGTGTCCAACTCTTTGCAACCCTATGGACTGCAGCCTGCGAGGTTCCTCTATTCATGGGATTCTCCAGTCAAGAATACTGGAATGGGTTGCCATCCCTCCTCCAGGAGATCTTCCAGACTGAGGGACTGAACTCACATCTTTTATATCTCCTCTAAATCAAAAAGTGCTCCTCTTCCAAATGAAATTTTCACAAGTATGAAAATATGGAAGTTCTCTATCTAGAAAAAAATAAAGCCTCAATTGTACCTGATAAAGCTCCGCTATGAACAGCATGCAAACGGAACGAAACTTACAAATCAAATGACAAGTATCACATCAATTGCTAAACGAACTGGTTTATCTAACCTACTGTTATTAGATTATCTTTTATCACTTTTATCTGATATCTTCAAAAGGTAAAACTGCTATTTTATTGTTTGTGAAATCAAGTGCAACAGGAGAAACCTGTTTCATCCACTGAACTAATGATAATGCTGACAAGAAATATAAAATGCATGTCAGAATTTTTAAAAATTAGAACATCCCTCTGTTTATAGCACCACTACTGACAAAAGTCAAACCATGGGAGTAACCTAAGTGTCCACTGTCAGATGAACAGATAAAGAAAATATGGTGTATATATACACAGTAGAATATTACTCAGCCATAAAAAAGAATGAAATCATACCATTTGCAGCAACATGGATGAACCCAGAGATTATCATACTAAGTGAAATATTCCAGAAAGAGAAATATCATGTGTTATCATTTATATGTGAATCTAAAAAGTGATACAAATGAACTTATTTACAAAACAGAAATAGACTCACAAGCACAGAAAATGTATGGTTACCAAACGTGAAAAAGGGGATGGGAGGGATAAATCTGGTGTTTGGGATTAACATATATGCACTACTATACATAAAATAAACAACAAGGAATTACTGTATAGCACAGGGAATCATACTGAATATCTTTTAATAACCTGTCATTGAAAAGGTACGTTTATATATATGTGTATATATGCATAACCTAAACACTTTGCTGTACACCAAACCAATACTTTTTAAATCAACTATGTGTATGTGCTAAGTCACTTCAGTTGTGTCCAACTCTTTGCAACCCTATGGACTGCAGCCTGCGAGGTTCCTCTATTCATGGGATTCTCCAGTCAAGAATACTGGAATGGGTTGCCATCCCTCCTCCAGGAGATCTTCCAGACTGAGGGACTGAACTCACATCTTTTATATCTCCTGCACTGGCAGGCAGGTTCTTTACCCCTAGTGCTACCTGGGAAGCCCAAATCACCTATACTTCAATTTAAAAATTAAATAAAATAAATAATTAGAAGCCTAGAGTCATTACTCAAAAATTATGCTGCCCAACTCATGCAGAGGATAAGATGGTTAGATGGCATCACCAACTCAGTGAATATGAATTTGAGCCAACTCCGGGAGACAATAAAGGACAGGGGAGCCTAACGAGTTGCAGTTCATGGGGTCACAAAGAGTTGAACATGACTTAACAACTGAACAACAATAAACTTATGCATAAAAATTTTTATAGGTTCACTAGTATTGGTAAGCAGGTGGTCCAAAGATTTGAATATTAACATCGAATCTCATTTTGGACATTAACATTACCAGGAAGCTTGGCTTAGTGTTAAAAGTTGATTCTAGAATACTAAGCGGAAAAAAAATGCATGGAGGAAAGAGGACATTAAATTATAATTTAGTACCAACCTGATAAGCAGTAATATGTCTTTGCATATAAAGGCTAGGACAAAGTCAAATCAAAACATTAGTCCAAACATGACCACTAACAGCAGAGCAAAATGTGAGATATTTTAAATGAAAGAATACAGCCTATTACAGAAGATCTTTCTGGAAATAAAATAACAAATGAATAAGGTCTGATGGCTATTAGCTGCTGAGACACCAAAATTACTATAAAACAACCTAATAAACCATATCAGCTGCCAGTGTATGTATAATCTCCCTTTAGTGGTTCAGTTTTCAATAAACTAGGATATAATTTAGCCCAATGTCTTATCAAGATAAATTTACCAAAGACAAACTATTGAAGGAAATATATAATAATCACTGACAAATATTTACATTTATACAATCCTCTTAACAAAGGGCTCAAAAATGACAAAGTACATCTTGAAGGACAGAATAAATACCCTACACTGTTTATCAAAAATTAGTGTTACATTCAAAACAGAAGAACTGAAAAACCACAGGTTTGTATTTTTCTAAAAACAGTGTTTGTTATTTGCATCCCCACTGGAGGAAGTTTGATTTTTAAAGTCCTGTAATTTTTCCTGGCTTCCCAGATTGCTCAGTGGTAAAGAAGCCACCATGCAAGAAGCATGGATTCAACCCTTGGATCATAAAGATCCCCTGGAGAAGGAAATGGCAATCCACTCCAGTATTGTTGCCTAGGAAATCCCATGGACAGAGGAGCCTGGTAGGCTACAGTTCATGGGGTCACAGAGTCAGACACAACTGAGAGACCGAGGGCACACACAATTTTTCCTATTGCTGAGATGAGGGTAGAATACGGGTGTACATAATACACAGGGGGAGGGAGAGATTTAGAATCCTTCACTGGCACATGAATGAATTCTATGCTTAACTTTTAAAATGTGCTATTTTCCTGGAAATGTGACATACCAAAAAAATCCCCACTGGGTTTGTATAACTTTCATATTTGTGACCTGAAAGTTAGTCTTCAAAGAGACAAACCACTTACATATTAAGTGCTAGAATACTAAGCGGAAAATGCATGGAGGAAAGAGGACATTAAATTATAATTTAGTACCAACCTGATAAGCAGTAATATGTCTTTGCATATAAAGGCTAGGACAAAGTCAAATCAAAACATTAGTCCAAACATGACCACTAACAGCAGAGCAAAATGTGAGATATTTTAAATGAAAGAATACAGCCTATTACAGAAGATCTTTCTGGAAATAAAATAACAAATGAATAAGGTCTGATGGCTATTAGCTGCTGAGACACCAAAATTACTATAAAACAACCTAATAAACCATATCAGCTGCCAGTGTATGTATAATCTCCCTTTAGTGGTTCAGTTTTCAATAAACTAGGATATAATTTAGCCCAATGTCTTATCAAGATAAATTTACCAAAGACAAACTATTGAAGGAAATATATAATAATCACTGACAAATATTTACATTTATACAATCCTCTTAACAAAGGGCTCAAAAATGACAAAGTACATCTTGAAGGACAGAATAAATACCCTACACTGTTTATCAAAAATTAGTGTTACATTCAAAACAGAAGAACTGAAAAACCACAGGTTTGTATTTTTCTAAAAACAGTGTTTGTTATTTGCATCCCCACTGGAGGAAGTTTGATTTTTAAAGTCCTGTAATTTTTCCTGGCTTCCCAGATTGCTCAGTGGTAAAGAAGCCACCATGCAAGAAGCATGGATTCAACCCTTGGATCATAAAGATCCCCTGGAGAAGGAAATGGCAATCCACTCCAGTATTGTTGCCTAGGAAATCCCATGGACAGAGGAGCCTGGTAGGCTACAGTTCATGGGGTCACAGAGTCAGACACAACTGAGAGACCGAGGGCACACACAATTTTTCCTATTGCTGAGATGAGGGTAGAATACGGGTGTACATAATACACAGGGGGAGGGAGAGATTTAGAATCCTTCACTGGCACATGAATGAATTCTATGCTTAACTTTTAAAATGTGCTATTTTCCTGGAAATGTGACATACCAAAAAAATCCCCACTGGGTTTGTATAACTTTCATATTTGTGACCTGAAAGTTAGTCTTCAAAGAGACAAACCACTTACATTTTTAGTCATTTACCAGGTATACTGCTTTTAACAAAAATTCCAACAACTGGGGCTTCCCTGGTAGCTCAGAGGTAAAGAGTTCGCCTGCCAATGCAGGAGACACAGGTTCAATCCCTGATCTGGGAAGATCCCACATACTGTGGAGCAACTACACCCCGTGAGCCACAACTACTGAGCCTGCTCCTAAAGCCTCAGAGCCACAACTACTGAAGCCCATGTGCCCTAGAGCTCGAGTTCCACAACAAGAGAAGTCACCACAACAAGAAGCCTGCTCACTTCAACCAGAGAGTAGCCCCCACTTCCTGCAACTAGAGAAGAGCCTGCAGCAGCAGTGAAAACCCAGAATAGCCAAAAAAAAAAAAAAAACATCCAACAACTGGTGGGTAGGGCGTGTATTATACATACATACACATCTATGCGTATATCTTTAGAGAAATATTTGCATAGTTTAAATTAAGAACATCAACATCATACTTTGTACCACATACACACACACACACTCACACATAAATGATGGTAGACACTTTGGAGGAAATTTAATAAACTCAATTTGTAAAACCCAACATGTATTAAAAAAAAAAAAAAAAAAAAAAACCTCTGTGCTGACATGATTAGCTGCACCATTCAAGTGGTGTGAGGTATCTGAAGCATGCTGCATCTGCACTCTTATCATGCTAGTTGGAGTGTGCTATCTTGTGAAGCAGTTCATACAAAACTGCTAAACCTAAAGAGGACAACATATACATCAGAACCTCAAATGAGGAAAACAGTACAACAAAGACATTATTAATTCATATTTATTTTGGAACCAAATCTTATCCCCCAAATCCCTTGACAACCATCCAAAAGTAACCCAGTTTTTCTTTTTTTACTAACTAAGCAGTTTTTTTACTATAGCAACTTCATTAAGAAGATCACCAAAATTTTCCACACACTTCCAACAGTCTGTATGTGTTGTTACCTGGGCAACATTCTAAAAAGTCTTTTACCTTTATAGAAATGGTAGGTCAAAGAAAAGGAAAATTGCTTCAAATTGACTGTGTAGGATCGAACCAGCGCTCCTTGCACTGCAAGGCTACGTCCTAACCCACTGGACCACCAGGAAAGCCTGACTGTGTAGCACTTTAATTAGAAGCAGTGAATATGAAATCTTCAGCAGACAGAAAATTTTGGTAACTACTACCAGTGCTTAAAACAACTTACTGTCATTTGTCTTCATTTCTAGCCACCTAATTCCCCAGTGGAACAAAGTAAGCTCCATCCAAGGCTTCAGAACATCCCCAGTCACACAGACTATCAAAAACGTAAATGCTAAAATCAAAGGAACTTCTTTGAGTAAAGAATCTAGCAAACCTTCACAAGGGGTTGTGGTATGAATACCCTGCTTTGCTGTCCTAAATTCTGAAAACTAGTTGGCTCAGCTGTGGATCTGTATAAAGGATCTGTATAAACTGCCTTTCTCCCTAAACCAACTTACCTCCAAAAATTAAGACCAGTCATTTAGAAAGCACACTTTAGAAGCTTCTAAAAGACTTTCAAAACTGCTTCCTGTTATGCTGTAGCCAATGTGATCCTGTCTCTTTGGCAAAACCACAAATAATGGTATCTCCTTACAAAGAAAATGCTTTCCCTTTCTTTCCAACAGTTTTAGGATTGGTAAACTCAACTTTGCTTTTCTTACACTGATAATTTCTCCCTCAGCTTTCACTTTAAGAATACTTAAGGACCCTCTGTGTCATAGTCTAGTCAGGAGGAAAGCATACAGAGCTTACTGAAGGTTGAGAACTAAGTACCAGATGACTCCAGAGACAAACGTGAAAGACAAGCTCAAAAACACAATGGAAAACTGGCATTCAAGGCGCTCCACCATCTTGTACTGCCTCTTTCTTGCCTAGCCCTTTCCCTCCATACCTTTGATCACCCTGGCCCAGAAAAACCTTTCTCTATATACTATTTGTCCTGTTTACACACGTCCAAATCCTACCCATTCTTCAAAGCATGGTTTAAATGTTACCTCTTCCCATACTCTTACAACTACAAGTAATCTCTCCCTCCTCTCTCTAATTTGTACCTCTTTATCCCTTTACTACATATGAGTTTCTGCCTTACATTATCTTCATTCCATATTTGATACCCCACGTAAGCAATAAAGCCTCAGGGTCAAGGTTCATGCCTTACTCATGTCTATTCAAACTGCTTAACACACTGCTCTTAACATCTATCTGATGCTTCTGTTAGGAAGAGCAGTGAATATGAAATCTTCAGCAGACAGAAAATTTTGGTAACTACTACCAGTGCTTAAAACAACTTACTGTCATTTGTCTTCATTTCTAGCCACCTAATTCCCCAGTGGAACAAAGTAAGCTCCATCCAAGGCTTCAGAACATCCCCAGTCACACAGACTATCAAAAACGTAAATGCTAAAATCAAAGGAACTTCTTTGAGTAAAGAATCTAGCAAACCTTCACAAGGGGTTGTGGTATGAATACCCTGCTTTGCTGTCCTAAATTCTGAAAACTAGTTGGCTCAGCTGTGGATCTGTATAAAGGATCTGTATAAACTGCCTTTCTCCCTAAACCAACTTACCTCCAAAAATTAAGACCAGTCATTTAGAAAGCACACTTTAGAAGCTTCTAAAAGACTTTCAAAACTGCTTCCTGTTATGCTGTAGCCAATGTGATCCTGTCTCTTTGGCAAAACCACAAATAATGGTATCTCCTTACAAAGAAAATGCTTTCCCTTTCTTTCCAACAGTTTTAGGATTGGTAAACTCAACTTTGCTTTTCTTACACTGATAATTTCTCCCTCAGCTTTCACTTTAAGAATACTTAAGGACCCTCTGTGTCATAGTCTAGTCAGGAGGAAAGCATACAGAGCTTACTGAAGGTTGAGAACTAAGTACCAGATGACTCCAGAGACAAACGTGAAAGACAAGCTCAAAAACACAATGGAAAACTGGCATTCAAGGCGCTCCACCATCTTGTACTGCCTCTTTCTTGCCTAGCCCTTTCCCTCCATACCTTTGATCACCCTGGCCCAGAAAAACCTTTTCTATATACTATTTGTCCTGTTTACACACGTCCAAATCCTACCCATTCTTCAAAGCATGGTTTAAATGTTACCTCTTCCCATACTCTTACAACTACAAGTAATCTCTCCCTCCTCTCTCTAATTTGTACCTCTTTATCCCTTTACTACATATGAGTTTCTGCCTTACATTATCTTCATTCCATATTTGATACCCCACGTAAGCAATAAAGCCTCAGGGTCAAGGTTCATGCCTTACTCATGTCTATTCAAACTGCTTAACACACTGTCTTAACATACTAAGCACTCTGAGTTCCATGAATGGCTTCTGTTAGGAAAAGAGATAAATTCACTAGCAACAACTCCAGATTAGGAGTCCACAGACCCAACTTGCTAATGACTAGCTATGTGACCTTGACTTCAATTTTTCAGCATATTCATCGACAAAGTCAAGAAGGTGAACTAAACCAGTTTTTAACAATAGGCGGTTAGCCATTATTTGGTTGCAAAATCAATTTGAGCATCAAAACCCAGCATTTTATTTATATATACATATATATATACATATATATATATATATATATATTTGGGGGGGTGTAGGGAGCAAGGAGGGTGGGTGGGCCACTTCCATTGGTCTTTCATTTATCTATTTTCATCCATCTTTGTTCTTGGGCCCGTGTGGGCCTCCCACCGCAGCGGCCTCTGTCATCGTAGAGCACCGGCTCTAGGTGCATGCACTCCACAGCTCCGGCTCAGCAATTGAACACATCGGTCCAGCAGCTCCATGGCACGTGGGATCTTCCCAGGCCAGGGATCGAACCAGCACCCTTTGCACTGCAAGGCGGTGTCCCTACCCACTGGACCACCAGGGAAGCCCCCAGCATTTTATTTTAATAAAAAGAAATAAAATAGAAAATACTGACGTGTGCTGTACGCAGTCAAGTGGTATGCTGTGCGTAACTGGCTAGCCAAAGGAGAGAGAAAAGCTCTGAATTCTGCTGATGTCTCTGGTGATGACTCCAGAGACAAACGTGAAAGACAAGCTCAAAAACACAATGGAAAACTGGCATTCAAGGCGCTCCACCATCTTGTACTGCCTCTTTCTTGCCTAGCCCTTTCCCTCCATACCTTTGATCACCCTGGCCCAGAAAAACCTTTCTCTATATACTATTTGTCCTGTTTACACACGTCCAAATCCTACCCATTCTTCAAAGCATGGTTTAAATGTTACCTCTTCCCATACTCTTACAACTACAAGTAATCTCTCCCTCCTCTCTCTAATTTGTACCTCTTTATCCCTTTACTACATATGAGTTTCTGCCTTACATTATCTTCATTCCATATTTGATACCCCACGTAAGCAATAAAGCCTCAGGGTCAAGGTTCATGCCTTACTCATGTCTATTCAAACTGCTTAACACACTGTCTTAACATACTAAGCACTCTGAGTTCCATGAATGGCTTCTGTTAGGAAAAAGAGATAAATTCACTAGCAACAACTCCAGATTAGGAGTCCACAGACCCAACTTGCTAATGACTAGCTATGTGACCTTGACTTCAATTTTTCAGCATATTCATCGACAAAGTCAAGAAGGTGAACTAAACCAGTTTTTAACAATAGGCGGTTAGCCATTATTTGGTTGCAAAATCAATTTGAGCATCAAAACCCAGCATTTTATTTATATATACATATATATATACATATATATATATATATATATATTTGGGGGGGTGTAGGGAGCAAGGAGGGTGGGTGGGCCACTTCCATTGGTCTTTCATTTATCTATTTTCATCCATCTTTGTTCTTGGGCCCGTGTGGGCCTCCCACCGCAGCGGCCTCTGTCATCGTAGAGCACCGGCTCTAGGTGCATGCACTCCACAGCTCCGGCTCAGCAATTGAACACATCGGTCCAGCAGCTCCATGGCACGTGGGATCTTCCCAGGCCAGGGATCGAACCAGCACCCTTTGCACTGCAAGGCGGTGTCCCTACCCACTGGACCACCAGGGAAGCCCCCAGCATTTTATTTTAATAAAAAGAAATAAAATAGAAAATACTGACGTGTGCTGTACGCAGTCAAGTGGTATGCTGTGCGTAACTGGCTAGCCAAAGGAGAGAGAAAAGCTCTGAATTCTGCTGATGTCTCTGGTGTAAATACTCCCACCAGGGCTAATTGCAAGCTACCCTATGCACCTGAGGAGGACGAGAGGCACAACTGCTCTCACAAGTCAGCAGAGGAGCCAGCTCTAGCAGGGTCCTGTAACGACAAGCATTATTTCACCAAACTTTTCTTTCAACTTCATGTGTCTCTGTGTGTGTGCTGAATCAGTATAAAATGTATTTTTTTTTTTAATTTGTATTTATTTATGTGGCTGCACCAGATCTTAGTTGCGGCACACAGGATCTTTAGTTGAGGCATGAGAGATCTGACTCCCTGACCAGGAATCGAAGCTAGGTCCCCTGCATTGGGAGCTCAGAGTCATAGCCGTTGGACCACCAGGGAAGTCCCAAAATGTATTTCTTACTGTGAGTCACAGTCAAAACCGTTCGTCAATGTTCAGCTGAACAATCTCCTAGTCTCTGCCATGTGTACTACACAATGCAGTAAGTCACACTCTTAGTTACATATGTAATCTCTTCATCACCAAAATGGATCTGTCTCTTCAAAAATGAGTATACCAGAGACGCCTATTGGTATCACCAGAAGGCAAATTACAGGAAGTGAAAATTTGGCTTCGGGAGTGTTAGCAGAGGGCCAAGGTTCTCAGCCTTTGTTCAGTTACAACCGAGGCCTACAACGTCCTCCTCATAGTTGCGAGGCTCATTTAGCAAAAGGTTAGGGGAGAGAGGAGGAGAGGAAGAGGAAATCTGTAGTATGAAAAAAACTCCATGCAATGGTGAATATGTGCCCTTCACCCACCCCACTAAGAATCTTGCTGCTGTTTTTCAGTCACTCAGTCCTGTCCGACTCTTTGTGACTCCATGACTGTAGCCTGCCAGGCCCCTCTGACCATGGGATTTCCCAAGCACGAATACTGGAGTGGGTAGCCATTTTCTTCTCCAGGGGATCTTCTCAACCCAGGGATTTAACCTGCATTTCCTGCATTGCAGGCAGATTCATTACCACTGGGCCACCAGGGAAGCCCTTACTAAGAACCTGGATACTAAGAACACCAGAGTTGTAAAAAGCTAAGTTTCCATATCTGATGTTTCCCTGTCAAATTCTCCAGCACAATCCTGCATCCCTCAATAGACTTCCATTACTGATAATTCCCAACTACTAAAATCAAGTTTTTGCCATGGATTAGAGACATGCAGTACTTGTTGAATTTAGAATAGGCAATGGGAAAAATAGCATAGCAAACAGTTTTTAGACTGGATATTCTGGGAATATCAGGCTTTTATTGAAAAACATACTTTCTTATTTTCTTCTTATTTAAGCTTACTAAACTGGATGAGAAGGGAAGTTTCTTGAATATATTTTCAGCTGTACTATGTCTATCACAACAACACAGTCTGTAACCAGATTTTTCCTGAGTGTTTATGAAGAATGGTGTTTTCTATTTTTAAGATTATTTATAAAATAAGGCTCAGAATTTCAAGTAGGCTAACAATCTTAGCTCAACTCTAACTCCAAATCAACTGATTATCCGCACAGAAGTTTCCCAGGAAAATCCCAAAAATTACAACATAAAATACCAAAAGATTAAAAAAGAAGTCAGCAGGAACACTAACTTGCAATACTCAATAGTGGTATCCTATCTGCTGAATGAGTGCAATATGTAAAGTAAATGAAGTATGAAAAAGAGAATGTTGACATACAAGGTCTGCTTAATTCCATTAACTATTCCTTATTAGGGTCCTAGATAGGTACTTCTACCCAGTTTCAAATATTGACCATCAAGTGAAAATTATTAACCACTCTGAAAAACCAAGAGTCAAGTCAAGCAATATCTTTCCTCATGCTCACAATATTAAATCTCTCCTTAAGAACTAAATATTTTACCATACTCAGGTTCTAGTCTGTATTTTCTTGCCTCCACTATCTGTGGTGCCAAATGCTTTTAAGACCATTTCTATAAGAGTGGGGAACTGTCCTTGCAGTACCAGAGGCTGGAAAAGCCTGGAGCTGCTGGCCTCTGGTTGACCTAGTTATAGAAAGTAAGAGCTACCCCTGAGCTTCCCTGGTGGCTCAGTGGTAAAGAATCCACCTGCAATGCAGGAGATGCAGGTTCGATCTCTAGGTTCGGAAGATCCCCTGGAGGAGGAAACAGCAACCCACTCCAGTATTCTTGCCTGGGAAATCCCACAGATAGGAGTCTAGAGGACGACAGTCTATAGGGTCACAAAAAATCAGACTCAACTGAGCGACTAAACACACACACCCACACACACAAGCTATGCACAGGTAGCAACTCTTTAAAACTTGTAAAACACAGAAAAAAAAAAAAAATAGTTCTGTGCCTAGGAATCCCATAAACTACAATATCGCCAGTCAATCCTAAAGGAAATCAACCCTGAATGTTCATTGGAAGGACTAATGCTGAAGCTCCAATACTTTGGCCACCTGATGCAGAGAGACAATGCACTGGAAAAGACCCTAATGGTGAGAAAAATAGAAGACAGAAGAAAGGGATAACAGAGAGCCAGATGGTTGGACAGCATCACCAACTCAACAGACATGAATTAGAGCAAGCTCTGGGAGATGATGAAAGAGAGGGAAGCCTGGAGTGCTGCAGTGCATGGAGTCACAAAGAGTCAGACACGACTGAGTGACTGAACTGAACTGACAGTATCTCCATCCTCCAAACATCCTCTACCCAGCCACAACACCCCTACACCACTTCAAGACAATGGCAGGCTAGAATGCAGACCCATTTCTAAATCCTCAATACAAGAAAGTTTTGCTACTTAGCTACTACTCTCAAAGCTAATTTCTAGAAGTCTCATTAGCTTCCATTCATTATATTTTTACTTGGCACAAGAGAATTCCTTCTTTGATTATTCCAAAAGAATGCGTAAAAGGACTATGAGCTTCAACGCTGTATCATCTGAAAAACCAAGAGTCGCACTATCTTTCCTCATTAAAAAGAACTAAATATTTTACCATACTCAGGTTCTAGTCTGTATTTTCTTGCCTCCACTATCTGTGGTGCCAAATGCTTTTAAGACCATTTCTATAAGAGTGGGGAACTGTCCTTGCAGTACCAGAGGCTGGAAAAGCCTGGAGCTGCTGGCCTCTGGTTGACCTAGTTATAGAAAGTAAGAGCTACCCCTGAGCTTCCCTGGTGGCTCAGTGGTAAAGAATCCACCTGCAATGCAGGAGATGCAGGTTCGATCTCTAGGTTCGGAAGATCCCCTGGAGGAGGAAACAGCAACCCACTCCAGTATTCTTGCCTGGGAAATCCCACAGATAGGAGTCTAGAGGACGACAGTCTATAGGGTCACAAAAAATCAGACTCAACTGAGCGACTAAACACACACACCCACACACACAAGCTATGCACAGGTAGCAACTCTTTAAAACTTGTAAAACACAGAAAAAAAAAAAAAATAGTTCTGTGCCTAGGAATCCCATAAACTACAATATCGCCAGTCAATCCTAAAGGAAATCAACCCTGAATGTTCATTGGAAGGACTAATGCTGAAGCTCCAATACTTTGGCCACCTGATGCAGAGAGACAATGCACTGGAAAAGACCCTAATGGTGAGAAAAATAGAAGACAGAAGAAAGGGATAACAGAGAGCCAGATGGTTGGACAGCATCACCAACTCAACAGACATGAATTAGAGCAAGCTCTGGGAGATGATGAAAGAGAGGGAAGCCTGGAGTGCTGCAGTGCATGGAGTCACAAAGAGTCAGACACGACTGAGTGACTGAACTGAACTGACAGTATCTCCATCCTCCAAACATCCTCTACCCAGCCACAACACCCCTACACCACTTCAAGACAATGGCAGGCTAGAATGCAGACCCATTTCTAAATCCTCAATACAAGAAAGTTTTGCTACTTAGCTACTACTCTCGTCAAAGCTAATTTCTAGAAGTCTCATTAGCTTCCATTCATTATATTTTTACTTGGCACAAGAGAATTCCTTCTTTTGATTATTCCAAAAGAATGCGTAAAAGGACTATGAGCTTCAACGCTGTATCATCTGAGTTCAAATAAATATACAGAAACTGAATGAGTTCAACTGTGGGTTAAGGCAAAGAAAATTTTCATTTTAAGTTTTTAGAAGTCACAAATTTAGAACTGGTGAGCTGATAAACATAAAAACGTTTCATATACCCAATAAAATTCTGTTATTCAAATTTAAAACCACCATAATAACCACTAAGGTGAAAAAGAAATTATCTGAATTATGAAACATCTCAAATATAATGTATAAAAATTCCCAACAAATAACTCAGGCCAGGGCTTCCCTGGTGGTCCAGTGGTTAGAGTCCGCATTGCAATGCAAGGGGACTCGATCCCTAGCCTGGGAAGATCGCACATGCCGAGGAACAGCTGGGCCGGTGTGACCAATTATGAGCCAGCGCTCTGGAGCACAAGCACCCAGAGCCAGTGTTCTACAACGAGAGGCCACTGCGATGGGAGGTCCACACATGCCAAAGAATAAAGATTGATGAAAAATAAACAATGACATAGAGACAAAAAATAAAGGCCAAAAAAAAAAAAAGTCATACATTTACATATTTTATTTTGGTTGGTAAATTCACTATACCCCAATAGTACCAGGATCTACTATCTTGTTTCCAGTTTCCTAGAATATAGGCTAATATAATACCTTCATATATATACAAAGACTGCCCAACTACATCCACTTCTCCCCAGATGACCTGTCAATACAAAATATCAGGGCACACTTCGAACTGATTTAACAGAGACACCAGTCTCAGTCTCAACTTCCCAACCAAACAAGCCTGAATACAATTTCAAGATAATTCTATATGCGTGCATGCTAAGTCACTTTAGTCATGTCCAACTCTGTAACCTTATGGACTGTAGCCTGCCAGGCTCCTCTGTCCACAGAATTCTCCAGGCAAGAACACTGGAATGGGTTGCCATGCCTTTCTCCGGGGAATCTTCCCAACCCAGGGACGGAACCCGTGTCTTTATGTCTCCTGTAGGTTCTTTACCACTAGCGCCACCTGGGAAGCCCAATTTGAAGATAATGTGTACATTAAATTCACCTGGTCTTTCTCCTTTGTCGTTTCATTTCAGTTTCACATGGGGCGTTTGTTGAGATAATGAATCACAGGCCAGTTTTCCAATACTAGCAATTTGTGGACCAGTATTTTCCGTGGATAAAAATCCACTTTCAGTTGTACCAAAAGCAAACTTCATGTTTGTATCTTCTGCCATCGTTCTACAGATACGCAAATACTCAACAGAAGTGCAGCAGAAGTCATACATAAACGCTATTATGAGAAAAGTCAGAAAGTTTTCGTGACACCGTGTTTTCAGAACTGTAATAAGCAACTACGTATCTCCCAATACGTGCCAGAAAATTTAAATGTATTTTTTTAAAACCCCTAAACCGTCCAGCACCAAAAATGCAGATCCTGAAATCAAGGTTTCCATCTGCTTACTAGGCAAGTGAAAGGTCTCCTTAACCATTAGGGATTTTATGAAAGCTGGCATTTCTTCCAGCTCTAACAAATATAAAGAGAACACACAAGCCTAAAACTTGACCAATCGTAGAAGGCCACTGCCGATGCGAGGACCACACATGCCAAAGAATAAAGATTGATGAAAAATAAACAATGACATAGAGACAAAAAATAAAGGCCAAAAAAAAAAAAAGTCATACATTTACATATTTTATTTTGGTTGGTAAATTCACTATACCCCAATAGTACCAGGATCTACTATCTTGTTTCCAGTTTCCTAGAATATAGGCTAATATAATACCTTCATATATATACAAAGACTGCCCAACTACATCCACTTCTCCCCAGATGACCTGTCAATACAAAATATCAGGGCACACTTCGAACTGATTTAACAGAGACACCAGTCTCAGTCTCAACTTCCCAACCAAACAAGCCTGAATACAATTTCAAGATAATTCTATATGCGTGCATGCTAAGTCACTTTAGTCATGTCCAACTCTGTAACCTTATGGACTGTAGCCTGCCAGGCTCCTCTGTCCACAGAATTCTCCAGGCAAGAACACTGGAATGGGTTGCCATGCCTTTCTCCGGGGAATCTTCCCAACCCAGGGACGGAACCCGTGTCTTTATGTCTCCTGTAGGTTCTTTACCACTAGCGCCACCTGGGAAGCCCAATTTGAAGATAATGTGTACATTAAATTCACCTGGTCTTTCTCCTTTGTCGTTTCATTTCAGTTTCACATGGGGCGTTTGTTGAGATAATGAATCACAGGCCAGTTTTCCAATACTAGCAATTTGTGGACCAGTATTTTCCGTGGATAAAAATCCACTTTCAGTTGTACCAAAAGCAAACTTCATGTTTGTATCTTCTGCCATCGTTCTACAGATACGCAAATACTCAACAGAAGTGCAGCAGAAGTCATACATAAACGCTATTATGAGAAAAGTCAGAAAGTTTTCGTGACACCGTGTTTTCAGAACTGTAATAAGCAACTACGTATCTCCCAATACGTGCCAGAAAATTTAAATGTATTTTTTTAAAACCCCTAAACCGTCCAGCACCAAAAATGCAGATCCTGAAATCAAGGTTTCCATCTGCTTACTAGGCAAGTGAAAGGTCTCCTTAACCATTAGCATAATGAAGCTGGCATTTCTCATCACTTACAGGAAACTCCATTCTGCAAGTGACCCCGTACATTTCGGTACGTTTCCTAAGCTAAGCCTATCTAACAAATATAAAGAGAACACACAAGCACCTGGACACTCTGCCCTAGGATCAGAAACAAACCCTTGCGGTCCAATTCCCTCGCACCCGAACACTCCCCGCTGGCCAGTGGCCCCTTTCCACATGCTGACGCACTGCCCAGCCCTGCACCGTTGGCGACCAGTGCAAAGTACTCGTCCAGTCTCAGAAACTTCGACTTATCAATTATCAGGACACTGAGCACCCACAACCTGGACGGGGGGTGTTTGGCATGGCTCGGCGGTCAACTTTGAAGCGGGGCATTCCTTGCAGGTAGAGATCTGCCCAGCACAGAGCCCATCCCAGCCAGCAAAACCACAAGCGTAGACAGCAAGAGAGGAGCAAGAGTGCTTGGCGGAGACAAGGGGGAGCGCGAGGGCGAGATGCGGTCACGAACAGATGCCTGAACGTGGGTAAGAAAATACCCTCGACCACACGCCCCCCGGACGTGGAGCTGGCCGGGACCGCGAACCCGGCAGCAACCGGCGGCAGCGTCGGGAGGGTACTTCTGGCGGCGAGCGCCCAGGTCATCACCCCCGGCCCCAGGTGAGGGGCGCCGTCTCTGCCCGCCCGCCGACCCGCCCCGGTCGTGAGGAGAGGCCGCCCGGGAGATCCACCGAGGTCCGGGAAGCCACCGACCGTCTCGAGCCTTCCTCACGAGGTCCTCTCGCATCCCGTCCCGGCGGGGCCCCCACCGCTACCCTCCCCCGGCGCAGCCCCAGCGCCAACACCCCCCAGCCAGCCCGCGGCTCCGGGCCGCTCGTCCGCCCGCCGGCCCCTAAGGAGGCCGCCCTCGTCTCACCTCTCGTATCCGCGGGCAGGGCCGGAACAACTCTGCCAGGCGCCCGCGTCCCACCCGCCGCCCCGCGCTCTGCGGCCGGGCCCGTCCCGTTCACTCCGCGGCCGCCGGAGCCCTGGGAGGGCGGAGGGAGCGGGGCGGAGGGAGCGGAGAGAGGAGGGGAGGAGGACCGCCCGGCAGGAAGAGGCGAGGGAGGGGGCGGGCCGGGGAGGAGGAGGTTGTGGCGGGTCGGGAGCGCGCGCGTCCGGGCGCCTCGGCGCGGCGTGCGCGCTCCTGGCCGCGGAGGCGCCTTCTCTGCCCTGGGCGGCGGGCGCGCGCGCACGTCCACGTCGCCGCCGGGCTGCGTTTGGGTTAGCGCGGCGGAGCGGAGTCCTGGCCCACCTGGCTTGTGAGGAGTAGGGACGCGCGAATGGGCTAGAGGCGATCGCGGCGCTTGCAGAACTCCCCGGAGGCTCACCGTGCCGGGAACTTCTTGGACTGAAGCCTTGCCCAGCGGTTACTGAGCTCTTCTTATTTCGGGGTGATTGTGTTCTTGTTCGTGAACCTGGTTTGCGTATATTTTCATTCTTAATGCCCAATGCTTCTCAGGAAAATCACCTTAAAGAATTCTAACTTCTCTCGTCAGTTACTCTTTTTTTGTGTCTCTTTCAAGGTGTCTTGTGTGCTTATGAAATGCTCCCTTGCTGGTTTGTTCTGTGGGACTTACTAAAGGTTGAAGAGGAAAATAACGAGCAAAGAATGAACACGAGGCATTCTTACGTATTTATGAAGAATATTTACCCACGTTTGCACCTTTTTATCCTTTGGGGGTAAAAACTATCAGAGATAAAAAAAAAAAAAAATGAACTCTTTAATCTGTTAATATTGTACTGGTCCTTAAGCTGTGGGTATCCTTCTTCCAAGATCTTGCAGGCAAACAATGACCAGGAAATTTTCTGAATTTCGCACTTTGTTTCTAAAGGTTTGTGGCACCAAATATAGCCAGCCTTATCTGGGTGAATTTGTGTACTTATTTATTCCCACTGAAGAATCATTTGAGGCCCTGCATCATGCGTTTTTATTTTCTACGGTGCTTCTTGAGTGCCTGACTCAGAGAAAGTACTCCATAAATGTTACTGTATGAATAAGTGAAGTCAATGCAGCAAGAGTTAATATGGCCAATGATTTCCACTCTAAAATGACTTCTTTAGTTAAAAATTCTCCCTGTGCCCCGCTTCAATTCCCTTGCATTCATTTCCCCACCTAGATTCGAAAGCTACCCTGAGGACTCCTAATTTAAATGTCAATAAATGCTAAGACAGATCAAGAGTTTCACAACTTGTTTAGAGTTTCCCCTCTGTGCTGGGCTTCTTCCTAAAAAGCCCTTTAACCTCTATATTCCAAGAGATGACCTAACTCTGGGCCTAACCCAATAAATGCTAAACTTTGGGTATTTAATCAAGTCGGAGTTATAATAATGCAAATCATCTATCTATTAATAACTAAGCCAACAAGTATGTACTGAGCTTCTACTAAATAAAATACTAGTAAAGTTACATGGGGCACCACAAGAATGTCAGCAGATAGAAACGACATAGTTTCTGCCTTTTGATCTCTGCTAACTGGAAAAAAAGCTTTCTGACAAAAAGGGCAACATGTGATAATTATCTGTACCCAATAAGCAACAGACCCCAAAAGGGAAATAGAATTTTTAAATCAGAAGTTTAAAATGTTTAGTGTTCAAATTGAGTACCATATGCCTTTGGCAGCAACATGTTGCTAGTTATCTTAAGGGCATATAAGTTACTCTTTTTTTGTGTCTCTTTCAAGGTGTCTTGTGTGCTTATGAAATGCTCCCTTGCTGGTTTGTTCTGTGGGACTTACTAAAGGTTGAAGAGGAAAATAACGAGCAAAGAATGAACACGAGGCATTCTTACGTATTTATGAAGAATATTTACCCACGTTTGCACCTTTTTATCCTTTGGGGGTAAAAACTATCAGAGATAAAAAGAAAAAAATGAACTCTTTAATCTGTTAATATTGTACTGGTCCTTAAGCTGTGGGTATCCTTCTTCCAAGATCTTGCAGGCAAACAATGACCAGGAAATTTTCTGAATTTCGCACTTTGTTTCTAAAGGTTTGTGGCACCAAATATAGCCAGCCTTATCTGGGTGAATTTGTGTACTTATTTTTTCCCCACTGAAGAATCATTTGAGGCCCTGCATCATGCGTTTTTATTTTCTACGGTGCTTCTTGAGTGCCTGACTCAGAGAAAGTACTCCATAAATGTTACTGTATGAATAAGTGAAGTCAATGCAGCAAGAGTTAATATGGCCAATGATTTCCACTCTAAAATGACTTCTTTAGTTAAAAATTCTCCCTGTGCCCCGCTTCAATTCCCTTGCATTCATTTCCCCACCTAGATTCGAAAGCTACCCTGAGGACTCCTAATTTAAATGTCAATAAATGCTAAGACAGATCAAGAGTTTCACAACTTGTTTAGAGTTTCCCCTCTGTGCTGGGCTTCTTCCTAAAAAGCCCTTTAACCTCTATATTCCAAGAGATGACCTAACTCTGGGCCTAACCCAATAAATGCTAAACTTTGGGTATTTAATCAAGTCGGAGTTATAATAATGCAAATCATCTATCTATTAATAACTAAGCCAACAAGTATGTACTGAGCTTCTACTAAATAAAATACTAGTAAAGTTACATGGGGCACCACAAGAATGTCAGCAGATAGAAACGACATAGTTTCTGCCTTTTGATCTCTGCTAACTGGAAAAAAAGCTTTCTGACAAAAAGGGCAACATGTGATAATTATCTGTACCCAATAAGCAACAGACCCCAAAAGGGAAATAGAATTTTTAAATCAGAAGTTTAAAATAAGTTTAGTGTTCCGAAATTGAGTACCATATGCCTTTGGCAGCAGTAATAATGTCCACCATTGACTGTTGCTAGTTAATTCTATTAAAGTGGGGCATAACAGCTAAGTCACTAGTATAGGATCATTGATGTGCCAGGTTGCTACAAGGAAAAAAACTGTCCCATGGCCACATGTTACACCTCTTAATCACCAGCGGTGATTCTGTAACTGAGCTGTTCCTCACAATAGAACTTGGATAAGAGATGTCACAAGAGAACCTAGATAAGAGACAAGTCACAAGAGAACCTAGATAGGAGAGAGTAGAAGGTGATTTGGTACAAACTCATCCTCACTACCAGGAAAACAGTTCTAAGTACATGCCAAAGAACTAGTAACAAAGCATTCTTCATAAACTAAGTACTGCTCACTTCTCGCCCCACAATGGCTTCCTTAGCATTGAACATACACTAGCAGCCCTGGTTCATGATAGGACTGAAGCTCTCTCTGAAGGGAAGGTGTTATAAAATATTCTAACATGATTCATAACATGAAACGGGTGGCTTATTCCAAATCTAACCCACAAATGTATTTTCTTTGGCCTGCATGATGTTTAATAAGTTAGCCAGATTTAAAAGACAGAAGATTTCACATTCTTTTCAGCCTTCGTTTTAAAAGTGGAAAATCTGGAAACAGCAGGCTTACACTTTCACATGGTGACAGAAAGCTATAGGACATGCGCTGTTTCTTTGCCAAGTCTCTACATTCCTTTTTGTACCTCACATTGCCCTGTTTTGTGTTGGTCTGATCTTAAATATCAGATTATTTTTTGAATAATTGTGCTGGTTTCCTAAAAAGCCCTTTAACCTCTATATTCCAAGAGATGACCTAACTCTGGGCCTACCCAATAAATGCTAAACTTTGGGTATTTAATCAAGTCGGAGTTATAATAATGCAAATCATCTATCTATTAATAACTAAGCCAACAAGTATGTACTGAGCTTCTACTAAATAAAATACTAGTAAAGTTACATGGGGCACCACAAGAATGTCAGCAGATAGAAACGACATAGTTTCTGCCTTTTGA
This sequence comes from Tragulus kanchil, assembly GCA_022376925.1. Classification (NCBI taxonomy): domain Eukaryota; kingdom Metazoa; phylum Chordata; class Mammalia; order Artiodactyla; family Tragulidae; genus Tragulus; species Tragulus kanchil. The sequence continues at coordinate 31,517,355 of JAIOJX010000024.1, forward strand.
TCTCTGCTAACTGGAAAAAAAGCTTTCTGACAAAAAGGGCAACATGTGATAATTATCTGTACCCAATAAGCAACAGACCCCAAAAGGGAAATAGAATTTTTAAATCAGAAGTTTAAAATAAGTTTAGTGTTCCGAAATTGAGTACCATATGCCTTTGGCAGCAGTAATAATGTCCACCATTGACTGTTGCTAGTTAATTCTATTAAAGTGGGGCATAACAGCTAAGTCACTAGTATAGGATCATTGATGTGCCAGGTTGCTACAAGGAAAAAAACTGTCCCATGGCCACATGTTACACCTCTTAATCACCAGCGGTGATTCTGTAACTGAGCTGTTCCTCACAATAGAACTTGGATAAGAGATGTCACAAGAGAACCTAGATAAGAGACAAGTCACAAGAGAACCTAGATAGGAGAGTAGAAGGTGATTTGGTACAAACTCATCCTCACTACCAGGAAAACAGTTCTAAGTACATGCCAAAGAACTAGTAACAAAGCATTCTTCATAAACTAAGTACTGCTCACTTCTCGCCCCACAATGGCTTCCTTAGCATTGAACATACACTAGCAGCCCTGGTTCATGATAGGACTGAAGCTCTCTCTGAAGGGAAGGTGTTATAAAATATTCTAACATGATTCATAACATGAAACGGGTGGCTTATTCCAAATCTAACCCACAAATGTATTTTCTTTGGCCTGCATGATGTTTAATAAGTTAGCCAGATTTAAAAGACAGAAGATTTCACATTCTTTTCAGCCTTCGTTTTAAAAGTGGAAAATCTGGAAACAGCAGGCTTACACTTTCACATGGTGACAGAAAGCTATAGGACATGCGCTGTTTCTTTGCCAAGTCTCTACATTCCTTTTTGTACCTCACATTGCCCTGTTTTGTGTTGGTCTGCAATTCCCGATCTTAAATATCAGATTATTGAAAACTGGAAACAAGTTCAATGTTGAGCAGAAATGGAGGAGTTTAAACTATGGTGTTCAAGAGGGTGGAATTCTGAAGAAGAAAAAAAGTCTTATAATTTTTTTTTAGCTTTATTTATTCATTTATTTTTTTTGGTTGCACTGGGTCTTCGTTGGTGCTCACAGGCTTTCTCTAGTTGGGGTGAGTGAGGGCTACTCTTCATTGCGTTGCATAGACTTCTCGTTGCAGCAGCATCACTTGTTGAGGATCACAGGCTCTAGGCACATAGGCTTCTGTAGTTGCAGCTCACAGGCTCTCAAGCGCAAGCGCAGTAGTTGTTGCACAAGGGCATCAGTTGCTCCACATCATGTAGCATATTCCTGGACCAGGAATTGACCCCCAAACTGGCAAGCAGATTCTTACCCACTGTACCTACCACCAGGGAAGTCCAGGGTTGGAATATTATATTGCTTTTATAAAAAGTATTATTGGTTGACTGCCACCCAGGTGTGCATTTCTAGCCCTCTGCAATTACAAAGTAGCTAATGATTTGAACAAGAAGAGGCCCAGCTCCAGCTCCAAATGTAGACCCTAAGTTTAATCAGGTCTTCACCTGACTCTGTCAGTGATTGATGCTAACTTCCCTGAGCCAATAAATTTCCTTAGCTATGTAAGAAAGTTTGAATTTGACTTTTTGTTACCTGCAGCCAAAGCTAAAGTTTCCATGGATGGTACAGAAGAAAAAGCTGTAGTTGCATTATTTGCCTCTTCTAAGAATACACTTCCAGACAGTATGGAGATTCCTTAAAAAACTAAAAATAGAAGCACCCTGTGACCCAGCAGTCGCATTATTAGGCTTATATCCTGATGAAATCAAAACTGAAAGAAGCACCTGTATCCCAACGTTCATTGCAGCTCTCTATACAATAGCCAGAACATGGAAGCAACCTAGATGTCCATCGATGAATGAATGGATAAAGAAGTTCTGGTACATATATACAATGGAATACTACTCAGCTGTTAAAAGAAATGCAGAAGACTCAGTCCTAATTAGGTGACTCGAGCTAGAACCTACCATAAAAAGTGAAGTAAGTCACAAAGAGACAAGTACAGTATACTAACACATATATATGGAATCTAGTAGGATGGTCATGATAACACACACAGTGAACTCATGGAAAAACAGAGAATAGACATATGGACATTGTGGGGAAGGAACAGGGGGTGGGAGGCATGGAGGGAGTAACATGGAAACCTATACTGTCATGGGTGAAAAAGATAGCTATTGTCGTTGTGCTAAGGGAATAGGAATGCTTACAATGGCTTGGTGCGATGGTTCGAAGAGGTGGGATGAGGGGACCTGGGAGGGGGGAGGGGACCAGGGATATGCATATGACTGATCAGGGAAAATACATGTCTATGAACAAAAAAACTCTGTAAAACCTTTAAAATAAAGAATTAAAAAAAAAAAAAAAAAAAAGAATACACTTCCAATGCAGTGAATAGGTAACAACCTACTTGATAAAATTTTACAGGGTGTTGAAAAGAACTTTACCAGCACCATCCCCAAATCATTCCCTGACTAGGCTACCTGATGCCTTAGAATGCATCATTACACTCTTTAAAAAAACAAAATAAACTATGTCCTCAATCCTGCACCCTACTTAAATCAACTTTCCCTGAGAAGAGTACTTCATGACTCTAATCAGTAGTCTTGTGTAAATGAGTTTATCATATGAATGTTGCGTGGTTTTTTTTCTTTACTAGTGGGAAGATAAAAAAAGAGAAAATGGGAACCTGAGGAAGGAAGGAATCACACAGAGAGCAAAAATGTAATAGAACAAACTATATATTGTTAGGTCTTCTTCCCTGGTGACCACTTGGTGGCCCTGGTGACTTCACACTGCCAATTCAGAACGTTGGTCATGGAACTAGATGCCACATCTTGCTGCAACTAAAAGATTCTGCAAGCCACAAGAAAAGATCACACATGTTACGACTAAGAAGATCCAACATGCTGCAACTAAGACTTGGCACAGCCAAGTAAATTTAAAAAAAAAAGAAAAAGAGAGAGAGACCATAGATACATTGTAGAAGACAATTTTTTTTTAAATTCACAGTTCTATGTAGGGCTGGAATTCAGAATAATTCATGCAAACCATACTAAGCCTAGATAATGCTGGTGCTCGTGTAAGGCCCCAAATTACGCCATTCTGAGCCATTGTGCCCGTGCATGCTAAGTCGCTTCAGTCGTGTCCAACTCTGTGCAACCTTATGGACTGTAGCCCTCCAGGCTCCTCTATCCATGGAATTCTCCAGGCAAGAATACTGTAGTGGGTTGCCATTTCCTTCTCTGGGATATCTTCCTGACCCAGATATTTCCAGTATTAGCAGGTGGATTCTTTATCACTAGCGCCATCTAGGAAGCCCAAGCCTACATAATAAACCAAGCCTATTATAATCACCCTTTTAAAATTGAATAAGAGCAAAATCAAGCAATATGAATATAGGAATCAGAAAATTTCCTCAACAGTAGAAAAGGCAAGCAGAACCATAAATATCCCTCTGAAGAAAAATAGCTTATGTACTACTTTTGTAATTCAATAATAAAAAGGACACCTACCTGAAACTTTTCCCATATCTTCTGGCAGGTGTCTGAAATTCACCTCCCCTTCAGAGTCCTTTTCCTTGGTCCAGGGCAGTCTTCCTCTTTAATGTATAACAAAATCACCTTGGGAGTTTATTTTTAAAGTGCAGACTTCTATAGTCAGCCCCGAAGAGATTCAGTAACTCTGGGATGAACCTGAGAACTTGTTTTATTTTTACTTTTATTACAAAAGTGTTTAAATACATAAAGCAGAGAGACTAGCATAATGTCTTCATGTGCCAATCAGTTATCTTGAACAATTATCGCCAATCTCCTCTTCCCTACACCCCTTTACATAAGTGGGAACCTGAGGAAGGAAGGAATCACACAGAGAGCAAAAATGTAATAGAACAAACTATATATTGTTAGGTCTTCTTCCCTGGTGACCACTTGGTGGCCCTGGTGACTTCACACTGCCAATTCAGAACGTTGGTCATGGAACTAGATGCCACATCTTGCTGCAACTAAAAGATTCTGCAAGCCACAAGAAAAGATCACACATGTTACGACTAAGAAGATCCAACATGCTGCAACTAAGACTTGGCACAGCCAAGTAAATTTAAAAAAAGAAAAGAGAGAAAACCATAGATACATTGTAGAAGACAATTTTTTTTTAAATTCACAGTTCTATGTAGGGCTGGAATTCAGAATAATTCATGCAAACCATACTAAGCCTAGATAATGCTGGTGCTCGTGTAAGGCCCCAAATTACGCCATTCTGAGCCATTGTGCCCGTGCATGCTAAGTCGCTTCAGTCGTGTCCAACTCTGTGCAACCTTATGGACTGTAGCCCTCCAGGCTCCTCTATCCATGGAATTCTCCAGGCAAGAATACTGTAGTGGGTTGCCATTTCCTTCTCTGGGATATCTTCCTGACCCAGATATTTCCAGTATTAGCAGGTGGATTCTTTATCACTAGCGCCATCTAGGAAGCCCAAGCCTACATAATAAACCAAGCCTATTATAATCACCCTTTTAAAATTGAATAAGAGCAAAATCAAGCAATATGAATATAGGAATCAGAAAATTTCCTCAACAGTAGAAAAGGCAAGCAGAACCATAAATATCCCTCTGAAGAAAAATAGCTTATGTACTACTTTTGTAATTCAATAATAAAAAGGACACCTACCTGAAACTTTTCCCATATCTTCTGGCAGGTGTCTGAAATTCACCTCCCCTTCAGAGTCCTTTTCCTTGGTCCAGGGCAGTCTTCCTCTTTAATGTATAACAAAATCACCTTGGGAGTTTATTTTTAAAGTGCAGACTTCTATAGTCAGCCCCGAAGAGATTCAGTAACTCTGGGATGAACCTGAGAACTTGTTTTATTTTTACTTTTTATTACAAAAGTGTTTAAATACATAAAAAGCAGAGAGACTAGCATAATGTCTTCATGTGCCAATCAGTCATCTTGAACAATTATCGCCAATCTCCTCTTCCCTACACCTCACATGGATTTCACCTATTTAAAAAATTTACTAAATACATACTTCATTATATTGTTCTAAGAGGTAAGGTTTTTTTATGCAATCAATAAAATTCAGAATGTGGGAGACTACAGGACAAACCACCAAGTTACTTCAGCAAATGCATTACATAAATAAGATTAGGAAGGCGAATATGTTTCACTTGCTTGAATCTTGGTTTTGTTTACTTGTTTTTAAGAGCTTCATGAGTGCATGCTAGGCCCCTTCAATCTTATTTGACCCTGTGCTGCCCTATGGACTGTAACCCACCAGGCTCCTCTTTCCATGGGATTCTCCAGGCAAGAATACTGGAGTGAGCTGTCATGCCCTCCTCCAGGGGATCTTCCCAACCCCAGGATGGAACCCACCTCCTGTACTGGCAGGCAGGCCCTTTTAAGAGCTTCATATGGTATAGCTGTCACACAATGAACTCTATATATGTAAAGTACACAATTTGGCAATTTTTGATATATATATATATATATATATATACACACACACACATATGGAGCCATCACAACAGTGGAGATAGCAAATATATTTATTGTCCAGAAAAGTTTCCTTGTGCGTCTTTGTAAGTTCTCTCTCCTACTCCCCCATCCTCAGGCATTGCTGTCATTCTAGATTAGTTTGCATTTTCTAGAATTTTCTATAAATACTAACCTCACAATAGGTATTCTCTTTGATGTCACTTCTTTCCCTCAGTGGAATTACTTGAGATTCATCCTCCCCATTCACTCATCAATAGTTGAGTTTTAGTCTTCCAGTCTCTCAGCATGAGAGACTCTAGTGGCCATCTGACCCCTTGGGCTTCAGCATGTACTTGACTTCAGCTCCCTATAATACTTCGTTTTCCTTTTCCCTCTCTCTCTCTCTTTTTTTTAATTTTTATTGGAGTATAGTTGATTTACAGTGTCATGTTAGTTTCAGATGTTTTGGCAAAATGAATCTGTTAACCCATAGACACATATCCACTCTTTTTAAGATTCTTTTCTCATACAGGCCATTACACAGCATTGAGTAGAGTTTAATACTCAATTTTTCTGTTTCCCTTTTTTCTAGAATCTGACAATTTCCCCTTTCTTGCTTTCAAAATATACTGAAATTGGCAACATATTCTTTTTCTCAATTTTTAACAAAATTACCTAGTATTTTTATAGTTTTGAAAAGCTGCATGTGTGCTAAGTCACTTCAGTCACATTCAGCTCTACAACCCTATAGACTGTAGCCCACCAGGCTCCCCTGTCCACTGGATTCTCTAGGCAAGAATACTAGAGTGGGTTTGCCATGCCCTCTTCCAGGGGATTTTCCCTCTCCCAGGGATCAAATCCACATCTCTTATGTCTCCTGCATTGGCAGGCGAGTTCTTTACCACTAGTACCACCTGGGAAGCCCTTTTGGAAAGATAGGGGTCATAAAACAGTCAATCAGGACTTAGTGACTAAAACATCAAAACAGAGTCTTTCTCTGTTAGCCAACTTTTGACTTTGCCATTTTAATATGGATTTGATTAAATTTTTAACAATGTTCTTGAAAACTGTTGGGAAAAAAAACTCCCTTTTAGCAAACTAAAGAAACTGCTGAAAACGAACTATTGTTTTTACCAATGTAAAGAAACTATACAGAGTTCTCCTCGTGGTTTAGTGGTTAGGAATCCACCTTGCAGTGCAGGGGACATGAGTTTGATCCCTGGTATGGGAAGATCCCACATGCTGCTGATCAGCTAAGCCCAAGCACTACAACTACTGAAGCCTACACACCTAGAGCCCAGTCTCTGCAACAAGAGAAGCCCCCACTGGCTGCAACAAGAGAAAGCCCACACGCAACAGCAAAGATCCAGCACAGCCCAAATAAATAAACGTGTTTTTTTTTAAAAAAGAAACTGTACAAAGAGGGATGTGTTGATATGGTGTTAGCCATTTTAGCAGAGCACTTGCTCCTCAATGAATTCCCAGCACCAGGCAGGCAAACATAACTTTGACAGTGACCACACGTTCCTTTGAAGTTCTTGCCACAGATCTAGAATTTAGATTTTGGACATATAAGAAATACTCCGTCAATACATATGTTTTGCAGAAAAGCAAGTTCAAAAATTGCAAATAGGGGGAATTCCCTGTTGGTCCAGTGGCTAAAACTCTGTGCTTCCAATGCAGGGGGCCCAGGTTCGATCCCTGGTCAGGGAAGTAGAGCCCACATGCTGCAACTGAGACCCAATGCAACCAAATAAATATAAATAAAATTTTTTTTTAATTGCAAATACTTTTCTGCTAAAGGAAGGAAAATTACCCCTTTCTTCTGGTCGAGAAAAATCCACCACCTCCCATCCTTCCCCCAAGACATTTGTTGACTCCCTTTGCCCTCTGCCACATTAAAAACTAAATTGCAAATTCAAAAAAAGATGTATGTCAAAGTTCTCTAAGATTCTATTTAACATTAAAGTAACTGAGAATTACCAAATGACACTTTTGCTTTTAGAATATATTAAAGCACTCCTAGCACTTTCTCTAAAACTTCCCCAATTTCAGGAAGGTTCTCACTTCTCTTTAATTCTTTGATTTGACGACAGTAAGAACCTCTTGTGGAAAATCATTTGTTTATGATATTTATACCTGAATAATGCATTCACACATGTGTCTTAGAAATGCTTCTCTTAAAGGGTATCCTGCAGGGCGCTGTGCGATGGCCTGGAGGGTGGGATTGGGAGGGATATACATAGTTCTCCTCGTGGTTTAGTGGTTAGGAATCCACCTTGCAGTGCAGGGGACATGAGTTTGATCCCTGGTATGGGAAGATCCCACATGCTGCTGATCAGCTAAGCCCAAGCACTACAACTACTGAAGCCTACACACCTAGAGCCCAGTCTCTGCAACAAGAGAAGCCCCCACTGGCTGCAACAAGAGAAAGCCCACACGCAACAGCAAAGATCCAGCACAGCCCAAATAAATAAACGTGTTTTTTTTTAAAAAAGAAACTGTACAAAGAGGGATGTGTTGATATGGTGTTAGCCATTTTAGCAGAGCACTTGCTCCTCAATGAATTCCCAGCACCAGGCAGGCAAACATAACTTTGACAGTGACCACACGTTCCTTTGAAGTTCTTGCCACAGATCTAGAATTTAGATTTTGGACATATAAGAAATACTCCGTCAATACATATGTTTTGCAGAAAAGCAAGTTCAAAAATTGCAAATAGGGGGAATTCCCTGTTGGTCCAGTGGCTAAAACTCTGTGCTTCCAATGCAGGGGGCCCAGGTTCGATCCCTGGTCAGGGAAGTAGAGCCCACATGCTGCAACTGAGACCCAATGCAACCAAATAAATATAAATAAAATTTTTTTTTAATTGCAAATACTTTTCTGCTAAAGGAAGGAAAATTACCCCTTTCTTCTGGTCGAGAAAAATCCACCACCTCCCATCCTTCCCCCAAGACATTTGTTGACTCCCTTTGCCCTCTGCCACATTAAAAACTAAATTGCAAATTCAAAAAAAGATGTATGTCAAAGTTCTCTAAGATTCTATTTAACATTAAAGTAACTGAGAATTACCAAATGACACTTTTGCTTTTAGAATATATTAAAGCACTCCTAGCACTTTCTCTAAAACTTCCCCAATTTCAGGAAGGTTCTCACTTCTCTTTAATTCTTTGATTTGACGACAGTAAGAACCTCTTGTGGAAAATCATTTGTTTATGATATTTATACCTGAATAATGCATTCACACATGTGTCTTAGAAATGCTTCTCTTAAAGGGTATCCTGCAGGGGCGCTGTGCGATGGCCTGGAGGGGTGGGATTGGGGAGGGATATACATATGACTAACCTGGGATCATACATATCTGTAAACAACAAAACTCTGTAAAAGTAAAAAGTAAAATAAAAAAAAAATTTAAATGCTTCTCTTCTCAGTGAAACAGAACTTAAGTAATATAATAAATTACTGAAATTCCTAAAAAGTATCATAAAGTACCTTCTTTGTTGTGACAGAAGTGTTCTATGCACAAAGAAAGCAAGCAGATTTTAAAAGCTGTATTTATGATATAATTAAGGATCTCTATCATTCATTCAAATTTATCGCCAATGTTTGACTTAGCTATCTTATTGGATGAAAAATATTTAAGCCTCTATGCCAGTGACTCCTAACTGCTTGCTTCACCATTCATTTTCTCTTTCCACCTTAGTAACAAAGTTACAAATGTATCCAAAATTAGAATGTGCATAACTAAAAGATTATAATTTTTTTTTTAAAGATTTATTTATTTATTTACTTTGGGTGGGGGTCGGTTTGGGGAGGGAAGGGAGCAGGCGGGCCACTTCTACTGGTCTTTCATTTGTCTGTTTTCATCCCTCTTTGTTCCTTGGCTCCCATGGTCCTCCAGTCGCGGTGGCGTCTGTCGTTGCTGAGCGCCGGCTCTGGGCGCATGCGCTCCAGAGCTCCGGCTCGGTAATTGGACACATGGGTCCAGCTGCTCCGCGGCACGTGGGATCTTCCCAGGCCAGGGCTCGAACCGGCGCCCCTTGCACTGCAAGGCGGTGTCCTTACCCACTGGACCACCAGGGGAAGCCCCAAAAAGATTATAATTTTTGAGCACCTTTGTAAATGAGAACTGAGAAACTCTCTTCAAAGAAAAGGGACGGGCTCCCCTCCATTCATTCCTCCTGCTCCCTTGAACATAGATGTGGTGGTCGAATCTAGCAATCACCTTGAACCAGAGCACTGTTGAAATGGTGAAGTGATGAACTGGAAGGAGTTTAGGTCCCCGATGATTTGGTAGAATCTCTAACCCACCTGCAATGCCAACTTCCAAATTTCATTTATACAGAATAAAACCTTGTATATTAATCCATTATTATTTTTAATGCATTACTATGTTTTTAATTAGGGTTTTACTCACTACAGGTGAACCTAAATCTAACCACTGCTATCATATTTAGTCTTATTTTAAGGTAATGCTCCTTCATCAAGTCATATGATTTTAGAATAGAGAGTCAAAATACTATCATAATACTGTAATTCTTTAAAATGGAATTTATTTATTTAGATACATCATACTTAGGATAGCTGGATGAGAATTTCAGTAATTATTTTATCTTAATAACCATAGCTAAAATGTATGTTTTAAGTATATTTGGGTTTGATATTCTTTTTATTAAAAGGACACTGAATTTTCTCCCTCCCTTAGGAAGATTGGACTTTTCGTTCAGATTTCACATTTATTTCTTCTGTTGTTGTTCAGTCGCTAAGTCATGTCCAACTCTTTGCAGCCACATAAATTGCAGCACACCAGGCTTCCCTGTCCTTCACTAGCTCCTTGAGTTTGTTCAAACTCATGTCCATAGGCTCAGTGATGCCATCCAACCACCTCATCCTCCATCGCCCCCTTCTCCTCTTACCCTCAGTTTTTCCCAGCATCAGAGTCTTTTCCAGTGAGTCAGCTCTTCGCACCAGGTAGCCAAAGTATTGGAGCTTCAGCTTCAGAAATAAGGTTTGAATATTCTATATTCATTATTTCAAGATTATGCTGCAGAGACTCATAAATAAAATTAATACAGGAATCATACTTTTTTTATTTTACAAATTTGGATTTGCAGTGTCCATTTCCTCCTAAGACCTGAACTTTCAAGTTCTGCAAGGTTTCCATTAACTATGCACGGAAAATCTGTACACTCGTTACATCGAGCTGGTGTGACTTGTGAAATCTAGTCAAAACATAAATGTTCTCTTGAAATTACTTCAGAGGGGTAATTTTTACCCCCTGCCTCTAAGAAGATATTTCCAACAAGTCTCATGATCTTTCTGCTCACTTATCTTACAACCACTTTAAATGACAAAATTCAAGCTCAATTTGAGATTTCGAAGAGAAAGTTTTAGAGAAAAGGAATGTGGTCAGCTGATTCTCTCTTTTCTGCTTACCCTCTCCCCTATTAAGTAGCTGCTGTTGTTGACTCTCTGGGTTGAAGTACAGGGAGCAGAGAGAGAACAGGGAACAGAAAGGTCCCATTTGGCTAGCACTGTAGTGAAATGACTTTGCTTCTCTAGCACTGGCAGGTGCTTAAACCTGATCATCTGTCTTTGGGGCTCATATACTTGGTCAAACAAGCTACAGCTCCTGCAAAAACTCTTGATACTGACTATATATTCTTGCTGCTGGTTTTGCCTTATCCTCAGATTTCTTGCGCATCGACACCATTCAGTTTTTTCTGCCAGAGCCCCGTTAATGTTTTAGTCAGTTCCCTTGGACAAGGAGGCCAAAAGATCTCTAGACTGATCCTTTCTTCCCTGTGTGGCCCACTTCTGCTCTGTGGGAAGTTTTGTTCATCCTTCAAAGCCTGAGAGCGCTTACTGGTCCCAGTTTGTGTGATCTATGTCAGACCCTCAGTTGTACCCTCAAGGCCCTCTGTCAATGGGATTTCCCAGGCAAGAATACTGGAGTGGGTTGCCATTTCCTTCTCCAAGGGATCTTCCCAATCCAGGGATTTAACCTAGCTCTCCAGCATTGCAGACAGATTCTTTACCAGGGAAGTCTGATCTGATTACTACTGGATATATTCCAGTTTTTTGGAAATACTGGGTATTTCCAAAAAACAAAGAGCCTACCAAGCCATCTCTTTCTAGCCATCAAGATTTCCCAAGGAGGAGTCAGACCTCAGTCCTTTATACTCCATCCTTCCCACCACAGTTCTCTGAATAATCCTGTAAGAATCCACACTCACGAGGCTGAAGGTGAAAAGCATCCTCTTCTCCTTCACCTTTGTGAGAGGGCTTAGGGTGTACAGCAGGGCTTTCTCTAAAGAAAGCCTCTTCACAAATTGTGTCACTATCCGGCAGTCTGACCCTTGTGGTTTTTAAGAACTGTCTAATCAGTGGAAATTTGTTTGAAATTTCTGCTTGGTGGTCTGGTACTTCACCCTGAAAAAAATCACACCTATTGCATTGGAGTGCTTCAGTCACAATTTCCTATGCAACTTCCTGTAACATTCGTTATAACTTCAGGATTAAATAGCCACATTTTGCACAGACTTATTTAAACAAGAGGAAACTCTTTAAAAAATAAAATCAGGGGCTTCCCTGGTGGTCCAGTGGGTAAAGAGTTCAGCCTTGCAGTGGAAGGGGCACCAGTTCGATCCCTGACCCAGGAAGATCCCACATGCTGAGGAACAGCTGGGTCAGCGTATCCAATTATGAGCCAGCTCTGGAGCCCATGTGCCCAGAGTCAGTGCTCTGCAACAAGAGAGGCCACTGTGACAGGCCAGAGAGTAAAGATGGATGAAAATAAAAAAAACAATGACTTAGAGGCAAAAAAAGAAAAGAAAAGAAAATCAATTATTAGAACCAAAGAAATACAAGCTTTCAATATTTCCTCCTCTAGGGGATCTTCCTGATCTGAGGATTGAATCTATATCTCTTATGTCTCCTGCATTGGCAGGCAGGTTATTTACCACCAGCGCCATCTAAGAAGTGCAAAGTAGTCACTTAGTTCAAAGCAAATTTTGGTATTTTTCTCTCTAATCAATAACTCTTATCAATAGTTTCTTTGAATTCCTACAGCCTCTTCCTCACTCCACCATGAATACTTTCAGAACTAAGAAACCTTCCTCTAACAAACTCTATATTTTTCATCTCAGAGTAAAACAATCTTTCCAAATTACACACTTATCTGTTCTCTTTAAAATCAAACACCACTTTAAGAATCAAAGGTCCTTCTAGATATATGTGTTGCTGCTTCTACATATTTGAACTTTCTCTTATCCAGTCTTTCCTTTTCTTCTAAGTGGATAAACATAAAGAAAGGTATAGAATAGGCTTATTTCTCTGGCATAATCTCCTTACTAGTTTTTTGTCTAACCAGAATAAAATATAACATCTTTTACTTACCCCCAAAACTCTGCCTTCTGAGGGTAAAATATTACTTGAAACTCCTCCTCTTCTTTCTTAGCTTTCCATATGTTAATTTGTGATTTCTTATTTTATTGAGAGGTTAAAATCTGTTTTCATCAACATTTAATTTAATATTCAAAATTTGCAAGATTTACTCATAGAGACTCTTCAGTTGGATTCTGTGACATATCCCCATCATTCCTGGAACACTTTGCTTTCGGACTCAACTGGATGTTCCAAGCTTTTCGTGTACTGTTGCTACCCCAGAACTGAAATCAGCCACTTCTCTAAGAATCCTGGTTACTTCTGTGGAGACTGGTATTTAGAAGGTAAAACCTAGGGCAGAGATGAGCTCAATTGTGTTGGGTTGTTTTTACTCTCAGGCCCTATCAGTGGACAGAGCTAGGGAATATAGATACAGAGATACCAAAACATACGTTTAGATGGGAAAAGGGGTAAGGCCAGAGAGTAAAGATGGATGAAAATAAAAAAAACAATGACTTAGAGGCAAAAAAAGAAAAGAAAAGAAAATCAATTATTAGAACCAAAGAAATACAAGCTTTCAATATTTCCTCCTCTAGGGGATCTTCCTGATCTGAGGATTGAATCTATATCTCTTATGTCTCCTGCATTGGCAGGCAGGTTATTTACCACCAGCGCCATCTAAGAAGTGCAAAGTAGTCACTTAGTTCAAAGCAAATTTTGGTATTTTTCTCTCTAATCAATAACTCTTATCAATAGTTTCTTTGAATTCCTACAGCCTCTTCCTCACTCCACCATGAATACTTTCAGAACTAAGAAACCTTCCTCTAACAAACTCTATATTTTTCATCTCAGAGTAAAACAATCTTTCCAAATTACACACTTATCTGTTCTCTTTAAAATCAAACACCACTTTAAGAATCAAAGGTCCTTCTAGATATATGTGTTGCTGCTTCTACATATTTGAACTTTCTCTTATCCAGTCTTTCCTTTTCTTCTAAGTGGATAAACATAAAGAAAGGTATAGAATAGGCTTATTTCTCTGGCATAATCTCCTTACTAGTTTTTTGTCTAACCAGAATAAAATATAACATCTTTTACTTACCCCCAAAACTCTGCCTTCTGAGGGTAAAATATTACTTGAAACTCCTCCTCTTCTTTCTTAGCTTTCCATATGTTAATTTGTGATTTCTTATTTTATTGAGAGGTTAAAATCTGTTTTCATCAACATTTAATTTAATATTCAAAATTTGCAAGATTTACTCATAGAGACTCTTCAGTTGGATTCTGTGACATATCCCCATCATTCCTGGAACACTTTGCTTTCGGACTCAACTGGATGTTCCAAGCTTTTCGTGTACTGTTGCTACCCCAGAACTGAAATCAGCCACTTCTCTAAGAATCCTGGTTACTTCTGTGGAGACTGGTATTTAGAAGGTAAAACCTAGGGCAGAGATGAGCTCAATTGTGTTGGGTTGTTTTTACTCTCAGGCCCTATCAGTGGACAGAGCTAGGGAATATAGATACAGAGATACCAAAACATACGTTTGGTTCTATATTTCTTCTATTATCTCTCTATATCTATCTATTTATCAACTATCTGGATAGATAACCATGAATTCATACAAATACCTCCAACAAGAATCCAACACCACAATATTTATTTTAGTTTTCTTTTTCTTCCCTTCTGATAGTAGGAAACCTGATTCCAACTTTTTAATACATTTACTTATATAATCAATTCCCCTATAAATAACAGATCTTGGGGCTTCCCTGGTAGCTTAGTGGTAAAGAGTTCACCTGCCAATGCAAGAGACATGGGTTCAATCCCTGATTCGAGAAGATCCCACATGCTGCAAAGAAACTAAACCCGTGAACCGTAACTATTGAGCCTGTGCTCTGAAGCCTCAGAACCACAACTATGGAGCCCATGTGCCACAACTACTGAAGCCCGTGTGCCCTAGAGCCCAAGTTCTATAACAAGAGAAGTCACCACAACAAGAAGCCTGCTCACCTCAACTAGAGAGTAGCCCCCACTCCCTGCAACTAGAGAAGAGCCTGTGGCAGCAGTGAAAACCCAGAATAGTAAAAAATTAATTAATTAATTAAATTTAAAATAAAAACCAAAGACATCATTTTGAGGACAAAGATCCATATGGTCAAAGCTATGATTTTTTCCAGTAGTCATGTATGGATGTGAAAGTTTGACCATAAGAATGCCGAGCACCAACGAATTGATGCTTTTGAATTGTGGTGCTGGAACATGCTCTTGAGAGTACCTTGGTCTTGAAGCAGATGAAACCAATTCATCCTAAAGGAAATCAACCCTGAAAATTCACTTGGGAGGACTGATGCTGAAGCAGTAGTGAAAAATAAATAAATAAATAAATAACAGATCTTCTCCCACTCCCTTTCCTACATAAGCATCCCCCTCACCCACTGAAGCTGACACCCATACCTGTCTGTCCCTACAAATAGGAATCTCCTCATTCTGCTGAGGCGTTTGCTCCTCATGCATGGCCAGTCCTCCTCCCTCCATTCAGGCTAGCTTGGCAGTCCTCTTCTATAGGCTCCAACTGGGAAATGAGCTCAATTGTGTTGGGTTGTTTTACTCTCAGGTATATCAAAATAGATACAGAGATACCAAAACATACGTTTGGTTCTATATTTCTTCTATTATCTCTCTATATCTATCTATTTATCAACTATCTGGATAGATAACCATGAATTCATACAAATACCTCCAACAAGAATCCAACACCACAATATTTATTTTAGTTTTCTTTTTCTTCCCTTCTGATAGTAGGAAACCTGATTCCAACTTTTTAATACATTTACTTATATAATAAATTTCCCCCTATAAATAACAGATCTTGGGGCTTCCCTGGTAGCTTAGTGGTAAAGAGTTCACCTGCCAATGCAAGAGACATGGGTTCAATCCCTGATTCGAGAAGATCCCACATGCTGCAAAGAAACTAAACCCGTGAACCGTAACTATTGAGCCTGTGCTCTGAAGCCTCAGAACCACAACTATGGAGCCCATGTGCCACAACTACTGAAGCCCGTGTGCCCTAGAGCCCAAGTTCTATAACAAGAGAAGTCACCACAACAAGAAGCCTGCTCACCTCAACTAGAGAGTAGCCCCCACTCCCTGCAACTAGAGAAGAGCCTGTGGCAGCAGTGAAAACCCAGAATAGTAAAAAATTAATTAATTAATTAAATTTAAAATAAAAACCAAAGACATCATTTTGAGGACAAAGATCCATATGGTCAAAGCTATGATTTTTTCCAGTAGTCATGTATGGATGTGAAAGTTTGACCATAAAGAATGCCGAGCACCAACGAATTGATGCTTTTGAATTGTGGTGCTGGAACATGCTCTTGAGAGTACCTTGGTCTTGAAGCAGATGAAACCAATTCATCCTAAAGGAAATCAACCCTGAAAATTCACTTGGGAGGACTGATGCTGAAGCAGTAGTGAAAAATAAATAAATAAATAAATAACAGATCTTCTCCCACTCCCTTTCCTACATAAGCATCCCCCTCACCCACTGAAGCTGACACCCATACCTGTCTGTCCCTACAAATAGGAATCTCCTCATTCTGCTGAGGCGTTTGCTCCTCATGCATGGCCAGTCCTCCTCCCTCCATTCAGGCTGTGACTATCCACGCTTGGCAGTCCTCTTCTATAGGCTCCCTCCTTTCCCAGACGGCCCTCAAGCCCCTCTCTGAGACTCTGTGATTCTTCCCACCTCAGACTCAATGCAAGCCTTGCTCTGTCTTACCTAACGGCTATAAGAAGGAAGAGGAAGTAAAAGAAAGAGGAAAAGTCAGACACAATTTGCAAAGTCACCAAACGGGTGAGGTCTCCTAGGGAATGAAGATAGAGGAGAACTGAGCCTTGGGGGAGCTTCAATTGTGACATTTAGTTGTCAAAATATTGAGGAGGAACAAAGTAAACAGTGAAAAAGGAGCCAGGGATGGGAGAAAACTGGGAGAGAGAAGCTTCTTCGAAGTCAGTGTAAAAAGTATTTCAAAAAGATGCACTCCATTGAATAACTACTAGAAGGTGAAGCATGATGAAGAATTTATCCTTGGGTTTAGTGGAGAGCAAAGGTACACCTGATGAGAGTATTACCAGTGGAATGGTGAAGGAAAAATCTAATTGGAGTAAATTCAAGATAGAATGAGCATTAATAAGATGGAACAGCACATAAAAAAAAAAAATTCTTTTGAGTTTTTCTCTAAAGAGTAGAGAAATGGGGCAATGGCTAACAAGGGTTGTAAGATCGAGAGGGTTTCCTTTCTTAATTAGAGATATTAAATATATTTGTAGGTTAGTGTTAATAATCCCATGAGGCAGTGGGGGGACTGGGGGTGGAAGGTGATACAGGAAACAGATGGGATAATTTTAGGAGGAAAGTTCTTGAATGAGCTAAAGGAGTTAGAATCCCAAGCACAGGAGGAGAGTTTGGATTCAGACAGAAACAGGAACAGTTCAGCCTTCACAATAGGAGTGAAGGTGAGATGCAAGTAGGTGGGTGGAATTAGTGGTGAGAGGCTATAAAAATTCTGTTCTGACTACTGCTTTTGTCACTCAGAAACAAAATGCAAGATTATCCACTGAGAAGGAGAAGGGAGGAAGATGCCGGAGGGGAATGGCATCATTGTTAGAGTGGGAGAGACAATGATAACTAGAGAAAGGTCAAGAATGGCTGGGTAATGCTGAGAACCCACTTGAAACTTGAGGCTATAATTTTACAGTGAGTCCGGCTGGCATGATGCCTTTTTTTCCTCTAGCTGATTAGGTGCAGGTCTGAGTAGGTGGGAAGCTGTATTACAGCAGGCTTGGAGCGCTGCAAGCAAACACCAAAGGAGAGGCGAGTAGGAGCACTGAGGGCGGGGCTGCTCACAGTATAAACCATCTCAAGAAAGAGTGTAAAAAAATATTAGCCATCGCATGTTTAAAACTGCATTTTACTAAAGATTTAAATAATTGTAAAGTAGTTTCACTATAGTGACATATATATATGTGCAGTGATAGATAAATATCTTCTGCACTATCATTGCCGGTCACATTTGAAGATATTGGTGTGTGTAGGAATTACAAATACTAAATAAATTCAGAGGTCAATATTACTATCATCATCAATAGTTTCACTATACAATCATGAGCTCTGTAATACTTGGCTATCGTTTCTTATTTCAGAACTGAATGCAGTTTAGGAAGTTCTGGGCTAAACTTTGTCTCTGCATCCAGGAGGCTATTTACTGTGTGACTCATCTCACCTCTGTTCTGTCCTGAGGCACCAACCCTTTAAATAGCTATTAGTTCAGTTAATTTTATTATCTCACTCCAAACAGTATAAGGCAATAAGAAAATCCATTAGCACCAGCTTTGTGAGAATAGTTACCTGTATATCACAGATGGTTCCACTTCTGACATTCAGATGTGACTGAAGTTTCAGTCCCTTTTAGAACTAGGTGGACCAAGGTCTTTGTATATTCATCCATTGTATTTTCCCTTTCAACTGCTTGAACAACTGCCTTGTGTTGACTTGGGGGGTGGGGATAGAAATTAGCATGTTACGCTTTCTGCCCTCCAGAAGTTTCCTCAACAGTAGGCCAGATAAGACATACACACAAATGATTCTATAAAGCAGTCTCTGATGAGTATTATATTGTTGATATAAATGGCATGTATACCTATACAGAGTGACTGTTCATTCCTGGAATGAACAAAGAAGTTATTAAGGAAGGCATGGAGATGTGATATTTGAGGGGGAAAATGGGTGGAGAGAATAACATTATTTTCTTTTTTTAAGATTTAGGTTATTTTGGTTGTGCATGTATGTGTGTGTTTGGCCATGCCACACAGATTGCAGGATATCAGCTCTCTGACCAGGGATTGAGCCCAGGCCTTGGCAGTGAAAGTACAGAGTTCCAAAGCCAACCAAAAAATATTTTAGGATTGGGAGGATAGTCAGAGGGCGGGCTGCTCACAGTATAAACCATCTCAAGAAAGAGTGTAAAAAAATATTAGCCATCGCATGTTTAAAACTGCATTTTACTAAAGATTTAAATAATTGTAAAGTAGTTTCACTATAGTGACATATATATATGTGCAGTGATAGATAAATATCTTCTGCACTATCATTGCCGGTCACATTTGAAGATATTGGTGTGTGTAGGAATTACAAATACTAAATAAATTCAGAGGTCAATATTACTATCATCATCAATAGTTTCACTATACAATCATGAGCTCTGTAATACTTGGCTATCGTTTCTTATTTCAGAACTGAATGCAGTTTAGGAAGTTCTGGGCTAAACTTTGTCTCTGCATCCAGGAGGCTATTTACTGTGTGACTCATCTCACCTCTGTTCTGTCCTGAGGCACCAACCCTTTAAATAGCTATTAGTTCAGTTAATTTTATTATCTCACTCCAAACAGTATAAGGCAATAAGAAAATCCATTAGCACCAGCTTTGTGAGAATAGTTACCTGTATATCACAGATGGTTCCACTTCTGACATTCAGATGTGACTGAAGTTTCAGTCCCTTTTAGAACTAGGTGGACCAAGGTCTTTGTATATTCATCCATTGTATTTTCCCTTTCAACTGCTTGAACAACTGCCTTGTGTTGACTTGGGGGGTGGGGATAGAAATTAGCATGTTACGCTTTCTGCCCTCCAGAAGTTTCCTCAACAGTAGGCCAGATAAGACATACACACAAATGATTCTATAAAGCAGTCTCTGATGAGTATTATATTGTTGATATAAATGGCATGTATACCTATACAGAGTGACTGTTCATTCCTGGAATGAACAAAGAAGTTATTAAGGAAGGCATGGAGATGTGATATTTGAGGGGGAAAATGGGTGGAGAGAATAACATTATTTTCTTTTTTTAAGATTTAGGTTATTTTGGTTGTGCATGTATGTGTGTGTTTGGCCATGCCACACAGATTGCAGGATATCAGCTCTCTGACCAGGGATTGAGCCCAGGCCTTGGCAGTGAAAGTACAGAGTTCCAAAGCACCAGATGACTAGGGAACTTCCAAGAATAACATATTTTAGGTGTCACTTGGTAGCAAGAGTCACTTTATGCACTGATAAAGTTTACAGTAGAATTTGTTTAAAAAAGAATTTCTCACAGACTCAAGAATAGGTATGAAGTGGATCTGCGCCACATAAGTATGTAGAACCAGGAAGAAGAAACTTAAGAACCAAGGTTAATCTTGCCTTTGTTCCCAGTTTTCATTGTCTTTATTTTCTTTTTCTCTCCACCTTGGTGTGTCAGTTTGGATCCTCTAAGAAGTAAACATCAGAACATGCACATAGGATCAGGTATATTCCAATACAAACAGTTTTTTTTTTTTAAAAAAGGTGCACAACCCACCCTACCTCCAAGCACTAGTCTCCAGTAATGTACCAGAGTCTCTTTGATCCATTTCCAGTTTCCTAGAAGGGATAATTTGAATGACTTAGTTTGGGTCAAATAAAAGAGTTATCTCTAAAATGTTCAGGATGGAATAAGATCTGGATGTATATTGTACAATGCAGAGAATATAGCCAATACTTTATAATAACTATAAATGGAGTATAACCTTTAAAAATTGTGAATCACTATATTGTACACCTGTGACGTTGGAGAAGGGCATGGCAACCCACTCCAGTGTTCTTGCCTGGAGAATCCCATGGACAGAGGAGGGGCTACAGTCTGTGGGGTCACAAAGAGTTGGACACGACTGAAGCAACTGAGCACACACGCATGCACAGCTATAACTTATATGGTATTATACATCAACCGTAATGTTAAATAAAGATCTGGGCTTGAATTGCAAATCTGATACACATTGCCTATGTGATTTTCTTAAGTAATAGTTACTCTTTCCCTTTGCTGCTGCCTTGTCTGTTGAAGGAAGGTTAATAATACTTTACAGAGTTAATATAAGAATTAAGCAATATAATAAATATGAAAATTCCTTGATAATTTTAAAGTCTTATACAAAGCAAAAGTGAAAGGATTAAAGGAAGAAAAAGTAGTCCAGATTCTATAAATCAGGGGATATTTTTAAATAGAGAAATACATAATGAATCAGAACAAAAAATACAGAGTCAGAAAATCTGATAGAAACTGTACAAACAGTTGGTTTGTAAGGATATTGTATCAACTCATGGAAGGGATGAAAGACAGTGGTGGTAATGATCCAATTATAATAATAGTAATAGAATTCAGATATAATAGTATTAGAATTAGGATAGGAATGGAATTAGGTAAGAAAGTGGAGGAGAAATAATTTTAAAGTTCATACAACATTACCCCATCCATACAGATAAACTCCTCTTTTGAGTAAGCTTCCAGACTCTAGAAAAATCTATGAAAAAGGGAAGAGCCTACATTTCATTCACGAGTACACTTCTGAAAAGAGAATTAGACTCTTTGCATATAAAACTCTTACGAAGATGCCATGATAACATACGCAGTGAACTCATGAAAAAACAGAGAATAGACATAAAGACACTGTGGAGATCGAACAGTGGGAGGGAGGCATGGAGGGAGTAACATGGAAACCTATACTGTCATATGTGGAAAAGACAGCTATTGTCATTGTGCTAGAGGAATAGGAGTACCTACAACCACTTGGAGCGATGGTCTGGAGGGATGGGAGGGGGGGAACTGGGTGGGGGGAGGGTCCAGGGATATGCATATGAATGATCTGGGAACATACATGTAAAAAAATAAATAAATAAATAAATTTAAAAAAAAAAAAAAAAACTCTTACGAAGATAGAAAGATGTTAGAATGATATTTCTGAGCCAGAATTACCTCCCATAGAGAGGAGTTCATCTATGAAAAATACAAGTACATGGCCAAGTACAATATGCTTGACTGGTGCCAAAAGACTATCCTGCCTAATAATATACTCTTGGCTGGTCATGTTATGGTGGCTTACATTATTGCTTTGATTAAAGACACGGAAGGTTTCTGTTAATATGTACATATTATCCTGAAATAATTCAGCAAGGAAAAGTGGCTTGCTACATGATACCAGCAGGAAAGCCCACTAATAAAGGGAAGATTTTTAAGGACAAAAACCTTGTTGAAAAATATCACCTTAAGACTCATCAGTGGAGAAGGGAAGGGGAAGGCAACCCACTCCAGTATTCTTGTCTGGAGAATTCCATGGACAGAGGAGCCTCACAGGCTACAGTCCACTGGGATGCAAAAGAGTCCAATTGAACTTAGCACTAACACTTTTTCACTTGGAGCACTAGTTGGGAAAAAGGAAAGAAAAAAAACTGCTGAAAAGTGCCTTAGAGGGAGCTAAAGGAGCCTGTTTCATCTGTAAAGTAGGATTGGAGCATTTTGCTGCAGAGGCAGGGGTTCACGAATGGGCTCAAGATGAGACTGGCAACTTCTGAGAATTGTTGTACTGCCACAGCCCATCACCTCCTCTTTACCCCTGGCTGCCCTGTGTAACATGAAGCACAGCATTGGGAAATAACCCCGGAGAACTGCATTTTAGGTTCTTCCAACAGAAGAAGGGACTAGAAAGATTGAGTGGTTATATACTGATAGAGAGAAAATTTTAGGAGCAGATAGGAAGGAACAGAATCAGGAGTTAATTTGGGGATGGATCAAGTCCCAGGTGCTTATTAAATAACCGAATAGAGATGTCAGGGAGGCACTTAGATATGCAAAGTTGGATTTATGAGACGAGTTCAGGAGAGAAACCTAAAACAGAAATATAAATTTGTGATTGCTAGTATATTGGGACAATATTTAAAGCCATAAATAGACTATACGAGATCATCAAGAGAAGGAATAGGAAAGAACCAAAGACTGATCCCTAGAGCAATTTAACATTTACAGGCTGGAGAGATAACGACAAACTCTCAAAGGAAACTGCAGCTGAGTGGCTAGAGATGTAGAAAGTAAATCAGATTAAGCACGGTGTACAGAGGGCCAAATGAAGGCAATGTTTCAAGGAGAAAGGAATGATCAGCTGGTATTGAATGTTGCTGATAGGGTCAAGAAGATAAGTGAGCAATTCAGTATCAGTCCTGAGTTTCAGTGAAATGAAGAGAACAGAGGTGTGTTTTTTGATTTTTTTTTTTTAATCCTTTTGTCCACTTCTTTTTTTTTTTTTTTTTGGCTATGTGAGATCTTAGTCGCATCTGCGGCCTCAGTTGCCCCACGGCACATAGAATTTTAGTTCCCAGACCATGGACTGAAGCTATATCCCCTGCACTGCGGGGAAGATTCTTAACCACTGAACCACTAGGGAACTCCCTGTCTGCTGTTAAAATAGCAATGATAGAGGTGATTTCTAACCGCCTTTTAGGTAACCATATGGTACTATCTTAATGGGTTTCCCCAGGTGGCGCTAGTGGCAAAGAACCTGCCTGCCAGTGCAGGAGACACAGGAGACTAGGGTTCAGTCCCTGGGTTGGGAAGATTCTCTGGAGTATGTAACCAGCATTATTCCAGTATTATTGTCTGGAAATTCCACAGACAGGGAAGCCTGGTGGTCTATGGTCCATGGAGTCGCAAAGAGTCGGACACAACTGAAGCAATTTAGCATGCATGCGCTATCTTAAAGATTATAACCAGAATATTCACTGTACTTACTACAGTTCCCCAAATAGTCACATTTTTTACTGAATTCCTTTTATGAAGAAAAGTCTGTGCTAGCTGTTAGAAAAAGAGTTGAGTAAAGGTCCATGAAAAATTGCTATACTGAGGAAAAATGGGGGATCAAGGCCCAGGTGCTTATTAAATAACCGAATAGAGATGTCAGGGAGGCACTTAGATATGCAAAGTTGGATTTATGAGACGAGTTCAGGAGAGAAACCTAAAACAGAAATATAAATTTGTGATTGCTAGTATATTGGGACAATATTTAAAGCCATAAATAGACTATACGAGATCATCAAGAGAAGGAATAGGAAAGAACCAAAGACTGATCCCTAGAGCAATTTAACATTTACAGGCTGGAGAGATAACGACAAACTCTCAAAGGAAACTGCAGCTGAGTGGCTAGAGATGTAGAAAGTAAATCAGATTAAGCACGGTGTACAGAGGGCCAAATGAAGGCAATGTTTCAAGGAGAAAGGAATGATCAGCTGGTATTGAATGTTGCTGATAGGGTCAAGAAGATAAGTGAGCAATTCAGTATCAGTCCTGAGTTTCAGTGAAATGAAGAGAACAGAGGTGTGTTTTTTGATTTTTTTTTTTTAATCCTTTTGTCCACTTCTTTTTTTTTTTTTTTTTGGCTATGTGAGATCTTAGTCGCATCTGCGGCCTCAGTTGCCCCACGGCACATAGAATTTTAGTTCCCAGACCATGGACTGAAGCTATATCCCCTGCACTGCGGGGAAGATTCTTAACCACTGAACCACTAGGGAACTCCCTGTCTGCTGTTAAAATAGCAATGATAGAGGTGATTTCTAACCGCCTTTTAGGTAACCATATGGTACTATCTTAATGGGTTTCCCCAGGTGGCGCTAGTGGCAAAGAACCTGCCTGCCAGTGCAGGAGACACAGGAGACTAGGGTTCAGTCCCTGGGTTGGGAAGATTCTCTGGAGTATGTAACCAGCATTATTCCAGTATTATTGTCTGGAAATTCCACAGACAGGGAAGCCTGGTGGTCTATGGTCCATGGAGTCGCAAAGAGTCGGACACAACTGAAGCAATTTAGCATGCATGCGCTATCTTAAAGATTATAACCAGAATATTCACTGTACTTACTACAGTTCCCCAAATAGTCACATTTTTTACTGAATTCCTTTTATGAAGAAAAGTCTGTGCTAGCTGTTAGAAAAAGAGTTGAGTAAGATATGGGTCCTGACTTGAAAAATCATTGCCTAAAACAAATACTGCCACCATATTCTGAATACATACAATGTGCCAAGCAGAGTGTTAGGTATTCTAAAATGCTATCTAATTTAATAATATCAATAGGGCTTCCCTGGTAGCTCAGTGGTAAAGAGTTCATCTGCCAATGCAGGAGACATGGGTTCAATCCCTGACTCGGGAAGATCCCACATGCTGCTGAGCACCTAAGCCCGTGAGCCACAACTATTGAGCCTGTGCTCTGGAGCCTCAGAGCCGCAACTATTGAGCCCACATGTCCTAGAGCTCGAGTTCCACAACAAGAGAAGTCACCACAACAAGAAGCCTGCTCATCTCAACTAGAGAATAGCCCCCACTCCCTGCAACTAGAGAAGAGCCTGTGGCAGCAGTGAAAACCCAGAATAGTCAAAAATAAATGAATAAATAAAAAGAATTGTTTTTTTTAAAAAAGAGGCTCTCTTTAAAAATAATAATAATAACAATGATCCTATGTGGCAGGTACGTTTTATAATCGTTTTTAAAATGAGGAAATGGAGGCATAGTCGGGTTAAATAGCTTGATAAGTCACACAAGCACTAGTGATCAAAATAGGAATCCTGTGTGTGTGTATGTGTAAGACTTAAGACAACAATTCTTGAATTCATGGTTTTACAGGTCAGCAGTCTGGACTGGGCTTACGTGTGTAACTCTTCTGGTTCAGTTTGACTCATTCATCTGTCTGCTGGGTTTCCCCAGGTGGCGCTAGTGGCAAAGAACCTGCCTGCCAGTGCAGGAGACACAGGAGACTAGGGTTCAGTCCCTGGGTTGGGAAGATTCTCTGGAGTATGTAACCAGCATTATTCCAGTATTATTGTCTGGAAATTCCACAGACAGGGAAGCCTGGTGGTCTATGGTCCATGGAGTCGCAAAGAGTCGGACACAACTGAAGCAATTTAGCATGCATGCGCTATCTTAAAGATTATAACCAGAATATTCACTGTACTTACTACAGTTCCCCAAATAGTCACATTTTTTACTGAATTCCTTTTATGAAGAAAAGTCTGTGCTAGCTGTTAGAAAAAGAGTTGAGTAAGATATGGGTCCTGACTTGAAAAATCATTGCCTAAAACAAATACTGCCACCATATTCTGAATACATACAATGTGCCAAGCAGAGTGTTAGGTATTCTAAAATGCTATCTAATTTAATAATATCAATAGGGCTTCCCTGGTAGCTCAGTGGTAAAGAGTTCATCTGCCAATGCAGGAGACATGGGTTCAATCCCTGACTCGGGAAGATCCCACATGCTGCTGAGCACCTAAGCCCGTGAGCCACAACTATTGAGCCTGTGCTCTGGAGCCTCAGAGCCGCAACTATTGAGCCCACATGTCCTAGAGCTCGAGTTCCACAACAAGAGAAGTCACCACAACAAGAAGCCTGCTCATCTCAACTAGAGAATAGCCCCCACTCCCTGCAACTAGAGAAGAGCCTGTGGCAGCAGTGAAAACCCAGAATAGTCAAAAATAAATGAATAAATAAAAAGAATTGTTTTTTTTAAAAAAGAGGCTCTCTTTAAAAATAATAATAATAACAATGATCCTATGTGGCAGGTACGTTTTATAATCGTTTTTAAAATGAGGAAATGGAGGCATAGTCGGGTTAAATAGCTTGATAAGTCACACAAGCACTAGTGATCAAAATAGGAATCCTGTGTGTGTGTATGTGTAAGACTTAAGACAACAATTCTTGAATTCATGGTTTTACAGGTCAGCAGTCTGGACTGGGCTTACGTGTGTAACTCTTCTGGTTCAGTTTGACTCATTCATCTGTCTGCTGTCAAGAGCCAGTAGTTCAGAGGTCCTGCTTCAAGCGCTTAGTGAGCTGTCAGCTTGGGCGGGGGATGGAGTAGCTAGGCCTGTATCCTCTAGCAGACTAGACTAGACTAGTCTCTCATCGTCTAGCAGACTAGCCCGGGCTTAGCCCATGGACTATCAAGGTTATAAGAACGAAAGTAGAGGCAAGCAAGGTCTTTTAAGGCCTAAGCCAAGAGCTAGCACTCAGTACTACTTCTACACATTGTATTGGTCAGTAAATCACAAAGCCTATATTCAAGGTGTGTGGAACTTGCTCAGTAAAAACATTTTGCATTTAGTAGGTGCTCAATAAGTGCTTATTAAATTAATCAAAATAAACGACTCTGCACCTCTAGCATATGGGGTGTGGATTCAATCCCTGGTAGGGGAAATAAGATTCTGCATGACAGACTATGTAGCCAAAAATTAGAATAAAACTGGGTCTTTAAAAAAAAGTTTCAAAAAATAAAATAAAGATTTTAATCATATGCTCAACACCACTCATTATCAGAGAAAAGCAAATCAAAACTACAACGAGGCATCACTTCACACTGGTCAGAATGGCCATCAGGAAAAAGTCTACAAACAAAAAATGCTGGAGAGGATGTGGAGAAAAGGGAACCTTCTTACACTGGTGGTGAGAATGTGAACTGATACAGCCACTATGGAGAACGGTATGGAAATTCCTTTAAAAACTAGGAATAAAATTACCATATAACCCAGCAATCCCACTTCTATGCATAATACTCTAAGAAAACCATAATCAAAAGACATACATACCACATGATCCTATGTGGCAGGTACGTTTTATAATCGTTTTTAAAATGAGGAAATGGAGGCATAGTCGGGTTAAATAGCTTGATAAGTCACACAAGCACTAGTGATCAAAATAGGAATCCTGTGTGTGTGTATGTGTAAGACTTAAGACAACAATTCTTGAATTCATGGTTTTACAGGTCAGCAGTCTGGACTGGGCTTACGTGTGTAACTCTTCTGGTTCAGTTTGACTCATTCATCTGTCTGCTGTCAAGAGCCAGTAGTTCAGAGGTCCTGCTTCAAGCGCTTAGTGAGCTGTCAGCTTGGGCGGGGGATGGAGTAGCTAGGCCTGTATCCTCTAGCAGACTAGACTAGACTAGTCTCTCATCGTCTAGCAGACTAGCCCGGGCTTAGCCCATGGACTATCAAGGTTATAAGAACGAAAGTAGAGGCAAGCAAGGTCTTTTAAGGCCTAAGCCAAGAGCTAGCACTCAGTACTACTTCTACACATTGTATTGGTCAGTAAATCACAAAGCCTATATTCAAGGTGTGTGGAACTTGCTCAGTAAAAACATTTTGCATTTAGTAGGTGCTCAATAAGTGCTTATTAAATTAATCAAAATAAACGACTCTGCACCTCTAGCATATGGGGTGTGGATTCAATCCCTGGTAGGGGAAATAAGATTCTGCATGACAGACTATGTAGCCAAAAATTAGAATAAAACTGGGTCTTTAAAAAAAAGTTTCAAAAAATAAAATAAAGATTTTAATCATATGCTCAACACCACTCATTATCAGAGAAAAGCAAATCAAAACTACAACGAGGCATCACTTCACACTGGTCAGAATGGCCATCAGGAAAAAGTCTACAAACAAAAAATGCTGGAGAGGATGTGGAGAAAAGGGAACCTTCTTACACTGGTGGTGAGAATGTGAACTGATACAGCCACTATGGAGAACGGTATGGAAATTCCTTTAAAAACTAGGAATAAAATTACCATATAACCCAGCAATCCCACTTCTATGCATAATACTCTAAGAAAACCATAATCGCAAAAGACATACATACCACAGTGATCATTGCAGTACAAATTACAATAACTAGGACATGGAAGCAACCTAGATGGCCATCAACAGATAAATGGTTAAAGAAGTTGTGGTACGTATAGACAATGGAATGTTACTCATAAAAAGGAATGAATGTAAGTCAATTCTAGTAAAGTGAATGAAACTAGAGTCTGTTATACAGAGTGAAGTAAGTCAGAAAGAGAAACATATCATGTATTAATGCATATATCTGAAATCTAGAAAAATGGTACTGATGAATCTATTTGCAAGGCAGAAATAGAGACATATATGTAAAGAACAGATTTGTGAATACAGAGGCAAGGAGGACAAAGGAGAGGGTGGGACAGATTTGAAAGAAACACTGAAACATATACATTACCATACGTAAAACAGATAGGTAATGGGAAGTTGTTGCATAACACAGGAGCTCAACCTGGTGCCCTGCAAAAGTCCAGAGGAGTAGAATGGGGTAAGGGGTGGGATGGAGGTTCAAGAGGGAGAGGACATATGTATACGTATGGCTGATTTATGTTGTAGTATGGCAGAAGTGAACACAACATTGTAAAGCAATTATCTTACAACTAAGAATAAATGTTAATAAAAAGGAAAAAAAATTCAATCTTACAGACTCCATTCAGTGTAGTCAATTAATAATATTTTTTCCTCATCTGCAGAGGGCCAAAAGTCTCAATCCATCTATTCTTATCTTTGCTTTAAAGTAGCAAATTAGGGGCTAGTAAGGAGGAGTAAGAGGCAGTACCACTTAAAGTCACAGTGAAGAATCTCAGCTGGTCTGGAAAAAGTTCCTCTAAAGAGATCCAGGGGGGCTCCCTAGTGGTCCAGTGGGTAAAGAATCTGCCTTGTGGTACAAAGGGCACTGGTTCGATCCCTGGCCCGGAAAGATCCCACATGCCACGGAGTGGCTGGACCAGTGTGTCCAATTATGAGCCAGTTCTCTGGGGTGCATGTGCCCAGAGCCAGTGTTCTGCAATTAGAGAGGCCACTGCAATGGGAGACCCACACATGCCAAAGAACAAAGATGGATGAAAATAAATAAATCAAAAATCAATAAAAGAGGCCAAAAATTAAAAAAAAAAAGAGAGAGAGAGAGATCCAGGGCATCATCAGAAACCTAGGCCAGGTACCTGGCCCAAGGGTGACTGCCTGAATTAAAAGCCACATGCTTTGACCTTCAGTTATGGGAAAAGAAGGATTTTTAGGCCATTGTAAGGTTAGAGATAGCCTCCCTCCACTTTTTTTCCTCCAAAATGCAATAGCATTTTTGAGACTGAAATCAGGTAGAATGAATTGTACATACTGAAAGCATACAACCTGATAGCTCTTGAAATATGTAAACATGAAACTATTAGCTGTGAAACTCTTACCATGATCAAAAGAGTGAACACATCTATCACCCCAAGTTTTCTCATGCTGCTTTTCAATCCCTCCCTCTTGTCTCTTCCTGTCCATTTCTGCCCTAGGAAACCTCTAATTTTGTCTTTCTTTCATGGGGCTAAAACAGATAGGTAATGGGAAGTTGTTGCATAACACAGGAGCTCAACCTGGTGCCCTGCAAAAGTCCAGAGGAGTAGAATGGGGTAAGGGGCGGGAGGGAGGTTCAAGAGGGAGAGGACATATGTATCGTATGGCTGATTTATGTTGTAGTATGGCAGAAGTGAACACAACATTGTAAAGCAATTATCTTACAACTAAGAATAAATGTTAATAAAAGGAAAAAATTCAATCTTACAGACTCCATTCAGTGTAGTCAATTAATAATATTTTTTCCTCATCTGCAGAGGGCCAAAAGTCTCAATCCATCTATTCTTATCTTTGCTTTAAAGTAGCAAATTAGGGGCTAGTAAGGAGGAGTAAGAGGCAGTACCACTTAAAGTCACAGTGAAGAATCTCAGCTGGTCTGGAAAAAGTTCCTCTAAAGAGATCCAGGGGGGCTCCCTAGTGGTCCAGTGGGTAAAGAATCTGCCTTGTGGTACAAAGGGCACTGGTTCGATCCCTGGCCCGGAAAGATCCCACATGCCACGGAGTGGCTGGACCAGTGTGTCCAATTATGAGCCAGTTCTCTGGGGTGCATGTGCCCAGAGCCAGTGTTCTGCAATTAGAGAGGCCACTGCAATGGGAGACCCACACATGCCAAAGAACAAAGATGGATGAAAATAAATAAATCAAAAATCAATAAAAGAGGCCAAAAATTAAAAAAAAAAAGAGAGAGAGAGAGATCCAGGGCATCATCAGAAACCTAGGCCAGGTACCTGGCCCAAGGGTGACTGCCTGAATTAAAAGCCACATGCTTTGACCTTCAGTTATGGGAAAAGAAGGATTTTTAGGCCATTGTAAGGTTAGAGATAGCCTCCCTCCACTTTTTTTCCTCCAAAATGCAATAGCATTTTTGAGACTGAAATCAGGTAGAATGAATTGTACATACTGAAAGCATACAACCTGATAGCTCTTGAAATATGTAAACATGAAACTATTAGCTGTGAAACTCTTACCATGATCAAAAGAGTGAACACATCTATCACCCCAAGTTTTCTCATGCTGCTTTTCAATCCCTCCCTCTTGTCTCTTCCTGTCCATTTCTGCCCTAGGAAACCTCTAATTTGCTTTCTGACTCAATATGTCAACAAGTTTGGAAAAATCGACAGTGGGCACAGGACTGGAAAATGTCAGTTTTCATTCCAGTGCCAAAAAACAGCAATGCCAAAGGATATTGAAGCTACCATATTTCTAGCTAGGAAGGTTATGCTCAAAATCCTTCAAGCTAGGCTTCAGCAGTACATCAACCAAGAACTTCCAGATGTACAAGCTTGTTTAGAAAAGGCAGAGGAACCAGAGATCACATTACCAACATTCACTGGATCATAGAGAAAGCAAGATAATTCCAGAAAAAAGCACCTACTTCTGCTTCATTGACTATGCTAAAGCCTTTGACTGTGTGGATCACAACAAACTATGAAAAATTCTTCAAGAGATGAGAATACCAGACCCCTTTACCTATCTCCTGAGAAACCTGTATGCAGGTCAAGAAGCAACAGTTAGAATGCACATGGAACAACTGACTGGTTCAAAATTGGGAAAAGAGTACATCAAGGCTGTATATTGTCACCTTGCTTATTTAACTTCCATGGAGAGTACATCATGGGAAATGCTGGGCTGGATGAAGCACAAGCTAGAATCAAGATTGTCGAGAGAAATACCAACAACCTCAGATATGATACACTCTAATGGCAAAACGTGAAGGGGAACTAAAGAGTCACTTGATGAAATTGAAAGAGAGTGAAACAGCCAGCTTAAAACTCAGCATTCAAAAACCTAATGTCAGGACTCCCCTGGTGGTTCAGTGGTTAAAACTCTGTGCTTCTAATGCAGGGGGCCCAGGTTTGATCCTTGGTCAGGGAACTAGATCCCACATGCCACAACTAAGACCCAGTGCAGCCAAATTAAGATAAATAAAGCAATAATTGAAAAAAAAAAAAAAACTAACATCATAGCATCATGTCCCATCACTTCATGGCAAACAGAAGGGGAAAAAGTGGAAGTACTGACAGATTTTATTTTCTTGGGATCCAAAAGCACTGTGGATGGTGACTGCAGCCATGAAATTAAAAAATGCTTGCTCCTTGGAAGGACAGCTATTACAAACCTGGACAGCATATTAAAAAGCAAAGACATCATTTTGAGGACAAAGGTCCAAATGGTCAAAGCTGTAATTTTTCCAGTAGTCATGTGTGGATGAGAAAATTTGACCATAAAGAATGCTGAGCACCAAAGAATTGTTGCTTTGAATTGTGGTGCTTTCTGACTCAATATGTCAACAAGTTTGGAAAAATCGACAGTGGGCACAGGACTGGAAAATGTCAGTTTTCATTCCAGTGCCAAAAACAGCAATGCCAAAGGATATTGAAGCTACCATACTAGCTAGGAAGGTTATACTCAAAATCCTTCAAGCTAGGCTTCAGCAGTACATCAACCAAGAACTTCCAGATGTACAAGCTTGTTTAGAAAAGGCAGAGGAACCAGAGATCACATTACCAACATTCACTGGATCATAGAGAAAGCAAGATAATTCCAGAAAAAAGCACCTACTTCTGCTTCATTGACTATGCTAAAGCCTTTGACTGTGTGGATCACAACAAACTATGAAAAATTCTTCAAGAGATGAGAATACCAGACCCCTTTACCTATCTCCTGAGAAACCTGTATGCAGGTCAAGAAGCAACAGTTAGAATGCACATGGAACAACTGACTGGTTCAAAATTGGGAAAAGAGTACATCAAGGCTGTATATTGTCACCTTGCTTATTTAACTTCCATGGAGAGTACATCATGGGAAATGCTGGGCTGGATGAAGCACAAGCTAGAATCAAGATTGTCGAGAGAAATACCAACAACCTCAGATATGATACACTCTAATGGCAAAACGTAAAGGGGGAACTAAAGAGTCACTTGATGAAATTGAAAGAGAGTGAAACAGCCAGCTTAAAACTCAGCATTCAAAAACCTAATGTCAGGACTCCCTGGTGGTTCAGTGGTTAAAACTCTGTGCTTCTAATGCAGGGGGCCCAGGTTTGATCCTTGGTCAGGGAACTAGATCCCACATGCCACAACTAAGACCCAGTGCAGCCAAATTAAGATAAATAAAGCAATAATTGAAAAAAAAAAAAAAACTAACATCATAGCATCATGTCCCATCACTTCATGGCAAACAGAAGGGGAAAAAGTGGAAGTACTGACAGATTTTATTTTCTTGGGATCCAAAAGCACTGTGGATGGTGACTGCAGCCATGAAATTAAAAAATGCTTGCTCCTTGGAAGGACAGCTATTACAAACCTGGACAGCATATTAAAAAGCAAAGACATCATTTTGAGGACAAAGGTCCAAATGGTCAAAGCTGTAATTTTTTTCCAGTAGTCATGTGTGGATGAGAAAATTTGACCATAAAGAATGCTGAGCACCAAAGAATTGTTGCTTTGAATTGTGGTGCTGGAGAATACTCTTGAGAGTCACTTGGTCTCGAAGGAGATGAAACCAATCCATCCCAAAGGAAATCAACCCTGAAAATTCACTGGAAGGACTGATGCTGAAGCTGAAGCTCCAATATTTGGGCCACCTGATGTTTAGACCCAACTCACTGGAAAAGACCCTGATGCTAAGAAAGATAGAAGATAAAGGGCGAAGGGACAGCAGATGAGAAGGTTAGACAGCAATACTGACTCAATGAACAAAAATACGAGAAAACTCTGGGAGATAGTGAAGCATGGGAAGCCTGGGTGCTGCACACTCTGTCACAAAGAGTCAGACACAACTTAGTGACTGAACAACAATAACAACATAGGATTAGTTTGTATTTTCTAGAATTTTATTTAAATAAAATAGAACACTCTCTTTTTTGTCTGGCTTCTTGCTTTCAGCATAATTATTTTAAGATGGATGTACATTGTTGTATGTGCCAATACTTTATTGATTTTCATTGTTCAGTAATAGTCCACTGGATGTATCACAATTTATTTACCCATGCACCTAGTGGTGACTTTTGGAGATATAGGAGCAAGCTTTGTGAACCCAGTTTTTGTTTAATTTGAAAGTCTGTGATTTTATCTACCATGTAATATACTTTGTTATGGACTGAATTGAGTACATCCTGCCCAGATTCTTATGTTGAAAACCTAACTACCACTGTGACTATATTTGGATGTAAGGCCTTTACAGAGATAACTAGATTAAATGAGATCGTAAGTGTTGGGCCTTAATACTACAGAACTGGAGCCTTGATAAGTGGAAGGGATGCCAGAGCTTACTCACACTCTCTCTTTGTACACAAGAGGGAAAAAAAAGTGAGGATAGTGAGAAGGTAGGCTATCTGTAGGCCAGAAAGGGAAATCTCCCCAGAAACCAGCCCTGCTGGCCAGAGAGGCCAGTGTGGGTGAAGTCCAGGTAACAAGGGAAAGAACTAGTGAAAATAAGGCCAAAAGAGAGGCAGGTTAAGAAAGGCATTGTAGGGCTTACCTGGTGGTCCAGTGGGTAAGGACACTGCCTTGCAGTGCAAGGGGCGCCGGTTCCATCCCTGGCCTGGGAAGATTCCACGTGCCACAGAGCGGCTGGACCCATGTGTCCAATTACCCAGCCGGAGCTCTGGAGTGCATGCGCCCAGAGCCGGTGCTCTGCGACAACAGAGGCCACCGCGATGGGAGGCCCACACGGGCCAAAGAACAAAGACGGATGAAAATGGATAAATGAAAGGCCAATAGAAGTGGCCCGCCTGCTCCCCTTCCTCCCCGCCCTACTCCCCCACCAAAATAAATAAATAAATAAATCTTTTTTTTAAAAAAAAAAAAAAAGGGCATTGTAGACCAACTGGGAAATTCAGTTTTTATTCTAGGATCACTGGGAACAGTTCAACTAAGAGTTCACATGTCACAACTAAGGTCCAGTGCAGCCAAATGAATATTTTTAAAAAAGGAATTAATGGCATCTTATTTCAACAGGTGCCAAATAAACTCAGGATCTTCCCCCACCAGAATTTGGTCCTCATTGTTATACAGAATCCCTCTGGGTTCCACCATTTAACCTGTTATGGAAGTCCAAAACCTAGATACTCTTCTTTCATATTTCCCTCTCTCTTACCTGTTCTTCCATTTTCCAATTCATCTCTCAGTTCTTTCAGTTTCACTTCTGGACTACTGCTTGAATCCAGACACTTCTCTTTTCCTTTTCTGCCCTCTCTCTACTTTCAGTTACTGTCCTCTCTCACCTGGACTAGAGTCCGAGGATCCTAACTGATCTCTCCTTATCCACTTCTGCTTCCCTCTGATTCATTCATTTGGGATAGCCAGAGTGCTGAGTTCAAAACCCAAACCAGATGTCAACCTTCTACCAAGAACTTCTCCCAATGATCCTAGAACAAAAACAAAATTTCCTAATTGGTCTACAATGCCCTTCTTAACCTGTCTCTCTCTTGGTCTTATTTTCCCTAGTTTTTCTTTCTCAGCCACACTGTCCTTATCCTAAAGGGAAAGAACATAGTGAAAATAAGGCCAAAAGAAAAAAGCCCTGCTGGCCAGAGAGGCCAGTGTGGGTGAAGTCCAGGTAACAAGGAAAGAACTAGTGAAAATAAGGCCAAGAGGCAGGTTAAGAAAGGCATTGTAGGGCTTACCTGGTGGTCCAGTGGGTAAGGACACTGCCTTGCAGTGCAAGGGGCGCCGGTTCCATCCCTGGCCTGGGAAGATTCCACGTGCCACAGAGCGGCTGGACCCATGTGTCCAATTACCCAGCCGGAGCTCTGGAGTGCATGCGCCCAGAGCCGGTGCTCTGCGACAACAGAGGCCACCGCGATGGGAGGCCCACACGGGCCAAAGAACAAAGACGGATGAAAATGGATAAATGAAAGGCCAATAGAAGTGGCCCGCCTGCTCCCCTTCCTCCCCGCCCTACTCCCCCACCAAAATAAATAAATAAATAAATCTTTTTTTTAAAAAAAAAAAAAAAGGGCATTGTAGACCAACTGGGAAATTCAGTTTTTATTCTAGGATCACTGGGAACAGTTCAACTAAGAGTTCACATGTCACAACTAAGGTCCAGTGCAGCCAAATGAATATTTTTAAAAAAGGAATTAATGGCATCTTATTTCAACAGGTGCCAAATAAACTCAGGATCTTCCCCCACCAGAATTTGGTCCTCATTGTTATACAGAATCCCTCTGGGTTCCACCATTTAACCTGTTATGGAAGTCCAAAACCTAGATACTCTTCTTTCATATTTCCCTCTCTCTTACCTGTTCTTCCATTTTCCAATTCATCTCTCAGTTCTTTCAGTTTCACTTCTGGACTACTGCTTGAATCCAGACACTTCTCTTTTCCTTTTCTGCCCTCTCTCTACTTTCAGTTACTGTCCTCTCTCACCTGGACTAGAGTCCGAGGATCCTAACTGATCTCTCCTTATCCACTTCTGCTTCCCTCTGATTCATTCATTTGGGATAGCCAGAGTGCTGAGTTCAAAACCCAAACCAGATGTCAACCTTCTACCAAGAACTTCTCCCAATGATCCTAGAACAAAAACAAAATTTCCTAATTGGTCTACAATGCCCTTCTTAACCTGTCTCTCTCTTGGTCTTATTTTCCCTAGTTTTTCTTTCTCAGGACTTCAGCCACACTGTCCTTTCCATTCCCTAAACAAATTATTCTTCCGACCACAAGGCTTTGACACATGCTATTTCTTTTATCTGGACTCTCTACCCTTAGGTTGACTTTTCCTCAATCTTCATTTTGCCAGAGAAACCTTCTGAGACCTTTCTACTTAAAAGAACTCAACCTGACATGTACCTAAAATTGCAATGATGATTTGTCTGTCTGATTCTTTCATTAACGTCTGCTTCTCCAGTGCCTAGCACACAATAAATATGACCAGAAACCTTATTCTGGATACAGAAATCTTCTAGAGAGGTTCACAGATACCTTAAAACTATGTAAAATTCTTCATGCATTGCCTAGGTATATTTTTTCTGCAGATAAGGCCCCACTTTAGAACACATTCTGATTCATTAGGAGGAAATTAAACTCAACAATTTTCTGTTCTTTTTCTTTTTAGAAATGCAATTTTTTAAGAAATGCATTTTATTTATTCATTTATTTATTTATTTTTAGCTATTCTGGATTTTCACTGCTGCCACAGACTCCTCTCCAGTTATAGGGAGTGGGGGTACTCTCTAGTCAAAATGAGCAGGCTTCTTGTTCTGGTGACTTCTCTTGTTGTGGAACTCAGGCTCTAGGGCACACGGGTTTCAGTAGTTGTGGCACATGGGCTCCATAGTTGTGGCTCCGAGGCTCTAGTGCACAGGCTCCATAGTTGTGGCTCACGGGGCCTAGTTGCTCCTCAGCATGTGGGATCTTCCCGTATCAGAGATCGAACCCATGTCTCCTGCATTGGCAGGTGAACTCTTTACCACTGAGCTACCAGGGAAGCCCTGGTCTATTTCTTATTTCTGGTCAGTTTGGAGCCCTCCCAGGAGAGGGAACACACCAGTCAGAATGACCACCAACAAAGTTTATAAATAATAAATGGTGGAGAGACTGTGGAGAAAAGGGATCCCTCCTATACTGCTGGTAGGAAGGTAAATTTGTGCAGCCACTATAGAAAACAGTCTAGAAGTTTCTTAAAAACCTAAAAACTAGAAAGTTTAAAAACTAAATTATATGGTAATATGATCCCCCCAAACAAAAAATTTCCTAATTGGTCTACAATGCCCTTCTTAACCTGTCTCTCTCTTGGTCTTATTTTCCCTAGTTTTTCTTTCTCAGGACTTCAGCCACACTGTCCTTTCCATTCCCTAAACAAATTATTCTTCCGACCACAAGGCTTTGACACATGCTATTTCTTTTATCTGGACTCTCTACCCTTAGGTTGACTTTTCCTCAATCTTCATTTTGCCAGAGAAACCTTCTGAGACCTTTCTACTTAAAAGAACTCAACCTGACATGTACCTAAAATTGCAATGATGATTTGTCTGTCTGATTCTTTCATTAACGTCTGCTTCTCCAGTGCCTAGCACACAATAAATATGACCAGAAACCTTATTCTGGATACAGAAATCTTCTAGAGAGGTTCACAGATACCTTAAAACTATGTAAAATTCTTCATGCATTGCCTAGGTATATTTTTTCTGCAGATAAGGCCCCACTTTAGAACACATTCTGATTCATTAGGAGGAAATTAAACTCAACAATTTTCTGTTCTTTTTCTTTTTAGAAATGCAATTTTTTAAGAAATGCATTTTATTTATTCATTTATTTATTTATTTTTAGCTATTCTGGATTTTCACTGCTGCCACAGACTCCTCTCCAGTTATAGGGAGTGGGGGTACTCTCTAGTCAAAATGAGCAGGCTTCTTGTTCTGGTGACTTCTCTTGTTGTGGAACTCAGGCTCTAGGGCACACGGGTTTCAGTAGTTGTGGCACATGGGCTCCATAGTTGTGGCTCCGAGGCTCTAGTGCACAGGCTCCATAGTTGTGGCTCACGGGGCCTAGTTGCTCCTCAGCATGTGGGATCTTCCCGTATCAGAGATCGAACCCATGTCTCCTGCATTGGCAGGTGAACTCTTTACCACTGAGCTACCAGGGAAGCCCTGGTCTATTTCTTATTTCTGGTCAGTTTGGAGCCCTCCCAGGAGAGGGAACACACCAGTCAGAATGACCACCAACAAAGTTTATAAATAATAAATGGTGGAGAGACTGTGGAGAAAAGGGATCCCTCCTATACTGCTGGTAGGAAGGTAAATTTGTGCAGCCACTATAGAAAACAGTCTAGAAGTTTCTTAAAAACCTAAAAACTAGAAAGTTTAAAAAACTAAATTATATGGTAATATGATCCAACAATCCCACTCCTGGGCATATATCCAGAAAATATGAAAATTAATTGGAAAAGATACATCCACACCAATGTTCATACCAGCACCATTTATAATAGCTAAGTCATAAAAGCAACATAACTGTCCATCAACAGATGAATGGATAAAGAAGATGTGGCACATATACAGTTGAGTTCTTTACCTCTAGTAGACGAATTATTTACCTTTGGTGCCACTGGGAAGCCCATACTGGATGCAGGAGATGTAAGAAATGCAAAATCAGTCCCTGAGTTAGGAAGATCCCCTGGAGGAGGGCATGGCAACTTAGTCTAGTATTCTTGCCTGGAGAATTCCATGGACAGAAGAACCTGGCAGGAGACAGTCCATAGGGTCGTACAGAGTTGGACACAGCTGAAGTGGCTTAGCATGCACACACACATACAAATACTGTTAAGCCATAAAAACAATGAAATATCGCCATTTGCAACAACATGGATGGACCTAGAGATTATCATGTTAAATGAAGCAAGTCAGGCAATGGAAAACAAATATACCACTATATGTGGAATCTAAAAAATCATACAAATGAACTTATTTACAAAACAGAAACAGAGTCACAGACAAAGAAAACAAACTTATGGTCACCAA
The DNA here is from genome assembly GCA_022376925.1 of Tragulus kanchil. Taxonomy (NCBI): domain Eukaryota; kingdom Metazoa; phylum Chordata; class Mammalia; order Artiodactyla; family Tragulidae; genus Tragulus; species Tragulus kanchil. Next base: position 31,556,751 of record JAIOJX010000024.1, read on the forward strand.
AGGGAAAAGAGTTGGAGGGATAAATTAGAAGTATAGGATTAGCAAATAAACAGTATTATATATAAAATAGATAAATAAAAAGGGCATACTGTATAGTACAGAAAATTATATTCATTTCTTGTACTAACCTATAATGGAAAAGAATATTTAAAAGTATATGCATATATATATATAAACACTTTACTGTACACCTAAAACTAACACAACATTGTGAATCAATTATAGTTCAATTTTTAAAAAAAAGCAGGAGAGGGGAAAGATGAATAAAGAGCTAATGCTATTCTGCATTATAATGTAAAATTCTAACTTCACTGTGTTGTGAGGGTTATGTTACAAAGGAAAAATAAGAAAATGCTTCTTTTCCTCCTTGCTGGTACCGCTCTGGAGACTGACATTCGTCCTTGGGAGATCAATTATGTATGAGTGCCTGATCTGATGATCATCTATTAAATTCTTAGAGTAGCAAGGCTCTTTCTAGATCCTAGATGATGCAGCTGGACCAAGAGTAGAAGGTGTACCCGGAACCCCCGTGCTTTTTCCATGATATTATTCCAGAATGAAACATGCAACGTAGGGAAACATGTTGCTACATGATCCAAAGACTTTCAGGAGAGAGAAAGAGGCTGTGGACTATAATCTGATCCAAACAAACTATTAGCAGCAGAAAAATGAAGCATGTTTTCTAATTGAACAGAAAACGTCTTTTCTAGCAGCAGATGCAGGTGGCTGAATCCATAATAGATGTGGCACAACTCCTCTTACCCTTCATTTTCACAAATATACCAAGGGAAGTGATTCCAATGAGTGGGCAAGGGGACTCTGAAGCTTGGGCTGTGCCCTGAAGAGGGACGAATAAAGAGCTCCGGGAGCACATACGGTGGCATCTAAGGAAGGAAGGCTCTGAAGGAATGCTTTCCATTGGAGGGACATCTGAGTTGCATTTCAGATTAATAGCATTTTCCATAAACTGTCTAGCAAAACCAACTATACATACCTTTTCTGTATTTTCCAAGTCTTCTGTAAATGTGTTATCAAACTTAAATAACTTAAAAAATAAAAAAGAAAGAGAAAAAAGAACTCTTCATGAGCAGAAGTTTTAGGGAACTGATGCAAAGACAGGTGAACATATTTCCCCAAAGAAAATATGAAGCATACGGTCTGACCTCTCATTTGGCAATATGACAGAATAGTTGAAATTGGGACTCTCCAGTAAAAGACAGCATATGGTCACTGTGAGCAGTTTGGGAGGAGACTCTAGGTTGAGAGGAATATAATGAAAATATTTAAAAGTATATGCATATATATATATAAACACTTTACTGTACACCTAAAACTAACACAACATTGTGAATCAATTATAGTTCAATTTTTAAAAAAAAGCAGGAGAGGGGAAAGATGAATAAAGAGCTAATGCTATTCTGCATTATAATGTAAAATTCTAACTTCACTGTGTTGTGAGGGTTATGTTACAAAGGAAAAATAAGAAAATGCTTCTTTTCCTCCTTGCTGGTACCGCTCTGGAGACTGACATTCGTCCTTGGGAGATCAATTATGTATGAGTGCCTGATCTGATGATCATCTATTAAATTCTTAGAGTAGCAAGGCTCTTTCTAGATCCTAGATGATGCAGCTGGACCAAGAGTAGAAGGTGTACCCGGAACCCCCGTGCTTTTTCCATGATATTATTCCAGAATGAAACATGCAACGTAGGGAAACATGTTGCTACATGATCCAAAGACTTTCAGGAGAGAGAAAGAGGCTGTGGACTATAATCTGATCCAAACAAACTATTAGCAGCAGAAAAATGAAGCATGTTTTCTAATTGAACAGAAAACGTCTTTTCTAGCAGCAGATGCAGGTGGCTGAATCCATAATAGATGTGGCACAACTCCTCTTACCCTTCATTTTCACAAATATACCAAGGGAAGTGATTCCAATGAGTGGGCAAGGGGACTCTGAAGCTTGGGCTGTGCCCTGAAGAGGGACGAATAAAGAGCTCCGGGAGCACATACGGTGGCATCTAAGGAAGGAAGGCTCTGAAGGAATGCTTTCCATTGGAGGGACATCTGAGTTGCATTTCAGATTAATAGCATTTTCCATAAACTGTCTAGCAAAACCAACTATACATACCTTTTCTGTATTTTCCAAGTCTTCTGTAAATGTGTTATCAAACTTAAATAACTTAAAAAATAAAAAAGAAAGAGAAAAAAGAACTCTTCATGAGCAGAAGTTTTAGGGAACTGATGCAAAGACAGGTGAACATATTTCCCCAAAGAAAATATGAAGCATACGGTCTGACCTCTCATTTGGCAATATGACAGAATAGTTGAAATTGGGACTCTCCAGTAAAAGACAGCATATGGTCACTGTGAGCATACGGTGTAGTTTGGGAGGAGACTCTATGGTGTGAGAGGACTCAGCCAAAGGAAGGGTGAGTGACTGCACTGAGATTAAGCAAATGTCTAATGTCATCAGCATCGACTGCGGAGAGTTAAAAATAGCATGAAAATACGGACACCAACCAAGATCCCCTGCAGAGATTCTCGCCCACTCTCCTCTCTCTGGCGCGACAGATACCAACAGCCTCCAGCAACGCCCACCGGGTAGGCTTCAGAAGTGGGTGATGATAGATTTTGAGGCAAGAGTGGACATGAGGGTCAGCAAAAAAAGAAAACAAAAACCAGTGAAGTAGTTGGGAAACAGGCAGCTGATCCTGCTGCAGAGATACTGACTATACCTCCTCTTAACACCCACCTTGTGACAAAGGCCAGCATTGTAACTGTTTTACTTAATAGATCATATGTTTCTCAAATAGAAGAAAAATACAAAACATGTTCTTTCTTTCTGAAAGGGAGACAATATTTTTAACCTACAGAGAAAATGGAAGGATGGGTGGGAGGGAGAATCAAGAGGGAAGGGGGTATATGTATACTTATAACTGATTCACATTGTTGTACAACAGAAATCAATACATCATAAAACAATTATCCTCCAATTTAAAAATATATCCTATGATAAACCATAATGGAAAATGATATTTTTGGAAAAAGCATATATATGTATAACGAATCACTTGTTGTATGAGTGGGCAAGGACCTAAAGGGGGAGGGACGAATAAAGAGCTCCGGGAGCACATACGGTGGCATCTAAGGAAGGAAGGCTCTGAAGGAATGCTTTCCATTGGAGGGACATCTGAGTTGCATTTCAGATTAATAGCATTTTCCATAAACTGTCTAGCAAAACCAACTATACATACCTTTTCTGTATTTTCCAAGTCTTCTGTAAATGTGTTATCAAACTTAAATAACTTAAAAAATAAAAAAGAAAGAGAAAAAAGAACTCTTCATGAGCAGAAGTTTTAGGGAACTGATGCAAAGACAGGTGAACATATTTCCCCAAAGAAAATATGAAGCATACGGTCTGACCTCTCATTTGGCAATATGACAGAATAGTTGAAATTGGGACTCTCCAGTAAAAGACAGCATATGGTCACTGTGAGCATACGGTGTAGTTTGGGAGGAGACTCTATGGTGTGAGAGGACTCAGCCAAAGGAAGGGTGAGTGACTGCACTGAGATTAAGCAAATGTCTAATGTCATCAGCATCGACTGCGGAGAGTTAAAAATAGCATGAAAATACGGACACCAACCAAGATCCCCTGCAGAGATTCTCGCCCACTCTCCTCTCTCTGGCGCGACAGATACCAACAGCCTCCAGCAACGCCCACCGGGTAGGCTTCAGAAGTGGGTGATGATAGATTTTGAGGCAAGAGTGGACATGAGGGTCAGCAAAAAAAGAAAACAAAAACCAGTGAAGTAGTTGGGAAACAGGCAGCTGATCCTGCTGCAGAGATACTGACTATACCTCCTCTTAACACCCACCTTGTGACAAAGGCCAGCATTGTAACTGTTTTACTTAATAGATCATATGTTTCTCAAATAGAAGAAAAATACAAAACATGTTCTTTCTTTCTGAAAGGGAGACAATATTTTTAACCTACAGAGAAAATGGAAGGATGGGTGGGAGGGAGAATCAAGAGGGAAGGGGGTATATGTATACTTATAACTGATTCACATTGTTGTACAACAGAAATCAATACATCATAAAACAATTATCCTCCAATTTAAAAATATATCCTATGATAAACCATAATGGAAAATGATATTTTTTGGAAAAAGCATATATATGTATAACCGAATCACTTTGTTGTATAACAGGAATTAATAACAGTGTAAATAAACTGTACTTTAATAAAATAAATAAGAAAAAAAGAGAGAAAATGGATTTGACTAATTGCATTTTGGTACAACCTGCTTGATTTCTTCCTATACAAGGCATAAACTCCTGAGCACCTGTATTTAAAATAGTGTAATATTATTATGGTACTTCATAGGATAAGAGAAAATAAATTTAAAAACTCTAAAGACTTCTTGAGAAGAGAATAAAAGAGTGGAAATCAATCAAACCTATTTCAGGGAGGAAATAATTTGTGAAAATCATATAGCTAGGTGATGGTGACAAAGGAAATAATGACAATTCTTGGCGGGGATGATACATTTTCAGAATTTGAGTTTACTTCTTTGTATTTCATGATAGAATGAAGCAGTTAATCTCATTTATGTTGAAGAATCTAAAATATTGGAGCAGGTAATTGATAGGAGCAGGTAATTTTTTATTAACTTTTTATTTTGTATTGGGGTATAGTCGGTCAACAATGTTGTGATAGTTTCAGGTGGACAGCAAAGGGACTTAGCCACACATATATGTGTATACATTTACAAGTATGAGTGAGCAGAGTTCCCTGTGCTATATACAGTAGATCCTTGTTGGTTATCCATTTTAAATATAGCTGTGTGTACATGTCCAACCCAAACTCTCTATCCCTTTCCCCCTATCTTTCCTCCTAGCAACCATAAGTTTGTTCTCTAAGTCTGTAAGTCTCTGTTTTCTAAGTTCATCTGTATCATTTCTTTTAGATTCCACATATAAAGGGTGTCATAAAATATTTCTCCTTCTCTGCCTAACTTCACTCAGTATGACAATCTCTAGGTCCATCCATGTTGCTGCAAATGGCATTATTTCATTCTAAAAAAAATTTTTAAATGATTATGTAGTATTCCACTGGTATATATGTACCATTAAGTGGTACATATAAAATGATATTTTTGGAAAAAGCATATATATGTATAACGAATCACTTTGTTGTATAACAGGAATTAATAACAGTGTAAATAAACTGTACTTTAATAAAATAAATAAGAAAAAAAGAGAGAAAATGGATTTGACTAATTGCATTTTGGTACAACCTGCTTGATTTCTTCCTATACAAGGCATAAACTCCTGAGCACCTGTATTTAAAATAGTGTAATATTATTATGGTACTTCATAGGATAAGAGAAAATAAATTTAAAAACTCTAAAGACTTCTTGAGAAGAGAATAAAAGAGTGGAAATCAATCAAACCTATTTCAGGGAGGAAATAATTTGTGAAAATCATATAGCTAGGTGATGGTGACAAAGGAAATAATGACAATTCTTGGCGGGGATGATACATTTTCAGAATTTGAGTTTACTTCTTTGTATTTCATGATAGAATGAAGCAGTTAATCTCATTTATGTTGAAGAATCTAAAATATTGGAGCAGGTAATTGATAGGAGCAGGTAATTTTTTATTAACTTTTTATTTTGTATTGGGGTATAGTCGGTCAACAATGTTGTGATAGTTTCAGGTGGACAGCAAAGGGACTTAGCCACACATATATGTGTATACATTTACAAGTATGAGTGAGCAGAGTTCCCTGTGCTATATACAGTAGATCCTTGTTGGTTATCCATTTTAAATATAGCTGTGTGTACATGTCCAACCCAAACTCTCTATCCCTTTCCCCCTATCTTTCCTCCTAGCAACCATAAGTTTGTTCTCTAAGTCTGTAAGTCTCTGTTTTCTAAGTTCATCTGTATCATTTCTTTTAGATTCCACATATAAAGGGTGTCATAAAATATTTCTCCTTCTCTGCCTAACTTCACTCAGTATGACAATCTCTAGGTCCATCCATGTTGCTGCAAATGGCATTATTTCATTCTAAAAAAAATTTTTAAATGATTATGTAGTATTCCACTGGTATATATGTACCATTAAGTGGTACATATAAAATGATACATATGTACCATTTTCTTTATTCATTTCTCTGTCAATGGATATTGAGGTTGGTTTCATGTCTTGGATATTGTAAACCATGCTGCATGAACATTGAGGTGCATGTATCCTTTTGGATTATGCTTCTAGGAGCAGATAATTTTAAAAAGAAGACAAACAAGGCCAAAAATATATTAAAATACTTAGCTTCACTAGTAACCAATAAAACAGTGAGATAATAATCTCTTTATCAAATTCATACAATTTTGAGGAACAATGATGCTCAGCTTTGTTGAGGGCAGAAGTGTGTAGTCTCACAGATGATTAGTGGGAGCATAAAAGGTATGACTTCTGGGGAAGTACTTTGCAAAATATAACAAAAACCTCAAAAATGAGCAGAGTATCTGATATAAAAAGTCTTCTAATACTTGTTCTGAGGAAATGATCGGAAAAAATGTTCAAGGATAGATGTATAATGTTAATAGTATTGTTTAGCATGTCTGAATGCTCTGTTGTGTCCAACTCTTTGCAACCTCATGGACTGTAACCCTTCAGGCACTTCTATCCATGGGATTTCTCAGGCAAGAATACTAGAGTGGGTTGCCATTTCCTCCTCTAAAAGAACTTCCCAATCCAGGGATCAAATGCACATCCCAAGCATCTCCTGCATTGCAGGTGGATTCTTTACCACTGAGCCATGGGAGAAGTCCAATAGTATTGTTTACAAAGCTGAAAATGTCCAAGAGGTAATTAATGAATGTAATGATGCTTCTATACCTTAAGCGTCCAGTCATTTAAAATGATATCTGTATGTATATACATGGGAAGAAATTCATGATACTACTAATAAAGTAGGCTCTGAAATAGTATATATAGTTTGAACCCAAATTTTTGAAAATTCTATAACTGTGGACCTGAATGCCTAACCACCTTCCCCTAAAATAAAAAATGTTAGCAGTGACAGAATTACAGATAATTATACTATTTGTCTTCTTATATCTTCTATTTTTCTATAATAAAGATATACTATTTATATAATAACATTTTAATAACAAGCATAATTGACATACAATATATTAGTTTCAGGTATACATCATAGTAATTACATTCATTGAAATGGTCACTATGATAAATATAAAATATATGGAATGCTTCACAGATTTGCATGTCATCCTCACACAGGGCCATGAGAATCTCTGTATCATTCCAACTGTAGTATACATGCTGCCAAAGCAAGCACTGTAATAACATTTTTTCCATTTTTTCTTTTTAATTAGAGGATAATTATTTTACAATATTCCGATGGTTTCTGACATACATCAACATGAATTGACCATGGGTGTACATATGTCTCCTCCCTCTTGAACCTTCCTTCCACCTTCAGCCCCATCCCACTCATCTAGGTGGTCATAGAGCACCAGCTTTGGGTTTCCTGCATCAAATAGAAAATTCCCACAGGTTGTCTACTTTACATATGGTAATGTATATGTCTCAGTGCTATTCTCTCCAATTATACCACCCTTTCCTTTCCCCATCATGTACAAAAGTCTGTTCTTTATGTCTGTGTCTCCTTTGCTGCCCTGCAAATAGGATAATCAATACTATCTTTCTAGATTTCATATATGTGTTTATGTATATTTGTCTTTCTCTTTCTGACTTAACTTCATTCTGCATAATAGGCTGTAGGTTCATCCACCTCATTAGAACTGACTCAGAGGTGTTTCTTTTTATGGCTGAGTAGTATTCAAGTTTCATACGTGTACAAGTTCTTTTTTTACTCCTAGTTTTTTAAGGAATCACCATACTGTTCTCCATAGTGTATGTGTAAAGTTGCATTCCCACCAACAGTGCAAGAGGGTTCTCTTTTCTCCATATCCTCTCTAGCATTTACTGTTTGTAGACCTTTTGATGATGGCCATTCTGACCAATGTGAGACAATACCTCATTGTAGTTTTCATTTTCATTTCTCCAATAATTAGTGATATGGAGCATCTGTCATGCATTTATTAGCCATCTATATGTCTTCTTTGGAGAAATGTCTGTTTAGCGTCTTCTGCCCACTGTTTGATAGGGTTATTTGTTCTTCTGGTATTGAGCTGCATGAGTTGCTTGTATATTTTAGAGATCAATTCTTTGTCAATTGTTTCATTTGCTATGTAATAACATTTTAATGACCATGCTATGAACAGGAGTATTCTCAATGAAAAATCAGAATGCAAGAGTGTAGGATGCAGTCCTAAAAATGAAGCTGTGTGAGAAGTGCCTGTGTTTAGGAGTAACGTCTAACTACGAGGAGAAACAACAAAGAACTTTTATATATGCTCCAAAAATGACTAATTCAGCAGAGATTTTTTTAGGTCATTATTTTATTCTATTTTTCGGCTTAAAAATTCTTGATCTGGACAAATATGCTACCATAAATTTGAAGGCATGAGATGAGATGAAGTGGGGAAATCCAAATATTTTCCATCAGCAACTTTACTTCCATCGATGTTTATCTCATCACCATGGAAAAATGGTTCACAATAGTCTCAACCATCAGAAATACCTCAAGATTTCAGAAATACAGTAAGAATTATCATTAGGGATGCTTTTGCAGCACCTTTCAAAATTAAAAAAAAAATTTTTTTTTCACTAACATCAAATGGCATCTGTAATCACCCTGTAAGTCACATCAAAGCAATATGGTTCGTAGGGTCATCATGAAACACAGGTTTCCAAACTGCATAGGCACAAAAGTATCCTTCAGTCAAGGTTCTCAGTAGCAGTAATTAGAGACCAACTCTCAGTGATCTAAGCAGATCAAGAGTGGATTAAAAGGATATTGGGCTATACTTTAATAATTTTTAAAAGTGATATTGAGTGTGTGGGGTGGGAGGGAGGCCCAGGAGGGAAAAGATATATGTATCCTTATGGCTGATTCACATTGTTGTGCAGCAGAAGCCAATACAATATTGTAAAGCAATTATCCTCCAATTAAAAAAAAAATTTTAAATGATATTGAGTGGCTCACAGAATTGCTAGAGGCCTTGAAACACCAGACTTAAGCAGGAAGGATAAATCACGCATAGAACTGAGCTGATGAAGAAGCTGGCTAGAATAACCACTCATCCTGTTTTCCTGGGGCTGAATAATTTCCAGAGATTCAAAGTTTTCCATGCTAAAACTGGGTAAGTGCTAGGCAAGCTGTGAGAAGATGGCCCCGACCCACTGACCACAGCCAGAGCCACAGACGTCAGGCACTAGACCGCAGCGTCTGCCCTTTGGCCATCCCTACGATGAAAACTATAGATTGCAGTCATCTTTTCTGCCAGTAGATTAAAAGAGAGACTGCTCTTGTATCTTGAGACTGGAGTCAAAGTCCAGCAGAGATGTCTGACTGAAAAGCCCGGGTCATGTATCTTTACCCTAGCTGCAAGGGAGGCAGAGAAAGTGATTATCCGGCATCTTCCGCTTCCACTATGGGAGATCTCTTTACTTAACAGCAAGGTTTACATGGTGAGGAAGTCTCTAAATGCAGGAAAGCTGTGCAACTGACCCAAATAATAGCCAATTTTCTCCACAGAATCCAAATTATTTTTAACTCACTGACATTATTTAAGAACAGTAAGGCAATCGTCTTTTTTTTTTTAATTTTGGCCCTTTCATTGGTGTTTTATCTATCTATTTTCATCAATCTTTGTTCTTTGGCCTGTGTGGGCCTCCCATCGCAGTGGCCTCTATCACTGCAAAGCACTGGCTCCAGGCAAATGTGCTCCAGACCACTGGCTCGTAATTGGATACACTGGTCCAGCCGCTCTGTGGCATGTGGGATCTTCCTGGACCGGGGATCGAACCGGTGCCCCTTGCACTGAAAGGTGGACTCTACCCACTGGATCACCGGGGAAGCCCTCATTTGTCTTTTTTTGCTGTTGTTGATCAATTGGCTGACTACATTGACGGGATTCTGGTTGGTTACGTGTTGAAGAAAACATACAATACAAAATACAGAAAAAGTTGGTTCCATCCCCACCCACTACCCCTCCTTAGCCACCCACCCCCAAATATTCATCATCGTGATGTGGTCAGAACAGGGCTCAGGGCCAGAGGTCAGGGTAACCAAGGACGAGGTGGGAAGGGGGCTGTGAGCAACGGGTTTGTGGCTGTCACAATAATGCTGTGGAATCACTGTTGGGTCTCTCCCAGCAGTGAGTCAGTGGGTGAAGGGGCACTAAGGCCTGATGACCGCCAGTTGAGGGAAGAGCTGCCCCTTCTTCCCCTGGCCCCTCTGGTCTACTACCTGCCCAGGACCGAGCACACTCCAAACACAGTAAGGATATGAATGCTCCTGCTGATGGAGTAGTTTCTTTATTTTTAAAATGTTTTAAATGTCAGAGTAATGGCATATATGTCACTGTAATACAATCTGAATTGCCTGGCCCCACAATAGTTTACATCTGTTACAAATTTTACAACTATATGACAATCATAATCCTATATTTAAGTTGTAAAAAGTTTAATCCTCTGACTTTTATCCACCGAAAGGGCCTGTTCCCTTTTCATTATTTACTCAGGAGAAATTTTTTTCTATCTTTTGTTTTTAATATTTCTAGAAAAGACAAATGCTTCCTGAGAAGAAATGGATTAGAATGGAAACCTTTTATTGAGGACAAATGTTAAGAACAGTAATGGGCAATGTGTTCTACCCAATTCTTTGGCCTTCACTCTTACATTAATTGTGATCAAGTGATTTGAGCTAAGGACTTCAAGTCAGTGCTTGTGTTCTTTTCATAGCTGTTCATTTCTCTTATAGAATGACCTGGAACAAATCCATTAAGATTTTTCATCTTATCTTCATTTACTGAACTATGAAGTGAGAATGCCCCTAAGTAATCAAAGATACAGTTTATGCTGATTGTAAACAACAAGACAGCAGACCAAGAATTCTGACCCTGCCTTTCATGTAATTGTGCATTTCTTGAGGGTATCACTTAGATTCTCATGTATTAGTTTCCTCAATCTGTAAATGATAATACTCACACTATTTCAAAATATACACGAGAAAAAGCATTTTTAAAAGTACAGAATGGTAAGAGCAAAGTGTTATTATTGAATTACTCTTCCAGCACTTAGTGTTAAAAATGCAGTGTGCTTCCTTCGATTTTATCGAGAAAATACGTCTCTGGAAATCAATTTAAACTTATAGAAGCTAATAGATAAGTCCTTTCAAGTTTATGGTTTATCTTCTGCATGGCAGATTTTTAAATGGTAATTACTAACACAGTTTTCTTACTTACTGTTTCCTAAACTCCATTCTTCCAAAAGCTTTCTGAATTACATTTGTAGTCTCTGAAGTCTTTGGGATGCTCTTATGTGTTTTTTTTTTTTTTTATAACCTAAGATGTCCAAGATAAAATTGCATACAGAAGACAACCATTAATACAGGAAATAGTAGCAAAACAATTCTACTTAAAACAATTACCCCCTAATGGAAGTATAGAACATAAACTCCATTTACAATGAGAGAGAACAAATGGGGAGGAGGAGAATCTGTTGGAAAGAGATTTGCTGGACAAATACACCGTATCTACTTTGTGAAATTACCAAGTGCCTAAGGACTAGAAAAGTACTCACAGGCCCCCTATGAAGAGGGTCCTTTGTTTCCTTGATCACTGGCCCTTTACACAGTGTCTGGATAAGCTCATATTAACTCTCTGGAGCTGTGAATTTGTAGATTAAAAACTGCAGATATAGGACACCCATGTGATTCATCAAGATACGAGAAATACAAGCAAGCAGGCCAGATGCCTATTCTGGTAGCTTCATAATTGGGGCTCTTCAGTAGGAAAAAAAAAATCTCAACCCCACTCCTTTACAAAAGTTCTTTCTATATCTCAGCCTTCACTGTCTAATCCTACATAGAATTCCTTTCTATTTTTAATCCCCTTTCAACATAGTGAAAGCTGAATTTACACACCAGATTTTGTCTTTTATCCATCAGCACTCTAGTGGAAGACAAACTACACTGCCTGTTAATCTCAAGAGGGATAAACCCTCTGACTTTTCTTTCACACCTACTTTTCAAGTGTGTTTATCACAAAAGTTTGGCTTAGGCAATAGGTTTGGTTTGCAGAGATGGTACTGCCTGTTTCCCTGGGTGACCCTGGGCAATTTCTCAGATTCTTTTCTGAGAGAGCGTGATATAGTTAGTAAAGAACTATGTGATCTGTCTTGCCCATGATAATTATTTCTGTTGGTTGATTTCTTGACTGCGAGGCAGAGCTTAGGTTCACAACGCTGAAAAGAGTATATCCTATTTGCAAAGTTAAATATTTAAGTTGGGATTGTTTGTAACTAAGAATATGAAGGGATTTGAGTTACTTCTTCGTAAGGCTAAAACATGCAAAAACCCTACACATTAATACAAATAAAATGAAATGAAGGCACATTATGTTCTGAAGGAACTATAAATATGTCTAAGAAATAATCCCTGATCACAAGGATATCACAGCCTAATAATGACCTGCTACTTCTGACACATTTTAAGATTCAGTTCAGGGCCTTCCCTGGTGATCCAGTTGCTGACTCTGTGTTCCCAAAACAGGGGACTCGGGTTCAATCCCTGGTCAGGGATTGAACAACTACATGCCACAGCTAAGAGTTCCCATGCTGTAACTAAAGATTCAGCTACAACTGAGACCCAGAACAGCCTAATAAATAAATAAAATATTCAATTTGAAATATAATTGAGAGTACTCACCATGCCCAAGGCATGGGAAAAAATTGTAGTTATGATTGCAATGTTCTAAATAACATCTCTGGGGACTTTCCTGGTAGTTCAGTGGTTAAGATTCTGTGTTCCCAATGCAGTGGGGCACAGATTTGATCCCTGGTCAGGGAATTAGATACCACATGCTGCAACTAAGACCAAGTGCAGTCAAATTAAAAAAAAAAGTATATAAAAAATAATAAAATAAATAACATCTCTGAAATGTTGTGATTATCAATTAACTTTTTGTGTTTGTTTTTAAAAAGTCAACAAGTTGTACAGTATATTTAAAACTGAGAAGAGGCCTCAGTCCTTCCACCTACCATTCCTCTGTTTCCAAAAACAGTGACCTTCACGTCTAGGTGATTTTCTTCAAATGAACCTCCATACTGTAAATAACACACTTGTATCGCTGGTGGGAAAGAATATATCTACGATGCAAGGGACCCGGGTTTCAATCCCTGAGTTGGGAAGATGTCCCGGATAAGGGAATGGCTATGTGCTTCAGTATTCTTACTAGGGTTTCCCGGTATAAGGGAATGGCTATGAGACCCTGGGCAATTTCTCAGATTCTTTTCTGAGAGGCGTGATATAGTTAGTAAAGAACTATGTGATCTGTCTTGCCCATGATAATTATTTCTGTTGGTTGATTTCTTGACTGCGAGGCAGAGCTTAGGTTCACAACGCTGAAAAGAGTATATCCTATTTGCAAAGTTAAATATTTAAGTTGGGATTGTTTGTAACTAAGAATATGAAGGGATTTGAGTTACTTCTTCGTAAGGCTAAAACATGCAAAAACCCTACACATTAATACAAATAAAATGAAATGAAGGCACATTATGTTCTGAAGGAACTATAAATATGTCTAAGAAATAATCCCTGATCACAAGGATATCACAGCCTAATAATGACCTGCTACTTCTGACACATTTTAAGATTCAGTTCAGGGCCTTCCCTGGTGATCCAGTTGCTGACTCTGTGTTCCCAAAACAGGGACTCGGGTTCAATCCTGGTCAGGGATTGAACAACTACATGCCACAGCTAAGAGTTCCCATGCTGTAACTAAAGATTCAGCTACAACTGAGACCCAGAACAGCCTAATAAATAAATAAAATATTCAATTTGAAATATAATTGAGAGTACTCACCATGCCCAAGGCATGGGAAAAAATTGTAGTTATGATTGCAATGTTCTAAATAACATCTCTGGGGACTTTCCTGGTAGTTCAGTGGTTAAGATTCTGTGTTCCCAATGCAGTGGGGCACAGATTTGATCCCTGGTCAGGGAATTAGATACCACATGCTGCAACTAAGACCAAGTGCAGTCAAATTAAAAAAAAAAGTATATAAAAAATAATAAAATAAATAACATCTCTGAAATGTTGTGATTATCAATTAACTTTTTGTGTTTGTTTTTAAAAAGTCAACAAGTTGTACAGTATATTTAAAACTGAGAAGAGGCCTCAGTCCTTCCACCTACCATTCCTCTGTTTCCAAAAACAGTGACCTTCACGTCTAGGTGATTTTCTTCAAATGAACCTCCATACTGTAAATAACACACTTGTATCGCTGGTGGGAAAGAATATATCTACGATGCAAGGGACCCGGGTTTCAATCCCTGAGTTGGGAAGATGTCCCGGATAAGGGAATGGCTATGTGCTTCAGTATTCTTACTAGGGTAATTCCATGGACAGAGGAGCCTGGAGGGCTACAGTCCATGGGGTCGCAAACAGTGGGACATAACTGAGCGACTTTCACTTTCACTACTGCCATGCTGTGTCACATTCTTTCAGTCATAGGCACTCTCCGTTGTCTTCTCTGACTCTACCACAATTAAATACATACACAGTTGGTTCCCACTTCTCATCATCACAATATAGCGACTAGATAAATGTGTACTATTTCTATTATTATGAGTCTATATGCTTCCTGAACAGTAGTCAACTAGGGCCATTTTTGCAAAATGTTTTGCTTTCTCTGGAGTTGATAATTTCCATGTAAGTTTAGTTAATTTTCTAATGCCTAATTTAATCAAACTATCAGGTGTTTAAATTCATAAATACATACTATCAATTTCATCTTCCTAAATATTTCTGTCCCCAGCCTCTGACCTACTCAGCTTGGGCTTGTTGTATAACTAGGATCTCCTTTGGCAAACACCTTGGAGAGTCCTTTCAATCCTCTCCTATAACAGATGTGCTGCTGGATGGAACACAACCTTCACTGAGTTCATGAAAAAGGATACATACATGGGAAATGAATTTTTTGAGACCCTAAATGTCTGAAAATGTCCTTTTCCCTTCTTCGCATGCCAATTATAGGATTCTAGGATGGCAATAATCTTCCTTCATGGTAGTGAAGGAAGTTCACTACCGTTTCACCGTTGCTTTCTGCCTTCTAGTACTGCTTCTGAAGAAGGAAAAGGCATTCTGATTCTTGATTGTTTGCATGAGACCTTCCTCTCTTTTGGAAGTTTATAGATCTTATTTTTGTCTCTAGTATAAATGCCTGGGGTGGGGTGGTCTTTAATGCCTGGTCATATATAGTCATGAGATCCTTCAATCTGAATGCACCTCACGCATATGGCCTCATTTTTGTTTCCAAAAACAGTGACCTTCACGTCTAGGTGATTTTCTTCAAATGAACCTCCATACTGTAAATAACACACTTGTATCGCTGGTGGGAAAGAATATATCTACGATGCAAGGGACCCGGGTTTCAATCCCTGAGTTGGGAAGATGTCCCGGATAAGGGAATGGCTATGTGCTTCAGTATTCTTACTAGGGTAATTCCATGGACAGAGGAGCCTGGAGGGCTACAGTCCATGGGGTCGCAAACAGTGGGACATAACTGAGCGACTTTCACTTTCACTACTGCCATGCTGTGTCACATTCTTTCAGTCATAGGCACTCTCCGTTGTCTTCTCTGACTCTACCACAATTAAATACATACACAGTTGGTTCCCACTTCTCATCATCACAATATAGCGACTAGATAAATGTGTACTATTTCTATTATTATGAGTCTATATGCTTCCTGAACAGTAGTCAACTAGGGCCATTTTTGCAAAATGTTTTGCTTTCTCTGGAGTTGATAATTTCCATGTAAGTTTAGTTAATTTTCTAATGCCTAATTTAATCAAACTATCAGGTGTTTAAATTCATAAATACATACTATCAATTTCATCTTCCTAAATATTTCTGTCCCCAGCCTCTGACCTACTCAGCTTGGGCTTGTTGTATAACTAGGATCTCCTTTGGCAAACACCTTGGAGAGTCCTTTCAATCCTCTCCTATAACAGATGTGCTGCTGGATGGAACACAACCTTCACTGAGTTCATGAAAAAGGATACATACATGGGAAATGAATTTTTTGAGACCCTGCATGTCTGAAAATGTCCTTTTCCCCTTCTTCGTGCATGCCAATTATAGGATTCTAGGATGGCAATAATCTTCCTTCATGGTAGTGAAGGAAGTTCACTACCGTTTCACCGTTGCTTTCTGCCTTCTAGTACTGCTTCTGAAGAAGGAAAAGGCATTCTGATTCTTGATTGTTTGCATGAGACCTTCCTCTCTTTTGGAAGTTTATAGATCTTATTTTTGTCTCTAGTATAAATGCCTGGGGTGGGGGTGGTCTTTTTTTAATGCCTGGTCATATATAGTCATGAGATCCTTCAATCTGAGAACTCATGACTCAATTCTGGGAAATTTTTGTAAATTATCTTGTTTATGCCTTTCCAGTTGTTTCCTTATTTCTTCCATCAAGTACTCCTATGATTCAGTTGTGGGACTTCTTGGACTTGCTGTCTGGATTTTCCCGTCCTCTTCTCTAATTTTTTAGCTCTTGCTCTTTTTGGCTCTACCCTCTGAAAGATTTCTCCAACTGGATCTTCCACGCTTTCTGTTGAGTTTTTTCAGGCTACCATGGTTTTCATTCCAAAGAATAATTTTTGCTATCTGAATGCTGTTTTTATGTAGAATCTTCTTTCATGTATGAGAAGCTTCTCTTGTATTTAAGGGTTTTTTTTTTTCTCCTTGCATAGCTGTTGTCTCCTCAAACTTTCTCTCTTACATTTATTCACTTTGGATTTTATCTGTGATATGATTTCTTCAACTTTATGGTACTTAATTGTGTGCTCATGTTTAAGAGTAGGATACTAATAGCTGAAAGTTTTGAGCATGTATCAACTTCAAGTTTTAATGTGAAATAGTACAGCTGAGTTGTTTGCTGTTTTTTGAGGAATCTCTAAAGTGTTATCACTAGCTTTCTTTATGGACTGTGATCCCCAGAGAAGGATCTAGGGCATCTTCCTGACCCAGGGAACCTGTGTCTCCTGCATCTCCTGCATTGGCAGGTAGATTCTTTACCACTAGCACCACCTGGGGAGCAGGTGAGCGGACTTAGGACTCAGTATTCGGCATACATTCACATTCTCCCTTGTTTGGTACAGTATTCACATTCAACTCTGACTAATGACCCTCAGACCAGAGACCTCTCTGTTTGATCCTCTCCAAAGAAGAAATCTATAGTCTTTTGTGGAGGGCAGCGAGTAGATAATCAATCAGCAGTGTGGACTGAGAAATAAAATTTAGCTAACTGTGTCATCATTATCATTCAGCTAACATTCTTTTTTAAAGCATTCCCACTAGTATTATTTTCTCTCCAGATACACCTGGTCCTAATTCCTGGCATTTTAAGCATTTCTAACAGTTTCGCATAGATCTTATTTTTTTATAAATGCCTGGGGTGGGGGTGGTCTTTTTTTAATGCCTGGTCATATATAGTCATGAGATCCTTCAATCTGAGAACTCATGACTCAATTCTGGGAAATTTTTGTAAATTATCTTGTTTATGCCTTTCCAGTTGTTTCCTTATTTCTTCCATCAAGTACTCCTATGATTCAGTTGTGGGACTTCTTGGACTTGCTGTCTGGATTTTCCCGTCCTCTTCTCTAATTTTTTAGCTCTTGCTCTTTTTGGCTCTACCCTCTGAAAGATTTCTCCAACTGGATCTTCCACGCTTTCTGTTGAGTTTTTTCAGGCTACCATGGTTTTCATTCCAAAGAATAATTTTTGCTATCTGAATGCTGTTTTTATGTAGAATCTTCTTTCATGTATGAGAAGCTTCTCTTGTATTTAAGGGTTTTTTTTTTTCTCCTTGCATAGCTGTTGTCTCCTCAAACTTTCTCTCTTACATTTATTCACTTTGGATTTTATCTGTGATATGATTTCTTCAACTTTATGGTACTTAATTGTGTGCTCATGTTTAAGAGTAGGATACTAATAGCTGAAAGTTTTGAGCATGTATCAACTTCAAGTTTTAATGTGAAATAGTACAGCTGAGTTGTTTGCTGTTTTTTGAGGAATCTCTAAAGTGTTATCACTAGCTTTCTTTATGGACTGTGATCCCCAGAGAAGGATCTAGGGCATCTTCCTGACCCAGGGAACCTGTGTCTCCTGCATCTCCTGCATTGGCAGGTAGATTCTTTACCACTAGCACCACCTGGGGAGCAGGTGAGCGGACTTAGGACTCAGTATTCGGCATACATTCACATTCTCCCTTGTTTGGTACAGTATTCACATTCAACTCTGACTAATGACCCTCAGACCAGAGACCTCTCTGTTTGATCCTCTCCAAAGAAGAAATCTATAGTCTTTTGTGGAGGGCAGCGAGTAGATAATCAATCAGCAGTGTGGACTGAGAAATAAAATTTAGCTAACTGTGTCATCATTATCATTCAGCTAACATTCTTTTTTAAAGCATTCCCACTAGTATTATTTTCTCTTCCAGATACACCTGGTCCTAATTCCTGGCATTTTAAGCATTTCTACACTGCGAATCAGTTTCGCTCCTGGCTTTCCCCCTACTAGTTTAGCAGTTTACTTTCACTGGATTCCTCTCAGTAACCACTGATCTATATCCATCTGCTTCATAGCAGACAAAAATGTCATTAATTTTGTTTATTCTCCTGTTTTCTATCCTGTCAGTCTATGGTCTTAAAATTGTTTTAACTAAGTTTTACTGAAGTTTCAGGAGGTACATCAAAGTGATTTAATCCAGACCAGCATTGTTGGAGATATATCATCTAAGGCTAACATGACTCTCCTTCTATTCCAGTAGGGCTTTATGAAGAGAAAAAAATGACATGTTGCTTCACACACAAAAAGTCAAATCCCATTAAAATATGGGTAGGGTGAAGCATTACTGGTCAACAACATTGTTCCTTGCACAATGTTGATTTAGACTGTACTATTAGTAAAAGTTCAGGAGGATCCCTCAGAGGATCCTCGGCTGCAGCGCATGGGGTTGCAAAGAGTCAGACACAACTGAGTGACTAAGCGTAAATACATTAGTAAAAATTAATACCTGCTTTTTTTTATTGGTAGTGGTGGTTCAGTCTCTAAGTCCAACTTTTTCTGACCCTATGGCTCCTCTGTCCATGGGATTTCCCAGGCAAGAATACTGGAGTGGGTTGCCATTTTCTTCTCCAGGGCATCTTCTTGAGCCAGGGATCAAACCTTCATCTCCTGCATTGGGGGCGGATCCTCTACTACTGAGCCATTAGAAATTCCTGCTTTTTTAATTAATACATTTTATTTTCAGAGCAGTTTTAAATTTACAAAAAGATATATATACAGAATATACAGAGAGTTCCCAAATACCCCTATCTACCCCTATACTGTTTATCCTATTATTAATATTTTGCATTAGTGGAGTATGTTATTATAATCAAGGAACCAATACTGATGCACTATTAAAGTTTGCTTTAGGGTTTATTCTTTGTGCTGTGCAGGTTTCTTTTGGGGGGGGGATATCAATCTTTCTCTCTTTTTTTAGTTGAAAATGTTTTTATTTATTTATTTTTTCCTTTTTGTGCAGGTTCTTTTGTTTTGAAAAATGCATAATGTCAGGTATCTAGCACTACAGGATCATACAAAATAGTTTCAGCACTATAAAAATCCCCTTTGCACCACCTAGTCAATCCTTTTTTTGTTCCTTTCTCCAAATAACTGGCAACCACTCATCTTTTTACTGTCTACGGTTTTGCCTTTTCAGGACTGTCATACTGTTGATATTTTGCAGTGTGCAGCCTTTTCACACTGACTTCTTCCATTTAAGGTTTCTCATATCTTTCTATGGCTTGATAGCTTATTTCTTATCCCTGCATAATAATCTACTTACTGATGTACCACAGTTTCTTCATCTACTCACCTACCAAAGAACATCTTGGTTGCTTCAAGTGTTAGCAATTATGAATAAAGCAGCTGTAAGCATTTGTATATATGTTCACATGTTCCTGAATTTTTAACTTATCTAGGTAAATTCCTAAGGCACTATTGCTGGATTAGATGGTAAGATTATGTTTAGCTTTTGAACAAACTGCTAAACTGTCTTCCAAAGGGGTTGTACTATTTTGCATTCCTATCAGAAATAAATGAGAGTTCCTGGGGGCTTCCCTAGTGGTCTAGTGGCTGAGAATCTGCCTGACAATGCAAGGGTCACAGGTTTGATTCCTGGTCTAGGAAGTTCCCACATGGCCCAGTGAAGACCCAGCAGAACCAAAATAAAATAAATAAATCTTAAAAAAAAAAAAGAAAGACAGAAATGAGAGTTCCTATTGTTTCTCATCCCTGTCAGCATTTGCTGTTGTCAGAATTTGGAATTTTAGCCCATAGGTATGCAATAGGAAATCATTGCTTTAATTTGCAATTCCCTAGTGACATAAGATGTTGAGCATCTCTTCACACATGCTTATCATATGTCTATCTTCTTTGATGAGGTGTCTTTTGAGATCTTTTGCCCATTTTTAAATTGGGTTGTGGGACTTCCCTTGTGGTCCAGTGGACAGGACTCTGTGGTTCCACTGCAGAGGGTAATGGTTCAATCCCTGGTCAGGGAACTAAGACCCAACATGCCTTGGAGCAACTAAGTCTGCACGCCACCACTAGAGAGAAGCCCACATGCCACAACAAAGATCCTGTGTGCTGCAACTAAGACCTAATGCAGTGAAATAAATAAATTTTAAAAAGGAGAAGAAAAGTAGGGAGAGATTCCATGAGTTATTTAACCAGTTCCCAAACTAATGGGGTTTTCATTTTACCAGACTGAGGGGTTATAGAAGATTCATCCAATAAATTAAATCTCTGTGAGTAGGAAGTTTTTCCAACTAAAGACAAGTAGAGAAAACAACAACTGAACTTCCCTGGTGGTGCAGTGGATAATAATTCGCCTGCCAACACAGCAGGCTCGAGTTCGATTCCTGATCTGGGAAGATCCAACATGTCTTGGAGCAACTAAGCCTGTGTGTCACAACTCTTTGAGCCTGTGCTATAGGGCCTGGGAGCTGCAGCTACTGAGTCCATATAGCATAACTACTGAAGCCAGCACACCCTAGCGCCCCTGCTCCACAGCAAGAGAGAAAAGCCTGAGCACCACAAATAGAGAGGAGCCCCTGCTTGCCGCAGCTAGAGAAAGCCAGTGTGCAGCAACGAAGACCCACTGCAACTAAAAATAATGAATAAATAAATTTAATTAAAACACACACACACACACAACATTCCATTTAGTGGACGATACCTTAGAATAGCGTGAAACTGGCAGGAGGTGACATAGATAATGTGGCCATACAGACCAGTTTGCCTGGGGTAGCTTTTGCTTGCTGTCTGAGTGTAATTATTAATAGTATTCTCTTCATTATTAAAATTGTCTCAATTTGGGAGATAAACTGCATAGTCACTCTACTTGCAAAGGAAGTGAAACAGTGAGGAAAGACACCTCCATATGCTCAGAGAATTCTCCAGAAAGCCCTATGCTTACTCATGTAGGCTGCAGGAGTCCCCATTCTTAAAAAGAGGAAAGAAGAGAGTGGTCATACAGCTTGTTTAAACATTCATACATGCATTAGAAACAGCTTCCTGAAATCAGAGATGCTGTAGCCCTTGTTGCTCAAATAGCTGTGAGAGGCATCTAAGACTATCAAATGGCTTTTAAACTAGACTGCCTCCTATCGCCCTGCTCACTTTCACCCTGCTTGGAAAGTCCCTTTGACTTTAGAAGTTTTTCTCTGATCTTTGAGAAAATTTCCATCCTCCGAGAAGCCAAATAATCTGTCACAGGAAGATCCCTAAATATTTAGATGATCTAATAGTTTAGGTTTAGAACTAGGTCACAACATATTTTTTTCCCATTCAGGGCCTCTTCCTGTTACTCTTTTGGATATTAAATAGCGTCCTCAGTGGAAGGGACTACCTGGTGGAGGGCAGAAAACGTCAATCAACAATTTTTGACCAGGCTCTATGTAGGAAATGTTAGGTAAGTTGGGTTGTTGGCACAAAATAGCGTAATAATTTATGCAGTTTAGAAATTAAGCACAAAAGGAATTAAAGAAAAGGGAACTGAATTTTTAAATAAGTATTGGAAGAGATTAGGTTAAGAAGACAGATTGTGTGTGTCTGTGTGTGTATGTGTGTGTGTGTAGTAAAGTAATGAGAATATTTTTGAAGTACTCAAATTAAAATAGCACCTCTCAAGTTAAATTGCTGCTATCATGTTGACATTTTGAAAAAGAAGGAATGATGAGAACCAGAGTTGTACTATTCATAAACTCTTAGTTATCACAAATCTACCACTATTTAAAGAAATACAGGAAGGAACTATGGTAGGAAAGGGACATAAAATACTATTTCTCAAGGCAGATTAAGAAAACAAACTAGATCTTTTTATAATTAAATACCGAAAAATACAAACCAAGAAAAATATTTGTATTCTCTTCATTATTAAAATTGTCTCAATTTGGGAGATAAACTGCATAGTCACTCTACTTGCAAAGGAAGTGAAACAGTGAGGAAAGACACCTCCATATGCTCAGAGAATTCTCCAGAAAGCCCTATGCTTACTCATGTAGGCTGCAGGAGTCCCCATTCTTAAAAAGAGGAAAGAAGAGAGTGGTCATACAGCTTGTTTAAACATTCATACATGCATTAGAAACAGCTTCCTGAAATCAGAGATGCTGTAGCCCTTGTTGCTCAAATAGCTGTGAGAGGCATCTAAGACTATCAAATGGCTTTTAAACTAGACTGCCTCCTATCGCCCTGCTCACTTTCACCCTGCTTGGAAAGTCCCTTTGACTTTAGAAGTTTTTCTCTGATCTTTGAGAAAATTTCCATCCTCCGAGAAGCCAAATAATCTGTCACAGGAAGATCCCTAAATATTTAGATGATCTAATAGTTTAGGTTTAGAACTAGGTCACAACATATTTTTTTCCCATTCAGGGCCTCTTCCTGTTACTCTTTTGGATATTAAATAGCGTCCTCAGTGGAAGGGACTACCTGGTGGAGGGCAGAAAACGTCAATCAACAATTTTTGACCAGGCTCTATGTAGGAAATGTTAGGTAAGTTGGGTTGTTGGCACAAAATAGCGTAATAATTTATGCAGTTTAGAAATTAAGCACAAAAGGAATTAAAGAAAAGGGAACTGAATTTTTAAATAAGTATTGGAAGAGATTAGGTTAAGAAGACAGATTGTGTGTGTCTGTGTGTGTATGTGTGTGTGTGTAGTAAAGTAATGAGAATATTTTTGAAGTACTCAAATTAAAATAGCACCTCTCAAGTTAAATTGCTGCTATCATGTTGACATTTTGAAAAAGAAGGAATGATGAGAACCAGAGTTGTACTATTCATAAACTCTTAGTTATCACAAATCTACCACTATTTAAAGAAATACAGGAAGGAACTATGGTAGGAAAGGGACATAAAATACTATTTCTCAAGGCAGATTAAGAAAACAAACTAGATCTTTTATAAACTAAAAAATACCGTAATTGAAATACAAACCCAAGGAAAAATATTTAATGTAGCTGATACTAATTTATGAAAACAGTTTTCTGATTGTATCAAAGGATTGTTTGGTAAATGTAAAGACTGTATTTTAATCTGGGTAATTAGTTCTAGACAGTAGAAATCAACTCTGGCTGTAATATATTCTGTAACATATCCTTCAACAACAGAAAACTTGTTCTCTACCTCCCCCAAATGGGGACATCATTATTTAGTGCAGGAGGTGGTGAACTAGTACTGTAAGCACTTTTTGTAGGTAAAGTTGCATTGGAACACAGACATTATCATTTGTTACATAAAATAGGAATGGTTGCTTTTGCTCTACAGTGTCAAACTTGAACAGTGATAATAGACTGTATGTCTCACAAAGTCTAAAATATTTCCTTTCTGACTATTTACAGAAGAAATTTAACAACAATTGAATACATTCATCCAGCCTCAAGTCCTCAGTTCCTGAGTAATGTATATTATTCCTTTAATCCTGTCAGCATCCCATCACAATATTCTGTAACCTCTAGACTGTCTTATAAAGACAGCCACCAACTAAACATTCAATATAAAATAGTGGGGAAAATATAGAGAAAATATTTAAATAATCTTCAAAGATAAACATACTTTCTTCATTTAACAACTGTCTACTGAACACCTACCATGTGCACTGTTCTACTCATTGTTAGTTAATTCAACAACTGTGTATTGAATATTTACCATGTGCACTCTTCTATACACCAGAGTTACAGATGCGAACAAACTTACTATTAGGAGTGACAGGCAATAAATTTCGTTTTGGTAGTGATAAGAAGAAAAATAAAATGGGTGAAGGGAAGAAACACATGGAAGAGGAACAGAGTTGCAATGTTAGACAGAGTGACCAAAGACAGCCTCATTGAGAACTTGACTTGGAATAAAGACCTAAAAGGGATGACGAGATAAGATAAGAGATATGCGGGTATGTGGGGAAGAATAACTGAGACAAAGGAAGCCCTGAGGAAGTACTGAAGCCCTAAGGAAGAAAACCAGAGATGGTGACAGTAGTAGAATATGAGATCAAAAGGAGCCAGGTGACCGTAATGTTCATTGTAGTACTATCTACAATAGCCAGGACATGGAAGCAGCCTAGATGTCCATTGACAGATGAATGGATAAAGAAGTTGTGATATATATATATATATATATATATATATATATATATAATGGAATATTGCTCAGCCATGAAAAAGGAATGAATTGACTCAGTTCTAATAAGGTGGAGGAACCTAGAGCCTGTTACACAAGGTGGAACAAGTCAGAAAGAGAAAAACAAATATCATATATTAATATATATATGGAATTGAGAAAAAATGGTATTGATGAATCTATTTTTAAGGCAGGAATAGAGACACAGACATACAGAACAGACATGTAGATGTGACGGGGGAAGGAGAGGGTGGCAAGAATTGAAAGAGTGGCATTGAAACATGTACATTACCATATGTAAAATTGATAGCCAGTGGGAAGTCGCTGTATAATAGAGGGAGCTCAACCCAGTGCTCTGTAACAACCTAGAGGGGCTTGATGGGGTTGTGGGGGAGTTGAGAGGAAGGTTCAAGAGGGAGGGTACATATGTATACGTATGATTGACTCACGTTGTTCTATGACAGAAACCAATACAACATTGTAGAACAATTATTCTCCAATTAAAAAACAATATTTTTTTTTAAAGAAGAGGGCAGATGATGTAGGGTCAGAAAATTATTATGAAATCTTTGACTCTTTCTCTGATGTGACACAACAGAGAAGAAAATACATGTCTATGCTACAGTTCTTCTTCTCCCTGAAAATGGTTATGAATGCACAGGAGATATTTATGAACTTCATTCTTTAAGGAAGACCACACATTCTCTTTGCCTTTAGTCAGGTAGTCATCAGGTATTCGTCCCTCATCCCCTGAAGGCTCTGAACCTTTGGTGGTCCTGCCTGTATAAACTCCCATGGTCTTCCATCAACTTATGCCTCTGAACATGTCAATAATTGAAGGAGCTCCAAGGGATCACCCGGTCTCCATCCTTACAATTCCTGACCCTTTTTATGGAGCAGCAATCCCATTTTCCCCCGATACCCAAAATCAGTTACCCCAATAAACCATTGTAGTCTCCCCCATTTTTCTGGTCAGTTACACCAGTGGTAAAAGTAAGCTGAAATGATCAGATAAGAGTCTGAGCTTCAAATTTGATTAAATTGCGCTTGTATTCCCTGATAGAAGGATTCTTCTATTGCTCTCTCAGAGTAATAAATAATCAACACTAAGAGCTGCAGGTACAGTAAGCAAAAACATTTTGAGGAGACCATTATGCATTCATTTAGTAGACATTGATCAACAATTGGCATGAACTCTTTAAAACTATCAATGCTATAAAGTAAAACCAGTAGCTGGGGAATGACTCTAGCCTTCAAAATGTTAGGACATGACTATTAAGGACGATGCATAATCCTTGACTGGCCATTGTGTCAAATGTTTTAAGAAGCTCTAACAACATTATGGGGACAATTGAGAAAATTCAAAAATAGACTGGATATATACACCAATGTGAACTAACCTGAGTGTGATCATTGCATTATGATTATGTACTACATGTTTCATACAACTGAGGAATGTCGAATTATTTAGGAATGAGGTGTTATGATGCCTGCAACTTACCCTCAGAGAAGCAGCAGCAATAACAAAAAATGTGTGTGTATGACCAGTTCAACTGAAAGAGAAATAAAGTAAATGTAGCAAAATGTGAACAATCAGTGAATCTAGGTGTTTATGAGCTCACTCAAGAGGCTGAGTGTCATCTGTAGTACTGACATTTTGTCTACCTGATTACTGAGCTCTTCCTCTGAAGTGGGCATCTTTAGTGATTATTCTCATGGGACATAAATATTCTAATATTCTGGGCCCACTCTGAGAAATGTGCCCTCATACTGCTTTCTTAAAACTCCTAATCCACTCTTCAATTATTTTACTTCCAAGCCTCTGTCCTTTCATCAAAACTATTAGCTATTGTCCATGAATCAGTGTGCATATTTATCTTATGTCTTTTATGGGACCAAAAATGGGTTTGAAGGCTCTGAACCTTTGGTGGTCCTGCCTGTATAAACTCCCATGGCCCATAAGTAAGTCAATAATTGAAGGAGCTCCAAGGGATCACCCGGTCTCCATCCTTACAATTCCTGACCCTTTTTATGGAGCAGCAATCCCATTTTCCCCCGATACCCAAAATCAGTTACCCCAATAAACCATTGTAGTCTCCCCCATTTTTCTGGTCAGTTACACCAGTGGTAAAAGTAAGCTGAAATGATCAGATAAGAGTCTGAGCTTCAAATTTGATTAAATTGCGCTTGTATTCCCTGATAGAAGGATTCTTCTATTGCTCTCTCAGAGTAATAAATAATCAACACTAAGAGCTGCAGGTACAGTAAGCAAAAACATTTTGAGGAGACCATTATGCATTCATTTAGTAGACATTGATCAACAATTGGCATGAACTCTTTAAAACTATCAATGCTATAAAGTAAAACCAGTAGCTGGGGAATGACTCTAGCCTTCAAAATGTTAGGACATGACTATTAAGGACGATGCATAATCCTTGACTGGCCATTGTGTCAAATGTTTTAAGAAGCTCTAACAACATTATGGGGACAATTGAGAAAATTCAAAAATAGACTGGATATATACACCAATGTGAACTAACCTGAGTGTGATCATTGCATTATGATTATGTACTACATGTTTCATACAACTGAGGAATGTCGAATTATTTAGGAATGAGGTGTTATGATGCCTGCAACTTACCCTCAGAGAAGCAGCAGCAATAACAAAAAATGTGTGTGTATGACCAGTTCAACTGAAAGAGAAATAAAGTAAATGTAGCAAAATGTGAACAATCAGTGAATCTAGGTGTTTATGAGCTCACTCAAGAGGCTGAGTGTCATCTGTAGTACTGACATTTTGTCTACCTGATTACTGAGCTCTTCCTCTGAAGTGGGCATCTTTAGTGATTATTCTCATGGGACATAAATATTCTAATATTCTGGGCCCACTCTGAGAAATGTGCCCTCATACTGCTTTCTTAAAACTCCTAATCCACTCTTCAATTATTTTACTTCCAAGCCTCTGTCCTTTCATCAAAACTATTAGCTATTGTCCATGAATCAGTGTGCATATTTATCTTATGACACCTCTTTATCTAGGTGAAGTGAACAATGCAATGGCCTGCTTAAAATTTAATTTATGGGGGTAAGTTGGGGTTCCCTCTTCCATTGCCATCAGGATCAGCTCTACAGGGATGTGTACATTATCCTTCTCCCTAAAATCCAGACTCAAATATATAACTGAAGAGATTACCACTTGGATGAATAATAGATGTCTAAAACTCAATTTGTTCAAAATTAAACCTCTGATATGTCTTTCTGGCTAAATAGAACTGTTAAGCGTTCTGGTTGTAAAACCTGAATATCTAAGCCAGAATGAGATTTTTTCCTTCTTACTAAATGAACATAAAGAATTCCATCTGAAGTTGTATGTATGAGGTGAGGAAAAGGCAACAGAAAAGATGCCATAAATGTCATTTACTTGCACTTTGCTTGTTTATGGCCATATATATATCACTTTCACTTGCTGATGGAATACTTCTGAGAATATCAAACTTCACAGCTTGGGTTTACAGAGGGCTTCTCAGAATTTATAGCCCTCTGGTGTCTTATGGTTAAATAGTCAGTTTCTATGAGAGACAGGTAAAAAAGAAAAAAAAGTTATTAAAAATAGAGCAGTTACTTGCCAAAAGGAGTATAGTTTTTCTCCCAAAATGTAGGATACCTCCATGTTAGTTTGCTTATTAGAACTTTTCAGACTTCACAGGTGGCTCAGTGGTAAAGAGTCTACCTGCCAATGCAGGAGAGGGAGGAGACTCTGGTTTGATCCCTGTGCCTGGAAGATCCCCTGGAAGAGGAAACAGCTATCCACTCCAGTATTCTCACCTGGAGAATCCCCACGGATAGGGGAACCTGGAGGTCTATAGTCCATGGTGTTACAAAAGAGTCAGACACAACTTAATGACTGAAAAACAACATTAGAACTTTCCATCATATCCATGCAGCTCCTGGACCCGCTTTGATTATCTGGAAAAATACCTCTTGCTTTGGATCGCTCTCAAAGACAAGAACCTTTTGTGTTAACCTGAAATTGAGTCAGAGCAGCATGCTCATGTGGCAGATATTGCCTCCTAAATTTTTTCATGGGTTTTTGAAGTCAGTGTGCATATTTATCTTATGACACCTCTTTATCTAGGTGAAGTGAACAATGCAATGGCCTGCTTAAAATTTAATTTATGGGGGTAAGTTGGGGTTCCCTCTTCCATTGCCATCAGGATCAGCTCTACAGGGATGTGTACATTATCCTTCTCCCTAAAATCCAGACTCAAATATATAACTGAAGAGATTACCACTTGGATGAATAATAGATGTCTAAAACTCAATTTGTTCAAAATTAAACCTCTGATATGTCTTTCTGGCTAAATAGAACTGTTAAGCGTTCTGGTTGTAAAACCTGAATATCTAAGCCAGAATGAGATTTTTTCCTTCTTACTAAATGAACATAAAGAATTCCATCTGAAGTTGTATGTATGAGGTGAGGAAAAGGCAACAGAAAAGATGCCATAAATGTCATTTACTTGCACTTTGCTTGTTTATGGCCATATATATATCACTTTCACTTGCTGATGGAATACTTCTGAGAATATCAAACTTCACAGCTTGGGTTTACAGAGGGCTTCTCAGAATTTATAGCCCTCTGGTGTCTTATGGTTAAATAGTCAGTTTCTATGAGAGACAGGTAAAAAAGAAAAAAAAGTTATTAAAAATAGAGCAGTTACTTGCCAAAAGGAGTATAGTTTTTCTCCCAAAATGTAGGATACCTCCATGTTAGTTTGCTTATTAGAACTTTTCAGACTTCACAGGTGGCTCAGTGGTAAAGAGTCTACCTGCCAATGCAGGAGAGGGAGGAGACTCTGGTTTGATCCCTGTGCCTGGAAGATCCCCTGGAAGAGGAAACAGCTATCCACTCCAGTATTCTCACCTGGAGAATCCCCACGGATAGGGGAACCTGGAGGTCTATAGTCCATGGTGTTACAAAAGAGTCAGACACAACTTAATGACTGAAAAACAACATTAGAACTTTCCATCATATCCATGCAGCTCCTGGACCCGCTTTGATTATCTGGAAAAATACCTCTTGCTTTGGATCGCTCTCAAAGACAAGAACCTTTTGTGTTAACCTGAAATTGAGTCAGAGCAGCATGCTCATGTGGCAGATATTGCCTCTAAATCCAGCGGGGTCCACCAAGCATTGCGTCTCTTTCTTAGCAGTAGGTAAATCAGGTTGATTTTAGAGGAAATATCCCAACTTTTCAAGGCTAAAATGCAAGTGGTTCTGTGCCAGTGGTGCTCGAAGTGCATTTGATTATATTACAGAGAGAATACATCAAAGTTTGTTAGGAGAATCATACCAGACTTTAAAGCAAAACAAAACTATTTTCTCATTAAAAACATATATAAAATACATGCATATATGTGTCATTTAAAATTTTTTCATTATACATATGTATTTTTGGCTGTGTTGGGTCTTCACTGCTTTGAGTGGGCTTTCTCTAGTTGCAGTCAAGGGGGGACTACTCTTTGTTGGAGTGCGCGGACTTCTCATTGCGGTGGCTTCTCTTGTTGTGGAACAGGGGCTCAAGGTGCATGGGCTTCAGTTGTTGCAACATGCGAGGCTCCGTGGTTGTGGCACACGGGCTTCGTGCTGTACAGCATGTGGAAACTTCCCAGACCAGGGATTGAACCCATGTCCCCTGCACTGTCACCTGCATTCTTAGCCACTGTACCATGAGCGGAGTCCTGTATCTCATTTTCAAAGAAAAAGCCTGTGGTTTGCTATACTGATCCTTAGTACATACTGATCCCTGGTAGATACTGAGTACATATACACAAGATAGCTGTATCTATCATAAACCTAATATTATCAGGCCAGCCACAAAGGCAAGCCATCAGCACAACACCATCAAGAGGGAACAATATAAACAGGACTATACCCAAGTAGGTCCCCAAATCACAAAGAGGTTATACATGTAAGTTGGTCACACTCCCAGCACGTTTTTTTCTGATCTCACTGCCATATCTCCCACATCCCACTTCTGTGGCCTCATAGTTACTCACTTCTGAGCACTTACCTGAAAGGGGGTGAGGGGTGGGGCAGGGATCTAAGAAGTTCTTGGAAATCTCTGTACAGTATGGAAGTCTTCCCCGAAAAGGACTGTGATATTCAGCTTCGTCTAGGTGAAGCATGAAGGACAGTGGGAAAAAAATAGCTCCCTGTGGTAAAAACTTTAAGGTCTATAACTTAGTGGATATTCTGCTCATGCAACTGAAAACATTTTATATGATATAAATTTTCCATAGAGCGTTACTGCAGATAATAGAGCTCTGTGAGTCAACAGTATGACATCCAACGGATTCACAGGTCTTGTCTTACATATCACCACCCAGAAACAGTTAGTACTTATCTTATAGAATAGTGAAATGACTTCTGAAAACTCAGTTACATATGTAAAATAGATAACCAATGGGAATTTGATGGATGACTCTGGGAACTCAAATTCGGGCTCTGTGATAACCTGGAGGGGTGGGACAGGGAGAGAGATGGGAGGGAAGTTCAAGAGGGAGGGGACATATGTACATCTATGGTTGATTCATGTTGATATTTGGAAGAAAACAAAATTCTGTGAAGCAATTATCCTTCCATTTAAAAATTAAACTAATTTAGAAAAACTCAGTTACATTGCCAACTAGGTGATCATGCTTTACTGAGGTGTGAAGTTGGCATGGTCCTGCAGGATGAACTAAATGCTTTAAACCTCTGGTTTATATATGATGCCCTAGGAATACCCTGGTGTTCCAGTGGTTAGAATTCTGCTGCACAGGGTGGTCTATATTATATATTGTGTAATATATAATGTCCTTTCTCTTCTCCAGGAACCAAAATAGTAGAAATGGGGCTTATGGCTCCCACAGTTTAACCAATGGCCCTTGTACAAAGTGTTTCTCTCCTGTCCCCATGACTTCGAGTTCTGCTAGTTTAATAGTTTAAATAATTAGGGCAGAAGTACATCCACTGACATAATTCTGTGAAATGGACAAGTAGAAATACCTTTTAATCAGAAAAGAAAGAATTACAATTTAGGTGAGAAGACAGGACTGGGGACAGTAGTGTGAGAGTCAGCAGGTATCAGGTGTAAAGGTGAACATGAGGATTAGTCCTCTGAAGAAGAATGAAGGACAGTGGGAAAAAAATAGCTCCCTGTGGTAAAAACTTTAAGGTCTATAACTTAGTGGATATTCTGCTCATGCAACTGAAAACATTTTATATGATATAAATTTTCCATAGAGCGTTACTGCAGATAATAGAGCTCTGTGAGTCAACAGTATGACATCCAACGGATTCACAGGTCTTGTCTTACATATCACCACCCAGAAACAGTTAGTACTTATCTTATAGAATAGTGAAATGACTTCTGAAAACTCAGTTACATATGTAAAATAGATAACCAATGGGAATTTGATGGATGACTCTGGGAACTCAAATTCGGGCTCTGTGATAACCTGGAGGGGTGGGACAGGGAGAGAGATGGGAGGGAAGTTCAAGAGGGAGGGGACATATGTACATCTATGGTTGATTCATGTTGATATTTGGAAGAAAACAAAATTCTGTGAAGCAATTATCCTTCCATTTAAAAATTAAACTAATTTAGAAAAACTCAGTTACATTGCCAACTAGGTGATCATGCTTTACTGAGGTGTGAAGTTGGCATGGTCCTGCAGGATGAACTAAATGCTTTAAACCTCTGGTTTATATATGATGCCCTAGGAATACCCTGGTGTTCCAGTGGTTAGAATTCTGCTGCACAGGGTGGTCTATATTATATATTGTGTAATATATAATGTCCTTTCTCTTCTCCAGGAACCAAAATAGTAGAAATGGGGCTTATGGCTCCCACAGTTTAACCAATGGCCCTTGTACAAAGTGTTTCTCTCCTGTCCCCATGACTTCGAGTTCTGCTAGTTTAATAGTTTAAATAATTAGGGCAGAAGTACATCCACTGACATAATTCTGTGAAATGGACAAGTAGAAATACCTTTTAATCAGAAAAGAAAGAATTACAATTTAGGTGAGAAGACAGGACTGGGGACAGTAGTGTGAGAGTCAGCAGGTATCAGGTGTAAAGGTGAACATGAGGATTAGTCCTCTGAAGAAGAATGAAGACTGAACAGCCAGCCAAAGCCTGTGCCCTGGTAAATCCCGCAACCAGAGGCTCAATGGAATGAGAATTGACTGATGCAATGGAAATAAAAATCAATGAGACCTTTCTAGTTTTAAGTGGTATTTGGCAGACCCTGAAACAGTCTGTCCCAACTGCTGCCTAAAACACATAAAAAGACAAAGAAAAATGATAAAATGTATACCAACACAGAGCATGAAGATGGACAAGATGCTGATTACCAAGAGGAATTATCCCAATTTATGAGGTCAATGGAGTTGAATTCAGAAAAACAGTTGGTCGCCTACCTCTACTCTGGTTCATGATTCAGAGCAGGTCCAACCATGTAGAAAAAGGCAGGATGTCTGAGCATCCCTCTCCCATTGTTGGCTGACTGATCCAGAAAGCCAGGATCCATAGCGACCTGCAAATTGAGCAATCAGTCCTCTTTTGCCTCCCAAATCCCAAACTATGCTTTTTGGTTATAGCACTATTAGAGGTTAGCATTGTGCTGTGTATGTCAGAAGACAGCAACTTCCAAAGTCCATTGGGGAAGCATGGATTAGGAATGGAGAAGCAGGTGGTAGTCCATTATGTCCTGGCAGATTTGTCCCTATGAAAAAAATCTACAGAGTGCTGCTTACAACGTTTTCTTATCTAATAGCAGATTATGAATTCCGCTGATTTGTTTAGTCAGAGAATAAGTTAGTTCCTATCTCTCAGGCAGTAAATAAATAACATTAAGTTCACACTGTCCCATCACCATAGAGCATAGCCAGGTAAGAAGAAACACTGGGAATTACCTCGGCTATAGGCATATCAATCTGGTCTCTAGCTAAAGATCTAAATGGAAGTGTCTTAGTCACTCTTTGTGACTCAATGGAAAAAATCTGCCTGCCAGGCTCCTCTGTCCATGGAATTCTCCAGACAAGACCACTGTAATGGGTAGTCATTCCCTTCTCCAGGAGATCTTCCCAACCAAGGGATTCTTTACTGTCTAACCCCAAATATCTAAAAGTAGAGCCAAAGGAAATCCATCCTGCCTCCTATATGAAGGGTATATGGTTGAGGATGAGAAAATAAAGAGTGGGAAAAAGTCCAAACTGACTTAAGGTCTTCATAATTTTCAACAAATCCAGTACTATGA
The DNA here is from genome assembly GCA_022376925.1 of Tragulus kanchil. Lineage (NCBI taxonomy): Eukaryota > Metazoa > Chordata > Mammalia > Artiodactyla > Tragulidae > Tragulus > Tragulus kanchil. The sequence goes on from JAIOJX010000024.1 coordinate 31,590,947, forward strand.
AAAGCCATCACAATGCTCATATATTTTATTTCCTCAGGTTAGCATTCCTGGTTTTGTCATCAGAACCGAAAAGCTAAGATAAATCTTTTTTTTTTTAAAATTTATTTATTTTCAGACCCTGAAACAGTCTGTCCCAACTGCTGCCTAAAACACATAAAAAGACAAAGAAAAATGATAAAATGTATACCAACACAGAGCATGAAGATGGACAAGATGCTGATTACCAAGAGGAATTATCCCAATTTATGAGGTCAATGGAGTTGAATTCAGAAAAACAGTTGGTCGCCTACCTCTACTCTGGTTCATGATTCAGAGCAGGTCCAACCATGTAGAAAAAGGCAGGATGTCTGAGCATCCCTCTCCCATTGTTGGCTGACTGATCCAGAAAGCCAGGATCCATAGCGACCTGCAAATTGAGCAATCAGTCCTCTTTTGCCTCCCAAATCCCAAACTATGCTTTTGGTTATAGCACTATTAGAGGTTAGCATTGTGCTGTGTATGTCAGAAGACAGCAACTTCCAAAGTCCATTGGGGAAGCATGGATTAGGAATGGAGAAGCAGGTGGTAGTCCATTATGTCCTGGCAGATTTGTCCCTATGAAAAAAATCTACAGAGTGCTGCTTACAACGTTTTCTTATCTAATAGCAGATTATGAATTCCGCTGATTTGTTTAGTCAGAGAATAAGTTAGTTCCTATCTCTCAGGCAGTAAATAAATAACATTAAGTTCACACTGTCCCATCACCATAGAGCATAGCCAGGTAAGAAGAAACACTGGGAATTACCTCGGCTATAGGCATATCAATCTGGTCTCTAGCTAAAGATCTAAATGGAAGTGTCTTAGTCACTCTTTGTGACTCAATGGAAAAATCTGCCTGCCAGGCTCCTCTGTCCATGGAATTCTCCAGACAAGACCACTGTAATGGGTAGTCATTCCCTTCTCCAGGAGATCTTCCCAACCAAGGGATTCTTTACTGTCTAACCCCAAATATCTAAAAGTAGAGCCAAAGGAAATCCATCCTGCCTCCTATATGAAGGGTATATGGTTGAGGATGAGAAAATAAAGAGTGGGAAAAAGTCCAAACTGACTTAAGGTCTTCATAATTTTCAACAAATCCAGTACTATGAAAAGCCATCACAATGCTCATATATTTTATTTCCTCAGGTTAGCATTCCTGGTTTTGTCATCAGAACCGAAAAGCTAAGATAAATCTTTTTTTTTTTAATATTTATTTATTTTATTTTTGGCTTTGCTGGATCTTGGTTGCTGCCTGTTGACTTCATCTAGTTGCAGCAAGCAGGGGCTACTCTTCGTCAGGGGCTACTCTTCGTCGTGGTGTGTGGGATTCTCCTTGTGATGGTTTCTCTTGTTGCAGATCACAGGTTCTACGTGTGTGGGCTTCAGTAGCTGCCATGCAGGCTCAGTAGCTGCAGCTCACAGGCTTAGTTGCTCTGCAGCATGTGGAATCCTCCTGGGCCAGGGATTGAACACATATCCCCCAGGATTGGCAGGCAGATTCTTATCCGCTGTACCACCAGGGAAGTATGCTAAGGTCAATCTTCCCTGACAATCTTCGAAAAAAATTCAGCTCTTGGTTCACCTTCTCCCACAGCTTTCATGTTTCAGATTATTGTCTCCTCCTCAAGCCTGCTTGACAAAGCTCTTAGAATTGGTTATTCTTTGCTTCCTACCCATAACTAATGTTCAGCTCTGCCTAATAGCATACAGCTTGCCTCAAATCCTGGTCCATATCAGATACCCAAGCCCTTTTCTCACCCAAGAGAGATATAAAAAATAATATATAAAAAGGAAAGTGAATATATTCTAGAAGCTTCAGAAATTTTACTTATCTCTGAAAGTGGTTTCATTTAGAAAACTGTTTGACATCTTCAGTAAGAAAACAAGCTTTCATGAAACAGATTCAGATGGACAAAAGAAAAGATGAGACAAAACTCAAAGAGAAGACAAATAAAACCCAAACTGAGCGATTATGAGTATGTTTGAAGAGTAACCCGAAAAGCAGAATATTTCAAAAGAAAACAGATTAGAATGCCAGACAAGACCACTGTAATGGGTAGTCATTCCCTTCTCCAGGAGATCTTCCCAACCAAGGGATTCTTTACTGTCTAACCCCAAATATCTAAAAGTAGAGCCAAAGGAAATCCATCCTGCCTCCTATATGAAGGGTATATGGTTGAGGATGAGAAAATAAAGAGTGGGAAAAAGGCCAAACTGACTTAAGGTCTTCATAATTTTCAACAAATCCAGTACTATGAAAAGCCATCACAATGCTCATATATTTTATTTCCTCAGGTTAGCATTCCTGGTTTTGTCATCAGAACCGAAAAGCTAAGATAAATCTTTTTTTTTTTTAATATTTATTTATTTTATTTTTGGCTTTGCTGGATCTTGGTTGCTGCCTGTTGACTTCATCTAGTTGCAGCAAGCAGGGGCTACTCTTCGTCAGGGGCTACTCTTCGTCGTGGTGTGTGGGATTCTCCTTGTGATGGTTTCTCTTGTTGCAGATCACAGGTTCTACGTGTGTGGGCTTCAGTAGCTGCCATGCAGGCTCAGTAGCTGCAGCTCACAGGCTTAGTTGCTCTGCAGCATGTGGAATCCTCCTGGGCCAGGGATTGAACACATATCCCCCAGGATTGGCAGGCAGATTCTTATCCGCTGTACCACCAGGGAAGTATGCTAAGGTCAATCTTCCCTGACAATCTTCGAAAAAAATTCAGCTCTTGGTTCACCTTCTCCCACAGCTTTCATGTTTCAGATTATTGTCTCCTCCTCAAGCCTGCTTGACAAAGCTCTTAGAATTGGTTATTCTTTGCTTCCTACCCATAACTAATGTTCAGCTCTGCCTAATAGCATACAGCTTGCCTCAAATCCTGGTCCATATCAGATACCCAAGCCCTTTTCTCACCCAAGAGAGATATAAAAAATAATATATAAAAAGGAAAGTGAATATATTCTAGAAGCTTCAGAAATTTTACTTATCTCTGAAAGTGGTTTCATTTAGAAAACTGTTTGACATCTTCAGTAAGAAAACAAGCTTTCATGAAACAGATTCAGATGGACAAAAGAAAAGATGAGACAAAACTCAAAGAGAAGACAAAATAAAACCCAAACTGAGCGATTATGAGTATGTTTGAAGAGTAACCCAAGAGAATATGTACAGAAGTAATAATAAATCAAAGATGATTGAATAAAAATGTCCAGAGCTAAAAGAGACTGAAAAGAAAAGAAGAGCATGACACAAAATTAATCGGAAGAGACTCATATCTAGACATATCTTGGAAAAACTAGATAACAAGGATTTTATAAACAGTAGGTAAATTAAAACAGATTACTTCTAAATGACCAACAATCAGGTGGTCCTCATTTAGAGCTTCCACTGTAACTATACTTTGCCCACCTGATGCAAAGAGCTAAGTCATTGGAAAAGACCCTGCTGCTGGGAAAGATTGAGGGCAGGAGGAGAAGGGGATGAGAGAGGATGAGATGATTGGATAGTGACCAACTCAATGGATATGAGTTTGAGCAAGTTCCAGGAGACAGTGAAGGACAGGGAAGCCTGGCATGCTGCTGTAGTTCATGGGATCACGAAGAGTTGGACATGACTTATCTAATGAACAACAAAAATTGTCACAGAGTTTGTAACAAGCTTGTAGGGATAAAATTTGAAATCCAAGCTATTGTTTAAGTATGAATCAACTGTGAATGTGTGATGGCAAGAGAAAAATGATAGACTTCAGAATAAGAATACCATTCATGTTCATTTCTTTAAAGAAATTTTAAGTATATTCAACAAAGTAAGAAAGAAAATAAGAATTCCAAATGAGGAAGTTGTACTATAAAATATGGGCAGTAGACATTAAAGTCCATTAAACATCATTCATTCATTCAATTAACAAGTGTCTATTGAGCTGTTACTATGTGCTAAACATTGGAAATGCAATAGTGAACAAGACTTTTGTCCGGGAACTAGCGAGAAATAGAAAAAATTCCTCAAGTAATTACAATCAAATGTGACTAGAAAGCGTATAGTAGAGGGATGTCAAAGAGAACAAACCAGAAATGAAATTTTGACTAAGACCAAAAAGACTGCCAAGAATTAGCCAGTCGAACAACAGGAGAGGAGAGAGTATTCTAGAAAAAGCAAAGGGCTCCTATAAGCTTCAGAAGCAATAATGGACATTTGAAGAATAGAAACATGTTCACTCAAGAATTCCTTTGTGGTCCAATGGTTAGGACTCTGCACTTTCATTGCCAAGGGCACAGGTTCAATCCCTGGTCAGGGAACTAAGAGCCCACAAACTGCATGGCACAGTCTAAAATCAAAACAAAGCATGTTCACTGTAGCTGGAACTTGGAGACCAGGCAAGAGAAAGAGTCTGCACCTGGATAGTAACCAAACCATGCTAACAGAGTTGGCTTTCATCCTACAGGCAAGATGACATATTATGGAAAAATTTAACAGGAAAGAAATACTCAGATTTGAGAAAATTCAGGAAAAAAATTATCTAGATAATGGACTGACTTATAACATAGATAAAGTGGGTAGACTCGGAAGATACTGACATTTAGGGACTTCCTGGTGGTCCAGTGGGTAGAGTCCACCTTGCAGTGCAAGGGGCACCAGTTCGATCCCTGGCCTGGGAAGATCCCATGTACTGTGGAGTGGCTGGACCGGTGTGTCCAATTATGAACCACCGCTCTGGAGGGCATGTGCCCAGAGCTGGTGTTCTGCAACGAGAGAGGCCACTGCAGTGGGAGGCCCACACAGGCCAAAGAATAAAGATGGATGAAAATAAATAAACAAAAAAACCAGTAGGGATAAAATTTGAAATCCAAGCTATTGTTTAAGTATGAATCAACTGTGAATGTGTGATGGCAAGAGAAAAATGATAGACTTCAGAATAAGAATACCATTCATGTTCATTTCTTTAAAGAAATTTTAAGTATATTCAACAAAGTAAGAAAGAAAATAAGAATTCCAAATGAGGAAGTTGTACTATAAAATATGGGCAGTAGACATTAAAGTCCATTAAACATCATTCATTCATTCAATTAACAAGTGTCTATTGAGCTGTTACTATGTGCTAAACATTGGAAATGCAATAGTGAACAAGACTTTTGTCCGGGAACTAGCGAGAAATAGAAAAAAAAATTCCTCAAGTAATTACAATCAAATGTGACTAGAAAGCGTATAGTAGAGGGATGTCAAAGAGAACAAACCAGAAATGAAATTTTGACTAAGACCAAAAAGACTGCCAAGAATTAGCCAGTCGAACAACAGGAGAGGAGAGAGTATTCTAGAAAAAGCAAAGGGCTCCTATAAGCTTCAGAAGCAATAATGGACATTTGAAGAATAGAAACATGTTCACTCAAGAATTCCTTTGTGGTCCAATGGTTAGGACTCTGCACTTTCATTGCCAAGGGCACAGGTTCAATCCCTGGTCAGGGAACTAAGAGCCCACAAACTGCATGGCACAGTCTAAAATCAAAACAAAGCATGTTCACTGTAGCTGGAACTTGGAGACCAGGCAAGAGAAAGAGTCTGCACCTGGATAGTAACCAAACCATGCTAACAGAGTTGGCTTTCATCCTACAGGCAAGATGACATATTATGGAAAAATTTAACAGGAAAGAAATACTCAGATTTGAGAAAATTCAGGAAAAAAATTATCTAGATAATGGACTGACTTATAACATAGATAAAGTGGGTAGACTCGGAAGATACTGACATTTAGGGACTTCCTGGTGGTCCAGTGGGTAGAGTCCACCTTGCAGTGCAAGGGGCACCAGTTCGATCCCTGGCCTGGGAAGATCCCATGTACTGTGGAGTGGCTGGACCGGTGTGTCCAATTATGAACCACCGCTCTGGAGGGCATGTGCCCAGAGCTGGTGTTCTGCAACGAGAGAGGCCACTGCAGTGGGAGGCCCACACAGGCCAAAGAATAAAGATGGATGAAAATAAATAAACAAAAAAACCAGTAAAAGAGGCCAAAATTTTAAAAAGTTATTTTAAAACAAGAAAAGACATTTAGGAGACAGAACCAGTAGGATATGATGAATAATTAGACACTGAAGAAAAGGGAGAGGAGGAGTTAAGACTGCCTGCTAGCTCTAGTTGGGGCTATGAAGAGCCCACGCGCCACAGTAAAGATCTCAGAGACCACAACTAAGACCTCATGTAGCCAAATAAATATTTTTTTAATTTTTATTAATTAATTTATTTTAGGTTGTGCTGCATCTTTGTTGCTGCATGTGGGCTTTTTCTGATTGTGACAAGCAGGGTCTACTGTCTAACTGCAGTTAGCAGGCTTCTCATTGCAGTGGCTCCTGTGCTCAGTAATTGTGGTGCCTGGGTTTAGTTGCCCTGTGGCATGTTGAATTTTCCTGAACCATGGATTGAACGCGTGTCTTCTGCATTGGCAACCAGATTCTCAACCCTCTGACCATGAGGGAAGTCCAGTAAATACATATTTTTTAAATAAGTAGAAAAAATTAATAGAAAAACACTGAGAAAAGAGACAGATGATATAGTCACTAGACAATAACATTAAAAGGTATTATAACTATATCCCATATGCTCTACAGGGTTGAGGAAATACTGAATAATAAACAGAAACATAGAAAATACTAAAAAGATACAAATTAACTTTTACAGAGAATAGAAATACCAGCAGATTAGACGTTGCAGAAGAAAATTCGTGTGAACTTGTGTGAAGACTAATAAAAATTATCCAACATAGTTTTTCTGTGTATAGGTTCAGATTAAAAAGAAACAAAACAGGGCTTCCCTGGTGGTCCAGTGGGTAAGGACACTGCCTTGCAGTGCAAGGGGCCCCAGTTAGATCTCTGGCCTGGGAAGATCCCACATACCGTGGAGCGGCTGGATCAATGTGTCCAACTACTGAGCCAGAGCTCTGGAGCACATGCGCCCAGAGCCACCGCGATCGGAGGCCCACACAGGCCAAAGAACAAAGATAAATAAATGAAAGATCAATAGAAGTGACCAAAATAAAGAAAAAAAAGAAAGAAGCAAAACACTGAATAAATGAACAGAGAATCAGCTGCAAGATTATTTTGAACAGCCTAAGACTTATGTAATTGGAATCCTTGAAGGAGATTTAACTTTAAATGTGAATGAACATCAAGAATCATCAGACATTTGAGGACAGTCTCTAACATGGAAGAGACTAATAGAGATACTCAAAAGGAGCTTGGAGAAAAGTAGCTAACAGGTAGTGGAGGGCAATCCTATTAAAGAATGTAACATCCTCAAAGAGATAAAAGAAAAGAGAGCATCCATGAAATAAGACATAAACTGATTTTTTAAAAGCATGACACTTAGAGAACAACAACAAAATATTTTAAGAAATAGAAAATATAAAGATAATTTAAAATTAAGTAGAAGAATTAGAAGATAAAACTGAGAAAATCTCCCATAAAATAAAACAAAAACATAAACTGAAGGAAAATGAGAGATTGAAAAAAATAAGAAAATGTAATGGTCAGTTGAGCTCCAACACCCAAATTTGGGAAAAAATGAAAAAGAAAAAAACATTATAGGAAATTACTGAAGAAATAATACAAGAACATTTCCTATAGTTAAAGGACAAGTTTTGGAACTTTAAACTCATTGAGTACACAGCACAACAAATGAAAAAGACCCACATCAAGGTACATCATGGTTCAATTTCAGATTTGGAATTAGGAAAAGACTGTAGGAGCTCTTAGAGGAAAAACAAAATCACATGCAAAGAGTTAAGAACCAGGATATCTTCAGACTTTTCAACATGAATAATTGAAGGTAGAAAACACTGAAGCAAGAATAGTATGAGGGAACATTATTTCTAACCTAGATATCCATCCCTGCCAAACTAGTGCTCGTGTATAAGGCTAGAATTAAGACATTTTTGGACAAATAAGATTTTTTTAAATTACTTCTTAAAAAATAAAAATTATTTCTCATATACCCTTTTTCAGGAAGCTGCTTAAGAAAGTACCACCCCGAAGGAAAGAACCAGATAGCACCTTCAAACTGGGCAACTGAAGACAGTTTAAAAAAGAGACTGTTTAGAAGCGTGTGTACAGAGTTTAGGGAAAGCAATAAGGAGTAGAGTAGTGCTCTGGGCCTAGTGACACCTCTAGGCCTGAATGGGCAGGGATTGGGGGTGATTACTGGAACCCAAAGATGGTGCTGTCTGGTGGAGACTACCAGACAGGAGCTGTGACGTTAGGCAGAGGGAAGGAGTCAGGAGAATAAATACATCTATACTTCCCTCCTTCACAAACAGCTCCCGACCGAATAAAGAGTATTTGCTAACAGGTAGTGGAGGGCAATCCTATTAAAGAATGTAACATCCTCAAAGAGATAAAAGAAAAGAGAGCATCCATGAAATAAGACATAAACTGATTTTTTAAAAGCATGACACTTAGAGAACAACAACAAAATATTTTAAGAAATAGAAAATATAAAGATAATTTAAAATTAAGTAGAAGAATTAGAAGATAAAACTGAGAAAATCTCCCATAAAATAAAACAAAAACATAAACTGAAGGAAAATGAGAGATTGAAAAAAATAAGAAAATGTAATGGTCAGTTGAGCTCCAACACCCAAATTTGGGAAAAAATGAAAAAGAAAAAAACATTATAGGAAATTACTGAAGAAATAATACAAGAACATTTCCTATAGTTAAAGGACAAGTTTTGGAACTTTAAACTCATTGAGTACACAGCACAACAAATGAAAAAGACCCACATCAAGGTACATCATGGTTCAATTTCAGATTTGGAATTAGGAAAAGACTGTAGGAGCTCTTAGAGGAAAAACAAAATCACATGCAAAGAGTTAAGAACCAGGATATCTTCAGACTTTTCAACATGAATAATTGAAGGTAGAAAACACTGAAGCAAGAATAGTATGAGGGAACATTATTTCTAACCTAGATATCCATCCCTGCCAAACTAGTGCTCGTGTATAAGGCTAGAATTAAGACATTTTTGGACAAATAAGATTTTTTTAAATTACTTCTTAAAAAATAAAAATTATTTCTCATATACCCTTTTTCAGGAAGCTGCTTAAGAAAGTACCACCCCGAAGGAAAGAACCAGATAGCACCTTCAAACTGGGCAACTGAAGACAGTTTAAAAAAGAGACTGTTTAGAAGCGTGTGTACAGAGTTTAGGGAAAGCAATAAGGAGTAGAGTAGTGCTCTGGGCCTAGTGACACCTCTAGGCCTGAATGGGCAGGGATTGGGGGTGATTACTGGAACCCAAAGATGGTGCTGTCTGGTGGAGACTACCAGACAGGAGCTGTGACGTTAGGCAGAGGGAAGGAGTCAGGAGAATAAATACATCTATACTTCCCTCCTTCACATCAAATGCTGAGCCTCCCACTAGCCAAACCGAATCAAAAACCAAAGAGAACGGTTACTCAGAGTTACCACAGATTTGGTTCCAGATCACCACAATGAAGCAAATATCACAGCAAGTCACATACTTTCTGGTTTCCCAGTGCATATAAAAATTATATTTACACTATACTGTAGTCTGTTAAGCAACACTATTATGTCTTTTAAAAAAAGAATGTACATACTTCAATTTAAAAATGTTTTATTGTTTAAAAAATTCTGTCATCTGAGCCTTCAGTGAGTCAAATTTTTTTTCTGCTAGTGAAGGTTAGAAATAGTCCAAAAATTACCAAAATGTGATATCAAGATACAAAGGCATAAATGCTGTTGGAAAAATGGTGCTGATAGACTTGCTCTATGCAGGGCTGCCGCAAAACTAATTTTTAGAAAATGCATCTGCAATGTGAAACAAAGCAAGGTATTTTTGTATATAGCAGGAGAAGGGAGTTGAGGGGGAGAATTTGGAATACTGGATATCTAATATGGAGGGAAATATAGGACCCAGGAAATGGGATCCAATTCAGCAGCAAGGCTTCCCAGGTGGTGGCAGTGGTAAAGAATCTGCCTACTAACGCAGGAGATGCAAGAGACTTGGGTTTGATCCCTGGGTCGGTAAGATCCCCTGAAGTAAGTAATGGCAATCTATTCCAGTATTCTTGCCTGAGAGTCCCATGGACAGAGGAGGCTCATGGGCTACAGTCCATGGGGTCCTAAAAGCCAGACACGATTGAGCACATACACACGCACACAGCACCAAGGGAAAGGGATATCTCAACCTGAAGATGAAGCAAAGACCTAGATGACTACTATGTGCCACAATCTAGATTAAAACAAGACATTGAAGAATTACAGGTTAAGTATCTTACATTTTAAATAAAGAAAGTGAAAAACAAATGAGCACACTGAACAACAGCAATACCAGACAAATGTCATTTTAACAGATGTTGCTCTAATACATCTCAATCATAAAAACCCTAAAAAAAAAAAAAAGAAACCAGCAGATTAGCTGATACATTTAATATTCTGAAAGTATATCTATAATTCTTCCTAAAAGTTGAGAGAGTAATTTGTCATAGTTGCGCAGCAAACTAAGCAAAGGAACTAGGCAACAATTAACTGAAGGAAAATAAAAAGCATTACCAGGAAGGAAAAATCAGACTCTGCATAACTACTTCCATCATGAGTATACTGTGTATATAAAGGTCATAAGAACAAATATTGAGTATTCATCTAACAATGTAACCAGATGAGGGAATGAAAAGAGGGAAATACATTTGTGTCTATGAATATGGGGGTAGTAAAAAGTACAGAAACAATCTAAAAGTCCATTAACAGATATCCATTGAATGGATAAAGAAGATGTGGTACATATACACAATGGAATGTTACTCAGGCGTAAAAAAGGAATGAAAGTGGGTCATTTGTGGGAAGTTTCTGTACAGCACAGGGAGCTCAGCTTGGTGCTCTGTGGTAACCTAGATGGTTGGAATGGCGGGGCTGGGGCTGGAAAGGAGGTCCAAGAGGGAGGGGATATACGTATGCATATATAGCTGATTCACTTCGAGGTACAGTAGAAACTAACAAAGCATTGTAGAGCAACTACACAGCAATTTTTAAAAAAATAAACAGCAGTAAAGGCATGTTATTGAGACGTATGGATGCAAATACCAGAACAGCCAGCTCAAACACTTGAAAGCTGTGACTCGTGGGAAAGAGAGGGAGGAGGGAGTCTTGGAGGAAAGATGGGTCCAGAGATTGCATTTTTCATTACCAGCCTTATGATACAATTCGACTTTTGAAACTAAGTACATGCTTTAACGTGACAAAAAATTTTAAAATTTAAAAAAAAATCCTAATAAACTGAAGAGTTTTCCTTTACTAACACAAAATTAAAATGTAGCCAGCTCCTTTGCACCAGTATAGTGAGAACACACAGTCTTGTTTGTCCGGTCTTCTTCCACTTCCATGATTTCCAGATTTCCTCTTCTCTGTGCTCTAGTCCCCCACATTTTATTAAATGAAGGCTATTTGCCACCTTCACAAAGAAGGAGGGAAAACAAAAAAGGGGTTGATAAGTCTAAAGAGGCTTGAAAAGATAGGAGTTTAGGACAAGTCTCTTTGGCTAAAAATTGTTAGAACATGAGACACGAAAAAAAATTCTAGAATGTGGGGATCTTCTTCAGAAATTTCCTTCCTTGAAGGAATTTTGAACAAATACATTCTGGAAATGCTGCTGAGTACAGCAACAACCAGTCCTTCCATGCAATCACTCAGCCAGTGACTTCAATATTCAGACAAAATATTGAGTATTCATCTAACAATGTAACCAGATGAGGGAATGAAAAGAGGAAATACATTTGTGTCTATGAATATGGGGGTAGTAAAAAGTACAGAAACAATCTAAAAGTCCATTAACAGATATCCATTGAATGGATAAAGAAGATGTGGTACATATACACAATGGAATGTTACTCAGGCGTAAAAAAGGAATGAAAGTGGGTCATTTGTGGGAAGTTTCTGTACAGCACAGGGAGCTCAGCTTGGTGCTCTGTGGTAACCTAGATGGTTGGAATGGCGGGGCTGGGGCTGGAAAGGAGGTCCAAGAGGGAGGGGATATACGTATGCATATATAGCTGATTCACTTCGAGGTACAGTAGAAACTAACAAAGCATTGTAGAGCAACTACACAGCAATTTTTAAAAAAATAAACAGCAGTAAAGGCATGTTATTGAGACGTATGGATGCAAATACCAGAACAGCCAGCTCAAACACTTGAAAGCTGTGACTCGTGGGAAAGAGAGGGAGGAGGGAGTCTTGGAGGAAAGATGGGTCCAGAGATTGCATTTTTCATTACCAGCCTTATGATACAATTCGACTTTTGAAACTAAGTACATGCTTTAACGTGACAAAAATTTAAATTAAACAAAAATCCTAATAAACTGAAGAGTTTTCCTTTACTAACACAAAATTAAAATGTAGCCAGCTCCTTTGCACCAGTATAGTGAGAACACACAGTCTTGTTTGTCCGGTCTTCTTCCACTTCCATGATTTCCAGATTTCCTCTTCTCTGTGCTCTAGTCCCCCACATTTTATTAAATGAAGGCTATTTGCCACCTTCACAAAGAAGGAGGGAAAACAAAAAGGGATTGATAAGTCTAAAGAGGCTTGAAAAGATAGGAGTTTAGGACAAGTCTCTTTGGCTAAAAATTGTTAGAACATGAGACACGAAAAAGAATTCTAGAATGTGGGGATCTTCTTCAGAAATTTCCTTCCTTGAAGGAATTTTGAACAAATACATTCTGGAAATGCTGCTGAGTACAGCAACAACCAGTCCTTCCATGCAATCACTCAGCCAGTGACTTCAATATTCAAGACAAACTTAATGCTTAAACTCAAATACAACAAAAAATAAATAATAGTAAACGCTAACAGTAACTGATCAGTTGCTAAGGGATAAGCAATGTGCTGAGCACATTGTTTACATTCTATTATCTGAATCCTCAGAGTCATCCTAGGAGTTAGATTTGATTATTTCTCCATTGTACATATGAGAAAGTTTTTTAAAGCACGAGTAACTCCTTCAAGGAAGTGGCAGTCTGGATTTAAACTCAGATCTGTCTTAATCAGAAGCCCAAGTTCCTGTTAACTTCCAGTGTATTTTGAACCAAACCAAAACTGACAACAGGTGAAGATGGTAAATGGGGAAAGATTAGAAATCACTCTGACAGTCAAGTGTCAAGGCCAGACTATAGGAGTGGAAGAGAACGGACCAATTAAAACTGCAAAAGACTGATATTACTTTATGAAAGAATGCCACCATAGACTGTCACATAAACACTACTAGAATAAACCGAAATATAGGTAAATTAATCCACAGAGCATTTATTGAGTGATCACTGACTTGGTTGCTGAGCTAAGCTTTGGCAATATGATTTCTTCATAAAAAATATATTTAGAAATAAAGATTTGTTAAAGAGCCAGTAGAAAGTTGAAGGCCCTTTGCAATCCTGAGAATAATAAATTATCAGTTTCTTAGAAAAATAAATTGTTATACTATGACTGCTTCAGTAGAGGGCACTAGGTGATCGAGAAGGTTTAGAACACCCGTGGCAAAATAGTTCATACAAGCATACTTCCATGATTTCCAGATTTCCTCTTCTCTGTGCTCTAGTCCCCCACATTTTATTAAATGAAGGCTATTTGCCACCTTCACAAAGAAGGAGGGAAAACAAAAAGGGATTGATAAGTCTAAAGAGGCTTGAAAAGATAGGAGTTTAGGACAAGTCTCTTTGGCTAAAAATTGTTAGAACATGAGACACGAAAAAGAATTCTAGAATGTGGGGATCTTCTTCAGAAATTTCCTTCCTTGAAGGAATTTTGAACAAATACATTCTGGAAATGCTGCTGAGTACAGCAACAACCAGTCCTTCCATGCAATCACTCAGCCAGTGACTTCAATATTCAAGACAAACTTAATGCTTAAACTCAAATACAACAAAAAATAAATAATAGTAAACGCTAACAGTAACTGATCAGTTGCTAAGGGATAAGCAATGTGCTGAGCACATTGTTTACATTCTATTATCTGAATCCTCAGAGTCATCCTAGGAGTTAGATTTGATTATTTCTCCATTGTACATATGAGAAAGTTTTTTAAAGCACGAGTAACTCCTTCAAGGAAGTGGCAGTCTGGATTTAAACTCAGATCTGTCTTAATCAGAAGCCCAAGTTCCTGTTAACTTCCAGTGTATTTTGAACCAAACCAAAACTGACAACAGGGGAAGATGGGAAATGGGGAAAGATTAGAAATCACTCTGACAGTCAAGTGTCAAGGCCAGACTATAGGAGTGGAAGAGAACGGACCAATTAAAACTGCAAAAGACTGATATTACTTTATGAAAGAATGCCACCATAGACTGTCACATAAACACTACTAGAATAAACCGAAATATAGGTAAATTAATCCACAGAGCATTTATTGAGTGATCACTGACTTGGTTGCTGAGCTAAGCTTTGGCAATATGATTTCTTCATAAAAAATATATTTAGAAATAAAGATTTGTTAAAGAGCCAGTAGAAAGTTGAAGGCCCTTTGCAATCCTGAGAATAATAAATTATCAGTTTCTTAGAAAAAAATAAATTGTTATACTATGACTGCTTCAGTAGAGGGCACTAGGTGATCGAGAAGGTTTAGAACACCCCGTGGCAAAATAGTTCATACAAGCATATTTTTAGAACTGCATAGTCATTATAGTAAATCCCCTACATATGAACCTTCAAGCTGTGAACTTTTAAGGATGCAAACGTGTGTGCCAGCACCTGTGTGCCAGCTGTTGTACATACAGTACTACTGTACTTTTCAAGGTACTGTACTATAAGATTAAAAGCGTTTCCTTCTATTTTTATGCGTGTTTATTTTTACGTATGTATTATTTTTGTGAAAAGTGTTATAAACTTATCACAGTATAGTACTACACAGTCAATGGTGTTAGTAGGGTACCTAGGCTAACTTTGTTGGACACAGGAACAAACTAAACTTACGAATGTACTCTTGGAATGAGATTTGTTCACATGGGAGGGACTTACTGTATTTTAAAAAGCATATCAGATGTCCCAAAACTGGAGTAAGTCAGGAACCAGAGAAAAGAGGTTTACTAGATGAATATTGGTGAGATCACTAAGGTCAATATTCTAGATGCTTGCAGGATCACAGAGTTCTTTGAGTGATTCTATTTACAAAATGATTTTCATTACTTATTCACAAACCTCTATTAGGAGGAAATGTTAGGTCTTTCCTGGTGGTCCAGTGGGTGGAGAGTTCACCTTGCACTGTAAGGGGCACCGGTTCGATCCCTGGCCCAGGAGGATCCCACATGCTGTGGAGCGTCTGGTCCGGTGTGTCCAATTACCAGCCAGCACTCTGGAATGCACGTGCCTAGAGCCAGTGCTCTGCAGTGAGAGAGGCCACTGCAATGGGAGGTCCACACAGACCAAAGAATTAAGATGGATGAAAATAAGTAGATTTTAAAAAAAGAAAAGAAAAAACAATAAAAGAGGCCAAAATTTAAAAAAAAAAAGGAAATGTCAGTTTAACACCTACGAGAGAAAAAGCTTAAGGGTAGTGGGCCACAGCCAGAAGGCTAGAGTTTGAGACCAATTGCTCACCTCTATGCCCTTCCCCTACCTTACTCCATTGGTTTTTGCTAACATGGTCTGTAGGCAAATTGTGTAGCTTCTTCTAAAATACTGACTTCTCTCCTATGTACGAAGGTAAAAATGTGTTGCAAAGTATTATAAATATGTATGGTACTATCAAGTGTAAAACGTCAAGCTGATCATCAAAAATTCCACAAACAACAAATGCTGGAGAGGGTGCGGAGAGAAGGGAACCCTCCTGCACTGTTGGTGGGAACATAAATTGATACGGTCACTATGGAGAACTGTGTGGAGGTTCCTTGAAAAACTAAACATAGAGCTAGCATATGACCCTGCAATCTCACTCCTGGGCATATATCCAGAGAAAAACATGGCCGGAAGAGATACAAGCTCCCCAGTGTTCACTGTAGCACTGTTTACAAGAGCCAAGATATTACTCGGCCACTAAACAGAATGAAATAAGGCCTTTTGCAGCAATATGAATGGACCTAGAGGCATCATACTGAGTGAAGTAAGTCAGACAGAGAAGAAGAAATATCATATGACATCCCTTTTGTTTGGATTCTAAAAATAAATGATACAAATGAACTTACTTACAAAATAGAAAGAGACTTTAAACTTAGTAAATGCGCTCATGGTTGCAGGGGGAAGGGGACAGTTGGGACTTTGGGAAACTCAAATATACATGGCCATGTTTGAAATAAATAATCAACAAAAATCTGCTGTATAGCACATGGAACCCTGCTTAATGTTACGTACCAGCCTGGATGGGAGAGGGGCTTGGGCGAGAATGGATACATGTATACCAAGTATACTTGTATGGTCAAGCCCCTTCGCTGTTCACATAAAACTATCACAAAATTGTTAACTGGCTATACCCCAATAAAAATGCTTTTGGTGTTAAAAAAAAAAAAAAGAAGAAGTCAAGCTGTTAGAAAAAGAAAGTCCAGAAACTAAATGCAATATACCCTTTTGATTCCAGGCCTACAGAGATTTGCTTTGGAACCTACTGCCCATAGTGTACATCTTGCCAGTGAAGACAAAGATGAAAAGCAGAAATCTTCTGTCACAATTTCAGGATACTTTCTCCTCTCTTAGGATTTTCCAAGTCTCTTTTCTCCCCTCAGTCTTATAGAAGTACAAAGTAATTAATGAAGATTTGCTAAAAGATCTTTTTATCATGTAATCATCTTTATCAATAGACAAACTTCCATTAATTTGCATAGACAGATTTCTCAGTTTTCAGGGAGAAAACACATCCAGCTGTATACTTTTCACTAAACCTGCACATGCATATACACACCCCATTTGCAGGCCTAATAAGCAATACGGTCACTCAGCATCATTTCTTAATGCCTTGATGAGTAATGTTTCCAGCAACAAATTAATAGGGTATGATCATATTCTACTTATATGTGGGAAAACTGAACAACAGAAAGATCAAATGATTTACTTGAAAATGACACAGTAACAATCATGGACATTTGCCTTCTAATCGTCCTGGAACACTTGATCATCTCAAAAGTCCCTTGGACAGGAGATCAAACCTTTAGCCAATCCTAAAGGAAATCAACCTGAATATTCACTGGAAGAACTGATGTTGAAGCTGAGGCTCCAATACTTCGGTCACCTGATACAAAGAGACAGCTCTTTGGAAAAGACCCTGTTGTGGGGAAAGATTGAGGGCAGGAAGAGAAGGGGGCAACAGAGAATGAGATCGTTGGATGGTATCACCAACTCAAAAAAGATACAAATGTACTTACAAAATAGAAAGAGACTTTAAACTTAGTAAATGCGCTCATGGTTGCAGGGGGAAGGGGACAGTTGGGACTTTGGGAAACTCAAATATACATGGCCATGTTTGAAATAAATAATCAACAAAAATCTGCTGTATAGCACATGGAACCCTGCTTAATGTTACGTACCAGCCTGGATGGGAGAGGGGCTTGGGCGAGAATGGATACATGTATACCAAGTATACTTGTATGGTCAAGCCCCTTCGCTGTTCACATAAAACTATCACAAAATTGTTAACTGGCTATACCCCAATAAAAATGCTTTTGGTGTTAAAAAAAAAAAAAAGAAGAAGTCAAGCTGTTAGAAAAAGAAAGTCCAGAAACTAAATGCAATATACCCTTTTGATTCCAGGCCTACAGAGATTTGCTTTGGAACCTACTGCCCATAGTGTACATCTTGCCAGTGAAGACAAAGATGAAAAGCAGAAATCTTCTGTCACAATTTCAGGATACTTTCTCCTCTCTTAGGATTTTCCAAGTCTCTTTTCTCCCCTCAGTCTTATAGAAGTACAAAGTAATTAATGAAGATTTGCTAAAAGATCTTTTTATCATGTAATCATCTTTATCAATAGACAAACTTCCATTAATTTGCATAGACAGATTTCTCAGTTTTCAGGGAGAAAACACATCCAGCTGTATACTTTTCACTAAACCTGCACATGCATATACACACCCCATTTGCAGGCCTAATAAGCAATACGGTCACTCAGCATCATTTCTTAATGCCTTGATGAGTAATGTTTCCAGCAACAAATTAATAGGGTATGATCATATTCTACTTATATGTGGGAAAACTGAACAACAGAAAGATCAAATGATTTACTTGAAAATGACACAGTAACAATCATGGACATTTGCCTTCTAATCGTCCTGGAACACTTGATCATCTCAAAAGTCCCTTGGACAGGAGATCAAACCTTTAGCCAATCCTAAAGGAAATCAACCTGAATATTCACTGGAAGAACTGATGTTGAAGCTGAGGCTCCAATACTTCGGTCACCTGATACAAAGAGACAGCTCTTTGGAAAAGACCCTGTTGTGGGGAAAGATTGAGGGCAGGAAGAGAAGGGGGCAACAGAGAATGAGATCGTTGGATGGTATCACCAACTCAATGGACATGATTTTAAGCAAGCTCCGGGAGATGGTGAAGGACAGGAAAGCTGGTGTGCTGCTGTCCATGGGGTTACAAAGAGTCGAACATAACTTACCGACTGAACAACAACTGGAATCACGTGGGACTATGGGAAAATTAGCATTCTAAGTTACATTCTATTTATCTTATTATTCATTTGGTTACGAAATTAACAAATGTCTTCCGAACAGCTACTAAATGCCAGGCCCTGTGGAAGGTGTCAAGAGCTACAATAAGGAGGAGGAGAAAAAAAGAGCACAGTCTCTACACAGGACGTTTATCATCTGGAGGAAGAAACAGAGCTCCCCAAAAAATGTGAGGAGAAAAATAAAATACTTGTGAGTTGTGAACATCACATGAAGAAAGGAAAGAAACATGAATTCGTTATGTTAAGACAGAAACAAAAGAGGGAAATGATCTTTGAGAGAATACTGAGGAAAAGTCAAATCAGAAAAAGATGGGGATATGTAAGCTGAGTGCTGAAAGAGCAGGGCTTCCCTGGTGGCTCAGCGATAAAGAAGTCCCAAGGAGCAGGAGATGGGAACTCTAGTATTCTTGCCTGGACAATTCCATGGACGAAAGAGCTACAGTCCATGGGGTTGCAAAGAGTTGAACACTGGGGGCTTCCCTGGTAGCTTAGTGGTAGAGTTCACCTGCCAATGCAGGAGACATGAGTTCAATCCCTGATCCGGGAAGATCCCACATGCTGCGGAGCAGCTAAGCCCGTGAGCCACAACTATTAAGCCTGTGCTCTAGAGCCTGAGTTCCACAAGAAAAAGTCACTGCAACAAGAAGCCTGCTCATCTCAACTAGAGAGTAGCCCCCACTCCCTGCAACTACAGAAGAGCCTGCAGCAGCAGTGAAAACCCAGAATAGCCAAAAATAAATAAATAAATAAAGAGCTGGACACGACTTAGCAACTAGACCATCACCACCACCACCTGACAGAGCAGCAGCATTGTGAGGGCTACAGTTCCCTTCACAGAGGCAATACATAGCACATGCAAAGACCCTGCAGAAAGATCCTGGTGTACTTGAGGCACTGAAAGAACACCGGATAGTCAAAGCATGACGAGCAAGTGGAGAGTGACTTGAAAAATTAGGTTTAAGATATACAGTGGGGTCAGATCACACTGAGGTTTACTGGCCACGGAAACATCTGGATTTTATTCTAAGTACAATATATAGTCACTTCAAGATTTTAAGGAGAAGGATGACACGACTGGATCTGTATTTTAAGAAAACTCTTTTTGCCACTGTGAGAAGAATGGGCTGCAAGAGGAGCAACAGAGGGATGGAATGGGAGTGTAATGGAACTCATATTTCATTTTATAATGATTATTTCATATTATTTCTCTCAGATGATAAGGAATTCCACAAAGATGGGGTTGAAAATGAGAAGTTGTTTACAAACTGGAGGTGTATCAAAGATGCCCAGAGTTCTACTGGCTACTAGTGATGTGCTTCTATGCATAATACACAGGATGAAATCTTTTCACTTGACAGGACAAGCACTTTCAGTGATGTGACCTTCTATGCAGTTTCTAAGTGTACAAAAAAAAAAAACATGAATTCGTTATGTTAAGACAGAAACAAAAGAGGGAAATGATCTTTGAGAGAATACTGAGGAAAAGTCAAATCAGAAAAAGATGGGGATATGTAAGCTGAGTGCTGAAAGAGCAGGGCTTCCCTGGTGGCTCAGCGATAAAGAAGTCCCAAGGAGCAGGAGATGGGAACTCTAGTATTCTTGCCTGGACAATTCCATGGACGAAAGAGCTACAGTCCATGGGGTTGCAAAGAGTTGAACACTGGGGGCTTCCCTGGTAGCTTAGTGGTAGAGTTCACCTGCCAATGCAGGAGACATGAGTTCAATCCCTGATCCGGGAAGATCCCACATGCTGCGGAGCAGCTAAGCCCGTGAGCCACAACTATTAAGCCTGTGCTCTAGAGCCTGAGTTCCACAAGAAAAAGTCACTGCAACAAGAAGCCTGCTCATCTCAACTAGAGAGTAGCCCCCACTCCCTGCAACTACAGAAGAGCCTGCAGCAGCAGTGAAAACCCAGAATAGCCAAAAATAAATAAATAAATAAAGAGCTGGACACGACTTAGCAACTAGACCATCACCACCACCACCTGACAGAGCAGCAGCATTGTGAGGGCTACAGTTCCCTTCACAGAGGCAATACATAGCACATGCAAAGACCCTGCAGAAAGATCCTGGTGTACTTGAGGCACTGAAAGAACACCGGATAGTCAAAGCATGACGAGCAAGTGGAGAGTGACTTGAAAAATTAGGTTTAAGATATACAGTGGGGTCAGATCACACTGAGGTTTACTGGCCACGGAAACATCTGGATTTTATTCTAAGTACAATATATAGTCACTTCAAGATTTTAAGGAGAAGGATGACACGACTGGATCTGTATTTTAAGAAAACTCTTTTTGCCACTGTGAGAAGAATGGGCTGCAAGAGGAGCAACAGAGGGATGGAATGGGAGTGTAATGGAACTCATATTTCATTTTATAATGATTATTTCATATTATTTCTCTCAGATGATAAGGAATTCCACAAAGATGGGGTTGAAAATGAGAAGTTGTTTACAAACTGGAGGTGTATCAAAGATGCCCAGAGTTCTACTGGCTACTAGTGATGTGCTTCTATGCATAATACA
Organism: Tragulus kanchil; assembly: GCA_022376925.1. Lineage (NCBI taxonomy): Eukaryota > Metazoa > Chordata > Mammalia > Artiodactyla > Tragulidae > Tragulus > Tragulus kanchil. The sequence continues at coordinate 31,612,129 of JAIOJX010000024.1, forward strand.
CAGGATGAAATCTTTTCACTTGACAGGACAAGCACTCTTTCAGTGAAATCAAAGCTATTACCAGGTACTGTCACCAATTCAACAAATATTAAAGGAACAGTTTCTAAGTGTACAGAAATGAAATTTGAGAGATTTTGCTCCTCTTCAAAACATGTATCAGCTTGGAAATCAAAAGCTCTCTGAATTAAACAATTAGAAAGTAACCTATTGATTAATATACTACTAAATACTAAAGGTAGAAAGTAAGTTTTCGAAAAGAACAGAGATTTTAAAAAAAGATATTTGGACAATCAAGGTGTATTTATGGTTCTAAAATGGGAGATCCTTTTCAGATGTTAAGAATACATATAATTTAGGTAAACCAACAAATTCAGACAAGGAAAGGATTTAATAAGATCATTGTGGCAAATATTTTGGGAATTTCTGTTTAGCTCAAAATATTGGGTTGGCCAAAAAGTGCATTCGTATTTGTTTGTTTGGTTTTTTTCTCTGTAAGATGTTACAGAAATACTCAAATGAACTTCTTGGCTAACTTAATAATTCTGCCCTTTTGGAAGATATTCTAAAATACTAATAAGCTATTTTCTCTGAATAGTAAGATTATACATTTTATTTTGCTTTCTGTTTTATATTTCCAAAACTGATTTTCAGTTAAGGGAAACAATGTATTAAAGGGGGTAAAAATTGTGCTGAGGCTTGACAAATGAAGAGACATTAAGTAAAAATTGGCAGAAAAGTAAGCGGGAGGAAGTTTTAGCTTTGCTCCCATAATCACTGTAGTTAATCAGAAAGCAGGGGAATCACATAAACGTTGAATCTAAAATATAACACAAATGAACTCATCCATGAAACAGGTTCACAGACAAAGAACAGACTTGTGGTTGCCAAGGTGGGGTGGGGGTGCTGGGGAGGGAGGATTGGCAGTTTGGGGTTAGCAAATGCAAACTATTATGTATAGAACGGATAAACAACAAACTCCTACTATATAACACAGGGAACTATATTCAATATCTCATAATAAATCATAATGGAAAAGAATATATATGTGTATAGCTGAATCATTTCGGTGTACAGTAGAAACTGATACATTATAAATCATATACTTGGGGACTTCCCTGGTGGTCCAGTGACTAAGACTCCACACTACCCTATGCAGGGGGCCTGGGTTCTATCCCTGGTCAGAGGATTAGATCCCACATGCCACAATTAAGGCCTGATGCAGTCAAATAAATACTATTTTAAAAATCAACCAATCGGTATACTTACATAGAATAAATTTTTTAAGAAAAAGAAAAAACGGGGGGAAATTGAGTTTCTGGAAGTTGCTTCTTTCAAGATATTTTTCAAAAAGAGGTTTGATGATTAATATTTGGGGCATTTTATTTGTAATTTTTCCAAAATGAAACTGAGACTAAAAGAAGGAAGATTACATGTCCACAAAAATTACTAATGAAGCTGGGGGAGGCAGAGAAGGGGGAAGCCCTTCTGATACTCCAGGCAATTGTCTACACTGTTAATAATATTAGGGAAATGGATTTTCCTAGGGTTAAAAATGAATTTTTTGGAGCATCTTTGTTGGAGAACAGCATTAACATGATCAGATTGGATTGTATTTGAACAGAACCTTATACATGTAAAATGAATGAGAATGACCAGACATCTTACCATAAGCATTGCCAACCATTCATAAAACAGCTAAAATGCTAATAGTTACAATTTATTTAACAATTGGTAGTACCTGCTGCCATGGAATCTCTGAGAATAATGTGGCAGCAGTTCATAAAAGGAAATGGAAGGGTTTTATCTTAATATCTATACATTTGACACTTACTGTATTAAAGGGGGTAAAAATTGTGCTGAGGCTTGACAAATGAAGAGACATTAAGTAAAAATTGGCAGAAAAGTAAGCGGGAGGAAGTTTTAGCTTTGCTCCCATAATCACTGTAGTTAATCAGAAAGCAGGGGAATCACATAAACGTTGAATCTAAAATATAACACAAATGAACTCATCCATGAAACAGGTTCACAGACAAAGAACAGACTTGTGGTTGCCAAGGTGGGGTGGGGGTGCTGGGGAGGGAGGATTGGCAGTTTGGGGTTAGCAAATGCAAACTATTATGTATAGAACGGATAAACAACAAACTCCTACTATATAACACGGGGAACTATATTCAATATCTCATAATAAATCATAATGGAAAAGAATATATATGTGTATAGCTGAATCATTTCGGTGTACAGTAGAAACTGATACATTATAAATCATATACTTGGGGACTTCCCTGGTGGTCCAGTGACTAAGACTCCACACTACCCTATGCAGGGGGCCTGGGTTCTATCCCTGGTCAGAGGATTAGATCCCACATGCCACAATTAAGGCCTGATGCAGTCAAATAAATACTATTTTAAAAATCAACCAATCGGTATACTTACATAGAATAAATTTTTTAAGAAAAAGAAAAAACGGGGGGAAATTGAGTTTCTGGAAGTTGCTTCTTTCAAGATATTTTTCAAAAAGAGGTTTGATGATTAATATTTGGGGCATTTTATTTGTAATTTTTCCAAAATGAAACTGAGACTAAAAGAAGGAAGATTACATGTCCACAAAATTACTAATGAAGCTGGGGGAGGCAGAGAAGGGGGAAGCCCTTCTGATACTCCAGGCAATTGTCTACACTGTTAATAATATTAGGGAAATGGATTTTCCTAGGGTTAAAAATGAATTTTTTGGAGCATCTTTGTTGGAGAACAGCATTAACATGATCAGATTGGATTGTATTTGAACAGAACCTTATACATGTAAAATGAATGAGAATGACCAGACATCTTACCATAAGCATTGCCAACCATTCATAAAACAGCTAAAAATGCTAATAGTTACAATTTATTTAACAATTGGTAGTACCTGCTGCCATGGAATCTCTGAGAATAATGTGGCAGCAGTTCATAAAAGGAAATGGAAGGGGTTTTATCTTAATATCTATACATTTGACACTTACTGTTCTACATGGGAGTTAACTTATACAAGAAGGTGGTAGGCCATTACATTCCTATTCCTAGTATGTTTCCAGTCATACAATGCACTTTTCCGAATGAAGTCTCTAAATCCAAATGAATAAGATCAAAAGTCTTTCTCCAGACAGCCCCACAGTAAAGAATCAGTAGAGATATGTCTTGGAGAATATTAACATAATTTTGTGATCCCTAGTCACTCAACAGGTATTTGTTAGAAGCCTATAAAAGACAGGGTAACTATGATATGAACCTCCATTGTACAGACACAGTCACTGCCCTCAAAGAGCCTGTCCCTAGTAAAAAGTTAAGTAAACAATTATTATATATGATTCAAGGCAAGCATGTTTAGTGTGCCATATTTCAAATCATCACAGAAGTGGGAAGGATTACACCTAGGCAGGTCATCTGAGCTGAGTTCTGAAGAATGGTGGAAATTCAACAGACAAAGGTGAGGGGCATAGAATGCATTCCAAGCACTCCATTAAGTGTGAATATAGAAAACCAGGGCATATATTAACGTTGATACCACGATACAGAGAATTCTGAATTCCAGACACATTGCCAGGAAGATACACTTTCAGTTCTTTCCCCCATTCAGCTCCAAGAAGCTGAAAATTAGGCCAACGACCTCCAGGAAGGAGATGTAAAATGTTTTGCAATATGTTTCCAGGACCATCTGAGTCATCCAAGAGGGAAGATGCAAACATTTCAGTGCCGGGGATTCCTTAACCAGTAGCCAATGCAGCACACTCTACAGTATATTTCACAATAGGCAAGCCTTTCTCATGGGCTCAGGCTTACCAGCAATTCAGAGGTTTAAAACAGATAAGTAAACTTCACAGTTATCTCAGAAAAGCCTCTAACAAACATGCAAAAATAACCAGAGGGGAAAAAAGCCCGTGTGGAGAAAAGAATACTCTTAAAAAAAAAAAAAAAATCCTCAGAGAAATAAGAGAAAGCACTGCATCCATGAAACAAGAACATGACACAGAGTAAAAAGAACATTGATAATATTAACACAAACATACAAAACAAAATCAGCCCTTGTAAATTAAGACTTAAACAACCCAATTAAACATTCAGTATCTGGAAGATGAGGCTGTAGATAAACAAGTACAGCAAAGAGTAGAAAACAGAGATTGAAAAATGGGAACGGGAGTAGGAAAAAGAATAAGAAGACTCATCCAGGGTCCCAGAAAACAAAAACAGAGGAAATGAAAGGGAGGAAATAATCAATGAGTATATTCAAACTGAATTGAAAGATGTATGTTTCCAGATTGAGAAACACAACATATCTACTGTGCAACATGGTAGATAAAAATTAACCCATATAAAGGCACAGCATGAAATTTCAGAAACCTGAAGACAATCAAAAATTCTACAAGCTTCCAGAGGTAAAAATAGGACATATAATATGAATTCAAATAATTTTGAACTTATGTGGTAGTCAGAATTTTAACCTCAAGATTCTCCATCTGGGCTTCCCCTGGTGGTCCAGTGGGTAAGGACACCGCCTTGCAGTGCAAGGGGCGCCGGTTCGGTCCCTGGCCTGGGAAGATCCCACGTGCCGCGCAGCGGCTGGACTGATGTGTCCAATCACCGCGCAGGAGCCCTGGAGCGCATGCGCCCAGAGCCGGCGCTGTGCAACGATAGACGCCACCGCAATGGGAGGCCCACAGGAGTCAAAGAACAAAGACGGATGAATATAGAGAAATGAAAGACCAATAGAAGTGGCCCGCCCGCTCCCCTCCCTCCCCAACCCGACCCCTGCCCCAAATAAATATAAATAAATAAATCTTTAAAAAAAAAAAAAAAAGATTCTCCATCACTTGTGTACATGCATACTATGAAAATGTTTACTATGAATAGGATGGATATCACTCCCATAATTAGCTTGTGTTATATGGTCCAGTTGACTTTAAGAAAGGCTTGATTTCATCAGCATGAAAAGGATATTTAAAAGTGATGATGCTCTTCCTGACAGAGATTTTCCGTAGCTGGCTTCAAAGACAAGGAGGTCACATGGCAAGAAATATCTGTAGTAGCTGACAGGGGTCCCTGGCTGCCAGTCAACAAGGAAACAGGGGTCTTAGTTTTATGACCACAAGGAGCTGAATTCTGCCAATCTCCCGAATGAGCCTCGAGTTGATTTCAGTCTTGTGGTATCCTAAGCAGAGAATCGAGTCATGCTGTGCTCAGATTTCTGACCTATAGAATTGTGAGCTAATAAATGATGTTGCTTAACTGCTAGATTTGTGGTGACTTGTTAACAGCAAGAGAAAATGAACATGGCCTCTCTGCAACAATGGGCTTCCCTGGTAACTCAGCTGGTAAAGAATCTGCCTGCAATTTGGGAGACCTGGGTTCAGTCCCTTGGTTAGGAAGATCACCTGGAGAAGGGACAGGCTACCCAGTCCATTATCCTTGCCTGGATAATTTCATGGCTCATTCATGGGGTTGCAAAGAGTCAGACAAGACTGAGTGACTTGACTTTGACTCTCAGCAACAATGGAAGTTAGACAACAATAGAAACATGCTCAACATTCTGAAGAAAAGTAATTCCTAACCTAGAATTATATATCTAACCAGGTTGTCATTTAGCTGTTAGACTAAATTATGGAAACGTCCAGACATACAAGGTCTCGAAAATTTACCTCCCATGTATTCTTTCAGTGTGTACTTCATGAAAATTAAGGGGAGAATAAATCAAGAAAAAGGAATATGCGGTATAAAGGAAAAGGCTTAAAAATTCCCAGGATGTTGGTTAAGGGAGATTCCAGAATGACATGTACCAGACAGTTAGTCCACACTGGAGCAGTTCAGAATGCTCTGGAGATATTTTGTCATGAAGATTAAATTAAAAGAAAAGCCAATATAGTTGAAGGAATGGAGAGGAAATCTAGATATTTGGCAGAGAGGTGGGGTTGAATTACTGATAAGTATATAGAAAACTGTGTGACAGCATCAAAAAAGGCACTTCTAGAGGAAACAAAAAGTTGTACCTGAAAAATTGTCATGTTTTTTTTTCCTTCCTTTTTTCTTCTTTTGTCATAGTTTATCACTTGACTTAGCTGTTAATAGTTTTTACATGGTCATTATAGAACATTTTACCACAGCAAAATTGCAATAAAACCTAAAGCTAAAAAATAAGAAGTAGTTGTGGAACCTAAAAGGTAAAACAAACCAATAAATATAACAAAAGAGAAACAGACTCAGTAGATACATATAACAAACTAGTGGTTTTACTAGCAAGGAGAGGGAGACGGGGAGGGGCACAATAGGGGTAGGGGATTAAGAGGTACAAACTACTATGTATAAAATAAGCTACAAGGACATATTGTATCGCACAGGGAATATAGTAAATATTTTATAGTAACTCTAAATGGAACACAATCTATAAAAAAAACATGAATCATAATATTGTACATCTGAAACTAATATAATATTACAAACCAACTATACCTCAATTAGAAAAACAAAAAAGAGATTTTCCTGGTGACCCAGGGATTAAGAATCCACCTACCAATGCAGGGGACATGTGTTCAGTTCCTGCTCTGGGAAGCCCCACATGCCGCAGAGCAACTATGCTGACACACCACAATTAACTGAAGCCCGCACCCCTTGAGTCTCTGCAGCAAGAGAAGTCACCACAAGGAGAAGCCTGTGCACTGCAAGAAGAGTAGCCCCTGCTTGCAGCAACTAGAGAAAGCCCATGAGCAGCAACAAAGACCCAGCACAGACAAAACTAAACAAAAATTTTAAATTTTTTGAAAACAACAAAAAAATTAAGAAGTAGAAAGGTAGCATGCTTACAGATGTAGAATACCAAATGAATTAAAGAGTTGAACACTGCTGCCTCTCCAGAGAAGGAATGTATGAGATGTGACGGGACTGCTCAACTTAGTTTCAAACCTTACAAAATTATTTTCTCTGTAGAGACGTGTATATCTTTCATGAAGATAAACACTAAAAAAGAAGGAGGTAGTTAAAGGGAGCTTTACAAATTAATCAGATGTAAATGGTCTCTTTGTGAGGGAAACTCCTGACAACCCTTTGATCATAATAAAGTGGTTTCATATTAGTATCCTTTTAAGAAAAATTTTATGTATTTCTTTTTGGCTATTCTGGGTTTTCACTGCTGCTGCAAGCTCTTTTCTAGTTGCAGGAAGTAGGGGCTACTCTCTAGTTGAGGCAAGCAGGTTCTTGTTGTGGTGACTTCTCTTGTCGTGGAACTCAGCTCTAGGGCAGATGGGCTTCAGTAGTTGTGGCACATGGGCTCAATAGATGTGACTCTGAGGCTCTAGAGTACAGGCTCAATAGTTGTGGCTCAGGGGCTTAGTTGCTCCACAGCATGTGGGATCTTCCTGGATCAGGAATTGAACTTGTGTCTCCTGCATTGGCAGGTGAACCCTTTACCACTGAGCTACCAGAGAAGCCCCATATTAGTATCCATTTTTCAAAAGCAAAGAAAGTTTTATTTGTCAAACAACAGCACATTGTACATTTTTGAGCAGAAGAAATCCATTCATTATGACAGGTGGGGATGGAAAAGAAGTAGATTTTTAAAAATCTTAGGAAACAGATGCAATGGAACCTTGTAATTGATTGCAAAACTGACGGAGCAGTGATAACACGGAAGGTATAAGAAAGAAGGGAAGAGTCAAGGATGGTTCTCAGGGTCTCTGCCTTGCAGTACCTGAGTAGATGATGGTACCATTTTCTGAGACAGAAAACATAGAAGAGAAATAGAATTGGAAAGATAGGAAAGAATGCAAGTTTGACTTAACACATGATCAAATAAAGAACCTACAGGACATCTAGGCAGAGAAGACAGGTAGCAACTAGGCATAGAGAATATGAGTTCATATGAGAGATTTGGTCTGGAAAAAGAACTGGAGATGTAACAAGATAAACAAGATGACTAGGGGGAAAGGAAGCAAAGAATCCTTCCCAAGGCTGAGATCTACTTGGCTAGATCAGTTTAGAAAAGGCTGGGCTTCAAAAATCTATAGGAAGGCTGAATGACATCACTTATATGTGGAATCAAAAAAAAAAAGGAGATAAAAGGAGGTGTTAAAGACTTTACAAATTAATCAGATGTAAATGGTCTCTTTGTGAGGGAAACTCCTGACAACCCTTTGATCATAATAAAGTGGTTTCATATTAGTATCCTTTTAAGAAAAATTTTATGTATTTCTTTTTGGCTATTCTGGGTTTTCACTGCTGCTGCAAGCTCTTTTCTAGTTGCAGGAAGTAGGGGCTACTCTCTAGTTGAGGCAAGCAGGTTCTTGTTGTGGTGACTTCTCTTGTCGTGGAACTCAGCTCTAGGGCAGATGGGCTTCAGTAGTTGTGGCACATGGGCTCAATAGATGTGACTCTGAGGCTCTAGAGTACAGGCTCAATAGTTGTGGCTCAGGGGCTTAGTTGCTCCACAGCATGTGGGATCTTCCTGGATCAGGAATTGAACTTGTGTCTCCTGCATTGGCAGGTGAACCCTTTACCACTGAGCTACCAGAGAAGCCCCATATTAGTATCCATTTTTCAAAAGCAAAGAAAGTTTTATTTGTCAAACAACAGCACATTGTACATTTTTGAGCAGAAGAAATCCATTCATTATGACAGGTGGGGATGGAAAAGAAGTAGATTTTTAAAAATCTTAGGAAACAGATGCAATGGAACCTTGTAATTGATTGCAAAACTGACGGAGCAGTGATAACACGGAAGGTATAAGAAAGAAGGGAAGAGTCAAGGATGGTTCTCAGGGTCTCTGCCTTGCAGTACCTGAGTAGATGATGGTACCATTTTCTGAGACAGAAAACATAGAAGAGAAATAGAATTGGAAAGATAGGAAAGAATGCAAGTTTGACTTAACACATGATCAAATAAAGAACCTACAGGACATCTAGGCAGAGAAGACAGGTAGCAACTAGGCATAGAGAATATGAGTTCATATGAGAGATTTGGTCTGGAAAAAGAACTGGAGATGTAACAAGATAAACAAGATGACTAGGGGGAAAGGAAGCAAAGAATCCTTCCCAAGGCTGAGATCTACTTGGCTAGATCAGTTTAGAAAAGGCTGGGCTTCAAAAATCTATAGGAAGGCTGAATGACATCACTTATATGTGGAATCAAAAAAAAAAAGATACAAATGAACTTCCTTATGAAACAGACTCACAAACATAGAAAACAAATTTATGGTAACCAAAGGGGAAGGGAGGGGAGAGGGATAAACTTGGAGTTTGAGATTAACAGATATGCATGATAATATATAAAATAAACAACAAGGTTCTGCTGTAAGCACAGAGAACTATATTCTATACCTCGTAATAATCTGTAATGGAAAAGAATCTGAAAAAATATTATATATATATATATATATCTCACAAAATCACTTTGCTGTACAACAGAAAGCAGCACAACACTAACAACTATACATCATAAAAACATTAAATGGGTAGGTAGAAAATTATAATTTGGAGAAGTTGAAAAGTTCTAAATTACTCTGTGGTTGCTCAGTCGCCAACCCATGTCCCACTCTTTGTGACCCCATGGACTGCAACATGTCAGGCTTCCCTGTCCTTCACCATCTCCGGTAGTTTGCCCAAGTTCATGTTCATTGAATCAGTGATCTCATCCAACCACCTCATCCTCTGTCACCCTCTTCTCCTTCTGCCTTCAATCTTTCCCAGCATCAGGGTCTTTTCCAAGAGTCAGTTGTTCACATCAGGTGGCCAAAGTATTAGAGCTTCAGCATCAGTCCTTCAGGAGCATTCAGGGTTGATTCCTTTTAGATTAACTGGTTTGATCTCCTTGCTTTCCAAGGGACTCTCAAGAGCCTTCTCCAGCACCAGTTAAATCGTATCAATTCTTCAGCATTCTGCCTTCTTTATTGTCCAATTCTCACATCTGAACATGACTAATGGAAAGATCATAGCCTTGACTATATGGACCTTTGTCAGCAAAGTGATGTCTTTGCTTTTTTTTTTTTTTTTTTTTTTTACACATATAGTTTTATTGTAACAAAGCAACTTGTACACTTTCAATGTTTAAAACTGAGCAACATCTTTCCTTTGCAGTGAAACAAAAAGAAAATTTTAAAAATAAACAGAAACAAAATTGCAATAGAGAATGTCAATTGCAAATAAGATCCTACAGGTTCTGCTGGTTCTCCCATTGAGTGGCAGGGCTCAAGTCATCATTAGGAGAGAATTTTATTTTAAAAGTGTCATTTTAAACTGCAAGTGTGTCCATTAAACATCAAAATTAAACATGCCAAAGGAGAAGCCATGTTGTCAAAATGCCCACTTAACCCACCCAAACATCTCAAACCCACCCTTTGCTGACTTTCTATAACCCCATGTTTTTTAAGTTTTTTTTCTTTTTTTAAACAAGAGAAGGTAGACACATACATATTGGTAAATGCTAACTGTCCATATTCACAGAGAGACACAGTGTCATCTCTGAGCCCAATATACAGAGAAAGCAGAGAAAAGCTAGAATTTGTGCACTACTACACAGGGGCCTGGCACCCTCCAGCTTTGGCAGAGCTAAGGGAGCAGAAGGTTTTTCTTTTTTTCCCACAAAGCATGGTGGTGTTGATTCCACAGTTTTTGTTGAGACAGGAAGGGATACATGAATCTGGAACAGAAAGGGGTAGAGATTCTTTTCCCACTGAATTCTGTTCAAGGTATTTCCCCCCAAAATAAGTTGTGAACCATGGTATAAAAGAGAAAAGAGACCTCAAAAACGGGAAGACTGAGCACAAGAGGAGAAAAAAGAAAAACACTGCAACTTGCTCCAGGGGACTGGAGAAAATTAAAAAAAGGAAGATTGGAATCCATCAGTGTTCTGTTAGTCATCTTCTCCTTCATCTTCCTCTCCTTCCTCCCCCTCATCATCATCTTTATCTTCTTCACCTTCGTCCTCATCCCCTCCTTCATCAATATCTTCCAATCCTTCTTCCTCTTCATTATTGTCATCATCTTCTTCTCCTTCTCCTTCCTCATCGTCCGTGTCAGGAACCAGGTAGTACTGCAATGGATTTGGCCAAATATCATCTTTGATGACCTCTCCTAGCTCGTCTGCACCTGCATCCAAATGATCCGTGAACCAGGTGAAGAAATTCTCTGGTTCCTCATGCTATGACTTCCTGCTGGCTTTATTCTGTGTCTGACTTGATAGTTTCATCAAATCCTTTCTAGATTTCCATTTGATTTCAGTGGACTTTGAAGATGGATCCCCACTCTCATTCAGAAGAAATTCTTTGAGAGAATTTCATTTTCAAGTAAGGATTTTCATCAAAATAAAAATTGATTCTGTAATCTGATTTAGTATCTTCAAATTCTGTCACTTCAACTCTTGTCAAATAATGCAATGCCTTTTCATCCTCCTCCCCAAGCAGTGCAGACACTTGTGGACGGTTAACAAATGTTGTTACCCAAGAATTGGGGATTTGGGAGAAGGTAAGACACATACATTTTTTTGTTTTAAGTTTTTTTTCTTTTTTTAAACAAGAGAAGGTAGACACATACATATTGGTAAATGCTAACTGTCCATATTCACAGAGAGACACAGTGTCATCTCTGAGCCCAATATACAGAGAAAGCAGAGAAAAGCTAGAATTTGTGCACTACTACACAGGGGCCTGGCACCCTCCAGCTTTGGCAGAGCTAAGGGAGCAGAAGGTTTTTCTTTTTTTCCCACAAAGCATGGTGGTGTTGATTCCACAGTTTTTGTTGAGACAGGAAGGGATACATGAATCTGGAACAGAAAGGGGTAGAGATTCTTTTCCCACTGAATTCTGTTCAAGGTATTTCCCCCCAAAATAAGTTGTGAACCATGGTATAAAAGAGAAAAGAGACCTCAAAAACGGGAAGACTGAGCACAAGAGGAGAAAAAAGAAAAACACTGCAACTTGCTCCAGGGGACTGGAGAAAATTAAAAAAAGGAAGATTGGAATCCATCAGTGTTCTGTTAGTCATCTTCTCCTTCATCTTCCTCTCCTTCCTCCCCCTCATCATCATCTTTATCTTCTTCACCTTCGTCCTCATCCCCTCCTTCATCAATATCTTCCAATCCTTCTTCCTCTTCATTATTGTCATCATCTTCTTCTCCTTCTCCTTCCTCATCGTCCGTGTCAGGAACCAGGTAGTACTGCAATGGATTTGGCCAAATATCATCTTTGATGACCTCTCCTAGCTCGTCTGCACCTGCATCCAAATGATCCGTGAACCAGGTGAAGAAATTCTCTGGTTCCTCATGCTATGACTTCCTGCTGGCTTTATTCTGTGTCTGACTTGATAGTTTCATCAAATCCTTTCTAGATTTCCATTTGATTTCAGTGGACTTTGAAGATGGATCACCACTCTCATTCAGATGAAATTCTTTGGAGAGAATTTCATTTTCGAAGTAAGGATTTTCATCAAAATAAAAATTGATTCTGTAATCTGATTTAGTATCTTCAAATTCTGTCACTTCAACTCTTGTCAAATAATGCAATGCCTTTTCATCCTCCTCCCCAAGCAGTGCAGACACTTGTGGACGGTTAACAAATGTTGTTACCCAAGAATTGGGGATTTGGGCAATCAATTCTGACCTCTTTTGAAAAAATGATTGGTGGAGTTTGCTATATTTCTGTTCGACTTTGAAAATCTCCTCACTGGCTTGTTCATTAAGCCTGTCTATTTCGTTTTGTACTTCATCAATATGTTCAATTGCTTCTTACTGTTCTTTTTCTCTCCTCAGCAGGCTTAAAGAAGCAGATGGCTTATCTGGCCTGGAGGCAGAAGTTGGTCTCGCCTTCTTGGGTTTCTTCGCCTGGGGTAGCAGTGAAGACTGGTGTTTGTGGGCCATGCTGGGAAAAAAAAAACCAAGAATCCTTCCAGGGAGGGGGGAGTAGAGAAAAGCAGACAGTAAGCTCAGAGAACTCTGCCTTTGCTTTTTAACACACTGTCTAGGTTTGTCATTGTTTTCCTGCCAAGAAGCAGTAGTCTTCTAATTTCATGGCTGCAGTCACCATTCACAGTGATTTAGAACCCAAGAAGAGGAAATCTGTCACTGCTTCTACCTTCTCCTCTTCTATGTGCCACCAAGTGATGGGACCAGATACCATAATCTTAGTTTTCTTAATACTGAGTTATAAGCCTGCATTTTCACTCTCCTCTTTCATCCTCATCAAGAGGCTGCTTAGTGTGTATCTTGGAACCCAACCAAATTATCTATCAGGATCTTAAAAGTATTAAAGTGCTTTTTGTAATTATGAAGAAATTAGGAAAAACAGAATAAGTGGTTAGACTCCAGTGCTTTACCACCTAGTCTGCACCTGCATCCAAATGATCCGTGAACCAGGTGAAGAAATTCTCTGGTTCCTCATGCTATGACTTCCTGCTGGCTTTATTCTGTGTCTGACTTGATAGTTTCATCAAATCCTTTCTAGATTTCCATTTGATTTCAGTGGACTTTGAAGATGGATCACCACTCTCATTCAGATGAAATTCTTTGGAGAGAATTTCATTTTCGAAGTAAGGATTTTCATCAAAATAAAAATTGATTCTGTAATCTGATTTAGTATCTTCAAATTCTGTCACTTCAACTCTTGTCAAATAATGCAATGCCTTTTCATCCTCCTCCCCAAGCAGTGCAGACACTTGTGGACGGTTAACAAATGTTGTTACCCAAGAATTGGGGATTTGGGCAATCAATTCTGACCTCTTTTGAAAAAATGATTGGTGGAGTTTGCTATATTTCTGTTCGACTTTGAAAATCTCCTCACTGGCTTGTTCATTAAGCCTGTCTATTTCGTTTTGTACTTCATCAATATGTTCAATTGCTTCTTACTGTTCTTTTTCTCTCCTCAGCAGGCTTAAAGAAGCAGATGGCTTATCTGGCCTGGAGGCAGAAGTTGGTCTCGCCTTCTTGGGTTTCTTCGCCTGGGGTAGCAGTGAAGACTGGTGTTTGTGGGCCATGCTGGGAAAAAAAAAACCAAGAATCCTTCCAGGGAGGGGGGAGTAGAGAAAAGCAGACAGTAAGCTCAGAGAACTCTGCCTTTGCTTTTTAACACACTGTCTAGGTTTGTCATTGTTTTCCTGCCAAGAAGCAGTAGTCTTCTAATTTCATGGCTGCAGTCACCATTCACAGTGATTTAGAACCCAAGAAGAGGAAATCTGTCACTGCTTCTACCTTCTCCTCTTCTATGTGCCACCAAGTGATGGGACCAGATACCATAATCTTAGTTTTCTTAATACTGAGTTATAAGCCTGCATTTTCACTCTCCTCTTTCATCCTCATCAAGAGGCTGCTTAGTGTGTATCTTGGAACCCAACCAAATTATCTATCAGGATCTTAAAAGTATTAAAGTGCTTTTTGTAATTATGAAGAAATTAGGAAAAACAGAATAAGTGGTAGTAGACTCAGTCTTACCACCAGTAAGTGGTGGATAAGTATGCATATGATTTTTAAGAAGAGTAAATTGTACGATAAGGGAGCACAAAACTAGATAATTTTGTTGTACTATGTATATAACAGTCTTGGTATATGAAATACCTTTAGACTGGGCACTTCAGTTTGGACCCTCCCCTCCACTTTCTGCTGTCTTCTTCCAACATTTTTATATATTTTGATTTCCTGTCTGGCCTCAGAGAAATTTCATTATGTAACCCCAGAAACCATAGAAATCTGTCCCAGGATAAATTTGAGGGCACATACACAGTATTTAGGATCTCTCCCTCTCTCTCTTTTTTTACCTAAGAAGTATATTCATTCAGATTCAGAGAGAAGCATACTCCACAGACAGTATGGGCCATTGCAGAGGGCAAGTGTAGCTGTGAAACGTGGAGTGGTTAGTTTTTATGAGCTGGGTAATTTCATATGCTAATGACTGGGAAGATTATTCCAACTCTTTTGGGGAAGGGGTGAAACTGCCATGGTGCATCTGGGCGTGTCATTTAGCTGCTGATTGAGGATCAAGGTCTAGTCTGCCATCTTGGACCCATTTGAGATTAATCAGTTTATATTGTGTCATTGGGCAATGTCATTCTTTCAAAAATTGTGTGCTACCCCTTCCCTCCTGTTACATTCCTCCCTCAGAGATTTTACACCCATATTCTTATAGAAGGCAGAAGGGTGAAGGTCAGTCTTCTGTAGTTTCTTCAAGGGAGCTGATCCTGCCTATCAAGGAGTGAAAGTCTCTAGATACCTGATCTAGGGGCTCCAGGGGCAGGGAAGCGCCTTGTTTCAGTCCAGATGGACTGAAATCCCTACATAGCCATCATCTTGATGTAGAACTGTTGTAGCTGGTTACTTAGCCTTCCTATGGATCTTTTGATAATGAGCCTTTCACTAATTTTGGGTATCTTTCCAAGCAATACTGAGTTATAAGCCTGCATTTTCACTCTCCTCTTTCATCCTCATCAAGAGGCTGCTTAGTGTGTATCTTGGAACCCAACCAAATTATCTATCAGGATCTTAAAAGTATTAAAGTGCTTTTTGTAATTATGAAGAAATTAGGAAAAACAGAATAAGTGGTAGTAGACTCAGTCTTACCACCAGTAAGTGGTGGATAAGTATGCATATGATTTTTAAGAAGAGTAAATTGTACGATAAGGGAGCACAAAACTAGATAATTTTGTTGTACTATGTATATAACAGTCTTGGTATATGAAATACCTTTAGACTGGGCACTTCAGTTTGGACCCTCCCCTCCACTTTCTGCTGTCTTCTTCCAACATTTTTATATATTTTGATTTCCTGTCTGGCCTCAGAGAAATTTCATTATGTAACCCCAGAAACCATAGAAATCTGTCCCAGGATAAATTTGAGGGCACATACACAGTATTTAGGATCTCTCCCTCTCTCTCTCTCTCTCTTTTTTTACCTAAGAAGTATATTCATTCAGATTCAGAGAGAAGCATACTCCACAGACAGTATGGGCCATTGCAGAGGGCAAGTGTAGCTGTGAAACGTGGAGTGGTTAGTTTTTATGAGCTGGGTAATTTCATATGCTAATGACTGGGAAGATTATTCCAACTCTTTTGGGGAAGGGGTGAAACTGCCATGGTGCATCTGGGCGTGTCATTTAGCTGCTGATTGAGGATCAAGGTCTAGTCTGCCATCTTGGACCCATTTGAGATTAATCAGTTTATATTGTGTCATTGGGCAATGTCATTCTTTCAAAAATTGTGTGCTACCCCTTCCCTCCTGTTACATTCCTCCCTCAGAGATTTTACACCCATATTCTTATAGAAGGCAGAAGGGTGAAGGTCAGTCTTCTGTAGTTTCTTCAAGGGAGCTGATCCTGCCTATCAAGGAGTGAAAGTCTCTAGATACCTGATCTAGGGGCTCCAGGGGCAGGGAAGCGCCTTGTTTCAGTCCAGATGGACTGAAATCCCTACATAGCCATCATCTTGATGTAGAACTGTTGTAGCTGGTTACTTAGCCTTCCTATGGATCTTTTTGATAATGAAGTACTTTGTCACCAGTACAATTGCACAAAAATACAATTTTAGATGTTATCCTTTCCAAGCTGGTCTCCCAACCAGTTGTTAGTGTCCAAATTTGTCACAAAGAAATGGCAAAGATGTCTCCAATGGTGTTGACTAGAGCTGGAATTGGTCTGGTTCCAGGACCTAATGGAGCTCAGGTTCTTGATGTCTCATCACAGAAAAGATTCAGGAAGAGACAAAGTGATATTAAGAAGTGGATTTATTCAGATTCGAAGAGAAGCACACTCCACAGACCAAATGTTGGCTATCACAGAGGGCGAGTGCCAGGATCACTTTTAAAAGAGTAGTAATTCATCATTAAGAGCCAACAGAGGTTTATTGTTCACTATAAACTCATAAAATTCATTTTGAAAACTGTTACACTGATGCGAAGTGACAAGGAGGTATAGCAGCAAAAAAAAAAAAAAAGGGAAAAAAAAGGAAATAAAGTGTGGATTTTTAAAACCTACATTTTAGAATGTCTTAAGGACAAATACATAATGGAATGGAATGGAGACAATGTTTGCCTCTGGCAAGGGAATGGGAAGCCTGGAGCAGAGAGGAGGAGGAAGATTTATATTTTACTGTCTATCTAAAGTACATTTTACATTTTGAACGGTATAGCTCTAACATTTAGTGGGTGATGGAGCCTTTGTTGACACAAAGGCAGGAACCATTGCACAGACGGAACAAAATCCAAACAAATGAGTGTAACCGCCAGAGTTTCCAGAAGATTCTCTGAGATTATGCTGACAGCATCTTCCCAGCCTTTATTGTGACACAGAGAAACCAATTTACTTTGTTCTCAGTTACCACCGGATGCTGCCTGGTGAAACTCCACTGTTCCCAACACATGACTCAGCCACCATTTGTCTCCTCAGTGCATCTTGTCATGTTGAACCCATTAAGTCCCCAACTAACAAAAATTTGCTCCCTCCCTCTTTTACAGTTTTGGGTTAGTTGACTAATGTTCTTCAGTTTCCGAGCAATGAGAACTAGACTTGTAGGCTATGAAGTTTCCCTCTCTTTCTTTTCCTTTGGTTTTCCACAGCCTTGAAATTTGAAAGAATGGAATTAAAGTTTCAAAGTGTTGTTTTAGTTAGCTAGGTTTTGAATGATTTTTCATATATCTTTGCCTAGGAAATACTGAATTTCTGACTTTTTAAAAAACAACAAAATGCATCAAAAAATGTTATTAAATTTCTCTGCCTTTTCCAAGGAGTAAAGTGTAATTATTAGAAATAAAATAGCATACACAAACCTTAGTTAAGGAGAGGAGAAGAATGAGTGAGATGGAGGTGGTGGTAGGAAAAGAAGGCTGGAAATAGAGTAATCTAACTGATACCTTGTTTTCCTCAGTCTAAAGCATTAAAAATATCTTTACTGACTAGAGGGCTTCCCTGGTGGCTCAGTGGTGAAGAGTTCACCTGCCAGTGCGGGAGACATGGGTTTGATCCCTGATCTGGGAGGATCCCACATGCTGCGGAGCAGCTAAGCCTGTGAGTCACAAATATGGAGCCTGTGCTCTGGAGCCTTGGAGCCACAATTATTGAGGCCACATACCGCAACTACTGAAACCTGTGTGCCCTAGAGCCGAGTTCTACAACAAGGGAAGTCACCACAGCAAGAAGCCTGAGAGTGGCCCTCAGCCCCTGTGACTAGAGAGGAGCCCATAGGAGGCAGTGAAAACCCAGAATAGCCAAAAATAAATAAACCAATAAAATTTTTTAAAATTTTACTGACAATAACAGAATACAATTTTAGAGCATACAGTATAGGCAATATTATATATCACTGCTATAAATATTAAAATAATGTACTAATAAAATAGTTATATATATATATATATATATATATATACTTATAGATTTTACTAATAGATCACTAGTTTACTCTTTCTCCATAAATAAAGAGTGAAAAATTAGTGGGAATTTTTTCTTTTAATTCTTTCTTTTTTTTATTTTACTTTTTATTTTTACAGAGTTTTGGTGTTTACAGATATGTATAATCCCAGATTAGTCATATGTATATCTATATCCCTGGTCCCCTCCCTCCTCCACCTTCCCCAGTCCCCCTATCCCACCCCTCCAGGTCATTGCCCCGCACCCCTGCAGGATCCCCTATTTCCACAGCGCAATGACAATAGCTACCTTTTTCACATATGATAGCATAGGTTTCCATGTTATTCCCTCTATGCCTCCCACCCACTGTTCATTCCTAGTGGGAATTTTTTTTTTTAATCATTTATTTATCTGGCTCCACTGGGTCTTAGTTGCAGCATGTGGGATCTAGTTCTCTGACCAGGGATCAAACCCAGGTCCCCTGTATTGGGAACACAGAGTCTTAACCACTGGACCACCAGGGAAGTCCCCCTAGTGGGAAATTTTGACCATTACTTTTCTGTGCTCTGTTAAAATTGAAACACATTCTGAGTGCTTTCTTCCTCCTGGAGGTATTGTCTTTGAGTTTACCCCAAATTTAACATCATAAACCTAAAAATAGCAACTTCGGCTTCATTTTTAAAACCTAAGAATGATTTGCTAACCAAAGTAAATATACTCAAAACGCACGAGTGCAAGAAATAATGTGTAATAAAAATACTCCAAGCCTTGGAGAGTTTATTCCATTCACTCTGTTTCTTGGAGACTAATTGGTTTATGGACTGAACAGATCCTTTGTTCCTTCTCACTTCAAATATAGTTGCACTTCTGCTATTTAATTACTCATTTGCTTCCCCCAGTAAGGATTTAAGAGAAATGAAAAGAAGAACCAACATTTTAGCTCTTGAACTTGCAAAAGGACAGAACTTTATCTAGTATAATTAATGCTATGGTCTGCTGCTCCAACTGACTGGCGGCCCAAACTTCAAAACGCTCTGGAAATTGCCATCAACTAATGAAAACCACTTCCCCAGAAGTTTATGCTTCTTTTCTAAGGATGGTTTTCATATGATAACTGGTCGACGTGAGGTTATAAGTGCTTGGTCTCTTATCTCAAGGTGGAACATCTCTGAAGGCACTCCTGGCTCCAGAACTTCCTGTGGGATCAGTGGAGGCTTCTGCTGTGACTGCATCAAAGATCAACTTTCCCCACTGCCTTTACTCCTTACAAGGTTGTTCCTGAAACTTCTCCATAAACCTTTCTCCATCAATCACCATCAAAGAGTACTTCTGGGAGACAATCCAAGGCATATTTGATTTTCCACCAGAAGAAGTGAATTACTTTGCAGCAATGATAGGGACACAGGCAAGGGATTAAATAGTTAATCCCACCGGGAGATTGTAAGTAGGAAAATATAAGAGACCCCTGAAAGTTAATCATTACTCAAGAGAGCAGGTTTGCTTAACCACAAAACCAAGCAGGTTTATTTAGCAATAAAACCAACAGAAGCATGAGATGTGCCCCAAAACAACAAAATAATGGTGGTATGAGACCCACATTCTGCCCCAGTGAGCTCAGTAAGTTAATGATCCCTAGGATATGCTTTTTGCACACACACAAAAACAATGATTTGTGGACGTAGTTTGACCAAGTAGGGACAAGAAAACTCCCCTGCCCAACCTGAAGAAGGAACTGACGATGAAAGCACGATGTCTACTCAAGAAATACAAAGACGTTCTTTTCCTTTGGTTATAAAACTGTAGACCAGTAAATTCTCAGGGTGCAGCGCCCCCTTGTCTGTCCGCTTGTAAGCCTCACAAGTATCCTATTCTAATAAATCACTTCTTATCTATCACTTTGCCTCTCATTGAATTCTTTTCTTTGCTGAGACATAAAGGACTGCAATACCATAGTTCTTCAGAACCCCTGAAATAAACCAAGTGGTTTCAGTAATACACCTGTACTCTTTTCCTGAACATTTTCTTTCAATTTGCCAGTGGTTTTTGTTCCAAGTTCTTACAGCTGCGTCGCACACTAAATCTCAATAATAACAGTAAAATGAAAGCTGTATTATTCCCTGCCTATTTTATACCCAAAACAATATTATGAATTTTCTCTGAATTGAGGGAGAAGATGGAGCGCATGAAATTAATTAAGGTTAATTGACGTTCGTGGAAATCAAACTCATGACCTTGGCATTATTTTACTATGCTATGCCCAGCTGAGCTAGTCCCTTCACAGGAAGCTTAAAAGTGAGGTTTTAAGACTATTTCTATAAATCTTGCTACCTCCGTTAACAACTACCACCAAGAGCAATGCAGAATTGTATTTTTGAGGGGTTTTACATTTCTCCAATAGATTCTAGTTGAAAGTGACAGACCAATCATATGAATTTATCTCCTCACCTAAGAATCTCCGTAAAATTAAGAGAATGGGAGAAGAAACAGCAACAGATATCAAAGTTTTTGAAAAACTGATATCAAATGAAGGAGCAGTTACTGATTCTGTGACCAGAAACTGAATAGCTCCAGAAAAAAAAAAAAAAAGACATTCTGTAACCTTCCAGGGAAACAGTTGGCTTCCGTCTAATCGCCCTAAGTAAACAGGACCAAGGGGCCCAGAGAAAACAGAGACAATGCAAGAAGAAAGCTCTTTTTAAAACCCTGAAACTTTCAAGGAAGTAAGAGATTATATGACAACCAATTTAAAAAATAAAACAGACTTCTATTAAAAAATTAAACAGAAAATGTAAAAGCGATCTTAGAATTGAAGAATATAATAGCCAATATAACAATGTGATATGAAATGTTGGAAGAGAAGGTTAATGAATTCCCCCAGAAAACAGAAAAAGATAGAAAAGAGAAAATAAAAGAGATATATGATCAATCCAGCAAGGCCAAAAACCAAGTTGTAGAATTTCTGCAAAGAGAAAATACAGATGAGTAAATTATCAATGAAATAATACTAGAAAACTCTCCAAATCCAAATGACTGGAATCTATAAACTGAAAAGGCCCAGGTAACCTGAGCAGTGGCTAAAGAAACACTCATACAGAAGTTTAGCATTGGGGCTTCCCTGGTGGCCCAATGGGTAAGGACATCACCTTGCAGTGCAAGGGGTGCCAGTTCAATCCCTGGCCTGGGAAGATCCCACGTACAGTGGAGTGGCTGAACCAATGTGTCCAACTACTGAGCCAGAGCTCTGGAGCGCATGTGCCCAGAGCCAGTGCTCTGCGACAACAGAGGCCACTGCGATGGGAGGCCCACGCGGGCCAAAGAACAAAGATGGATGAAAAGAGATAAATGAAAGACCAATAGAAGTGGCCCGCCCGCCTCCCTTTCTCCCCACCCCCCCGAAAAAAGCTTAGCATTGTGAAATTTTAAAACACCAGAGATAAAGATTCTGAACGTTTCCAGTGACGAAAAATAGGTAATATGCAAAGGAGCAAGAGAGAATGGCTTCAGAATTCTGTTATCAATAAGAATGTGAGAAGATATTGAAGCAATGCTTTCAGAATTCTGAGGAGGGCTTCCCCTGGTGGTCCAGTGGGTAAGGACACCGCCTTGCAGTGCAAGGGGTGCCAGTTCAATCCCTGGCCTGGGAAGATCCCACGTACAGTGGAGTGGCTGAACCAATGTGTCCAACTACTGAGCCAGAGCTCTGGAGCGCATGTGCCCAGAGCCAGTGCTCTGCGACAACAGAGGCCACTGCGATGGGAGGCCCACGCGGGCCAAAGAACAAAGATGGATGAAAAGAGATAAATGAAAGACCAATAGAAGTGGCCCGCCCGCCTCCCTTTCTCCCCACCCCCCCGAAAAAAGCTTAGCATTGTGAAATTTTAAAACACCAGAGATAAAGATTCTGAACGTTTCCAGTGACGAAAAATAGGTAATATGCAAAGGAGCAAGAGAGAATGGCTTCAGAATTCTGTTATCAATAAGAATGTGAGAAGATATTGAAGCAATGCTTTCAGAATTCTGAGGAGGGCTTCCCCTGGTGGTCCAGTGGGTAAGGACACCGCCTTGCAGTGCAAGGGGCGCCGGTTCGATCCCTGGCCTGGGAAGATCCCACCTGCCGCGGAGCGGCGGGACTGATGTGTTCAATCACCGAGCCAGAGCTCTGGAGCGCATGCGCCCAGAGCGGGTGCTCTGCAGCGACAGACGCCACCGCAATGGGAGGCCCACAGGAGCCAAAGAAAAAGACGGATGAAAATGGAGAAATGAAAGACCGATAGAAGTGGCCCGCCCGCTCCCCTCCCTCCCCAACCCAACCCCCGCCCAAAATAAATAAATAAATAAATCTTTAAAAAAAAAAAAAAAAGAATTCTGAGGAAAAAGTACCAATAAAGACCATAACATAGACTAAGGATATTTTCACTGATTCAAAGGCCCAGATATTTTAATTTCTGTCCATTCTTCTCTGGATTTTCTTAAAGATGTACTACAACAAAAGAGAAATATAGATAAAGATAGAGAAAGACACAGAATCTGGAAAATGCAACATAGAAGAAGCAGGCTCAGAACAAAGAACAATCATTACAGATTGAAAATTTTTTAAAAAAATCAGACGCATCTAGGAATACAGAGATATGTTTATACACAAAGAAACAGCTAATATGTTTTTTTTTTTAAGTAACTGTTTCAGAGGCAATCACTGAGAGGCAATGTGAAGGGGTGGGGCAAGAAGCTACTGTTTGTCTTTATAACTTATTTGGTGCTATTTGATTTTTTTAAATTATGTTCATGAATATTTTGGAGAAGGAAATGTCAACCCACTCCAGTATTCTGGCCTGGAAAATGCCATGAATGAAGTCAAGCGAGCTGCAGTCCATGAGTTCTCAAAAATAAACAATAAAAATATATATATATATATATATATATATAAACAATATATATATATATTTTATTTTTAAACCATATATATATGGTTTCCCTGAGGGCTCAGTGGTGAGGAATCTGCCTACTGCAGGAGGTCTGCGCTCCATCCCTGAACCAGGGATCTCCATGGGAGGATCCCTGTGAAAGAGGGCATGGCAACCTACTCCAGTATTCTTGCCTGGAGAATTCCATAGACGGAGGAGCCTGGCAGGCTGCAGTTCATGGGATCACACAGAGTCGGACATGAGTGAAGTGACGAAGCAGCAGTAGTAAATACTTTGATTAAAATATTAATGAAGTAAATGATAAAAGGTTAAACAAAAACAGGGCTTCCTGGTGGCTCAGACAGTAAAGAATCCACCTGCAATGCAGGAGACCTGGGTTCGATCCCTGGGTTGGGAAGATTTCCTGGAGAAGGAACCGGCTACCCACTCCAGTATTCTTGCCTGGAGAATTCCAGGGACAGAGAAGCCTGTCAGGTTACAGTCCACGGGATTGCAAAGAGTCGAACACAGCAGAGTGACTTTCACTTCATGTCAAATTTTAAACAAAATTATTTTCTCTTATAAAATATCCTTTTAAAGGAAAGCACTGTGCAATAGAAACTAAACACAAAACGATCACTGATCCTAAATAAAAATAGGCCAAATAAGCTCACACCTGCTCTTTGGGCACCTTGACCATCAATTCGCTATAAAAGGTTAAGGATGACTGAGACAATAAAATTCAAGTTTTAATGCACTGTGCTTGAATGGCATGAGGATTTCGAGAATGCACTAATGGTGATTTATTTTGCACAGCTTCTGATTTAACTTACGCTATGTTCGTAGGATGTTTAAAATATGCTCTTACTATGCAATTTAAAATGATTGTATTGCTGAGCAAATGACACGTTTATTCATGTGTTCATTTTAAGATATCTAGGGTTCTTTTTAAATTTTTTATTTATTCATTTGTGGCTTAGCTGGGTCTTCAGTGCTGGGTGCTGGGTTTCTATGATTTGGGGGATCTACTTTTCCTTGTGGTGCACTGGCATCTCATTGCAGTGGCTTTTTCTGTTGCAGAGCTTGGGCTCTAAGCATGTGGGCTTCGTAATTGTGTCACACAGGCTTAACACATGACAGGTGGAATCTTCCCAAAGCAGAGATTAAACCCATGTCTCCTGCACTGGCAGGCAGATTCCTAACCACTGGGCCACCAGGGAAGTCTGAGGGTTCTTTTAAATGGAGAAAATGTAAGGTGCATGCTTAGTTGCTCAGTCGTGTCTGACTTTTTGCGACCCCTTGGACGATAGCCTGCCAGGCTCCTCTATCCATGAGTAGACTTGACTAATTCCCTTGCTTAGCTTTGATGTCAAACTTTGATAATTCTTAAGGTTTTTTTTTTCTTCTCACCCCCTGCCCAAATTAGAATTACCATTTTCTAACAACAACAAAAGAATTACCATTTTTTTTCCTTATCTAAGATTAGTGACATATGTCTTTTGAATTGAGCTTTAGAAGATCCTTTGACTACGGTTTGTAAAACAAAGCACATGGTAATTGCTAGTTAAGTGATAGGTACCTAGGGTCTTGATTTTAGCATTCTATCTACTTTTGTTGCTATAGGAATTGTCTGTACTAAACAGCTAGAATACAGGTGGAGTTCTAATAACAGAATACCATTTGTTGGTATCTATCCTTGGTTGTTTAGTGAGGCAAGTTAGAACGGAAAGTGTCCATTTTCTTTTCAATCTTTTCAATTATAAATTCTAATTTGTTTGTTTTAAAGAGCACCATAATGATCCATCAAATAAATAGGCCAAATAAGCTCACACCTGCTCTTTGGGCACCTTGACCATCAATTCGCTATAAAAGGTTAAGGATGACTGAGACAATAAAATTCAAGTTTTAATGCACTGTGCTTGAATGGCATGAGGATTTCGAGAATGCACTAATGGTGATTTATTTTGCACAGCTTCTGATTTAACTTACGCTATGTTCGTAGGATGTTTAAAATATGCTCTTACTATGCAATTTAAAATGATTGTATTGCTGAGCAAATGACACGTTTATTCATGTGTTCATTTTAAGATATCTAGGGTTCTTTTTAAATTTTTTATTTATTCATTTGTGGCTTAGCTGGGTCTTCAGTGCTGGGTGCTGGGTTTCTATGATTTGGGGGATCTACTTTTCCTTGTGGTGCACTGGCATCTCATTGCAGTGGCTTTTTCTGTTGCAGAGCTTGGGCTCTAAGCATGTGGGCTTCGTAATTGTGTCACACAGGCTTAACACATGACAGGTGGAATCTTCCCAAAGCAGAGATTAAACCCATGTCTCCTGCACTGGCAGGCAGATTCCTAACCACTGGGCCACCAGGGAAGTCTGAGGGTTCTTTTAAATGGAGAAAATGTAAGGTGCATGCTTAGTTGCTCAGTCGTGTCTGACTTTTTGCGACCCCTTGGACGATAGCCTGCCAGGCTCCTCTATCCATGAGTAGACTTGACTAATTCCCTTGCTTAGCTTTGATGTCAAACTTTGATAATTCTTAAGGTTTTTTTTTTCTTCTCACCCCCTGCCCAAATTAGAATTACCATTTTCTAACAACAACAAAAGAATTACCATTTTTTTTCCTTATCTAAGATTAGTGACATATGTCTTTTGAATTGAGCTTTAGAAGATCCTTTGACTACGGTTTGTAAAACAAAGCACATGGTAATTGCTAGTTAAGTGATAGGTACCTAGGGTCTTGATTTTAGCATTCTATCTACTTTTGTTGCTATAGGAATTGTCTGTACTAAACAGCTAGAATACAGGTGGAGTTCTAATAACAGAATACCATTTGTTGGTATCTATCCTTGGTTGTTTAGTGAGGCAAGTTAGAACGGAAAGTGTCCATTTTCTTTTCAATCTTTTCAATTATAAATTCTAATTTGTTTTTGTTTTTAATATAAAGAGCAGCCTGCATAACAAGAATGAAGATTTCATCCTCTTCAGCAAAAGAGGCCTTGGCCTGTTACACACCTGAAGGAGAGACCCTCCAGGGAAATCTCAGTAGAAGGCCAAGTGTGGATGAGTCAGCCTGTGGCACAGTTTTTTGTGTTGAGACTACATCAAAGCTTTAGTTAATGAGTAGGACTGCTTTGCTGCTGAAGCGGTTGTCTTGGGAGTGACAATAGGACTGAGGGCGTAGCTATTAATAGACTAACACTCCTTTTCTTTTTCTTTTTTTCTTCACACTGTTTGTTTCAAATTCCAAAGTGTTACTTTTAGAAATCTTGACAAGTTGTTATTTGGATAATTATTCTCTCACTGAAACTCCACTGGTGATTATAGTTAAATTAAAAAACGATGCTGTGTTTCTTGCTCTAAACTATTTGACTGGACTGTTTAGACATTAAGTTATGCCAAGCCTAGTCTTTCCCACAAAGCCTGTGTTCTGCTGATCCTTCAGGTGATTCATCTACTGTATATACATGAAAGTTATAGTTCACAAGGTTGTTGTTAGAGTTAATTAATGCTTGCTGTGTACTTTATGATACTCAGATGAAAGGCATTAAGGAAATGCCGTGTGTCTACATAAAACAATAAGATCAGTACACACTGTAAAGAATGTTGGAATCTTTCTGAATGAAAGGTGGAGGATTAACTTCGGGTTATTTTTTATGAGTGGTTGCGGAAAAATCAAACAGCATTTGATGGAATACAATGAAACAAGATGTTTTCAGGTAAACATATAACTGACAAAAGCAGATACAATTCTGTTGTAGACTAAGGAAACCTAAATATCAAAAAAGATAAAGGGAAAAAAAACCCACATACTTAGATGTTCAAAGAAGGCAGACTGAAATTAAGAACGAAGAGCCTTGATTCTCAAAATTCTTTTCCCATTGAGATAAACAACTCTAAACTGGCCCCAAAAGAGTTTATCAGAAATGTTTGATCTTGGGCCTCCCTGGTAGCTTAGTGGTAAAGAGTTCACCTGCCAGTGCAGGAAACATGGGTTGGATCCCTGATCCGGGAAGAACCTACATGCTGTGGAGCAGCTGGGCCCGTGAGCCACAACTGTTGGGCCTGTGCTCTAGAGCCTCGGAGTCGCAACTATTGAGCCCACGTGCCACAACTACTGAAGCTTGTGTGCCCTAGAGCCTGAGTCCCACAACAAGAGAAGTCGCCGCAGCAAGAAGCCTGCTTTCCTCAACTAGAGAGTAGCTCCCACTGCCTGCAACTAAAGAGCCTGTGGCAGCAGTGAAGACTCAGAACAGCCAAAAATAAATAAATAAGTAAAAATTTAAAAAATAAGTTTAATCTTATTTTACTCTGTATAGTTTTACATGTAGTTGATGGAAGGCAGTTCACAGAAAGAAAGGAGGAGGGTGGAAACCCTGGGGAAGCATAAACATCAATGAATGGATGAGACACCCGAAAGTTATTTTGAACCCATTTTTTATTTCCCTCCTCTTGATAATGCAGGTCTAATAATACTTCCTTCCAAATATCACTTCCTCCTGCCACCCCAACCTGCCTCACCCGAGCTGAATTCCACAGCATCTCAGATCTGGATTGCCACAGTAGCCA
This sequence comes from Tragulus kanchil, assembly GCA_022376925.1. Taxonomy (NCBI): domain Eukaryota; kingdom Metazoa; phylum Chordata; class Mammalia; order Artiodactyla; family Tragulidae; genus Tragulus; species Tragulus kanchil. The sequence continues at coordinate 31,639,936 of JAIOJX010000024.1, forward strand.
CCCGGCTGGCATTCCTGAACACTCTCGCCCTGTGTACCAAGCTCAGCCTGTCTAAACTGCCTTCCTGCCTATGAAGGTCTGTGATCATAAGACCCCCTCTCCTCACACTGCGTAACTCTCTGTTCAGCTTCATTGTTCTCCTTGGAGGTTACTCCCTTCTCCATAATCTTGAGAGGTACTATCCTTCCTTCCCCTTCACCAATCTAAATTAAAGCCATTCTCAAAGTTTCTGGTCAGTTTTAAAGCCTTCCCTAACTATGCTAGCTTTCAATAATGCTTTCTCCTTTCTGACCTTTATGACATCCAGGTACCTGGAGTTTGTGCCACAGACTTTTTTTAAATATAATTTTTTTTGTTTATATATTTTTGGTTGTGCTTGGTCTTCATTGCTGCTCTGGCTTTTCTCTAGTTGCGGCAAGCAGGGCTACTCTGTAGCTGCAGTGCATAGGCTTCTTGTTACAGCGGCTTCTCTTGTTGTGTAGCACAAGTTCTACGGTACGGGCTCAACAGCTGTGGTGCGGGTTTCGTTGCTCTATAGCACGTGGGATCTTCCCAGAACATGGATCGAACCCATGTCTCCTGCACTGAGCAGGCAGTCTTCACTGCTGAGCCACCAGGGTAGCCCTGTGCCACAGACCTTTGTGTTCATTTCCTGTCGGGTCGCTCTGTGAGGCATAGACGTTTGCCTGAGTCCCACAACAAGAGAAGTCGCCGCAGCAAGAAGCCTGCTTTCCTCAACTAGAGAGTAGCTCCCACTGCCTGCAACTAAAGAGCCTGTGGCAGCAGTGAAGACTCAGAACAGCCAAAAATAAATAAATAAGTAAAAATTTAAAAAATAAGTTTAATCTTATTTTACTCTGTATAGTTTTACATGTAGTTGATGGAAGGCAGTTCACAGAAAGAAAGGAGGAGGGTGGAAACCCTGGGGAAGCATAAACATCAATGAATGGATGAGACACCCGAAAGTTATTTTGAACCCATTTTTTATTTCCCTCCTCTTGATAATGCAGGTCTAATAATACTTCCTTCCAAATATCACTTCCTCCTGCCACCCCAACCTGCCTCACCCGAGCTGAATTCCACAGCATCTCAGATCTGGATTGCCACAGTAGCCACCCGGCTGGCATTCCTGAACACTCTCGCCCTGTGTACCAAGCTCAGCCTGTCTAAACTGCCTTCCTGCCTATGAAGGTCTGTGATCATAAGACCCCCTCTCCTCACACTGCGTAACTCTCTGTTCAGCTTCATTGTTCTCCTTGGAGGTTACTCCCTTCTCCATAATCTTGAGAGGTACTATCCTTCCTTCCCCTTCACCAATCTAAATTAAAGCCATTCTCAAAGTTTCTGGTCAGTTTTAAAGCCTTCCCTAACTATGCTAGCTTTCAATAATGCTTTCTCCTTTCTGACCTTTATGACATCCAGGTACCTGGAGTTTGTGCCACAGACTTTTTTTAAATATAATTTTTTTTGTTTATATATTTTTGGTTGTGCTTGGTCTTCATTGCTGCTCTGGCTTTTCTCTAGTTGCGGCAAGCAGGGCTACTCTGTAGCTGCAGTGCATAGGCTTCTTGTTACAGCGGCTTCTCTTGTTGTGTAGCACAAGTTCTACGGTACGGGCTCAACAGCTGTGGTGCGCGGGTTTCGTTGCTCTATAGCACGTGGGATCTTCCCAGAACATGGATCGAACCCATGTCTCCTGCACTGAGCAGGCAGTCTTCACTGCTGAGCCACCAGGGTAGCCCTGTGCCACAGACCTTTGTGTTCATTGCTCTTAAGTACAGGACGAGACTGTCGTCTCTGTGAGGCATAGACTATTGTTTGTATAATTTTTAAGGTTAATAAGCTAATGGATTTTTGGCTGCGTTGGGTATTGGTAGCTGCACACAGGCTTTCTTTAGCTGTAGTGTGCGGCCTTCTCATTGACATGGTCTCTCTCGTTGGAGAGCACAGGTTCTGGTTGCCCCGGGGCATGTGGAATCTTCCTGGACCAGGGATCAAACCTGTGCCCCCTGCATTGGTAGGCAGTTTTGAAACCACTGGATGACCAGGGAAGTCTGGCAAAGACAGTTCTTGATATACATTTTCCATGATCCTGAGTGAAACACTTAACAAGGAACAAAGTAAACATTTGTCTGATTGGCTGATCGTAATGGTGGTCTACTGTTGTCTCTCTTTCGAAACAAGATGGGAGGAAGAGGGGATGCTGTGAAGAACACTGGCTTTGGAGTCAGGGGTAAACAAGAATTCCAGAGTTGCCACTTATACTCCACCTGTGTTGGATGAATGTGAGGAAGACCTTTCCCTTCTAACATCCAGAGAGCTACCAAGACAAATGCTAAGGATGGTCACCTAGTCCCAATCCAAGGAGATAGAGGGTGAGTGTTTTCAGAAACTAGAAAGTAATACATCACTTGACATGACAGCTGTTAGATTAGTGTCCTGTGAGGGGGGCAGTGTGAACCATCATCCAAAAAGTGATCATCTTGGGGAAACTGAGAAAATTCAGTTTATGAGAAGAGCTGAAAAACAGTCACTGGCCAGTGGACTGGATCTAAACACAGACTTTTTAAATATAATTTTTTTGTTTATATATTTTTGGTTGTGCTTGGTCTTCATTGCTGCTCTGGCTTTTCTCTAGTTGCGGCAAGCAGGGCTACTCTGTAGCTGCAGTGCATAGGCTTCTTGTTACAGCGGCTTCTCTTGTTGTGTAGCACAAGTTCTACGGTACGGGCTCAACAGCTGTGGTGCGGGGTTTCGTTGCTCTATAGCACGTGGGATCTTCCCAGAACATGGATCGAACCCATGTCTCCTGCACTGAGCAGGCAGTCTTCACTGCTGAGCCACCAGGGTAGCCCTGTGCCACAGACCTTTGTGTTCATTGCTCTTAAGTACAGGACGAGACTGTCGTCTCTGTGAGGCATAGACTATTGTTTGTATAATTTTTAAGGTTAATAAGCTAATGGATTTTTGGCTGCGTTGGGTATTGGTAGCTGCACACAGGCTTTCTTTAGCTGTAGTGTGCGGCCTTCTCATTGACATGGTCTCTCTCGTTGGAGAGCACAGGTTCTGGTTGCCCCGGGGCATGTGGAATCTTCCTGGACCAGGGATCAAACCTGTGCCCCCTGCATTGGTAGGCAGTTTTGAAACCACTGGATGACCAGGGAAGTCTGGCAAAGACAGTTCTTGATATACATTTTCCATGATCCTGAGTGAAACACTTAACAAGGAACAAAGTAAACATTTGTCTGATTGGCTGATCGTAATGGTGGTCTACTGTTGTCTCTCTTTCGAAACAAGATGGGAGGAAGAGGGGATGCTGTGAAGAACACTGGCTTTGGAGTCAGGGGTAAACAAGAATTCCAGAGTTGCCACTTATACTCCACCTGTGTTGGATGAATGTGAGGAAGACCTTTCCCTTCTAACATCCAGAGAGCTACCAAGACAAATGCTAAGGATGGTCACCTAGTCCCAATCCAAGGAGATAGAGGGTGAGTGTTTTCAGAAACTAGAAAGTAATACATCACTTGACATGACAGCTGTTAGATTAGTGTCCTGTGAGGGGGGCAGTGTGAACCATCATCCAAAAAGTGATCATCTTGGGGAAACTGAGAAAATTCAGTTTATGAGAAGAGCTGAAAAACAGTCACTGGCCAGTGGTGATCTGCCAAGGACTCTACCAAAGAAGGCTTGCCCAGGCAGTCAGCTCCTAAACCATACTCACTCAGTTCCTACACTGTTAAGTTTTGTTTTGTTTTGTTTTGTTTTTTGGCTACACACTTCTGCTTGGCAAATCACCTGTCTCAACTCTGGTCACACCAGAGTGGCCATATATTGCAGTAGCCTCAGATTGAATCATGACACTCTTATTTACTAAATCACCCTGAGAAAAGAGTCAAAGCTTCTGTGCCTGTTTCCTTGTATGAAATAAGATGCTAACTGCATCGACTTCACAAGGATGTCATGAGATGCTAGTATACATGAAACACTTCCCGTGTGTATGTGCTCAATATATAATAATTATGAAAAGATCAAGTTCTAGGTAGGGTGATGATGAAAATTAATTCAGTCCCACACTGCTGACTCATTCTGGCAAAATATGACGAATAATTTAAAGAATTTGTTGACATTTTAAAAATATTTTGTAAAAATTTGTTGACGTTTTGTTTTATTAGCAAATTCCCTGAGAGGAGAAGACACTGCTTTTTGGCTCTCTAGTCTGATGTTTTTGTGACTTCAAATTTTCAGAATATAAAAATTGTGCCACATATAATGTCTATAAAATAATGGGTGAAATTACATAGTTAAAGAATAATGATAAAATGATGTGTATATTCACTACGTAGGCCAAGAAACAGAATATTTCCACCTAGGAACTCTCTTATTATTCCCAAAGTGAACATTGTGAATTTTAATTAATGTATTAATTGCCCCTGTCATCTTTATATTTTTGATCACATGTGAATATATCCTTGAATAGCATTTTATTGGGCTGGCCAAAAAATTCATTCAGGCTTATTGCACCCTCTTACAGAAAAACCTGAAAGAATATTTTGGCCAACATAATACTTACTTTTGAAATTTTCTGAACTTAGGTAGAATCATAGTGATTACATTCTTCTAAGATTTGCCTCTTTCACTAGACATTGTGCTTGTGAGTCATTCATGTGTACACAGCTGTAGTCCAATTTTGCTTCTATATTCATAAATTGATCTATAATGTTCTTTTATTGTATTGTCTATTGTGTTTTGAAATCAAGACTATAGCTTCCTTTTTAAAATGAGCTGAAAACGTTTTGTTATTTCTCTCATTTCTAGAAAAGCTTTTACAAAACAAGAATTAGCAGCTCTTCAAATGTTTAGTAAATTCACCAGTAAGGACACATTTGACCCGTTTGTTTAGTTTTTCTGGAGAGGTTTATCTGTCATTTTAATTTCTTTAACCTTAACATTTGTTCCAGTTCTTATGTCAACTTTTAAATTTAATAGAATTTTAAGTGTTTTGTGTTTATTTGAGATTTTTCTAATTTATTAAATATGGTTTTTGTAATTCTTCACTGTTTTGTAGGTACTCTCATGTCTTCAAGATTGCAATGAATAGCTTTTTCAGTTGTTCTTGAAAAAGGGATGACTGGGGTTCCCTACTCCATCAGTATCAAAATTAGATGCTTCATCTTTTTTGAATCTGCTTACTCTCCATTCACAGACTTCCCAGGTGGTTCAGTGGTAAAGAATCTGCCTGCTAATTCAGGAGACTGGGGTTCAATCCCTGGGTTGGGAAGATCCCTTGGAGAAGGATATGGCAATCCACTCCAGTATTCTTGCCTGGGAAATCCCATGGACAGAGGAGCCTGGTAGGCTACAGTCCATGGGGTCACAAAAGAGGTAGACATGACTGAGCAACTAAACAACAACTCTTGATTCATGCTTTAAAGTTTTATTTCTTCCTAGAAACATTAAACTTACTGGTTTTCTGTGTTGAATAATTCCAACACTTGAAAATTCCATGGATCTGACTCTGCCATGACGATTCATGGTACCTTATTATCTTCTGTGATTACTGTTATTGACATTATTATTGTTTTTCTGTAGATTATGCTCTTTTCTTTGCATTCTCAATGAAAATTCTTGAGGCCTGGGATGAAGGTAAATTCCTCCAGAAAAAAAAAAAAAAGCTTTTACTTCTGTCTGGCATTTGGAGGAAATTAATCAAAAGTCACTTTATAGTTTAAATTAAAAATAAATAGTTTTTAAAATTTTGGCCATACGGGCTTCCCTGGTGGTCCAGTGCATAGAGAGTCTACCTTGCAGTGCAAGGGGCACCAGACCCGTCCCTGGCCCAGGAAGATCCCGTGTGCCACGGACTGGCTGGACCATTGTGTCCAGTTGTGAGTCAGTGCTCTGCAGTAGGAGGGCCCACTGCTGTGGGAGGCCCACGCAGACCAAAGAATAAAAGATTGACAAAAAAAATTTTTTTTGGCCATGCCTATGGCGTGTAGAATCTTAGTTCCCTGACCAGAGATCGAACCTGTGTCCCCAGCATTGGAAGCACAGACTCTTAACCACCAGACTACCAAAGAAGTGCCAAGAGCCACTTTAAATGAAAGGATTGGCTTGAGATAATTTTGGCTTACCCAAAAAGTAAGAAGTTTGAACTATAAACTTGCAAAAGGGTTGGCTGGTGGTAATAAATTTTCAGAGGAAAATTTTTTCCCCTTCATTCATCACTAAAGTTTAATAGCTAAATTTTTACAGTCCCAAGGAGGGCAGGAGTATTCATTTATAGTTCATCCTAATACTGAGGTCTGTAGAGGTCTCTGGTTCCTGGCTTTAGAAAGGAAAACTCACGTTAGACTTTACATCTTGAACCTTGATTTGTCCTTTGTGCCCCTAGTCCTTCTGGGCCACGAAAACTGAGCTTACCAGGAGAGACAAATTCAGCAAATGTTCTCAAGGAGAAAACTCAGAGCTCGTTGTAACTCAGTTCCTGACTTTATTCGAACTTGGTCTGAATATTTCCAACACTTGAAAATTCCATGGATCTGACTCTGCCATGACGATTCATGGTACCTTATTATCTTCTGTGATTACTGTTATTGACATTATTATTGTTTTTCTGTAGATTATGCTCTTTTCTTTGCATTCTCAATGAAAATTCTTGAGGCCTGGGATGAAGGTAAATTCCTCCAGAAAAAAAAAAAAAAGCTTTTACTTCTGTCTGGCATTTGGAGGAAATTAATCAAAAGTCACTTTATAGTTTAAATTAAAAATAAATAGTTTTTAAAATTTTGGCCATACGGGCTTCCCTGGTGGTCCAGTGCATAGAGAGTCTACCTTGCAGTGCAAGGGGCACCAGACCCGTCCCTGGCCCAGGAAGATCCCGTGTGCCACGGACTGGCTGGACCATTGTGTCCAGTTGTGAGTCAGTGCTCTGCAGTAGGAGGGCCCACTGCTGTGGGAGGCCCACGCAGACCAAAGAATAAAAGATTGACAAAAAAAATTTTTTTTGGCCATGCCTATGGCGTGTAGAATCTTAGTTCCCTGACCAGAGATCGAACCTGTGTCCCCAGCATTGGAAGCACAGACTCTTAACCACCAGACTACCAAAGAAGTGCCAAGAGCCACTTTAAATGAAAGGATTGGCTTGAGATAATTTTGGCTTCCCCAAAAAAGTAAGAAGTTTGAACTATAAACTTGCAAAAGGGTTGGCTGGTGGTAATAAATTTTCAGAGGAAAATTTTTTCCCCTTCATTCATCACTAAAGTTTAATAGCTAAATTTTTACAGTCCCAAGGAGGGCAGGAGTATTCATTTATAGTTCATCCTAATACTGAGGTCTGTAGAGGTCTCTGGTTCCTGGCTTTAGAAAGGAAAACTCACGTTAGACTTTACATCTTGAACCTTGATTTGTCCTTTGTGCCCCTAGTCCTTCTGGGCCACGAAAACTGAGCTTACCAGGAGAGACAAATTCAGCAAATGTTCTCAAGGAGAAAACTCAGAGCTCGTTGTAATGCTCAGAGTTCCTGACTTTATTCAGAACTTGGTCTGAATATTTCCAACTTTCTTGCCAGCATATATATGTGTGTGTGTATATATACATATATATGTATAGATACATATGTATAAATACGTATATATATATATATATATATATATATATATACACAAACATACAAGATATTTTTAAAAATTATATATTTTTGGTTACCTAGGTTTTCATTGATGCGTGCAGGCTTTCTTTAGCTGTGCAGAGTGGAGGCCACCCTTCATTATGATACACAAGCTTCTCATGGTGATTTCTTGTTAGTCACATGGGCTTCAGTAGCTGCAGCACTCGGGCTCAGTAGTTGCAGTCACAGGCTCTAGAGCTTGAGCTTGGTACTTTCGGGCTTTAGTTGCCCGTGACGTGCGGAATCTTCTGGATTGAACCCATGCCCTCTGCGTTGGCAGGTGAATTCTCATCCACTGGACCACCGAGAAGTCCCTATGAGACCATTTTTAAGGAAATATTTCATCCAACATTTTTTGTTGCTTTCAGCAGGAGGGTCTAAGCCACTGATAGTATTGTTCTTTGTTTCTGTTATTAAAAAGATCACATTATACCAGCACACGGTTTAATAACCTGCTTCTTAATATTCATAATATATAAATATTTATATCACCTAAGGTATATGTGTCTGCAATCATTAATTATTTTTTCATTCAACAAGTATTTCCTGAGGCCCTAATATCTATGAGACATTTTTTGGCCCTAACGATATAACAATGAAAAAGACACGGTTCCTACATGTATAAAATTTAAATACTAGGGGAGGGGAAATACTAAACCTATTATTATACAGGAAACTATATAATCACAAGCTTTCTTTTTGGGGGTGGGGGGGAGCACTTCTATTGGTCTTTCATTTATCTATTTTCTTTGTTCTTCGGCCCGCGTGGGCCTCCCATCGCGGTGGCCTCTGTCGTCGCAGAGCACCGGCTCTGGGCGCATGTGCTCCAGAGCTCCGGCTCGGTAATTGGACACATTGGTCCAGCCGCTCCGCCGCACGTGGGATCTTCCCAGGCCAGGGATGGAACCGGCGCCCCTTGCACTGCAAGGCGGTGTCCTTACACACTGGACCACCAGGGAAGCCCCAAAAGCTTTCTTATCAAGAAAAAATAAAAGGATCTTTTGAAAGAGACACTCAGTTTAGACTGAGAAGTCAGGGAAGGCTATACTGAACAATAGACATTTGAAACGAAAACATGAACAGGAATTAGCCAGGTCAAGAGGGAGAAGAACTATCAGGAAGAAGGAACAGCAGGCATGAAGGCCCTGAGACAAGAGGGAGCACATCATGTTTTGAAGATGAAATCAAGCAAGAGAAGCTGTAGTAGAGATCAAAGTGGGAGAGAGTGAGACTCAGCTGGAGAAATAGGCTGGGGCCAGATCATGACACGGTCTTCTAGGCTCTATTAGTCAGCTCTGGCTGCCACAAGAGACTGTGCAGCTTAAACAACAGAAATTTATTTTCTCATAGTTCTACAGGGTGGAAGTCCAAGACTAGAGTGCCAGCATGGGCAGGTGCTGGTGTAAGTTCTCTTGCTGGCTTGCAGATGGCCACCTTATTGCTGTATCCTCACATATTGGGAAGAGAGCTGTGGTATCTCTTCCTCTTTTTAGAAAGAGCCGTGATACTATCAGATCTCCACCCTTAATCTTAATTATCTCCTTAAAGATGCAATCTCCAATACACTCTGCGGGAGGTTAGAGCTTCAGTATATGACTTTGGGGGAAGGGACACAGTTCAGCTCATTGCGTATGCCACGGATTTTCATTTCATTTTAAGTCTGATAAGAAGCCATTGAAGAGTTTTGTGCCAGGAAATGACATAATTGGTTTATGTCTTGAAAGAATCCATGTGATTCTACAATAGAAGATAGAAGATGAGAGACCAGTTAGGAGATTACTCTAATAACCAAGGTAAAATATGGCAGCTGGGGCCTCTTTTTTTTTTGAGCTTGACATGTAACTTTTTAATTTTGTGATAAAAATGTTTCCATGTAAATTTCATCTTAACTACTTTTAGAATGAAACTTTGAACAGCTGGGGCCTCTTTGGTGTCCGTGATGAGCAGAGAGAATTCAACACATTCTAGTACAAATTTTGGAATAATCATTACCACTGTTTAGTGATTGTTTGGATGTAACAAAGACCTGAGTGCCAGGGAGGTGTCTAGAATTATGGCATGGGCAATGACTGGATGGTGGCATAATTTATTGAGGCAAGGAATCTTAAAACTGCAGGAAGAAAAACATTAAGATTTGGAGCAGGAAGACGATAAATATAAGCCTGTTTTGAAATGATGAGTTTGAGATGTCTATCAGACGTCTAAGTGAGATGTCAGGTAAGATATATATATATATATATATATTTGGATCAGAGATTTAGCAGATAGATCTAGGATAATGAGTCAAATCTGGACATCATCAGCTGGTACTTAAGTCATAGGTGCGGATGAGATTAGACAGGTAGAGAGAACAGAACCGTGGTGGCTCAGTGGTACAGAATCCACCTGCCAGTGCAGAAGATATGGGTTTGATCCTTGGTCTGGGAAGATCCCACCTGAGTTGGGGCAACTAAGTCCATGCACCACAACTACTGGCCCTGTGCTCTAAAGTCTGGGAACCACAGCCACGGAGCTTGCAAGCCCTAAAGCTTGTGCCCTGCAACAAGAGAAGTCACTGCAACAAGAAGCCTGTGCACCACTAAAGTAGCCCCTGCTCTCAGCAAGTAGAGAAAATCCTGAGTAGCAGAGAAGAGTATCACCAAACATAAAAAAATATATAATAATAATAAACAAGAAAGGCACCTAAAACTAAGCTTTGAAGAACATAATTTACACATCAGCACTTTATGATGAAAAATTTTAAACATACAGAATTACACTGTGAGCATCTGTATACCCATCACCAAGATTCTATAGTAAAATTAGCATTTTACTGTATTTGTTTTATCCCATCTCCATGTATCTCTCTAGTCTTCTCTTCATCTATCAAACATCTTATTTTCTGATGCACTTCAAAGCAAGCTGCAGATATCAGTAACTTTCACCTTTGAACACTATAGCATGAACAGTAACTAGTGTTCAATATTATTTATGAGTTTTTATTAAAGTGGAAATTTATGTATAATGAAATGTGGGCTTCCCTGGTGGCTCAGATGGTACAGAATCCACCTGAAATGTGGGAAACCTGGGTTGGGAAGATCCCTTGGAGGAGGGCATGGTAATCCACTCCAGTATTCCTGCCGGGAGAATTCCCACGGATGGAGAAGCCTGGCAGGCTGCACTCCATAGGGTTACAAAGAGTCAGACATGACTGAGTGACTAAGCACACACAGCACATAAGGAAATGTGCCAGTCTTAAATGTGCTATTTGATGAATTTTAACAAATGCATACTTGTCTATTTAATGCAAATTCCTACCAATATATACACATCATGATGAACCCAGAAGATACCTTTAAGTCCCCTTTCCAGTCAATATCTGCCCTCTCTCCCATAGAGGCAACCACAGTTCTGATATTTTTCCACCAAAGATTGCTTATTCTAGAACTTCATATAAATGGAGTCATACAGTATATGCTGTTTCTTATATGTAAGGTTTCTACTCAGCAAAATATTTTTAAGACTCATTCATATGACTGCATGTATAGTTAGCCCCTGCCCCCAGTGCAGAAGATATGGGTTTGATCCTTGGTCTGGGAAGATCCCACCTGAGTTGGGGCAACTAAGTCCATGCACCACAACTACTGGCCCTGTGCTCTAAAGTCTGGGAACCACAGCCACGGAGCTTGCAAGCCCTAAAGCTTGTGCCCTGCAACAAGAGAAGTCACTGCAACAAGAAGCCTGTGCACCACTAAAGTAGCCCCTGCTCTCAGCAAGTAGAGAAAATCCTGAGTAGCAGAGAAGAGTATCACCAAACATAAAAAAATATATAATAATAATAAACAAGAAAGGCACCTAAAACTAAGCTTTGAAGAACATAATTTACACATCAGCACTTTATGATGAAAAATTTTAAACATACAGAATTACACTGTGAGCATCTGTATACCCATCACCAAGATTCTATAGTAAAATTAGCATTTTACTGTATTTGTTTTATCCCATCTCCATGTATCTCTCTAGTCTTCTCTTCATCTATCAAACATCTTATTTTCTGATGCACTTCAAAGCAAGCTGCAGATATCAGTAACTTTCACCTTTGAACACTATAGCATGAACAGTAACTAGTGTTCAATATTATTTATGAGTTTTTATTAAAGTGGAAATTTATGTATAATGAAATGTGGGCTTCCCTGGTGGCTCAGATGGTACAGAATCCACCTGAAATGTGGGAAACCTGGGTTGGGAAGATCCCTTGGAGGAGGGCATGGTAATCCACTCCAGTATTCCTGCCGGGAGAATTCCCACGGATGGAGAAGCCTGGCAGGCTGCACTCCATAGGGTTACAAAGAGTCAGACATGACTGAGTGACTAAGCACACACAGCACATAAGGAAATGTGCCAGTCTTAAATGTGCTATTTGATGAATTTTAACAAATGCATACTTGTCTATTTAATGCAAATTCCTACCAATATATACACATCATGATGAACCCAGAAGATACCTTTAAGTCCCCTTTCCAGTCAATATCTGCCCTCTCTCCCATAGAGGCAACCACAGTTCTGATATTTTTCCACCAAAGATTGCTTATTCTAGAACTTCATATAAATGGAGTCATACAGTATATGCTGTTTCTTATATGTAAGGTTTCTACTCAGCAAAATATTTTTAAGACTCATTCATATGACTGCATGTATAGTTAGCTTGTCTTTTTTCTTGCTGAGTATTATTATGTTGTATAGCTACACCATTGTTAAGCTTTTCTTCTATTAATAGACAATAAAATGCTGTTTCTCATGTGATGTCGTTATAAATGAAGATGCTATGAACATTAATGTATAAATCTTTGTGGACATATGTTTTCATTTCTCTTGAGTAAATAGCTTCTATCCATCAGAAGATACTGCTGATAAGGTTCAGAAGGTTGATAGATGGTTTGTTTTGTTTGGGTGTTGTGTGTGTGTGATAGAATTTTTTTTTTTTTTTAAGATTTATTTATTTATTTTTTGGGCTGGGGTCGGGTTGGGGAGGGAGGGGAGTGGGCGGGCCACTTCTATTGGTCTTTCATTTTCTCTATTTTCATCCGTCTTTGTTCTTTGGCTCCAGTGGGTCTCCCATTGCGGTGGTGTCAGTCGTCGCAGAGCGTCAGCTCTGGGCGCATGCGCTCCAGAGCTCCGGCTCGGTAATTGGACACATGGGTCCAGCCGCTCCGCGGCACGTGGGATCTTCCCAGGCCAGGGATCGAACTGGCGCCCCTTGCACTGCAAGGCGGTGTCCTTACCCACTGGACCACCAGGGGAAGCCCTAGAATTTTTATTTTACACATTAGCATCACAGCAGGACAGTCCATCCAATTCACCCAAGGTATCATCCTCACCTGAACCCAGTTTACACAGATTCTCTTCCAGAATCCTTTGTGTTAAATATATATATCAATACAGAAAACTCCTTCTGCATATCAGTCTCATCTGAGAAGCAAAATGATGCTTATAGACTTATAATCCTTCCTCTCAATGAAATTTGTTTCTGGATTAAATTATGTCTGAATTCTTCTTTTTAAAGATTTATTTATTTATTTATTTTTGGGCGGGGGTCGGGTTGGGGAGGGAGGGGAGTGGGCAGGCCACTTTTATTGGTCTTTCATTTCTCTGTTTTCATCCGTCTTTGTTCCTTGGCTCCTGAGGGCCTCCCATCGCGGCGGCGTCTGCTGTCGCAGAGCACCGGCTCTGGGCGCATGCGCTCCAGAGCTCCGGCTCGGCGACTGGACACATCAGTCCAGCCGCTCCGCGGCACGTGTGATCTTCCCAGGCCAGGGATCGAACCGGCGCTCCCTGCTCTGCAAGGCGGTGTCCTCACCCACTGGACCACCAGGGGAAGCCCTGTCTGAATTCTTTTGAGGGCACATGATTGAGAAATCCAATTTGCAATCCACAAAAGCTGCTCAAGGAGTCAAGATTCCTTGCATGGACAGGATTTTTGGACCCGTCTATGAGAGTCTTTTTAAAATTAACTTTGCAAATTGTGATTAAAACAAAATACAAATTAATTTACCACCCTAACAATTTTTAAGTGTTGGTGGTGTTAACCATATTCACATTGTTGTGTAACAGATCTCTAGAACTTTTTCAGAGCAAAACTGAAACTCTGTATCCATTAAACAACTCCCAAATTTCCCCTCCCCCCTCCACTCTGTCGCAGTGGCAAGCACTGCTCCTCTCTAGGTTTCCATGAATTTGACCTACTCTAGAAAACCGTGGAGCCATGCAGTATTTGTCTTTTTGTGACTGGCTTATTTCACTTCACATAATAGTCTCAAAGTCCACCTATGTTGCAGCATGTCAGGATTTCCTTCTTTCTTAAGGCTAAATACTGTTCCATCTTGAGTATAAACCATGTTTCCTTTATCCAGTCATCAGTTCTTGAACACTGGATTGCTTCCATCCCTTGTCTAATGCGAATAAGACTACATTGAACATGGGTCCCTTTGAGAGCCTGCTTTCAATTCTTTTGAATATATACCTACAAGTGGAAGGGCTTTTTTAACCCAGTTTACACAGTTTTAATCCTTTGTGTTAAATATATATATCAATACAGAAAACTCCTTCTGCATATCAGTCTCATCTGAGAAGCAAAATGATGCTTATAGACTTATAATCCTTCCTCTCAATGAAATTTGTTTCTGGATTAAATTATGTCTGAATTCTTCTTTTTAAAGATTTATTTATTTATTTATTTTTGGGCGGGGGTCGGGTTGGGGAGGGAGGGGAGTGGGCAGGCCACTTTTATTGGTCTTTCATTTCTCTGTTTTCATCCGTCTTTGTTCCTTGGCTCCTGAGGGCCTCCCATCGCGGCGGCGTCTGCTGTCGCAGAGCACCGGCTCTGGGCGCATGCGCTCCAGAGCTCCGGCTCGGCGACTGGACACATCAGTCCAGCCGCTCCGCGGCACGTGTGATCTTCCCAGGCCAGGGATCGAACCGGCGCTCCCTGCTCTGCAAGGCGGTGTCCTCACCCACTGGACCACCAGGGGAAGCCCTGTCTGAATTCTTTTGAGGGCACATGATTGAGAAATCCAATTTGCAATCCACAAAAGCTGCTCAAGGAGTCAAGATTCCTTGCATGGACAGGATTTTTGGACCCGTCTATGAGAGTCTTTTTAAAATTAACTTTGCAAATTGTGATTAAAACAAAATACAAATTAATTTACCACCCTAACAATTTTTAAGTGTTGGTGGTGTTAACCATATTCACATTGTTGTGTAACAGATCTCTAGAACTTTTTCAGAGCAAAACTGAAACTCTGTATCCATTAAACAACTCCCAAATTTCCCCTCCCCCCTCCACTCTGTCGCAGTGGCAAGCACTGCTCCTCTCTAGGTTTCCATGAATTTGACCTACTCTAGAAAACCGTGGAGCCATGCAGTATTTGTCTTTTTGTGACTGGCTTATTTCACTTCACATAATAGTCTCAAAGTCCACCTATGTTGCAGCATGTCAGGATTTCCTTCTTTCTTAAGGCTAAATACTGTTCCATCTTGAGTATAAACCATGTTTCCTTTATCCAGTCATCAGTTCTTGAACACTGGATTGCTTCCATCCCTTGTCTAATGCGAATAAGACTACATTGAACATGGGTCCCTTTGAGAGCCTGCTTTCAATTCTTTTGAATATATACCTACAAGTGGGATAGCTGGATCATAAATGTTTTGTTTTTATAAGAAACTGCCAAACCTTTTTCCAAAGCATTTCACACTCTTATTAACAACATGTGAAAGAACTAGTTGCTCCATATCCTTGCAAACTTTGAGTTATAGTCAGTCTTAGAACACTAACGTTTAAAACTCTAATAAAAGTGGTGGCCCTATTAAAGGAGACTATGGAGTAATGGCGGAGAAGAACACGGCAACCCACTCCAGTATTTCTGCCTGGAGAATCAGTGGACAGAAAAGCCTACTCAGAAGTGATTTTGCACACATGCACATAGAGTAATGAATAAAGAGATGGGAGAAAAATCAGGTGTGACTTCATAAGGAGGCAAAGGAAGAGAAGGTTCAAGAAAGAACTGATCAAGATCTTCTCATCTACTCTTGCTCTTCCTCTAATACATCTTCCACTCTACAATTAGAGTAATTCTTCAACAAGCAAATCAACATATCCCTCCTTTGCTTTTCAGCCCTCACATTGCTATTAAAATATAGTTGGAGAGCTTCCCTGATGGTCTGGTGACTAAGACTCCACACTCCTAATGCAGGGGACCAGGGTTTGATCCCTGGTCAGGGAACTAGATCCCACATGCTACAACTAAGACATTGTGCAGCCAGATAAATAAAAATAATTTTTTTTAATGGAATTGCCAGGTTTAGTGAGCTGGATGTCCAGTTAGATTTAAATTTCATATAAATAACAGATCACTTTTTTCAATGTGTTTTCAATGTAATACTTGAAACATACTTATATTAAACTATTGCTTATCTAACATATAAATTTCAGGTATATATCTTAAATGTAAGCTTAGTTCCACATCCTACATTTTATCTATCAAATCCATCAAATTAAAGTTCAGGGAGACTTCCCTTGTGGTTCAATGGTTAAGAACCTGCTTTGCAGTACAGGGGACGTGCTTTGATCCCTGGTTGGAGAACTAAGATCCCACATGCTATGGGTCTCCTCAGCCTGTGCACCACAGTTACTGAGTCCATGTGCCACATAGAAAGATCCTGCATAGTGCAACTAAGACTTGAAGCAGCCAAACAAATACATAAGTATCAAAAAATAAAGTTCAAAACTCCTACTTGACCTCCAGCACCTACCTACCTACCTTTGCAGTATCTCCTTCGACAGACTCCTTCTGAAACTTTGTAGTTTCTCATGGTCAAACTGGATTTATGTTAGTTCCTTAAAAACACCATGCCGCTTCTGCCTCAGTGTATTTGCATATGCTGTTTTCTCTGGCCAAAACTTTTTGTACTCTCTGTCTAGTTAATTTCCACTCACCCTGCAGCTTTCAACTTACCTGTCATTTTTTTGAGGAAGCTTTCTCTCTTCATCTCAGGCTAGGTCAATACTCATTGTTAACTATGTCATTGGAAGGTAGTCTGACCTTCGCATGTGTGGTTATTTAATTATTCATATTTACTCTATCTTCCCTGCTAGATTATAAACTCCCAAGGAAGAGACTGCCTGTCTTGTTCACTGCTATATCACCGTTGTACAGTGATTAGAAAATATCAGGTTACCAAGTATTTGTTGTGATTACTTCTGATAAAATGGATGCAAGTTAATTTTGTTCATTGACTTTCATATCATCAGTGGAGAACATTTGATGCTCGGTTAGATGCTGCAGAAACAAGGTTACAAATCTCTGCAGAGAAGAGCCACAAACGAACATCTCAATTACAGAAGTGGAAATACTTTTGCATGAAATTTTAAAATAATTCTTTTTCCATGTAATTTTAGCAAATAGGGCTTTGCCCCAGATGAAATGCTTGATTAGAATGAACGCCTGTTAGCAAAAAGAATTCAAGAAAAAAATAAAAAAAAAAACACTTTGCACTTGTCATAATTTTTAGCTAAGAGAGATATTTATATGGAGATTTTTCCCTTGAGAAATCTATGCAATATTAGTTTTTAATATAGACACTAAACATTCTTGGCAGAATGAGGAAAACAATCACATCAAAAGCTTGAGAAGGGTGCTTATTATTGAGTATAATCAATGAGCTGAGTAACAGAAGGAAACATGCAATTTAGGCTGTCTCCACTTCAGTTTGAGTGAAATGGATACAGATGTTAAGTTTTGAGACTGTTTTGACTAGGGTCATAAAATCAGGGCCCAGAGAAAGAAAGAAAAAAGAAAAACACGGATAATTCCTTTAAAGTGAGTATCTGTCAACTATATGAGAAATGGGAAACAGCTTATTTCTGTGGACACTTGACTGCTGCACCTTTCTTTTGTTAAACTATCTTGGTGGCTAACTTAAGCAGAAAGGCAATAAAATGGTCAACTACTCATTGTTAATGCTGTTTTCTCTGGCCAAAACTTTTTGTACTCTCTGTCTAGTTAATTTCCACTCACCCTGCAGCTTTCAACTTACCTGTCATTTTTTTGAGGAAGCTTTCTCTCTTCATCTCAGGCTAGGTCAATACTCATTGTTAACTATGTCATTGGAAGGTAGTCTGACCTTCGCATGTGTGGTTATTTAATTATTCATATTTACTCTATCTTCCCTGCTAGATTATAAACTCCCAAGGAAGAGACTGCCTGTCTTGTTCACTGCTATATCACCGTTGTACAGTGATTAGAAAATATCAGGTTACCAAGTATTTGTTGTGATTACTTCTGATAAAATGGATGCAAGTTAATTTTGTTCATTGACTTTCATATCATCAGTGGAGAACATTTGATGCTCGGTTAGATGCTGCAGAAACAAGGTTACAAATCTCTGCAGAGAAGAGCCACAAACGAACATCTCAATTACAGAAGTGGAAATACTTTTGCATGAAATTTTAAAATAATTCTTTTTCCATGTAATTTTAGCAAATAGGGCTTTGCCCCAGATGAAATGCTTGATTAGAATGAACGCCTGTTAGCAAAAAGAATTCAAGAAAAAAATAAAAAAAAAAACACTTTGCACTTGTCATAATTTTTAGCTAAGAGAGATATTTATATGGAGATTTTTCCCTTGAGAAATCTATGCAATATTAGTTTTTAATATAGACACTAAACATTCTTGGCAGAATGAGGAAAACAATCACATCAAAAGCTTGAGAAGGGTGCTTATTATTGAGTATAATCAATGAGCTGAGTAACAGAAGGAAACATGCAATTTAGGCTGTCTCCACTTCAGTTTGAGTGAAATGGATACAGATGTTAAGTTTTGAGACTGTTTTGACTAGGGTCATAAAATCAGGGCCCAGAGAAAGAAAGAAAAAAGAAAAACACGGATAATTCCTTTAAAGTGAGTATCTGTCAACTATATGAGAAATGGGAAACAGCTTATTTCTGTGGACACTTGACTGCTGCACCTTTGCCTTATTATGTTAAACTATCTTGGTGGCTAACTTAAGCAGAAAGGCAATTTTCTGGAAGAACACTGAGTGGCTCATCCTTTTGATGCTAAGGAAAGGAACTGAGGGAAGAGGGAAGCCAGATGGCCAGAACCAGAGCTAAAGTCAGTCCTGAAATGGCCTGGTAAGGGTACTGCTGCCCTGACCAGTGGTATGCTGGACCCCACCCCAGTGATCGCTGCCATTGTCCTATCAGACTCTGGATAGCACAGGTGTCAGTGGGATGAATTCTCCTTAACTTCTGTGTAACTCAGTCCAGATTCAAAGTCCCAAGTAAGAACATTCATTCTACCAAGCTTAGATCATTTTCTCTCACCCTAGGATGCCCGCAGGGTGGAGGGTGAGGCGGTGGCAGGTGGAGAGCAGAAGGTCAATATCTGAACTTTTTGACTGTACGGAGAGAAAAGATTCTGCCACCCACAGACATTCCCAAATGGAAAATTCCCAAGGAGTATAAGATGGGAAGTATAAGATGATGAACAGCCATAAAATTATAAATGTCCATTATATATGTCCATCTTTCACAGGTATGAGGAGATGTAAGAGAATCTTACTCAGGCTTCCCTGATAACTCAGTGGTAAAGAGTTCGCCTGACAATGCAGGAGACATGGGTTCAATCCCTGATCCAGGAAGATCCCAAATGCTGTGGCGAAACTAAGCCTCTGAGCCACAACTATTGAGCCTGTGCTTAAGAGCCTTGGAGCCGCAACTATGGAGCCCATGTGTCGCAACTACTGAAATCCGTGTGCCCTAGAGTCGGAGTTCCACAACAAGAGAAGACACCACAACAAGAAGCCTGCTCACCTCAACTAGAGAGCAGCCACCACCCCCTGCAACTAGAGAAGAGCCTGAGGCAGCTGTGAAAACCCAGAATAGCCAAAAATAGATAAATTTTGAAAAAAAAAAGAAGAGAATCTTGCTCTATCCAGCAGCTACGAAAGCATCATTAATGCAATCATAGGCAGGAGGTTGGGGGCTTCCCAGGTGGTTCAGTAGTAAAAAGAATCCACTTGCCCATGCAGGAGGTGCAGGAGATGCAGGTTTGATCCCTGAGGCAGGAAGATCCCCTGGAGGAAGAAATGACAACCCACTCCAGTATTTTTGCCCAGAGAGTCCTATGAACAGAGGAGTCTGGTGGGCTCCTGACCATAGGGTCACAGAGTCACACACAACCGAGTGACTGAGCATGCACGAGGTAGTAGGTTACTAAATCACCAATAATTGATTTAAACATATCCATAGATACATGTACACAGAAGTACACAAATTGATCCATTAAGGTGTTGTTGTTGTTGTTGTTGTTGTTGTTTTAAATCTTCCAAGTTTACTATTCCTATTAAGAGAAGGAAACCTTGTTCTTTTTTTCCAGGTCAAATGAAGAGAATGGTCACAGGTGTTATCAAACAACAGCTAAGTCATAGCACCTAGCCTCAGAGGATGAATTTGACAATACTGTATTTTCAGAAACTGACATTGAGAGAAGGTAAATTCAGTCATGTGGACAGTCATGAAGGTTCAAGGATTCCTTTAAAAAGATCCTCCCTTACACAGTCTCATGCTGAAAAGGAAGATCTTATCTGGGGCATTGTTCTCCTCTTCACATTGGTTCCTGAATGAGTCCTTGTGTTCCTTTGGTTTTACTTACTATTTATAAACCACAAGTATTAGGAAAATCTGCCCACCTCTGAACTCAGTTTCCCATTTAGTCTTGTCGAGCCATCTGTTTACATGACAATTACTCACATGAGATGACTTGCAAATATTATGTCTGCACTGTTGTTTCGGATTATGAATTCCTTGAAAAACCAGAAGCTCTATCTGCTTAATTAATTGTGTTTAATACCAAGTATTGGTTATTACATGTAAGGTTTAAAAAAAAAAAAAAAAAAAAAAACTGTTGCTGGACATTATAATACCTTCCCTGGCTAGAGCAAATAAAATCTCTCTGCAGAAAAAACAGGTATGACAAACCACAGGATGGGAGCCAAATTCAGCCCCCTATCATCTCTTTATGTCTGTTTTAGTAAACAAAGCTGTATTGGAACCTAGCCATGCTCATTAGTTTACATATTGTCTGGAGCTGTTCTCAGGCTACAATGACAGAGTTGAGTAGTTCTGACAGAGACCAGATAGCTTGTAAAGCCTAAAATATTTACTATCTGGCCATTGACTTTAAAAATCTTGCTGACCACTGATCTAACTCAGCGACTCTCATCTCAGATAATAGGATGGGATCTTCTATAAGATCCAAAAATCCCTGGTCCCCACCAATACCCCAAATCAAAATCTCTGGAGAACTGGAGATACACAGGTTTGAAAGGTTCAGACAAAATTGAGACTCACCAGTCTAACATGCGTATGCTTAGTTCACTTCAGTCATGTTTGATTCTTTGTGACCCCTTGGACCTCAGCTCACCAGGACCTCCTCTGTCCATGGGATTCTCCAGGCAAGAATACTGGAGTGGGCTGCCATGTCCTCCTCTAGGGGGCCATGCCAGCCCAGGGTTCGCACCTCCATCTGCTGCATTGCAGGCAGATGCTTCACTGCTGAACCACTGCAGAAGGTCTCTACTATAATATACAGTACCTAGTAAAATTTTGGTTTCCCATGTGGCTCAGTGGTAAAAAAAAAAAAAAAAAAAAAAAAAAAATCTGCCTGCCAATGCAGGAGACGCAGGTTTGGTCCTTGGACCGGGATGATCCCCTGGAAGAGGAAATGGCAACCGACTCTAGTAGTCTTGCCAGGGAAATCCCACGGACAGAGGAGCCTGGAGGGCTACAGACCATGGGTCGCAAAGAGCTGAACACAACTAAGCGACTGAGCACACACAAGAACAGTATAATTTTCATAATTTTCATTCACTGAGTGTGTACTATTAACAGATGTCAGGCATTGCACTAGATCTTTGACATGTATTTTCTCATTTATCATCCTTATTTTATAGTAAAAGAAAGAAAGCATTCTAAGGTTAACTGGTACAAGTTGACACAGTTAGTGAGGAGTGGAAGAACTGTTTGCACTAGGTCTTTCTACCTGTCCAAGGTGGACAATAGAAGAAAAATATCCAGGTGGAAAGAGATTCTGATTCGTATCCCCTGAGGCGTGCTTTTCCTCTGGGGGAGCTACGGTAGTTGCCATTACTGATGCTACACTGACTTGCATAAGAATGACTGGTCTAAGTATGGCTGTTGAACGCTCCTGTTAAAAGAAGGTAGCACATCTGAGAAAACACTGGAACATTCAAATAGGATGTTATTCAAACCTAGAGGATAACAAAAGGGAGACAAACTCATGGAGTAAAATGAGGCTGAAAGCTCACCTTCAGTGAGGAGTATACCATAGGGACATCTCCCTGTTTGGTTCATGAGCTGCCTCCTCAACTTGAATCCTTAACTTCTTAGAACATCATAATGAAGGGTAAAGACTCACCTAAGTCCAGATCCGAGAAGATAAGGCATGGAGCAAAAGGAAGTTTCCTCTCCATCTTGCTTAAAGCACACCTTTCGAATGCTGGTTTCCTGAATGATTTACACATCAATCTCCGGCTTTTTCTTAGCTGGTTGCTCATGACATGGTAAATCTAATAATGCCTAAAAAATATGGAACATACATTTTTTGCTGTCTGATATCACTTGGTTACAAAATGTATTAGACCTCAACATATCTATAATTGTTTATTTAGGCAGAGCTCTAAATGTTGTTCAAATCATTAGCCTGATAAAGTTTAATCCTTTCATAGTAATCTTTGGTCTAGACAATTCAAGTTCTGATATCTGTGTTCTGCTAACTCTCATTGTGATATGACTCAGATAATTTTGATAAACAGGCTTTAAAAATTCTAGTATCCTATTTATTGTGGCTAATTTATGCCACCCATGTGTTAGCTCCTCACTATACCCCACTAGGCTCTTCTGTCCATGGAATTCTCCAAGCAAGAATACTGGCATGAGTGAGCCATTCAGACATGTCCAGCTCTTTGTGACCCCATGGCCTTCTGCCAGTCTCCTCTGTCCAGAATAATGGAGTGGGTTGTCATTTCCTTCTTCAGGGAATCTTTGCGACCCAGAGATTGAAGCCAGGTTTCCTTCATTGCACGTAGATTCTTTACCTCCTGAGCCGCCAGGGAAGCCATACTCCTAGCAAAGCACTGATATTTTGTAATGCCAGGAGTAATTAGAAAAAGAAAACTTCAGATTTTTCTAGGTAGATTTAAAATTGTATTTTCACTAGGGTGCCTTTTGCTCATAAGTACAATACTCTAAAAATGAGCACTTATTCAATTTCGGGGTGAATTGTGTCCATCCATCTCTCCTGCTCCCACCCTGAAGTCACATGTTATACTCCTAATCCCTAGTACCTCGAAATGTGACTGGATCTGGAGCTGGGAGCTTTGAAGAGATAATTAAGGTAAAATAAGGACATATGTGTAGGCCTTAATCCAACATACCTGGTGTCTTACAGGGAGAAGATTAGTACACGGACAGACATGGTGTTGAAGACCACATGAAGACAGAGGGAGAAGACAGCTGTCTACAAGCAAAAGAAAGAGGCCTTGGAAGAAACCAAGTCCACCTACACCTTGATTTTGGACATCTAGCCTTCAGAATTTTGAGAAAATGTCTAAGTTATCCAATGTATGGTATTTGTGATGGCAGCCCTAGCAAACTAATACAATAATGAAAACCAACAATGTCCCAGTGAGTGTTGCCCAAGTGAAAAGTGGAGCAGCCTTCTCCTATGACACCGTTTAAAGTATTATGGTACCCAGACTGCATCTCTCTGGCACAAGTTGTCTGATGTCTCTTTCATAAAGAGGTGTTGCTCACTATCATCCTGGAATATGTCTTAAGAGGTCAGTTGAAGCTCAGATACTCTTTTTTTTATTATTTATTTATTCTTAATTCACAGAACGTAGGCCAGTTCAAAAGCAATTTCAGGCAGGACTCAGAAAACATCATTAGCTCTTTTGGAATCAAGTCTACAGGGACCCAGTTCCAGAAATTCCATAACTATCTTGGGCTACAGCTTCCATGATCATTTTGGATTGTTATCCTGAATCCAAGGCAACCTCTTAGGATGAGTTTGCAGCTACTGACTTGGGCCTGTTTTGGGACTGGACTTAGGTCAGAAATGATTGATTCCCTCCTATTTTCTTGGGACATCTGCCTCTACAGATTTATCTTAATGAATGCTGGCAAAAGGAACGTAGACTAGGGAAAAAGTAGACTATAGGGAATCAATATATAGGGAACCAGAAAGGTGGGAAGGAGAGGACTAAATTGGCCTTTCACACTTAACTTTACCTAAAGTAATTCAGAAAATCCAAATGACTCAGTTTCCAGTCAGTACCCTCTATTTTGTGCATGGATTCGTGTTTGAGGCTGTATTTTCACTAGGGTGCCTTTTGCTCATAAGTACAATACTCTAAAAATGAGCACTTATTCAATTTCGGGGTGAATTGTGTCCATCCATCTCTCCTGCTCCCACCCTGAAGTCACATGTTATACTCCTAATCCCTAGTACCTCGAAATGTGACTGGATCTGGAGCTGGGAGCTTTGAAGAGATAATTAAGGTAAAATAAGGACATATGTGTAGGCCTTAATCCAACATACCTGGTGTCTTACAGGGAGAAGATTAGTACACGGACAGACATGGTGTTGAAGACCACATGAAGACAGAGGGAGAAGACAGCTGTCTACAAGCAAAAGAAAGAGGCCTTGGAAGAAACCAAGTCCACCTACACCTTGATTTTGGACATCTAGCCTTCAGAATTTTGAGAAAATGTCTAAGTTATCCAATGTATGGTATTTGTGATGGCAGCCCTAGCAAACTAATACAATAATGAAAACCAACAATGTCCCAGTGAGTGTTGCCCAAGTGAAAAGTGGAGCAGCCTTCTCCTATGACACCGTTTAAAGTATTATGGTACCCAGACTGCATCTCTCTGGCACAAGTTGTCTGATGTCTCTTTCATAAAGAGGTGTTGCTCACTATCATCCTGGAATATGTCTTAAGAGGTCAGTTGAAGCTCAGATACTCTTTTTTTTATTATTTATTTATTCTTAATTCACAGAACGTAGGCCAGTTCAAAAGCAATTTCAGGCAGGACTCAGAAAACATCATTAGCTCTTTTGGAATCAAGTCTACAGGGACCCAGTTCCAGAAATTCCATAACTATCTTGGGCTACAGCTTCCATGATCATTTTGGATTGTTATCCTGAATCCAAGGCAACCTCTTAGGATGAGTTTGCAGCTACTGACTTGGGCCTGTTTTGGGACTGGACTTAGGTCAGAAATGATTGATTCCCTCCTATTTTCTTGGGACATCTGCCTCTACAGATTTATCTTAATGAATGCTGGCAAAAGGAACGTAGACTAGGGAAAAAGTAGACTATAGGGAATCAATATATAGGGAACCAGAAAGGTGGGAAGGAGAGGACTAAATTGGCCTTTCACACTTAACTTTACCTAAAGTAATTCAGAAAATCCAAATGACTCAGTTTCCAGTCAGTACCCTCTATTTTGTGCATGGATTCGTGTTTGAGGCTGTCATTCCCTATGCATATATAAATGATTTATACTGGAGAAGTGTCCAGGTCCTAGCTGTACTTTTTTTTTTTTTTTGGCCACTTCCATTGGTCTTTTTTTTCAAAAAAAAAAAAAAAAAAAGATTTATTTATTTATTTATCGTGGGTGGGGGTTGGGGAGGGAGGGGAGCAGGTGGACCACTTCTATTGGTCGTTCATTTGTCCATTTTCATCCATCTTTGTTCTTTGGCCCATGTGGGTCTCCCATCGCAGTGGCCTCTGTTATCGCAGAGCACCAGCTCTGGGCGCATGAGCTTCAGAGCTCCGGCTCGGTAGTTGGACACATCGGTCCAGCCGCTCTGCAGCACGTGGGATCTTCCCAGGCCAGGGATCGAACTGGTGCCCCTTGCACTACAAGGCGGTGTCCTTACCCACTGGACCACCAGAGAAGCCCCCATTGGTCTTTCATTTATGTATTTTCACCCACCTTTGTTCTTTGGCCTGTGTGGGCCTCCCATCGCAGCAGCCTCTCTAGCTGCAGAGCACCGGCTCTGGGCGCATGCGCTCCAGAGCACCAGCTCGGTAGTTGGACAAATCAGTCCAGCCGCTCCGTGGCACGTGGGACCTTCCCAGGCCAGGGATTGAACTGGCGCCCCTTGCACTGCAAGGAGGTGTCCTTACCCACTGGACCACCAGGGAAGCCCCTAGCTGTACTTTAAAGGAGCTAATCCAAACTCTATTCTCATATCCTCCAATGAACCCTCTATTGAAAGCTGATTGTACGTACATGCCTCTGCATACAGATCTGATGCACAGTATTGACATCTGTCAAAAGGTAGCTTTATGACATTAGAATGAGCCCGATTTCATGACTTTTAGGTTCAGAAATGATTGATTCCCTCCTATTTTCTTGGGACATCTGCCTCTACAGATTTATCTTAATGAATGCTGGCAAAAGGAACGTAGACTAGGGAAAAAGTAGACTATAGGGAATCAATATATAGGGAACCAGAAAGGTGGGAAGGAGAGGACTAAATTGGCCTTTCACACTTAACTTTACCTAAAGTAATTCAGAAAATCCAAATGACTCAGTTTCCAGTCAGTACCCTCTATTTTGTGCATGGATTCGTGTTTGAGGCTGTCATTCCCTATGCATATATAAATGATTTATACTGGAGAAGTGTCCAGGTCCTAGCTGTACTTTTTTTTTTTTTTTGGCCACTTCCATTGGTTTTTTTTTTTAAAAAAAAAAAAAAAAAAAGATTTATTTATTTATTTATCGTGGGTGGGGGTTGGGGAGGGAGGGGAGCAGGTGGACCACTTCTATTGGTCGTTCATTTGTCCATTTTCATCCATCTTTGTTCTTTGGCCCATGTGGGTCTCCCATCGCAGTGGCCTCTGTTATCGCAGAGCACCAGCTCTGGGCGCATGTGCTCCAGAGCTCCGGCTCGGTAGTTGGACACATCGGTCCAGCCGCTCTGCAGCACGTGGGATCTTCCCAGGCCAGGGATCGAACTGGTGCCCCTTGCACTACAAGGCGGTGTCCTTACCCACTGGACCACCAGAGAAGCCCCCATTGGTCTTTCATTTATGTATTTTCACCCACCTTTGTTCTTTGGCCTGTGTGGGCCTCCCATCGCAGCAGCCTCTCTAGCTGCAGAGCACCGGCTCTGGGCGCATGCGCTCCAGAGCACCAGCTCGGTAGTTGGACAAATCAGTCCAGCCGCTCCGTGGCACGTGGGACCTTCCCAGGCCAGGGATTGAACTGGCGCCCCTTGCACTGCAAGGAGGTGTCCTTACCCACTGGACCACCAGGGAAGCCCCTAGCTGTACTTTAAAGGAGCTAATCCAAACTCTATTCTCATATCCTCCAATGAACCCTCTATTGAAAGCTGATTGTACGTACATGCCTCTGCATACAGATCTGATGCACAGTATTGACATCTGTCAAAAGGTAGCTTTATGACATTAGAATGATGATTCTCACTAGTTTTTCCTTTTAACTTTCACAGAACTCTGTAGCTTTATGCAATAATCAACATGCTATTTTATACTCTGGTTTTCGGCATGTACGTCTCATTGCATTCCTCCTACTACATTATTACATCTCTTTAAGGCAGGGACACATGACTCATTTATCTATGCATTTTCTCCTCCTCTTCTAGTCCTTCCCACTCTCTAACCCTCCCCGCCTCAATAACACAGTGTTTATCTATAACAAAGAGTTGGGTACACATGCAATCAATCTAACTTATCTTAGTGTCTCTTTCAGCTGTTGTAGTGAGTTGGTATCTAAGGTCTTTTCTAGCCCCAATACGACAAGCAATGCTTTAAGTTGACCATTACACATTCCAGAGCAATTTTAAAGCATGTGGCAGCTAAAAATGTCATTTAGCATAAACTAAAAAGCACAGGCTATTCTAAATAAATAATCAAAGGAATAACATAATAGTATAGGCATATCAGAAAATACATTTAAAATGTTTATAATGCTATATTCTAACTGATTTGTGTGTGATGTAAAACACAGCACTAATATTTTTCTTAGGTTCATGCTAAGAGCAAAACTGTATTTGGTTACTTGTCATCTTTATTTGACTGATCAAGAAACTAAAGACTAAAATGACATATATCTAAAATAGATTTAAAAAAAATTTGTGTACTTACTATTCATCATGAACTGTTTTAAGCCCTTTACATGAAATGATGCATTTGATTTTCATAATATATCAGTGGTAGAGGCCAAGGCTGAGTCTAAATTTCTAGAATTAGATAATATAATATAAAATAAAACCAAAAATTGCTTAAATTGTGTTACAGCTACACCCTAGTGATTTCTAAGCACAAATGACTATGAGACACTTCTTTATCTTTAGTAATTCATTCTTATAAGGTACTTCTCCAGCACTACTTCACTGTATTTATATAAATCTGGAGGTGTCCTTACCCACTGGACCACCAGGGAAGCCCCTAGCTGTACTTTAAAGGAGCTAATCCAAACTCTATTCTCATATCCTCCAATGAACCCTCTATTGAAAGCTGATTGTACGTACATGCCTCTGCATACAGATCTGATGCACAGTATTGACATCTGTCAAAAGGTAGCTTTATGACATTAGAATGATGATTCTCACTAGTTTTTCCTTTTAACTTTCACAGAACTCTGTAGCTTTATGCAATAATCAACATGCTATTTTATACTCTGGTTTTCGGCATGTACGTCTCATTGCATTCCTCCTACTACATTATTACATCTCTTTAAGGCAGGGACACATGACTCATTTATCTATGCATTTTCTCCTCCTCTTCTAGTCCTTCCCACTCTCTAACCCTCCCCGCCTCAATAACACAGTGTTTATCTATAACAAAGAGTTGGGTACACATGCAATCAATCTAACTTATCTTAGTGTCTCTTTCAGCTGTTGTAGTGAGTTGGTATCTAAGGTCTTTTCTAGCCCCAATACGACAAGCAATGCTTTAAGTTGACCATTACACATTCCAGAGCAATTTTAAAGCATGTGGCAGCTAAAAATGTCATTTAGCATAAACTAAAAAGCACAGGCTATTCTAAATAAATAATCAAAGGAATAACATAATAGTATAGGCATATCAGAAAATACATTTAAAATGTTTATAATGCTATATTCTAACTGATTTGTGTGTGATGTAAAACACAGCACTAATATTTTTCTTAGGTTCATGCTAAGAGCAAAACTGTATTTGGTTACTTGTCATCTTTATTTGACTGATCAAGAAACTAAAGACTAAAATGACATATATCTAAAATAGATTTAAAAAAAATTTGTGTACTTACTATTCATCATGAACTGTTTTAAGCCCTTTACATGAAATGATGCATTTGATTTTCATAATATATCAGTGGTAGAGGCCAAGGCTGAGTCTAAATTTCTAGAATTAGATAATATAATATAAAATAAAACCAAAAATTGCTTAAATTGTGTTACAGCTACACCCTAGTGATTTCTAAGCACAAATGACTATGAGACACTTCTTTATCTTTAGTAATTCATTCTTATAAGGTACTTCTCCAGCACTACTTCACTGTATTTATATAAATCTAACTGGATGAAAACAAATTATACTATTTTAAGCATGTAGAAGCTTAAATATAATTTAAATTTCAACATAATTATTTAATCTTATTCAACATAATTATTTAATCTTATTCAACATAATTATTTAATCTTATTCCTATTAACTCTCAACACCCTAAAAAGCTGCATCAGGAAAAAATGAGCTACATTCACTAGCTAAACTTCTTACAGAGTTAATTTGGGAGTAAAATCCAGAATATATATATTTTTTTCACTGAATAACCATGTTATCGTTCTTCTAAATAGACTTAGTTTCAAGGGATAAATAATTTTCTGCACCTTATAAGTCTACCTTAACTGAGGAGTTCAAAGGATATGAATGACTTCTTGTAGATTCGTTTTTATTGTAAACACTCGTTTCCTTCAAAGCTGCTCTTCTCCTTTTTTTGCCAAATGATTGTTTAATCATATCATTAAAATGAATTTTGGGAAGCCCCTTCCTTTTAAATTTATTTTTAACTGAAAAAAGAAATTTAACTTAAAATTATATTTTTAAAGGGAATCTTGAAGGGGGTCTACCTGTTGAGGTGTAACTATAAATAGTTCAAAGAAATTTTATTATTTGGGTTGATTGTAACCAAAGTTGGCTTACTTGCTTCACCTAAACAGGGAAGTTGGCACATTTGCCTAGCAACAGCTGCTAAAACCTTCTGTTGTGGAAGGTTCCCTAGGAATGAGCAGGGAGGAGGAGGAAAAATTGGAGGAACAGATTAATCTGTTTTTCTCGGCAGGGGATGGAGGCCTGGCTGAGAAAGGAAAGGTTACCCAAGAGACAGCCTTTAGATTAGCACACACACACCTAATCCCTCCATGGTAGCTAGAAATTTGCTCTTTGCAGGACTGCAGTTATTATTTAGTGGGTTCAAGAGATGGTTACAGATGAAATGATGCATTTGATTTTCATAATATATCAGTGGTAGAGGCCAAGGCTGAGTCTAAATTTCTAGAATTAGATAATATAATATAAAATAAAACCAAAAATTGCTTAAATTGTGTTACAGCTACACCCTAGTGATTTCTAAGCACAAATGACTATGAGACACTTCTTTATCTTTAGTAATTCATTCTTATAAGGTACTTCTCCAGCACTACTTCACTGTATTTATATAAATCTAACTGGATGAAAACAAATTATACTATTTTAAGCATGTAGAAGCTTAAATATAATTTAAATTTCAACATAATTATTTAATCTTATTCAACATAATTATTTAATCTTATTCAACATAATTATTTAATCTTATTCCTATTAACTCTCAACACCCTAAAAAGCTGCATCAGGAAAAAATGAGCTACATTCACTAGCTAAACTTCTTACAGAGTTAATTTGGGAGTAAAATCCAGAATATATATATTTTTTTCACTGAATAACCATGTTATCGTTCTTCTAAATAGACTTAGTTTCAAGGGATAAATAATTTTCTGCACCTTATAAGTCTACCTTAACTGAGGAGTTCAAAGGATATGAATGACTTCTTGTAGATTCGTTTTTATTGTAAACACTCGTTTCCTTCAAAGCTGCTCTTCTCCTTTTTTTGCCAAATGATTGTTTAATCATATCATTAAAATGAATTTTGGGAAGCCCCTTCCTTTTAAATTTATTTTTAACTGAAAAAAGAAATTTAACTTAAAATTATATTTTTAAAGGGAATCTTGAAGGGGGTCTACCTGTTGAGGTGTAACTATAAATAGTTCAAAGAAATTTTATTATTTGGGTTGATTGTAACCAAAGTTGGCTTACTTGCTTCACCTAAACAGGGAAGTTGGCACATTTGCCTAGCAACAGCTGCTAAAACCTTCTGTTGTGGAAGGTTCCCTAGGAATGAGCAGGGAGGAGGAGGAAAAATTGGAGGAACAGATTAATCTGTTTTTCTCGGCAGGGGATGGAGGCCTGGCTGAGAAAGGAAAGGTTACCCAAGAGACAGCCTTTAGATTAGCACACACACACCTAATCCCTCCATGGTAGCTAGAAATTTGCTCTTTGCAGGACTGCAGTTATTATTTAGTGGGTTCAAGAGATGGTTACAGATTCAGCCCACTTCAAAGGGAGTAAATTCCAGAAAGGTATCATTAGGTCTTGTAGAAAGAAGCTGAAATCTGGTAACAGGAGGGTGTTAGCCACTAAAAAAACTCTTCCCTGCTCAGAATTTAGGAAGGTGTGTGATACATTATTTACAAATAAGATAGAAACTGTAGCTGTTCTAGTAATTGAATGTATCACAAGCAGGGCTTCTCTAAACAGAGTATTTCTCTTGGTATTGGGGATGCATATATGGAAGAAAAGACAGGACACCAAAATTTCTGCTCTTTCTTGGCCACACCTGAGGAAAAAGACAAGAGGATGGTAATGCAGAGGAGTACTAACTGGGTGCTTATTTGAGGACCGTCTCTCTCTGTTCTAGACGATTTATTTTGAAATTAGGACTGTATGGTATGAAAAGAATACCATTTCTCTCTTTTCCTAAAAGCAAGTGTTAGGCTAAACTGAATTGACTTGAAGGAGGTCTCCCACTACCTCCAAAGGGAAATGGCTTCTCTCCAAAACGAGGAAGAAACTTTTAATAACCACAAGGTTAGCTTTCAGGTCCAAGAGCTCTCTTCCTTCTAAGAGCAGACTGTTTACTGTCCTCCAGACAGCACTTAACTGGTCACACAGGCCTGGCGAGGCATTTTGGGGTCATGACTGGCCAGGCCAGTTCGGGAGGCTGAACTCTTCAGAGACTCTGCAAGTGGAATGACTAAGACAGAGCTGGTGTGATCAAGAACCAGGATAAACGAAATAAGAACAAATTCTTGTTGGGTGGAAGGGCAGAGATGTGAAAAAGAAACCAGAATAGAAGGACGAGCTGACAAAGCCAAGGGGGTAAGAGGTAAGCGCGGGTTCGGTTGGAGACGTCAAACATTTTCCAATTCACCTTCGCCGTCTGGCCACTTGCCCGCGGGGCGCCGAGGCGCTGGGGGACCAGTTCTTCGGCTCAGGGCGTAGGTGCGCTCCGGGTCCAGGCGGTGAGCGACGCCACCCTCCCTGGCGTTGGTGGCCCGTGACTCAGAGGCTTCCTCCCGCGCTCGCCCCGCCCCGCGCTCGCCCCGCCCCCGGAAGGAGGAGCCTCGCCCTCGTCTCCGCCCCAATTTCTGGGGCGGGCGGGAGCCCGAGGAAGAGGAAGGGGACGAGGACATCCAGCGACCCGGCGGAGGAGGAGGAGGAAGAGGAGGCAGACCAACAAGATGGCCCCTGCTGCAGGAGCAGCCTCAGCAGCAGGTGGGAGGCCGGAGGCGGCGCTGGTGGTGGCGGCGGCGGCCGTGGCCCGGCGGCCTGGGACAGAGTCCGAGTCGACGGTGGCAGCGGCGGCGGCGGTGGCGGCCGCGGCGGTGGCGACGGCCGCGGGGACTCGGAGCTGAGAGGAGCTGCGGCTCGGACCAGCGCGGTGAGCGAGCGGCAGGCGGCGAGAGCGGCGCGGGGAGCCGGGAGGCCGCCAGCCCGGCCTCGGTCGGGAACAATAGGCAGCCGCTGCGGGGTCGGGGCTGCCCTCGGCTCCTCGGCCGCAGCGCCCGCCCGCCCGGCCTCGGGCGCCGCCGGCGGTCGAGGGGCTCGTCCGTGGCCGGCGTCCTTTAGGCCTCAGGCCTCCGCGTGCCGCCCGGAGGGCCCCGCGGGGTGGGTAGGCCGCGGGGAGGTGCCGACGCCGCCCTGGACGAGGGGCGGGCGAGGGAGGCTGCGGCCGGAGGGAGGAGGCCACAAGGCTGCCCGGCCTCGCGGTTCGTCCGGGGGCCTCGGCGGGAGCGGAGCGCGCACGGGAGATGCTTTTGGGACCCCCAGCCTGCGGGGATGGGGGAGGAGGTGAAGGCGTCTGTAAACAGGCGCCGCCTCTGCTCCCTGCACCTCCAGGCAGCTCCCTCTCCCCACCCCTTAAGCGATCCCCTTCCTCGGCCAAGTGGATTTGAAGAAGTCGGTTTCCCCGGAGCTACTGCCGAGCGAGCCCGGTAGTTTTTTTTTTTTTCTTCCCAGAGGCGTTAGGGAGGTTGTGTCTGCAGGGTTTTTTTGTTTTGTTTTTTTTTAATTGAAGTGCACACAGCAGGAAAGGTACGGGGTAAAATGTGATTATCAACGAGGGATGGAGAGAGGGAGGGCCAGAGGCGGTTCCTCTTTAAACATCTCTAGGCATCAGTTCTCTGTAAACATCAATTGTGTCCACGTCCTGAGTAAGAGCGAAACAAGGGCTCTTTTGGAACAGTAAATAATATAACTCTTGACATCCCAGAATAGTCCCAGAAACTGGAAACAAAGCCGCTTTACTGGCAACGCGGAGACAAATTGTAATGTTTGAATAGAACTTTCCTTCAAAGGAACCGTTTTAAATTATTAATGTGCCTCATAAGAAGCAGCATTAACTAGATAAAATGGTCCTGATGAAGCATTTCTTCAGAAGACGGAAGAGGTTAGTCTCCAGGCTGGAACTTGGTCTCTTTTTTTTTTTGTTTACAATTTTCAAAAGCTAGGAACAACTGCCCTGTTTTGAATGTTCAGGCTTATCGAGAGACATTATCGTTCTCTGTGCAGTGATTTCTGAAATTTCAACAATTAACTGCTGTTTCTCCTGAACTTAATTTCTCAAGGCATCTGCCATGTACACAAGTGAAGGGGAATATTATCCAAGTCATTTCTATTTCAGTTTCTACGTAGATATGGAGAAATTAATATTAAAATTGTTTGGATGCAGCCAAATGACTGCTTTCCACTATTTAACATTCACTCGTATGGACCATCTTGTTTCCCTTCCAAGAACCTGTAACTGCAGAGTAGGTGCCATTTGGTATCTTTCACCCCGTATTAGGGGGAACTTCTAATTAGAACTGCCCATGTCTGTTGTAATTAACAGCATTTGCAGGTTATATGAAGTTTAATTAGACGCTTTGGTCCTTGGTTCTTTCCCAAGACCTGACGGTAAATCAACTAGCAATTGTATAAAAGTGGAGGTTGAACTGCTTTATTGTGTTTTAGAATTTTAAAAGTGGTCAATGTCATGATTTAATCTTTTTTTGCTGACTTTTGTTAGACTGCTACAGAATGCAAGTAAACTCTGTATCATAATGATACTTAAATGTATCTGTGACTCTAAACCTATTAGAACAATTGTAGCTTTGTAAATTTTGGTCAGTGTGCTTTGATGAGAAAGCAAATCATATGTTGTGATTATCAACGAGGGATGGAGAGGAGGGCCAGAGGCGGTTCCTCTTTAAACATCTCTAGGCATCAGTTCTCTGTAAACATCAATTGTGTCCACGTCCTGAGTAAGAGCGAAACAAGGGCTCTTTTGGAACAGTAAATAATATAACTCTTGACATCCCAGAATAGTCCCAGAAACTGGAAACAAAGCCGCTTTACTGGCAACGCGGAGACAAATTGTAATGTTTGAATAGAACTTTCCTTCAAAGGAACCGTTTTAAATTATTAATGTGCCTCATAAGAAGCAGCATTAACTAGATAAAATGGTCCTGATGAAGCATTTCTTCAGAAGACGGAAGAGGTTAGTCTCCAGGCTGGAACTTGGTCTCTTTTTTTTTTTGTTTACAATTTTCAAAAGCTAGGAACAACTGCCCTGTTTTGAATGTTCAGGCTTATCGAGAGACATTATCGTTCTCTGTGCAGTGATTTCTGAAATTTCAACAATTAACTGCTGTTTCTCCTGAACTTAATTTCTCAAGGCATCTGCCATGTACACAAGTGAAGGGGAATATTATCCAAGTCATTTCTATTTCAGTTTCTACGTAGATATGGAGAAATTAATATTAAAATTGTTTGGATGCAGCCAAATGACTGCTTTCCACTATTTAACATTCACTCGTATGGACCATCTTGTTTCCCTTCCAAGAACCTGTAACTGCAGAGTAGGTGCCATTTGGTATCTTTCACCCCGTATTAGGGGGAACTTCTAATTAGAACTGCCCATGTCTGTTGTAATTAACAGCATTTGCAGGTTATATGAAGTTTAATTAGACGCTTTGGTCCTTGGTTCTTTCCCAAGACCTGACGGTAAATCAACTAGCAATTGTATAAAAGTGGAGGTTGAACTGCTTTATTGTGTTTTAGAATTTTAAAAGTGGTCAATGTCATGATTTAATCTTTTTTTGCTGACTTTTGTTAGACTGCTACAGAATGCAAGTAAACTCTGTATCATAATGATACTTAAATGTATCTGTGACTCTAAACCTATTAGAACAATTGTAACTTTGTAAATTGTCAGTGGTCAGTGTGCTTTGATGAGAAAGCAAATCATATGTTGTGTTAAGGACTAATTTGCCTCTTCATCTTCCTGAAAACAAAGATGTTTAAGTGTTTAGAGTTTGGGGGTTGAAATTAGGCACTGACCCAGCATTCCTTGAGGCGAGGTCCCAATTTCTGTTCCATGTTGAAAAGCTCTTGGAGAATTCTGTTTTTGTGTGTGTCAAACTTTTAAGATGTGATCCCTCAGTTGTCTTGTCTTCAGTATCAGTGTTTATCCCGATTATGTCAGTTCAGATTTTCTCAAGTGATATTTAAGAATTTCCTCTAAGAAGTTTGGGACCACAGCTTAAGAATTAGATTTGCATTTTTGAGGTAGTATTAAAAGTTACTGTATGTTTGATTCATTTGGAGAAATTGGAAAGGTTTTTTTTAATACATAAAAAATTTAACTAAAATTACAGTGTTTCAAAGCATATTTATAAAATGAGTAAAAATATTTGCATTTATTTTTCCTAATTCAGCTGTAATATTGGTGGTTTTGTTCTCATTTTGTGTAGGAAGAATCTGAGGCTTAGGGAAACTGAATATAACTGGCAAAAAGGCCACTTAATAGGTGAAAAACCTTACTGAAACCTAAAGTGTTGTGACACAAATTATTAACAGATGTTTTACTACTGCTACTCCTGCCATATGTCCCAAGGTTAAACCTCGAAGCATGTCCTGTATTGATGGATTTCATTCTTTATTTTTTTTCCAACATGAGCTATGTTTTGTAATACTGTGCTTGCCTTTCACTCTAATATCCTTGCTATTATCTTTATTTGTACCCATGTCTGTTGTAATTAACAGCATTTGCAGGTTATATGAAGTTTAATTAGACGCTTTGGTCCTTGGTTCTTTCCCAAGACCTGACGGTAAATCAACTAGCAATTGTATAAAAGTGGAGGTTGAACTGCTTTATTGTGTTTTAGAATTTTAAAAGTGGTCAATGTCATGATTTAATCTTTTTTTGCTGACTTTTGTTAGACTGCTACAGAATGCAAGTAAACTCTGTATCATAATGATACTTAAATGTATCTGTGACTCTAAACCTATTAGAACAATTGTAACTTTGTAAATTGTCAGTGGTCAGTGTGCTTTGATGAGAAAGCAAATCATATGTTGTGTTAAGGACTAATTTGCCTCTTCATCTTCCTGAAAACAAAGATGTTTAAGTGTTTAGAGTTTGGGGGTTGAAATTAGGCACTGACCCAGCATTCCTTGAGGCGAGGTCCCAATTTCTGTTCCATGTTGAAAAGCTCTTGGAGAATTCTGTTTTTGTGTGTGTCAAACTTTTAAGATGTGATCCCTCAGTTGTCTTGTCTTCAGTATCAGTGTTTATCCCGATTATGTCAGTTCAGATTTTCTCAAGTGATATTTAAGAATTTCCTCTAAGAAGTTTGGGACCACAGCTTAAGAATTAGATTTGCATTTTTGAGGTAGTATTAAAAGTTACTGTATGTTTGATTCATTTGGAGAAATTGGAAAGGTTTTTTTTAATACATAAAAAATTTAACTAAAATTACAGTGTTTCAAAGCATATTTATAAAATGAGTAAAAATATTTGCATTTATTTTTCCTAATTCAGCTGTAATATTGGTGGTTTTGTTCTCATTTTGTGTAGGAAGAATCTGAGGCTTAGGGAAACTGAATATAACTGGCAAAAAGGCCACTTAATAGGTGAAAAACCTTACTGAAACCTAAAGTGTTGTGACACAAATTATTAACAGATGTTTTACTACTGCTACTCCTGCCATATGTCCCAAGGTTAAACCTCGAAGCATGTCCTGTATTGATGGATTTCATTCTTTATTTTTTTTCCAACATGAGCTATGTTTTGTAATACTGTGCTTGCCTTTCACTCTAATATCCTTGCTATTATCTTTATTTGTACCCTGCCATATTATTCACTTACAAGTTTGAGAAAGTATTTACTCATGTAAATTACAAAAGAAGCTGTTTTGGTTTTTTTTAGTACATCAGAATGCCATAAATCCAGAAACTCATATAATGTTTACATAGGACAGATTTGTGATAATGTTGTAATTGTTTCATGGCTTTAATTTGTTAATAAGCAGTTAAGTAAATTGTGCCTTTGAAATAAATACTTAGGAAAGTTTTAAGATGATTTTAGTAACATTCAGTGATATTAAAAGTCAGCTAACATTTGAAATTCTTCATTTATCATTTTTTAAAGCCATAGACCATTTAGAATTCTGTAGCATTTTTATCCCCAGATACTAGAGCTTGAAATGGAGTTTGGTAAGATCTAATGAATCTTCTCTTGCATATATTTTGAAAGTGGTTGGTACCTGGTAAAGTGAAGAATATAAACTGATAAATGATCCTTGTTTGGTGGACACTTAGGAGCAGGATGTTCTCTGGCAGGCTATACTGACCTGGTTTAGCTTTGGCCCTGTTCATGCTTAGGGTTCAGGTATTATTTGTGGTTGGAGTCAAGTGGATTTAAATTCTCAGATTGACCTGCATCAAAACGACCAGATTTCAAAATCAGCTTGTTCATTAGGATCTGCTTTAAGATCACTGTCTCTTTTGTTTACTCTTGGAAGTCTAAACTGGATTTGGACTAGCCTCCAAGGCTATAACATAATGTTAATTTTGTCAGCCAGTTTTTTTATAAAGGAATTTTCTTATTCCAAAGTTTCTTAATGTTGATTCTATACATTTGTTTAGGAAGAATCTGAGGCTTAGGGAAACTGAATATAACTGGCAAAAAGGCCACTTAATAGGTGAAAAACCTTACTGAAACCTAAAGTGTTGTGACACAAATTATTAACAGATGTTTTACTACTGCTACTCCTGCCATATGTCCCAAGGTTAAACCTCGAAGCATGTCCTGTATTGATGGATTTCATTCTTTATTTTTTTTCCAACATGAGCTATGTT
Source organism: Tragulus kanchil (assembly GCA_022376925.1). Taxonomy (NCBI): domain Eukaryota; kingdom Metazoa; phylum Chordata; class Mammalia; order Artiodactyla; family Tragulidae; genus Tragulus; species Tragulus kanchil. The sequence goes on from JAIOJX010000024.1 coordinate 31,678,457, forward strand.
TTGTAATACTGTGCTTGCCTTTCACTCTAATATCCTTGCTATTATCTTTATTTGTACCCTGCCATATTATTCACTTACAAGTTTGAGAAAGTATTTACTCATGTAAATTACAAAAGAAGCTGTTTTGGTTTTTTTTAGTACATCAGAATGCCATAAATCCAGAAACTCATATAATGTTTACATAGGACAGATTTGTGATAATGTTGTAATTGTTTCATGGCTTTAATTTGTTAATAAGCAGTTAAGTAAATTGTGCCTTTGAAATAAATACTTAGGAAAGTTTTAAGATGATTTTAGTAACATTCAGTGATATTAAAAGTCAGCTAACATTTGAAATTCTTCATTTATCATTTTTTAAAGCCATAGACCATTTAGAATTCTGTAGCATTTTTATCCCCAGATACTAGAGCTTGAAATGGAGTTTGGTAAGATCTAATGAATCTTCTCTTGCATATATTTTGAAAGTGGTTGGTACCTGGTAAAGTGAAGAATATAAACTGATAAATGATCCTTGTTTGGTGGACACTTAGGAGCAGGATGTTCTCTGGCAGGCTATACTGACCTGGTTTAGCTTTGGCCCTGTTCATGCTTAGGGGTTCAGGTATTATTTGTGGTTGGAGTCAAGTGGATTTAAATTCTCAGATTGACCTGCATCAAAACGACCAGATTTCAAAATCAGCTTGTTCATTAGGATCTGCTTTAAGATCACTGTCTCTTTTGTTTACTCTTGGAAGTCTAAACTGGATTTGGACTAGCCTCCAAGGCTATAACATAATGTTAATTTTGTCAGCCAGTTTTTTTATAAAGGAATTTTTCTTATTCCAAAGTTTCTTAATGTTGATTCTATACATTTTTGTGTGTGAAGTTTACTTAATCTGAAGTGATGATGTGCTGCATCCCCAAGGCAGTTAGCTTTAGCATATTTACTTATATCTAGTGTTGGTGAGATTTGTGCCTGTTTACTTCTTATGTTCTTATTTACTCTTGTAGTAGTATTAGACATTTCTTATCACTTGACAGTAGTTTCCTGATTGTTCGAGGTGTGAGAAAAAAATTTTAGTAAAAAAATTTGAGTTTACCTTACATGCAGTCTAAAATTACGTTATCCCCTAGAGGAGTAAATGTTGCAAGATTAATTTATATATGTTTTTTGTGATTATTTACAAATGTTTGTCAAAGCAATATTTTGATGTTTTTTCAAGCATTTTAGTGCTGGTATCAATTCACACCTATTACTGTGCATATACAGCAGTAATTTAGCTTGAAACGCTTTTTTTCCCCTAAATATCTCCAAGATCTAAGTAGCATTTGAATGTAATAGCAGTGTTTTTGAAGAATTCTAAAGTTATCTGTTTATCATGTTTTTTTAAATGGAGGTTTAAATTGCATAAGATTAACCACTATAAACAGTTCAGTGACAGTACATTCAGTGTTGTGCAACCACCACCTGATCTGATTCCAAAACATTTTGTCACCCCAAGAGGAAATTGTACATGTTAAGCAGTTACTCCCCACTCTCCCTCCCCGAGTCCCTGACAGCACACCGTAGTACTCTCTGTCTCTATGAATTTAACATAAAATTATTTTGAGCCAAGATTGAACAAGAGTGCCATATATAATTGAAATTACAAGAAGAGACTTGGGAATGTGATTGATAGAAATCAAAAAGCACCTCATTCTTTGCAATCTTTTCTAAGTACAGCAGACATGCTGACATGAATTCTTTATGGGAGAAAAGTTGGAAGTCACAACAATTCAAAGTTTTTGTTTTGATCATGCCAAAGAAGTTATATGTAAATTCCCAGACTCAGTATTTCCTCACTGGCTTGTGAGAATTAACTAAATTTTAATGTTCTATACAAATGTGAGCAGTGAATACTTAGGTCTCTTTGTTTACTCTTGGAAGTCTAAACTGGATTTGGACTAGCCTCCAAGGCTATAACATAATGTTAATTTTGTCAGCCAGTTTTTTTATAAAGGAATTTTTCTTATTCCAAAGTTTCTTAATGTTGATTCTATACATTTTTGTGTGTGAAGTTTACTTAATCTGAAGTGATGATGTGCTGCATCCCCAAGGCAGTTAGCTTTAGCATATTTACTTATATCTAGTGTTGGTGAGATTTGTGCCTGTTTACTTCTTATGTTCTTATTTACTCTTGTAGTAGTATTAGACATTTCTTATCACTTGACAGTAGTTTCCTGATTGTTCGAGGTGTGAGAAAAAAATTTTAGTAAAAAAATTTGAGTTTACCTTACATGCAGTCTAAAATTACGTTATCCCCTAGAGGAGTAAATGTTGCAAGATTAATTTATATATGTTTTTTGTGATTATTTACAAATGTTTGTCAAAGCAATATTTTGATGTTTTTTCAAGCATTTTAGTGCTGGTATCAATTCACACCTATTACTGTGCATATACAGCAGTAATTTAGCTTGAAACGCTTTTCCCCTAAATATCTCCAAGATCTAAGTAGCATTTGAATGTAATAGCAGTGTTTTTGAAGAATTCTAAAGTTATCTGTTTATCATGTTTTTTTAAATGGAGGTTTAAATTGCATAAGATTAACCACTATAAACAGTTCAGTGACAGTACATTCAGTGTTGTGCAACCACCACCTGATCTGATTCCAAAACATTTTGTCACCCCAAGAGGAAATTGTACATGTTAAGCAGTTACTCCCCACTCTCCCTCCCCGAGTCCCTGACAGCACACCGTAGTACTCTCTGTCTCTATGAATTTAACATAAAATTATTTTGAGCCAAGATTGAACAAGAGTGCCATATATAATTGAAATTACAAGAAGAGACTTGGGAATGTGATTGATAGAAATCAAAAAGCACCTCATTCTTTGCAATCTTTTCTAAGTACAGCAGACATGCTGACATGAATTCTTTATGGGAGAAAAGTTGGAAGTCACAACAATTCAAAGTTTTTGTTTTGATCATGCCAAAGAAGTTATATGTAAATTCCCAGACTCAGTATTTCCTCACTGGCTTGTGAGAATTAACTAAATTTTAATGTTCTATACAAATGTGAGCAGTGAATACTTAGTCTCTTGTCTACAACTTGTCTGCCTTTTGTTTTTTTCTTAATATATAGAAGAAACTTGGAATTATTAATAGACAATAACTTAATTGAGGTTATATTAGAAAATGCTTGTTAGATTGGAACTTTTTTAAAAGTCTTTATTGAGTTTGTTACAGTGTTGCTTCTGTTTTGTGCTTTGGTTCCTTGTCCGTGAGGCATGTGGGATCTTAGCCCCCTGATCAGGAATCAAACCAACTCCCTGAACAGGAATCAAACTCTCACCCTCTGCACTGGAAGCCGAAGTCCTAACCACCTGCTTTGGAAGGAAGTCCCTCGATTGAAGCATATCTTTATGAATCTAGTTTTATGACTTACGATCTTTGAGACTGGAGTTACAATTTGCTTGACACTGTGCTTGTTGACTAAATCTTTGAAACCTTGTTCTTGGGTCTATACCTAATTCCCTCCAAAAACACAAACACTGTTATAGAGGCAATTGCTTTGTAGTTGTTGTTGTTGTTGTTTTTTAAATTTATTTATTTTTGGCTATCCTGGGTTTTTCACTGCTGCCACAGACTCTAGTTGCAGGGAGTGGGGGCTACTCTCTAGTTGAGGTGAGCAGGCTTCTTGTGGTAACTTTTCTTGTGGAACTCTAGGGCACGTGGGCTCAACAGTGGCAGCTCCGAGGCTCTAGAGCACAGGCTCAATAGTTGTGGCTCACAGGCTTAATTGCTCCGCAGCATCTGGGATCTTCCCGGATCAGGGATCTGATTATTAGGAGTTCGCCCAACAATGCAGGAACCTATGTCTCCTGCATGTTAGGCAAACTCTTTACCACTGAGCTACCAGGGAAGCCCCTGCTTTGTAGTTTTTTATAATTGTTGGTTGGCTGATTAAGGGAGGAAATAAATAGGTATTTTTTTTTCTGGAATAAAGTTTAATAAAGTTAGACTTCTGTAATTTAGAATTACTGCTGAATTTGAAGTTTCAATTTTGGGCTTTGGAAATACTCTTTTATTCTTTCCCTAAATTCAAAGTTAGGTACTTCCCCTAATTAAATTTAAATCTTAATGTTTATGGTGAGAAGTGAAACTCAGATTTTATATTATCTTTTAAAGATCTGTAGTACTTTACAGATACAGAAGCTCTAAGTGGGGAAGAATTTAAATTTTGATGCTAATTTCCTCTCTTAGGAAAATTTTATTTAATTATTAAATTTAGTTTTAAGAACAATTTAGAAAGTGATGAAAAGAGTTATATAGGTGTATTTAGAATTCAGTGCAATAAATTCCTGCTTTTTTGTCTCTTTAAAAAACAGATTATTTATTTGGCTGCACCTGGTCTAAGTTGCATCATGTGAGATCTAGTTCCCTGACCAGGGATCAATCTCAGGTCCCCTGAAGTGGGAGCACAGAGTCTTAGTCACTGGACTACCAGGAGAGTCCCTTTTTTTGTTGTTTTGTTTAAATAGTGAGTTTTTTTCAGGAACATATAAACTCTGTAAATATTTGTATTTCTATGTTTACATATAACTCATTAATCTTTGATGGTAACATTTATTTGAAAGTTAGTATACTAAATGAATACTTTAATCATAAAAGAACATCTTTAAATGAAATTATGTTTAAAGATCTGTGCTTGAAAATATGGTTTAGTGCAAAATTTGTGAATGAAACAGGATCATTATATTCTTAGCTTTATTATAAAACAGTGTATCTAGCCAGATTCCAATTTAGTGGCACCCGTGGGCTCAAGAGTGGCAGCTCCGAGGCTCTAGAGCACAGGCTCAATAGTTGTGGCTCACAGGCTTAATTGCTCCGCAGCATCTGGGATCTTCCCGGATCAGGGATCTGATTATTAGGAGTTCGCCCAACAATGCAGGAACCTATGTCTCCTGCATGTTAGGCAAACTCTTTACCACTGAGCTACCAGGGAAGCCCCTGCTTTGTAGTTTTTTATAATTGTTGGTTGGCTGATTAAGGGAGGAAATAAATAGGTATTTTTTTTTCTGGAATAAAGTTTAATAAAGTTAGACTTCTGTAATTTAGAATTACTGCTGAATTTGAAGTTTCAATTTTGGGCTTTGGAAATACTCTTTTATTCTTTCCCTAAATTCAAAGTTAGGTACTTCCCCTAATTAAATTTAAATCTTAATGTTTATGGTGAGAAGTGAAACTCAGATTTTATATTATCTTTTAAAGATCTGTAGTACTTTACAGATACAGAAGCTCTAAGTGGGGAAGAATTTAAATTTTGATGCTAATTTCCTCTCTTAGGAAAATTTTATTTAATTATTAAATTTAGTTTTAAGAACAATTTAGAAAGTGATGAAAAGAGTTATATAGGTGTATTTAGAATTCAGTGCAATAAATTCCTGCTTTTTTGTCTCTTTAAAAAACAGATTATTTATTTGGCTGCACCTGGTCTAAGTTGCATCATGTGAGATCTAGTTCCCTGACCAGGGATCAATCTCAGGTCCCCTGAAGTGGGAGCACAGAGTCTTAGTCACTGGACTACCAGGAGAGTCCCTTTTTTTGTTGTTTTGTTTAAATAGTGAGTTTTTTTCAGGAACATATAAACTCTGTAAATATTTGTATTTCTATGTTTACATATAACTCATTAATCTTTGATGGTAACATTTATTTGAAAGTTAGTATACTAAATGAATACTTTAATCATAAAAGAACATCTTTAAATGAAATTATGTTTAAAGATCTGTGCTTGAAAATATGGTTTAGTGCAAAATTTGTGAATGAAACAGGATCATTATATTCTTAGCTTTATTATAAAACAGTGTATCTAGCCAGATTCCAATTTAGAATAAGAAATATACAAAAGACCTTTATGGGATTAATTAACTAAATTATCTATTTGGAGGCAAACTCTTTTGCTCTGTATGTAATTCTAAGAAATTTGATTATCTGCTTTATAATTTCATAGCAGATTAAAACATGCAAATTAGATGTGGGAATAGAGGCACTTTAGGTAAGATGGACAGCAAGAAGGGTAATAAGATAAAGCCTCATATTCGTTGTTGTTCAATCACTAAGTCATGTCCGACTCTGCAGCCCTGTGGGCTGCAGCACGCCAGGCTTCCTGTCCTTCACCATCTCCTGGAGCTTGCTCTAACTCATGTCCGTTGTGTCAGCGACGCTGTCTAACCATCTTATCCCCTGCCATCTTATTTTCCTTTTGCTTTCAGTCTTTCCAGCATCAGAGTATTTTCCAATGAGTTGGCTCTTTCCATCAGAAGGCCAGAATATTAGAGATTCAGCTTCAGCATCAGTCCTTCCAATAAATAGTCAGGGTTGATTTCCTTTAGGATTGATACGACTTGAAAGCATCAATTTTTCGGCGCTCAAGCTTCTTTATGGTCCAGCTCTCATACCTCTACATCACTACTGGAAGAAAACATAGCTTTGACTATAGGGACCTAAGTGATGTCTCTGCTTTTTAGTATGCTGTCTAGATTCATCATAACTTTCCTTCCAGGGAGCAAGCATCTTTTAATTTAATGGCTGCAGTCACTATCTGCAGTGATTTTGGAACCCAAGAAAATGAAATCAGTCTCTGTTTCTACTTTTCCCCCTTCTATTTGCCATGAAGTTATGGGACTGGATGCTGTGATCTTAACTTTTTAAATGTTGATTTTTTAAAAAAAATTTTTGGCCTCTTTTATTGGTTATTTATTTATTTTCACCCATCTTTATTTGGCCTGTGTGGGCCTCCCTTGTTGCAGAGCACCAGCTCTGGGCACATGTGCTCCAGAGTGCTGGCTCACAATTGGACATACCAGTCTAGCTGCTCCACAGCATGTGGGATCTTCCTGGGCCAGGGATCAAACCAGTGCCCTTTGCACTGCAAGGTGGACTCTTTACCCACTGGACCACCAGGGAAGCCCTAAATGTTGAGCTTTTATCCAGCTTTTTTCTCTTTCCTCTTTTACGCTCATCAAAGGGCTCTTTAATTCTCTTCATTTTCTGCCATTAGAGGTTTCTGCCATTTCTCTTTATTTTCTGCATATCTGAGGTTGTTGATATTTCTCCCAGCAATCTTGATTCCAGCTTGTGATTCATCCAGACCAGCATTATCACATTAGCTTCGGACAATTTAATACAGAGACCCTTCTTTAGATTCTTAAGTGCATCATTAATTAATTATTGTATTCTGTTGTATAACCTGTTTATCTTGATGATAGGTACATTTTGGGAAAATTCACTTATGCGTGTGACTTGGGGAATCATAAAACTATATACAGAGTATGTTAGAACATAAGACTTTGGAGTCAGAGGTATCTTAGTTCTCATCTTTTTTCACATAAGTATATGATTCTTTATCTCTCAAAATGGAAATGGTAATATCTTCTTTTAAAAGATTGTGTTGAAATTTAAATGAGTTAACATGTATCTTTAATATAGTACCCACTCAAGAAATGTTATATTATTACTTAAATTTTGTTTAATAACAATCACTTTAGAAAAATACTTTTAGAATATTTGAACATTTTCTGCTGTCAAATGTAGTGTTCAAGATAATAATAAACTTTGTGTACTAATGGAGTTGGTGGTAAAAAATGAAATCTCTGTTTCTATTTTTCCTTTCTTTTTGCCATGAAGTTATGGGACTGGATGCTGTGATCTTAACTTTTTAAATGTTGATTTTTTAAAAAAAATTTTTGGCCTCTTTTATTGGTTATTTATTTATTTTCACCCATCTTTATTTGGCCTGTGTGGGCCTCCCTTGTTGCAGAGCACCAGCTCTGGGCACATGTGCTCCAGAGTGCTGGCTCACAATTGGACATACCAGTCTAGCTGCTCCACAGCATGTGGGATCTTCCTGGGCCAGGGATCAAACCAGTGCCCTTTGCACTGCAAGGTGGACTCTTTACCCACTGGACCACCAGGGAAGCCCTAAATGTTGAGCTTTTATCCAGCTTTTTTCTCTTTCCTCTTTTACGCTCATCAAAGGGCTCTTTAATTCTCTTCATTTTCTGCCATTAGAGGTTTCTGCCATTTCTCTTTATTTTCTGCATATCTGAGGTTGTTGATATTTCTCCCAGCAATCTTGATTCCAGCTTGTGATTCATCCAGACCAGCATTATCACATTAGCTTCGGACAATTTAATACAGAGACCCTTCTTTAGATTCTTAAGTGCATCATTAATTAATTATTGTATTCTGTTGTATAACCTGTTTATCTTGATGATAGGTACATTTTGGGAAAATTCACTTATGCGTGTGACTTGGGGAATCATAAAACTATATACAGAGTATGTTAGAACATAAGACTTTGGAGTCAGAGGTATCTTAGTTCTCATCTTTTTTCACATAAGTATATGATTCTTTATCTCTCAAAATGGAAATGGTAATATCTTCTTTTAAAAGATTGTGTTGAAATTTAAATGAGTTAACATGTATCTTTAATATAGTACCCACTCAAGAAATGTTATATTATTACTTAAATTTTGTTTAATAACAATCACTTTAGAAAAATACTTTTAGAATATTTGAACATTTTCTGCTGTCAAATGTAGTGTTCAAGATAATAATAAACTTTGTGTACTAATGGAGTTGGTGGTAAAAAATGAAATAACCACTCTTATTTTCTTTCCACATCAGTCTTTCATTAATATGGACCTGTGCTGTTTAATACCAGCCACTAGCAATGTGTGATTATTTAAATTTAAGATTTTAATAGACTGTTTAATAGAGCAGTTTCAGGTTTACAGAAAAATTGCACTGAAGTATAGAGTTTCCACATATGCCTTCCCTCACAGTTACTTCTGTTAACAGCTTACATTAGTGTGGTACATTTGTTATAATTGATAAAGCAGTATTGACAAATTATTAACTAAAGTCCATAGTTTACAGTTCATTCTGTGTGTTCTACAGTTCTATCAGCAAGATTGTCTTTCACTTAGCAGCATACGTTTAAGGTTCATCTGTGCCTCTTTGTGACTAGATAGCTCATTTCTTTTTATTGCTGAATAATACTCTGTGTATAGACAAATTTGAATTTAAATTAATTAAAATAAAAATTTTAAATTTAGTTTCTCAGTTGCACCAGTCACATTTCAAGGGCTCAGTAGCTGCATTTGGCCGAGTGTTAGTGTTGTTCACTCAGTTGTGTCCGACTGTTCACGAGTCCATGAGCTATAGTCTCTGTGCATGGAATTCTCTAGGCAAGATTACTGGAATGGGTTGCCATTCCTTTCTCCAGCAGATCTTCCTGTGTGGGCAGTGGCTACCGTATTGGAAAATGCAGATATAGGACATCTGCATCATTTCAAGAAGTACTATTGAAGAATGCTGATACTCACCAGAGTTCGATTTTCAATTTATATTCACTCTCATGGAGAACTTACCTATTGGCACAGCCTCAATTTGTCCTTAAGCCTACATTTTCAGTGCTTTAGCTTATACTGCCAGCAGTCTTAAACTTGAGACAATTTAAAATTCCCCCAAAGGAAAAAAAAAAATTCCCCCAAAGAATCAGCCTTTACAGATGCTGTCTATTAAAATATGGTTTCCTATAGGACATCATGGGACATCATCTTTTTTTTTTTTTGGCCACTTCTGTTGATCTTTCATTCACTTATCTTTTTTGTTCTTTTGACCTGTGTGGGCCTATCGTCACAGTGGTCTCTGTTGTCACAGAGCACCAGCTCTGGGCACATGTGCTCCAGAGCTCCAGCTGGGTAGTTGGACACATCGGTCCAGCCGCTCCGTGGCACGTGGGATCTTCCCAGGCCAGGGATCGAACTGGTGCCCCTTGCACTACAAGGCGGTGTCCTTACCCACTGGACCACCAGGGAAGCCCCAGGGCATCATCTTTTACACCACTCTTCTTGTCCCTAAAATCTGGAGTCTTTTTCTGTCTTATTTTTTCTCTATACCTTTTGAATGTTTATCAAAGGTAAACAGGTTTCAGAGCTAATAACTGGCAGAGTTTAGATCAGAATCTGGAACTCCTTTTTCTAGTTCTCTCTTGGGATCTCCACTCACTGGTGTTGCTTTTAAAGTTGCAGTCACTTTTGAAGAGTTTATTGGGGACTATATGGTTAAGTACTATGTAATTTATATTATGAATTAAAACTGCAGAGACTCTAGTTACAGATTTAATAAATAGTGTTATACTCATTCTTTTAAAAATTAGAACTTAAAATTTATTTTACTGATTCCTTTCTATAATTCAGTTATGATGGAAAGATATTTTTTCCTCTATGTATGACCCATTTTGCATAATAAAAATTAATTTCTCATACTAATATGAATTTACTGGTAAGGGTGAATAGAATTTTACTGAACATTGTTGCCATCCAAATTCTCTGTTGTCACTGATTTACATTTGTATTCTATTCAAATACTTTGTAAAATCCAAGTTGGTTACCACATGTTAAAGTTTCCAGAGCTGGAAAGAGAGTGCCTTGTGTGAGTCTCTTTGCTTTTCTTTTGGGGTAAACTGTACCTCTACTTTTGTTGAAAATAGCCATACTGTGTATGGTCTTGATTTGACCTTCTCTGTATATTGGGTTATGGTTGCTTAAAAGTTCATTTTAGTGGAGACATTCTGTTAAAGAATAGTAGTCTACATGTTTAAGAACTGTATTTTTTTTTAAAGGCAAAATTTTAACCTTCATTTTGAAGTGTTTTTCCTATAATTATTGCTCTTAAAACCCATATTTTATATGTCAGTTTTTACATTCATTACTATTTTGATTAAAACTGTCACTTTGCTCAAATCTAGCCTCTCTTTAAATTTATTAAAACTTTTTAAAACTGTAAGGCTCTTTGTATATTTTAAAAAGTTGCATTTTGAGTTATCTGAGTCAGTATTTTTCAGAGATAGAATTATGTAGGTCTGCAGTTGATATAATCTACTCATAAGGGCACAGAGGTTCCTTCTAATTTATTCTCTTTCTACTGCTTTAGAAAGGAGATGAAGAGGAGGAGACCGTTTTTTGAAATAAGAAAATCCTTAGGGTGGAAAATGTAATGTTTAAATCTCTTTAAAAGCATGTAAGAGTAACTTAGAATATTACAAAGCTTAAAACAGATAATCTCATGAAAGCCCCTTTAAATATTGAAGCTGTAGCATCTCCCCCAATGATTGACATACAGTAGTTAATTCATTGTGTTCAGAGTATTAAAGTAAAATTTTACACTTTGTCTCAGGTTATGACAAAATGTTGAGGGGCAGAGGGAAAAGATGAGGCAGGAGGGAGCAAAGCCCTATTGATAGAATCTCCATTTTGAGAGGTTTCAAATTCAATTATTGATTTTAGTTTTAATACTGATTTTTTTTTTTAGAAGTCTTTGGTTGTTTTTTGGTATTGTTTTTAGAGCAGTTTTGGGTTCACAGTAAAATTTGAGAAAGTAACAGGATTTCCCCCACACATGCAGAGCCGCCCTACCATATCCACCACCAGTGTGGTTCATTAATTTCCACTGATGGACCTACATTGATATGTAAAGTCCATATTGTACATTAAGGTTCACTCCTGGTGGATGCATGATTTTACAAAATGCTTACCATATCACAGTGTTTCATTCGTACCTCTACTTTTGTTGAAAATAGCCATACTGTGTATGGTCTTGATTTGACCTTCTCTGTATATTGGGTTATGGTTGCTTAAAAGTTCATTTTAGTGGAGACATTCTGTTAAAGAATAGTAGTCTACATGTTTAAGAACTGTATTTTTTTTTAAAGGCAAAATTTTAACCTTCATTTTGAAGTGTTTTTCCTATAATTATTGCTCTTAAAACCCATATTTTATATGTCAGTTTTTACATTCATTACTATTTTGATTAAAACTGTCACTTTGCTCAAATCTAGCCTCTCTTTAAATTTATTAAAACTTTTTAAAACTGTAAGGCTCTTTGTATATTTTAAAAAGTTGCATTTTGAGTTATCTGAGTCAGTATTTTTCAGAGATAGAATTATGTAGGTCTGCAGTTGATATAATCTACTCATAAGGGCACAGAGGTTCCTTCTAATTTATTCTCTTTCTACTGCTTTAGAAAGGAGATGAAGAGGAGGAGACCGTTTTTTGAAATAAGAAAATCCTTAGGGTGGAAAATGTAATGTTTAAATCTCTTTAAAAGCATGTAAGAGTAACTTAGAATATTACAAAGCTTAAAACAGATAATCTCATGAAAGCCCCTTTAAATATTGAAGCTGTAGCATCTCCCCCAATGATTGACATACAGTAGTTAATTCATTGTGTTCAGAGTATTAAAGTAAAATTTTACACTTTGTCTCAGGTTATGACAAAATGTTGAGGGGCAGAGGGAAAAGATGAGGCAGGAGGGAGCAAAGCCCTATTGATAGAATCTCCATTTTGAGAGGTTTCAAATTCAATTATTGATTTTAGTTTTAATACTGATTTTTTTTTTTAGAAGTCTTTGGTTGTTTTTTGGTATTGTTTTTAGAGCAGTTTTGGGTTCACAGTAAAATTTGAGAAAGTAACAGGATTTCCCCCACACATGCAGAGCCGCCCTTACCATATCCACCACCAGTGTGGTTCATTAATTTCCACTGATGGACCTACATTGATATGTAAAGTCCATATTGTACATTAAGGTTCACTCCTGGTGGTGTATGTTCTATGGATTTGTACAAATGTATGATGACAAGTATCCATCACTATAGTATCACACTGTGTTTTTTCATTGCTTTAAAAATCCTCTGTGCTCTGCCTATTTATCCTTCCTCAGCCCAGCTCCTAGCATCTAATGACCTTTTTATTGTGTTCGTAGTTTTGCCTTTTCCAAAATGTCCTAGGCTTGGACTCATACAGTATTTAGCCTTTTTAGATGGCTTCTTTCATTAAGTGATATGCGTTTAAGTTTCTTCCATGTCTTTTGATGGCTTGATAGATTGTTTCTTTTTTAGTACTGAATAATACTCCACTGTCTGATTGCACCACAGTTACTTATCCATTCATTGATGGACATCTTGGTTAGTTGCTTCCAGGTTTTGCAGTTATGAATAAAGCTACTGTAAATATCCACATGCAAGTTTTTGTGTGGATACAAATTTTCAGCTCCTTTGGGTAAATACCAAGGAGGATGATTGCTGAATTTTATGGTAAGAATATGTTTAGTTTTGTTAGAAACTGCCAAGCTGTCTTCCAAAGTGGTTGTCCCATTTTGCATTCCTATCCACAATGAATTAAGAGTTCCGTTGGCCCCACATCTGTGTCAACATTTGATGTTGTCTGTATTCCAAATTTTGGCCATTCTAATAGTGTATAGTGGTATCGTTTTAATTTGCATTTCCCTGATAACAAAAATGATTAAGTACCAGAATTTAAAAATGGAACTCATGATGATATTGGCAGAGTATGCAAGGTTATGACAAAATGTTGAGGCAGAGGAAAAGATGAGGCAGGAGGGAGCAAAGCCCTATTGATAGAATCTCCATTTTGAGAGGTTTCAAATTCAATTATTGATTTTAGTTTTAATACTGATTTTTTTTTTTAGAAGTCTTTGGTTGTTTTTTGGTATTGTTTTTAGAGCAGTTTTGGGTTCACAGTAAAATTTGAGAAAGTAACAGGATTTCCCCCACACATGCAGAGCCCCCCTTACCATATCCACCACCAGTGTGGTTCATTAATTTCCACTGATGGACCTACATTGATATGTAAAGTCCATATTGTACATTAAGGTTCACTCCTGGTGGTGTATGTTCTATGGATTTGTACAAATGTATGATGACAAGTATCCATCACTATAGTATCACACTGTGTTTTTTCATTGCTTTAAAAATCCTCTGTGCTCTGCCTATTTATCCTTCCTCAGCCCAGCTCCTAGCATCTAATGACCTTTTTATTGTGTTCGTAGTTTTGCCTTTTCCAAAATGTCCTAGGCTTGGACTCATACAGTATTTAGCCTTTTTAGATGGCTTCTTTCATTAAGTGATATGCGTTTAAGTTTCTTCCATGTCTTTTGATGGCTTGATAGATTGTTTCTTTTTTAGTACTGAATAATACTCCACTGTCTGATTGCACCACAGTTACTTATCCATTCATTGATGGACATCTTGGTTAGTTGCTTCCAGGTTTTGCAGTTATGAATAAAGCTACTGTAAATATCCACATGCAAGTTTTTGTGTGGATACAAATTTTCAGCTCCTTTGGGTAAATACCAAGGAGGATGATTGCTGAATTTTATGGTAAGAATATGTTTAGTTTTGTTAGAAACTGCCAAGCTGTCTTCCAAAGTGGTTGTCCCATTTTGCATTCCTATCCACAATGAATTAAGAGTTCCGTTGGCCCCACATCTGTGTCAACATTTGATGTTGTCTGTATTCCAAATTTTGGCCATTCTAATAGTGTATAGTGGTATCGTTTTAATTTGCATTTCCCTGATAACATATGATGAGAAGCATCTTTTCATATGTTTATGTAGAATATAAAAAGATTAAGTACCAGAATTTAAAAAATGGAACTCATGATGATAGATTCTGCACTCTTACCTTTTATATGACTTGCCTAGCACTATCTTTAGAAACATGAAGCATGCCACAGTAGTCATTTAGCAGTCATTTAGCAATTATTGAAGAAATATATACCATACAGCAGCTTTCCTGGTGGCTCAGCAGTAAAGGATCTGCCTGCAGTGCAGGAAATGTGGAGATGTGGGTTTGATCTCTGGGTCAGGAAGATCCCCTGGAGTAGGAAATGGCAATCCACTCCAGTATTCTTGCCTGGAAAATTCCATGGACAGAGGAATCTTATGGTCTACAATCCATGGATCACAAAAAGTCAGACATGACTGAGCAACTGAACAACAACAAAATGCCATACATCAGGGGGCAACAATGTGAGTTTTCTCTTACAGAGTTTAGAATGTACTGGAACCATCAGAGGGACAATCTGATATACACTGGGCTATAATAAGATTTCTTTCTTTTTTTTTTTTTTTAAAGATTTATTTATTTATTTATTTTGGGCGGGGGTTGGGTTGGGGAGGGAGGGGAGCAGGCGGCCCACTTCTTTTGGTCTTTCATTTCTCTATTTTCATCCGTCTTTGTTCTTTGGCTCCTGTGGGCCTCCCATCGCGATGGCGTCTGTTGTTGCAGAGCCGGCTCTGGGCGCATGCGCTCCAGAGCTCTGGCTCGGTGATTGGACACATCAGTCCAGCCGCTCCGCGGCACGTGGGATCTTCCCAGGCCAGGGATCGAACCGGTGCCCCTTGCACTGCAAGGCGGTGTCCTTACCCACTGGACCACCAGGGAAGCCCTATAATAAGATTTCTTGAGTTTCCTGAATTGAATGTGACTTAGAGGGTGAATAGGGGTTTAACATCCTGGATTTAGGGGATTATTCTCTAGATAGACAAGACCTAAAGTGAAAAAGAATATGTTGTGTGCAGGGAAATCTTCACACTGTTGTTGCTAGAATATAAAAACTGAGGCAAATGGTGATAAAAAATAAAGCTGGAGAGGTAAGTAGGGCCCATATCCCAGAGATCTTGTACAACATATTCAAGCACTTAAGATCGACCCTGCTAAGAGGTTTTTGGGGTGTTTTAAAATAATATTTGATGGACAAGGCACACCCACTAAAGGACAAAAACCACAGGTGTACATCTTGATGACGTTTTACATATATACACTTGTAACTAAAGAAGCAAAGGCTGGGAATGTCCCTGGTGGTCCAGTGGTTAAGACTCTGTGCTCCCAATGCAAGGGGCTCCAGGTTCAATCCCTGTACTAGGAACTGGATCCCACATGCCACAACTAAGACCTGGTGCAGACAAATAAATAAATAAATATTCAAAAGAAAGAAACAAAGGCTACAGAAGGAATTGCCAGTCTAAAAAAATAGGGACATGTTAATTACCATATGATCTTATGCATGTTACCTAACATTTGTGCTCAGTTTCTTTAACTATAATATTAAGACATAATGATGTCTGATATCTAATACAGTCATTATGAGGACTAGGAGAGATGTAAAAATTAGAATAGTACCTGGCACATAAAATACACTCAAAAAAGATTAGAGATAGAAACAAAAATCCCTGCCTTCATGGAGCTTACATTTTACTAGTGGCAGGTCCATACTGTAGCAAAATAGGTGAAATAGCATATTGGATGGTGAGAAACATTTTGGAGAAAAATTAATCAGGAATGAGATGGGAAGCCCAGATTGTTGTGGTAGTGTAAAGTGTTGAGGGGTCAGTTTTAAATAAGGTAATCAAATACTGCTCTCCCTAAGGGAACTCACATAGTAGTATGTGTAGAGAAATGAGGAAAAGGTGTAGGGCTAGAAGAGGGACAATTTATTGTAATTTAATAAGAAAAGAGGGCCCCTTATTTTACCAAAGAATGGAGTGTAAAATTAGATTTGTTTATTATGTAACCCACAATGGTTTGACTTATCCCATCCTTTTGTCCTCTGTTCCCTGTTGTATACACTGTACAAACCTAAGCATGTATTTATTTCCTCAGAGATCATGGTTACCTATTTTGGAGGAAGTGTTTTATGTTTAATTCAACCACTGATTTAGCAACGAATCAGTAGGTTCTCTAACAGTAGCTACTACCTATCTTTTTACAATTCATATGCCTTTTCAAACAACTTGATATATGTGTAAATAAGATACATTGTGGCTATAGGCTTCTGTATTTGGAGTCCATGTAGCAATTCATCATTCTTTTAAACTCAAAGTGAAATTTTGCCTGAGATCAGTTTAGTTCAGTCCTCAGTATACTGTGTTTGATTCTTTGTGACCCCATGGACTGCAGCACACCAGTCTTTGTCTAATCCCTGGTGGTCCAGTGGTTAAGACTCTGTGCTCCCAATGCAAGGGGCTCCAGGTTCAATCCCTGTACTAGGAACTGGATCCCACATGCCACAACTAAGACCTGGTGCAGACAAATAAATAAATAAATATTCAAAAGAAAGAAACAAAGGCTACAGAAGGAATTGCCAGTCTAAAAAAATAGGGACATGTTAATTACCATATGATCTTATGCATGTTACCTAACATTTGTGCTCAGTTTCTTTAACTATAATATTAAGACATAATGATGTCTGATATCTAATACAGTCATTATGAGGACTAGGAGAGATGTAAAAATTAGAATAGTACCTGGCACATAAAATACACTCAAAAAAGATTAGAGATAGAAACAAAAATCCCTGCCTTCATGGAGCTTACATTTTACTAGTGGCAGGTCCATACTGTAGCAAAATAGGTGAAATAGCATATTGGATGGTGAGAAACATTTTGGAGAAAAATTAATCAGGAATGAGATGGGAAGCCCAGATTGTTGTGGTAGTGTAAAGTGTTGAGGGGTCAGTTTTAAATAAGGTAATCAAATACTGCTCTCCCTAAGGGAACTCACATAGTAGTATGTGTAGAGAAATGAGGAAAAGGTGTAGGGCTAGAAGAGGGACAATTTATTGTAATTTAATAAGAAAAGAGGGCCCCTTATTTTACCAAAGAATGGAGTGTAAAATTAGATTTGTTTATTATGTAACCCACAATGGTTTGACTTATCCCATCCTTTTGTCCTCTGTTCCCTGTTGTATACACTGTACAAACCTAAGCATGTATTTATTTCCTCAGAGATCATGGTTACCTATTTTGGAGGAAGTGTTTTATGTTTAATTCAACCACTGATTTAGCAACGAATCAGTAGGTTCTCTAACAGTAGCTACTACCTATCTTTTTACAATTCATATGCCTTTTTCAAACAACTTGATATATGTGTAAATAAGATACATTGTGGCTATAGGCTTCTGTATTTGGAGTCCATGTAGCAATTCATCATTCTTTTAAACTCAAAGTGAAATTTTGCCTGAGATCAGTTTAGTTCAGTCCTCAGTATACTGTGTTTGATTCTTTGTGACCCCATGGACTGCAGCACACCAGGCTTCCCTGTCCCTCACCATCTCCCGGAGTTTGTTGAAAATTGTGTCCATTGACTAACTGATGCTATCCAGCCATCTCATCTTCTGTTGTCTCCTTCTCCTTCTGGCTTCTATTTCCCAGCATCAGGGTCTTTTCCAACAAGTCATCTCTTAGCATCAGGTGGCTAAAATGTTGGAACTTCAGCTTCAGCATCAGTCCTTCCAATGAATACTCAGGGTTGATTTTCTTTAAAACAATCTGATTTAATCTCCTTGCAGTCCAAGGGACTCTCAAGAGTCTTCTACATCACAGTTTGAAAGCATCAGTTCTTCAGTGCTCAGCCTTTTTTATAGTCTTAACTTCCACATCCATACATGAATACTGGAAAAATCATAGCTTTGACTATATGGACTTTTGTCAGCAAAGTGATGTCTGCTTTAGTATATGCTGTCTAGGTTTGTCATAGCTTTTCTACCAAGGAGCAAGTGTCTTTTTTGTTTGTTTTTTTGAGGCAAGGAAAACGACTTTATTCAGAAAGCAGCTGACCGAGAAGATGGCAGACTAGCACCTGGGAAAAAATCATCTTACTGGGGTTTGGATACCAGGTTCTTTTATAGATCAGAGATGCGGTGGGGGAGAGGAAGCAAGGTAAAAAGGTCATTCTCTTAGAATGACAAGCCCCAAGCAGGAAAAGTGTGAACTTCTCTCTTCCTGCCATCTCTGGTGGACAGGATTTTACTTCACAAAGTATTTTACTTCACAATCAGGCTGAGAGGCAAGGTCCTCGAGGCAAGCCATTAAGTATGATTATAATAACAATAGTGACGAAAAGCAAGTCAAGGAAACAGTCTGCAACGTGGAGCTAGAATTGATTTTCTCCCTGCAACACTGCCAGAGCAGAGGCCTGCTCTTCCTACAGGACTGGGTCCCTGGGGCTCTGGGGCTCTGGGGCTTGGGCAGCAGGCACGGCAGGATCTCCCTGCAGAGGTGGCCTGTCACCCCCTGCCTCCTGGCTCCCTGCCCAAGCCTGTGCAGGTGCAGCTGTAGGAGCACCAGCCGGAGCAGGTCCTCCCTGGGCGTGAAGAACATGGGGGCCCAGGTGTGGTCGACTTGCAGGCACACGGCTCAGTTCTCCTCACCGTGCTGGCTGATTCCCAACTGACTTGGGGCCTTGGTGAAGCGATCTGTCGGTTCTTGAAGTCCCTTCAGTTGATCCCTGGCACCTGCCCCTGCCCCTGGAGCAACCACCTCTGTTGGGACAGGCTTTGCAGGTGGAGCCTGGTGGGGGCAATGCGTGGATGGTGTCAGATTCTTGATCTCCAATGGAGAAGAATTCACATTGGGATCAAAAAGACTCGGCGATGGTCACTCAGAGCTTTGTGAAATAAGTTTATTAAGAAAAGAGGATAGAGAGTGCGAGCTTCCAGCATAAGACACTGGAAGCGGGATAGAAGAGAACCCCAGGAGCAAGTGTCTTTTAATTTCATAACTGCCATCACCATCTGCAGTGATTTTGGAGCCCAAGAAATTAAAGTCTCACTGTTTTCATTGTTTGCTCATCTATATACCATAAAGGGATGTGACCAGATGCCATGATCTTCGTTTTTTAAATGTTGAGTTTTAGGCCAGTTTTTTCACTCTCCTCTTTCACCTTCGTGAAGAGGCTCTTTAGTTCCTCTTCACTTTCTGCCATAAGGGTGGTGTCACCTGGATACCTGAGGTTATTGATACTTTTGCTGCCAGTGTTGAATCCAACTTGTGCTTCATCCAGCCCGGCATTTCACATGATGTATTCTACATATAAGTTAAATAAGCAGGGTGACAATATACAGCCTTGACGTACTCCTTTCCCAGTTTGGAACCAGTCCATTACTTCATGTCCAGTTCTAACTGTTGCTTCTTGACGTGACTACAGGTTTCTCAGGAGGCAGGTAAGGTGGTCTGATATTCCCATTTCTCTTTAAGAACTTTCCACAGTTTGTTGTGATCTATACAGTCAGTGGCTTTAGTGCATCTAGTCAATGAAACAGAAGTGGATATTTTTCTGAAATTCTCTTGTATTTTGTATCATCTAATGGATGTTGGCAATTTGATCCCTAATTCCTCTCTCTTTTCTAAATCCAACTTGTTCATCTGGAAGTTCTCAGTTCATGTACTGTTAAAGCCTAGTTTGGAGGATTTTGATCATGAACTTGCTAGCATGTGAGTTGCCTGCGATAACAGTCTAGAAGTAGTTATAAAATGGAAAATGAATCTATGCTGGGGTTTTTTTTAGCGTCCTTTTTCAAGTATGTGCAGTTGAATATCATTGTGACTTTGTGTTCTGGAAATAGTTTGATTTCTTTCAGGCATATTTCATAAAAATAAACAGTGATAAAAATGTTCTTAGGCCTTGGCCAATAGATTATGGAGACATTTAATAATACTGATGTTACTGTTATTTTCCTGTTATTAAGCGGATTTTATCTTTAACCCAGGGATTCCCTAGGTCAGAGTATACACTGAGTTATCATCCAGCCATTGCAGAAGTACACTGCATGTGAAGCTTACCTGTTCTGAACATCCACCTGTTTTCTCTTTGCTGCCCAGTTCTAGACTCAGTCAAGAGCCCTATTGTAGCTACCAAGTGCCACGAGGAAGACTAGGATACAGGCTCCCTCAGGAAAAAAATAAAAACAAAAAGCACAGTGAAATATGTAAAAGTAAAGGTGTAGGGGCTATTAGTGTGACACACATGCTGCTTTGTTTTCTTGAGTAGAGAGGAGATTCTTTGCTCTTCAGTTTTGTTATTTGATACCTAATATTTTCCTTAAATTTCAGCATTAGAAATTTGCTTCATTCAAAATCCAATTATCAGCAGGTACTCCAAAAATGAGTTCATGAAGCTTTGCTTTCTAACTGTAGTCAATTTAACTGGAATGTTTTGCAACAGTTTAGTAAATATAGGAGAAACAGTCTAATAAGTATGTGGAATGAAAGAAGCCAAAATACGAAACACATGGTGATGACTTCAATACATAGACTTTTAAAACAGTTAAAACTAACCTAAAAAAAAAAAAAACTAACCTACAGTGTTAGAAGTTAGGATCGCAGTGGCAGTGCTCTCTGAGGAAGAATAGAGAGAGGTATGATTGGGAAGGTTGGTAACGAGGCTTTCAGGGGAGAGGGGCAGGGTATACAGGGATGCTCACTTTGTGATAATTCATTGAACTTGATCTGTATACCTTCTATGTATATATGTTATATTTCAATACATTAAGTATCTTTATTTATGAAATTAAGATTCATTTTGTGTTTTAGTCTCTTGATTATTTCTCAGTGAACTATCCTAATAGAATATTCTTTGTAGTTGTCTTCAAAGGAAATGATAGAAATTACTGTAACTTGCTGTAAAAAATGAAAAGCTAGTAGGCTTAAATAGTTCCAGTATTCTTGTATGAAATATACTTAATATAAAACTATTTATGCTCAGATTCAACCTAAAACAAACACCATTGAGTTTAAGTAGGTATATTTTTATAGCTGACTAATAAAATAATTATTAAGTGTAAGAAATTACAGGTGCCGAGTGCTGGAAGACAGTGTATGCTAGTGGGGGAAGTGCAGAGTTTGGAGTTGGACACGTGTGGTTCAGATGACTAGATCACTAATTTAGCTAGGTAGCTGTCTTCAGTTTTCTTTCCTTCATTGGTAAAGTAGAAGAGATACCTATCTCAGAAGGTTGTTGGAGAATAAAATGAGATGGTTTGAAAGTGCATAGCACCCAAATTCCACTCCTGCCCCCCACGGTTTTGGGATAGAGTGGGACGAGATTCAGGGAGAATATTAAGGTAGTTGTAAGTAGGTGGAAACAAGTATAGCTTGCTGAGGATGACCAAGGTGATGCTGGTAAGGAAGGTTATGCCTTTACATTGTAATTAGTGAAGACTAATAACCTCTAACTTGGAAATACTTGAATCACTTTCAGTAGGAGTTAATAATGCTGCTCTGGCACATCAGCATGGAAGGTTGCTACACAGATGACAATTTATTAAGTTGGAATATAGCATAAAGTTTCCGATAGATTGAAATTAAGTCTAAATAGTAAGCATTTTTAGGTCAAAGGATTTGTTCATGCTGTGCTTTGAAAATATTACTGTTTTGGTACACTTGAGTGTTCTTCCTTTTAGTTACTGATAATTTATGCTGCAAGAATAAGGAGCTAAATTTAGGCATTAATCTGAAGGTATTAAGTAAATTGGTAATTTTTAGGTCTTAAAAAAGGATAGATTCAGTTTATTGAAAGTTTGTATTTCAACCAAAGGGAAGCTTTTAGACTCCAGTGTCAATATTATGTTCAGTATTACTCTGTTCTCAAAAAGCTGTAGTGAAATGTATAAATACAAGATTATGTCTTGGCTGTATAAACAATCAGATAGTCTATTGCTGAATAACAAGCTACTCCAGCAGAATTTAGACTGGCTTAAAACAGCAACCATTTGCTTACAGTTCCGAGCTAGTGCTTGGGGCTAGGTTAGCTGCAGGTGGTTCTGCTGCTGGTCTCTGGGGTTAATCATGCAACCTCTGTCATCTGGCAGTTAAAACCAGGGCAGATTGTTCTAGGGGTCTGAGGTGGGACAGTTTTCCTCTGTTCTGTTGGTCTCATCTCAGGTCTACTTCAAGCCTTTTCATACTGGTTCCAAGAGAGTAAGAGTGGAAGTTGCAAGGTTTCTTGAGACTTTTGTTTTGTCATGTCTGACTCTTTGCAACTCTGTGGACTGTAGCATGCCAGACTTCCCTGTCCTTCGCTATCTCCTGGAGTTTGCTCAAATTCATGTCCATTGAGTTGGTGATGCTATCTAACCATCTCATCCTCTGCCACCCTCTTCTCCTTTCGCCTTCACTCTTTCCCTGCATCAGGGTCTTTTCCAGTGTGTTGGCTCTTTGCATCAGGTGGCCAAAGTATCGGAGCTTCAGCTTCAGCATCAGTTCTTCCAGTGAATATTCAGGGTTGATTTCCTTTAGGATTGACTGGTTTGATCTCCTTGCAGTCCAAGGAACTCTCAAGACTCCAGCACCACAATTCCAAGCATCAGTTCTTTGGAACTCATCCTTATTTAGGGTTTAGCTCTCACATCCATACATGGCTACTGGAAAAACCATAGTTTTCACTATATGGACCTTTGTTGGCAAAGTGATGTCTCTGCTTTTTAACACACTGTCTAGGTTTTTCATATTTCTCACTTATTACCCTAACCTGTGGTAATCATTTTTAGGTCAAAGGATTTGTTCATGCTGTGCTTTGAAAATATTACTGTTTTGGTACACTTGAGTGTTCTTCCTTTTAGTTACTGATAATTTATGCTGCAAGAATAAGGAGCTAAATTTAGGCATTAATCTGAAGGTATTAAGTAAATTGGTAATTTTTAGGTCTTAAAAAAGGATAGATTCAGTTTATTGAAAGTTTGTATTTCAACCAAAGGGAAGCTTTTAGACTCCAGTGTCAATATTATGTTCAGTATTACTCTGTTCTCAAAAAGCTGTAGTGAAATGTATAAATACAAGATTATGTCTTGGCTGTATAAACAATCAGATAGTCTATTGCTGAATAACAAGCTACTCCAGCAGAATTTAGACTGGCTTAAAACAGCAACCATTTGCTTACAGTTCCGAGCTAGTGCTTGGGGCTAGGTTAGCTGCAGGTGGTTCTGCTGCTGGTCTCTGGGGTTAATCATGCAACCTCTGTCATCTGGCAGTTAAAACCAGGGCAGATTGTTCTAGGGGTCTGAGGTGGGACAGTTTTCCTCTGTTCTGTTGGTCTCATCTCAGGTCTACTTCAAGCCTTTTCATACTGGTTCCAAGAGAGTAAGAGTGGAAGTTGCAAGGTTTCTTGAGACTTTTGTTTTGTCATGTCTGACTCTTTGCAACTCTGTGGACTGTAGCATGCCAGACTTCCCTGTCCTTCGCTATCTCCTGGAGTTTGCTCAAATTCATGTCCATTGAGTTGGTGATGCTATCTAACCATCTCATCCTCTGCCACCCTCTTCTCCTTTCGCCTTCACTCTTTCCCTGCATCAGGGTCTTTTCCAGTGTGTTGGCTCTTTGCATCAGGTGGCCAAAGTATCGGAGCTTCAGCTTCAGCATCAGTTCTTCCAGTGAATATTCAGGGTTGATTTCCTTTAGGATTGACTGGTTTGATCTCCTTGCAGTCCAAGGAACTCTCAAGACTCCAGCACCACAATTCCAAGCATCAGTTCTTTGGAACTCATCCTTATTTAGGGTTTAGCTCTCACATCCATACATGGCTACTGGAAAAACCATAGTTTTCACTATATGGACCTTTGTTGGCAAAGTGATGTCTCTGCTTTTTAACACACTGTCTAGGTTTTTCATATTTCTCACTTATTACCCTAACCTGTGGTAATCTTCAAAAATAGGAATCCCAGCATAGCTTGCTACTGATAAGTGTTGTCCCAGAGGTCTTCTGTAACATAAAATTGAGGTTTTTTCTTCTGTGTTTGCCAGCTTTGATATATCAAGACTCATTTGCTCATATTGTAAGTTGTCTTCTTAAAATAATCAAACAAAAACCTAGATTTTATATTTGGGTACATCAGCCTTGAATTATCTCTTCACCTCCCTCTTCCAAGTTGAAATTTGTATGTTTATTTTAAAACTGTCAAGATTTTTAAAAATTGCATTTACACCTCGTAATCAGTGAAATACCTGGACAGTGTGCCATTAGAGAAGCCCCAAAGGGCAGCATTTGCAGGAGAAGCTGGCCAAAAATACTAAATACTGCATAGAAAGAAAAAAAATGAGTTAAGAACTGAGATATGACTGTTGAATTTCATAAGATTGTTGATGTACTTATTAAGAGTAGTTATGAAATGGTGGGTGGTGTAAAGGGATAGTTTGAAAACTCAAAGGTGAGAGAGAAGAGAACTAGAAGAAGATAGAACAGTGGGTTTTTCATTTGTTCTTTGGTTTTTCTTTTCTTTTTTTTTTTTTTAAGATTTATTTATTTATTTTGGTGGGGGTGGGGTAGGGAGGGAGGGGAGCAGGCAGGCCACTTCTATTGGTCTTTCATTTGTCCATATTCATCCGTCTTTGTTCTTTGGCCTGTGTGGGCCTCCCATCGCGGCGGCCTCTGTAGTCGCAGAGCGCCGGCTCTGGGCGCATGCGCTCCAGAGCTCCGGCTCGGTAGTTGGACACATGGGTCCAGCTGTTCTGCGGCACGTGGGATCTTCCCAGGCCAGGGAACAAACCGGTGCCCCTTATAGTGCAAGGCGGTGTCCTTACCCGCTGGACCACCAGGGGAAGCCCTCTTTTTTTTTTTTCTTTTAAGCTCCTCTGCACAAAAATTTAAGCATGCCCAAGGAAGGAAATAGTAAATTGGGATACACTGAAGAAACAGTATTAGGGTTGTTTCTTAAAATGTCTGAATTGCACTGAATTCCTTAGGAGTTTATAGATCGGTATTTAACAATCTGGAATATAAATTTATGAGTCACAAGTTATATTTTTTTTCATAGTGAACAGTTTTCCTTACATTCAAGATTACTGAGGACTTGCCAATCAGATTTGTCATTGTGTCTTAAAATAACTTATGGGGCCAGGAGGAGCAAACTTCCTTTATTAAAAGGAGCCATTATTGTATCAGAAAGACAAATTTCTAGACATGACTTGGAAAACTAAAGTCTTGTTAAAAGATTTGGCCTAGCCTTCAAAATTTATTCATGGACCTTTTGTAACTGAGTTATCTTTATGGTTTAGAAAAAGAGCCTTAATTAAGGAGACATCAGTTTTCTTTCTTTCTCTAAGCTTAGTTTCTTGTTTTCTTTTAGGATATTTAGTTTTCAAAGTAAGATGAATTAATATATAGAAAGGACTCAAAACAGTTCCTGTGTATTGTTATTGGTGTTGGTTTTGTTACTGTTTTTTAGGAAATGTTATTATTAAGAAGACATTACTTTTCACAAAACAAATTCTACATTTAATAAGAGAACAGATCAACCAAAATGCATTAGCATATTCCAAAAATATGTCTCATCTTAGTTATTCTTGTCATTCCTGATGTTTGGACCACCACTAAATGATGAGGATATTTTTATGTACAGTGTATATAATATTCGGCAGAATATTAATGCAAAAACTGGAAAAAGTAACTTTTGTTTTGCTATGACAGGTGAGTTTCCCTGCTTGCTATGTCACAGTTCCTTTAAAGATGCTGCTTTTGACTGATGAATGTATATGCAGGGCAGCAATGGAGAAACAGGTAGAGAACAGACTTAGGGACAATGGTAGAGGGGAGGAGTGGGTGAGATGTATGGGAAGAGTAACATGGAAACTTAAATTACCATATGTAAAATAGATAGCCAGTGGAAATCTGCTGTAAGACAAAGGGAACTTAAACAGGGGCTCTGTAACAACCTAGAGGGGTGGGATGGGGAGGGAGATGGGAGGAAAGTTCAAGAGGGAGGGGACATATGTATACTTATGGCTGATTCATGTTGCTGTTTGGCAGTAAACAACAAAACTCTGTACAGCTATTATCCTTCAATTAAAAAAAATAAAATTACAGGGAAAACAAGATGATGCTTTTGAATTTGGCCTTTTCATTGTACCACCACTTTAATAACTCTGATGTCCTCTTGTGGAGCACATTTTACACAGAGAGTAGAACTTTTGCTACATAGACTAGAAACCTGAAGCTTTCAACTGTGTACACAAAGCTAGTAGCTGTCCTTAACTGGTAGTGTTACAGCTTGATCAGGCAATGTCTCTGTGAATAGCTTTAGCCTTCCTTATTTTTTCTTCATTTAAATTTGGCTTGAGGTATAAGTGTTTTTGTCCCTCTGAACACTGGTGGGGAAGTCACCTAAATTAGCCCTTTGTAGCTTTCTCAACTCTTCTTAGTAAGGTCTCTTTTCCTACCCTAAGTCAAAGCCCTTCTCTTTATACCTGTCCCAAGATGAATTAATATATAGAAAGGACTCAAAACAGTTCCTGTGTATTGTTATTGGTGTTGGTTTTGTTACTGTTTTTTAGGAAATGTTATTATTAAGAAGACATTACTTTTCACAAAACAAATTCTACATTTAATAAGAGAACAGATCAACCAAAATGCATTAGCATATTCCAAAAATATGTCTCATCTTAGTTATTCTTGTCATTCCTGATGTTTGGACCACCACTAAATGATGAGGATATTTTTATGTACAGTGTATATAATATTCGGCAGAATATTAATGCAAAAACTGGAAAAAGTAACTTTTGTTTTGCTATGACAGGTGAGTTTCCCTGCTTGCTATGTCACAGTTCCTTTAAAGATGCTGCTTTTGACTGATGAATGTATATGCAGGGCAGCAATGGAGAAACAGGTAGAGAACAGACTTAGGGACAATGGTAGGGAGGGAGGAGTGGGTGAGATGTATGGGAAGAGTAACATGGAAACTTAAATTACCATATGTAAAATAGATAGCCAGTGGAAATCTGCTGTAAGACAAAGGGAACTTAAACAGGGGCTCTGTAACAACCTAGAGGGGTGGGATGGGGAGGGAGATGGGAGGAAAGTTCAAGAGGGAGGGGACATATGTATACTTATGGCTGATTCATGTTGCTGTTTGGCAGTAAACAACAAAACTCTGTACAGCTATTATCCTTCAATTAAAAAAAATAAAATTACAGGGAAAACAAGATGATGCTTTTGAATTTGGCCTTTTCATTGTACCACCACTTTAATAACTCTGATGTCCTCTTGTGGAGCACATTTTACACAGAGAGTAGAACTTTTGCTACATAGACTAGAAACCTGAAGCTTTCAACTGTGTACACAAAGCTAGTAGCTGTCCTTAACTGGTAGTGTTACAGCTTGATCAGGCAATGTCTCTGTGAATAGCTTTAGCCTTCCTTATTTTTTCTTCATTTAAATTTGGCTTGAGGTATAAGTGTTTTTGTCCCTCTGAACACTGGTGGGGAAGTCACCTAAATTAGCCCTTTGTAGCTTTCTCAACTCTTCTTAGTAAGGTCTCTTTTCCTACCCTAAGTCAAAGCCCTTCTCTTTATACCTGTCCCAAGTATTTGTCTATATTTGTACTAACCTTAGCATATTAAGTTATTTATATCTAGGATCTTGTGTACAATATAGGCTACAATTCAGTTTGTTTATTTTGGGAAGGAATAGTTTTACCATCAAAATTGGATCTTCATAGGGTGTTATTGCTGGAAAACCTTGAGCCTCCAGAAATCTGACAGTTTTATATGTAAATTAATTAATGCTGCTTAAAATTATAACACTGAGTGGTGTTACAATAAACCTTCATTTATTTTTCTTCTTTTAATTTTCACTTTTGACTTCTTTCTTCAAGATAGTACAATTTTTCTCTTCTTTGATGTTGCCTTCTTTATTGGTTGCTATGGAAAGGTCCCAGAAAAATGGCAAATTAAGTTAAGGCCAAAAATAATTAAACTCATCTCATGTGGTAGGGTGGGGTGAAAGGAGATCCAAGATTTTCTTCATACAGACAATAAGTTTTGTTTGTTTGATATAATATCTTGCTCTGGCAGTTTATGCTTTAAATTCACATAAGAACGGAGTTTTAGTCTCAGCAATTTATTAGCTCTGGGCAAGTTATTTAATGCTACTGAAGCTCAGGAGTTACCTATAAAATGGCAATAATAATGCTTCTGAAGAGTGACTAGGCCAGAATAGATACTAAATCAGAGACACATAAAATGAACCCTCATAGAGGAGATGTTAGTAATTTTTTAACAATTTTTAAAATATCAGTTTGGAATATATTTAAATGAAATCTTCAAAGGAGTAAATTTAGTAGGATTATTGCTGTGCTCATAGAACACTCTGAAAGGTATCCTTATATTTTTAAATTATTACATTAAAAAATTGAAAACTAAGACTTTTTAAAAAGCCTTTAATGGCTGTGTAACAGCTTTATTGAAGGATAATTTCTGTGCTGTAAAATTTACTTAAAGTGCACAGTTCAACAATTTTCAGTAAATTGGTAGAATTATGGAACCATCAGCACAGCTCAGTTTTAGATTTCCATCCCACCTAAAAGCTCCCTTACCTAATGACTTAACTTTCACTGGTAAGTGGCACACAAGTTAGAGAATTTAAAAGCACCAGTTTGTGAGTTAGGCGGGCCTGAGTTTGAATCATAGCCACTTACTAGTATTTTGGTGTCTTTATCTTTAAGGTGGAGATAATAGCTACATTACAGTATTGCTGTGAACATTTAATTAATCAGATGCAGTATATAGAGCACTATAAGTATTGGCACCCAGTTGGTGCTTAACAAATACTGGTGGTGATTTAGACTGAGGTGTAGATTTTGGTATTTAAATGAGAAAAACACCTGAAAACACATAGCATAAGGCCTGACATATGGCTTTATTTTTGGGAAGCCAAGCTCTGTTATGCATCATGTCATCATAATTTGCCTATAGTAGCTCTTTGGAAATTGCTTTAATTACCCTTAAACCTTAAGGCTCACAACATGTAGTTGTTTGTTAATAGTGACTTATTATTCTTTTTTTTTTTTTTTTTCAATATTTATTTAATGCTGGGTCTTAGTTGCAGTATGTGGGATCTAGCTCCCTGACCAGGGATCAAACCTAGGCCCTCTGCACTGGAGCCTGGCGTCTTAGCCACTGGACCACCAGTGAAATCCCGTGACTTACTATTCCTTTTTTTCTTCTTCTTCTTTTCTTGCTATGAGCTTAGTTGCTCTATGGCATGTGGGATCTTCCTGGATCAGGGACTGAACCCATGTCTCCTGCATTGGCAGGCAGATTCTTTACCACTCAGCCACCAGGGAAGCCCCCGTGACTTTACTATTCTTAATCATTAAATTTCCTAGGCAAAGTCAAACTTTTATATTTTCCTTCAATCTCTGAAATGTATTTTTATGGTCAAAATAAATGTTTTTATTTTTAGTGAACAGCTGGGTGCTGATTCTGAAAAATAATTGTATCAAGTTTGTTATGTCTCTTAAGAACTATTTTATTGGAAAATGTAAAAGGTTAGCAACTATATACTTCATTTCACTAGGTTAATACAGACAGAAATGATGCATTTTATTAATTATAAAAGTAATAGGTTATGCTAGTTCTTTGAGACATAAATTCTAGAGAAGTTATTAAAGGGAGTTTTAATGAATTTTGAAAAGAACTAACGAGTTTTGATGATTTGGCTATCAAATTATATATAATAAAAGAGGGTCAATTTATTAAAAATGTTTCGAGTAGTCTTACAGTAATTTATTATGTTCTAAGTGTGGTCTGTATTCTCTTGTTTTCATTCTTTCAGATTTTTTTGCACTGATATAAGTAAATTGTGATTGTATACCTTTTGTAAGTTACCCAACTGTGTAACTGCTGTTAAGTTTGTTAGGTATTTTACCAGCTCTTTTTCTTCTATCCATTTATATTCATTAATACCAAGACTGTAAGATTTTTCCTCCAGCATAAGTATGTATTGGTCTGAAAGTTTTGCTTTAACTTACTTCCTTGTGCTTTAACTTATTTCTATGTGCTTATTCTTCTTTTGATAATATAGGCATACCCTGTGTTAAAAACAATCAAGTCGGTCATTTTCTGCCTCTTCTGTAGCTTCACATTACTCTTCACATTATGACCAAATACCATTTTGTTTAGTTGCTATGTTTGACTCTTTTGAGACTCCATGGGCTATAGTCTGCCAAGCCTCTTCTATCCGTGGTATTTCCCAGGCAAGAGTACTGGTGTGGGTTGCTATTTCCTTCTCAAGGGGATCTTCCTGACCAGGCAAGATCTCTTGCTTGGTAGGCGGATTTTTTACCATTGAGGTAGCAGGTATGAGTTGAAAGATCCTGTGGTTTTTGGTCCATTCCAATTCTGTGTCATTTCTTATCTTTTTGTCTTGTTCTCTGCTTTATTTTTTGTTTTGTTTTGTTTCTGGCTTCCCCGTTTGTATTTTTTTCAAGCTTCCCAATTGTATTATAGTTAACCTAGTCTCAGAATCTGTGATGACACTTTTCCTATACCTATTATAAAATCTACACATGCATATTTTATATTCTTTCCATAGATTTATTCAGCCTTCATTTTCAAATCTTACCATAAATATCACTTATGCAGGGAAGCAGTGCCCTCCACACAACTTCACCCCCATTTGGCTAGATGATCTCAGTTCACTGAGTTCAATCACTCAGTTGTGTATGAGTCTTTGTGACCCCATCAACTGCAGCATGCCAGGCTTCCCTGTCCTTTACCATCTCCTGGAACTTGCTCAAACTCATCTCCGTTGAGTCAGTGATGCCATCCAACTGTCTTATCCTCTGTTGTCCCCTTCTCCTTTTGCCTTCGGTTTTTCCCAGCATCAGAGTCTTTTCCAATGAGTTGTCTCTTTGCATCAAGTGGCCAAAGTACTGGAACTTCAACTTCAGTGTCAGTTCTACCAGTGAATATTCAGGGTTGATTTCCTTTAGAATTGAAGGTGGCCAAAGTACTGTGTAACTGCTGTTAAGTTTGTTAGGTATTTTACCAGCTCTTTTTCTTCTATCCATTTATATTCATTAATACCAAGACTGTAAGATTTTTCCTCCAGCATAAGTATGTATTGGTCTGAAAGTTTTGCTTTAACTTACTTCCTTGTGCTTTAACTTATTTCTATGTGCTTATTCTTCTTTTGATAATATAGGCATACCCTGTGTTAAAAACAATCAAGTCGGTCATTTTCTGCCTCTTCTGTAGCTTCACATTACTCTTCACATTATGACCAAATACCATTTTGTTTAGTTGCTATGTTTGACTCTTTTGAGACTCCATGGGCTATAGTCTGCCAAGCCTCTTCTATCCGTGGTATTTCCCAGGCAAGAGTACTGGTGTGGGTTGCTATTTCCTTCTCAAGGGGATCTTCCTGACCAGGCAAGATCTCTTGCTTGGTAGGCGGATTTTTTACCATTGAGGTAGCAGGTATGAGTTGAAAGATCCTGTGGTTTTTGGTCCATTCCAATTCTGTGTCATTTCTTATCTTTTTGTCTTGTTCTCTGCTTTATTTTTTGTTTTGTTTTGTTTCTGGCTTCCCCGTTTGTATTTTTTTCAAGCTTCCCAATTGTATTATAGTTAACCTAGTCTCAGAATCTGTGATGACACTTTTCCTATACCTATTATAAAATCTACACATGCATATTTTATATTCTTTCCATAGATTTATTCAGCCTTCATTTTCAAATCTTACCATAAATATCACTTATGCAGGGAAGCAGTGCCCTCCACACAACTTCACCCCCATTTGGCTAGATGATCTCAGTTCACTGAGTTCAATCACTCAGTTGTGTATGAGTCTTTGTGACCCCATCAACTGCAGCATGCCAGGCTTCCCTGTCCTTTACCATCTCCTGGAACTTGCTCAAACTCATCTCCGTTGAGTCAGTGATGCCATCCAACTGTCTTATCCTCTGTTGTCCCCTTCTCCTTTTGCCTTCGGTTTTTCCCAGCATCAGAGTCTTTTCCAATGAGTTGTCTCTTTGCATCAAGTGGCCAAAGTACTGGAACTTCAACTTCAGTGTCAGTTCTACCAGTGAATATTCAGGGTTGATTTCCTTTAGAATTGACTGGTTCGGGGCTTCCCCTGGTGGTCCAGTGGATAAGGACACCGCCTTGCAGTGCAAGGGGCGCTGGTTCGATCCCTGGCCTGGGAAGATCCCACGTGCCGCGGAGCGGCTGGACTGATATGTCTGATTGCCGAGCCGGAGCTCTGGAGCACATGCGCCCGGAGCCGGCGCTGTGCGACGACAGACGCCACCACGATGGGAGGCCCACAGGAGCCAGAGAACAAAGACGGATGAAAATAGAGAAATGAAGGACCAATAGAAGTGGCCCGCCCACTCCCCTCCCTCCCCAACCCCGCCCAAAAATAAAATAAATAAATAAATCTTAGAATTGACTGGTTTGATCTCCTTACTGTCCAAGGGATTCTCAAGAGTCTTCTCCAACACCATAGTTCAAAGGCATCAGTTCTTCGGCACTTAGCCTTATTTATGGTCCAACTCTCACATTTGTACGTGACTACTGGGGAAAGCATAGCTTTGACTATATGGACTTTTGTAGGCAAAGTGATAGCTCTGCATTTTAACACACCATTGTCCCTTACCTATATGTCATTTACCATAACTTGCAATCTTGTTTTTTAGTTGTATCATTGTTTGTATAGCTAATGAAGGAAATAATGTAAGCCCCATGCAGGCTTGGAATGATTTGCTTAGTACTTTTTATCCCCATGTTGGACGCGTAATAAAGATCAACAACAGTTTTTCTGCAAGTAACTTAATGTTTAATTTTTACTGGAAATGGGAAAAGATTTCTGGGTAGCATTTCTAAGAAAAACTGATTTAATGAAGGAAGAGAAGAGTTGTAAATAATAACATTTAAAATACCTTTTTCCACTTAATATATATTTGCATATCAACCAGTTTGGATTAAAAAACTAAAAGGATAATACAGTGGCTTATTTGTCAGGGTTGAATCAGAATGAAGACTAGCAAAATAGAGATAGAGCTGGAAGGAAGATACTTTACTGTAATCATTAAAAAAAAATTGGGGGGGCTTTCCTGGTGGTCCAGTGGGTAAGGACACCGCCTTGCAGTGCAAGGGCTTTCGGTTCGATCCCTGGCCTGGGAAGATCCCACGTGCCGCGGAGCAGCTGGACTGATGTGTCCAATTACCGAGCCAGAGCTCTGGAGCGCATGCACCCAGAGCCGGTGCTCTGCAACAACAGAGGCCACCGTGGTGGGAGACCCACACGGGCCAAAGAACAAAGACGGATGAAAATAGACAAATGAAAGACCAATAGAAGTGGCCTGCCCACCCCCTCCCCCCCCAACCCGCCCCCCTAAATAAATAAATAAATGTTAAAAAAAAAAATTTTTTTTTTTTGACCCAGAGATTCTATACTACTTAAAATGTTTTAATAGTTTGAGATTGGGGTGTTAAGTACAAAGAGAAAAAATGTTCCTATAAATTATTGCTTTTACTTTTTTCTATATTCTCAAGTTTTCAACAGTTATTTTATATTTCGGTATACTTGAGTCAGTGGTTCTTATCTTTCCTTTTCCTCTTTTTTTCATTCTTTTTTTTGGCCACTTCTATTGGTCTTTCATTTATCTATTTCCATCCGTCTTTGTTCCTTGGCCTGCGTGGGCCTCCCATCGCAGTGGCCTCTCTCGCTGCAGAGCACTGGCTCTGGGCACGTGTGCTCCAGAGCTCCGGCTCAGTAGTTGGACACATCGGTTCAGCTGCTCCGCAGCACGTGGGATCTTCCCAGGCCAGGGATCGAACCGGTGCCCCTTGCACTGCAAGGCAGTGTCTTTACCCACTGGACCACTAGGGAAGCCCTCCTTTTCCTCTTTATCCAAACAAAACTATCTTTAAGCATCTGTTAAGTCATGGATCTTATTCCTACAAGAATGAGTGTGTTGTATATAATAACATTTAAAATACCTTTTTCCACTTAATATATATTTGCATATCAACCAGTTTGGATTAAAAAACTAAAAGGATAATACAGTGGCTTATTTGTCAGGGTTGAATCAGAATGAAGACTAGCAAAATAGAGATAGAGCTGGAAGGAAGATACTTTACTGTAATCATTAAAAAAAAATTGGGGGGGCTTTCCTGGTGGTCCAGTGGGTAAGGACACCGCCTTGCAGTGCAAGGGCTTTCGGTTCGATCCCTGGCCTGGGAAGATCCCACGTGCCGCGGAGCAGCTGGACTGATGTGTCCAATTACCGAGCCAGAGCTCTGGAGCGCATGCACCCAGAGCCGGTGCTCTGCAACAACAGAGGCCACCGTGGTGGGAGACCCACACGGGCCAAAGAACAAAGACGGATGAAAATAGACAAATGAAAGACCAATAGAAGTGGCCTGCCCACCCCCTCCCCCCCCAACCCGCCCCTAAATAAATAAATAAATGTTAAAAAAAGTTTTTTTTTTTTGACCCAGAGATTCTATACTACTTAAAATGTTTTAATAGTTTGAGATTGGGGTGTTAAGTACAAAGAGAAAAAATGTTCCTATAAATTATTGCTTTTACTTTTTTCTATATTCTCAAGTTTTCAACAGTTATTTTATATTTCGGTATACTTGAGTCAGTGGTTCTTATCTTTCCTTTTCCTCTTTTTTTCATTCTTTTTTTTGGCCACTTCTATTGGTCTTTCATTTATCTATTTCCATCCGTCTTTGTTCCTTGGCCTGCGTGGGCCTCCCATCGCAGTGGCCTCTCTCGCTGCAGAGCACTGGCTCTGGGCACGTGTGCTCCAGAGCTCCGGCTCAGTAGTTGGACACATCGGTTCAGCTGCTCCGCAGCACGTGGGATCTTCCCAGGCCAGGGATCGAACCGGTGCCCCTTGCACTGCAAGGCAGTGTCTTTACCCACTGGACCACTAGGGAAGCCCTCCTTTTCCTCTTTATCCAAACAAAACTATCTTTAAGCATCTGTTAAGTCATGGATCTTATTCCTACAAGAATGAGTGTGTTGTATATAAATAAATTTACATATTATTTCCAAGGTTAATGGGTACCTTAATCTATGCCAGATATTATTAACTATGATTTTAATATATGGGATATTCTTTGATCTTTCAGAGATTCACTGATGGGCTTATATGCAGTGTGAACCAGTTGGGGAGCAAGGATACTCAAAGTTGGATTCAGGACACCTGGTTTCTAATCTTGGCTCTGCCATTATCAGACTTTAGTGAAATTCTTTTACATTCTCCATGCCAGATTGGAATAGTGGGAAGTGCATAGGCTTTAACGTCAAGCAAGTACTGGCCTGAAATTGATGTGTCTCGACTTCGCCACTGACTACCTGTGTAACTTTTGAAAAGTTGCTTGCATGATGTTTTATTTCTCTGTAAGAAAAAGGAAGATTATTCCAATTTCTTTGAGTTTTATAGATTAAATGAAAATAGGTGTTTGAAAAAGTTTAACACGTATTACAGATAGGGACATACAAGTTACTTTATCTAGAAAAATTGGGCTAGAACTAGATGTTCTCGAAGGCATCTTTTATCAATTATTTCTCTTAGGGTTCTATTTTTAATAGTTCTTGTTATGACAGAATAATTTGGAAAATTTGTTATAACAGCTATTGGTCTGAAATCATGTTGGAGCGATGAAGTATTTTAAGTCTGTTAAACTGATGTTGGCATATTTTCTGCCTGATTTCCATATTCTACCATGCTGAACATGAAGAAAATCTCAAATACTTGTTGCCGTTAAGATTCATGAAAGACTAATATAGGGTAGCATATTTTCTGCATGATTTCTTGGCCTCGTGGGCCTCCCATCGCAGTGGCCTCTCTCGCTGAGAGCACTGGCTCTGGGCACGTGTGCTCCAGAGCTCCGGCTCAGTAGTTGGACACATCGGTTCAGCTGCTCCGCAGCACGTGGGATCTTCCCAGGCCAGGGATCGAACCGGTGCCCCTTGCACTGCAAGGCAGTGTCTTTACCCACTGGACCACTAGGGAAGCCCTCCTTTTCCTCTTTATCCAAACAAAACTATCTTTAAGCATCTGTTAAGTCATGGATCTTATTCCTACAAGAATGAGTGTGTTGTATATAAATAAATTTACATATTATTTCCAAGGTTAATGGGTACCTTAATCTATGCCAGATATTATTAACTATGATTTTAATATATGGGATATTCTTTGATCTTTCAGAGATTCACTGATGGGCTTATATGCAGTGTGAACCAGTTGGGGAGCAAGGATACTCAAAGTTGGATTCAGGACACCTGGTTTCTAATCTTGGCTCTGCCATTATCAGACTTTAGTGAAATTCTTTTACATTCTCCATGCCAGATTGGAATAGTGGGAAGTGCATAGGCTTTAACGTCAAGCAAGTACTGGCCTGAAATTGATGTGTCTCGACTTCGCCACTGACTACCTGTGTAACTTTTGAAAAGTTGCTTGCATGATGTTTTATTTCTCTGTAAGAAAAAGGAAGATTATTCCAATTTCTTTGAGTTTTATAGATTAAATGAAAATAGGTGTTTGAAAAAGTTTAACACGTATTACAGATAGGGACATACAAGTTACTTTATCTAGAAAAATTGGGCTAGAACTAGATGTTCTCGAAGGCATCTTTTATCAATTATTTCTCTTAGGGTTCTATTTTTAATAGTTCTTGTTATGACAGAATAATTTGGAAAATTTGTTATAACAGCTATTGGTCTGAAATCATGTTGGAGAGCGATGAAGTATTTTAAGTCTGTTAAACTGATGTTGGCATATTTTCTGCCTGATTTCCATATTCTACCATGCTGAACATGAAGAAAATCTCAAATACTTGTTGCCGTTAAGATTCATGAAAGACTAATATAGGGTAGATTTTCTTAATCTGAAGTCTATAAATACCCTCGAGATCTATGAATAGATTTTCACAGGTCTCTGAACTCTGAAATTATATGCAAAAGTTTTACTGTGCAGAAATTGTAATGAGGAGCTAGCAATAGCTTTCATAGTAAACAAGGCAGATAATTAGGTCTGTGTTCTCGTGAAGTCTACATTCTAAGACAGATATTGAGTAAACAAAAATGTAAGAAAGTATAATTTATAGATGGTAGAAACATTTTGTATAGATTTTTAATACAATGATGGACTAGACAGTGACTTACAGATTGTTTGAGTTTTAAGTGGTCAGGGACTTCTGAGATGACATTTTCCCTGCTGGCTTAGTGGTAAAGAATCCACCTGCAGTGCAGGAGGTTTGTTCCCTGAGTCAGGAAGATCCCCTGGAGAAGAAAACCCACTCCAGTATTCTTGCCTGGGAAATCCCACGGACAGAGGAGCCTAGCAGGCTACTGTTCATGTGGTAGCAAAAGAGTTGAATACAACTTGGCAAATAAATAACAGCATCTGGGTTAATCCTGCAGCTCTATTTGTTTTTCGCTTATTCAGCATTATTAAACCTCCATTTCTCATAGAGTTGACAGTTGAACACAGGGGTTGGGGTGCTGACCCTCCACTCAGTTGAAAATCTGTATAATTTATAGACAGCTCTCCACATTCATGGTTCCTCCTTATCTGTGATTCCACACATGAGTAGTCAGCCAACTGCAGATTGTTGTAATTCAGTGTTTACTAGGAAAAACAGAAAAGTCCCCTGTATAAGTGGACCCTTGTTAACCAAATGCGGGTCAAGGGTCAACTGTATCTGTAAAATGGGATAACAGTAGTTACCTACTTTTTATCATTTTGATCTATGTAAAGCCTTTAACACATTTACAGTATGTGGCACATAAGTAAAAATAGTAAAACTTACAGTTACTGTGCAGTGAAACATTCTGTTTTGTGCTCTTTTGGGTTTCTCTAGTTTTATAGTGTTAAGGAAATAAAGTGCCACATTTTAACTTCGTTTTGTGATTAATTAACAAAGGTTAAGTTCTCTGCAAAGCCATACTAGCAAAAAGGAGGGAACCATTAATTTTGTGAAGGTTAACTCAAGATCATATTCTTTGTGGGCATTAATTTAAACTAAATATGTTAATCTATAGAAAAGATTTGATGAAACTTAATCAGCTTCAGCAAACATTTCTGACTAACAGCCAGTTCTCATTCTAAATATTATGTCTTTGAAGCACTTTTTTTCCTTCACTTTGGAGCACTCTACAACATCATACAGATTGTAGCATTTGACTCTACAGTTGAATAATTATATACTGCAGATGATGGTCTCACTTTATTAAGTAATAGTGATTTAATTTAAATAGTCTTGTAGCTATTCATTTTTGCGACTGTGTTTTATTTAAAATATTTATAATTAAAGCATTACAGAAATTAAAATGTGGGCAGTTTATTTACTCTTTCCTGTTATTGCATGGGGCATTTGAACATGAATGCAGATAACTTAAATTTTATATTCTAAATGGCATTTGAAAACATTATGAGATTCGCCTGGGAAATCCCACGGACAGAGGAGCCTAGCAGGCTACTGTTCATGTGGTAGCAAAAGAGTTGAATACAACTTGGCAAATAAATAACAGCATCTGGGTTAATCCTGCAGCTCTATTTGTTTTTCGCTTATTCAGCATTATTAAACCTCCATTTCTCATAGAGTTGACAGTTGAACACAGGGGTTGGGGTGCTGACCCTCCACTCAGTTGAAAATCTGTATAATTTATAGACAGCTCTCCACATTCATGGTTCCTCCTTATCTGTGATTCCACACATGAGTAGTCAGCCAACTGCAGATTGTTGTAATTCAGTGTTTACTAGGAAAAACAGAAAAGTCCCCTGTATAAGTGGACCCTTGTTAACCAAATGCGGGTCAAGGGTCAACTGTATCTGTAAAATGGGATAACAGTAGTTACCTACTTTTTATCATTTTGATCTATGTAAAGCCTTTAACACATTTACAGTATGTGGCACATAAGTAAAAATAGTAAAACTTACAGTTACTGTGCAGTGAAACATTCTGTTTTGTGCTCTTTTGGGTTTCTCTAGTTTTATAGTGTTAAGGAAATAAAGTGCCACATTTTAACTTCGTTTTGTGATTAATTAACAAAGGTTAAGTTCTCTGCAAAGCCATACTAGCAAAAAGGAGGGAACCATTAATTTTGTGAAGGTTAACTCAAGATCATATTCTTTGTGGGCATTAATTTAAACTAAATATGTTAATCTATAGAAAAGATTTGATGAAACTTAATCAGCTTCAGCAAACATTTCTGACTAACAGCCAGTTCTCATTCTAAATATTATGTCTTTGAAGCACTTTTTTTCCTTCACTTTGGAGCACTCTACAACATCATACAGATTGTAGCATTTGACTCTACAGTTGAATAATTATATACTGCAGATGATGGTCTCACTTTATTAAGTAATAGTGATTTAATTTAAATAGTCTTGTAGCTATTCATTTTTGCGACTGTGTTTTATTTAAAATATTTATAATTAAAGCATTACAGAAATTAAAATGTGGGCAGTTTATTTACTCTTTCCTGTTATTGCATGGGGCATTTGAACATGAATGCAGATAACTTAAATTTTATATTCTAAATGTGAAATTAACTTATCTGTGTTCTTAAAATTTTTTCCCATTGTCCATTTATTTGATAGCACACTTTGCAAAAACCCAGACAAAGCTGAGGTTACTCACAAGGCAGATACCCCATGTGCTGTTTCATTGTTTTCCTAATAATTCTGAGTTTAGCACATAGCACTGGTGGTGCTAAGGAAATATTTGTTGAATGATAAAAATTTTAGCATACCAATGGGAATTGGTCTCTCAATAATGGCCTTGTATTTAAGGTTGAATTACTGCAGTAAAACTTGAATTAAATGTAATCCTTGAAAAATACAATGTGTAAATAATTTACTTTTCTAATTAATAACAGCTTAAATGAGTTTTTTTCCATAAGCAGTCTATAGGGAGCAAATTAAATCTTTAAGAGCTTGTAATACCGTGTTACTCTATTGTTCTGTGCATCAATTCTCATTTTTAGAAACTACAGTTACAGTAAATAGAGCAGATATTGTTTAAGGTATGTGCTAGAAATTTCAGATTAGGTATTAAATGTGAATAAAATTTTTGTTAGACACAAGTGACAGGTTCTGTGATTTGGGTTTTTTATCCCCTACCAAAAGTAGGGGTGGTAGACAATAAAATTTGACTGTATATATGTTCTAGTTAATATTGTTCTATCACTCTTAAACTTGGGAATTTAAAAAACCTTTTGAAGTAAATCATTTTAGTTATGTTCTAACATAATATACTAGGAACAAATATCAGCCATAGGAGAGGCTAATTTTAAAATATAAAACAACCATAAACTAGATAAACTTGAGAGACTTAGATCTTGGATCTAACTTTATTATTAAGTTGTCACCCTCAGTCAAGTATTTCTTCTTTCTGAGGTCTACTCCCCATCCTCAAATGAGAGGATAAGACTAGATATTTAATTATGGCTCTAATTTTGTAAAATGCAAAAAAGGTAGACTGTTTTGGTATAAATATGGTATAAAATGTGGGTAGTAGAGTGACAATGTACAGTTTAATTAAAAAGAAAGACACACTCATTTTTTTTTCCTTTGTTTTTCAGGTTATATTTCACACTATGTGCTGACTGTATTTACAGAAGATATTTAAAAAAAAAAAACTTTTTTCCAAGATTTTGATTCCAGTGGAATCTTTGCTTTAGATTTTGTGCGTGTGTGTGTGTGTGAGTGAATTGTGACTCCAGAACAATGCCCGTACAAGCTCCACAGTGGACGGATTTCCTCTCCTGCCCAATTTGCACTCAGACTTTTGACGAAACAATTCGAAAGCCCATCAGTTTGGGTTGTGGCCATACGGTCTGCAAGATGTGCCTGAACAAACTCCACCGTAAGGCTTGCCCATTTGACCAGACCACTATCAATACAGACATTGAACTCCTCCCAGTGAACTCCGCATTACTGCAGCTAGTGGGTGCTCAGGTAAGTTGGGTAACTTACTGTATTTTTAAATTTCTCATTTTTAGAAACTACAGTTACAGTAAATAGAGCAGATATTGTTTAAGGTATGTGCTAGAAATTTCAGATTAGGTATTAAATGTGAATAAAATTTTTGTTAGACACAAGTGACAGGTTCTGTGATTTGGTTTTTATCCCCTACCAAAAGTAGGGGTGGTAGACAATAAAATTTGACTGTATATATGTTCTAGTTAATATTGTTCTATCACTCTTAAACTTGGGAATTTAAAAAACCTTTTGAAGTAAATCATTTTAGTTATGTTCTAACATAATATACTAGGAACAAATATCAGCCATAGGAGAGGCTAATTTTAAAATATAAAACAACCATAAACTAGATAAACTTGAGAGACTTAGATCTTGGATCTAACTTTATTATTAAGTTGTCACCCTCAGTCAAGTATTTCTTCTTTCTGAGGTCTACTCCCCATCCTCAAATGAGAGGATAAGACTAGATATTTAATTATGGCTCTAATTTTGTAAAATGCAAAAAAGGTAGACTGTTTTGGTATAAATATGGTATAAAATGTGGGTAGTAGAGTGACAATGTACAGTTTAATTAAAAAGAAAGACACACTCATTTTTTTTTCCTTTGTTTTTCAGGTTATATTTCACACTATGTGCTGACTGTATTTACAGAAGATATTTAAAAAAAAAAAACTTTTTTCCAAGATTTTGATTCCAGTGGAATCTTTGCTTTAGATTTTGTGCGTGTGTGTGTGTGAGTGAATTGTGACTCCAGAACAATGCCCGTACAAGCTCCACAGTGGACGGATTTCCTCTCCTGCCCAATTTGCACTCAGACTTTTGACGAAACAATTCGAAAGCCCATCAGTTTGGGTTGTGGCCATACGGTCTGCAAGATGTGCCTGAACAAACTCCACCGTAAGGCTTGCCCATTTGACCAGACCACTATCAATACAGACATTGAACTCCTCCCAGTGAACTCCGCATTACTGCAGCTAGTGGGTGCTCAGGTAAGTTGGGTAACTTACTGTATTTTTAAATTTCTGTATATGTATTTTTTCCTTCCGAAAGAAACTTGTTAATGTTAGGGACAGAGTAGAATAGTTAGGTAGTTGTGGAGTCCTAGTAGGGAACTATAGGTGGAAAGGTAAAACCTGGAAAAAGTTGGGAGGCCAGTAAGTTAATAATAACTCAAGAATGCTGCTCCTAATTCAATAAAGCAGGAAGAACTGGAGAAGGAGGAGCTAATGATGTATGCCTTGTGTCTACATCTGCGTCTACTTGAGGAAGGCAGTCTTCTACCCTCCTATATATATGTTGTTGCCCACCCATAGAGGAGGAGCAGAACTTTCCCGCCTGCCCGCTTGCACCTCTTACAAGTGCCCTATCCTAATAAATCCTCTTCTTGCCTATCACTTTGCCTCTTGCTGAATTCCTTCTGCATTGAGACACGAAGAACCTGAGCCTCAGTAGGTTCAGACATTGGGTGAGTGCTGGATTAAGTCCTGGCTGTGTGGGTTCAAGTCCCAGTCAGGGTTTTTGGCTGAGATTGAGTCCTGACTATGTGGGTTCAAGTCCCAAGCAGGGTTTTGGCTGGGGTTAAGCCTCAGCCACGTGGTTTCAAGTCCCAAACAAGGTTTGATTAGGTCTGGGCCCTGGGTTTAAGTCTCAAATCAAGGTAGAACCCTTTCATTAAGATTGGGTAATATTGCCTTTTATATAAGTAGAAATTTAAAATTAAATTTAAAATTCTCACTATATTGTTCAGATCCTTTATTTTTCAGTATCTTAGGTTTTGTTGTGGTGCTGCTGTGTTTTTCAGCCATTGTGCAATAACATTCATTCAGTCTGGCAATCAGACTTTCTTAATAGCCATAGCTCACAGATACCTAGAAAAGTCACAAGGACTTTTTTTTTTTGCGGGCGGCGAAGGGCGGGTTGGGGACGGAGGGGGGCGGGCGGGCCACTTCTATTGGTCTTTCATTTATCTCTTTTCATCCATCTTTGTTCTTTGGCCCATGTGGGCCTCCAGGGAAACCCACAAGGACTTTTTAATATTGAGGAAAATATTATTCACAAAACGATTGTATTTTACTTAGTAAATGAAGCTGCTTCAGAGAATTTTTTACGTAGTAAATACTAACTGAAATGAAAGATACAGAAAGTGATAAAAACTATAGAATTCAGGCCTTCCCTGGCGATCCAGTGGGTACAGACACCTCCTTGCAGTGCAAGGGTCGCCGGTTCGATCCCTGGCCTGGGAGAATTCCACGTGCCGCGAGTGACTGGACTGATGTGTCCAACTACCGAGTCGGAGCTCTGGAGCGCATGCGCCCAGAGCCAGTGCTCTCGGCAAGAGAGGCCACTGCGATGGGAGGCCCATGCAGACCAAGAAACAAAGATGGATGGAAATAGAGAAATGAAAGAAAGACCAATAGAAGTGGCAAAAAAAAAAAAAAAACCCTACAGAATTCTGCCTTTTGGGGAACCTTTTGTCTATAGTAGGAGCAAATGTTCCTTAAAGTCCTAAATTTAAAAATTGCTCTAGTAATTTTGAAGGTGCTAAACTGAAAGTTTTGTGTCTGTATTCTCAAACTAGAGATTAATAGTATCTTCAGAAGGTTTCACAAAGTCAAGTGGGGCGGGATTTACAGAGCTAGATATGAATCACTTCAGCAACCCCTCGCTGATTTGCATAGTGTGAGTCTGAAATGTCATGTTTACTGTAAATCGTTTTCTGAATAAATATACTAGAACTTGGACATTAATATTTATATTCATATTAGTACCATGAATATTTGCCGGATCAGTCTTCCTATAAATTGATAAAAAGTGGGGAAGGTTGATACTATGTGTGTTGGAGATAAAGAGAGCAGCTCTAGAACAGCTTATTCAAAAGGAAAACTTACTGGACTTCCCTGGGAGTCCAGTGGTTGGGACTCCATGCTTCCATTGCTGCAGGCCTGGGTTCAACTCCTAGTCAGGGAACTAAGATCTCACAAGCTGCATGGCACAGCCAGGAAAGCAAAAACAAAATAACAGCAATGTAGTGCTTCAAACAACACTGTCAAGGGAAGAAGAGAACAGCTCACAGAATGGGAGAAAATCATGGTAAGTCATATGTCTAAGAAGAAACATGTATCTAGAATACATAAAGAACTCATAACTGTAGTATAAAAAGACCATAATTTTTAAATCTGCAAGGATCTGGACACCTCACCAAAGAAGAAATGTAGATGGTAAATGAGCAAATAGAAACTTGCTCAGCATTGTTTGTCATTAAAGAATTGCAAATTAAAATGACAATCAAAGGTAT
This sequence comes from Tragulus kanchil, assembly GCA_022376925.1. Taxonomy (NCBI): domain Eukaryota; kingdom Metazoa; phylum Chordata; class Mammalia; order Artiodactyla; family Tragulidae; genus Tragulus; species Tragulus kanchil. The sequence goes on from JAIOJX010000024.1 coordinate 31,723,133, forward strand.
AACTACTTAGCTGCAAGGATGTATTATACAACAAGGGGAAGATCGCCAACATTTATAGCAAGTATAAATAGAATATAACCTTTAGAAATTGTGAAGACAACAACGAGATACACTACACACAAATTAAAATAGGTAAAATTCAAAACACAACACAAAATACTGGTGAGGATGTAAAGCAACAGAGACTCTTCGTTTATTACTGGTGGAAATACAAAATGGTACTGCTCCTTTGGAAGTTACTATGTGATTTTGTTTTTATGAAATGTTGGAACTAGGCAAATCCATAGAGACAGAAACTAGATTAGTTTTTTCCTACAGTTCAAGGAGGTTTAGGGAAATGTGGCAAGGGTAACTGTGGGGCTCTTTTGGGAGGTCATGAAAATGTTCTAAAATTGTCATGTTGCATAAGTGTGACTATGGTTAGTCATTGAATTATATAACTTAGGCAATTATGATGCAGATCTACAGAGCTATTATGTCCATAGTGTGAGTCTGAAATGTCATGTTTACTGTAAATCGTTTTCTGAATAAATATACTAGAACTTGGACATTAATATTTATATTCATATTAGTACCATGAATATTTGCCGGATCAGTCTTCCTATAAATTGATAAAAAGTGGGGAAGGTTGATACTATGTGTGTTGGAGATAAAGAGAGCAGCTCTAGAACAGCTTATTCAAAAGGAAAACTTACTGGACTTCCCTGGGAGTCCAGTGGTTGGGACTCCATGCTTCCATTGCTGCAGGCCTGGGTTCAACTCCTAGTCAGGGAACTAAGATCTCACAAGCTGCATGGCACAGCCAGGAAAGCAAAAACAAAATAACAGCAATGTAGTGCTTCAAACAACACTGTCAAGGGAAGAAGAGAACAGCTCACAGAATGGGAGAAAATCATGGTAAGTCATATGTCTAAGAAGAAACATGTATCTAGAATACATAAAGAACTCATAACTGTAGTATAAAAAGACCATAATTTTTAAATCTGCAAGGATCTGGACACCTCACCAAAGAAGAAATGTAGATGGTAAATGAGCAAATAGAAACTTGCTCAGCATTGTTTGTCATTAAAGAATTGCAAATTAAAATGACAATCAAAGGTATAACTACTTAGCTGCAAGGATGTATTATACAACAAGGGGAAGATCGCCAACATTTATAGCAAGTATAAATAGAATATAACCTTTAGAAATTGTGAAGACAACAACGAGATACACTACACACAAATTAAAATAGGTAAAATTCAAAACACAACACAAAATACTGGTGAGGATGTAAAGCAACAGAGACTCTTCGTTTATTACTGGTGGAAATACAAAATGGTACTGCTCCTTTGGAAGTTACTATGTGATTTTGTTTTTATGAAATGTTGGAACTAGGCAAATCCATAGAGACAGAAACTAGATTAGTTTTTTCCTACAGTTCAAGGAGGTTTAGGGAAATGTGGCAAGGGTAACTGTGGGGCTCTTTTGGGAGGTCATGAAAATGTTCTAAAATTGTCATGTTGCATAAGTGTGACTATGGTTAGTCATTGAATTATATAACTTAACTGGGTCAATTATGTTATGCAGATCTCAGTAAAGGTGTTATAGAAACAAAATAAAAATTTAAAAATGCAATAATTTTTTGTGTATGTATAGAAAAGATATTTTGAAAGAATTTAGTAAATTTAATGGGAGTTTTGATGTACTGATGTTAGAGTGAAAGTGCAGAAAATATATTCAACAAAGCATTTGATTATAGTTAGCACTCAAGCACACCTTTTTTCTGACCTGTAGGTTCCTGAGCAGCAGCCCATTACTTTGTGTAGTGGGATTGAAGATACAAAGCATTATGAGGAAGCCAAGAAATGTGTAGAAGAATTAGCTCTGTACCTGAAACCACTCAGCAGTGCTAGAGGTAAACAGGATGAAATTGTCCATGCTAAGCACATGTTCATCAAAGAGGCTTTTGTTACTGTAAAGATTGTGGGCTGTGAGTGTTAACAAAATTCATTTATTTATTATAAGCCACACTCACTGGTGCTAAATAATATTATTATAAACCACATCAAATAAAGTCGTGAATTTAAAGTTTCAGTACTATTTATTGGAAACATTTTTTGAATGGATTGCACAAGTAGGTTAGAAACACACTGGTGGTTTCAGAAGGGTTCTGTATCATTCAGCAACTCTTGCCTTGTCTGCCTTCTGTCCAGTTTTGTGTGGTGTGCTGTTGAGGATGTAACACAAGTGGAAGTTGCCATTACTGCCTTGTCGATATGGTTTGTTTTCATCAGGAAGGTGAACTTAACCACTATGAAATGTGCCAAATCTGATAGGACCTCAAGATTTGAATTTTTAATTACTAATATTGGCTAATGTTTTTTCATTATGATTAAAATGAATAATGATACATTAATACCATAATGATTGTTTCATTGCATGTAGTAACAGCTTTATATACTTCTAAAATGTAAACTAGGTTTTGTTGTAATTTGTATTGTTTATTTTAAATATCCTGATAGAACCCAGAACTATTCCGTATACCTGTAAGTCAATCAGCCCATTAGAGGTTTTTCTGGATTCTAAAATTTCACTGGAAACCTAAAAATAACTTTTTATTTTTTTTTAAAGGAGTGGGTCTGAATAGTACTACTCAGAGTGTTCTGAGTCGCCCAATGCAGAGGAAACTGGTGACTCTGGTCCATTGCCAACTAGTGGAAGAAGAAGGCAGGATTCGTGCCATGAGGGCAGCTCGATCTTTAGGTGAACGAACAGTTACAGAGCTCATTCTCCAACACCAGAATCCTCAGCAGCTCTCTTCCAATCTGTGGGCAGCAGTCAGAGCTAGAGGCTGCCAGTTTCTTGGACCAGGTATATAATTAAAGTTTGATATTTACTAGTAATTCTAAAAGTATAGTGTAGGGACGATAAGTGATGTACAAAGGCTAGTTCTTTGCAAGATTCTGTTGTTATCAAGTACTGTCCCACTTGTTTTCCCACAGTCATGGCTTGGGTAATTCCAAGTCAATTTTTTAGAACACTTTAAACTTTTGGCATTAAGATAAAAGTTTACTCATTTTGATAGAGATTTTCCTTAACTGTATTAATTTTTTTTTTTTGAAAGAGAAGTAAAGTTTAGAGCGGGGGAAAGGGAAAGTCACTGCCAATGGCAGGTTTTTGGGGGACCAGGGGTGCTTGTTTAGTACTTTTGAAGGAATGGTAGGTTAGAAACACACTGGTGGTTTCAGAAGGGTTCTGTATCATTCAGCAACTCTTGCCTTGTCTGCCTTCTGTCCAGTTTTGTGTGGTGTGCTGTTGAGGATGTAACACAAGTGGAAGTTGCCATTACTGCCTTGTCGATATGGTTTGTTTTCATCAGGAAGGTGAACTTAACCACTATGAAATGTGCCAAATCTGATAGGACCTCAAGATTTGAATTTTTAATTACTAATATTGGCTAATGTTTTTTCATTATGATTAAAATGAATAATGATACATTAATACCATAATGATTGTTTCATTGCATGTAGTAACAGCTTTATATACTTCTAAAATGTAAACTAGGTTTTGTTGTAATTTGTATTGTTTATTTTAAATATCCTGATAGAACCCAGAACTATTCCGTATACCTGTAAGTCAATCAGCCCATTAGAGGTTTTTCTGGATTCTAAAATTTCACTGGAAACCTAAAAATAACTTTTATTTTTTTTAAAGGAGTGGGTCTGAATAGTACTACTCAGAGTGTTCTGAGTCGCCCAATGCAGAGGAAACTGGTGACTCTGGTCCATTGCCAACTAGTGGAAGAAGAAGGCAGGATTCGTGCCATGAGGGCAGCTCGATCTTTAGGTGAACGAACAGTTACAGAGCTCATTCTCCAACACCAGAATCCTCAGCAGCTCTCTTCCAATCTGTGGGCAGCAGTCAGAGCTAGAGGCTGCCAGTTTCTTGGACCAGGTATATAATTAAAGTTTGATATTTACTAGTAATTCTAAAAGTATAGTGTAGGGACGATAAGTGATGTACAAAGGCTAGTTCTTTGCAAGATTCTGTTGTTATCAAGTACTGTCCCACTTGTTTTCCCACAGTCATGGCTTGGGTAATTCCAAGTCAATTTTTTAGAACACTTTAAACTTTTGGCATTAAGATAAAAGTTTACTCATTTTGATAGAGATTTTCCTTAACTGTATTAATTTTTTTTTTTTGAAAGAGAAGTAAAGTTTAGAGCGGGGGAAAGGGAAAGTCACTGCCAGTACGGTGGGCCAGGTCAAGGGAGAACCAGCGTTGTTATGGTGGGAGACACTAACAGAACAGTGGACCAACTCAAAGGAGAACCAACGTTAGAGTGGGAGATGCTGTTAGAACAGTGGGCCAGGGTTTCCCTGGTGGCCCAGTGGGTAAAGAGTCTGCCTTCCAGTGCAAGGGGCACGGGTTCGATCCCTGCCATGGACCGATGTGTCCAATTAGGAGCCAGCGCTGTAGAGTGCGTGCGCCCAGAGCCAGTGCTCTGTGACGAGAGGCCACTGCAATGAGCGGCCCACACAGGCCAAAGAATAAAGATGGTTGAAAATAAATAAACGAAGGACCAATAAAAGAGGCCAAAATTGAAAAAAAACAAAACAAAACCAAAAAACAGTGGGCCAGCTGATGGGAGAACCAACGTTAAGCAGGGGTCTTTGATCCATTTTATAGCTAGGGTCTAAGGAGTGGCATGGGGATCTTAAGGACCATTGCTGATTGGGTAGGGTAGAGTGATAGCTACAGCACTAGGGAGGGAAGAACAGTAAAAGTCTGATTTATCTCTTCTTGCGTTCCAAGACCCTCCTTGTTTACCTTATTCTTTTGTCCTTGGGACACCAAGAGAAAGGGTGTGGTCCCTAAATTGTTGAGGCAACATATTCTCCTCCTTTTATTTAGAGTCTCTGATTCAGAGTCCCAAGTAATAGCTGGAGGAGATCATAGGAGCATGAACAATCATTTGTAACTTAAAAGCATTTGGGGGCTTCCCCGGTGGTCCAGGGGGGTAAGGACTCCGCCTTGCAGTGCAAGGGGCACTGGTTCGATCCATGGCCTGGGAAGATCCCATGTGCTGTGGAGCTCCTGGACCGATGTGTCCAACTACTGAGCCGGAGCTCTGGAGTACATGTGCCCAGAGCTGGTGCTCCTCAACAAGATAGGCCACTGCGATGGGAGACCCACACAGGCCACAGAACAAAGATGGATGAAAATAAATAAATGAAAGACCAATAAAAGTGGCCCAAAAAAATAAAATAAAAGCATTTGGACAGAAGCAAATCCTGTTATGCAATTACAGATGTAAGGAGCAAACAGCAAAAATAAAACAATCAGAATTATTATAGGAAGCCTTTTTCTTGAAATGGAGAAATCCACCTTCCCATGGTGGAAATCTTTAACTGATGAGGAGGGAAATGTTCGGCAGATCCAACAATACATAACTTGGCTTGGGTCAAACAGCAGCTTGTCTGAGTCAGGGCCTGGGTCAGTCGTCATTCCTCAAATTTTTGGCAATGTTCGTTGAATGACTGATACCTGGTTTCAGGAGCTAGTAGAGCTCAGATTCTTCATGACTCTTAGCAGAAAAGAATTCAGTGAGGGACAAAGTGATTGGTAAGAAATGGATTTATTCAGATTCAGAGAAAAGTACACTCCAGAGTGTGGAGTACAAACAGGTACAGAGTGTGGGCCATCGCAGAGGGTGAGTGCAGTGGCCTATATTGATCTTTTATCTGCTTTCTTAAATAAAATATATGAAATATAATACAAAATGGCCCCTAAATAATTCAGAAGTATAACTGTGAATATTGGTTGTTGTTGTATTGCCCATTAATTAAGTGGTACCAGTAGAAATTATTAAATATTATCCTTCTAAGAACTGGATTTATCTTATAGCTGTGTGTGATAAATGTTGGTTTCGTTCAACTTTTCCTAGCGATGCAGGAGGAAGCTCTAAAGCTAGTTCTCCTGGCCTTGGAAGATGGTTCTGCTTTGTCAAGAAAAGTATTGGTTCTCTTTGTGGTGCAAAGATTGGAGCCGCGGTTTCCTCAGGCCTCTAAAACTAGCATTGGGCATGTTGTCCAGCTCCTTTATAGAGCCTCCTGCTTCAAGGTATGATAAACTTCAACTTAAAAGGAAACTTTTTTTCCCCAAACTTAAATAGTAAAACTTTGAGTTTAATAAAGTTGCCTGTATCTTCTCATAAAATTTCAGCAATTTTTCTTTTTTTCATGCAGCAAAAGTTTTATTAAAAAAAAAAGGATAGAGAAAACTTCCAGCTGAAGGCATTGGAAGAGAGGTAGAAGAGTACCCTCAGCAGCTAGTTTAGGCAAGGCATTTAGTACTTTTCCATTTGGTTATTAATAATAGATCAGAAGAATATTTTAAGATAATAAAGGTCTTAGCAGACCCACACCCATAACATACATCTTTAGATAACATAGGTAGCAGTTTTCTTTTAAAGACTGTAGATGGTGTGATTTCCCTGATGGTTCAGTGGTTAAGACATCACCTTCCAGTGGCAGGGACTAAGGGCAATAAGATCCCACATGCCTCAGGGCCAAAAATCCAAAACATAAAACAGAAGCAATATTGTAATAAATTCAACAAAGACTTTAAAAATAATCCACATCAAAAAAAAAAAGAGAAAGAAAGTAAGAATGTAGATGGTGTCCTTGTGTTAGTTGCTTAGGTGTGCCCGATTCTGTGCAATGCCATAGACTGTAGCCCACCAGGCTCCTCTGTCCGTGGCAGAGAAACGTACAGTCCAGAGTGGGGAGTACAAACAGGTACAGAGTGTGGGCCATCGCAGAGGGTGAGTGCAGTGGCCTATATTGATCTTTTATCTGCTTTCTTAAATAAAATATATGAAATATAATACAAAATGGCCCCTAAATAATTCAGAAGTATAACTGTGAATATTGGTTGTTGTTGTATTGCCCATTAATTAAGTGGTACCAGTAGAAATTATTAAATATTATCCTTCTAAGAACTGGATTTATCTTATAGCTGTGTGTGATAAATGTTGGTTTCGTTCAACTTTTCCTAGCGATGCAGGAGGAAGCTCTAAAGCTAGTTCTCCTGGCCTTGGAAGATGGTTCTGCTTTGTCAAGAAAAGTATTGGTTCTCTTTGTGGTGCAAAGATTGGAGCCGCGGTTTCCTCAGGCCTCTAAAACTAGCATTGGGCATGTTGTCCAGCTCCTTTATAGAGCCTCCTGCTTCAAGGTATGATAAACTTCAACTTAAAAGGAAACTTTTTTTCCCCAAACTTAAATAGTAAAACTTTGAGTTTAATAAAGTTGCCTGTATCTTCTCATAAAATTTCAGCAATTTTTCTTTTTTTCATGCAGCAAAAGTTTTATTAAAAAAAAAAGGATAGAGAAAACTTCCAGCTGAAGGCATTGGAAGAGAGGTAGAAGAGTACCCTCAGCAGCTAGTTTAGGCAAGGCATTTAGTACTTTTCCATTTGGTTATTAATAATAGATCAGAAGAATATTTTAAGATAATAAAGGTCTTAGCAGACCCACACCCATAACATACATCTTTAGATAACATAGGTAGCAGTTTTCTTTTAAAGACTGTAGATGGTGTGATTTCCCTGATGGTTCAGTGGTTAAGACATCACCTTCCAGTGGCAGGGACTAAGGGCAATAAGATCCCACATGCCTCAGGGCCAAAAATCCAAAACATAAAACAGAAGCAATATTGTAATAAATTCAACAAAGACTTTAAAAATAATCCACATCAAAAAAAAAAAGAGAAAGAAAGTAAGAATGTAGATGGTGTCCTTGTGTTAGTTGCTTAGGTGTGCCCGATTCTGTGCAATGCCATAGACTGTAGCCCACCAGGCTCCTCTGTCCGTGGGATTCTCCAGGCGAGAATGTGCGTTGGCATTCTCTTCTCTTGAGAGATGGTATCCTATTAAAGTTAAATCTTGTTGCTTTGCATTTTGTAGGTTCAATAATGAACAGCATAGATCAAATCAAAGCTTATAGGTTTTTATATTTGAAGAGACTTAAGAACTCATGTCAGTTTTCCACCAAGACTGCAAACAAATAGAATTGAAAGAGAGTCATTAAAGCAGGAGTACATTTTATTTGGCTATTTGCTCCTGACATAATTCCACGTATACTACTTAGAGCTCCATTTGCAATTTTGGTTTTAGTATGTATAGTAATGCAGGACAAACATTGGGGCCCATAGGTATCTCTTAATGTTCATTCTGGGTTTTTTTGCTTCTTAATGTCAAGGCTTCTTTTGACACAGCACAGAACAAGTACTTTGTGGGCCAGGGGAGCATGTCTCTAAAAAATTGTTATTTGATGACAAGCTGTAAGGAGGCTATCACATTCCCTTATCTGACACTCAAACTGAAATAGACACAGAGTTCTTCAGTATAGTTGTGTGAGAGTGTTCTTATTTTCAAACTATTTTCATGTCTCTACATGGTCATATAATGTATAGACAGTTTGTTTCTAACCTGACTCATTATAAAAGTATGTGTTTCTTATTAGGTCACCAAACGTGATGAAGACTCTTCTTTGATGCAGCTGAAAGAAGAATTTAGGACCTATGAAGCTCTGCGGCGAGAGCATGACTCTCAGATAGTCCAGATTGCTATGGAAGCAGGCTTACGAATTGCACCCGACCAGTGGTCTTCTTTGCTCTATGGGGACCAGTCTCACAAATCTCATATGCAGTCCATTATTGACAAGGTAGACCTTTTTTTGTTGCTTACTTCTTGGGCTGATCATGGCGTTTTGGTAATTTATTTAACAAATGTGTATTAAAATGAATGCTATATATATTAGGCTCTTGTAAGTTACATTCTCTGTAGCTGAGTGTCATCTCCTAACTAGTCACATCATGATGCCAGATGATTCATATAAAGGTTTTTAAATTGAGGTCTAGTTGACATTGGTCATGTAAGAATTTGACTAGTGTTTTAGTGAAGTGCTGCCTTCCATTCCTTTGAGAGTCTCCCGTTTCTGTTTTCTCATTGCCTCACTGTATTTGTTAAACTCATTTTCTAAATGCCTTTATTGTCTTCCTGGAGCAATCATTTAATAGCCTGGAAGATGTATACATTGAGGTTTCTTACGATTCTCAGCCAGAAAAATTTCACATAAGTTACCAACCACTCTAAGTTTGATCACATTTTCAGTCAGTTTATTTCTACTTTATTCGTTGTTTGTTATGATAAAAAGATCACTTGAGTACACATGAATTTTAGGTCAGTCCCCTAAAATTTCTGACTCTAAAGGCTATATTTAATTCTCTTAAAAGTGTAGAATGATATTTAGGCTGGTTTTGCTGTAATTCAACATGAAATTTGTGGAAGTGCTGTATAAAAATCTTAAAATGCCATATATATGTATTATATTCAATAATTTTTAAAAATTCCTACTGTTTTCCTTAATTTTTACTTTTTTATCTTAAGTCCTTATAACATTGGGATGATTATACATGAGAGTCTACCCTATTTTAATTTAAAGAAATGTCAGTATGTAAGAGTAGCCTAAATAATATTTAACACTTATTGAGAGCTTACTATGTGTCAAGTGTATCTTAACCTGACTCATTATAAAAGTATGTGTTTCTTATTAGGTCACCAAACGTGATGAAGACTCTTCTTTGATGCAGCTGAAAGAAGAATTTAGGACCTATGAAGCTCTGCGAGAGCATGACTCTCAGATAGTCCAGATTGCTATGGAAGCAGGCTTACGAATTGCACCCGACCAGTGGTCTTCTTTGCTCTATGGGGACCAGTCTCACAAATCTCATATGCAGTCCATTATTGACAAGGTAGACCTTTTTTTGTTGCTTACTTCTTGGGCTGATCATGGCGTTTTGGTAATTTATTTAACAAATGTGTATTAAAATGAATGCTATATATATTAGGCTCTTGTAAGTTACATTCTCTGTAGCTGAGTGTCATCTCCTAACTAGTCACATCATGATGCCAGATGATTCATATAAAGGTTTTTAAATTGAGGTCTAGTTGACATTGGTCATGTAAGAATTTGACTAGTGTTTTAGTGAAGTGCTGCCTTCCATTCCTTTGAGAGTCTCCCGTTTCTGTTTTCTCATTGCCTCACTGTATTTGTTAAACTCATTTTCTAAATGCCTTTATTGTCTTCCTGGAGCAATCATTTAATAGCCTGGAAGATGTATACATTGAGGTTTCTTACGATTCTCAGCCAGAAAAATTTCACATAAGTTACCAACCACTCTAAGTTTGATCACATTTTCAGTCAGTTTATTTCTACTTTATTCGTTGTTTGTTATGATAAAAAGATCACTTGAGTACACATGAATTTTAGGTCAGTCCCCTAAAATTTCTGACTCTAAAGGCTATATTTAATTCTCTTAAAAGTGTAGAATGATATTTAGGCTGGTTTTGCTGTAATTCAACATGAAATTTGTGGAAGTGCTGTATAAAAATCTTAAAATGCCATATATATGTATTATATTCAATAATTTTTAAAAATTCCTACTGTTTTCCTTAATTTTTACTTTTTTATCTTAAGTCCTTATAACATTGGGATGATTATACATGAGAGTCTACCCTATTTTAATTTAAAGAAATGTCAGTATGTAAGAGTAGCCTAAATAATATTTAACACTTATTGAGAGCTTACTATGTGTCTGGTGGTTTTATTTATTTTAATGTGTTAATACTTTGCTTAGAATGTTTTGCTTTTTTGGCTGTGCCACATGGCTTGTGGGATCTTGGTTCCCTGACCAGGGATTAAACCCTGGCCACAGTCATGAAAGTGCCAAGTCGCAATCACTGGACCACCAGGGAACTCCTTGTCTGGTGGTCTTAAATAATTCATTTAATCTTCTCAACAGCCGTGTAGTATCCCTTTTGTACAGAGGCAGAGGGAGTTTAAGTACATTTCTCCAGGGTCACATAGTAATACATGACAGAGCTGGATTTGAACTTGAACATTCTAACTCTAGAATCCACGTTCTTGACCCCTAAACCTCTTTCCAGGCTAGTCTCCCTATCCCACACCACCCTTTTGTTATCGTTGTTATTCCTAAATATAGAATTCTTGAAATAAGTAGTGGGTTGATGTCAAAGCGAAATTAGGAAATGTGTTTTGTAACTGCGAGGTGCATAATTTTCAGTATAATTCTGTCCTTTAGATAGCTTCGTCAAAACTTTACCTGCAACTCCTAGGTCTGAAACTATGCAGTGGACTGATTATAACCTTAAGCATGATCTTTTAAAGGAGTGCCTTTCTACTTCTGAAGAGGACCTTGTCTTGCTTTTGTGAAAATTGTACTAGCAAGTTAACCTTCTTGTCTGAACTGGACTATATAACCAGATGTATATCCTGTAATAATTTTCTCACATCACAAGCAGTAATTTGAATTTAACATCCTAAACTTTCATACAACAAACTGGTAAATGAAATTTGAACTGTGGCATCGTATCGCTATATAGACCAATAGAACTTCCAGTGATAATGAAAATATTCTGTATACATGTCCTGTCCAACGTGGTGATCGCTAGCCACCCTTGGCTCTTAGAACTTGACATGTAGCTTGTGTAACTTATGAACTAAAATTTTTACTAAAGTTTTAATAGCCTTATATTGCTAATGACTACTGTATTGGACAATGCAAGTAGAGAATTTATTAGAAGTGGTAAGCAAAGCAATAACCCTAGTAAACTAATAGACAAATGTGAATTATGAGCTTATGAAGAGGAAGTATATCTAATTGATGGGATAGAATTTGGCCCCAATAATAAATACACATTTAAAACAGTGACATGCCAAATATTTTGTGCTAAACTATAAAGAAACATATATGCTCATTCATTGCTAATGGTTTGTAAACTACATTATATATCTTTTGGGAAATGATTTGTCAGTGAAGTCTTAATTTTTCAATTTTTTTAATAAAATATAGTTGATTTGCAATGTTCCATTACTTTGATATGTGGGATTGTAATTCCTCCACTGGAAATGGAATGCATGTTCCCTGCAGTGGAAGAGGAATCTTAACCACTGGGCCACTAGGGAAGTTCCCACACCTCAAAATATTCATGTCTTTTACCAAAGTTATTTTTTCCAGGAGTTTATTTTAAAGGAATAATGCAAACTTTCAAAAAGGTAATGAGCTCAAAGGTGTTAATTGATAAATTATGTATAAAAGATAAAATAAGGGATAGTTGAACTTAATATATATCAGATCACTGTTGCGTGGCCATTAAAATTGCAGTTATGTCAGGACAGATACTCTCTTCTGCTATTAAATAGCATTTACTTTCTTTTAAAAAATGCTTTAGTGAAATACTTTTAAGTCTTGGGGTAGACGTACGGTATTACTATATGAGACAGTTACCTTGAAATATTTCATTGTAAAGATGATTAGGTATTTTAAAAATACTTTTGTTATAATGTTAATGGTAAACTAATTCAGAAGTTTATAAAGAGCTCATTATAAGTATATGAAAAATATGCAAACATGAAAAAATGCATAAAGATGTTAGCATTTTTTTCAATGATCAGTTAGTTGTGTTGCTACATGTTTTTCTAAATGTAGGCTATTTAAAATTTACCTTTTAGAATGACTTCTCCAATCACAAGCTCAGAAATTGAATTTGTGATCAAAAGCCTACCCAAAAATAAGAGCCCAGGGCCAGATGGCTTCACAGACGAATTCTACCAAACATTTAAAGAAGAGCTAATGCCTGTCCTTCTAAAACTCTTCCAAAAAATTGCACAGGAAGGAACACTTCCAAACACATTCTACGAGGCTGCCATCACCGTGATACCAAAATCAGTCAAAGACAGCACACAAAAAAGAAAATTATAGGCCAATTTCACTGATGAATTTAGATGCCAAAATCCTCAACAAAATCCTAGCAAACAATTCAACAACACATCAAAAAACTCATACATCATGATCAAGTTGGTTTCATCCTAGAATGACTTCTGAGGGAGGAAAATTTTCATCCAATGAGTAATTGTTTATCCTAGAATGACTTCTGAGGGAGGAAAATTTTCATACACGTATTTTTTAAGTGAAAGTGAATTTATTTAGAGAGATAAATATGTTATAGGCAGAATGCAATCCGTCTTCCTGCAGTGGAAGAGGAATCTTAACCACTGGGCCACTAGGGAAGTTCCCACACCTCAAAATATTCATGTCTTTTACCAAAGTTATTTTTTCCAGGAGTTTATTTTAAAGGAATAATGCAAACTTTCAAAAAGGTAATGAGCTCAAAGGTGTTAATTGATAAATTATGTATAAAAGATAAAATAAGGGATAGTTGAACTTAATATATATCAGATCACTGTTGCGTGGCCATTAAAATTGCAGTTATGTCAGGACAGATACTCTCTTCTGCTATTAAATAGCATTTACTTTCTTTTAAAAAATGCTTTAGTGAAATACTTTTAAGTCTTGGGGTAGACGTACGGTATTACTATATGAGACAGTTACCTTGAAATATTTCATTGTAAAGATGATTAGGTATTTTAAAAATACTTTTGTTATAATGTTAATGGTAAACTAATTCAGAAGTTTATAAAGAGCTCATTATAAGTATATGAAAAATATGCAAACATGAAAAAATGCATAAAGATGTTAGCATTTTTTTCAATGATCAGTTAGTTGTGTTGCTACATGTTTTTCTAAATGTAGGCTATTTAAAATTTACCTTTTAGAATGACTTCTCCAATCACAAGCTCAGAAATTGAATTTGTGATCAAAAGCCTACCCAAAAATAAGAGCCCAGGGCCAGATGGCTTCACAGACGAATTCTACCAAACATTTAAAGAAGAGCTAATGCCTGTCCTTCTAAAACTCTTCCAAAAAATTGCACAGGAAGGAACACTTCCAAACACATTCTACGAGGCTGCCATCACCGTGATACCAAAATCAGTCAAAGACAGCACACAAAAAAGAAAATTATAGGCCAATTTCACTGATGAATTTAGATGCCAAAATCCTCAACAAAATCCTAGCAAACAATTCAACAACACATCAAAAAACTCATACATCATGATCAAGTTGGTTTCATCCTAGAATGACTTCTGAGGGAGGAAAATTTTCATACACGTATTTTTTAAGTGAAAGTGAATTTATTTAGAGAGATAAATATGTTATAGGCAGAATGCAATCCGTCTCAGAAAGTGAGAGCTCTCATCTTTATTAATAAACTACATAGCTAAATGTTTTCAAATAAGAACCCTTAGTATCACATAATCATTTTTTTTTCTTTAAAGGTCAAATATATTGGCCATCTTAGGAGAGTCAGTACAAGTATGTGTGTCATTAAGCCTTAGGAAAACACGTAATCTGATAGCTCCCAAGAATTCCAAAGCAATATAGAATTTTTCTGAACTGGAATGAGCTCAGATTATGTAGTCCATGCAACAGATGAGTTCAGATTGAGTCTGTACAGGTTATCTCTTGCACCATAATCTTTGATCTATAGCGGAACTTGAAGTCAAAACTCATGACTTCAGTTTCACTGCTTTTGCTGTTGTATAGCACTCAAGAAAAAAAGAACAAAACGATCTCTAGACTGTATTTCCAAATTTCAGTTGTTTGGAAACATCCCAAGAGCCAAATTAACCTGGTGCTGTAAGAATCTGAGATATAAAGAGTATTTCCAAACTGAGATGGGAAAGAGCTCACATTTGAGGAATGTAATGGCAGAGGGAAGAAAATATACAGTATACCAGTCTGTGGATGCAGAGAAGTGCAGGGTTTGCTCAGAAAGTGAGTAATCCAGTCTGGCCAAAGCATGGATGTGTGGGAGGATAAAAATTAAATATAATTAATTACAGAAATGATTGTGATACTATAAATAATCTTTATTTTCAAAGGGTTATCTTGATCTTTGGGGGAAGTTAATATTTATCTTTTTAAGTTAAACCTCTTTTGCACAAAGTGTTCAGGAACTAACAATCGCTCTCCAAAAAAAATTAAATGGCCATCACCTGTAAAATCAGTCAAAGACAGCACACAAAAAAGAAAATTATAGGCCAATTTCACTGATGAATTTAGATGCCAAAATCCTCAACAAAATCCTAGCAAACAATTCAACAACACATCAAAAAACTCATACATCATGATCAAGTTGGTTTCATCCTAGAATGACTTCTGAGGGAGGAAAATTTTCATACACGTATTTTTTAAGTGAAAGTGAATTTATTTAGAGAGATAAATATGTTATAGGCAGAATGCAATCCGTCTCAGAAAGTGAGAGCTCTCATCTTTATTAATAAACTACATAGCTAAATGTTTTCAAATAAGAACCCTTAGTATCACATAATCATTTTTTTTTTTTAAAGGTCAAATATATTGGCCATCTTAGGAGAGTCAGTACAAGTATGTGTGTCATTAAGCCTTAGGAAAACACGTAATCTGATAGCTCCCAAGAATTCCAAAGCAATATAGAATTTTTCTGAACTGGAATGAGCTCAGATTATGTAGTCCATGCAACAGATGAGTTCAGATTGAGTCTGTACAGGTTATCTCTTGCACCATAATCTTTGATCTATAGCGGAACTTGAAGTCAAAACTCATGACTTCAGTTTCACTGCTTTTGCTGTTGTATAGCACTCAAGAAAAAAAGAACAAAACGATCTCTAGACTGTATTTCCAAATTTCAGTTGTTTGGAAACATCCCAAGAGCCAAATTAACCTGGTGCTGTAAGAATCTGAGATATAAAGAGTATTTCCAAACTGAGATGGGAAAGAGCTCACATTTGAGGAATGTAATGGCAGAGGGAAGAAAATATACAGTATACCAGTCTGTGGATGCAGAGAAGTGCAGGGTTTGCTCAGAAAGTGAGTAATCCAGTCTGGCCAAAGCATGGATGTGTGGGAGGATAAAAATTAAATATAATTAATTACAGAAATGATTGTGATACTATAAATAATCTTTATTTTCAAAGGGTTATCTTGATCTTTGGGGGAAGTTAATATTTATCTTTTTTTAAGTTGCAGACCCCAGCCTCTTTTGCACAAAGTGTTCAGGAACTAACAATCGCTCTCCAACGGACTGGAGATCCAGCAAACTTGAATCGACTGAGACCCCATTTGGAGCTATTAGCAAACATTGACCCTAGTCCAGGTAAACCCAGGAGGGTTAATGGGCTACCATATGTGTGCCTTAGTACTATTCAGTGATTCTTTTAATTGTCTTTTGTTACATTTCTCTAGAATTTCCCAGAGTAGTAATTCCAAACCTTTTCTGTGGTAGTTAAATTTCTGGCCCCAATCTAGTCTGTCTCTTTATTACTGCAACTCATATTTATTTAATACTTTTTACTGTGCCACTCATATCACCGAGAAAATAGATTCTATCTGTGATCCTTTATGTTTCCTACCTCTCTCATCAAAAATTGTGCTGTTTTTTTTTTCTGTATAATAGGTCCTTGGTTGCATTATTTTTTTGGTTCTAGCTTTCCCTTCTCTACAGTAATCTTGTTCTATCACGTAGCCTCTCTTTCATGTCTTCTTTGTCAAGCCATTTCCTGTTTCTTCTCCTTAACCTGAAAATCAACCAGCATTCATTTTTCACCTGACACCTATATCTTGGGTATGTTAGCTTATATGCTATTGCTATCCCTGTATTTATTCCTGCTATTGAACTAAAGCTTGATATTCACTAGTAATTTCCTAGTTTCTAATTCCAAAGGCTTATTCTTAGTCCTTAAATTGCTTGACTTGTCTCTAGCATTTGATCATGTTGTTGATGACTTCCTTGATATAGAAACTGTCATGGTACCATATCTTTCTATAGTCTTAGGATTCTCTTCTGGTCTTTCTGAATGCAGTTCTGTCTAATTTTGTTCACTTGCTCTGCTCTTTCCTCTCTGCCCCTTAAAGAGAGGCTAGTTATGTTCTTGGAGTTTTGTTTTCTCTGCACTCTGAAGGTGATGGTCATTCATTCTTACCATCAGGTATTGTTCTTTCATAGATAACAGACTCCCAAATACCTCTGTCACTGTTGGCTGTTCATCACTCCAAACCTCTTTTCCCAAATGCTTTCTGAGACTCTGCATCCTCTCTGCTTAGTGTTTCAAAGCAAACTCATACTTACTTGATACCTGCTCTTCAAAGCAAACTCATCCTTACTTGTTACCTGCTCTTCCTCCTGTGTTCCTTTTCTCTGTAAATGACCTCTTTCTCTGAGGTAGGAAAGCTTAAAACCTGAGTCTTTATCTTACCTCTTATCTTTTCCTTTTAGTTCCTCTACACACCATTTTAGACAACAAGATTTGTCTGTTCTTTGACAATAATCCCTCTGATTCTGCCTCAGTGAGAGCCACATTCTTTTTCCTGAGACTAAATGCCTTTCATTCTCCTCTACTCTTTTGATTTTTCTAATCTAGTCTACTTACTGCTGCAAAATAAATCTCTGGTCTTACTTCATACTCATTAACTTTTAGTGACACCCCACTGCCTAAAGGTTTGGAACTCTTGACCATGACATTTCAGAGTAGTACATTTATTACAAGAATTGCTTAATTAAGTCAGTTAAGATCTATTTTTATTTTATTTTTTGGCCTTGCTGCACAGCACATAGGGTCTTAGTTCCTGGACCAGGGAGTGAATCTGGGCCCACTGTGGTAGAATCCCAGAGTCCTAATCACTGAACTGATGGGGATTCTTAGATCTGTTTTTAGAACGTGGTGATTTTTCCCCCCACCCCACTTCCGTGCTTTGATTATTCTGAACAGTCAAAAGAGCATTTCAAAAAAAAAAAGAGCATTTCATAAACTCACTACTTCATCAATCACAAATCTGTCTACCTCAGTCTGTGTCAATATATTCCACTGTCCTTGTTTAACAGTGGATAAACCATATTTCTAGCTAAGGCCAGCCTCTTTCCGTATGTACCAAGTACCATTTTGTCGAGTATATCCTTGTAGTAGCCTCTGTTTCTTAGGTCCTTAGTTTTCCTTCTGTTAGCAAACATTTTATTATTCCTCTCATCAAAGCCCACTTGACATCATTTGCCATCTTGCTACAGCTCTAGTTCTTTCTTTTTTCTAGCACTGTCCTGATGCACTCCAGTCAGGCATTTGTCTCCACCACTCAAGCACGAGTGACTTCCGTGCAGCTAATTGCACATGTCAGCTCTCAGTTCCCTTGGTGTTTGACCTGTTCACAGCATTTACCATAGTTGTTTACTCTCGACTCCTTGTACCACTCGTTTCACTTCCAGGCCACTGCACTCTCCTAGTTTTCTTCTTGCTTCATTCTCAGTCTCCTTCTCTTTTGCTGATTTCTTTCCATCTCTATAACCTCTAATTTTTTTTTCATTTTTCCCCACCCCTTAACCTTTGAAGTGCTTCCAAAATTTAATCCTTATATCTCTTCTCTTTTCCATTTATACTCATTCCCTAGGTAATCTCATCTAGTCTCACAGCTTTAATATTATTTATATGACTCACAAACTTCCTGTATTTTATCAGTTCTGAAGCTCACATTTTTTCAGACTTTAGCATTTCTGAAATTAGGCTGTATTTGTATAATCAGTGACATTTAATAATCAACAATTTTCTTTCTATTTTGGTAGCACATAAAATAACAGTATATGTAACAACTGATGATATATGTTACAGTTTAGAATCTGTGTAACTTAGTATTTACAGCCTAGACTTTTCTTCTTGAATTGTTTTTTTTTTTTTTTCAGTTTTGGCTTCTTTTTTCATTTATTTATTTATTTTCATCCATCTTTATTCTTTGACCTGTGTGGGCCTCCCATTGCAGTGGCCTCTCTTGCTGTAGAGCACCAGCTCTGGGCACGTGTGCTCCAGAGCGCTGACTTGTAATTGGACACGCCTATCCAGCTGCTCTGCAGCATGTGGGATCTTCCTGGGTCAGGGATTGAACCAATGCCCCTTGTACTGCAAGGTGGACTGTTTACCCATTGGACCACCAGGGAAGCCCTCTTCTTGAATTCTCTTGCGTATCTGCCTGCCTGCTGTCAGATAGTTCTACTTGAGTATCTCATAAGAATTCTGAGAGCAACCTATCCAAAGGTGAGTTCCAGCCCCACCCCCCACCCAGCCTCCCTTCATTCCTGCTAGAGGCAATGCCATCCTTCCATTTCCTCAGTCTAGACACCTCAGAGAGATCATCAACTCATCTTTCTCTCTTAGAGTACATCTGATCTGTCAGTGTATCCTGTAGGTCCAACCTTTAAAATCCATTCAGAATCCATCTACTTATCACCTTACTGCTACTTCCTTCATCTCTCATCATGAATGATGGAATAGCTTCCTGTTTTCTTTCTGGTTTTAACATAGGGGCCAGAGTGATTCTGTTACTTCCTTCGACTCCTCTCTCTTTCCCATTTCATCTTTTGCTGATTTCTTTCCATCTCTATAACCTCTAATTTTTTTCATTTTCCCCACCCTTAACCTTTGAAGTGCTTCCAAAATTTAATCCTTATATCTCTTCTCTTTTCCATTTATACTCATTCCTAGGTAATCTCATCTAGTCTCACAGCTTTAATATTATTTATATGACTCACAAACTTCCTGTATTTTATCAGTTCTGAAGCTCACATTTTTTCAGACTTTAGCATTTCTGAAATTAGGCTGTATTTGTATAATCAGTGACATTTAATAATCAACAATTTTCTTTCTATTTTGGTAGCACATAAAATAACAGTATATGTAACAACTGATGATATATGTTACAGTTTAGAATCTGTGTAACTTAGTATTTACAGCCTAGACTTTTCTTCTTGAATTGTTTTTTTTTTTTTTTCAGTTTTGGCTTCTTTTTTCATTTATTTATTTATTTTCATCCATCTTTATTCTTTGACCTGTGTGGGCCTCCCATTGCAGTGGCCTCTCTTGCTGTAGAGCACCAGCTCTGGGCACGTGTGCTCCAGAGCGCTGACTTGTAATTGGACACGCCTATCCAGCTGCTCTGCAGCATGTGGGATCTTCCTGGGTCAGGGATTGAACCAATGCCCCTTGTACTGCAAGGTGGACTGTTTACCCATTGGACCACCAGGGAAGCCCTCTTCTTGAATTCTCTTGCGTATCTGCCTGCCTGCTGTCAGATAGTTCTACTTGAGTATCTCATAAGAATTCTGAGAGCAACCTATCCAAAGGTGAGTTCCAGCCCCACCCCCCACCCAGCCTCCCTTCATTCCTGCTAGAGGCAATGCCATCCTTCCATTTCCTCAGTCTAGACACCTCAGAGAGATCATCAACTCATCTTTCTCTCTTAGAGTACATCTGATCTGTCAGTGTATCCTGTAGGTCCAACCTTTAAAATCCATTCAGAATCCATCTACTTATCACCTTACTGCTACTTCCTTCATCTCTCATCATGAATGATGGAATAGCTTCCTGTTTTCTTTCTGGTTTTAACATAGGGGCCAGAGTGATTCTGTTACCCCTGTGGTCAAAAACTCCAGTGCTTTCCATCACCAAGGAAATGCCACTGTTTCCTGTAACCTGCAAGACCTCACATGATCTGGTCTTCCTGTACTTCTCTCCAACTTTTTTTACTCTTTCACCACCTCAGTCATTCCAGATTTTACCTCCATGAACATGTCAGCCACGCTCCCAACTAGGGCCTCTGCACTCGTTCTTCCCTCTTCCGGAATGTTCTCCCCGTGTGTCGTAATAGATCCACAGGGCACACTCGTAACCTACTTTCAGTTCTTTAATCAAATGTAACCTTCTCAAGGAGGGCTTTTCAGGCCACTTTGTCTAAAATTTTACACATACCTGTTCCACCCCCATTCTTCGCTCTATTTGTTCAACTCAGCATTCTCTAGATAATTTGTATTTTGATTATTTATCTCATTTATTGTCTGACTTTTCTCCTTAATTAAAGCATGGAGTTTTGTTTTGATTGCCACTGCTTCTCTAGCAACTGGAATAATACCTGGAACTTGGTATTTGTTCATTGAAGTATGTATGACTGTTCTCTTTACTTTCTCTGTATCTTTATCCTTTTTGCCTCTTGAAGTTCCATGTGTCCTTCAAAGCTTAGTTCAAATGCCATTACCCAGAGGTTTTTAGAGTATTCCAATGGAAAGTCATTTCTACATACATTCCAAATGAAGTCATTTCTATACGTTTCATTGTCACTTCGTTCTGTATTTCTTTCAGAGAACATTTCATATAGTTAATTTTTCCTTTATAAAGTTTCAAAGAAGCATTTCTGAGCAGCAACCTATCCAAAGGTGAGTTCCAGCCCCACCCCCACCCAGCCTCCCTTCATTCCTGCTAGAGGCAATGCCATCCTTCCATTTCCTCAGTCTAGACACCTCAGAGAGATCATCAACTCATCTTTCTCTCTTAGAGTACATCTGATCTGTCAGTGTATCCTGTAGGTCCAACCTTTAAAATCCATTCAGAATCCATCTACTTATCACCTTACTGCTACTTCCTTCATCTCTCATCATGAATGATGGAATAGCTTCCTGTTTTCTTTCTGGTTTTAACATAGGGGCCAGAGTGATTCTGTTACCCCTGTGGTCAAAAACTCAGTGCTTTCCATCACCAAGGAAATGCCACTGTTTCCTGTAACCTGCAAGACCTCACATGATCTGGTCTTCCTGTACTTCTCTCCAACTTTTTTTACTCTTTCACCACCTCAGTCATTCCAGATTTTACCTCCATGAACATGTCAGCCACGCTCCCAACTAGGGCCTCTGCACTCGTTCTTCCCTCTTCCGGAATGTTCTCCCCGTGTGTCGTAATAGATCCACAGGGCACACTCGTAACCTACTTTCAGTTCTTTAATCAAATGTAACCTTCTCAAGGAGGGCTTTTCAGGCCACTTTGTCTAAAATTTTACACATACCTGTTCCACCCCCATTCTTCGCTCTATTTGTTCAACTCAGCATTCTCTAGATAATTTGTATTTTGATTATTTATCTCATTTATTGTCTGACTTTTCTCCTTAATTAAAGCATGGAGTTTTGTTTTGATTGCCACTGCTTCTCTAGCAACTGGAATAATACCTGGAACTTGGTATTTGTTCATTGAAGTATGTATGACTGTTCTCTTTACTTTCTCTGTATCTTTATCCTTTTTGCCTCTTGAAGTTCCATGTGTCCTTCAAAGCTTAGTTCAAATGCCATTACCCAGAGGTTTTTAGAGTATTCCAATGGAAAGTCATTTCTACATACATTCCAAATGAAGTCATTTCTATACGTTTCATTGTCACTTCGTTCTGTATTTCTTTCAGAGAACATTTCATATAGTTAATTTTTCCTTTATAAAGTCACAGAACTTGCTAAATGAAGACAGTATATAACATGACTGCTTCATATAATAACTCTTCTACTAAACTTTTTAAACAGTCTACTAATAATTGCCTTATACAAAATGTCAAAATAAACATTACAAATTGGCTGACTGAAGACAATCCGTAGTTAAGTTTGACCCAGAGTGTTGGTCTGCACGATGCTCTCATTTTTTTTTTAGGTGCAAGTGCTTAAAAACTAGAAATTGTTACATAAAAATCTCAAATTTCACTTTCCCTTGGGAATCCATGATATACCCTGCTGTGCTGGCCTCGTCTTGACGTGACAGCAGTCAGCTGAAGCTGAACAGTTACCCTAGTCTTGGATGTAAGGCATTCTTTAGCACAGTCCCTGTCAGTCTTTTTTTGTTTGTTTGTTTTTAAATCACTTTATCTCTTTGAAATTTGATTTTTACTCTTATTTTTCAGTGATTCTAATACAGCTTTTTTTAAATTGGAGGATAATAGCTTTACAGTGTTGTGTTGGTTTCTGCCATACAGCCACATGAATCAGTGCAATGTGTACACAAGTCCTCTCTGTCATCACAGAGTGCTGGGCCTGGCGCTCTCTACTGTTGTTTCTAACACTAAGGGTCTGATGATGGTTACCATTTATTATCTGTCATATTTCCCTCCTGTACGTTACCTTCACTCCTTTGAAATGATGGTTAGGTGAATGAGCTGTTTCTTGAATAGCTGTATGAAGCTTGATTAATTTCACTGAAGTGGTGAGACTCCTTTGCTCATTTAATACTGGACAGAACTATGAATAAAACAGTTTGAAAAAAATTTTTGATTTGTTGTGTAGATGCTCCTCCTCCTACTTGGGAACAGCTAGAAAATGGGCTGGTTGCTGTGCGTACAGTGGTACATGGGCTGGTTGATTATATCCAGAATCATAGCAAAAAAGGAGCGGATCAACAGCAGGTAAGGGAGGTGTTGGAAACTTAGAAGTAAGCCACTGTGGTTAGCCTTACAGATAGAAACTAAGCCAGCAAGATGACGAGGATATTTTTAGAGTCTAAAAAAACTAGAAGTTAAAAATGAAAAAGCTATTTTTAACTCCCTGTTGCATTAAATATCAAGAAGAATGTCGCAGAGTAATAAGATTGTTAAGATTGGTTAGCAGCCAGTTTATTGGATTAACCTAGTAATTTTATCTGACAACATTGAAATGAATCCTCTTTGGCCTAGTATTGTGCTGGAGTCACTTTTCACATTGGCTATAGCAGCATTTGATTCTGTGCTAAAGGTTATTCCATTTATATAAAATTATTCCCTTTGGTTACTATTGCTTTTCAGTTTGACTCTGTATCACTTTTTAGTGCTAATGCTGTATCTCTCTAGTACTGTTCACATATTTTGTAAATGCTTTTTACTCTATTTAAATATTTTCCTCATATTTTTAAATAGAATCTATAACAGTAAAATATAATAATAGCTTATGTTTTAGCTAGCCTTTTAATTTTATTCTCAGTAATTTCTTTTCGCCCTCAGAATTTGTTAGGTTAACCACATCTTTTATTTTGAAGTTGTAAGCTTGAGAAATGAAAACTTTGTTATTAATTTATCTGGCTCAGGTAAATTTTAGCAATAGTTTATTTAGCATTTCTTTTCTTTAAAAGTAAGATATATTAGAAGTGGCTAAATAGAATAGTACAGAGACGCTTTCCTCAGTGTAAGAACAGATTTAAGTTCTGGCCATCACAGATTTGTATAGCATGTTATAAGGAAACATAATTGTAAGCACAGTTATATTGAACACTGTCCAAACCAAATACTAGGAGACAGTAAAGTCAGGACCACATTGACCTCACACAGGATGCCGTTCCAGCCCTCTGCTCTGAGCAGTCTAGATAAGTGTATGAGTTAGTCTAGATAAGTGTATAAATTAGTCTGAATTATTAATCTAGATTATTAAGATCCCTAAAAGGCAGTACAGAATTCACAATATTTTAAATAGCTAATGTTTTAATTTTGGCCTTAGCCTCCACAGCATAGCAAATATAAAACATACATGTGTCGAGACATGAAGCAGAGAGGAGGATGCCCTCGTGGGGCCAGCTGTACATTTGCACACTCCCAAGAAACTAATGAAAAGCTGGGACGAGGATATTTTTAGAGTCTAAAAACTAGAAGTTAAAAATGAAAAGCTATTTTTAACTCCCTGTTGCATTAAATATCAAGAAGAATGTCGCAGAGTAATAAGATTGTTAAGATTGGTTAGCAGCCAGTTTATTGGATTAACCTAGTAATTTTATCTGACAACATTGAAATGAATCCTCTTTGGCCTAGTATTGTGCTGGAGTCACTTTTCACATTGGCTATAGCAGCATTTGATTCTGTGCTAAAGGTTATTCCATTTATATAAAATTATTCCCTTTGGTTACTATTGCTTTTCAGTTTGACTCTGTATCACTTTTTAGTGCTAATGCTGTATCTCTCTAGTACTGTTCACATATTTTGTAAATGCTTTTTACTCTATTTAAATATTTTCCTCATATTTTTAAATAGAATCTATAACAGTAAAATATAATAATAGCTTATGTTTTAGCTAGCCTTTTAATTTTATTCTCAGTAATTTCTTTTCGCCCTCAGAATTTGTTAGGTTAACCACATCTTTTATTTTGAAGTTGTAAGCTTGAGAAATGAAAACTTTGTTATTAATTTATCTGGCTCAGGTAAATTTTAGCAATAGTTTATTTAGCATTTCTTTTCTTTAAAAGTAAGATATATTAGAAGTGGCTAAATAGAATAGTACAGAGACGCTTTCCTCAGTGTAAGAACAGATTTAAGTTCTGGCCATCACAGATTTGTATAGCATGTTATAAGGAAACATAATTGTAAGCACAGTTATATTGAACACTGTCCAAACCAAATACTAGGAGACAGTAAAGTCAGGACCACATTGACCTCACACAGGATGCCGTTCCAGCCCTCTGCTCTGAGCAGTCTAGATAAGTGTATGAGTTAGTCTAGATAAGTGTATAAATTAGTCTGAATTATTAATCTAGATTATTAAGATCCCTAAAAGGCAGTACAGAATTCACAATATTTTAAATAGCTAATGTTTTAATTTTGGCCTTAGCCTCCACAGCATAGCAAATATAAAACATACATGTGTCGAGACATGAAGCAGAGAGGAGGATGCCCTCGTGGGGCCAGCTGTACATTTGCACACTCCCAAGAGGAACTGGAAAAGTAAGTGTGAAAGTCATCAGACTCAATCTTCCAATAATTTGTTAGAGAATAAGAGAATTATTGTGTAGAATAATTTGCTGTCATTGAGAAATAAGAAAAGATGTACTTGCATTCCCCTTGATGAATAGAAAATGTTTAGAATGCAATACAAAACTTAAAAGAAAAAACCAAACCACTTTCCTCACCTTTGATTTCATTGTGCCTACAAATAGGAAACTACTCATGGTTAACTAAATCTAGAAGTGAGTCATTTTTGTTATCCCGCACCACCCCTCAGCCAAATTAAAAGTCCCAGAATTTTCATCAACTTGAACTGATTTTAACTAACTGAAAACTACATTTGCATTGGAACAATTTTCCCTTTGCTCTATCAAGAAATTATTTACTGCCAGACTCATGTTCACAGATTCTTTCAAATTTCAAGGCCTAGATAATTTCAAAATTTCCAGCACAGAGTAAAAAGAAAGGAAAAACCTCTTAATTGTTTTGTAAAACAAGTGTGATGCTGACACTAAAAAAAAGTAGCACAATTAAAACTACAAATTCATCTCACATATTTTGTAAATCTCAAATATTATAACTTAGAATTCAATAGTACATTCAAATAGACACCACTCCTAAGTGCAAAGGTAGCACAGAATAATTACTGTATATTAAAGGAGAAGGGTATGATAACCATGTGATCATATCCAAAGATACCAGAAGGCATTTGAATACTATTTCATGTCCATCAAGGCTCCTTAGTAGGACAGAAATGTCATAGACATTTCCCCAACATGATAATTACATCTCAAATCAAAAGCCAGCTTGATAGCATGATGCTTATTTGGTATTAGTTTATTAGATTCAATCCTGTTACAGACAAGAGTCAGGAAAATTTTTCTACTAGTAAAGAATGTTATTTAACATTCTGGAAGTTGTAGATAATTTATGTAAGCACGGGAATAAAATAGCCACAATAACTAAATGGGAAAACTCAAAGAGAAATACTAGAAACAAAAGAACCAAGAGTTTAATAATAAAGTAGCAAATCACAATATTAGTTTATAAAAATGAATTGCTTTCATATAAACTAAAAAGGGAAACATAACCAGTTAAAAAGTAAAGTGACATTAAAATACCTTTTGCATTAAAAACCGAAACAAAAAAGATAAATACCAAATAAACAAAAAAGAAATAGCCAGGATCTAGGGCTTCCCTGGTAGCTCAGTGGTAAAAGAGTTCGCCTGCCAATGCAGGAGACAGGGGATCGATCCCTGATCCAGGAAGATCCCACGTGCTGCGGAGCAGCTAAGCCTGTGACCCACAACTATGGAGCCTGTGCTCTAGAGCCTCAGAGCCTCAACCATTGAGCCCATGTGCCACAACTACTGTGTGCACTAGAGCCCGGGTTCCACAACAAAAGTCATCACAACAAGAAGCCTGCTCACCTCAATTAGATAGTAGCCCCCACTCCCTGCAACTAGGTAAGAGCCTGTGGCAGCATTGAAAACCCAGAATAGCCAAAAAAAAATAAATAAGTCAAATTTTAAAATTAAAGATCCAGGATCAGTATTGAATTGAATTAGTAATCTACCTAGAAACATAAGAGTTGAATAAATGAAGCCTACTATGTTCTTGGATAAGACTTGGCATTATAAAAATTTTATTTGCTTTTAATAGTAACAATTCACAGAAGAAATATGAATGGCCAACAAACATGTGAAACTATGTTTAGTTTCACTAGCTGTTAAAGAAACACAAAATAAAATAAAACTTGATATTTTTGAAGTGTCAGACTGTCAAGAGACAGAGACTATCCAGTGTTTAATGAGATACTGAAAAAAATAAAAGTCTTTTTTTCCCCTTTTAATCAATAGCTTTGGAGCATTATAACAATTTCTAATGTGCATACATTAGGCTTAATAATTCTACTTTTAGTTATTTAAACAGTTGTGAATGAAGTATATGTATATAACTTTCCACCATTGTATTGTTTTAATAGCAAAATACTACGGACAATGTAAGGTGTAGTGACACAGAGGAATAGTTAAGATTTTGAAGTAGAGAAAAAAATTGACCTTATTCCTGTTAAAATAATGTTACAAACATAAGAAAAAAAAACCTTTTTTTCCTGTAAACTAAAAAGGGAAACATAACCAGTTAAAAAGTAAAGTGACATTAAAATACCTTTTGCATTAAAAACCGAAACAAAAAAGATAAATACCAAATAAACAAAAAAGAAATAGCCAGGATCTAGGGCTTCCCTGGTAGCTCAGTGGTAAAAGAGTTCGCCTGCCAATGCAGGAGACAGGGGATCGATCCCTGATCCAGGAAGATCCCACGTGCTGCGGAGCAGCTAAGCCTGTGACCCACAACTATGGAGCCTGTGCTCTAGAGCCTCAGAGCCTCAACCATTGAGCCCATGTGCCACAACTACTGTGTGCACTAGAGCCCGGGTTCCACAACAAAAGTCATCACAACAAGAAGCCTGCTCACCTCAATTAGATAGTAGCCCCCACTCCCTGCAACTAGGTAAGAGCCTGTGGCAGCATTGAAAACCCAGAATAGCCAAAAAAAAATAAATAAGTCAAATTTTAAAATTAAAGATCCAGGATCAGTATTGAATTGAATTAGTAATCTACCTAGAAACATAAGAGTTGAATAAATGAAGCCTACTATGTTCTTGGATAAGACTTGGCATTATAAAAATTTTATTTGCTTTTAATAGTAACAATTCACAGAAGAAATATGAATGGCCAACAAACATGTGAAACTATGTTTAGTTTCACTAGCTGTTAAAGAAACACAAAATAAAATAAAACTTGATATTTTTGAAGTGTCAGACTGTCAAGAGACAGAGACTATCCAGTGTTTAATGAGATACTGAAAAAAATAAAAGTCTTTTTTTCCCCTTTTAATCAATAGCTTTGGAGCATTATAACAATTTCTAATGTGCATACATTAGGCTTAATAATTCTACTTTTAGTTATTTAAACAGTTGTGAATGAAGTATATGTATATAACTTTCCACCATTGTATTGTTTTAATAGCAAAATACTACGGACAATGTAAGGTGTAGTGACACAGAGGAATAGTTAAGATTTTGAAGTAGAGAAAAAAATTGACCTTATTCCTGTTAAAAATAATGTTACAAACATAAGAATATTAAACCATTATATGGAGTGGAAATATCTGTATTATATATCAAACTGTTAACAGTGGTTACCCCTGATGGGTGATCCCCCGCCCCCTGCTCCAAAGTGTATGTATGTGCATCTGTGTATATATACACATACATACACACAAGTTTTCAAGTTGATAACTAGAGTCAGTGTTTGAAGAGAATTTCTAGAAAGTGATGTGCTCAGAATCTTTTCTTTTTGTGTCTGTTTATTAAACACATTTTAGTCTTGATTTTTGCTTTCACAACTTTGGTTTTTGGTGTGTGCCTTTGTTTTATCTATAGATTTCGTAAAATGAACAAACGCCTGGTTCCCAGAAGGCCCCTGAGTGCCTCTTTGGGTCAGCTTAATGAGGTGGGCCTGCCTTCAACAGCTATCCTGCAGGAAGAAGGGGCAGTGGATCTGCCTAGCAGAAAAACCCCTGCTCTGCCAAATGGAATTGTATCAGCAGGGAATACAGTAACACAACTGATTCCACGAGGGACAGATCCCAGCTATGATTCTGGTCTGAAACCAGGAAAGATAGATCACCTGAGCAGTAGTGCCCCTGGATCCCCTCCTGACCTGTACGTTGTTTTCCTTAACTTTTACTTAAAGTTTCTTTATAGGCATAAAATAGAAGGAAGAAAGAATAATTAATGTTTTGTTTTGGGGCGGGACAAACCCTTAATGGGGGGCTCTATTTTATTGGTTTTTTTTTTTTTTTTTTTTTTTATACTTAACCGTTTGTGTACATTTAGGAATATCTTCAAGATCTTAAACTTGACTTGCAGACTCTTGTTCCCATAGGCTAGAATCTGTCCCTAAGAGTATTTCTGCCTTGCCTGTTAATCCGCATCCTGGACCTCCACGAGGACCAGCAGACCTGCCCCCGATGCCTGTCACCAAGCCCCTACAGATGGTGCCCCGAGGATCGCAGCTGTACCCAGCACCACAGGCTGATGTGTACTACCAGGATCCTCGAGGAGCTGCTCCCCCATTTGAACCTGCACCCTACCAGCAGGGTAATGATCTTTCATTCAGGTCACTTACTCGTTCACTTTTCTTAGGAACTACGAGAAGGATTTCCAGCCAGAGTGATCATATTTTCAGTAATCTCAAAAATAAATAAATGCTGTTATTTTTAATACTTGGAGAAAACTGAGGTTATATGATCAACTTAATAGTATGAAATAAATGGAGTGAATAAATGAATGTAATATTATAGTGGATATAAATTAAACACATGGGATACATTTTTTGCTTTCATTTGTCACCTGACTTTTTTCTAAGTCCTGTAATATACATGGAAAAAATGCAAAGACTTCTAGAGAGTTTACAGTGTACAACCAGTATTAGTAAAGAAGAGAAAACTGTATGTGTGAATGTTTAGAATGAGGTGTTCAGTTGTGGTGTTTAATATTAGTGTGGTAGAAATTAACTGAAAGACTCAAGGAAGATCATTCAGAACTTTAGGAAGCAAAAGACTCTGGAAGAATGCCCTAAATAGAAGTTTGGAGAATAGAAAGGAAAATTTACAACTGTTGTTTCAAGACTGTAGGAGACTTCCCTTGCAGTTCAGCAGTTAAGAGCCTGCACTTCACTACAGGGGGCACAGGTTCAATCCATGGTTGGGAAACTAAGAGCCTATGTGGTCTCAGAATGGCCAAGGAAAGAACCCTAGAGTTACACAGTTAGTCACTGAGTCCTTACCAGCAGGGTGGATCTTTTTATGGGCCACATCTCTTTCCAATTAACTCAATTTCACCTTCAAAACTTACGCAAATGGGGCTTCCCTGGTAGTCCAGTGGGTAAGGACACCGCCTTGCAGTGCAAGGGGCACCAGTTTGATCCCTGGCCTGGGAAGATCCCACGTGTCGCGGAGGGGCTGGCCTGATGTGTCCAATCACCGAGCCGGAGCTCTGGAGCGCACGCGCCCAGAGCCTGTGTTCTGCGAGGCCACCGCAATAGGAGGCACACAGGGGCCAAAGAACAAAGATGGATGAAAATAGATAAATGAAAAAGACCAATAGAAGTGGCCTGCCCGCCCCCTCCCTCCCTAACCCCCCCAAAAAAACTTATGCAAATGAATGATTTGTGGAACATAAGCTTCAGGAAAATACAGTTTTTTGCTTTCCAGTATTTGCAGTACATTAAGGCACACCAGAAAGACAGTCAGTTGAGAGAGCCAATTTACTGCTGTAGACTGTAAGTAGATTGGTGTTTTCAATAACTCGATAATTTTTGCTTGATATTTTTCATAAAGCTAGCTTGGCTATATAAGCACAGGGGGAAACATCTAAAGAAACGAGTGAATTTTTGATTCTTTAGTGTTGAAATATTTTAAAAGGAAAATTCTTTTTTTTTTTTAAAGATTTATTTATTTATTTATTTTGGGCGGGGGTCGGGTTGGGGAGGGAGGGAGGAGGGCGGGGCACTTCTATTGGTCTTTTATTTCTCCATTTTCATCCGTCTTTGTTCTTTGGCTCCTGTGGGCCTCCCATCGCGGTGGCCTCTGTTGTCGCAGAGCACCGGCTCTGAGCGCATGCGCTCCAGAGCTCCGGCTCGGTAATTGGACACATCAGTCCAGCCGCTCCGCGGCACGTGGGATCTTCCCAGGCCAGGGATCGAACTGGCGCCCCTTGCACTGCAAGGTGGTGTCCTTATCCACTGGACCACCAGGGGAAGCCCAGGAAAATTCTTATATAGCAAAACAGATTGACTCATTGTTGCTTTTGGTTCCTCATTTGTATTGTACAGGCATGTACTATCCTCCACCGCCACCATGTGTGTCCCGCTTTGTCCGACCTCCACCATCGGCTCCTGAACCTGGTCCTCCCTACTTGGATCATTATTCAGCATACCTCCAAGATCGTGTAGTGAATTCTCAGTATGGCACACAGCCACAGCAGTACCCACCTATGTACCCACCACACTATGATGGCCGAGTATATCCTGCTCAGTCTTATGCAAGAGAGGAGATTTTCCGAGAAAGTCCTATACCCATTGAGATTCCACCTGCTGCAGTGCCGCCCTATGTACCAGAATCCAGAGAAAGATACCAACAGATGGAGGGGTACTATCCAGTGTCTCCTCACCCAACTCACCTGTGTTCTGCGAGGCCACCGCAATAGGAGGCACACAGGGGCCAAAGAACAAAGATGGATGAAAATAGATAAATGAAAAAGACCAATAGAAGTGGCCTGCCCGCCCCCTCCCTCCCTAACCCCCCCAAAAAAACTTATGCAAATGAATGATTTGTGGAACATAAGCTTCAGGAAAATACAGTTTTTTGCTTTCCAGTATTTGCAGTACATTAAGGCACACCAGAAAGACAGTCAGTTGAGAGAGCCAATTTACTGCTGTAGACTGTAAGTAGATTGGTGTTTTCAATAACTCGATAATTTTTGCTTGATATTTTTCATAAAGCTAGCTTGGCTATATAAGCACAGGGGGAAACATCTAAAGAAACGAGTGAATTTTTGATTCTTTAGTGTTGAAATATTTTAAAAGGAAAATTCTTTTTTTTTTTTAAAGATTTATTTATTTATTTATTTTGGGCGGGGGTCGGGTTGGGGAGGGAGGGGAGCTGGCGGGCCACTTCTATTGGTCTTTCATTTCTCCATTTTCATCCGTCTTTGTTCTTTGGCTCCTGTGGGCCTCCCATCGCAGTGGCCTCTGTTGTCGCAGAGCACCGGCTCTGGGCGCATGCGCTCCAGAGCTCCGGCTCGGTGATTGGACACATCGGTCCAGCCGCTCCGCAGCACGTGGGATCTTCCCAGGCCAGGGATCGAACTGGCGCCCCTTGCACTGCAAGGTGGTGTCCTTATCCACTGGACCACCAGGGGAAGCCCAGGAAAATTCTTATATAGCAAAACAGATTGACTCATTGTTGCTTTTGGTTCCTCATTTGTATTGTACAGGCATGTACTATCCTCCACCGCCACCATGTGTGTCCCGCTTTGTCCGACCTCCACCATCGGCTCCTGAACCTGGTCCTCCCTACTTGGATCATTATTCAGCATACCTCCAAGATCGTGTAGTGAATTCTCAGTATGGCACACAGCCACAGCAGTACCCACCTATGTACCCACCACACTATGATGGCCGTCGAGTATATCCTGCTCAGTCTTATGCAAGAGAGGAGATTTTCCGAGAAAGTCCTATACCCATTGAGATTCCACCTGCTGCAGTGCCGCCCTATGTACCAGAATCCAGAGAAAGATACCAACAGATGGAGGGTTACTATCCAGTGGCTCCTCACCCAACTCAGATCAGACCTTCATACAACAGAGTATGCTGGGGTTTTACTATAATAATAATATTATTATTATTATGTAGATTTAATTTGATTAAAAGAAAGTGTCTTCTCTTTTGTCAGCTTTTTTTTTATATATATACATAGATAACTTTTTTTAAACATTTATTTTATTTATTTATTTTTTGGGGGGTGGGGTGGGGAGGGAGGCGGACGGGCGGGCCACTTCTATTGGTCTTTCATTTATCTCTTTTCATCCGTCTTTGTTCTTTGGCCCATATGGGCCTCCCATCGCAGTGTTCTCTGTTGTCGCTGAGCACCGGCTCTGGGCACATGCGCTCCAGAGCTCCGGCTAGGTCATTGGACACATCAGTCCAGCCGCTCCGCGGCACGTGGGATCTTCCCAGGCCAGGGATCGAACCGGCGCCTCTTGCACTGCAAGGCGGTGTCCTTACCCACTGGACCACCAGGGAAGCCCTTTTGTCAGCTTTTTCGTAATCTGCATTGGTTTACATTTTATTTTATTTTACTTTTAAAAAGGAAATAAATTACTTTCCAATGCCCACTGACCCATCTTTTTTTTTTTTTAATTTTCATTTTACTTACTACTTTTACAGAGTTTTGTTGTTTACAGATATGTATGATCCCAGATTACCGCTGACCCATCTTAATTTCTGAAAATGTTCGATGATTTTATTAACATTTCTAGATTTTTTTTTAGAAACTGTGGTCTCTGACCAAGGAAAAGAAACTTAAATTTAGGTCTTTGGGAAGTCCTGAGAACTTTTAGGGGATTTGTTTGTTTTCTATTGTTTTGTTTTATTAAGTCTAGCTATTTCTAGATGTTAAGATAAGTGTACAGGCTGTTTATTTAAAATATGTGCTAAATGAATCAACATGTCCTGAAATTCTTTTTAGATTTTTACTCCTCTTTGCATTTTCAGGAGCCTCCATACAGCCGGCTTCCTCCCCATCCCCAGCCCCATCCCAGTCTAGATGAGCTGCATACTACGCATGGAGGCCGAGAAAGTCCTATACCCATTGAGATTCCACCTGCTGCAGTGCCGCCCTATGTACCAGAATCCAGAGAAAGATACCAACAGATGGAGGGTTACTATCCAGTGGCTCCTCACCCAACTCAGATCAGACCTTCATACAACAGAGTATGCTGGGGTTTTACTATAATAATAATATTATTATTATTATGTAGATTTAATTTGATTAAAAGAAAGTGTCTTCTCTTTTGTCAGCTTTTTTTTTATATATATACATAGATAACTTTTTTTAAACATTTATTTTATTTATTTATTTTTTGGGGGGTGGGGTGGGGAGGGAGGCGGACGGGCGGGCCACTTCTATTGGTCTTTCATTTATCTCTTTTCATCCGTCTTTGTTCTTTGGCCCATATGGGCCTCCCATCGCAGTGTTCTCTGTTGTCGCTGAGCACCGGCTCTGGGCACATGCGCTCCAGAGCTCCGGCTAGGTCATTGGACACATCAGTCCAGCCGCTCCGCGGCACGTGGGATCTTCCCAGGCCAGGGATCGAACCGGCGCCTCTTGCACTGCAAGGCGGTGTCCTTACCCACTGGACCACCAGGGAAGCCCTTTTGTCAGCTTTTTCGTAATCTGCATTGGTTTACATTTTATTTTATTTTACTTTTAAAAAGGAAATAAATTACTTTCCAATGCCCACTGACCCATCTTTTTTTTTTTTTAATTTTCATTTTACTTACTACTTTTACAGAGTTTTGTTGTTTACAGATATGTATGATCCCAGATTACCGCTGACCCATCTTAATTTCTGAAAATGTTCGATGATTTTATTAACATTTCTAGATTTTTTTTTAGAAACTGTGGTCTCTGACCAAGGAAAAGAAACTTAAATTTAGGTCTTTGGGAAGTCCTGAGAACTTTTAGGGGATTTGTTTGTTTTCTATTGTTTTGTTTTATTAAGTCTAGCTATTTCTAGATGTTAAGATAAGTGTACAGGCTGTTTATTTAAAATATGTGCTAAATGAATCAACATGTCCTGAAATTCTTTTTAGATTTTTACTCCTCTTTGCATTTTCAGGAGCCTCCATACAGCCGGCTTCCTCCCCATCCCCAGCCCCATCCCAGTCTAGATGAGCTGCATCGGAGACGAAAGGAGATAATGGCGCAGCTGGAGGAGAGGAAAGTTATCTCTCCACCTCCTTTTGCACCTTCACCCACATTACCTCCTGCTTTCCATCAAGAGGAAGTAAGCACACCTTCTCTAGTCTCATTATCTGTTTTTTCTTTATTGGTTAATTGTGTCCTATTTAAGTAATCTTCACCCTTCCCAAAATCATGAAGATATTTTCCTGTTTTTCTTTTTTTCTAAAAAGTGTATTATTTCTTATTTAGACCTATATCTAGGCTTAGTTTTTATATATAGCATCATAATCTAGTATATGTTTTGGCTTCATTGATCGATTTCTCTGTCCTTGTACCCATACCATGTTGTCTTAATGTGGTGATGTATGTTTTCCAGTTTTGGTCTTCCACGTTATCTTTGCTGTTCTTGGTCCTGGGAAATTCCAAACATATTTTAGAATTGGCATGTGGATGTCCACAGAAATATCTGCTGCAGTTTTTATAAGGATTACATAGAATCTTTGGATCTGTATAACCCAATAGGCTAACACGTGGATAATGATGCCTAAATGTGGCTAATCCAGATTCACCCAGGGTATAAGCATAAAACACATATTGGATTTGAATGTTTGGTAGCCCCTCAAAAATATTTCAGTAATATATATATATATTAATTTATATGGTTTATATATTAATAACATGCAGTGTAACATTAATAATATTAACTACAATATTATGAAATAATATATTAACTACATTTATGTTAATTACATGTTGCAATGATACTACTATCATTGTACCTTGTACGTCTCTCATTAAGCTTATTCCTAGAAGACTAATGTTTTTGAAGCTGTTTTAAATGGATTAATAACATCAGTAACTTAGGGATTTGTTTTTTTCTATTGTTTTGTTTTATTAAGTCTAGCTATTTCTAGATGTTAAGATAAGTGTACAGGCTGTTTATTTAAAATATGTGCTAAATGAATCAACATGTCCTGAAATTCTTTTTAGATTTTTACTCCTCTTTGCATTTTCAGGAGCCTCCATACAGCCGGCTTCCTCCCCATCCCCAGCCCCATCCCAGTCTAGATGAGCTGCATCGGAGACGAAAGGAGATAATGGCGCAGCTGGAGGAGAGGAAAGTTATCTCTCCACCTCCTTTTGCACCTTCACCCACATTACCTCCTGCTTTCCATCAAGAGGAAGTAAGCACACCTTCTCTAGTCTCATTATCTGTTTTTTCTTTATTGGTTAATTGTGTCCTATTTAAGTAATCTTCACCCTTCCCAAAATCATGAAGATATTTTCCTGTTTTTCTTTTTTTCTAAAAAGTGTATTATTTCTTATTTAGACCTATATCTAGGCTTAGTTTTTATATATAGCATCATAATCTAGTATATGTTTTGGCTTCATTGATCGATTTCTCTGTCCT
The DNA here is from genome assembly GCA_022376925.1 of Tragulus kanchil. Taxonomy (NCBI): domain Eukaryota; kingdom Metazoa; phylum Chordata; class Mammalia; order Artiodactyla; family Tragulidae; genus Tragulus; species Tragulus kanchil. Next base: position 31,759,542 of record JAIOJX010000024.1, read on the forward strand.
TGTACCCATACCATGTTGTCTTAATGTGGTGATGTATGTTTTCCAGTTTTGGTCTTCCACGTTATCTTTGCTGTTCTTGGTCCTGGGAAATTCCAAACATATTTTAGAATTGGCATGTGGATGTCCACAGAAATATCTGCTGCAGTTTTTATAAGGATTACATAGAATCTTTGGATCTGTATAACCCAATAGGCTAACACGTGGATAATGATGCCTAAATGTGGCTAATCCAGATTCACCCAGGGTATAAGCATAAAACACATATTGGATTTGAATGTTTGGTAGCCCCTCAAAAATATTTCAGTAATATATATATATATTAATTTATATGGTTTATATATTAATAACATGCAGTGTAACATTAATAATATTAACTACAATATTATGAAATAATATATTAACTACATTTATGTTAATTACATGTTGCAATGATACTACTATCATTGTACCTTGTACGTCTCTCATTAAGCTTATTCCTAGAAGACTAATGTTTTTGAAGCTGTTTTAAATGGAATCCTTTTTGAAGTTTCAGTTTGTCTTTATCCTTACTATGGAGAAGTTAAGATGATTTTTGTGTATTTTGATGTTTGTGTTCAGCAGCCGTGGTAAATTTCCCTGTTAATTCTAGTGTTTGTTAGTAGGTTCTTTTGGATTTTCATGTTCTCTATGAATAATGGCCATTTTACTTTCTCCTTTCAATTCTTAAGTCTTGTCTTTTTCTTACATTAGTTCTGTGAGCTAGATTCTCCAGTGTCATATTAAAAAAAGATGATGATAGGTTTTCTTATTTCTATTCTTAGAGCAAATGGAACTTCTAACAGTTTACCATTACAGTGTTTACTGTCAGCTTTTCTGTAGGTGATCTTTATCAGATTAATGAAATTTCTCTATATTCCTAGTTTTAGACTATTTTTACAACTGAGACATGTCAAAGGTTTATTAAACTCAAGAGCAAGGAAAACAGTAGGATGATAAAGCTGATTCAAAGAATAGAAGAGGCAGACTAGGCAGTGAAGGGCAGAAAAACAGTGAAGCACAGTTGCTAGAATAAACTGGTTAATATACTAGAGTATAGGGGAAGCATAGAGCAATTTCAATGTACCAATACTCCCTGGCATATTAGTATGACAGTATATACATCCATGATAAAATGAAAGCAATTTAATAGTGTCCTAGCATTCCTTAATACTGGTATAGCCTTGGTCACATCATACATGTTATCTCATCTGAACTTGAAGAACATTTGAGATAGTATATACATAAAAGCACTTTAAAAACTGTGAAACAGTGCACCATGTGAATGTAAGTAAAAATGTATCAGACCTGGAATGCTTATTTAGTTTATTACATAACTTCAGAGCTCATCTTGAGAAGCTTTGGAGTCTTATCACTTCATTGAATCAACCTAAGGACCGGGGTTTATTCAAGATATAGTTGTTGCTATTAGAGATTTCAATAAAGTCATTACATCATCATGTACTTATATGGAACATTTAAGGTTACATCTTAAAGTTTTTAATGCTTTTTTTTACCTGAAATGTTATTGAAAGAAACGTTAAGGAGAGTCTAGCAAAACCAGGACCTTATTTGCTTAAGTACTAACTTAATCTGTTGAGAAGGAGGATGAGCAGTTTGCTTCAAAAACTGTAATTTTATTCTTTGACAGATACTTGATACTTCCTTTTAACCCTGTGTTAAAAAAAAGTGTAAAGGCTGAACATCAGTTTTTGTTTCTTTTATATTTTTTATAGTCAACAAAAATCTTCCATTCTGACAAATCAAATAATCATTATTTTGTTGCTTTAGCATGATGTTCTAAAAAAATTCCTTCTTTCTCTGTGTTTTTTACTCATAGACTCGTTTCCTATTTTGTTCCCTTCTTATTTTTTCCATCTAGTTTTTGGATGAAGACTTGAAGGTAGCAGGGAAATACAAAGGAAATGATTATAGCCAGTACTCTCCCTGGTCGTGTGATACCATCGGCTCCTACATTGGAACCAAAGATGCAAAACCCAAAGATGTAACCGCAGCAGGAAGTGTGGAAATGATGGTATGTGTAATATGTAAGCCATAATGAACACAAATCGAGATAAATAAATTATCCCTAGTTTTAGTGTAGATACAAGTGATTTTACTGAGCTTTGCTTAATTTTCAGGCCATATTCTATACTATGTGATTGAATTATATTTAACCTTTTTTTTTTTTTATGTCTTTTATAACTCTTAAAACTCTTCTAAATGTAAACAAAGTTGAATCTAGTGAATAATTCTAGTGTTTGAATTATAGTTACTTAGCTTCAAATAAGCTGTGGTATACTGAAATGTATTACACTGACATCATTTTATTTTTTTTAACAAAAAGTAACACCAGTGTATCTAATACCCAAGCTTAAATTATATGTTGGTTTTTCTTTATTGCTTCTTTATCCTTTAAAAAAATAAAACTTTACATTAGTAATGAAATCCTCCTCTTTGTACCTTCCTAATCTCATTTTCTGCCCCACTCCTTCCCTGGAGGTAACACCTACCCTAATTGAGAATATAAGTTCATGGATACTTTTATACTACTTATAACAGTTTTGCTTTGAATATTTATAAACCTTATACATATTATAAACTTCAGCTTGTGTTTTCATTCAGCATTGTTTTTGAGATGTATCCAGATTTATATCTGTAGTTCAAATTCATTCATTTCCACTTCTTTTATCAGATACCATTTTTGATAACTGATATCATATAATAAATATGATCATTCATTTTCATGTTGATGACATTTTTAGGCTGTTTTGATCTTTTATTACTATGAACAGTGCTATAGTAAATGTTCTTGCCTGTTTCTCTGTGCGCATGCATAAAAGCTATGCTTAGGAGTGGTGTTGATAACAAAAGCTTGCCTGGACTGTTGTATAGATACAGATTCTCAAACACAAAGATTTGTCTGGACGGTTGAGAAAAGACCAGTTCTTGATAACAGAAAAGGAAAACGTAGATGCCAATAGAGCTAGCTATAAATGAGTGAAGTGACATCTAAAGCATAAATACTAGATGCCAAGCAATTAAAAAAAGAAAGAGAAAGAAAGGAATATTGAACAGAAAACAGGAACCTTGTGTTTTCCTGTGGTGGGATTAGAACAACATTGTTTTTAAGCCATAAGAAACAGCCTTTCTAAAAGTTAAATAAAAATTGAAAAAGCAAAAACAAAAACAGCCTTTCTAAGAATAGGAATGAGATGAGGCAGAGATAGATAGGAACCCCCAGAAAAGAGTAGTTAAAATAAATCAACATAAACATTAGCAAAATAAAACTCAATTTTCTTAAATTAATGAAGAATAAAAATGTTGTCCAATCTATTCTAGATGTTACTAAACATTTCCCAGATGGATAAAAGTCTACCCCAGTGTTTCTGAAGCATGAGTTTGCATGTCAGTTTTTAAACTTAAGGATTTGCTAAAGTTCAAGTTCTAATTCAATAAGACAGGGATGATTCAGTAAGACTGATTCTGCATTTCTAATGAGTTTTAACTATTGAGTGATAGAAATTAATTTGTTGGGTCATGATGGGCCTTTTTTTTTTTTTAAAGAAATGAGTTAGAATAACATGAATAAAACAATGAACTAGAATAACTATTAAGAGTACATTACATATAGTAAGGGTAAAATCTATCACGAAACTATATATATACTCACACACACACATGTATATTTGAATGTATAAATGTACTGGATAATGATGTAAAAATATTTATTATAGGGAGTGGCCAGAGGTTTAAAAGGTAGTATTTTATATGACAACTAAAAGCAACCAAAGTCTTATCGAACTAAACCCTGTTCAATTATCTTTATTTTCAGATACCATTTTTGATAACTGATATCATATAATAAATATGATCATTCATTTTCATGTTGATGACATTTTTAGGCTGTTTTGATCTTTTATTACTATGAACAGTGCTATAGTAAATGTTCTTGCCTGTTTCTCTGTGCGCATGCATAAAAGCTATGCTTAGGAGTGGTGTTGATAACAAAAGCTTGCCTGGACTGTTGTATAGATACAGATTCTCAAACACAAAGATTTGTCTGGACGGTTGAGAAAAGACCAGTTCTTGATAACAGAAAAGGAAAACGTAGATGCCAATAGAGCTAGCTATAAATGAGTGAAGTGACATCTAAAGCATAAATACTAGATGCCAAGCAATTAAAAAAAGAAAGAGAAAGAAAGGAATATTGAACAGAAAACAGGAACCTTGTGTTTTCCTGTGGTGGGATTAGAACAACATTGTTTTTAAGCCATAAGAAACAGCCTTTCTAAAAGTTAAATAAAAATTGAAAAAGCAAAAACAAAAACAGCCTTTCTAAGAATAGGAATGAGATGAGGCAGAGATAGATAGGAACCCCCAGAAAAGAGTAGTTAAAATAAATCAACATAAACATTAGCAAAATAAAACTCAATTTTCTTAAATTAATGAAGAATAAAAATGTTGTCCAATCTATTCTAGATGTTACTAAACATTTCCCAGATGGATAAAAGTCTACCCCAGTGTTTCTGAAGCATGAGTTTGCATGTCAGTTTTTAAACTTAAGGATTTGCTAAAGTTCAAGTTCTAATTCAATAAGACAGGGATGATTCAGTAAGACTGATTCTGCATTTCTAATGAGTTTTAACTATTGAGTGATAGAAATTAATTTGTTGGGTCATGATGGGCCTTTTTTTTTTTTTAAAGAAATGAGTTAGAATAACATGAATAAAACAATGAACTAGAATAACTATTAAGAGTACATTACATATAGTAAGGGTAAAATCTATCACGAAACTATATATATACTCACACACACACATGTATATTTGAATGTATAAATGTACTGGATAATGATGTAAAAATATTTATTATAGGGAGTGGCCAGAGGTTTAAAAGGTAGTATTTTATATGACAACTAAAAGCAACCAAAGTCTTATCAATGAAAACATTATGCTCTACTTTTAACCTTATTACAGAGCTAGAGGAAATTATGTTAGAGGTCTAACTGAGAGGTGGATTTCTTGTTTCACTTTTTCTCAGAATGTGGAGAGTAAAGGAATGAGAGACCAGCGATTGGACCTTCAGAGGAGAGCAGCAGAAACGAGTGACGATGACCTCATCCCATTTGGAGATCGACCAACAGTATCTCGGTTTGGTGCCATTTCTCGAACTTCCAAAACAATATATCAGGGTGCTGGCCCGATGCAAGCTATGGCACCTCAAGGAGCTCCCACAAAATCTATTAACATTTCAGGTACGAATCTCAGTGGTTCGCTGATTTTAGAGGGTTCGTATTCACGACTGCCAGCATTACCTCCTCCCCATTCAGCATCAGTGCTTTTCTTTTCTTTTTTAAAACTTTATTTATTTATTTAGGACGCGGGACAGGTTGGGGAGGGAGAGGAGCGGGCGGGCCACTTCTACTGGTCTTTCATTTATCTATTTTCATCCGTCTTTGTTCTTTGGCCCATGTGGGCCTCCTATCACGGTGGCCTCTATTGTCGCAGAGCACTGGCTCTGGGCGCATGCGCTCCAGAGCTCCGGCTAGGTCATTGGACACATTGGTCCAGCCGCTCCGTGGCACATGGGATCTTCCCAGGCCAGGGATAGAACCGGCGCCCCTTGCACTGCAAGGTGGTGTCCCTACCCACTGGACCACCAGGGGAAGCCCAGTGCTTTTCTTAATCTTCAGGGGCAATAGTCTTCAAACTTTTCTGTGGAATTATCCCTGTAGAAAAGTAATTATAGCCTAGAGAATTGTAGGGGGACAAACTAAAATTAAATGTCTGTATATGAGGATAACCTATGTGTTTTATTCATAGCCTCATTGCTTTTGTTAAAATATCTCATTTTTTTAAGTTCAAACAAAAGAAAAAATGACGAAGACTCATATTTTATGGGGTAAAAACAAACATCAATACCCTATTACCATTTTGATAGCCATCTTTGAACATAACTGTGTACAATGCAGTTACAAAATGCCTTTGTATAAAATGACTTTGTATAAAATGCCTTTGCCTTTTAGATTATGACTACATGAAAAGAAGAATCGAATCTATGAATTGTATCATTCCACTGTAAATTACTCTCTTACAGATTATAGTCCGTATGGAACCCACGGTGGCTGGGGAGCTTCTCCATACTCACCTCATCAAAACATACCTTCTCAGGGACACTTTAGTGAGAGGTATCACATCGTTCTTTTTCTTTTACAAGCCTTTAAAATTACTCAACTTTGTTTTACTGGTCAATAGTATTTTTAAAAAATAAAATTTTAAATTTATTCCACGTGTTAGTATCTCGGTTTGGTGCCATTCTCGAACTTCCAAAACAATATATCAGGGTGCTGGCCCGATGCAAGCTATGGCACCTCAAGGAGCTCCCACAAAATCTATTAACATTTCAGGTACGAATCTCAGTGGTTCGCTGATTTTAGAGGGTTCGTATTCACGACTGCCAGCATTACCTCCTCCCCATTCAGCATCAGTGCTTTTCTTTTCTTTTTTAAAACTTTATTTATTTATTTAGGACGCGGGACAGGTTGGGGAGGGAGAGGACGGGCGGGCCACTTCTACTGGTCTTTCATTTATCTATTTTCATCCGTCTTTGTTCTTTGGCCCATGTGGGCCTCCTATCACGGTGGCCTCTATTGTCGATGAGCACTGGCTCTGGGCGCATGCGCTCCAGAGCTCCGGCTAGGTCATTGGACACATTGGTCCAGCCGCTCCGTGGCACATGGGATCTTCCCAGGCCAGGGATAGAACCGGCGCCCCTTGCACTGCAAGGTGGTGTCCCTACCCACTGGACCACCAGGGGAAGCCCAGTGCTTTTCTTAATCTTCAGGGGCAATAGTCTTCAAACTTTTCTGTGGAATTATCCCTGTAGAAAAGTAATTATAGCCTAGAGAATTGTAGGGGGACAAACTAAAATTAAATGTCTGTATATGAGGATAACCTATGTGTTTTATTCATAGCCTCATTGCTTTTGTTAAAATATCTCATTTTTAAGTTCAAACAAAAGAAAAAATGAGGAAGACTCATATTTTATGGGGTAAAAACAAACATCAATACCCTATTACCATTTTGATAGCCATCTTTGAACATAACTGTGTACAATGCAGTTACAAAATGCCTTTGTATAAAATGACTTTGTATAAAATGCCTTTGCCTTTTAGATTATGACTACATGAAAAGAAGAATCGAATCTATGAATTGTATCATTCCACTGTAAATTACTCTCTTACAGATTATAGTCCGTATGGAACCCACGGTGGCTGGGGAGCTTCTCCATACTCACCTCATCAAAACATACCTTCTCAGGGACACTTTAGTGAGAGGTATCACATCGTTCTTTTTCTTTTACAAGCCTTTAAAATTACTCAACTTTGTTTTACTGGTCAATAGTATTTTTAAAAAATAAAATTTTAAATTTATTCCACGTGTTCTGTCCCACGAAAGGGAGAGAACATCTATGTCGGAAACAACTAGTCATGGAAAACCCCTTCCATCTGCTGAGAGGGAACAGCTACGACTAGAATTGCAGCAGCTAAACCATCAGATTAGCCAGCAGACCCAGCTATGTGGACTGGAGGTATACACCTAGAGATACTTGCTCATTCCAGGTTTTAAAGCGTTATCAAAGAGATATTAAAAGGAGGCACTTTTGAGGTACAATAAACCTTAGACTTTAAAGTCTGTTTCTTAAGAGTTGGTATTGGTGTCCATTGTTCAAAGAATTTTAATACTTTGAAGTTCTCAGACTTTAGGAAATTTAGAATTTCTATTACCAGATAATAGAAAACATGTATTTTATGTTTTATATATTATACATTATGTGTGTGTGTAATATTATATAAAGTAAAATATATAAAAGGAGCTTATATTCCCTGGTGGCACATTTAAGTCGAAGGTATATAGTATGTAGTTTTTTAATCAACAGATGCTTTTAACTTAAAAGTTGTTTTTAATTTCTCACATTTTCTTTACTTTTAAAAAATATATCTCACTTCTTTTACTCTTCAGTATCTTTAGGAGAAGCTTCACAACTTTGACCTAAAAAAAACAAAGAGCCTCTATATAATAATAGCACCTTTCATTAACAGAGTTCTTTCTGTTTATAAATTACTATTATATATCTTATTTGACCCATACTTGTCCCTGAGACATAGACTGGGCAGGTGATATTTTTCCCCCTTTTTTTGGTTGAAGGATATGAATTTCACAGAGATTGAAATGTGAGCCCAAGCCTTCATACTCCAAATTCAGTGTTCTTTCCACCATGGTACCTAATACTTAAGATAAACAGTGTCAGAAGACAGAAAATTCTTCAGGTCCTTTAAGTGCCACATCAGGAAGACTAGGTTTTGTTTGTATTATCCTTTGCACTGGAACATAGACTTTGAATATGGAAAAGCTAAAGACATTCTGGTTAGTGATAAATGCATTGCTCCCTTCTGAAGAAAAAGAAACTCTTTTGTTGATCTTTATCTTTCTACCAAGATCTTTAATAATATGTAAGGCTTTGGTTTGGAAATAAATTTCTAACTCATTCTATCTTAGACTTTCTTATCAGCAAGACCAGTGGGTGCGATTTTTTGTGTATTGTTTTTGAGCATGTGTCTGGCTTGTATGCTTATGCAAGTGATTAAGTTTAGAAATATAAATCTATATAATATTCATGTTTGTCTCCTTTTCCCATTGCTTTATGTGCATTGGTCCAAAACTTCTTACTGATTCCTATTCTAAGAAAGAAGAATGTTATGTTTATTTTATTCATCTTCAGTTTACTAACTTGTTATTAAAGATTTGGACCTTTAATTCCATTGTTCAAAGAATTTTAATACTTTGAAGTTCTCAGACTTTAGGAAATTTAGAATTTCTATTACCAGATAATAGAAAACATGTATTTTATGTTTTATATATTATACATTATGTGTGTGTGTAATATTATATAAAGTAAAATATATAAAAGGAGCTTATATTCCCTGGTGGCACATTTAAGTCGAAGGTATATAGTATGTAGTTTTTTAATCAACAGATGCTTTTAACTTAAAAGTTGTTTTTAATTTCTCACATTTTCTTTACTTTTAAAAAATATATCTCACTTCTTTTACTCTTCAGTATCTTTAGGAGAAGCTTCACAACTTTGACCTAAAAAAAACAAAGAGCCTCTATATAATAATAGCACCTTTCATTAACAGAGTTCTTTCTGTTTATAAATTACTATTATATATCTTATTTGACCCATACTTGTCCCTGAGACATAGACTGGGCAGGTGATATTTTTCCCCCTTTTTTTGGTTGAAGGATATGAATTTCACAGAGATTGAAATGTGAGCCCAAGCCTTCATACTCCAAATTCAGTGTTCTTTCCACCATGGTACCTAATACTTAAGATAAACAGTGTCAGAAGACAGAAAATTCTTCAGGTCCTTTAAGTGCCACATCAGGAAGACTAGGTTTTGTTTGTATTATCCTTTGCACTGGAACATAGACTTTGAATATGGAAAAGCTAAAGACATTCTGGTTAGTGATAAATGCATTGCTCCCTTCTGAAGAAAAAGAAACTCTTTTGTTGATCTTTATCTTTCTACCAAGATCTTTAATAATATGTAAGGCTTTGGTTTGGAAATAAATTTCTAACTCATTCTATCTTAGACTTTCTTATCAGCAAGACCAGTGGGTGCGATTTTTTGTGTATTGTTTTTGAGCATGTGTCTGGCTTGTATGCTTATGCAAGTGATTAAGTTTAGAAATATAAATCTATATAATATTCATGTTTGTCTCCTTTTCCCATTGCTTTATGTGCATTGGTCCAAAACTTCTTACTGATTCCTATTCTAAGAAAGAAGAATGTTATGTTTATTTTATTCATCTTCAGTTTACTAACTTGTTATTAAAGATTTGGACCTTTAATTCCATAAAGCATTATTCCTTACCTTGCTATTTCATGGCTTTTTATCTTAGTTGAAATTTCCTAGACTGATTTTCTGTTCCAAAAGAATTTCAGCACTGTTTAACTCACTGTGGTTAAAAGTCCTTGACAATATTGAGCTTTCATTGAAAGAAATTATAGAATTTACTTCAGAGAAAATTCAGTCAGAAAAAGAGGCACATTTATAGTTGACTTCTCTTTTAAATAAGAAAATAAAAAGAGCAACTTAAACTAAAGATTAAATTACTGTGCACTAAGTTTTAAATCCCGATCTTTTCCTATTTTTATTCAAATGATACTCAAAGAAACAGTACCTTAAGGTTGCATCATTTTTATTGCAGATATGTGAGTAATACGCTACTTAAGGCTGTGGTCTGGAATTGGGCCTGCTCATTCTGTGTATGGTGTGAAATGTGTTGAGCTGTGTGTATGTGCTTGACTTTATGCACTAGGCTGTTAGTAACAGGCTGGTGTTGCAGAGGGAGGCGAACACCTTGGCAGGCCAGTCACAGCCCCCACCACCACCACCTTCAAAATGGCCTGGAATGATCTCAAGTGAGCAGTTGAGCTTGGAACTGCACCAGGTGGAAAGGGAAATTGGCAAGAGAACCCGGGAACTGAGCATGGTAAGTGTTACTTTGGGAAAATAGAGAGAAGGTGAGAGGAGAGCCATTGTCACTGATAAATGCATTGCTCCCTTCTGAAGAAAAAGAAACTCTTTTGTTGATCTTTATCTTTCTACCAAGATCTTTAATAATATGTAAGGCTTTGGTTTGGAAATAAATTTCTAACTCATTCTATCTTAGACTTTCTTATCAGCAAGACCAGTGGGTGCGATTTTTTGTGTATTGTTTTTGAGCATGTGTCTGGCTTGTATGCTTATGCAAGTGATTAAGTTTAGAAATATAAATCTATATAATATTCATGTTTGTCTCCTTTTCCCATTGCTTTATGTGCATTGGTCCAAAACTTCTTACTGATTCCTATTCTAAGAAAGAAGAATGTTATGTTTATTTTATTCATCTTCAGTTTACTAACTTGTTATTAAAGATTTGGACCTTTAATTCCATAAAGCATTATTCCTTACCTTGCTATTTCATGGCTTTTTATCTTAGTTGAAATTTCCTAGACTGATTTTCTGTTCCAAAAGAATTTCAGCACTGTTTAACTCACTGTGGTTAAAAGTCCTTGACAATATTGAGCTTTCATTGAAAGAAATTATAGAATTTACTTCAGAGAAAATTCAGTCAGAAAAAGAGGCACATTTATAGTTGACTTCTCTTTTAAATAAGAAAATAAAAAGAGCAACTTAAACTAAAGATTAAATTACTGTGCACTAAGTTTTAAATCCCCGATCTTTTTCCTATTTTTATTCAAATGATACTCAAAGAAACAGTACCTTAAGGTTGCATCATTTTTATTGCAGATATGTGAGTAATACGCTACTTAAGGCTGTGGTCTGGAATTGGGCCTGCTCATTCTGTGTATGGTGTGAAATGTGTTGAGCTGTGTGTATGTGCTTGACTTTATGCACTAGGCTGTTAGTAACAGGCTGGTGTTGCAGAGGGAGGCGAACACCTTGGCAGGCCAGTCACAGCCCCCACCACCACCACCTTCAAAATGGCCTGGAATGATCTCAAGTGAGCAGTTGAGCTTGGAACTGCACCAGGTGGAAAGGGAAATTGGCAAGAGAACCCGGGAACTGAGCATGGTAAGTGTTACTTTGGGAAAATAGAGAGAAGGTGAGAGGAGAGCCTGTGTGCAGTTGTGTCACTGAACGTGGGGCTCTCGAGTTGTAGAATCGTCTAGAGCTATGGAATCATCCCCCCAAGGCTCTGCAGTGAATGCTTAATACTTCGAATAAGTGTCATAAAGATGGACTGCCTTCCTAATTTATCACTCTTCTCCTCATTGTCTTTTGGTTTGAGTGTATTCTTTGTCTTTGTTTTCTGCATTTACAAAATGTTTCAGGGAAAGCAGGGTGATAATCAGGAAGTTACTAGCTTTCTGTTAAAACATGTTGATTAAGGAAGCAGAGGGGATATTGTTTGTAGTAAGTACCATCATGTGCTACAAAGATTGGTTACCAACCAACATTTCTAGGTTTCACAGCCCTTAAGTTATTGATGGCCTATTTTTTGTCATGAGTGAGATGCCATCAACATATTCTTTCCTTTGAAATTGAATCAATGGATATGCTTAGCGTTTGTGTTAATAGTACAATAGTACATTTACTCATTTCAGTAAATTTTGAATCTTAGAAGGTTGAACCATTCCTTCAGATTGCATGGTGATTGATTTTTTTTTTCTTATTTTATTTTATTTTATTATTATTTTTTTGTGATTGATTTTTTTGATGCATTGCTTTTACATTCTTTTAAAGCAAATAAATAGGATTATTCATTTTTCTGTTTTCAATAGTGTATTGTAGATTCTTATTATATTTTGGGGGGGACACTATTTTATTCTGAAAAGTTTAGAAAATGGTCTAGATGGCATTTGGGCACTGTCCAGTTTTTTTGTTTGTTTTAGTTTATGGTTTTAATTATTTTTATTTTGCTTTTTACTTTTACAGAGTTTTGTTGTTTACAGATATGTATAATCCCAGATTAGTCATATGTATATCCCTGGATTCTTACTATATTTTGACTTGCTTTGTCTGAGTCACCAGTTTTCCTGTGGGATTTTTCCATGTTAACTTGAGGCATTTGCCCCCTTACTGTCCAGTTTGGATGGTGAGCAAGTGGGCAATACTCCATTATGTTTTTGTGTTATGTCTGTATTTTAATCTGCCTGTTTCTTTGGTTATTTTACAGAACTAAATATGATTTATGTTCATTATTTTGTGTTATCTATATCTGGTATCTCTTCCATTAGTACCCTTAAGTAGAAAATAATTGAATTTATTTCCTTTTCTTTCAAAGGAGAGCCAGTGTTCTCTGGACATGAAAAGTAAATTGAGTACAAGTAAGCAATCAGAAAATGGACAACCAGAACCACAAAATAAGGTTCCAGCTGAGGACCTTACATTGACATTCAGGTAAGAAATGGACACTTTTATAATCTCAAACAGTCATGATAGAAGCACTCTCATAAATATAATTTGATGTTTACAATATAATTATTTTGTATACATTGAGAAAAGAATTTTTTGCACAAATTTAGGAGTTAATAAAAAGGCTTCTTTGGCTTAAGTTATTGATGGCCTATTTTTTGTCATGAGTGAGATGCCATCAACATATTCTTTCCTTTGAAATTGAATCAATGGATATGCTTAGCGTTTGTGTTAATAGTACAATAGTACATTTACTCATTTCAGTAAATTTTGAATCTTAGAAGGTTGAACCATTCCTTCAGATTGCATGGTGATTGATTTTTTTTTTCTTATTTTATTTTATTTTATTATTATTTTTTTGTGATTGATTTTTTTGATGCATTGCTTTTACATTCTTTTAAAGCAAATAAATAGGATTATTCATTTTTCTGTTTTCAATAGTGTATTGTAGATTCTTATTATATTTTGGGGGGGACACTATTTTATTCTGAAAAGTTTAGAAAATGGTCTAGATGGCATTTGGGCACTGTCCAGTTTTTTTGTTTGTTTTAGTTTATGGTTTTAATTATTTTTATTTTGCTTTTTACTTTTACAGAGTTTTGTTGTTTACAGATATGTATAATCCCAGATTAGTCATATGTATATCCCTGGATTCTTACTATATTTTGACTTGCTTTGTCTGAGTCACCAGTTTTCCTGTGGGATTTTTCCATGTTAACTTGAGGCATTTGCCCCCTTACTGTCCAGTTTGGATGGTGAGCAAGTGGGCAATACTCCATTATGTTTTTGTGTTATGTCTGTATTTTAATCTGCCTGTTTCTTTGGTTATTTTACAGAACTAAATATGATTTATGTTCATTATTTTGTGTTATCTATATCTGGTATCTCTTCCATTAGTACCCTTAAGTAGAAAATAATTGAATTTATTTCCTTTTCTTTCAAAGGAGAGCCAGTGTTCTCTGGACATGAAAAGTAAATTGAGTACAAGTAAGCAATCAGAAAATGGACAACCAGAACCACAAAATAAGGTTCCAGCTGAGGACCTTACATTGACATTCAGGTAAGAAATGGACACTTTTATAATCTCAAACAGTCATGATAGAAGCACTCTCATAAATATAATTTGATGTTTACAATATAATTATTTTGTATACATTGAGAAAAGAATTTTTTGCACAAATTTAGGAGTTAATAAAAAGGCTTCTTTGGCTTAATGGTACAAAAAAAAAAAAAAAGAAAACCCACCTGCTAATGCAGTAGGTGTGGGTTCAATACCCAGGTTGGGATGAGAGATTCCCCTGTAGAAGGAAATGGCAACCCACTCCAATGTTCTTGCCTGGGAAATTCCATGGACAGAAGGAACTTGTGGTCACAAAGAGTTGGACATGACTTAGTGACTAAATAGCAATCAGAATTAATAAAACTTAATTTAGACCAGACCCAAGTTTGAATTATTTGTTAATACCCAAGAAATGAAATTTTCTGCTTCCATACGCTTTTTCCCTTTCTTTTTTTTTTTCTCATTTATTTAAAACCAATGTTAACTTTTTTCTTCTGGATTTTTTCTTTTTTTTTTTTTTTTTTTTTTTTAATTTTGGTCTCTTATTGGTGTTTTATCTATTCATTTTCATCCGTCTTCATTCTTTGGTCTCTGTGGGCCTCCCATCTCAGTGGCCTCTCTCGTTGCAGAGCACAGGCTCTGGGCACACGTGCTCCAGAGCACTGGCTTGTAATTGGACACACCAGTCCAGCTGCTCTGCAACACATGGGATCCTCCCATGCCAGGGATCGAACCGGTGCCCTTTGCACCGCAAGGTGGACTCTTTACGCAGTGAACCACCAGGGAAGCCCTCCTGACCTTTTCAAAGTCTGTAGGCATCTAGCCTGTTTTCATCCACATATCTATCCCTTTGGGTTTTAATTTGGTCTATCCCATATTACCCATTATTCTCCTGCAGGTACAGGATGCATATCAAAGCTACTATGAACAACCTCAAAATAGACAGTATTGTAATTCTTTGTTTGCACATCTTGCATCTTAGGATATTTTGCAACTTAGGACATTTTGAGGCTTTTAATGCATAGTCCTGAGTTGCCCTCCTGACAATATAAATGAAAAGGGTTTACATGAAAAGTAAATTGAGTACAAGTAAGCAAAAACAGCCTTCATGATTAAATTGAAATTCAGGTAAGAAATGGACACTTTTATAATCTCAAACAGTCATGATAGAAGCACTCTCATAAATATAATTTGATGTTTACAATATAATTATTTTGTATACATTGAGAAAAGAATTTTTTGCACAAATTTAGGAGTTAATAAAAAGGCTTCTTTGGCTTAATGGTACAAAAAAAAAAAAAAAGAAAACCCACCTGCTAATGCAGTAGGTGTGGGTTCAATACCCAGGTTGGGATGAGAGATTCCCCTGTAGAAGGAAATGGCAACCCACTCCAATGTTCTTGCCTGGGAAATTCCATGGACAGAAGGAACTTGTGGTCACAAAGAGTTGGACATGACTTAGTGACTAAATAGCAATCAGAATTAATAAAACTTAATTTAGACCAGACCCAAGTTTGAATTATTTGTTAATACCCAAGAAATGAAATTTTCTGCTTCCATACGCTTTTTCCCTTTCTTTTTTTTTTTCTCATTTATTTAAAACCAATGTTAACATTACTCTTCTGGACTTTTTCCTGGTTTTTTTTTTTTTTTTTTTTAATTTTGGTCTCTTATTGGTGTTTTATCTATTCATTTTCATCCGTCTTCATTCTTTGGTCTCTGTGGGCCTCCCATCTCAGTGGCCTCTCTCGTTGCAGAGCACAGGCTCTGGGCACACGTGCTCCAGAGCACTGGCTTGTAATTGGACACACCAGTCCAGCTGCTCTGCAACACATGGGATCCTCCCATGCCAGGGATCGAACCGGTGCCCTTTGCACCGCAAGGTGGACTCTTTACGCAGTGAACCACCAGGGAAGCCCTCCTGACCTTTTCAAAGTCTGTAGGCATCTAGCCTGTTTTCATCCACATATCTATCCCTTTGGGTTTTAATTTGGTCTATCCCATATTACCCATTATTCTCCTGCAGGTACAGGATGCATATCAAAGCTACTATGAACAACCTCAAAATAGACAGTATTGTAATTCTTTGTTTGCACATCTTGCATCTTAGGATATTTTGCAACTTAGGACATTTTGAGGCTTTTAATGCATAGTCCTGAGTTGCCCTCCTGACAATATACAACAACAATTGCTAACGCCCTGTTGCTTCCCTTTTTAGGTTTTCCTCTGTTTAAATCTATGCTTTATCCTGAGTTCAACATAATTTCTTATCCTAGTAAATCTGCTAAAGCAGGGGTCAGCACTTTTCCTTACAAGGCTAGATAGTGAATAGTTTAAATTACTAGTCTTGCTATCTCTGTCAAAACTCTCACTTCTGCCATTGTAATGTGAAAGCAGCCATAGACAATGTGTAAACAGATGGGCAGACTGTGTCCCAATGAAACTTTATTTATAGAAACATGCAGCTAAACAACAAAAACCAGTCAGCTAGCTTGCCTTAGTTTGCCAACCAATATACTTAAATAAAGCAAGGATATAGAGAGCTGTAAATTAAAGTTTGAAAGCCATTCATATTTTTTCCATAGTGCTAAAAAGAAAGGCCCTGTTGACTTTATTCTACTAAATAATCATTTTTTCTCTCCTTTTTTAAAATTCCAACTCTTTTTTTTTTTTTTTTTTTTAAATGTTTACAGTGACATGCCAAATGGATCAGCCTTGACACAAGAAAATATCAGCCTTCTATCCAACAAGACCAGCTCTCTGAACCTGTCAGAAGACCCTGAGGGAGGAGGGGATAATAATGACTCCCAGAGATCAGGAGTTACATCCACTGCTACTCCCTAAAATATGAGGAGCCCTACTTTTATCTTCTGCCCCTAACCAGTGGGTAGGAGACCAGATAACTTCTAAGCCTTTTCTCTGAGAGTGGTCAGAGAAATCCAGGAAAAGTACCAGAAGCAATCGAACCGGTGCCCTTTGCACCGCAAGGTGGACTCTTTACGCAGTGAACCACCAGGGAAGCCCTCCTGACCTTTTCAAAGTCTGTAGGCATCTAGCCTGTTTTCATCCACATATCTATCCCTTTGGGTTTTAATTTGGTCTATCCCATATTACCCATTATTCTCCTGCAGGTACAGGATGCATATCAAAGCTACTATGAACAACCTCAAAATAGACAGTATTGTAATTCTTTGTTTGCACATCTTGCATCTTAGGATATTTTGCAACTTAGGACATTTTGAGGCTTTTAATGCATAGTCCTGAGTTGCCCTCCTGACAATATACAACAACAATTGCTAACGCCCTGTTGCTTCCCTTTTTAGGTTTTCCTCTGTTTAAATCTATGCTTTATCCTGAGTTCAACATAATTTCTTATCCTAGTAAATCTGCTAAAGCAGGGGTCAGCACTTTTCCTTACAAGGCTAGATAGTGAATAGTTTAAATTACTAGTCTTGCTATCTCTGTCAAAACTCTCACTTCTGCCATTGTAATGTGAAAGCAGCCATAGACAATGTGTAAACAGATGGGCAGACTGTGTCCCAATGAAACTTTATTTATAGAAACATGCAGCTAAACAACAAAACCAGTCAGCTAGCTTGCCTTAGTTTGCCAACCAATATACTTAAATAAAGCAAGGATATAGAGAGCTGTAAATTAAAGTTTGAAAGCCATTCATATTTTTTCCATAGTGCTAAAAAGAAAGGCCCTGTTGACTTTATTCTACTAAATAATCATTTTTTCTCTCCTTTTTTAAAATTCCAACTCTTTTTTTTTTTTTTTTTTTTAAATGTTTACAGTGACATGCCAAATGGATCAGCCTTGACACAAGAAAATATCAGCCTTCTATCCAACAAGACCAGCTCTCTGAACCTGTCAGAAGACCCTGAGGGAGGAGGGGATAATAATGACTCCCAGAGATCAGGAGTTACATCCACTGCTACTCCCTAAAATATGAGGAGCCCTACTTTTATCTTCTGCCCCTAACCAGTGGGTAGGAGACCAGATAACTTCTAAGCCTTTTCTCTGAGAGTGGTCAGAGAAATCCAGGAAAAGTACCAGAAGCAATGTGCACAAACACCACTACTAAAAACAAACCCTGCACATAGTTCACATTAATGCATTTTTTAATTTAAAGAAAAAGAAAATTAGCAGTATCTGCAAGCAATTCAGATTAAATTTGTTTTTGTTCTGTGAATGAACTTTATTTTAATAACTTTGGACGCCTTGGATCCAGGGCTTTAAAAAAAATAGAAGATATTATATATATATACTCTGTTTGATTAATTGTATGATCTTAATGAAATAGGTTTTTCTTGTACTTTGGTATTATTACATACCCAGTGTATAATTCCTTCCCCCAATCTTTTCCAACTCTCACAATCCTATAAATTACCACAGACAAAAAGCACCGCCCTTTCTGAGAATTCTATGGTGCCTGAGAAATAGACAGTAATAGACTAGTTATTAGAAAATGTGCAGCAAACCACCTTTTCCAAGAGCTGTTATTTGGAAGCCATAATTTGCTTTCTTTGTGGGGCCCAAGCTTTATGTCTAGGTAGGTTTTTCACATGGCATTAAAACTTTTGGTAGTTGTTGCTGAGGAGAGCTTTATTTCTTGTTTTGTGTTTATTTCAGCTTTTCATAGAAGTAATTACCAATTAATTTTTGAAGACCTCATTTTCATATTATGGATCTCTTTCATTCTCTTAAGGTAATCAGAAATATAAGTCAGTTTTCGAGTGCTTTTGATTAAATTTAAATGGAGATTATTTTAAGGATGAACTGTAATTTATTAGCAGTGAAAATACATACTTGTTTATTACCTGTATTCAGCTATGGCTTGAAATTTAGAGCTGTGCTTTTCCAAGTTGAACTTCTGCTGAAATCATAAAATGTTCAAAACCCAGGACAATCCACCATATTTTTAAACTGGTCAACACTTGAGTCGAACTTAAAATGAGCAGAGCCACATGAACGTTTTTGTTTTACTCTCAAAGCAAAAGTATAAAATTCCTATATACTGGAGCCCGTAGCTTTCAAAGACACTTGGCAGATGTGAACTGCCTGAATCTTAAGGATAGCTTATGAATTTTTGAGGAGCCCTACTTTTATCTTCTGCCCCTAACCAGTGGGTAGGAGACCAGATAACTTCTAAGCCTTTTCTCTGAGAGTGGTCAGAGAAATCCAGGAAAAGTACCAGAAGCAATGTGCACAAACACCACTACTAAAAACAAACCCTGCACATAGTTCACATTAATGCATTTTTTAATTTAAAGAAAAAGAAAATTAGCAGTATCTTCAAGCAATTCAGATTAACTCTGTTTTGTTCTGTGAATGAACTTTATTTTAATAACTTTGGACGCCTTGGATCCAGGGCTTTAAAAAAAATAGAAGATATTATATATATATACTCTGTTTGATTAATTGTATGATCTTAATGAAATAGGTTTTTCTTGTACTTTGGTATTATTACATACCCAGTGTATAATTCCTTCCCCCAATCTTTTCCAACTCTCACAATCCTATAAATTACCACAGACAAAAAGCACCGCCCTTTCTGAGAATTCTATGGTGCCTGAGAAATAGACAGTAATAGACTAGTTATTAGAAAATGTGCAGCAAACCACCTTTTCCAAGAGCTGTTATTTGGAAGCCATAATTTGCTTTCTTTGTGGGGCCCAAGCTTTATGTCTAGGTAGGTTTTCACATGGCATTAAAACTTTTGGTAGTTGTTGCTGAGGAGAGCTTTATTTCTTGTTTTGTGTTTATTTCAGCTTTTCATAGAAGTAATTACCAATTAATTTTTGAAGACCTCATTTTCATATTATGGATCTCTTTCATTCTCTTAAGGTAATCAGAAATATAAGTCAGTTTTCGAGTGCTTTTGATTAAATTTAAATGGAGATTATTTTAAGGATGAACTGTAATTTATTAGCAGTGAAAATACATACTTGTTTATTACCTGTATTCAGCTATGGCTTGAAATTTAGAGCTGTGCTTTTCCAAGTTGAACTTCTGCTGAAATCATAAAATGTTCAAAACCCAGGACAATCCACCATATTTTTAAACTGGTCAACACTTGAGTCGAACTTAAAATGAGCAGAGCCACATGAACGTTTTTGTTTTACTCTCAAAAAGCAAAAGTATAAAATTCCTATATACTGGAGCCCGTAGCTTTCAAAGACACTTGGCAGATGTGAACTGCCTGAATCTTAAGGATAGCTTATGAATTGATCAGTAGGTGCTTTTCAGAATCATTAGCACAGGTAGGTAGTAAGTACCTAGGAGTCAATGTTTGTAATCTTGGCTTTGCCATACAGAAATGATTCTTCATAAAATGTTGAAAAGGATAAGGAAGAAATTTTCTGATATAGTTCTGCTGCACATATTCTGATGCCACATGTCTATACTGAACTAAAACCATGATAAATGTGTTTAGTGGGGATTATTTGAAATAGTCACCCACCCTATCCCTATGTTTGCCTGATTTTCTAAAAATTTCCCTTTCTGGATTATACTACTAAAACAGAAAGCACTGGTTATGTAATAAGTTACTGCATTGCTTTGGTTGGGTAAAAGCAAGAGTTTGTATTTTTCTCGTTTCTTATTTTCTTAACCCTTAACTCCTGCTGAGGCCATAACCACCTCAGTCTAAGCTCTGTGTCCATCGTACTGTTAAATGAAACAAATAGGGGATGAGGGTGGGGGGAGGGTAATACAGTCCTGCCATTGCCTACCAGTAGGAGAGTCCAAACAGAACACTCTTTTGAGTAGCAATTATTTAATTTGCCCAGTCAAGGCACCGTGTTTATATACTATTTCACATTGAATTTGATTATGCCCTACAGACCTGGCTGGTCAAGGATTTGATATACACATATTGGCTTGGGATTCGAGCTTTCTTTTTTATTTAAATAAAAATTTATATATATATATATATTATATATATACATATATACATAGCTATATCTGTATATATATTGGGTATGTTTATGGATTTTTTCGCATGAGCGCAGCTGTTGCGATAAAATGACTGATTGGGAGGTAGAAGCACTGAATGAAGATGAGGCATTTTTATCAGTTGATATCCATGTTTTCTTGTTTTTTTTTTAAAAAAATACATTTGCTTTTTTGCCACTTTATGTTTGTTTTGCTTAAAACCCTCTTACATTTACTCTTTACTTAATTGTTTGAGGGGGGAGAAGGAGAGAAACTTTTATGTCTGACAGAGTCCCAAGATTTTTCATTTCTCTCTGTAGCCACAAAAGGGAACATTCTTGGCCTCTAGCCTTCTGTTAGGCAGGTTTGGGCAGATCTTATTTCTCCTGTGGACATGTTAGATAATTCCTAAATTTTAGGAACAGTTGATTCCGTTTGGAATTTAGAATGATTCTGGTATTGAAAAGAAATTTATGGGTGTTGATTTTGTTGAAATTTGGAGTAAAAGTAAAATTCTATTTTGGGTATCTGTTGAAATCCCTTATAACTCAGCTTCTTTTGTTCTTGTTTATTTCCTTCAAATACACTCATTCTTTTCTTTCACCATTTTGATTTTGTAAGGTAGGCAGAAATAGGAATTAATTTACAAGTTTTTCTATTCTGAATAAAACTAGAGAAGCCACTGTTTCTGAAAACTACTAAACAGTTTTTTCTAAAGCAAGAGTTTGTATTTTTCTCGTTTCTTATTTTCTTAACCCTTAACTCCTGCTGAGGCCATAACCACCTCAGTCTAAGCTCTGTGTCCATCGTACTGTTAAATGAAACAAATAGGGGATGAGGGTGGGGGGAGGGTAATACAGTCCTGCCATTGCCTACCAGTAGGAGAGTCCAAACAGAACACTCTTTTGAGTAGCAATTATTTAATTTGCCCAGTCAAGGCACCGTGTTTATATACTATTTCACATTGAATTTGATTATGCCCTACAGA
The DNA here is from genome assembly GCA_022376925.1 of Tragulus kanchil. NCBI lineage: Eukaryota > Metazoa > Chordata > Mammalia > Artiodactyla > Tragulidae > Tragulus > Tragulus kanchil. Next base: position 31,781,535 of record JAIOJX010000024.1, read on the forward strand.
CCTGGCTGGTCAAGGATTTGATATACACATATTGGCTTGGGATTCGAGCTTTCTTTTTTATTTAAATAAAAATTTATATATATATATATATTATATATATACATATATACATAGCTATATCTGTATATATATTGGGTATGTTTTATGGATTTTTTCGCATGAGCGCAGCTGTTGCGATAAAATGACTGATTGGGAGGTAGAAGCACTGAATGAAGATGAGGCATTTTTATCAGTTGATATCCATGTTTTCTTGTTTTTTTTTTAAAAAAATACATTTGCTTTTTTGCCACTTTATGTTTGTTTTGCTTAAAACCCTCTTACATTTACTCTTTACTTAATTGTTTGAGGGGGGAGAAGGAGAGAAACTTTTATGTCTGACAGAGTCCCAAGATTTTTCATTTCTCTCTGTAGCCACAAAAGGGAACATTCTTGGCCTCTAGCCTTCTGTTAGGCAGGTTTGGGCAGATCTTATTTCTCCTGTGGACATGTTAGATAATTCCTAAATTTTAGGAACAGTTGATTCCGTTTGGAATTTAGAATGATTCTGGTATTGAAAAGAAATTTATGGGTGTTGATTTTGTTGAAATTTGGAGTAAAAGTAAAATTCTATTTTGGGTATCTGTTGAAATCCCTTATAACTCAGCTTCTTTTGTTCTTGTTTATTTCCTTCAAATACACTCATTCTTTTCTTTCACCATTTTGATTTTGTAAGGTAGGCAGAAATAGGAATTAATTTACAAGTTTTTCTATTCTGAATAAAACTAGAGAAGCCACTGTTTTGAACTGACTTAAAACATTTTTAGCTACTTTCATGGAGTGAGGATGGAGGGATCTCTTAACTTACAGCCTTAATTCTAGCTATACCTCACTAAGGCCCCACTCTCGAGAGGAAAGCTAGGTGGGTAGAGCAACAGGAGGAAGGTGTATGCCCCACTGTGCCTGTAACTCACCTATTTTGAATTAGGTATTCTGCCTTACCTCATGGAAATTCTTAGAACTTCCCCAGTGCTCACAAGCAGTTTTAGGAATTCAATAAAACCGTGAAAAAATTTTTTTTCCTTAATTTCTTATCCTTTTCTCTGTGATATGATGAGCTTGTAAAGGGTAAATGGCCTGTTTTGGCAAAGCTGATTGACTTTTTAACTGCTTTTTTCTGTTATCTGAGAGATACTGATTTGTCTGCCTTTTTAAATGTATTCCGTTAGAGACAGTTAAAAGATGAAACCAATCAGGTAGGAAATGCCATTTTTAGGCTTTCTATTTATTCACATGTTAATTTCTTCTGAATTAAAAGGCAAGACTCAGACACCTCCGATGAAAATGAACAACTTTGAAAGGGTTAAAGTTTAGGTTAAGGTAGTAATAATAAGCATTATGTTCAGTTCTGTTTGGATAACAACACAAGAATTTTATTACAGCTACTTTGACTTTTTCTTTCCTCAGTGGGTTTTAGGAGAAGGGCAGAACTGAGAAGAAGGTATCTAGACTCAGTTTTCTGACTTATATGTAGTTCTTTTGCCTTACTTAGAGATACTGTCATAAGTTCAGTAGCTGCCATGTCTTGGGTAATTTACAGAGGCTGCAAGTGACTAAAGATCTGTTCCTTGTTATTTTTCTAATCAAAAGAAAAGTTAGTTATAACATAGGTTTCTAGTAACATTCAAATAATAAGACACTATTTTTAATGCCAGCTACAAAATATTCTGCTACTCAAGAATGTGTAAAAATGTATTTCATATAGCATTAATGTGGCTGATTTCCTTCTCCCATTTTATTTCCTTTTTCCTTCTCCTAATCTTTCCCCTGTGGATTTTTTTTTTTTTTTGTCTAAAAGACATAAAGTTGGTATGATTCTTGTTTGCTACCTTGAATATGTAACTACATCAGATTTTCCATAGGTCTTTAGAGTTGGAGCTCAAAGTTTGGTTTTGTTTCTCTCTTTTTTTTTTTCCCTCTGGCCCTTCTCTATCTTGCAATTTCCCCTTGATTTACCCACTGCCCTCCCCAATCTGCAACAGTGACAGTTTGCTGCCTCAAAACAGAGCATTCAAATGAATTCGCTTAGCCAATAACTTCTGTGAAGTTGCCTTTTCTAATGGTGTTATTACTCAGTGATGCACAAATGTGGTATTGCCCTACTGGTAGGCAAATAAAGGTCTGGTTAGGAATGGTAACCTGGTGTTTTCTTTAAGGGAGAGCCAAAGACTTGTGCTTTACTCTGTTTTGGTTTGGGTTGAAATAGTATCCATTTTCATTGTGAAACCTCTTAGTATTTGTGAGTTGATTATACTGTGTAGGGATATGTATCTGAAGTTAACTGTTAAAGTTAGCTGGCCTTATAAAATATAAAAGCAATGAAAATCCTTCAGGTTTTCTAAACTGTTAACATCATCTTTTACAATATTGTATGTAAGCAGTTCCTCCCCCTTTTACTTAGATGATCTTGTCATGATTGCATCTTCTGTTTTTATTGTTCTACTTGTGCCTAGAGGACAATCTACGGTCACTATGAGCAACTCTTAGGATTGAGTAAAAGAATCCATCAACTGTGACTGGTGAGAAATAATTAACTGTAGTCAGTACCTGTTAGATTATTTTGCCTTACTTAGAGATACTGTCATAAGTTCAGTAGCTGCCATGTCTTGGGTAATTTACAGAGGCTGCAAGTGACTAAAGATCTGTTCCTTGTTATTTTTCTAATCAAAAGAAAAGTTAGTTATAACATAGGTTTCTAGTAACATTCAAATAATAAGACACTATTTTTAATGCCAGCTACAAAATATTCTGCTACTCAAGAATGTGTAAAAATGTATTTCATATAGCATTAATGTGGCTGATTTCCTTCTCCCATTTTATTTCCTTTTTCCTTCTCCTAATCTTTCCCCTGTGGATTTTTTTTTTTTTTTGTCTAAAAGACATAAAGTTGGTATGATTCTTGTTTGCTACCTTGAATATGTAACTACATCAGATTTTCCATAGGTCTTTAGAGTTGGAGCTCAAAGTTTGGTTTTGTTTCTCTCTTTTTTTTTTTCCCTCTGGCCCTTCTCTATCTTGCAATTTCCCCTTGATTTACCCACTGCCCTCCCCAATCTGCAACAGTGACAGTTTGCTGCCTCAAAACAGAGCATTCAAATGAATTCGCTTAGCCAATAACTTCTGTGAAGTTGCCTTTTCTAATGGTGTTATTACTCAGTGATGCACAAATGTGGTATTGCCCTACTGGTAGGCAAATAAAGGTCTGGTTAGGAATGGTAACCTGGTGTTTTCTTTAAGGGAGAGCCAAAGACTTGTGCTTTACTCTGTTTTGGTTTGGGTTGAAATAGTATCCATTTTCATTGTGAAACCTCTTAGTATTTGTGAGTTGATTATACTGTGTAGGGATATGTATCTGAAGTTAACTGTTAAAGTTAGCTGGCCTTATAAAATATAAAAGCAATGAAAATCCTTCAGGTTTTCTAAACTGTTAACATCATCTTTTACAATATTGTATGTAAGCAGTTCCTCCCCCTTTTACTTAGATGATCTTGTCATGATTGCATCTTCTGTTTTTATTGTTCTACTTGTGCCTAGAGGACAATCTACGGTCACTATGAGCAACTCTTAGGATTGAGTAAAAGAATCCATCAACTGTGACTGGTGAGAAATAATTAACTGTAGTCAGTACCTGTTAGATTATATTCAGATTCAGAGAAAATAGTTTATTTTCACTAAGGAGTACCCGGTTGCTATTGCTTATATACAAATGGTGATAGATGGAGATCTAATCATCTTTTTCTGCTTTCTTTTTGTTCATTTTAAAGACTCGAGTAAAGGTTTCATATATAGACTCTTATCTGTAAAAAGCACTTGTAATGTTTTATATGTCGTTGAAAGGCCCAGTTACTTTTTAGGGGAAATTAAGGCCCCTAAACACTGCAGTGTTTAGTGTTTACTTAAAATTTTTTTTTACCCTAAAAATCCCATAGTGTTTATTTTTTTATTGATGATATCTGGTTATAGTGTTTGCAAGGTGATCTCTTCCCTGAAAAATCTGTCTATCCTTGTAGATAAAAATTAAGCAGGGCTTCTCAACTAAAGCAGATTTGATGTTCTACATTAGGAATTGAACCAGCAAGCAGTTCACCGCTATCATCATTTCACCTGACTGCTCATTTTGCTGGCTCACATGCATGCCTTTCTCCCTTGGACAACTAGGATTTTTATATTTTATATTGTTCCAGCTCAGCTTTATGAAATCTTCCTGCTGAAATTACTTATTGGGAATTAGAGGTGGTTTGCAGTTAATACATGTTGAAATTCTTATTTTAACTTTTCTAAGCCACTTGGAAAAAGAAAGATTTTTTTAAGAAAGATGTTTTTGTCAAAACACACTTACAGAAAACACCAACTTAAATTTGATTGTCTTCGCTAAAGTTTTAGGATTAGAGGGGGTTTACTCTGTTTTGGTTTGGGTTGAAATAGTATCCATTTTCATTGTGAAACCTCTTAGTATTTGTGAGTTGATTATACTGTGTAGGGATATGTATCTGAAGTTAACTGTTAAAGTTAGCTGGCCTTATAAAATATAAAAGCAATGAAAATCCTTCAGGTTTTCTAAACTGTTAACATCATCTTTTACAATATTGTATGTAAGCAGTTCCTCCCCCTTTTACTTAGATGATCTTGTCATGATTGCATCTTCTGTTTTTATTGTTCTACTTGTGCCTAGAGGACAATCTACGGTCACTATGAGCAACTCTTAGGATTGAGTAAAAGAATCCATCAACTGTGACTGGTGAGAAATAATTAACTGTAGTCAGTACCTGTTAGATTATATTCAGATTCAGAGAAAAATAGTTTATTTTCACTAAGGAGTACCCGGTTGCTATTGCTTATATACAAATGGTGATAGATGGAGATCTAATCATCTTTTTCTGCTTTCTTTTTGTTCATTTTAAAGACTCGAGTAAAGGTTTCATATATAGACTCTTATCTGTAAAAAGCACTTGTAATGTTTTATATGTCGTTGAAAGGCCCAGTTACTTTTTAGGGGAAATTAAGGCCCCTAAACACTGCAGTGTTTAGTGTTTACTTAAAATTTTTTTTTACCCTAAAAATCCCATAGTGTTTATTTTTTTATTGATGATATCTGGTTATAGTGTTTGCAAGGTGATCTCTTCCCTGAAAAATCTGTCTATCCTTGTAGATAAAAATTAAGCAGGGCTTCTCAACTAAAGCAGATTTGATGTTCTACATTAGGAATTGAACCAGCAAGCAGTTCACCGCTATCATCATTTCACCTGACTGCTCATTTTGCTGGCTCACATGCATGCCTTTCTCCCTTGGACAACTAGGATTTTTATATTTTATATTGTTCCAGCTCAGCTTTATGAAATCTTCCTGCTGAAATTACTTATTGGGAATTAGAGGTGGTTTGCAGTTAATACATGTTGAAATTCTTATTTTAACTTTTCTAAGCCACTTGGAAAAAGAAAGATTTTTTTAAGAAAGATGTTTTTGTCAAAACACACTTACAGTAAACACCAACTTAAATTTGATTCTTAAGATTGTCTTCGCTAAAGATGCTTTCACATACAGTGGATTCTGATTGATAGTAACACTAGCTATAATGTTAGTGAAGAACAGGACACTGCCACCACCAAGAAGTAGCACCTTTTAATCACAGGTATGTTCCCAGTGGGTGGACTTTTAATAGTGCCCTGAACAAAGTGGGTAAAGAGCCCTTGGAAATCCTACCATGACGAAGGGACTAACCTCCCCACTGGAATCCTTGTTTTCAGAGCTTCTGAATTTTCAGCTAAACACTGAACTTCCCCTAAGCTTTATTCCTGAGTGGAACATCCCTACAGTAATAACCTTTATTTTCAAAAAGAAAATAAGGCACAATAACCCAGGAGAGGGAATTAAAAATAAGCCCCATGACAATAGTGTGTCCAAAAATGTGTTATTGAGAAAAATAAAATCCTGTGGAGTTTGTTATCCTAATGTATGTTATTACTAGATAAGGTGAATTACTTTCTTGTATTGAGGTCTCATTGTTTCTAGTTGTTTGTGTGTGTGTGTGTATTTTTGGTTTTATTTTGTTTTTAATTTAAACTCTTAAGTAAGCAAAGCTCACAAGTCTTTGGCATCCATTCTAGGTTGAACACTCAGAGTCATCTTATAACTGGAAATGTCAGGTGGCCCCCTACCCCACCTCCAGCTGATGTGTGAAAGGGTCAAGAAAAGAATGGAAACAAACTACTGGGTGGATAATTGGTAGCCTTTTTTTTTTTTTTTCCGAAAAAAAAAAAATCACCATTTATTAGTGTTATTGCTCCACTAATTGGCTGCCACTGAACCACCCTATAGAATATCCCTTCTGATTTCAAGGCATTTTAAGCTTTTGCTTATCATGTTTACATCCTCTGTTCAACTAAGACATTTTTCTGAGAGCTACTTTTTCCATGCGTTGTTGCCTAAATTTCCTTTATTCCTTCTTTCATCCTTTCTCTTCCTCCTGCCCGCTGGAATGAAAGGAACTTGGGGGGATAAAAGTTGGTTGGGTATTTTTGTTTGATTTTTAAATTTTATTCATTGATCCATAGGCTTTGTTATCTTACTTAATGATGAATCTATGATTTTTTAGAACAACAGAAATGGAAAAAGTGAACTGGATAATGAACAAAGCCTTTCACCCACTTACACATTTTCCAGGTGTGAGATTCCTCTCTTGTGTGTGGTCTTTTCTCCTTGTTACCCCTCTTCTCTTTCCCCTGACTATGGTCAATTTGGTCTTTAGGCTCATACCAGTCTCCCCGAGACATTCTGCAGTTATATCACCCTTTTGGGTGGATTTTATTTTGTTTTTGTTTTTTGAATAACTTTTTAACATTGATGCATATTTGCTTGGGATAGAGCTTGTGTGATTTACCAATCGTATTGATTGTATGTGATTGTGCCCTGCAGAGGTATATTTAACAAGACAAAAATAATCTAAGTTAATAAAGGAGCCCATGAGATTTGAGCCAGGTTATATATGACCATGAAATCATTTAAAGTTTGAATAGTGAAAATTTATATCTTCCATTCTTAAACTAGTGCTAGACAGAATATCATTTTTTAAGTTTTTGTGCATTTCTTTTTCATTTTCACTTGCTTTAGCTCCCTGTTCTTTCTCTCCTGCCTCACCCACCTGTTCAAAATTTAAAATATTGCACCTTAAAGGGATAGCTCATTTGTAAATTGCTGAAGTTTGTTAAATTTTACTTTTTCCAAGTGTTTCCAACTTTTCTTTAAAAAGTGAGGATAGATAATGAGTAGGAATTTCACAAGCTGTGAAATTAGCATCTGGTAAAGTGTGAAATCTTACTATTTGAAGACTTTTATCTCCTGTAAGTTTCTTTGGGAACAGGAAAAAAGAACCCTGGTTTTGAAGTAGACTATATTCCTCTCTTTTTAAAAATCTGTTTGTATTTTCCGTTTTTAAACAGCCTTCAAAAAAGTGAGGTGGAAAAAACTAGTAGCAGAAAGATGTTTAGGACAGCAGGTTGCAGGGTCTGAGTAAGTATATGTTCTACCTGTTGCAGGGTTTTGAGAGGTTGAGGGCCATCTCTGTCAATATGTATGGTCTGTGTGCATGCTTTTTGTATCAAAATTGCCACATTTTGTTCAAAGGCTATTATTTCTTTATTATCTCGGAAACTGACTCAGTCTCATGTTGCTCCAAATTAGTGTTTAAGGCTCCCACAAGTTGCAGATAAAAGGATTATTTTAACAAGTAGAAGGAGGTGATTCGCCTTTTGGTTTGTAAATATATGGAAGTGTCTACAAGGTCTTTATCTGCTTTCTGTCAGCATTTATATTAAATGACAAATTAATGAGGATAAATGTGTGGTCTTTTTTTGAAACGAGCCTGTGCTATCCTAGTCTGACCTTGGGATTGTTTTCTTGTACCTTTTTTACAGAGTTGTGTTGGTTTTATAGGTGAAAAGTAGAGAAGTAGGGAATGTACACAAATACATACCCATAGTGCCCGTATTCTAGATTTCACAGGAATTAATCCAGTCCCACGGTCAGACTCTTTTGTTACACAGTGATTTCACACTAGGAGTAAAGGTAATGTTTCTGAGATGCTAGTCATTGTTCAATGAGACTCCATGGATAACCTCCAAAGTCCTGGTTTTTATGCCTTTTCTTAAAAGCAGGGCCTTTTTAAAGTGCATTTTTTTCTTTTCATTTTCACTTGCTTTAGCTCCTGTTCTTTCTCTCCTGCCTCACCCACCTGTTCAAAATTTAAAATATTGCACCTTAAAGGGATAGCTCATTTGTAAATTGCTGAAGTTTGTTAAATTTTACTTTTTCCAAGTGTTTCCAACTTTTCTTTAAAAAGTGAGGATAGATAATGAGTAGGAATTTCACAAGCTGTGAAATTAGCATCTGGTAAAGTGTGAAATCTTACTATTTGAAGACTTTTATCTCCTGTAAGTTTCTTTGGGAACAGGAAAAAAGAACCCTGGTTTTGAAGTAGACTATATTCCTCTCTTTTTAAAAATCTGTTTGTATTTTCCGTTTTTAAACAGCCTTCAAAAAAGTGAGGTGGAAAAAACTAGTAGCAGAAAGATGTTTAGGACAGCAGGTTGCAGGGTCTGAGTAAGTATATGTTCTACCTGTTGCAGGGTTTTGAGAGGTTGAGGGCCATCTCTGTCAATATGTATGGTCTGTGTGCATGCTTTTTGTATCAAAATTGCCACATTTTGTTCAAAGGCTATTATTTCTTTATTATCTCGGAAACTGACTCAGTCTCATGTTGCTCCAAATTAGTGTTTAAGGCTCCCACAAGTTGCAGATAAAAGGATTATTTTAACAAGTAGAAGGAGGTGATTCGCCTTTTGGTTTGTAAATATATGGAAGTGTCTACAAGGTCTTTATCTGCTTTCTGTCAGCATTTATATTAAATGACAAATTAATGAGGATAAATGTGTGGTCTTTTTTTGAAACGAGCCTGTGCTATCCTAGTCTGACCTTGGGATTGTTTTCTTGTACCTTTTTTACAGAGTTGTGTTGGTTTTATAGGTGAAAAGTAGAGAAGTAGGGAATGTACACAAATACATACCCATAGTGCCCGTATTCTAGATTTCACAGGAATTAATCCAGTCCCACGGTCAGACTCTTTTGTTACACAGTGATTTCACACTAGGAGTAAAGGTAATGTTTCTGAGATGCTAGTCATTGTTCAATGAGACTCCATGGATAACCTCCAAAGTCCTGGTTTTTATGCCTTTTCTTAAAAGCAGGGCCTTTTTTATGCTTAAACAACATGGCCTTGCTCAGAATACCTTTCTGCTGCAAATTTTTTTCGTCTTTCCACTCTTACTTTTCGTAATTGTCCTGAAATCTGCCCCCAGTTATTCATCTCTGGCATTTAGAAGACTTTCTCTCAGGTTCCACTGTAAAATATACCTTGTTCAAGAACTCAATGGCATGAGGAAGGACAAAGGGGATGGGAGGAGACTACATTAGATTAAAAGGAACTTTAGAAATAAAAAAATCACACACAACGTATGGACTTTGAATCCTAATTCCAACAAACGGAACATTCAAAGATTTTTAAAATATATATAGTTAGGGGAATTTGACTTATGTATTGAATATTAGATAAAACAAAGGAATGTCATCTTTGTCCACTATGATAGTAGCAACATTGTTATAAAATGTCCATATTTTTAAAAGACACATGATTGACAATTGGCTAGAGCTTCCTTTAAAATAACTAAATTTAAAAGAAAAATAATGTACATTACAAGTGAACAAACTTCTCTCCTACTTATCAATTAGCATTAGGTGTCCATTGGTACTATATCTGACCTCAAGGGAAGGGGCCACAGGTAAAAAAAAAAAGTTCAGAGTGTGTGAGGGATGGTAACTATTGCACAAAATCGAGAATAGGAATTCCAAAACCTTACCTGCTATCTTTACCATTTACCTAGGCCTTCCCTGCTTGCAAACAACTGGATACTTTGTGATCCCTTACACTGACTCATTGATAAGAGTTTTCTCTGTGTGCATATTAGCATTTCAGTCCTTGTAATGAGCTAGTCTGCAATGAACAATTTGTACACGCCTCTTCTTTCCAACATGGTGTCTCATTAGTTAAGGTCAGCCAACCTTATTTGAATCAGCTAGCACATCAGAAGTACAGTTGCGACCACTCACTGAATAGTCACTTCAATATTTAGTCATCTACAGAGTACTCTGCAGATGGCACAATACTGTAGAGAGAATATTCTCTTGCCTCACGGAGCTCAGGCTCCAGTTATGGAACTTGATGTGTGTACATTTATGGATTGACAGCAATCATCTACAAAACACCACAGACAGAATTACCAAATCATCTACAAATATCTGTAGAAGAGAAGAGCAAAGCGCTGTGAGACTATACACAAAGAAGATTTAACCTTGCCTGACTGGGCAGCAGAAAGCTTTCCTGAGACAGTAGCATCAAAGGTAATAAAAGTTTTGTGGAGTCAGCAGGGAGGTGGTGGGACAGGAGACTCCTATGTCAGAAAAAGATGTGTGAGCTCTGCCAAAGAAGAGAGATTGCTAAGGAAGCTGGAAGAATGTCATTGAAGGGAGAGCAGAGAGAGTAAGAGAGTGGCTCTGAATACAAAGCCATATCACAAAGCTGGGCTTTTTTGGAAGGGTTGTAAGCTGGGGAGTTCAAGCAGTCAGATTGTGCCTCTGGAGTCATTTATTGAATAGACTCGGTATTGAGTGTGCTTCTCAAGCTTAACATGAATGCAGTTCACCTAGGGCTCTGGTTCAAGTGTGGTCACTGTTTCAGCGGGTCTGGAGTGGGGCTGAGGTTGTCTTAACAGGCTCCCAGGCGATGCCAGGGCTGTCTGTCCAAAGAGCAGCCCCAAAGACCATGCTTTGGATTCTTTCTATGAGACAGGCAATTTTAAAAGCAGAGGAATCCAGTTTCTGCCTGTCAGCCTAAAATGTTAGTGAAGTGAATGAGATGTAAGGCATAATTAGCACTACTTGGAGCCCACTTAAAGGCACATGTGTAAGGCTGGAGAAGCAAGGTGACTCAGGACTAAGTTTTCACATTTCAGGAGTTGATCCTGAAAGGCACAGAAGGCTTTATATGGTGAACAAGAGGGGAAGTGGAGGCTCTAAGCCTGGGAGCACATACATAATCATGAAAGAATATGGCCTGGAATAGAACTTCAAGGAGTTGGGAATAACTAGGAAAGTTAGGTTGAGGGCAGGTCTTGGACAGCTTTATGTACCCTTCTCTGAATTGTTGTGGTTTTAATCCCTTAAACACAGTAAAAACTTTAACCTAAGAGTAATGTGATGATTGTGATTTGAAGTGGAATAAGGCCTAAGGCATGGCGTCCCAGGTGGCTCAGTGGTAAAGAATCCACCTGCCATTGCAGGAGACTCGGGTTTGATCCCTGGGTCAGGAAGATCCCCTGGAGAAGGGAATGGCTATCCACTCCAGTATTCCTATCTGGAGAATTCCATGGACAGAAGAGCCTGGTAGGCTACAGTCCCTGGGGTTGCAAAGAGTCAGACACGACTGAGAGACTAAGCAACAAAAGGCAGGCAGAAAGCTTTCCTGAGACAGTAGCATCAAAGGTAATAAAAGTTTTGTGGAGTCAGCAGGGAGGTGGTGGGACAGGAGACTCCTATGTCAGAAAAAGATGTGTGAGCTCTGCCAAAGAAGAGAGATTGCTAAGGAAGCTGGAAGAATGTCATTGAAGGGAGAGCAGAGAGAGTAAGAGAGTGGCTCTGAATACAAAGCCATATCACAAAGCTGGGCTTTTTTGGAAGGGTTGTAAGCTGGGGAGTTCAAGCAGTCAGATTGTGCCTCTGGAGTCATTTATTGAATAGACTCGGTATTGAGTGTGCTTCTCAAGCTTAACATGAATGCAGTTCACCTAGGGCTCTGGTTCAAGTGTGGTCACTGTTTCAGCGGGTCTGGAGTGGGGCTGAGGTTGTCTTAACAGGCTCCCAGGCGATGCCAGGGCTGTCTGTCCAAAGAGCAGCCCCAAAGACCATGCTTTGGATTCTTTCTATGAGACAGGCAATTTTAAAAGCAGAGGAATCCAGTTTCTGCCTGTCAGCCTAAAATGTTAGTGAAGTGAATGAGATGTAAGGCATAATTAGCACTACTTGGAGCCCACTTAAAGGCACATGTGTAAGGCTGGAGAAGCAAGGTGACTCAGGACTAAGTTTTCACATTTCAGGAGTTGATCCTGAAAGGCACAGAAGGCTTTATATGGTGAACAAGAGGGGAAGTGGAGGCTCTAAGCCTGGGAGCACATACATAATCATGAAAGAATATGGCCTGGAATAGAACTTCAAGGAGTTGGGAATAACTAGGAAAGTTAGGTTGAGGGCAGGTCTTGGACAGCTTTATGTACCCTTCTCTGAATTGTTGTGGTTTTAATCCCTTAAACACAGTAAAAACTTTAACCTAAGAGTAATGTGATGATTGTGATTTGAAGTGGAATAAGGCCTAAGGCATGGCGTCCCAGGTGGCTCAGTGGTAAAGAATCCACCTGCCATTGCAGGAGACTCGGGTTTGATCCCTGGGTCAGGAAGATCCCCTGGAGAAGGGAATGGCTATCCACTCCAGTATTCCTATCTGGAGAATTCCATGGACAGAAGAGCCTGGTAGGCTACAGTCCCTGGGGTTGCAAAGAGTCAGACACGACTGAGAGACTAAGCAACAAAAGGCAGAAAGCTCAATTGCAAATGTTGCAATAGACTTACAAGAACTGGACCTTGGAACTTCCCTGGTGGTCTGGTGGTTAAGACTGGGCTTCCAATTTAGGAGGCCAAACAATCCCTTCTGTTGCTGGGGAACTAAGATTCCACATGCCTCAAATTACAACCAAAAAATAATAATAATAAAAAAGAACTGGGCGTTTTGTTATCCTGACAAGCTGGACAACCTGATGAATTCCTGGCCCAAGGGCACGATGCAGGCTAACTCTCCAGAATGGGCTGGCCCATTTCTCTCTGAGCAGCTGGGGGGGTTTGTCTTCCCTGGGGAACTGAATCTGTGAAGCCATATGAAATATGATTCCTAAAATTTGTTTCTGTTGAGTTAGACCAGCCTGTGCCTAAACAGTATCTGTCCACTCTCTCCAGAGAACTTTCTTCCAATATAGGAGCAAAGAACTCTGACTCCATGCCATACCTTCTTGTTCAACCTCCCAAGATGTATTTCTGTTCATACAAGGTGTTGATTCCTCTGGATAAGTAAGCTTTTTCACTTTACTTGATAATCTTAACTTTCTATTTGGGAGGAATTTAAAGTACTTCCCTGTTAATAAGTCAGCAGAACTACTCTGAACTCAGGTTTCTTCAAACACAAATATTTATTGAGTACCTGGTACATTCAAGACCCAGTGACATGTGTACTGGACATGCTCAATAAATATTTGTTTGGATTTGATTTCCATGAAACCCAAATTGAACTTTCTTGTGAGAATTTGGACAAACACCAATAAGATGTTTTGAGAATCTTTATGTACCCTTCTCTGAATTGTTGTGGTTTTAATCCCTTAAACACAGTAAAAACTTTAACCTAAGAGTAATGTGATGATTGTGATTTGAAGTGGAATAAGGCCTAAGGCATGGCGTCCCAGGTGGCTCAGTGGTAAAGAATCCACCTGCCATTGCAGGAGACTCGGGTTTGATCCCTGGGTCAGGAAGATCCCCTGGAGAAGGGAATGGCTATCCACTCCAGTATTCCTATCTGGAGAATTCCATGGACAGAAGAGCCTGGTAGGCTACAGTCCCTGGGGTTGCAAAGAGTCAGACACGACTGAGAGACTAAGCAACAAAAGGCAGAAAGCTCAATTGCAAATGTTGCAATAGACTTACAAGAACTGGACCTTGGAACTTCCCTGGTGGTCTGGTGGTTAAGACTGGGCTTCCAATTTAGGAGGCCAAACAATCCCTTCTGTTGCTGGGGAACTAAGATTCCACATGCCTCAAATTACAACCAAAAAATAATAATAATAAAAAAGAACTGGGCGTTTTGTTATCCTGACAAGCTGGACAACCTGATGAATTCCTGGCCCAAGGGCACGATGCAGGCTAACTCTCCAGAATGGGCTGGCCCATTTCTCTCTGAGCAGCTGGGGGGGTTTGTCTTCCCTGGGGAACTGAATCTGTGAAGCCATATGAAATATGATTCCTAAAATTTGTTTCTGTTGAGTTAGACCAGCCTGTGCCTAAACAGTATCTGTCCATCTCTCCAGAGAACTTTCTTCCAATATAGGAGCAAAGAACTCTGACTCCATGCCATACCTTCTTGTTCAACCTCCCAAGATGTATTTCTGTTCATACAAGGTGTTGATTCCTCTGGATAAGTAAGCTTTTTCACTTTACTTGATAATCTTAACTTTCTATTTGGGAGGAATTTAAAGTACTTCCCTGTTAATAAGTCAGCAGAACTACTCTGAACTCAGGTTTCTTCAAACACAAATATTTATTGAGTACCTGGTACATTCAAGACCCAGTGACATGTGTACTGGACATGCTCAATAAATATTTGTTTGGATTTGATTTCCATGAAACCCAAATTGAACTTTCTTGTGAGAATTTGGACAAACACCAATAAGATGTTTTGAGAATCTCACCTGAAAACTGTCAAATGATCCTGTAAGATGTATTTTGATAAACCTTATTTCACCTTAATTAAAATGTCCTAACCACTAGTAAACCTAGAAGCTCAAGAGAGTTGGAGACGACTCTGTGTATGTTGTGCGTGTTACATGTTTTGCTGAATTTCTGTGGAAGAGTTAAGCTTTGAGTTATTCAGTAACCACAGCAGGAGCTCAGCTCCACTGTTCATTCTCTGCCAAGGTCTTACTCTTGAATCCAAAGAAGAGAGTAAAACAGCCTAGGAGATGAGGCAATGGCAAGGCCCAGCTTGATTGCCTGCTCTCAGGAGTTACTACTGAGACCAGAAGCAAGGTAAAGACAGGAATTTTTTATTTTACTGACCTTGAAGGAAGCATTAACGAAAAAGGGCAATTGAATGCCATGGCTCGTCAAACCCACCTCTAACACAGCAAAACACGGGCCCTCTCAGTCCCTTCCTTGTTTTTGCTCAGAATAGGAGAAATAGTGCAAATCTGTATCTAATAAAAGTTCTCAAAGTCTGCCTCCACTTCTAGAAATAGTTAGACATTTCCATGAAGAATCTGATTTTAAAACACACAATTACTAAAAACTCTACAGGGATTTCCTTGTGGCTTCATGGTAAAGAATCTGCCTGCCAATGCAGGAAACACAAGTTTAATCCCTGAGCCAGGAAGATCTCTTGTGCCTCATAGCAACTAAGCCGTGTGCCACAGCTATTGAGCCTGTGCTCTGGAACCCACATGCCGTAACTACTGAAGCCCAGATGTTCTATAGCCTGTGCTCAACCACAAGAGAAGCCACAGAAATGAGAAGCCCGCTTATCGCAACGAGAGAAAAGCCTGTGCAGCAATGAAGACCCAGCATGGCCAAAAATAAATAAAATTATATAAAAAAAGACACATTACAGAATGCCAATGAGTCAGTGTGTGTGTGTGTGTGTGTGTGTGTGTGTATGTGAGACACAGAAAGAGACCCAAATTAGTCTGCCAAGCATACCAGCTGCTATTTCCTTTCCTCATCAAGCCAGTCTACGATGAACCAAGAGGAAGAGGATCTAGACAAAATCTATATGTTGAAAGCCTGTGCTCAACCACAAGAGAACCAATGACTGGGGAGGTATTAAAGACTCCAAAAGACCACCTGGAAAATCTCATTTGGAGTGTGCACCAAGACAAATGTGCCTCTGGTAAAAGGTGGGTGACCAAAGGACTTAGGTTGATGTATTTAAATTACAGTCATTTCCACAATAATTCTTTTTAGGGAAACAGATGGGAACTAGGAAAAGAAGAGTGCTTAAACAGTCTTGAAAAAGAACCACTGAGGGGGAATTCTCTGATGGTCCAGTGGCTAAGACTCTGTACTCCCAATGCAGGAGGCCCAGGTTCGATCCCTGGTCAGGGAACTAGAGCCTACATGCTACAACTGAGACCCAATGCAGTCAAATAAATGTAAATAAAATATTTTTTCTAAAAAAGAGCCATGAGGAATGCTAAAACTACAACTAGCAGGTAAAAGTCTGATGAAAAATAATGTGTCTTACATTTTCAAAGTATCTTCTTAAAGGATACTTAATAAAAACAGAAATATGTAATTTTACAGTCCTGATCTTAACTAAGTAATCAAAATTAACATCATCAGTAATGAGACAACTTGATATTATGTGCCTCCTGATATGGTGCCTGAGAAGGACACAATATTATTTCTTTAATATTCCTACCAAAAAAATGTGTAACTTGAATCTAATCCTGAGGAAACCTCAGGTATACTTGAATTGAGAGATATTCTTCAAAAATAACTGGCCCATACTCTTTAAAAGATGCCATAGTCATATGAAAGACAAAGAGAAGAGAGCACCTATTCTAAACTAGAGGAGACCAAGGAGACTGTTATGTTATATTAAATCCAGTGTGTGACCCTGGACCTGTTTCCCAAAGTCTGATCCAGGTAACCCCAGGAGTTCCCCAAAACCCTTCAGTGTATGCATGAAGTCAAAACTATTTTACATAAACTACTTAAAGAATTCTGTTTATATGTAATTTAGCAAGACTAAACTGAGATCCTAAGACCAAAATTTTTGAGGACTACTTGCTATGAAGAATATTAGTGAGACATAGGCAAATTTAGAATAAGATTTATGGTTTTTAAGATGGTACCAGATTACTGTCAATTTTGTGTCTTTTATAGTGTTATATAAGCAGATGTTTTTAGGAACCTCACTCTGTATAAGCGTAAAAGGGCATTATATCTGTACATTATTATAAAACAGTACAGAAAAATAAGAGTCGGAGTGAGAAACAGGAAAAGGGGTATGAAAAACAGCAAAAAACAAAAGTAAGATGATAACAATGTGAACATTTGGGGAATCTGAGTAAAGGATATACAAAAATATTTTGTATTATTTTTACAGCTTTTTTTTTGTTACTTTAGAATTATTTTAAAATAGATATTGAATATTACCTCCTGATCGTTCCTTCTCCTGCCCGAGCTTTAGTCAGACGATCAGTACCACTGATGGGGCTGTTTACTGCCATGGCTGGGGTGTCCTGTGAAGCATGGATCACCTGGAGGGCAAAGTCATCTTTATATCCTGAGGCCCAACATCAACCATGCCTTGTACCTATAGGTGTTTGTTAAATGTATGTTAATTAAATAAACACAGGACTCCATGAATGAATGAAAATATTGAACCCAACCCCTGATGTACAGTTCTTCACTACCTGGCCAGGTAGTACCTGCATCCTTATCTCTTTTTCCCACAGATGTTTACCAAACCTCCGTCACCCCTTGGGTACAGTTTCCTTGCCTGCCCTTCTCTTATATTCCTACCAAAAAATGTGTAACTTGAATCTAATCCTGAGGAAACCTCAGGTATACTTGAATTGAGAGATATTCTTCAAAAATAACTGGCCCATACTCTTTAAAAGATGCCATAGTCATATGAAAGACAAAGAGAAGAGAGCACCTATTCTAAACTAGAGGAGACCAAGGAGACTGTTATGTTATATTAAATCCAGTGTGTGACCCTGGACCTGTTTCCCAAAGTCTGATCCAGGTAACCCCAGGAGTTCCCCAAAACCCTTCAGTGTATGCATGAAGTCAAAACTATTTTACATAAACTACTTAAAGAATTCTGTTTATATGTAATTTAGCAAGACTAAACTGAGATCCTAAGACCAAAATTTTTGAGGACTACTTGCTATGAAGAATATTAGTGAGACATAGGCAAATTTAGAATAAGATTTATGGTTTTTAAGATGGTACCAGATTACTGTCAATTTTGTGTCTTTTATAGTGTTATATAAGCAGATGTTTTTAGGAACCTCACTCTGTATAAGCGTAAAAGGGCATTATATCTGTACATTATTATAAAACAGTACAGAAAAATAAGAGTCGGAGTGAGAAACAGGAAAAGGGGTATGAAAAACAGCAAAAAACAAAAGTAAGATGATAACAATGTGAACATTTGGGGAATCTGAGTAAAGGATATACAAAAATATTTTGTATTATTTTTACAGCTTTTTTTTTGTTACTTTAGAATTATTTTAAAATAGATATTGAATATTACCTCCTGATCGTTCCTTCTCCTGCCCGAGCTTTAGTCAGACGATCAGTACCACTGATGGGGCTGTTTACTGCCATGGCTGGGGTGTCCTGTGAAGCATGGATCACCTGGAGGGCAAAGTCATCTTTATATCCTGAGGCCCAACATCAACCATGCCTTGTACCTATAGGTGTTTGTTAAATGTATGTTAATTAAATAAACACAGGACTCCATGAATGAATGAAAATATTGAACCCAACCCCTGATGTACAGTTCTTCACTACCTGGCCAGGTAGTACCTGCATCCTTATCTCTTTTTCCCACAGATGTTTACCAAACCTCCGTCACCCCTTGGGTACAGTTTCCTTGCCTGCCTTCCTCTCTGGGGACCTTCCTTACGAGGCCCGAGTATCCCAACTCCCACAAGCTGGAACAGCAGGTCTGAACGGCACAGTGCCACCTCAGGATGTTTGCGTCTCCTATTTCTCCTATGTGGAATGCTCTTCCAGAAGGTACTATGTGGCTCCCCACCAAGCCCCCCCAACACCACTTCATTGTGGTTCCTTAACGTCAGTTCATTAGGAAGGCCTTTCCTACCACCTATTTTACACCAATAATCTCCCGTCACTTTCTACTCCCTTGCCCTGTTGAATTTTCCTTTGTAACCCTTATTAACACCTAACATGTTATAGATTTTATTTAGTTATTTTTTTACTGTTTATGTTTTTTTATTTGGCTGTGCTGAGTCTTTGTTGAGGCACACAGAATCTTTAGTTGCAGCATATAGAATCTAGTTCCCTGACCAGGGATTGAACCCAGACCCCCTGCATTGGGAGCATGGAGTCTTCACCACTGAAAGGGAAGTCCCAGGTTTATTTTTTACATATTGGTTCTTCATGTGATCGCTGCACGTCTTCCTGACTGGAGCTCCCAGCCTCTACAACAGGGCCTGGTGTCTGGGTAGTGCTCCTATGTTGCCTGAACACAAGTGATTTTCCAATTGCCTTTAACCTGGAGTGACAAGGAGATGCTGACCATTCTGGAGCTTTTGAGAATGGTTCCTTGTAACTGTTCATATTGTATACAGAGGCCCTCGAAGCGTCTAGGGTCTAAATTAGTCAAGAGCTTAGACATAGAGACTTCCGCGGTGGTCTAGGGAATACACTCTACCTTCCAACAACAGGGGGTGTGAGTTCAATCCTTGGACCTGAACTAAGATCTCACATGCCACAAGGTGTGGCCAACAAAGTAAAATAAAATAAAATAGACACGGCTTCAGTGTAAGCAGAGGTTTCCTGTCTAATGAATAGAGAACTTTTTATTTCTTTTTATTTATTTATTAATTTATGACTATTCTGGGTTTTCTCAGAAAACCCAGGCTCTACTCTAGGGGTTTGCAGGGAGTAGGGGCTACTCTCTAGCTGAGGTGAGCAGGCTTCTGGTTGTGGTGACTTCTCTTGTGGTGGAACTTGGGCTCTAGGGCTTACAGGCTTCAGTAGCTGTGCCCATGGGCTCGGTAGTTGTGGCTCACGGGCTTAGTTGCTCTATGGCATGTGGGATCTTCCCAGATCAGGGATTGAACCCATGTCTCCTGCATTGGCAGGCAAACTCTTTACCACTGAGCCACCAGGGAAGCCCTAGAGAACCTTTTAGAATGCTATGACTGTACCAACTTAAGGAGTCTTCAGTCACAAAAAAGGCAGGACACTTGTGCCTGTGAATACAGTTGTAGCAATCCCTATGATACTGGTTTTGGCTCTTTTGGAAGAGGGAAATAAATGTAAGCCTGCCCTCTATCTCCATTAGTTTGACATTATCTTCCCATAAGTAAAGTAAGTAAAAATAACAATATACATAAATAAAAGTCATTCTGTTTGCTTTTTATAAGTATTTCAGCAGTTGCATGTCTATTTTTCACCTGCTGCACACTGTCTCCTAGTCCTCCAATAGAATTTCCCTAAGTATTTCCCGCCCAGCTCCTCCAGCTTACCAAATGTCCGTGGCCACACCCTGAGGCCCTTGCTCTTGTGTCCTCCCGCCACTTCAAGGCTGAATGGGGAATGAGTGCATTGTATACACAGGCGTAACCACTGTGTCTCTCGGGTCAAGACATGGGCGCTCAGAGGCCTGAAGGTAGTGCCTGTTTCAGTATTTCTCTTCTCTCCCCTCTGAGTAGATAACATGTGTTCTTTTTTCCTATCTCCATAAAATATTATAAGAAAGAGGGAATTGCACAGAGAGGCAGAAGGCTAGAACTTTCTGGACATTCAGGTTAGCTATTTGGACTTCCCTGGTGGCTCAGATGGTAAACAATCTGCCTGCAATGTGGGAAACAGGTTCAACCCCCGGTTGGGAAGATCCCCTGGAGAAGGGAAGGGTACCCATTCTGGTATTCTTCGGGCTTCCCTGGTGGCTCACACAGTAATACTGTTTCATTTATATGGAAAATATACTAGTCTCTACCTTCTGGTTTGGTTAACCAAGAGAAAAAATTTTGCAGAGTTCTCCTTGGTCAGGTATTCTCTTAAGTTTTGTGACCGTGTCCTCCTTTTCCTTTTCTATAAAGATGAAGAGGAGAGTGAGGGAGGATAAGGACAAAGACTGTGCCCATGGGCTCGTAGTTGTGGCCACGGGCTTAGTTGCTTAAGTGGGATCTTCCCAGATCAGGGATTGAACCCATGTCTCCTGCATTGGCAGGCAAACTCTTTACCACTGAGCCACCAGGGAAGCCCTAGAGAACCTTTTAGAATGCTATGACTGTACCAACTTAAGGAGTCTTCAGTCACAAAAAAGGCAGGACACTTGTGCCTGTGAATACAGTTGTAGCAATCCCTATGATACTGGTTTTGGCTCTTTTGGAAGAGGGAAATAAATGTAAGCCTGCCCTCTATCTCCATTAGTTTGACATTATCTTCCCCATAAGTAAAGTAAGTAAAAATAACAATATACATAAATAAAAGTCATTCTGTTTGCTTTTTATAAGTATTTCAGCAGTTGCATGTCTATTTTTCACCTGCTGCACACTGTCTCCTAGTCCTCCAATAGAATTTCCCTAAGTATTTCCCGCCCAGCTCCTCCAGCTTACCAAATGTCCGTGGCCACACCCTGAGGCCCTTGCTCTTGTGTCCTCCCGCCACTTCAAGGCTGAATGGGGAATGAGTGCATTGTATACACAGGCGTAACCACTGTGTCTCTCGGGTCAAGACATGGGCGCTCAGAGGCCTGAAGGTAGTGCCTGTTTCAGTATTTCTCTTCTCTCCCCTCTGAGTAGATAACATGTGTTCTTTTTTCCTATCTCCATAAAATATTATAAGAAAGAGGGAATTGCACAGAGAGGCAGAAGGCTAGAACTTTCTGGACATTCAGGTTAGCTATTTGGACTTCCCTGGTGGCTCAGATGGTAAACAATCTGCCTGCAATGTGGGAAACAGGTTCAACCCCCGGTTGGGAAGATCCCCTGGAGAAGGGAAGGGTACCCATTCTGGTATTCTTCGGGCTTCCCTGGTGGCTCACACAGTAATACTGTTTCATTTATATGGAAAATATACTAGTCTCTACCTTCTGGTTTGGTTAACCAAGAGAAAAAATTTTGCAGAGTTCTCCTTGGTCAGGTATTCTCTTAAGTTTTGTGACCGTGTCCTCCTTTTCCTTTTCTATAAAGATGAAGAGGAGAGTGAGGGAGGATAAGGACAAAAGATGGGCCTCTTTCTCTGGACCTGACTGAACTTTAAAACTTCTCTACTAATTAACCAACACTGGGCTCCACACTTTGCTTAACCCTGGGAGCTGGTCATCAGCCTTTGACCTCAGGCCTACCCTCCTCACCAGCTCCATGCCCCACCCTAGCCTCTGGAACCCCAGTCAGGTTTAGAGAAAAGAACCAGTGCAGAGGATTGCCTCAGACCACACTGTCTCCACTCGCTCAGACCTGCGAAAGATTAGCGGCCATGCTTTCCGATGGGAGAGGAACTGTCGTGACTGGAAAAAGGTAAGAGGGGTGGGCTTTCCCTCTGCATGCCCTCATCAGGTTTCCTGACCTCTGAGGGACACACCAGGCTGACCTCCAGAAGCCAGGGCCCTCTCCCTGGTAGTTCAAATCAGAAGACGTCATCCTGAGTACCCTCCCTCCCTCCCACTCCCTTCTTGGGGTAAGGCCTTTCCCTAAGCCACACCTTGGATTCCCAACCCAAGAAGCAAAGGGGCTAGCTCCCCTCCTACAGAAGCACCGTTCCACCTCAGCCCTCACACAGCGGCCCCAGAGAAACTCCAAAGGGAAGCGCTGGGCCTGCCATACTAATGAAAAGAGGCAGATTTAGTGTGTGAGGATCTCCTAACTCGCTTTTTGCTCCTCCTTCTGCCTGATTCCCTCCTGCCTCCCGCTTCCCGTCACAACCCCCACCCTCTTATCCAAGGTCGCAGTCATCTTTGACAAAGGACTGTAGCCTTTAACACACTTTCCTTCCTTGATCTGTTTTTTTACAGGAAGAGAAAAGTGAGGCTGTGGCTTGACCACCATGTTTTTCCCTCGTACTTAACAGAGCTCCCAGGGCTCCCTCTGCCTCCACTAATATTTCTAAAGGCAGCTGAGGGACAAAACGGGAAACAGAGACAAGCCGCCTGGGGAGATGAATGGCAAGATTCTCTCTGCTTCCTCACCCTGCCTTCCACAGCTTCCTTGGTGCCTCTGCTCTCGGTGCCCCTGTTCTTAAAAGGAATGCAGGGTTGACTTCAGATCATCCAAGAAAACAAGTGCCCCTCAGCTACCCCCAGCTTCCAGCCAGCCCTGCATTGGCCCAGCAGACTCCTCTGGCGAGTTCTTTCTGCACTGCCTGCGTGCCTGTCTTTTTCTGCTGGGGGAAGACTGTGAATACTCCGTTCCCATGTACACACTCCCTTCTCTAGACCTAGGGGCCCCAACTCAGCCAGAGGAAGTTCTTGGCCCCTCAAGAAAAACACTATAATAGAGTTTATCTCTTTGTTTACTTAATTGGTTGTCCCAGTTTTCCTAATTTGTCAATTTGATATCTTTTTTTTTTCCTTTTTAAGTGAGACTAGTTTTATTTACTTTAGTGAAGACACTTTGGAAGTCATTAAAATGAGGAGGGCCTGAATGAACTAAGGCAATGAGAGGACAAGGAAAACAGAATGCAGAGTACTTAGGGTCTGACAATTGAGAAGTGGGAGGGGGAGAAGTCCAGGATGACTCTCAGGTTTCTAGATTGGATGACAGGATACCTGAGGGTCCCATTTGCTGAGCTGAAGGGCATAGAAGGAGAAGCAGGGTCTGTGGCCATATCACCCTGATCTCATCTGATCTCAGAAGTTAAGCAGGGTTGGGTCCCTTAGTATTTGGATGGGAGAAGGAAAAGCAGGTGTGTGGGTCAGAGATACGGGTTCATTTGGCTTGTATTTCACTAAGGGATCTACAAGACATCCAGGTGGAATTGTCCAGCAAACAACAGGTCTAGAGCTCAGTGGAAAGATTAGGGCTGGAACTAGAGACTTCAGTTTTCAGCACACAGATTATGGCTTTGCCCTCTTCATTCCTCCTTAGCCCTCTGTGTGTGCATAGTTGCTTCAGTTGTGTCCAACTCTTTGTGACCCCGTGGACTGTAAAACCTGCCAGGCTCCTGTATCCATGGGATTCTCCTGGAAAGGATACGGGAATGGATCGCCATGCCCTTCTCTAGGAGATCGTCCCAACCCAAGGACCCAACCCAGGTTTCCTGTACTGCAGGAAGATTCTTTACCATCTGAGTCACTGTATCAATCAAAATCTTCCCAACCCTTTAACATCCAGGTTAAAATCCCTTCCCTAAACAACTTCTAGTAATTACTCCTCTAACTGACCTAAGTTTTCACTGGGGGCTAAAATTCCCTGCCATGTTTCATGTGTGCATGGGCCAGCTTACCAGAGGGAGGTTTTGCATTCTTTATATTTTCCAGCATGAGGCCTTGAGCACACAATACTTCTAATAATATCAGTTATTCCAATATTTGACTCAAATTTCAACAGGGCTGTGTGCAGGCAAGTGGAATTATTCACTTGTAAAGAGTCCAGGACTAGGCTTGTCCTAGGCCCTTGTACTTTTCAAAGGCTTTGGCCCTTCTCCTGACCATACTGGGTGGGCTGGAAGTCTGTGATCTTCCAGAGCAAATGTATGGTGGTCAATGGAGAGGGGATTTTTCATCCTACTTAACTCAACTTTCTGTCTTCCCTGTAGGAACATATGTCTTCTTCCCTTGCTGCTTATCGGCCTCTGGGGCTGTGTCACTTGTCATTGGAGTCCTGTGGAGGACATCTGCACAGCCAAGCCCCGGGACATTCCTGTGAATCCCATGTGCTTTTACCGTTCTCCAAAGAAAGCAGCGGAGGGTGAAGGTTCAGAGCAGAAGATCCCAGGGGCCACCAACCGGCGGGTCTGGGAACTGTCCAAGGCCAATTCCCACTTCGCCATTGCCTTCTATCAGCATCTGGCAGACTCCAAGAATAACAATGACAACATTTTCCTGTCACCCCTGAGTATCTCCACAGCTTTTGCTATGACCAAGCTGGGTGCCTGTAACAACACGCTCAAGCAACTGATGGAGGTACAACCCAAAGCCCTTCTGCCCAGCTCCTTGCTGCGACTCCCAAGAGAACACCCACGTGTGGGTCCAGAGCCCTTTACAGACTTCATGTGGTATCCCTATCTCTTTGTGTTTCTTCCTTTCTCTCTTTCCTTCCCTTTTTTTTTTTTTTTAATTATTTATTTATTTATCTATCTATTTATTTATTTACAGACATGCTGGGTCTTAGTTGCTGCACAGACTTTCCTCTAGTTTCCCAGAGCAGGTGTTCCTCTTCCATGTGGTGCTCAGTCTTCTCATTGGTGTGGTTTCTCTTGCTCTAGGGCATGGGTTCTAGGGCTTGCTGGCTTCAGTAGTTGCAGCACACAGGCTCAGTAGTCATGGAGCATGACTTTAGATAGACTGCGTCATGTGGAATTTTCCCAGACCAGGGATCAAATATCCCCTGCACTGGCAGTTGGTTCTTAACCACTGGACCACCAGCAAAGTCCCCCTCTGTTCTTCCTTTATCCATTTATTCTTTTAGAAAACATGAGCTGAGTGTTTATGCTGTGCCAGGCACTATGCTTGATGACTGTTCATCATGGCACGATGCTCACTGCCCATGGGAGCCAGGCTACCCCACCTGACCCACCACTCTTTTCTTTTGGCCTTTACAGGTTTTTAAGTTTGATACCATCTCTGAGAAAACTTCTGATCAGATCCACTTTTTCTTTGCCAAACTAAACTGCCGACTCTATCGAAAAGCCAATAAATCCTCTGAGTTGGTATCAGCCAACCGCCTTTTTGGAGACAAATCCATTACCTTCAATGAGACCTATCAAGACATCAGTGAGGCGGTATATGGGGCCAAACTCCAGCCCCTGGACTTCAAGGTGAGTTGCAGTTGTCATCCCTGACCTCCAAATTTCTTCCTCTCCACTCAGAAGTTAAAGAGACAGGGGATCAGGATGCTAATGAGCACTTTGATGCTAGTTGTAGACAGGAGGAGGCGTTTTAAGTCAGAGTCCCTGGGGTATGTATTCTCGCTTGAAACCTGAGAAATCAGTTCTACCTATGAATTGTAAAGGCTGCTCTGAAAAGTTACAAAATCCTGTCACTGTGGCATTCAGAACACGGGCCACTCATTCATACAACAGAGCAGGTGTGACCAAGTCCTTCTAAAGCACGACAGGGCATGACCTAGGAAAGTTTGGGGTTTTGAAGTAAATTCTTAATGTTTCATATTATTATTATTTTGAAAATCTTTTAAATGTTGAAAGCCTTATTACTATTTTCAGATCCCTTCAGTAAACAGACTTGCTCAAAAAGTAAAAAAAAAAAAAAAAAGTCCTGAAACAAAAAAGTCTACTGACTTCATTCAATTGGTATTTCTCAAACTTTTTGAACCACGTGGATTCTCTCTTGTGCCCCACCCTTACCCTCACCAACTTCTAGATCACTCATTAGCTTCCCAGAAAATGCATCTCATGAATATTCATGAGTTCAGGTTTCCAACATCAGAGATGTTTTGTTTTCTTTTCCCAGACAATTTTTCTCTTCTTCTGTTTCTTTATTTCTTCCTCTTTTTCTTCTCTTTCTCTTTCTTCTGTTAATTTATTAACTATATGGAAGATTGATGACAGTATGCTAGATATGTAAGGTTTCTCCAACGTGGGTTAGAGTGATGACTTAACCAAAAGGGGTGGAAAGAGCAGAGGGCTAATGGACAAGATAAAATGCTCCACGGGGAGATGGAGAAGCCGTTTGCATATAACAGTTTCCTGTTTTCCTCAGGGAAATGCAGAGCAGTCCAGATTGACCATCAACCAATGGATATCCAATAAGACTGAAGGGCGTATCACTGACGTCATTCCCCCAGAAGCCATCAATGAGTTCACCGTCCTGGTGCTGGTCAACACCATTTACTTCAATGAGACCTATCAAGACATCAGTGAGGCGGCATATGGGGCCAAACTCCAGCCCCTGGACTTCAAGGTGAGTTGCAGTTGTCATCCCTGACCTCCAAATTTCTTCCTCTCCACTCAGAAGTTAAAGAGACAGGGGATCAGGATGCTAATGAGCACTTTGATGCTAGTTGTAGACAGGAGGAGGCGTTTTAAGTCAGAGTCCCTGGGGTATGTATTCTCGCTTGAAACCTGAGAAATCAGTTCTACCTATGAATTGTAAAGGCTGCTCTGAAAAAGTTACAAAAATCCTGTCACTGTGGCATTCAGAACACGGGCCACTCATTCATACAACAGAGCAGGTGTGACCAAGTCCTTCTAAAGCACGACAGGGCATGACCTAGGAAAGTTTGGGGTTTTGAAGTAAATTCTTAATGTTTCATATTATTATTATTTTGAAAATCTTTTAAATGTTGAAAGCCTTATTACTATTTTCAGATCCCTTCAGTAAACAGACTTGCTCAAAAAGTAAAAAAAAAAAAAAAAAGTCCTGAAACAAAAAAGTCTACTGACTTCATTCAATTGGTATTTCTCAAACTTTTTGAACCACGTGGATTCTCTCTTGTGCCCCACCCTTACCCTCACCAACTTCTAGATCACTCATTAGCTTCCCAGAAAATGCATCTCATGAATATTCATGAGTTCAGGTTTCCAACATCAGAGATGTTTTGTTTTCTTTTCCCACACAATTTTTCTCTTCTTCTGTTTCTTTATTTCTTCCTCTTTTTCTTCTCTTTCTCTTTCTTCTGTTAATTTATTAACTATATGGAAGATTGATGACAGTATGCTAGATATGTAAGGTTTCTCCAACGTGGGTTAGAGTGATGACTTAACCAAAAGGGGTGGAAAGAGCAGAGGGCTAATGGACAAGATAAAATGCTCCACGGGGAGATGGAGAAGCCGTTTGCATATAACAGTTTCCTGTTTTCCTCAGGGAAATGCAGAGCAGTCCAGATTGACCATCAACCAATGGATATCCAATAAGACTGAAGGGCGTATCACTGACGTCATTCCCCCAGAAGCCATCAATGAGTTCACCGTCCTGGTGCTGGTCAACACCATTTACTTCAAGGTACTCAACATGGCCCTGAAGGGAGGCTCAATTTATTTTTTAAAAAAGAATAAATGCAAAAAAAAATTTTTTTAAATGCCCCTTGGGATGAGGTATTTCCCTCCAGCTCACTCTCCTTTATACCATTGGGTGTGTAGTAGGCAGATCTTTTTGAAAAATAGAACATGTGTGGTCTAGGCATAAATAGAAATTTTCTGAGTCTACAGTCATGTCTAGGGCTGTGATTGCTGGACTGATGTCTAAAGGGGGCCTGGTAATGTCTCTGGATCCAAGCAGAGTGTACACATTCATAGGCCAGCATGCTCAGCAGCAAGATGTGTGTGATAATAAATTTTCATATGAATGTGATGATTTCTTTTGTCCAATTAACTCCATTTTGAAATCTGGAACAAAATGACAGTCGATAGACAATCCTCAGTGATGAGGTTTTCTCCATCATTTCGAGTGGCTTCTATAGGGACTCAAAATTCCTCTTGCCTGGAAGCTTCTGAACCTCCTGGTACCAGACTAACCTCAAACGTTGCAGAGGCCTTGTGACATGATCATGAAGATGGCTTTGTCTTTCTCAGAGAGTAGAGTTCTACAGACTGTTCCAACTTGATTATGTGTAGGAAGGAGGATGAGGGAGACGGTACTGGAATAAACAGACTGTTGATACTCAGGAGGGCCACCAGCTTAGAGCGGGTTAAATTGTGCCCTCCCAGGTCATGCTCCAGAGGCACTCTTCTCCCCAGCTGGGGCTGCAGGGTTAGCCAGTCACTGTTTTCGCCAATGACTCTGTTGCTTGTGGTTCCCTTACCCCAAGAATGCAGTAGGTTGCATTTCCACAGCCTGTACTGCCCTTTGCAGTTTAAGAAACACTTTGCCTCCTGATCCTCATTGACATCACACATGAGGACTTAAGCTGCTCAGGTTACTTAATTTAAATTCTGAGTCTTCTACATCTGACTAAACATGAGCGAGTTTCTTAAGACATTTCTGTGTCCTATTTTCTGCATCTACAAAATGGTCGTAATGGGACATCTACCTTATAGGGTTACTGAGGGAATTGAATCATTGTCCAACACACAATGCTTGGAGTGACACCTGGCACACAATAAGCCATCCTACAAATATTAGCGATAACCAGCTCCTAATGTTACAGATGAAGAACCACCGCTCAAAGGGTTAAGTTACTTGTCTCAAAATCAAAGAGCCAGAAGATGAAAGGAATGCTAACTACAACTCAGAAATGTCAAAGTAGTGCCTTGTATTCCTTCCTTCTTTGAACCGGAAGTTGTCCAGGCCTCAATCTCTGCCTGGCAGGACTCCCAGATGACCTCCTGAGCTTACTACCTGTGTCTGACTTTATTCATCAGGGACAGAGCCCAGAATTTCGGAGGATGGTCTTTGAGAAAGAGGCTGGTGTGAGGCAGTAAGCAAAAGGCCATTAGATTTAAACTCCAGAAGAGACTTGCCAAGAGGCCAATAGGTTGTTCTTGTTTTTATTTTTTCTTGTTGTAAAAGCAAACAGTCACTGCTGAAAGTCTGGGAAATACAGAAAATTCACTGGAAAAAAAATATACTCATGATTCTGTCACTCTGACACAGTCAGTTAAAACCTTTTCATGTAAATCCCTCTAGTCTTTGTTCTTAGCAATTACACTTACCTATTAATGTAATAGGGCTTCCTTGGTGGCTCAAGACGGTAAGGAATCAGTTTGCAATGCAGGAGATTCAGGTCAATCCCTGGGTCAGGAATGTCAATATTCTCTGATGGATATTTTTGGTCTTTGTGCTGAGTGATTCTCCCATTTGGCATCTCCTCCAGGGCCTGAACTCAGGAGGGCCACCAGCTTAGAGCGGGTTAAATTGTGCCCTCCCAGGTCATGCTCCAGAGGCACTCTTCTCCCCAGCTGGGGCTGCAGGGTTAGCCAGTCACTGTTTTCGCCAATGACTCTGTTGCTTGTGGTTCCCTTACCCCAAGAATGCAGTAGGTTGCATTTCCACAGCCTGTACTGCCCTTTGCAGTTTAAGAAACACTTTGCCTCCTGATCCTCATTGACATCACACATGAGGACTTAAGCTGCTCAGGTTACTTAATTTAAATTCTGAGTCTTCTACATCTGACTAAACATGAGCGAGTTTCTTAAGACATTTCTGTGTCCTATTTTCTGCATCTACAAAATGGTCGTAATGGGACATCTACCTTATAGGGTTACTGAGGGAATTGAATCATTGTCCAACACACAATGCTTGGAGTGACACCTGGCACACAATAAGCCATCCTACAAATATTAGCGATAACCAGCTCCTAATGTTACAGATGAAGAACCACCGCTCAAAGGGTTAAGTTACTTGTCTCAAAATCAAAGAGCCAGAAGATGAAAGGAATGCTAACTACAACTCAGAAATGTCAAAGTAGTGCCTTGTATTCCTTCCTTCTTTGAACCGGAAGTTGTCCAGGCCTCAATCTCTGCCTGGCAGGACTCCCAGATGACCTCCTGAGCTTACTACCTGTGTCTGACTTTATTCATCAGGGACAGAGCCCAGAATTTCGGAGGATGGTCTTTGAGAAAGAGGCTGGTGTGAGGCAGTAAGCAAAAGGCCATTAGATTTAAACTCCAGAAGAGACTTGCCAAGAGGCCAATAGGTTGTTCTTGTTTTTATTTTTTCTTGTTGTAAAAGCAAACAGTCACTGCTGAAAGTCTGGGAAATACAGAAAATTCACTGGAAAAAAAATATACTCATGATTCTGTCACTCTGACACAGTCAGTTAAAACCTTTTCATGTAAATCCCTCTAGTCTTTGTTCTTAGCAATTACACTTACCTATTAATGTAATAGGGCTTCCTTGGTGGCTCAAGACGGTAAGGAATCAGTTTGCAATGCAGGAGATTCAGGTCAATCCCTGGGTCAGGAATGTCAATATTCTCTGATGGATATTTTTGGTCTTTGTGCTGAGTGATTCTCCCATTTGGCATCTCCCTCCAGGGCCTCTGGAAGTCAAAGTTCAGTCCTGAGAACACAAGGAAGGAACTCTTCTACAAGGCAGATGGGGAGTCGTGTTCATCATTCATGATGTACCAGGAGAGCAGGCTCCGCTATTTGAGAGTGGCCGAAGGCACCCAGGTGCTTGAGTTGCCCTTCAAGGGTGATGACATGACCATGGTGCTCATCTTGCCCAAGGTGGAAAAGAGCCTGGCCAAGGTGGAGCAGGAGCTAACCCCAGAGGTGCTGCAGGATTGGCTGGATGAGCTGACGGAGACTCTGCTGGTGGTCCACATGCCCCGCTTCCGCATCGAGGACAGCTTCAGCATGAAGGAGCAGCTGCAGGACATGGGCCTGGAGGACCTGTTTAGCCCTGAAAAGTCTCAGCTCCCGGGTGAGGGCAGGAAGAACTTTCCTTCTCTCTCTGCCCCCACAGGGCCAGATCACAGGTGGAAGAGACAGGGAAAGAGTAGACAAGAGTGAGTCAGGCACCCAGATTCTTATCCCAGTCCTGCTGCCAACTCAGGGAAATCCCTTTCCTCTCAAGGGATCTGTTCTCTCCTGTGTACAAGGGGAAGCTGGCTCTTGGGTCTCCATGGGCCCAGCTGGCACTAGAACCTTTGGAATCTGTCTCTGAATGAAGAGGGGAAACCACGAGGTAAAGAACTTGAAAGACACCAGAAGGTTCAGAGCAAAGAGGTATGATTAAGAGCCAAGTATATCTGGGTCCCACCACATAGGCATAGCTGACATGTCATAGCCCTTCTTCACCTGATATCCCAAAGGGCTCATGTTCTGGGGTCACATGGGCAGATACAGTCACCCCC
Source organism: Tragulus kanchil (assembly GCA_022376925.1). Classification (NCBI taxonomy): domain Eukaryota; kingdom Metazoa; phylum Chordata; class Mammalia; order Artiodactyla; family Tragulidae; genus Tragulus; species Tragulus kanchil. Next base: position 31,813,112 of record JAIOJX010000024.1, read on the forward strand.
TCCCCAGTTTTGATAATTTTGATAATGGTGTTTAAGTCGGTTTGGTTCCTTCAACCCACCATCCTTAAAAATTATGCATTAAAATATCTCATCTTTAAAAGGAAGTTTACAGTGTTAGTTAAGTGGACTCATCTTTAATGGGTTGTCTTTAAACTAGGTCTCAAACCCACTCCCTCTCTCCAAAGTGTTATCACACAGGAAGGAAAGACATGCCTACTATATGGAGTGAGCATTTCTTTAAAAACAGAATCCTCAGACCTATTCCTAACCCCTCATGAACCAAAGCATGAGATTAAATTCACAGGAGTCAGGCTGAGTAAGCCTAAGTACTTCATTATTTTTAACATAAGGATATCATTAGGTGAGGGCCTAGAATTTCTTTCTGTTTTTCAAAAAAGTCCCAAAGGACCTCTTAATCTAAACTGAATTCCTCTCTGTGGGTTGAAGCCAACTTCCTCCCATTTCACAGAGCCTTCTCTGGTCTTCTTCTAGGTATTGTTGCAGGAGGCCGGAATGACCTCTATGTCTCCGATGCCTTCCACAAGGCATTTCTTGAGGTAAGTACTCCTCTCTTCGTTCTCTCTTCTTAACACTGTTTTTTAAAATTATTATTATTGCCACACTGCTTCATTATTCAATACATCAATGTCCCATGTGATGAGTAACTTTGGAGTCGTTTCTCCATTGGCTCTTACGGTGTAGACAGCAGATGTCTGAAAGGTATGCAACAACTGTGCAGAAAGGCACGTTTCTAGTGTCCCTCAAACCCCAAGTCTATAGTATCCTCCTCCACAAGGTCTGCTCCAAATTAACCCTGACTTGAAGCCTTCATGGTCTAATTGTTCTACCCTCCATCCATACCTCTCCAGGGAACACAGACATTCAGGGAAGTGGGACACTGAAAAAGCAGCCAGCAAAGGCATTCAAAGGCGAACCAGAAGAGGCTGAGCTCAGGGAAACCTAGGAAGGAGTTTTAAGAAAATGGAAGGCATCTAGTAAGAAGACTGAAAAGTGATCACAGTGACTTTTTCTTGAGCAATTTGGACAGTGTAGTGGGGCACATGCCTAATTATAATTATAATGGGTAAAGAGCAAATGGAAAGTAAGATAGAGCCGGTGAGTGTCCTACAGTGTGTTCCAGAAAACTAGAGCTCTGGACTACGCTACACGGCAGATAACAAAAAGTCAGGTAGTCAAATAAATGTATATCCTCTTCTAGGGAAATTAACAGGAATCAGTGCACAGCACTGGTGTGTTGATGTCTGAGCAGTTCTTCCATAGTGAAGAAAATGGTTCAATATTGTTTAACCCAGTATTTCCCCAACTAAGATGCCTATGGAAACCTTTACTGGAGTAAGAGCTATGTAAAGTCTATAGAACTTCTGTCAAAGAAATACTGAACTATGGATCGACAGTATTAGTTACATGGGGAATCTAACTCAGGGCCTGGAATCTGTATATTTACAAAGCTCCTCAAGGAATTTTGATGCACAACCAGGCTTGGGAACCATTTATGTAGATTATTTGGGGGGGGACCCAGGTGTGAGGGAAATGTGAAGGGCCAATGTTAGAGAAGGTCATTGGATTTAGAAATCTCAAAGAGAAGATTGTGGTCAGAGATTTCAGAGCATGGTGCCAGTACATATAGTTGAAGACTCCAAGCTCAGTGGGAAATATATAGGTTAGAGGAACATGGAGAGATCAAGGGACAGGAGGAGCCAAGGTAATTGTAATGGGTGTGAGGAAAAGTGATAGCTTGAAAAAAAAAAAGAGTAGTGAAGAAGGGTAATGTAATTATAATTTCAAAGGTCGAGATGTTCTGAGAGATGGCAAGTTCAAAGTGTAGCCACAGACTGGTTTGATGAAGTGAAGGCAATGCTCATTGGGTTTGATGAGATGAAAGAAGGATAATCTAGTGTCCCTCAAACCCCAAGTCTATAGTATCCTCCTCCACAAGGTCTGCTCCAAATTAACCCTGACTTGAAGCCTTCATGGTCTAATTGTTCTACCCTCCATCCATACCTCTCCAGGGAACACAGACATTCAGGGAAGTGGGACACTGAAAAAGCAGCCAGCAAAGGCATTCAAAGGCGAACCAGAAGAGGCTGAGCTCAGGGAAACCTAGGAAGGAGTTTTAAGAAAATGGAAGGCATCTAGTAAGAAGACTGAAAAGTGATCACAGTGACTTTTTCTTGAGCAATTTGGACAGTGTAGTGGGGCACATGCCTAATTATAATTATAATGGGTAAAGAGCAAATGGAAAGTAAGATAGAGCCGGTGAGTGTCCTACAGTGTGTTCCAGAAAACTAGAGCTCTGGACTACGCTACACGGCAGATAACAAAAAGTCAGGTAGTCAAATAAATGTATATCCTCTTCTAGGGAAATTAACAGGAATCAGTGCACAGCACTGGTGTGTTGATGTCTGAGCAGTTCTTCCATAGTGAAGAAAATGGTTCAATATTGTTTAACCCAGTATTTCCCCAACTAAGATGCCTATGGAAACCTTTACTGGAGTAAGAGCTATGTAAAGTCTATAGAACTTCTGTCAAAGAAATACTGAACTATGGATCGACAGTATTAGTTACATGGGGAATCTAACTCAGGGCCTGGAATCTGTATATTTACAAAGCTCCTCAAGGAATTTTGATGCACAACCAGGCTTGGGAACCATTTATGTAGATTATTTGGGGGGGGACCCAGGTGTGAGGGAAATGTGAAGGGCCAATGTTAGAGAAGGTCATTGGATTTAGAAATCTCAAAGAGAAGATTGTGGTCAGAGATTTCAGAGCATGGTGCCAGTACATATAGTTGAAGACTCCAAGCTCAGTGGGAAATATATAGGTTAGAGGAACATGGAGAGATCAAGGGACAGGAGGAGCCAAGGTAATTGTAATGGGTGTGAGGAAAAGTGATAGCTTGAAAAAAAAAAGAAGAGTATAGACTGAAAGAAGGATAATGTAATTATAATTTCAAAGGTCGAGATGTTCTGAGAGATGGCAAGTTCAAAGTGTAGCCACAGACTGGTTTGATGAAGTGAAGGCAATGCTCATTGGGTTTGATGAGATGAAAGAAATGGGAGGTTAGAGTATTGAATGGGTCTCCTACCAGGATACTTTGACTGTCTAGGTCACATGATAGCAGGAGTTAGGGTACCCAGGCTATGGGTTAGGCACCAAATCCTCAATATGGGTATATAATGCACAGGACAATAGATGTCAGCAACCTGTAGGACCACAGCAAGATTACAAAGATGTATCTTAAAGATCCTGAGGTCAGAACAGGGGATTTTACATGAATACTGGATTAATGATTTGGGAAGTGAAAATTACACTGATGGTCCTACTGATTATGGAAGAAAGAACACTTAGAGTACAAAGGAAGATGGGAGGATTTTAACGTGATTGAGATCCTTCCAGGGACCCCCAATGGAAGTGATCAACTCAGACCTCCACGAAGAAGCAGAAGTTTAGCTTCTTTCTGTCTCCCCGAGCCCACTAAACAATGATGCAAGCTTACTCCATGGCTCTTGGGAACCCAATACACAGGACCCCAGTTGATTGTAGGTCTCCTGAGAAGCCCCTGAAAACCAGAATCTGATTTGAATAAAAGGATCCTGGTCTTACAAAAAGCTCCAGTCTCTCATAAATTTAGTGCTAGAATGACTGTGAAATAGATAGTATGTGTAGAAGGGAGAGGTGGTAAGGAATGATGGAGGGACAGAAAATCATCAACCAGCTCCTCAAAGCTCAGGGAGTGCTTTCATTAGAGGTAGGGACAGAGTTTTAGTGACATTCTAGGTCGTTAAGCAAACTTTTTAAAGGTATCTCCCATCTCCCTCCAGACCCATGGCAGTTCTACCTACCAGCAAGTTCAAACATCATCCTTCAGTCTATTACTCCAAGAAACACTCATCTCTTCCCAGCCAGAGGACCCTCCTCTTTTCACAAGCCCTAGCTCCTGAGTAGCTGTTTATGGCAGTTATATCTGGGATCTTGATGATCCAGAGTGGAACTGTCTCAATTATAGGGCTCTGATCGTGAGTCAACATATCTTTTAGTATCTGGTACAATACCATGTACAGTGTTGCCAGCCAGAAATGTGACAACCTTGTGTACCTTCAGATTTCTGGTTCAGAGAGCATCTGAATGGACCCTGGCACTTTTTTTCCCCAGCACAAGGCTTGGATGAATACAAGTGCTTACATCAGTGCTGACAGTGAATAAGAGACTAAGAGTAAGGTTCTGGAGGGAATCCGACCTAACCCAAAAACAAATGGCATTTTGAGGAACTGCTGTGTCTATGAATGATTTTACCTGTTTGTAATGAGCTGTAGAGTAGCTCACATGACAGTATGTTTCCTATTTGGCCTGCAGGTAAATGAGGAAGGCAGTGAAGCTGCAGCAAGTACCGCCATTACCATCGCTGGCCGCTCGCTGCACCCCAGCAGGGTGACCTTCAAGGCCAACAGGCCCTTCCTGGTTCTCATCAGGGAAGCTGCTTTTTATGGGCAGAGTAGCCAACCCTTGTGTTAGAATTTAGCTCCGTCCACGAAGAAGCAGAAGTTTAGCTTCTTTCTGTCTCCCCGAGCCCACTAAACAATGATGCAAGCTTACTCCATGGCTCTTGGGAACCCAATACACAGGACCCCAGTTGATTGTAGGTCTCCTGAGAAGCCCCTGAAAACCAGAATCTGATTTGAATAAAAGGATCCTGGTCTTACAAAAAGCTCCAGTCTCTCATAAATTTAGTGCTAGAATGACTGTGAAATAGATAGTATGTGTAGAAGGGAGAGGTGGTAAGGAATGATGGAGGGACAGAAAATCATCAACCAGCTCCTCAAAGCTCAGGGAGTGCTTTCATTAGAGGTAGGGACAGAGTTTTAGTGACATTCTAGGTCGTTAAGCAAACTTTTTAAAGGTATCTCCCATCTCCCTCCAGACCCATGGCAGTTCTACCTACCAGCAAGTTCAAACATCATCCTTCAGTCTATTACTCCAAGAAACACTCATCTCTTCCCAGCCAGAGGACCCTCCTCTTTTCACAAGCCCTAGCTCCTGAGTAGCTGTTTATGGCAGTTATATCTGGGATCTTGATGATCCAGAGTGGAACTGTCTCAATTATAGGGCTCTGATCGTGAGTCAACATATCTTTTAGTATCTGGTACAATACCATGTACAGTGTTGCCAGCCAGAAATGTGACAACCTTGTGTACCTTCAGATTTCTGGTTCAGAGAGCATCTGAATGGACCCTGGCACTTTTTTCCCCAGCACAAGGCTTGGATGAATACAAGTGCTTACATCAGTGCTGACAGTGAATAAGAGACTAAGAGTAAGGTTCTGGAGGGAATCCGACCTAACCCAAAAACAAATGGCATTTTGAGGAACTGCTGTGTCTATGAATGATTTTACCTGTTTGTAATGAGCTGTAGAGTAGCTCACATGACAGTATGTTTCCTATTTGGCCTGCAGGTAAATGAGGAAGGCAGTGAAGCTGCAGCAAGTACCGCCATTACCATCGCTGGCCGCTCGCTGCACCCCAGCAGGGTGACCTTCAAGGCCAACAGGCCCTTCCTGGTTCTCATCAGGGAAGCTGCTCTGAACACTATTGTATTCATGGGCAGAGTAGCCAACCCTTGTGTTGATTAAAATGCTATCCTTTGTACTTCTTCCTATTTTGGTTTGTGAATAGAAGTGAAAATAAATACAACCAGTCCCATGTCTCACCATTATGAATGGACTTTGCCACCTGAAACGAAGACGAGGAAAGGAGAAATGGAGAGAGGTACTGCTGGGCATGTTGGTATATGGAGGCTTTCAACTGTTCTCTACCAGAGAATGCATGTGGGTCAAGATAGTGAAGGACGTACTGTAACTGCAGTAGGCATCCCAAGAGGGCAGGGGAGCCTGAAATCCAGGTAATCCTCTTATGTTAACGAAAGTCCAAAAATTTTAAATGAGTTAATCTCTATACAGAAGAGTCGTTTAGTCACTCAGTCACACCCAACTCTTTGCAACCCCATGGAAACCACCAGGCAGCTCTGTCCATGGAATTTTCCAGATGAGATTACTGGAGTGGGTTGCCATTTCCTTCTCCATACAGAAGAGACAGAGATTCAAATGTGAATATTAAATCATTTAATTCTCAAACCACTCACATGCATAATGTTCTTTTACACAGTGTTAAAATAAAGAGGGAAAATGTATTTTTATACAAACAGAATTTCAAGTATACATTAATAGACTTTTCAAATTATTAACAAAGTTGCTAAGATTTCACATTGTTCTTAAAGCTGTTCAATGAGAAAGCTTTTGCTAAACTGCTTTAAATATGTTTATATAAACCCATATATCTTTACTCTTTCTCTGAATCTCCCTCCCACAACCCCAGTCTCTGCCCACCCTCTGGCCCTCCCCCCGCCCCCGACACAACAGGGCTCCTGGGGCTCTAGGAGGCATGCAACTCCACCAAGAACTATTGGCTTGTCATCAGGGGAAGGGCAGAATCTACAGGAGGAGAGACCGAGAATATCTGTCCAAATTAAGGGAGAGGACGAATCTGAGACTTAGAACTGTGACACAGATCAGGATCATATTTTATAGCCTATGTGATTCACTTGGGCATTTTATTTAAAAAAAAGTCTCAGCGTCCCACAAGATCAACCTCAAGTCTCTGATAATCTTGTAGCTGAGAAAATAGGTTAATATTGGATATTTTCCCCAGTGAAACATCTCAAATTAAGGTAGGCATTTTAAACTTTTCCATTTGGTTGTTTCTTTCGCCCTTTGGGTGGAAAATGGGGGCAGCTTAAAAATGGTTGATTTGTGTGTTAACATTAAGGAATTTGGTTCATTTCATAGGGTCTGCCAAGGGTTCTCCCTCCTCAACTCTCCTCCTGAAGTAATCTGGCTTCGGGGCCAGGAACAGCCACTCTCCTTAGGAATTAAAGTGCATTTTTTTCAGTAAAAGTGAGGTGGGGGGGGGGGGGGAAGAGGTGTGGTTTACACTTAAGTGATGATTAAAAGAGGGTGGGGTAAGAGAAAATCCTATTTCTATATATAGGTATTTATATTTAAAGGTATAATAAAAAACAGATATTCCCTAGGGAAACAAGATGTACAAACCTAGTCCAGCACCCTCAGGGATATGAGAATGCTAGCCTGGCTCACTGACATTTCTGAGGCATCTTTATGAATGGAGTAATTGCTGCAGATGAAAGACACACTAACCTTTTAAGTGTTAGTTTTTTCAAAGGGAAAAAAAAAAAAAAGACTTGTAGATTCTTCTAGTTAAAAACTCTATCTCATTCCCTTTCAGGAGTAACAATATTTTAGAAACTGATTGTCTGTTTTAATATGAATCCTTGATTAACAAGTTGTGAAAAAAATGTTAGATAAGTTTGTCGTTTAGAAATACTATGCTATCCTTAGAAATTGAGGCAGAGGAGGTCCTTGCTATCAATAAATACCAGCTGACAGAAGCTGAAATTTTCCTGTCATCTCTTTGATAGCTACCACCAGAATCTTGCTTTTCCTTTAAATGCTTTATTTCTTGGGGGGAAAGCCCAAGAATTTTCCAAAGAGAAATAAATGCTACATTATTAGCTGGAGGAAGAAGTGATGAGAAGGGGGAAATTGTCCTGGGTTCTGGCCGCTGAGTCCAGTGTGATCTGCTTTTCACAGTGACCAGTGGGAAGGCACAGTGCCAGAGACAGAAGATGGGAGACAGCCATCACCCATCACGTAAGCACCATTGAGAACAGCTGGACAGATGTCTTTCAGACCATGTCCATCTGGAGGAAACCACATTTTGACTACATTGACTTTTCTGTCTTTGAACCCTCCATCTTGTCTTTCCTTCTCAGAGACAGAGTGTAAGTGGGTCCCACCTGAAATTATGAGAAGCCAGGACATTTAAGTGGCTTGCAAGATCCTATCAGTTCCTTGACCAGGATTGAACCCAGGCCCTCAGCAGTGAACGTGTGAAGACTTAACCACTGGACAGGCAGGGAATTTCCTAAGTGCTCTTTCAATGTACTTCTCCCTTTACTTGTGTTGACACTGTTGTGTCAAAAATTGAGAGTTCTCATTTTAAGATTTCTTAAAGGAGAAGCCAATGTTTCCCGACTAGTGTGGCAGATCTATTTGATTTCTGCCATTAGACTGCAAAATGATCCAACAGGCTAAAACAGTGAATACAGACCATAAAGGATGCCAAGTTAACAGATTGAGACTTTTTCTTGCCTATAGTTTGGGAATATTTTTCTTTTGTTCTAAGGGCAGTGAAACTGTATTCAGACCAGCTTTTGTTTAGCTCTTTCAGAAAGATTGCTTAGAGGTTTAAGAGGAATCAGAAAGCCAATCAGTAGGAGAGAAGTTGACTGGACTTAGTCGTAACAGAGAATTCCTGGTAGGGACTTTGTTTTATGTATTTGACCATTACTTTCCCTTCCTCCTCTACTCTTCTTCTCTCAAATCTTAAAATCCAGTGCAGAGTGATCTGCATAAAGTTCACTACACTTCATAGTACTCTACCATATTTCTCAGTATGAAAACTCTAAGGGGCTACTCTCTGGATGCAAACAAGTCTCAAAGGCTATTGCTTTTCTATTCCACCCAATATAAGGAAGCCTTCTCAAATCTTCCAAGGCATAGGAGGCATTTCTCTCTGACAATGCACCATACACATGCTAAGCAAATATGCTAGGCCTAAATATTGTAGTGTAGTTTCATGGCTGCAGGTTAATTCAGCCTTCCGCACTTACAATCTTCCCTTTCACCCACTTTTCTCAAACACATCACCTATTTGAAATTTTAATTATCGATTATTTGCAGGCAATATATGAATGAACATTTCTACAGTGCCAGCACTCTCAGATGAGACTGTTACATCTGAACTTGATCTTAAACACAAATTTCTTTCATGAATCAGAAATCACTTGTTAATTAGTCTGAATGGTGGCTCTTTTCACTTTTTAAGTGGACTTGCAAGATCCTATCAGTTTCCTTGACCAGGACTGTAAGTGGGTCCCACCTGAAATTATGAGAAGCCAGGACATTTAAGTGGCTTGCAAGATCCTATCAGTTCCTTGACCAGGATTGAACCCAGGCCCTCAGCAGTGAACGTGTGAAGACTTAACCACTGGACAGGCAGGGAATTTCCTAAGTGCTCTTTCAATGTACTTCTCCCTTTACTTGTGTTGACACTGTTGTGTCAAAAATTGAGAGTTCTCATTTTAAGATTTCTTAAAGGAGAAGCCAATGTTTCCCGACTAGTGTGGCAGATCTATTTGATTTCTGCCATTAGACTGCAAAATGATCCAACAGGCTAAAACAGTGAATACAGACCATAAAGGATGCCAAGTTAACAGATTGAGACTTTTTTTCTTGCCTATAGTTTGGGAATATTTTTCTTTTGTTCTAAGGGCAGTGAAACTGTATTCAGACCAGCTTTTGTTTAGCTCTTTCAGAAAGATTGCTTAGAGGTTTAAGAGGAATCAGAAAGCCAATCAGTAGGAGAGAAGTTGACTGGACTTAGTCGTAACAGAGAATTCCTGGTAGGGACTTTGTTTTATGTATTTGACCATTACTTTCCCTTCCTCCTCTACTCTTCTTCTCTCAAATCTTAAAATCCAGTGCAGAGTGATCTGCATAAAGTTCACTACACTTCATAGTACTCTACCATATTTCTCAGTATGAAAACTCTAAGGGGCTACTCTCTGGATGCAAACAAGTCTCAAAGGCTATTGCTTTTCTATTCCACCCAATATAAGGAAGCCTTCTCAAATCTTCCAAGGCATAGGAGGCATTTCTCTCTGACAATGCACCATACACATGCTAAGCAAATATGCTAGGCCTAAATATTGTAGTGTAGTTTCATGGCTGCAGGTTAATTCAGCCTTCCGCACTTACAATCTTCCCTTTCACCCACTTTTTCTCAAACACATCACCTATTTGAAATTTTAATTATCGATTATTTGCAGGCAATATATGAATGAACATTTCTACAGTGCCAGCACTCTCAGATGAGACTGTTACATCTGAACTTGATCTTAAACACAAATTTCTTTCATGAATCAGAAATCACTTGTTAATTAGTCTGAATGGTGGCTCTCACTTTTTAAAGGATAGTTCAAACAGTTTTCCTCTCCTCATTACCACGCATGAGGTTAGCATGGGGCAGGTATTTTACACCTGGGTGGGAGAATGAACAATATGAAAACTCTGAAAACTCATTTGGGAATTACGGGTTAAGACTTTAACATCCTGGAACAAAGCTGCTAAAATGACTCATTTCACATTTCATATAAAACTCAGAAATATTTATACCTTAGTGAGTGCATTTAATTCACAAAGAAACGTAGAAAAGTGAAAGTCACTGTACACTGAAATCCCACTTTCAAGACAGGTTAAGAGACAAATAATCAAATATGTCATTATCACGCCAGGAAGGACCCTTCTCTTTCTTCACTAACTTTAACAAGGCTTCCTGATAATTTTACAAATAAAAATCATCCTAGGTGGCTTGGGCCCGGCTCTTTTAATAAGTTCAAGTGTTATATTTCAGCTAGCAGAGTTTTAAAAATCTCCACTTAAATCACATATGAAAGGGAAAGAGGATTCTAGGGAAAAGACTTAGGAAATGCATTTTGCTGACTTATGCACTCTTTGATACAGAGAGAAAACCGGGGGAATGGCAACAGCTCTCTACTGAATTACTCAGAGGACAAATGGATGATCCATTTCACCATGTGAGCCTTGGCCCACGCTAAGTTATAAGCACAGAGCCAGGCCTGGGATCCCACTAAAGGGACCTTATGACAAAAGACAACCAGGTAGAGATTATCCTGCCACAGACCATTTGGGAACTGTCTAGAAAATGATTCTCAACTTTGGCTGCCCACTAAAATCACCTGAGGAACTTTAAAGTCCAGGTTGCACAGCTGGCCAATTAAACCTGAATGTCTGGAGGGGGCCCTAATGTGCAGCTAAGATGGAGAACTACTTGCTTACGTCAACTAACTCTGCAACATTAATAGAAAGCATTAAGGTCACTATTCACCCAAGCCAGACAGAAGATAAGGCTCTCTGCTTCCTCCCAGATTCATAGATGCAACATGCCTCCAAGAAATGACGTAGAAATTTCTTACTTTTCCATTTGTTTTGTATTTCAATAAGCCACTTTGGCTATAAAGCAGGCTGCATTGCTGAAAGTATATTATTGACTTAGGTAAGAATGCACCTTAAACAGCTGGGGACAGGGACAGGCCAAGACTCCGGGCAGAAACAAAAGATAAGCCAGAAGGAAGAATCTTCCTAAGCAGGAGTTAATTCCTGAGTCTAAGATATTAGTAGCATGGCTTACAGGCTGATTAATTATTCTATAGTTAGAAAAAAAATAGCGGTGGTGAATAGATTCACATGATTTTACTGCTTCATCTCTCTACAGGATTCATACTGTTTGGACTAAGGTTACTATTGAGTTGGCCAAAAGGTCCATTCGGGGTTTTCAGTAGCGGATAGCTGGGAACCGAACGAACTTTTTGGCCAACCCAATATATCAGTTGTCACTAATGAGTACTGATTATCTCATTTGGAATTTCACACCGCACTGTCATGTGCCCTACCCAGTCGACAGGAAAATAAATACTTATCAGTTAGTACGGAAAACATAAGTTCAAGTGTTGTATTTCAGCTAGCAGAGTTTTAAAATCTCCACTTAAATCACATATGAAAGGGAAAGAGGATTCTAGGAAAAGACTTAGGAAATGCATTTTGCTGACTGATGCACTCTTTGATACAGAGAGAAAACCGGGGGAATGGCAACAGCTCTCTACTGAATTACTCAGAGGACAAATGGATGATCCATTTCACCATGTGAGCCTTGGCCCACGCTAAGTTATAAGCACAGAGCCAGGCCTGGGATCCCACTAAAGGGACCTTATGACAAAAGACAACCAGGTAGAGATTATCCTGCCACAGACCATTTGGGAACTGTCTAGAAAATGATTCTCAACTTTGGCTGCCCACTAAAATCACCTGAGGAACTTTAAAGTCCAGGTTGCACAGCTGGCCAATTAAACCTGAATGTCTGGAGGGGGCCCTAATGTGCAGCTAAGATGGAGAACTACTTGCTTACGTCAACTAACTCTGCAACATTAATAGAAAGCATTAAGGTCACTATTCACCCAAGCCAGACAGAAGATAAGGCTCTCTGCTTCCTCCCAGATTCATAGATGCAACATGCCTCCAAGAAATGACGTAGAAATTTCTTACTTTTCCATTTGTTTTGTATTTCAATAAGCCACTTTGGCTATAAAGCAGGCTGCATTGCTGAAAGTATATTATTGACTTAGGTAAGAATGCACCTTAAACAGCTGGGGACAGGGACAGGCCAAGACTCCGGGCAGAAACAAAAGATAAGCCAGAAGGAAGAATCTTCCTAAGCAGGAGTTAATTCCTGAGTCTAAGATATTAGTAGCATGGCTTACAGGCTGATTAATTATTCTATAGTTAGAAAAAAAAAATAGCGGTGGTGAATAGATTCACATGATTTTACTGCTTCATCTCTCTACAGGATTCATACTGTTTGGACTAAGGTTACTATTGAGTTGGCCAAAAGGTCCATTCGGGGTTTTCAGTAGCGGATAGCTGGGAACCGAACGAACTTTTTGGCCAACCCAATATATCAGTTGTCACTAATGAGTACTGATTATCTCATTTGGAATTTCACACCGCACTGTCATGTGCCCTACCCAGTCGACAGGAAAATAAATACTTATCAGTTAGTACGGAAAACATAGACGCCAACCTCTCAAAAATCTGAAAACTGATCACTGTCTCATTTTCACTCTTAACCAGAGAATGCATTTGGACACTACAACCAGCCATTCTAGCCAGCGCGTCTGATTGAAAAGGTGGAAAGCCTTCCAGGGTATTTCTGATAGGGCCAGTAGTCCTTTCTCAGCTGTAACAAGTGTTCAAAAGGTAACCTGACCTGGTTCACCGTGCTAGTCGCCCCAACAGTGAATCAGGTGAATGCTACAACTGTATTTTAAGATAAGGCGGGCTGCCTAGTGGCATTTACTATGGAAACTGAATTTCCTGACACCCACAACAGGCCATCCTGATTATTATAACATTATTAGCATTAAGAACAGAAAAATCTCTCTTTAGAGTGTCTAAAAGCAAAGTAGGTCATCCAAAGATCCAGGTCATGCAAAACTGCATGTCAAGAGACTGGCAGAAGGCTCATAATCAGAAAAATATGGTTGATATTCCAGTCTCCCAGAATGGACTGCAAATGGCAATTAAAAAATAAAAAACCTCAAGATTCAAACAAAATGTTCACATCATTAAAACAAATTGTGTGCATCTTTTAATAACAACACAAAGACTTCACAGGGCTACTCTTGCCAGATAGAAGCCAGTGGATAAAGCACTAAAGCCAAGTGTTCTGACACTGATCTGAGCAACAAAACCAAACATTCACATGTGAACATGATAAGAAGTGAGATACCGCAGCTTCTATATTTGGAGTCTGGCTCTCCTTTGCTTGCTACAGAAAGCTACAGTTTCTTCAGCCAAGTGCTCAGAGGTAGAGGAGCTAAAGCAAGTACAGAAGAGAATGAGGTGGACAGTGGCTGAGGAATCAGTCTCCTGCCTAAAGGGCTACAAGGGCAATCTTGGAATATAGCTGATTTTACTGCTTCATCTCTCTACAGGATTCATACTGTTTGGACTAAGGTTACTATTGAGTTGGCCAAAAGGTCCATTCGGGGTTTTCAGTAGCGGATAGCTGGGAACCGAACGAACTTTTTGGCCAACCCAATATATCAGTTGTCACTAATGAGTACTGATTATCTCATTTGGAATTTCACACCGCACTGTCATGTGCCCTACCCAGTCGACAGGAAAATAAATACTTATCAGTTAGTACGGAAAACATAGACGCCAACCTCTCAAAAATCTGAAAACTGATCACTGTCTCATTTTCACTCTTAACCAGAGAATGCATTTGGACACTACAACCAGCCATTCTAGCCAGCGCGTCTGATTGAAAAGGTGGAAAGCCTTCCAGGGTATTTCTGATAGGGCCAGTAGTCCTTTCTCAGCTGTAACAAGTGTTCAAAAGGTAACCTGACCTGGTTCACCGTGCTAGTCGCCCCAACAGTGAATCAGGTGAATGCTACAACTGTATTTTAAGATAAGGCGGGCTGCCTAGTGGCATTTACTATGGAAACTGAATTTCCTGACACCCACAACAGGCCATCCTGATTATTATAACATTATTAGCATTAAGAACAGAAAAATCTCTCTTTAGAGTGTCTAAAAGCAAAGTAGGTCATCCAAAGATCCAGGTCATGCAAAACTGCATGTCAAGAGACTGGCAGAAGGCTCATAATCAGAAAAATATGGTTGATATTCCAGTCTCCCAGAATGGACTGCAAATGGCAATTAAAAAATAAAAAACCTCAAGATTCAAACAAAATGTTCACATCATTAAAACAAATTGTGTGCATCTTTTAATAACAACACAAAGACTTCACAGGGCTACTCTTGCCAGATAGAAGCCAGTGGATAAAGCACTAAAGCCAAGTGTTCTGACACTGATCTGAGCAACAAAACCAAACATTCACATGTGAACATGATAAGAAGTGAGATACCGCAGCTTCTATATTTGGAGTCTGGCTCTCCTTTGCTTGCTACAGAAAGCTACAGTTTCTTCAGCCAAGTGCTCAGAGGTAGAGGAGCTAAAGCAAGTACAGAAGAGAATGAGGTGGACAGTGGCTGAGGAATCAGTCTCCTGCCTAAAGGGCTACAAGGGCAATCTTGGAATATCCTCAGTCTTTAATGGGAGGTAGAATTTTCTATACTGACTTATCTGCCTTCACCAGACATCTTTTTCTCACACACATACATAAAATCACATACACAGAGCGGGCAACTCACAATGATATTGCAACCTGCAGTGACTGCACACCTATTCCCACAGATATTTTCAACTTAAATTTTATATTAACCCCCAATTTTTCTCAGGTTGATGCAAGCCAAACTTGTTCCTTTGAGAGCCCTCCTTTTGCCAGGCTTCTAAATATACATTTTGCTTTAAAGCCTACATCTTTAGTCGCTAAAGAACAGCTGCACTAAGTGGGTGCAAAGTGTTATAACATCTTTATAAATAGAAAGTGCAAGAAATCATTTTCTTAGCCAAAATACAAACAAAGCAACTGAAAGCTCTCATAGCCTACTATGCTAAGAATTTGATTTTTATAACCAAGAATACAGCTAACAAAATGCTTCTAAAGCTACCAAGGTCATAGTGAGTAAATATATTTATAAACATACATTTATGAAAAAAAGATACTAAGAAAATAGCCAAACTTCCCACAAGTCAAGCTATCTGTGTGAACTATCTTTAGTATACCACTCTGTGTTCAATGCACATGCATATACAATTGAATTATATTAGTGTTATTTTTATCGGCCCACTTTTCCAAAAAGAAAACAGGCTCATTTTTTAAGTTACATGATTTAAAGTCCTTTTTGTAAAAATAGCTAATACCATATAAATTCTAAATATCTTTGCTATCTTACTGATAGCCATTCTAGAGGTGGACTTCACCCACACTCTCAGTGATCCCTCTTTTAGCATCCTGGCTTCTAGAGGAAACACATTGTAAGTTTTGTTCCCTGTGTTGTAATTCTGGTTTTGCAGTGGTTCTTTTAAGAACCACGATAGTGAGGATTCTGTTAATTTACAGGAAACTCAGTAGATCATCTTCAAATACGTCAAACACATCTGCTTTAAGATGCGCTAAATGCAGAAATCCAAACCGTAAGGAAATTTCTCAGGTTGTTGTTACTAGCTTAAATGGTTTAGACATGATGTTGAAAAGAAAAGAATAAATATTTTGTCAATCTACAGGTTCCTTTTCTTCTAACTTTGTTCTCTTTTTCAATTCAAGATCACAGTACAGTTGACACTTGACCAACATGCATTTGAACTGCATGGGTCCATTTATACCCAGGTTCTTTTCAATAGTGAATACTACAGTACCACACCACCAGCAGCCGGAGGAACCTCAGAAACAGAGGCCAACTATGAAGATACAGGCAATTTTCCTGTATCTTGGACAGGGTCGGTACCCTAACTCCCACATTGTTCAAGAGTCAACCATACTTAGTTTTTGTGCAACCGCCAGATGATTTCAAATATAAGAGTCACAGAGACTCCAGAGGGCCCAAAGAACTAAAAGACACCAAAAGAGAGGCATCTTCACAGATTATCAAAGATTTTTCAAATGTCCAGTATTTTCACTATAAGCATCTTTGCTGCAAACGTTTTTACACCATAACTGATTGGTCATAAGATAATTTTGCCACAAAAGATAAAATAACTGGATGATAGTTTTTGCTTTGACAGTCTGGTTTTGACTGGTATTTCTCCCAGTTAGCAATATTACTGATGGCTGTATCGAGCTGACAGATAATGATGATTAGTCCCAAGAGTTGGTTTTTTATTAAAAAAAAAAAATTATTTCTTTATTTGGCTGCATTGGATCTTATTTGAGACATGAGAACTTAGTTACCTTGTGGTGTGTGGAATCTTAGTTCCCTGACTAGGGATCAAACCTGCATCGGAAGGTGGATTCTTAACCACTGGACCACCAAGGAAGTCCCAAGAGTTGGTTTCTTATTTTGAAACACACTACCCTGGAGGATAATGAGGCCAAAAACCTCAAAGGTACTGAGCTGAGCCTACACTTCCCACGAAACTTTGGAAAGTCTATGAATGGACATATGACCAGATGCCAAGGACCACCAACAGTGCAGGGTTTTCGCGATGCAATATAAAGCCTGGCGACAAAGATGCATCCCGGTATTTGGAAACTGACAACTCTCTTAGTGAAGGAAGAAGTTTACGACAAAAGAAAACCACAATGCTGAATAAGGAGATGAATCAACAAGCAAAAAGAAAAAAAATACATAAAATACTTATCACTAAGAACGAAAGACCTAGAAGAGAAGTGCTTAGGTACGACACACAAAATATTAAAGTCTGTTATTTGTTCAGGACTGTTATGAATCTATACACATTGTAGATGTTATTCAAATATTCTGTATTTTGCCCTCAATATTTTTAAAAATTTTGTTATTCATTTTTTACGTTTCATCATGTCCTGTTTAATGTCCCTTTTTGTTCTTCAGTCTTTTATGGCAAAATTGCCCTACAGTGAACTAGTTATAAGGTGAAAATGCTTGCAGCAGAGGTGTCTCTGGCGAAGATGCTAAGAGCCAAAGGACCTAGAACCAATTCTTCATTTTCTGCGAATATATTTTCAAAGGCTTTCTCTGTCACAAAGGGCAGACTCTGAGGTACAGCAGAGTGGAAAATGTGAAGGCTCAGTGATTTTTATTAATCGAAATTTGCCCCAATCATTACGTGATACAAACTGATTAACCCTGATGCCTAAATGCCTCAAACATTTCTTCCCTGGTTATTCAACCACAAATGCCAAAGACTTATTTTTCCCCTTTCCCAGCATTTTCCAGAGTCCTAAATTAAGTCTTCAGCCCTGAGTACCCTTTTTATTTGTATATTTGCAATTCTTGAGGCCTGACCCCAAAACAGAGATCTCTTCATTATTTGATAACGGGGGATGATCAGCAAGAAGCCTCACAACAAATTCTCTAGGAATTCACTGCATGTGGAATGGATAGATAATACCAAGCCTTTCTTCTCTTAGAAAGTATGTTAATTGGGATGATCATTTTTAGAGTAGAATTTATTCTCTGCCTTTTTTTCTTCTGAAAGCAATAAAAGTCTATTTATAAGCCAGCAGGAGTTTAAATAAAGCATCCTAAAGTTGACTAATCCCAAATCATAACACAGCAATGATCTGTCATTTTTGATAACAGAAGCTGGTAGCAACTGACAATTTTAAAGGATTAACAACTATAAAATTGAGCAACAGACTTTCCAAAATGGAAGGTAATGCAAAATGAAATGAACCTATTCTCTAGCACAAATGTGTCCCAGAGGTAGTGTAGTGGTAGTAAAGATAGGTAGGGGGCTTCCCTGATGGCTCAGTGGTAAAGAATCTGCTTGCCAATGTAGGAGACACAGGAGATGAGGGTTCAATCCCTGGGTCAGGAAGATCCCCTAGAGGAGGAAAAGCCAACTCACTCCAGTATTCTTGTCTGGGAAATCCCATGGACAGAGCAGCCTGGCGGGCTACAGTCCAAAGTGTTGCAGAGAGCTGGGCTCAGCTGAGCACAGAACAGAGATATGTAGGACATATAAGTATAATTTTTAATTATGTCAAGAATATAATCCATCTAAGCCACTTAACAGAAACTCCTGTTGAAACAGATTGAGCAGCCATGTAACTTTTCCATACCATAGTAGTTTTTGACTATTTGTAAATTAAGTACAGCTGACATCTCTAATGAATCAAAGTCTGTAACAACAAGGTTTTCACTCTCTCTAGAGCATCTCTGGTTTAGCACGCACAGTCATTGTGGCTTCCCAAGAAAACAAAAAAGGCAAATGCAACCATTTGGAACTTGGAACAAAAGAAAGCACGGAAATTTTGTTGTAAGTGGAACTTGGGGGTGCAAAGCCAATGAAATTTGTTTCAGCTATTTATCTCATTTTCCTTCTAGCTTCTTTATGGATCCATGATAGGTAGAAGAAATGGTTTCTATGGCCACTTGAGTACCCTTTTTATTTGTATATTTGCAATTCTTGAGGCCTGACCCCAAAACAGAGATCTCTTCATTATTTGATAACGGGGGATGATCAGCAAGAAGCCTCACAACAAATTCTCTAGGAATTCACTGCATGTGGAATGGATAGATAATACCAAGCCTTTCTTCTCTTAGAAAGTATGTTAATTGGGATGATCATTTTAGAGTAGAATTTATTCTCTGCCTTTTTTCTTCTGAAAGCAATAAAAGTCTATTTATAAGCCAGCAGGAGTTTAAATAAAGCATCCTAAAGTTGACTAATCCCAAATCATAACACAGCAATGATCTGTCATTTTTGATAACAGAAGCTGGTAGCAACTGACAATTTTAAAGGATTAACAACTATAAAATTGAGCAACAGACTTTCCAAAATGGAAGGTAATGCAAAATGAAATGAACCTATTCTCTAGCACAAATGTGTCCCAGAGGTAGTGTAGTGGTAGTAAAGATAGGTAGGGGGCTTCCCTGATGGCTCAGTGGTAAAGAATCTGCTTGCCAATGTAGGAGACACAGGAGATGAGGGTTCAATCCCTGGGTCAGGAAGATCCCCTAGAGGAGGAAAAGCCAACTCACTCCAGTATTCTTGTCTGGGAAATCCCATGGACAGAGCAGCCTGGCGGGCTACAGTCCAAAGTGTTGCAGAGAGCTGGGCTCAGCTGAGCACAGAACAGAGATATGTAGGACATATAAGTATAATTTTTAATTATGTCAAGAATATAATCCATCTAAGCCACTTAACAGAAACTCCTGTTGAAACAGATTGAGCAGCCATGTAACTTTTCCATACCATAGTAGTTTTTGACTATTTGTAAATTAAGTACAGCTGACATCTCTAATGAATCAAAGTCTGTAACAACAAGGTTTTCACTCTCTCTAGAGCATCTCTGGTTTAGCACGCACAGTCATTGTGGCTTCCCAAGAAAACAAAAAAGGCAAATGCAACCATTTGGAACTTGGAACAAAAGAAAGCACGGAAATTTTGTTGTAAGTGGAACTTGGGGGTGCAAAGCCAATGAAATTTGTTTCAGCTATTTATCTCATTTTCCTTCTAGCTTCTTTATGGATCCATGATAGGTAGAAGAAATGGTTTCTATGGCACAAAGAACTGACCTAAATGAACACGCAAGAGTTAAGAGAAATCAAAAAGAAAAAAAAAAAAAAGAAGAAAAACCTAATGCGGCCTACAACTGATTAAAGATGGCCCCAAGTTCTTGACACATCTTCCATCAAGTGGAAAGGTATCCCCTCTCCCCTTGAATCTGGGCTGCCCAGTGACCTCTTTGATCAAGAGTGCATAGTACTGACTCTGGACTTGGCCTAGAAGAAGACTCAGAGGCCTGAGCTGCCATTTCCTAAGTCTGACTGCTCTGATGGAGAGATGAGAGTGTCCCTGAGGCTCAGAGATGGGGAGGAGGCCTGCTGCGCCTAGTCTTTTAGCCCTCTCAGCCAAGGTGTCAGGAATGTGAGAACATCCTGGACATCGTGACCTTGCCAAATACTGCCAGGTGAACTCACTTGTCATCACAGAGGAACAAGAAACTACCTAGACAAGTCTTTCTTGAATTTCTGATTCACAACATCATGAAATATATGAAGTAGTTGCTGTTTTAACTTACTGAGGTTTAGGACAGTTCATTATATACAGCAATAGGTAACCGGAATGCTGTCTTTCAATTTCTGTGTTAGTGGTAACTTAATGGCTCATTCGCAAGGAGAATCACCAAATGGGTGACTCCTCTAAATTGGAGGGCAACATCCCAGAACAGAGAACTTTCATAAGTATAATTTTAATTATGTCAAGAATATAATCCATCTAAGCCACTTAACAGAAACTCCTGTTGAAACAGATTGAGCAGCCATGTAACTTTTCCATACCATAGTAGTTTTTGACTATTTGTAAATTAAGTACAGCTGACATCTCTAATGAATCAAAGTCTGTAACAACAAGGTTTTCACTCTCTCTAGAGCATCTCTGGTTTAGCACGCACAGTCATTGTGGCTTCCCAAGAAAACAAAAAAGGCAAATGCAACCATTTGGAACTTGGAACAAAAGAAAGCACGGAAATTTTGTTGTAAGTGGAACTTGGGGGTGCAAAGCCAATGAAATTTGTTTCAGCTATTTATCTCATTTTCCTTCTAGCTTCTTTATGGATCCATGATAGGTAGAAGAAATGGTTTCTATGGCACAAAGAACTGACCTAAATGAACACGCAAGAGTTAAGAGAAATCAAAAAGAAAAAAAAAAAAAAGAAGAAAAACCTAATGCGGCCTACAACTGATTAAAGATGGCCCCAAGTTCTTGACACATCTTCCATCAAGTGGAAAGGTATCCCCTCTCCCCTTGAATCTGGGCTGCCCAGTGACCTCTTTGATCAAGAGTGCATAGTACTGACTCTGGACTTGGCCTAGAAGAAGACTCAGAGGCCTGAGCTGCCATTTCCTAAGTCTGACTGCTCTGATGGAGAGATGAGAGTGTCCCTGAGGCTCAGAGATGGGGAGGAGGCCTGCTGCGCCTAGTCTTTTAGCCCTCTCAGCCAAGGTGTCAGGAATGTGAGAACATCCTGGACATCGTGACCTTGCCAAATACTGCCAGGTGAACTCACTTGTCATCACAGAGGAACAAGAAACTACCTAGACAAGTCTTTCTTGAATTTCTGATTCACAACATCATGAAATATATGAAGTAGTTGCTGTTTTAACTTACTGAGGTTTAGGACAGTTCATTATATACAGCAATAGGTAACCGGAATGCTGTCTTTCAATTTCTGTGTTAGTGGTAACTTAATGGCTCATTCGCAAGGAGAATCACCAAATGGGTGACTCCTCTAAATTGGAGGGCAACATCCCCAGAAAACAGTCACCATTCAGTATCTGCTCAGAGATCAACTGCATTATCTCTGTTTTTTTTTGGCATTATCTCTTGAAGAAACCTGATCACTTATTCCTGAATTACAAGTTGACTAAAAGTAGTATTGTTACTGGCTATGGTATATTCTAGCTCACTCCAACTCTCTGTGAGTAAACAGAGTTAACATGATGTACTGGACACAGTCTGGGTTTTGCAGTCAGATTGGTAAATACTGGCTCTACAATTTATCCATTATATAACCTTGGGCTCAACAGTTTCCTCATCTATAAAATGTGGCATAATTAGACCTATTAAAGGTAACACAGTCTTAAGAGTGTCAAGTCTAGTGAAAGACTGCCCAGGTCAACCTCTCTGTGTCTCAGTTTCTTTTTAAAGTGAGGATAGGAACAGTATCTACCCTAATGGGATAGTCACAAGGATTAGAGGAGTTAATTAATGTGAGGCACATAAAACTGTGTAAGTAACACATAGTAAACACTCAATCTGAGATTTTTAGTTACTCCTACCTCAGAGGATTTTTTTTCACAATTTTATTCTCTAATGTTATTATGTCTTTTACAATTTTTGGTCACACCCATGGCATGTGAGACCTTAGTTCCCAACCAGGGATTGAACTTGCATCCCCTGCCTTGAAAGGTTGAGCCTTAACCCCTGGAGGACCACTGAGGAAGTCCCTCAGAGGATTATTTTGAGAATTTACTGCAGTTACGTCTCTAAAACATTTAGTATGGTTAATTCTGTCCCCTTCTTTTTGACCCATTATCTCTAGTGAAAAATGCAGGCTTTTAAAAGCATGTACCAGCCTCTAACCAAGTGGGCTTATTTAGAACTCTCAAGTATAAGAAGCCACAGCTAAACTATGTCTAAAATCAATTTTGTAATACAAATTCCAAACACATTGTCTGCTGCCAAAAATTACTTAATGGAATGAAAATGTACTTAATAGAAGAGATTCTCCTCTTATGTTACCTACCATTTAATTTAAGATAAGTGATTTCATACGATAGGAAACATCTTCCTATGAGATACATACTTTGACTTCTGGCATTATGAATTCATTCAGATTCTAAGATTCACAGTATATTAAACTGTGCTGTTGGTCATATGACATGC
The DNA here is from genome assembly GCA_022376925.1 of Tragulus kanchil. Taxonomy (NCBI): domain Eukaryota; kingdom Metazoa; phylum Chordata; class Mammalia; order Artiodactyla; family Tragulidae; genus Tragulus; species Tragulus kanchil. Next base: position 31,835,845 of record JAIOJX010000024.1, read on the forward strand.
TGAACAAATACCTTAACTGGGTGGTGAATTCTAGCTTCCTTAAAAGGACTTAATGAAACGACATAAAAAAAGCAAGCATTAGAAAAGTACCCCCCACTTAACTGCTCTGTTTTATAACTAAGCCTTGTGTTTAAAGCTTCCACTATTCGAGCTAGTGAACCTTTCTTAATGATGTTACACTGGAGGTATTTATTATATAACCTTGGGCTCAACAGTTTCCTCATCTATAAAATGTGGCATAATTAGACCTATTAAAGGTAACACAGTCTTAAGAGTGTCAAGTCTAGTGAAAGACTGCCCAGGTCAACCTCTCTGTGTCTCAGTTTCTTTTTAAAGTGAGGATAGGAACAGTATCTACCCTAATGGGATAGTCACAAGGATTAGAGGAGTTAATTAATGTGAGGCACATAAAACTGTGTAAGTAACACATAGTAAACACTCAATCTGAGATTTTTAGTTACTCCTACCTCAGAGGATTTTTTTTCACAATTTTATTCTCTAATGTTATTATGTCTTTTACAATTTTTGGTCACACCCATGGCATGTGAGACCTTAGTTCCCAACCAGGGATTGAACTTGCATCCCCTGCCTTGAAAGGTTGAGCCTTAACCCCTGGAGGACCACTGAGGAAGTCCCTCAGAGGATTATTTTGAGAATTTACTGCAGTTACGTCTCTAAAACATTTAGTATGGTTAATTCTGTCCCCTTCTTTTTGACCCATTATCTCTAGTGAAAAATGCAGGCTTTTAAAAGCATGTACCAGCCTCTAACCAAGTGGGCTTATTTAGAACTCTCAAGTATAAGAAGCCACAGCTAAACTATGTCTAAAATCAATTTTGTAATACAAATTCCAAACACATTGTCTGCTGCCAAAAATTACTTAATGGAATGAAAATGTACTTAATAGAAGAGATTCTCCTCTTATGTTACCTACCATTTAATTTAAGATAAGTGATTTCATACGATAGGAAACATCTTCCTATGAGATACATACTTTGACTTCTGGCATTATGAATTCATTCAGATTCTAAGATTCACAGTATATTAAACTGTGCTGTTGGTCATATGACATGCTGAACAAATACCTTAACTGGGTGGTGAATTCTAGCTTCCTTAAAAGGACTTAATGAAACGACATAAAAAAAGCAAGCATTAGAAAAGTACCCCCCACTTAACTGCTCTGTTTTATAACTAAGCCTTGTGTTTAAAGCTTCCACTATTCGAGCTAGTGAACCTTTCTTAATGATGTTACACTGGAGGTATTTATTATACACATAATGGAGAAGGTGTAAGATAAGAAACTTATTTATATGTATACCCTCTGTGAACATAATGTACATTTCAGGCAATGCTTGCCTTCTAAGTCACTGCTGTTTTCCACAACTGAGGGAAAAAAGAGTCTGCCAATGCAAAATAGGACAGTCTGTACAGATATCTTACAGGTGTTGATATCACTGTTCCTATCGACAGTTACATCTTTTGGAATGTAATTAAGTCAGGTTTGAAAATATCAAACCACCCAACTTTGGCTTATCCTGAGCAAGAAAATTTCCTTAATGCAAAGCAAAAAGACTGGTCCTGGGAAAAGCACCACGTAATAACAGGAAGAGTGAAAACAGACCCTAGAAAGCAGAGGAGGCAAAACCACATCAAACTGTTAGCAAAGAAGTCATAATAGTTGGCAAACTCCATTGTTTTTAACAGATTCATATTTAAATGACATCTGCTACCAAAACCTCAAGTGAAGAGGCATGACGATGATTCAATGCACTACCTGAATACAACTTCTTTCACAAGTCCTATATCCTATGCTCATCAGATTTCTCAATTAACCAGAAAAACAGTGCTCCAAAATCTCAAGAATTCACTGTTATACAAGTGCTCCAAGACAAACCAGACCCATGCAAATATTTGGGAACCTTCTAACTGAAGGTTATCTATTACTCGGCGGGTATAACATATAAAACTTAATATTCAATTTATAAAAAGGCAACTTTAGGAATAAAATGAGTAGTGAAGACGTGCTGTATATGACGCTAGGTCACTCATGCAAACTTTGCACGTATTGGTAGAACTCACAGCAAAGTAAGAATCAAACTCACTGTATTATATCAGCATGGCCGAGAACACTTGGCCCAAATAAATTTAACTCAGAAGTCTGTGTACTGTTTCCAAGTGGGGAGCCATTATATTCTCCTCTTGCAAGGAATTTTGCATCACCCTAACATTTTCCATTTATTTTTCCACATCTGGGATAAATAAGCTATTTGAACAGTAAGAATGAACATTCACAAACCAAATATATGATGTCCCAATATACATTTAGCAAAATTACAAACAATAACAGAAATTGAAAGACAGGTCTCAGAATAACTAAATCTTCAGATGTTTCATTATGGTTTAAAATACTCATTTTTTTTTTAAAAAAGAAAGATTTTTGTTTCTTACATTTTCAATAAAAATCTGCCAATGCAAAATAGGACAGTCTGTACAGATATCTTACAGGTGTTGATATCACTGTTCCTATCGACAGTTACATCTTTTGGAATGTAATTAAGTCAGGTTTGAAAATATCAAACCACCCAACTTTGGCTTATCCTGAGCAAGAAAATTTCCTTAATGCAAAGCAAAAAGACTGGTCCTGGGAAAAGCACCACGTAATAACAGGAAGAGTGAAAACAGACCCTAGAAAGCAGAGGAGGCAAAACCACATCAAACTGTTAGCAAAGAAGTCATAATAGTTGGCAAACTCCATTGTTTTTAACAGATTCATATTTAAATGACATCTGCTACCAAAACCTCAAGTGAAGAGGCATGACGATGATTCAATGCACTACCTGAATACAACTTCTTTCACAAGTCCTATATCCTATGCTCATCAGATTTCTCAATTAACCAGAAAAACAGTGCTCCAAAATCTCAAGAATTCACTGTTATACAAGTGCTCCAAGACAAACCAGACCCATGCAAATATTTGGGAACCTTCTAACTGAAGGTTATCTATTACTCGGCGGGTATAACATATAAAACTTAATATTCAATTTATAAAAAGGCAACTTTAGGAATAAAATGAGTAGTGAAGACGTGCTGTATATGACGCTAGGTCACTCATGCAAACTTTGCACGTATTGGTAGAACTCACAGCAAAGTAAGAATCAAACTCACTGTATTATATCAGCATGGCCGAGAACACTTGGCCCAAATAAATTTAACTCAGAAGTCTGTGTACTGTTTCCAAGTGGGGAGCCATTATATTCTCCTCTTGCAAGGAATTTTGCATCACCCTAACATTTTCCATTTATTTTTCCACATCTGGGATAAATAAGCTATTTGAACAGTAAGAATGAACATTCACAAACCAAATATATGATGTCCCAATATACATTTAGCAAAATTACAAACAATAACAGAAATTGAAAGACAGGTCTCAGAATAACTAAATCTTCAGATGTTTCATTATGGTTTAAAATACTCATTTTTTTTTTAAAAAAGAAAGATTTTTGTTTCTTACTACTCCACATGGAACAGAGGAAGTTTACTTGGGGAAATTAAAATGAAGACTTATAGTAAAGAAATGGGTAGAGGGCTTCCCTGGTAGCTAAGTGGTAGAGTTCGCCTGCCAATGCAGGAGATATGGGCTTGATCCCTGATCTAAGAAGATCCCACATGTTGCAGAGCAACTAAAATGGTGTTGTGAGCCACAACTATTGAGCCTGTGCTCTAGAGCCTCAGAGCTGCAACTATTGAGCCCATGTGCCACAACTACTGAAGCCCATGCGCCCTAGAGCCTGAGTTCCACAACGAGAAGTCACCCCAACAAGAAGCCCGCCCACCTCAACTAGAGAGTAGCCCCCACTCCGTGAACTAGACAAGAGCTTGTGGCAGCAGTGAAGACCCAGAATAGTCAAAAAAAAAAAAAAAAAGGGTAGAGGCTCCTAACCTAGAAAAACAGTAATATGGATGAGAATCAAACCACTTACTCTAAGAGAAATTAACTGTTAATACTAGTGGGAATAAATTTATTCTTGCCATCATCATCATGTTAAGAGAAATGGCAAAACTTACTTACAAAAAGATTACTTTTTCCCTCCCAGTATTTTCTGTAAACACGGTATTCATTTAACCCTACATTATCATGCATGGGAATTCTTTTTAAAAATTACTTTTTTTAAAAAAAAATTATTTATTTGGGGGGGTGGGGTGGGTAGGGAGCAGGCGAGCTACTTCTATTAGTCTTTCATTTGCCTATTTTCATCCATCTTTGTTCTTTGGCCCATGTGGGCCTCCCATCGTGGTGGCCTCTGTTGTTGCAGAGCACCGGCTCTGGGCGCATGCACTCCAGAGCTCCGGCTGGGTAATTGGACACATCGGTCCAGCTGCTCCGAGGCACGTGGGATCTTCCCAGGTCAGGGATCGAACCAGCACCCCCTGCACTGCAAGGCGGTGTCCTTACCCACTGGACCACCAGGAAAGCCCCAAAATTTACTTTCTTAAATATGTAATTACCATCTTCAACTTTAATCTACCTTTAAGGCAAAGACAGATCATAAGGCCTACTCTAAATGTTTTAAAGCAATGGATTAAAACTAAAATTAAAAAGATTTTTGTTTCTTACTACTCCACATGGAACAGAGGAAGTTTACTTGGGGAAATTAAAATGAAGACTTATAGTAAAGAAATGGGTAGAGGGCTTCCCTGGTAGCTAAGTGGTAGAGTTCGCCTGCCAATGCAGGAGATATGGGCTTGATCCCTGATCTAAGAAGATCCCACATGTTGCAGAGCAACTAAAATGGTGTTGTGAGCCACAACTATTGAGCCTGTGCTCTAGAGCCTCAGAGCTGCAACTATTGAGCCCATGTGCCACAACTACTGAAGCCCATGCGCCCTAGAGCCTGAGTTCCACAACGAGAAGTCACCCCAACAAGAAGCCCGCCCACCTCAACTAGAGAGTAGCCCCCACTCCGTGAACTAGACAAGAGCTTGTGGCAGCAGTGAAGACCCAGAATAGTCAAAAAAAAAAAAAAAAAGGGTAGAGGCTCCTAACCTAGAAAAACAGTAATATGGATGAGAATCAAACCACTTACTCTAAGAGAAATTAACTGTTAATACTAGTGGGAATAAATTTATTCTTGCCATCATCATCATGTTAAGAGAAATGGCAAAACTTACTTACAAAAAGATTACTTTTTCCTCCCAGTATTTTCTGTAAACACGGTATTCATTTAACCCTACATTATCATGCATGGGAATTCTTTTTAAAAATTACTTTTTTTAAAAAAAAATTATTTATTTGGGGGGGTGGGGTGGGTAGGGAGCAGGCGAGCTACTTCTATTAGTCTTTCATTTGCCTATTTTCATCCATCTTTGTTCTTTGGCCCATGTGGGCCTCCCATCGTGGTGGCCTCTGTTGTTGCAGAGCACCGGCTCTGGGCGCATGCACTCCAGAGCTCCGGCTGGGTAATTGGACACATCGGTCCAGCTGCTCCGAGGCACGTGGGATCTTCCCAGGTCAGGGATCGAACCAGCACCCCCTGCACTGCAAGGCGGTGTCCTTACCCACTGGACCACCAGGAAAGCCCCAAAATTTACTTTCTTAAATATGTAATTACCATCTTCAACTTTAATCTACCTTTAAGGCAAAGACAGATCATAAGGCCTACTCTAAATGTTTTAAAGCAATGGATTCAGGAAGGAGCACAAGTGAGAAAAGAATCTAGAAAAAGATGGCAGCCTCTCTCAAGAAACTGATGGCTACATGGCGGTACAGACTGAAATCTCAACCAAGCTGTGACACAGGCAAATTGGCAAGAGTGACAAGTTTAGGGGGGTGATATAATTCTTTCACATCTCTTTATAATTCTGGACCGTAGAAAGCAGCCATGATTAAGACCTAGGTGAACAGGTGTGGCTCTCTCCCACTATCACTTTGTTGGTTTCTTTTTTTTTTTTACTTATTGCTTTATTTATCTTAATTTGGCTGCACTGGGTCTTAGTTGTGGCATGTGGGACCTAGTTCCCTGACCAGGGATCAAACCTGGGCTCACTGCATTAGAAGTACAGAGTCATAACCACTTGACCACCAGGGAAGCCTCCCACTATCACTTTGTTTACACATAGAGGTGAACTTAGGATTTGGCCTGGGGGCTGTGGTTTGCTGAACCTTGATTTAATTCCTAAATCCCAGAGATTTACTTTGCCCCCCTTTAGGGCATCCTCTCAAATTGAGGGACTTAACTGGCATAATTGCTAGTTGTTCTTTTTCTAAATCTCAGCAAACAAAATACTGAATGAATAAATACACAGATAAGAACATCTGAGGAAAAGAAAAAACAAAACAAAAAAATCCCACATGCCTGTTACAGCTGAAAAAATAAAAACTTCCAAGATTCCAACTCTTCCCTGATTAAATGCCTTTCCACTATGACTAAGACTTTTTTTATCTTTGTTCATTTTAATTTCCTTTCTATTGCTTTCATTTCTTTAAATTAGATCTTCTAGTCAAACAAAATGTCCTCCCATCGTGGTGGCCACTGTTGGTGCTGAGCACCGGCTCTGGGCGCATGCACTCCAGAGCTCCGGCTGGGTAATTGGACACATCGGTCCAGCTGCTCCGAGGCACGTGGGATCTTCCCAGGTCAGGGATCGAACCAGCACCCCCTGCACTGCAAGGCGGTGTCCTTACCCACTGGACCACCAGGAAAGCCCCAAAATTTACTTTCTTAAATATGTAATTACCATCTTCAACTTTAATCTACCTTTAAGGCAAAGACAGATCATAAGGCCTACTCTAAATGTTTTAAAGCAATGGATTCAGGAAGGAGCACAAGTGAGAAAAGAATCTAGAAAAAGATGGCAGCCTCTCTCAAGAAACTGATGGCTACATGGCGGTACAGACTGAAATCTCAACCAAGCTGTGACACAGGCAAATTGGCAAGAGTGACAAGTTTAGGGGGGTGATATAATTCTTTCACATCTCTTTATAATTCTGGACCGTAGAAAGCAGCCATGATTAAGACCTAGGTGAACAGGTGTGGCTCTCTCCCACTATCACTTTGTTGGTTTCTTTTTTTTTTTTACTTATTGCTTTATTTATCTTAATTTGGCTGCACTGGGTCTTAGTTGTGGCATGTGGGACCTAGTTCCCTGACCAGGGATCAAACCTGGGCTCACTGCATTAGAAGTACAGAGTCATAACCACTTGACCACCAGGGAAGCCTCCCACTATCACTTTGTTTACACATAGAGGTGAACTTAGGATTTGGCCTGGGGGCTGTGGTTTGCTGAACCTTGATTTAATTCCTAAATCCCAGAGATTTACTTTGCCCCCATTTAGGGCATCCTCTCAAATTGAGGGACTTAACTGGCATAATTGCTAGTTGTTCTTTTTCTAAATCTCAGCAAACAAAATACTGAATGAATAAATACACAGATAAGAACATCTGAGGAAAAGAAAAAACAAAACAAAAAAATCCCACATGCCTGTTACAGCTGAAAAAATAAAAACTTCCAAGATTCCAACTCTTCCCTGATTAAATGCCTTTCCACTATGACTAAGACTTTTTTTATCTTTGTTCATTTTAATTTCCTTTCTATTGCTTTCATTTCTTTAAATTAGATCTTCTAGTCAAACAAAATGTTGCTTTTACCGATTCAAGTAAAATTAGTGTTAAGGAACAGCTAAAACTTTTTAAAAGTTATTTCCTGACCAAAGACAATTCAGCTCTTACGGATGAAGCTCACTATTTCACTTCTTCTGATCACTTCCAACAAAGGTCAGGTTTTACCTATAAAGTTAGTAGGAAAATGGTTTATTTCTATTGTCATGCCATCTTTGGAAAACCCTGTTTCAATGACAGAGAGAGAACTGGAAATATTGGGGGAAAAAACCAACCAGCCTCCTCTTTAACTGCTGTCTCCCTTCTTTTCCAATCTTTATCCTTCAGGAATTAATTTATGTTTACATATTCAAGATTAGATTTGACTCTCTGGTATAACTAGGGGGTAGTTTAGAAATCACAGAAAATAAAACTCAATTCAGTTCAGAGGTAAATATGGTTCTGAGTAAAGAGAGAACAAGCCATTAGAAAGAGCCTTGTGCCACAAGTACAGAATTACTGTTCATGCCAATGCCATATTTGAAACTGGTATCAGAGTTCCAAGAGAGAAAATAAAAGGTACCTCTTGAAATGAAAGTAGGTTAATATAATGTCATCTCTCTTCTTTTGCTGAGAATATTGGGTAGCTCCTTTGCTCTTAAGTGCCACTCAGTAAGTGGAAATAGTCCCAGTGTCTGCTATTTCACGGCATTAGAGTCCTTTATGATGATTTAGCTCTCGCTGCTAATGCTGTTCCCCTCACAAGGTTACACGTGCAAGTTGAAATTTGGTAATGAGTTTTCAGCATTGTTTTGTCTGCTAAATAATATCACGGTCATTTCTAGAATCCTCCAGCAAATCAAATTGAGGGACTTAACTGGCATAATTGCTAGTTGTTCTTTCTAAATCTCAGCAAACAAAATACTGAATGAATAAATACACAGATAAGAACATCTGAGGAAAAGAAAAAACAAAACAAAAAAATCCCACATGCCTGTTACAGCTGAAAAAATAAAAACTTCCAAGATTCCAACTCTTCCCTGATTAAATGCCTTTCCACTATGACTAAGACTTTTTTTATCTTTGTTCATTTTAATTTCCTTTCTATTGCTTTCATTTCTTTAAATTAGATCTTCTAGTCAAACAAAATGTTGCTTTTACCGATTCAAGTAAAATTAGTGTTAAGGAACAGCTAAAACTTTTTAAAAGTTATTTCCTGACCAAAGACAATTCAGCTCTTACGGATGAAGCTCACTATTTCACTTCTTCTGATCACTTCCAACAAAGGTCAGGTTTTACCTATAAAGTTAGTAGGAAAATGGTTTATTTCTATTGTCATGCCATCTTTGGAAAACCCTGTTTCAATGACAGAGAGAGAACTGGAAATATTGGGGGAAAAAACCAACCAGCCTCCTCTTTAACTGCTGTCTCCCTTCTTTTCCAATCTTTATCCTTCAGGAATTAATTTATGTTTACATATTCAAGATTAGATTTGACTCTCTGGTATAACTAGGGGGTAGTTTAGAAATCACAGAAAATAAAACTCAATTCAGTTCAGAGGTAAATATGGTTCTGAGTAAAGAGAGAACAAGCCATTAGAAAGAGCCTTGTGCCACAAGTACAGAATTACTGTTCATGCCAATGCCATATTTGAAACTGGTATCAGAGTTCCAAGAGAGAAAATAAAAGGTACCTCTTGAAATGAAAGTAGGTTAATATAATGTCATCTCTCTTCTTTTGCTGAGAATATTGGGTAGCTCCTTTGCTCTTAAGTGCCACTCAGTAAGTGGAAATAGTCCCAGTGTCTGCTATTTCACGGCATTAGAGTCCTTTATGATGATTTAGCTCTCGCTGCTAATGCTGTTCCCCTCACAAGGTTACACGTGCAAGTTGAAATTTGGTAATGAGTTTTCAGCATTAGCTAAAATCCATTTAGTACATCCTTAAGAGAGGTATCGTCTGTGCACACACCTACAGAGCTACTCCTTAACGTAGACAGAACACTACTAACTCTTATGACCCTACAACAATGTTAGCTAAGAACCAAGACAATGTCACAGTGAACCTGGATAAGAATCTTGGGTAGTTATCTAGACTAATAGTAATAGTGCCTCTTCTAACTAAGATGGGGAAATTGTTCTCAGAAACTTGAATCTGTCTAAAAGTTAGGCTGGCTTCAGTTTTCATGAATTTCATGGCTCTTCACTAGACCAATGAAGAGAAGAGAACCAGCAAACAAGATTGTGCTGAAGTGGTCCTAGATGACCAAAAAGCACTCTATTCACAGTATAGATACAGCAAAAACCTTAGCAGTGAATAAAAAGGGAGGGGGAACCCATCAAACACAGCATTTCCACGTCTATCAGACAGTGCCTACTTCATTGTTGCTCACCCTGGATAACAGATGCTGCAAAAGTTTCTCTTCACAGAAATTACTGCACCTCACATTTGATTTGGTAATAGTTTTCAAAGCTCTATTTTCTCATATAACATCTAAGAAACTAACAAAGTGATAAGGAACTTTCCAGCATACTACTTCTCAAAAGTAGGATAGACTTAAAATTTTTTGGTAGGCTTCAAAGGTCCTTCTAAAGCAGCATATTCTGTACCTCTCACCTCCTGGCAGAATCTGTTCACTGAAAGCCTTGATTACCAGTTGAAATGCTTCTTTAAAGATTTCAATCTCATTTCAGCTCCATTGTTTCTATGCCACAGAGCACAGTTGGTCTCTAAGATGGCCCTAGGAGGCAGTCTTCACCCTATCATGCTGTTGCCCAGCTAAAGAAGAGAATGCCATGGTCTGTTTTCTGAAGACAAAATTCTACAGTGTGACAAATTGGCTACATGTGCATTTAATGGTTGGCTCTAATCAAATGGTAGCATCGTTACAAGTTCCTTTAGTCCCTCAGTTTTCCTGCTATTTAAATGGCCTTAAGAGGAGGTTCCCCTCACAAGGTTACACGTGCAAGTTGAAATTTGGTAATGAGTTTTCAGCATTAGCTAAAATCCATTTAGTACATCCTTAAGAGAGGTATCGTCTGTGCACACACCTACAGAGCTACTCCTTAACGTAGACAGAACACTACTAACTCTTATGACCCTACAACAATGTTAGCTAAGAACCAAGACAATGTCACAGTGAACCTGGATAAGAATCTTGGGTAGTTATCTAGACTAATAGTAATAGTGCCTCTTCTAACTAAGATGGGGAAATTGTTCTCAGAAACTTGAATCTGTCTAAAAGTTAGGCTGGCTTCAGTTTTCATGAATTTCATGGCTCTTCACTAGACCAATGAAGAGAAGAGAACCAGCAAACAAGATTGTGCTGAAGTGGTCCTAGATGACCAAAAAGCACTCTATTCACAGTATAGATACAGCAAAAACCTTAGCAGTGAATAAAAAGGGAGGGGGAACCCATCAAACACAGCATTTCCACGTCTATCAGACAGTGCCTACTTCATTGTTGCTCACCCTGGATAACAGATGCTGCAAAAGTTTCTCTTCACAGAAATTACTGCACCTCACATTTGATTTGGTAATAGTTTTCAAAGCTCTATTTTCTCATATAACATCTAAGAAACTAACAAAGTGATAAGGAACTTTCCAGCATACTACTTCTCAAAAGTAGGATAGACTTAAAATTTTTTGGTAGGCTTCAAAGGTCCTTCTAAAGCAGCATATTCTGTACCTCTCACCTCCTGGCAGAATCTGTTCACTGAAAGCCTTGATTACCAGTTGAAATGCTTCTTTAAAGATTTCAATCTCATTTCAGCTCCATTGTTTCTATGCCACAGAGCACAGTTGGTCTCTAAGATGGCCCTAGGAGGCAGTCTTCACCCTATCATGCTGTTGCCCAGCTAAAGAAGAGAATGCCATGGTCTGTTTTCTGAAGACAAAATATGGCTACAGTGTGACATTTAATGGTTGGCTCTAATCAAATGGTAGCATCATTACATTCCTATTAAAAGACGCATTCTGTTTTTCCAGAAGAGAAAAATAACCATTTACTAGTGATACGGTGCAGCTGTATGTACACGTACAGCTCTTAGATTGTTTAAGAGTTACCCTTTGCATTCTAACTTCCTATCATCAAAGCCATGCCATTCTTTCCCACCCACTTTTCCACATACCCAAAGCATTCTCCAGAAGAGAGCACACCACTAACGTTCTCACAAATGGCTTGCCACCAGCACAGGCATGATCAGCCCCTCTCCCAAATCTCTTTTACAATCATCTATGCCCCCACACCAAAATTATTTCTTAAACCACTACCTAATTAAATACTCTTTAAAAAATTAAAGATCAATTAATAGAAGCTAGAGAAGCTACTTGCACTGTAACTTGTATGCATCTACTTGCCTGCATCGCTTGATAATTCTTCTTTATTCTCTCCATGCAAGACAGGGCATCTGAAGTTCTACGTTAGGTAAATTCTTTCCAACTCTCCATGCTGGATTAAGAATCTCAGAAATACCCAGAATTACCAAAAAAGGTCCACTGAAATTTCAAAAATCTTAGGAATGATTAAGTAACCAAACCTGATCAAAATTGATCCCCTGATCAATTTATTGCAACAAGACTGTGCATGATGTTTTCTGGTAAATGCCCTGTAGTGTTATTATTAAAAAGCAAAGCTCTTGGAGTCACCAGCAATTTGCTGATGGTTGGTTTATGAATTACTAGGTTTGTGGATGCGAGAAGCGGATTTAGTGAGGTTCTTCTATTAGACCGAAAATATAAACTATCACATGTGCAGAAGGAAATGGAATTGTGGTTGCAGTAAGAACCATAGTGTTGAATTTCTACAACCACAATATTGCAGAAAAAATATTAAAACGTCATAGAAAAGTTACAAATATGGAGACCTGTGGATTTAAAAATAGAATCCAGGCTCATTTCACTCTAAAGTGACATTTTTGATGTATAATATTGCTGTTATATGAAACTAGGAGCCAAAGAGACTAGATGAAACTTTGGTAGTCAGCCTTACACATTAATTTATCTGGACTAGAGCCACTTCTTAACATCCGAAGATATGCAAGCACTATGGCTTTCAGATACCATCAGGAAGTTGCAGTACAGCTGGCTCCGTGCTGTTCAATATTCAATAACCATGAAACAAAAACACTTCCTTCCCTGCTCCCCTTTTCCTTGAGACAACACTCAAGCCCCCAGATGCAGGAATACCTATTACAAATGCTTTGCTGCTCATTTCACTTCCAGATGCCTAAAGTGCTTCAGATGATGCTGCCCATTAGAATACTGCTCCAAGACGGCCAGTGAGGTGAAACTATCAGGCAAAGGGCCTGGTGCCTTGTCAGGGCAAAGATTAAGTCTGACTTTTCAAAACAAAAAGAACCACCAGGGTTCTTTTTTGTCCCCCTTCCTGAAATATGAAACTGCAAGTGCTGGCAGGGAAGGACGCAGAGACATTCCCCTCCACAATCGCCATCAGGATCACTTCCTTCTCTCTTGTGGTTGGCTGGTTCAGATGACCAAGGCTCCTGCTTTGTTTTTTAGTCCTGGGCAATGACAGCCATCAGGGTGATATGGACCAAAGTACAGTGTTCAAACATGACTGGTAGATAAATGATCCTTTATCACTATTTTGTTAAAAAAAAAAAACTTTTTTTTTTTAATAAAGTTAACAAACCAAGGCTGTTGATCCCTGAATTAGACAGTTGATTTGCTTGATTATTTTCCAAAGTGTGAGGTGGGAAGAAAGAGGGGAAGCGCCTCTAGGGCTTTCCTGTACGTTGCTGATGCTCACAAAGTGTGAGGTGGGAAGAAAGAGGGGAAGCGCCTCTAGGGCTTTCCTGTACGTTGCTGATGCTCTAGTTTGGCAACATCCTGGGAACATCATCTGATCTGGTGATGTGGCATTTTGTGAATCTAAGTACCAGTCCGTGGCCCTGACGCTGGTTACTTACAGCCCAGAGGGGAAGAGGGTCTGCCCCCTCCCCCTCGTGGTTTCAATCCGGCCCAGTGGTGGAGACAGAGCCCTGGGCAGTTTCCCCAGAAGCAACTGTCTCTTCTTGGGAAGGTGACTCTTCCTCGGCTTGTCCCCGAGATGTGACAGTTGTTTCAGGGGAGATGCTGTGAGGCCCCTCCAGGGGTATACAGCCAGGGTGGTTTTTGCGAAAGTGCTGATTCAAGATGGCCTGAAAGGGGAAACTTTTGCCACAAACATGACAGTGAAAAGGCTTGTTGCCTGTGTGCTTGCGGATGTGGTACTCCAGCTGATCTTTCCGGGTATATTTCTTGCCACACATGCGGCAGACGAATGGCGTGATCCCCATGTGCAGGCGCATGTGGCGGTCCAGGCTCCCCTTCTGGTTGAAAGATTTGGCGCAGTAGATGCACGTGAGACGGGGGTTGTACCGGAACCACCGCTCAGACACTTCCTGCTCTCGGAGATACTCCACATAGCCACTCACTCCCATCATCGCTGACTCTTCTACCTGTGCCGGGTGAGGACAACAAGCTAGTGAGGCTCTGTTAGCATACAGAGTAAAAGACATTGAGTCTTTTCATTGCTGTATGCTTTTTAGTAGAGATCCAAACAGGAAATTAATTACTACCCCAAAGTAAAGATTTTAAGATAGAATTTTTTTTTTAAAACACTTAAGTTTCTCTTGTGACTCAGTTGGTAAAGAATCTGCCTGTAATGCAGGAGATGCAGGTTTGGTCCCTGGATGGGGAAGGAAATGGCAACCTACCCAGTATTCTTGCCTGGAGAATCCCATGGACAGAAGAGCCTGGCAGGCTATGGTCCATGGGTTTGCAAGAATCAGACACCACTTAATGACTAAACCACCACAACTCCACTACCATAAAAGAGCAGGACAACTGAGGTGCTTTCTGGATGAAAAACTGCATGCTTATTAGCCCCCTGCTAAATTTTTAATTTATGGTGATAGGAGAATCTAAGCCCACTCATACCATCCATTTGAACTCTAATTTGCAATTCGAGTTTAGACAACTAGGTACTTATGCAGTGTTGGTCCAACAGAACTTTCTGTGATGATGGAACTATTCCAAAATCTACACCATCTAATAGAGCTGCCATAGGACACGAGTGGCTACTGAGCATGTGTAATATGCTAGCGTGACTCAGGAACTGAATTTTTCATTTTAATTACTTTCAAGTGTCAACAGCCACATGACACGGCTACTCTGACAATACAGCACATTACATCAAGCACATTATAAATCATATTTATGGCATTCACACCAAAATTTAACTGAGCAGTGACTAGCTTTAAAGTATTAACAGTACATGGTTTTTGCGAAAGTGCTGATTCAAGATGGCCTGAAAGGGGAAACTTTTGCCACAAACATGACAGTGAAAAGGCTTGTTGCCTGTGTGCTTGCGGATGTGGTACTCCAGCTGATCTTTCCGGGTATATTTCTTGCCACACATGCGGCAGACGAATGGCGTGATCCCCATGTGCAGGCGCATGTGGCGGTCCAGGCTCCCCTTCTGGTTGAAAGATTTGGCGCAGTAGATGCACGTGAGACGGGGGTTGTACCGGAACCACCGCTCAGACACTTCCTGCTCTCGGAGATACTCCACATAGCCACTCACTCCCATCATCGCTGACTCTTCTACCTGTGCCGGGTGAGGACAACAAGCTAGTGAGGCTCTGTTAGCATACAGAGTAAAAGACATTGAGTCTTTTCATTGCTGTATGCTTTTTAGTAGAGATCCAAACAGGAAATTAATTACTACCCCAAAGTAAAGATTTTAAGATAGAATTTTTTTTTTAAAACACTTAAGTTTCTCTTGTGACTCAGTTGGTAAAGAATCTGCCTGTAATGCAGGAGATGCAGGTTTGGTCCCTGGATGGGGAAGGAAATGGCAACCTACCCAGTATTCTTGCCTGGAGAATCCCATGGACAGAAGAGCCTGGCAGGCTATGGTCCATGGGTTTGCAAGAATCAGACACCACTTAATGACTAAACCACCACAACTCCACTACCATAAAAGAGCAGGACAACTGAGGTGCTTTCTGGATGAAAAACTGCATGCTTATTAGCCCCCTGCTAAATTTTTAATTTATGGTGATAGGAGAATCTAAGCCCACTCATACCATCCATTTGAACTCTAATTTGCAATTCGAGTTTAGACAACTAGGTACTTATGCAGTGTTGGTCCAACAGAACTTTCTGTGATGATGGAACTATTCCAAAATCTACACCATCTAATAGAGCTGCCATAGGACACGAGTGGCTACTGAGCATGTGTAATATGCTAGCGTGACTCAGGAACTGAATTTTTCATTTTAATTACTTTCAAGTGTCAACAGCCACATGACACGGCTACTCTGACAATACGCAGCACATTACATCAAGCACATTATAAATCATATTTATGGCATTCACACCAAAATTTAACTGAGCAGTGACTAGCTTTATAAAAGAGTATGTAACTTGTAGGTGACAGTATGCCTTTTTATCCCCAAATGTTTCAGTACCACACCAACATATTTTCTTCATTCTAAAGACTGATAAAAGTTTAAGTGACCTCAGAGAAAACTGGCCAAATACCTGGGAAAAAAGGCTGAGATGTAAACTTACTAACTTGGTTACTCCGTCCTATAACCTCTTTGTGATTTGATACCCATTAAGTATTTACTCACTGACTGCTGTCAAGCAAATACAACAAGTGCCACAGAGAAAGAAGCACAAGACTTGGTTTCTGACTTTGTCCTTTAAGCAAAAAGATAAAGCTTCTGAACAAAAAAACAGAACAAAGACAAGCAGGAGAAATATATATTCCTAATGATGTTATGAATTCACTTTTCAAGCTGCCTATACTAAACTTAAAACACACTGCAGAGAAATGTTACCATCTAATTTTGCGTGCCTATTATTCGTAGTGGTTGAATCAATTTAAATAGATGACTAAAAGGAAATAGAATCATCTGTGATTATAATTTCTCCAATCTCTCTTAATTTATAAAATATCTCTCTGCTAAGTTACATCTCTTTGACTGTGAAATAAAATTACTTAAGACTTTCCAAAAAGCAATTATTATAAAAGTAGCATTAAAACTGTGCTGTTGTTACACAGATACATGTGTGCATGCTAAGTCACTTCAGTCATATCCAACTCTTTGCGATCCTACTGACTATAGCCTGCCAGGCTCCTCTGTCCATGGGATTCTCCAGGAGAGAATATTGGAATGGGTTGCTATGCCCTTCTCCAGGGGATCTTCCCGACCCAGGGATTGACTCTGAATCTCCTAAGGCTCCTGCATTGAGGCAGATTCTTTACCACTGAGCCACAAGGGAAGCCCCTGTCATTTAGGTAACTAACCCTTTATGTTACTAAGAAATAAATGCTTTCCTTTTCTAAGTTTTAAGTTTCCTTTGTCTATTTTTGGCTGCACTAGGTCTTCACTGCTGTATGCGTGCTCTCTCCAGCTGCAGCAAACAGGGGCTGCTCTTCATTGCACAGGCTCTAGGAATGTAACTGTCAGCAGTTGCAGCAAGTGGGCTTCAGTAGTTGTGACGCAAGGGCTTAGTCACTCTGGGGCATGTCACTCCTGGACCAGGAATTGAACCCGTGTCCCCAGCATTGGCAGGCAGACTCTTTAACCACTGGACCACCAGGGAAGTCCCTAATTTCTTTTTAAATGAAGGGGAAATGAAAAAACAAATAGTAACTCCTTGGTATCAATTAAGTAAAATCTTCTTTGTTTTACCTAATCTGAACATAAACAAGTTAAATAGTTGAGGTATTTAATATATGAAATAAACATAAGTTTCCTGAAATCAACATAAGTTTCCTCCTATTTGAAAACTGGGAGGGAGAGGGAACAATATATTCTTTTTAGTAAATTATTGAAAAATCTTGCATTTATAAATGCTTTGCATTCAAGACTCTATACTAAAATGTCACCATTCATAAATTTTAGCTTGCTGACTTTTGAAGTCATTGTATGTGTATGTATACATAACATATACATGTTCTATGTATAATGTTTTGAATAAAAAATATATATGTATGTACAAATATATATATACATACACACATATATATAGACATTTTAAATATGTGGGAGGAAAATACACATGTATTGCAAATGTAAAGCACGAATGCCAAGAAGAGAATATGTAAAGTAGGCTCTGGATTAACTGGAGAAAGATGAATCTAACTAGCAATTAATCTTACACTCTTTCCTTGGATTTCTAAAAAATGCATTTTGTCATCCTTCACGTATGTTAGCCAACAATACTCTTCAGTATCTCCAATGGAATAGAGGCAGTCCTCAGCAAGTTTGGGAAGCAGTATGTAAAGTCAAGTATGGAGTGGTAAGGCTTTAGAGGATATCTGATTTATTACATATAACATTTCTACTTCAATTTCCTGGATATAAAGAATAAGGGATATCCCAGCAAAAGATCCTGGATGATCATGAACAAAGCATAGAACAGCTTCTTTGAGGCCTGGTTTTATTATGCATAAAATACAAGTTAGTATATGTTTTGCCAATTCTATTGTGTTCTTATGGGAACCAAATATGATAACAGTACCTTGAGATATCGTTGAATGCCTATGGTTATACTTTACAGTAATTAAGGGTGCTGGAGCCTGGGTTGAAATCTGCTTCCTGAGGACTTCCCTGGTGGTCCAGTAGATAAGACTCCATGTTCCTAATGCAGGGGACCTGGTTGGGGAACCTTGGTTGGGGAACTAAGATCCCATATACTGCAGCTAAGCCTGCATGCTGGAAGTGCTGAGCCTGCACACTCTAGAGCCACTGTGCCACAATGAAACCCTAGCACAAACCCCGCCAGAAAAGAACAAGCAAACAACAGATCTGCATCCTACTTATTATTTGATTTTGAACAAGTTATTTAATTACTCTGTGCATCAGCTTTTTCATTGTAAAATGAATATAATAATAGCATCAACATTTTATAGGCTGCTATGAGTACTGAATGAATTAATACATTAAAGTGCTTTAGCATAGCTCAATAAATATTAGCTATTATTATTAAACATTACAAAAATTCATATTATTCATAATCTTGAAGATACCAATTCCTCAAAAAAAAAAAAAAACCCTGCCTAACTTTAAGGAAAGTGATGTCATAGCAGTATTGTCTACAAACTGAAAGTTAATGTATTTTAGTTATCTGTCATGAACCATAATCAGAAAACTCACATTATGATCAATTTCACCTAAAATGACTGCAACAAATGAGCATAAAGTGTAGACTGGTCCCTGTTGAAGGCAATGGTGTGTCTTTGGTAGTTTTATTTTTATAAACTCTAAAAATAAGGATGAAAATGGATGCCACCTGGTTCCGTCACTAAGAAGTGGACCTGACTTTCCTGGTGGTCCAATGGTTAAGAATCTGCCTGCCAGTGCAGATTCCATGGGTTTGATCCCTGGTCTGGGAAAATTCCACATGCCTTGGAGCAAGTAAGCCCCCATGCCACAACTTGAGCCCACAGGCCGCAACTACTGAAGCCTGAGCACCCTAGAGCCCATATCCCAGCAAAAGATCCTGGATGATCATGAACAAAGCATAGAACAGCTTCTTTGAGGCCTGGTTTTATTATGCATAAAATACAAGTTAGTATATGTTTTGCCAATTCTATTGTGTTCTTATGGGAACCAAATATGATAACAGTACCTTGAGATATCGTTGAATGCCTATGGTTATACTTTACAGTAATTAAGGGTGCTGGAGCCTGGGTTGAAATCTGCTTCCTGAGGACTTCCCTGGTGGTCCAGTAGATAAGACTCCATGTTCCTAATGCAGGGGACCTGGTTGGGGAACCTTGGTTGGGGAACTAAGATCCCATATACTGCAGCTAAGCCTGCATGCTGGAAGTGCTGAGCCTGCACACTCTAGAGCCACTGTGCCACAATGAAACCCTAGCACAAACCCCGCCAGAAAAGAACAAGCAAACAACAGATCTGCATCCTACTTATTATTTGATTTTGAACAAGTTATTTAATTACTCTGTGCATCAGCTTTTTCATTGTAAAATGAATATAATAATAGCATCAACATTTTATAGGCTGCTATGAGTACTGAATGAATTAATACATTAAAGTGCTTTAGCATAGCTCAATAAATATTAGCTATTATTATTAAACATTACAAAAATTCATATTATTCATAATCTTGAAGATACCAATTCCTCAAAAAAAAAAAAAAACCCTGCCTAACTTTAAGGAAAGTGATGTCATAGCAGTATTGTCTACAAACTGAAAGTTAATGTATTTTAGTTATCTGTCATGAACCATAATCAGAAAACTCACATTATGATCAATTTCACCTAAAAATGACTGCAACAAATGAGCATAAAGTGTAGACTGGTCCCTGTTGAAGGCAATGGTGTGTCTTTGGTAGTTTTATTTTTATAAACTCTAAAAATAAGGATGAAAATGGATGCCACCTGGTTCCGTCACTAAGAAGTGGACCTGACTTTCCTGGTGGTCCAATGGTTAAGAATCTGCCTGCCAGTGCAGATTCCATGGGTTTGATCCCTGGTCTGGGAAAATTCCACATGCCTTGGAGCAAGTAAGCCCCCATGCCACAACTTGAGCCCACAGGCCGCAACTACTGAAGCCTGAGCACCCTAGAGCCCATATCCTGCAACAATAGAAGCCACTGCAACAAGAAGTCCAAGGACTGCAACTAAAGAGTATCTTGTGCACCACAAATAGAGAGTAGCCTGTGCTTTACGCAACTAGAGACAGTCTCCACACAGTAATGAAAGCCCAGAGCAGCCATAAATGAATAAATAAAGAAGTGGATCATTTCACGCCTCCCACTTGGCAATTCCTTAGCAGACTGTAAAATCTGTAAGCACAGGGACAATTCTACACTGCTGAATATGCCAGAACCTGCCAGTTCCTATTACCTACCTGGTGTTCAAGAACTATTTTCTAAATGAATTATTCCATACAAAGAATATTCTCTAAAACACGTATCAGTCTAGGGGCTTCCCTGGTAGCTCAGTGGTGAAGAGTTCACCTGCTAATGCAGGACACACAAGTTCGACCCCTGATCCAGAAAGATCCCACATACTGCAGAGCAACCTAAGCCTGTGAGCCATGGCAACTGAGCCTGTGCTCTAGAGACTCAGAGCCACAACTATTGGAGCCCATACGCTGTAACTACTAAAGCCCATGTGCCTTAGAGCTCAAGTTCTACAACAAGAAAAGCCACCACAACAAGAAGATCCCACATGCTGTGGAGCAACTAAGCCCGTGAGCCACAACTATCGAGCCTGTGCTCTAGAGCCTTGGGGTTGCAACTACTGAGCCCATGTGCCCTAGAGCCCAAGTTCCACAACAAGAGAAATCACTGCAACCAGAAGCCTGCTCACCTTAACTAGAGAGTAGCCCCCTCTCCCTGCAACTACAGGTAGAGCCTGTGGCACCAGTGAAAACCCAGAATAGCCAAAAATAAATGAATAAATAATACAAAATTTGAGTCTTAAAAAGAAAAAACACTACTAAAACAAATGCCAGTCTAGATTCTTGACATGCTTTCACAGCTGTCCATAATTCTAATCTTCAGTTACTAATCAGACTCCAAAATTTAATGGAATTTAACAGTCATCTGCCTGGTTCATTAATTCATTTAAAGATCCCCCAAACTGAGGACTTATTTAGTAGTTGTCTCTTCATTGGGCACCTACTCACTAATGTTAGCTACTGAGTACTCAGAGGTAAGATAACTTCTGTTTAGTAGGCTGCTGCTAAGGCAATGTCACATACTAACAAAACTAGAAAATGTGGCCTCTGCTCTCAAGGAGATTTCAATCCAGGAGAAAAATGAATGTAAATAAGAAAAGAATAATTTATGAGTCAGGAGAGAATTAGGGAAAAGTTAAATGTTAAGTACCATGTGCAAATACTACAGTGGTTTAAGAAGGGGAGATCAAAGAGGACATGGCTAGATAGGACAGATGAAACTAGGAGTAGGGCCTGGAACGGACTCAAAGGCAGAGACAGACGTCTGACCTGATCCTGCATTGGACTGTAAAATCTGTAAGCACAGGGACAATTCTACACTGCTGAATATGCCAGAACCTGCCAGTTCCTATTACCTACCTGGTGTTCAAGAACTATTTTCTAAATGAATTATTCCATACAAAGAATATTCTCTAAACACATTCGTAGGGGCTTCCCTGGTAGCTCAGTGGTGAAGAGTTCACCTGCTAATGCAGGACACACAAGTTCGACCTGATCCAGAAAGATCCCACATACTGCAGAGCAACCTAAGCCTGTGAGCCATGGCAACTGAGCCTGTGCTCTAGAGACTCAGAGCCACAACTATTGGAGCCCATACGCTGTAACTACTAAAGCCCATGTGCCTTAGAGCTCAAGTTCTACAACAAGAAAAGCCACCACAACAAGAAGATCCCACATGCTGTGGAGCAACTAAGCCCGTGAGCCACAACTATCGAGCCTGTGCTCTAGAGCCTTGGGGTTGCAACTACTGAGCCCATGTGCCCTAGAGCCCAAGTTCCACAACAAGAGAAATCACTGCAACCAGAAGCCTGCTCACCTTAACTAGAGAGTAGCCCCCTCTCCCTGCAACTACAGGTAGAGCCTGTGGCACCAGTGAAAACCCAGAATAGCCAAAAATAAATGAATAAATAATACAAAATTTGAGTCTTAAAAAGAAAAAACACTACTAAAACAAATGCCAGTCTAGATTCTTGACATGCTTTCACAGCTGTCCATAATTCTAATCTTCAGTTACTAATCAGACTCCAAAATTTAATGGAATTTAACAGTCATCTGCCTGGTTCATTAATTCATTTAAAGATCCCCCAAACTGAGGACTTATTTAGTAGTTGTCTCTTCATTGGGCACCTACTCACTAATGTTAGCTACTGAGTACTCAGAGGTAAGATAACTTCTGTTTAGTAGGCTGCTGCTAAGGCAATGTCACATACTAACAAAACTAGAAAATGTGGCCTCTGCTCTCAAGGAGATTTCAATCCAGGAGAAAAATGAATGTAAATAAGAAAAGAATAATTTATGAGTCAGGAGAGAATTAGGGAAAAGTTAAATGTTAAGTACCATGTGCAAATACTACAGTGGTTTAAGAAGGGGAGATCAAAGAGGACATGGCTAGATAGGACAGATGAAACTAGGAGTAAGGCCTTGCACGGACCCAGATGCCAGAGTACCTGTGACTCAAAAGGCAGAGACAGACGTCTGACCTGATCCTGAAGCACAGTCTAGCTGTCTGGGAGAGTTAATGCTGATGACTGGTGGGGAAAGCTGGGTTAGAAAGATTATCAAGGGACTTCGCTGATGGTCCAGTGGGTAAAGAACCTGCCTTGTAGTGCAAGGGGCACCAGTTCGATCCCTGGCCCAGGAAGATCCCACATGCTGCGCAGTGGCTGGACCGGTATGTTCAATTACAAGCCAGCCTCTGCAACACATGCACCCAGAGCTGGCGCTCTGCAACAAGAGAGGCCACTGCAATGGGAGGCCCACACAGGCCAAGAATAAAGACAGATGAAAATAAATAATTAAAAAAGCAATAAAAGAGGCCCAAAATTATATATATATATATATAAAAGAAAGGTTATCAAGTACTTGAAAAATTAGACCAAGTATTTTAACCTTCATGTGGTAGAAAAAGGAAAAAGCCATAGAATGTTTAGAATAAAGGAGCGAGTTTAGTAGTCTGTTCCAGTCAAATCACTCTTAAAATCTCTTCAAGCCTACCAAAATTTGGTCTTACTAACATAGCCCAAGGACACAACATAAACCCATTAGAATCAAATGGGTCCAAGACAGAAGACTAGGCCTTGATCCTCAATCAGCAAGCCAAATGACACACCAGAGGCGCCATGACAGTTCTGCCCCTTTCCCAAAAGAGTTGGAATAATCCTTCCACTCATTAGCACATGAAATTACCCAGCCTGAAAAGGCTAAGCATGCCATGTTTTCCTGGCCACCGAACTCGCCCTTTGAGATGGCCCATATTCTGTCTGTGGAGTGTGCTTGTCTCTGAATCTGAATAAATCCATTTTTTTACCTATCAAAAAAAAAAAAAAAAATTTGGTCTTACTAAAACCTAAGACTACGTCCTATTTTGGTTCTCTCAGTGAGAAAAAAATAACTGATGAGCAGACTTGCCATAATAAACTTTCATACATGTCAAGGCATATATTAACTCATCCCTTTATATCAATTCGAAACAATCCCACTTATCTCCTATTTCTTTACAGTTCATACTTTCTGTTTTAGTCTGGTAAATACCCTTGTAGGATTATCATTTTTATTCCTATCCTATACACATATGGATAGGATCCTTTCTAATTACTTTAAAAAAATACACTTAAACTCTCCTGAATAACATTCTCCTTCAGTGGATATCAATTCCTGTAACTGAATTTTAAGCACTCCTATTCCCACAACACTGTTACCTATGTCTGTATAGTCTTATGTGTTTTGTGTATTTGTCAGTCTGTTGTATGCTCACATTAAATTGTAAGATCTGTCTCACTGCTATATTTATTTTCACAATAGTCACGGTCACATAAGCATCTGTTGGAAGAGAGGAGGAGAACAAGGGCCCTAAAAATAGGAGTAAATTTATTTTTTCTTCAAACACTTTCTCTCACATGTTATTAAAACTAAAAAATTCTTTAATGGTTACAGTTCCTTTCCTGGTATCAAACAGCATGATAATATACACACAGATACAGTTTATAACAATGTCTTCCTGTTGTTACTATACTATATACACAATAAACATCCAATGGTTTAGATAAAAACTAAAGAAGATACTATCAGTAGAGTCCAGACAATAAAAACTAGCTATGCAAACTTAATCCACCAGTGTTTCCTTTTAAAGGGCCAGAGTGTTTATAATTTACTGTTTTCTACTTGGTGAGTTCACCAACTTTTTAAAACCCAATCTTCAATGATAGACACCTGTGAGAAAAAATAAACAAAAATATCAATCAACTACATACTTATACTACTTGCTAAGGAGAGAGACAAATAAAACAGAAGACCTCATTTCTATCTTTTCTAGAACATTTTAGTCTGATAAGTCATCTAGGAAGAAAATAAATGAAAATATACACACACACTAGAAAGCAAACAGGA
The DNA here is from genome assembly GCA_022376925.1 of Tragulus kanchil. Taxonomy (NCBI): domain Eukaryota; kingdom Metazoa; phylum Chordata; class Mammalia; order Artiodactyla; family Tragulidae; genus Tragulus; species Tragulus kanchil. The sequence continues at coordinate 31,860,557 of JAIOJX010000024.1, forward strand.
TACAAAAATGCATAAACAATTTGCTTGCAAACATGCAATACTATATAATAGTTATGGAGTCTTATAACCACATATGTATGGAATCAAAGTTTCTCTATCCCAGGTCCTAAATTACCTGCATGTAGTTCTCAGAGATTTTTTTTTTTAAACATTTATTTTTTATTTATTTATCTTTTGGGGGGTGGGGTGCGGAGGGAGGGGGATGGGCGGGTCACTTCTATTGGTCTTTCATTTCTCTATTTTCATCCGTCTTTGTTCTTTGGCTCCTGTGGGCCTCCCATCGCGATGGCGTCTGTTGTTGCAGAGCACCGGCTCTGGGCGCATGCGCCCCAGAGCTCTGGCTCGGTAATTGGACACACCAGTCCAGCCGCTCCATGGCACGTGAGATCTTCCCAGGCCAGGGCTCGAACCGGCGCCCCTTGCACTGCAAGGCGGTGTCCTTACCCACTGGACCACCAGGGGAAGCCCAGAGATTTTTTTTAATTACTATTTTAGGACGACAGACTGGCTCCTATAATCGAGAAAACAGTTCTGCAATCTTATCCTCCTCTATTTCCCAAACTCTGCTGACAGCGAAAGTTTATTTCCTTTATGCTCACAAGCAAAAATAAAGAGAAAAGTAACCAAATGCAGTATGTATTTAACAGGACATCTCTTCCTTCTTACTTATCATACTTTGTTCACACACAGGGACAATGTCTTTAACCATGGCAGCAATCTCAAAGCCACAGCCATGTACCTGGGAGCTGGCTTGCTTAGGCTCGTCCATTCTCCCAGGAGACTCACTTCTGGCTCTGTGTCTCTCCGTCAAGGGAACCACACTGCCGGAGGGGCTGAATCTGTTGGAAGAGCACAAGGGACTAAGACCGCCAAAGAGTTTTAAGATGTCTGCCTCCTTTAGAATCTAGGAAAGGGGACAAATTGAACAGCTGACTTCTACAAGTCCTTTCATGGAGTCAATACAGAATCAAATATGAAATAATTAAGTGTGCCCTAGTAAACTCCTAGGAAATAAAAAATGACATAGCTGATAGACCACATCATCAGATTAAGCTAAGGTTAAACATAGCTTCTGTCCTTACACAATAGACCAGAAACGGATACATTAAAACTGGATCTTTTGTTTCTTCAATGTAAACTATAGGTTTTTGGTTAATTATTTCCTAAGTCCCATGATAATCTGTTCTATACTTCAGATTGCTGCTATAATAGTTATGGAGTCTTATAACCACATATGTATGGAATCAAAGTTTCTCTATCCCAGGTCCTAAATTACCTGCATGTAGTTCTCAGAGATTTTTTTTTTTAAACATTTATTTTTTATTTATTTATCTTTTGGGGGGTGGGGTGCGGAGGGAGGGGGATGGGCGGGTCACTTCTATTGGTCTTTCATTTCTCTATTTTCATCCGTCTTTGTTCTTTGGCTCCTGTGGGCCTCCCATCGCGATGGCGTCTGTTGTTGCAGAGCACCGGCTCTGGGCGCATGCGCCCCAGAGCTCTGGCTCGGTAATTGGACACACCAGTCCAGCCGCTCCATGGCACGTGAGATCTTCCCAGGCCAGGGCTCGAACCGGCGCCCCTTGCACTGCAAGGCGGTGTCCTTACCCACTGGACCACCAGGGGAAGCCCAGAGATTTTTTTTAATTACTATTTTTAGGACGACAGACTGGCTCCTATAATCGAGAAAACAGTTCTGCAATCTTATCCTCCTCTATTTCCCAAACTCTGCTGACAGCGAAAGTTTATTTCCTTTATGCTCACAAGCAAAAATAAAGAGAAAAGTAACCAAATGCAGTATGTATTTAACAGGACATCTCTTCCTTCTTACTTATCATACTTTGTTCACACACAGGGACAATGTCTTTAACCATGGCAGCAATCTCAAAGCCACAGCCATGTACCTGGGAGCTGGCTTGCTTAGGCTCGTCCATTCTCCCAGGAGACTCACTTCTGGCTCTGTGTCTCTCCGTCAAGGGAACCACACTGCCGGAGGGGCTGAATCTGTTGGAAGAGCACAAGGGACTAAGACCGCCAAAGAGTTTTAAGATGTCTGCCTCCTTTAGAATCTAGGAAAGGGGACAAATTGAACAGCTGACTTCTACAAGTCCTTTCATGGAGTCAATACAGAATCAAATATGAAATAATTAAGTGTGCCCTAGTAAACTCCTAGGAAATAAAAAATGACATAGCTGATAGACCACATCATCAGATTAAGCTAAGGTTAAACATAGCTTCTGTCCTTACACAATAGACCAGAAACGGATACATTAAAACTGGATCTTTTGTTTCTTCAATGTAAACTATAGGTTTTTGGTTAATTATTTCCCTAAGTCCCATGATAATCTGTTCTATACTTCAGATTGCTGCTATAGATCATAGAGATCAACAAATCTCTGCCATTAAGCTATTATTTCTGATATAGTTCTAACATGGGGGACAACAGCGCTAATACTGGGTGACAGTAAGTATTACGCTCAAGAATGTTTTAACTATTAAGGACAGAACAAAGAAAATACTCAAATCAAGGTCATACAGTATATACTCTAAATTTCTAGGACACATTTATCTCTCAAGACCAGACGTGGACCATAGTGACAGCTTCTTTAGTTATCACTGTTCATTCAGTCCTTTTTAAATTTTTAAGAAAGGAAAAGAACACTACCCATCTAAATTGTTAGGACTTATTTCTTTCAATTGAGACTTTCTTTTAATGTACTTAGATTAAAATTATTGTGATTTCCCCCCATAAGAAATGTTCTAACAACTGCAATGTATTAGAAACAGAAAAGTGGGGCATGACACATAGCAGCACTGGTGGGGGAAAAAAAAGAAACTCAGGTGCATGGTAGCAGCTGTCACCAATGAAAGGAACAGAAAAGGCATGGTTAAACGACACATGAGAAAAAGGAATGAAAAACACCCAGAAAGCTTTTCTCAGGAATTACTGTGATTATACCCAAAAAGAATGGTCACGGCTAGTCCCACGCTTCCTCTAATTTGGCGGGGGAAGGGTGAGCAAAGAAAAGACAACAGAAAAAAAAAAAGAAAAGACAACAGTGCTCCAGAGGGCAGGGAACTCCCAAAGGCCACCTACCTGTGCGAGAACACACCCAGGAAAGCCAATGCTGTCAGAGTTCCAGGTGGTGGTCAGCTCTCTTCCTGGAATTCCGAAGAGGCCCTGGCAATTACTGATCCTAGTGGGACAGCAGATGCTATTCTGCTTCAGGAAGCGTCTAACTTTATCACACTTCTCACAACACTGTGAATACTTCACGACTAGGAGCTTCCTGCTTTAAAAAAAATTAGAATGCTAGTCTTTGGGCAAACGTCCAGTTTCCCCAACATAAACTGATTCTGACTAAGAGCATAAAGGAAGGAAGAGGCTCTTTGTGTTCCGCAGTGGACCTGTGTTAGTTCTATCTGCCCAGTAAGTCATTCGATGGGCAACCAAAACAAAACTCACCTGTCAATTTCACTGCTGGTTGGCCTCGCCATCTTGGCTCCTGAAGATCCTAAAGTATAATTTTCCTGTCCTACAGAACCATGGCCCGTGGTGTCAATCACCATGGCTGTGACTTCTTCAGCACTGCTCCCGTCTTCCCCAGAAGGCTGATTCTCAGGCCCGAGCCACTCCTCGAGATTTTCTGTTTTGATGTGTACCGCTCCCAGGACCCTAACTTCATCGTCACTCCGGGCTCCTCGGTCCACTACCCCGGTCTCCACGTACCACTGTCCAGCTCGGTTGATCCGAAGAATGGGCTCTCGGCTCTCGACATCAGAACTCTGCTCAATTATCTGCGGGCTGGTGGACTCCTCAGGAGGACTGAGCTCCCGGATATCCAGCACAGCACTCACCTGACTTCGCCGGTTTCCCTTAGGAGTGTTATGTCGGGGGCTGAGGGAGCGATTTAGATTTGGTGTAACTCTGTGAGACTCTGGAGGTCCCTCTGGAAGCTTGGTCCTCGTCTGACTTAATTCGGCTTCAACCTCAGCCACGTTAATTTTGAAATGAATGCCCTCCAGGATCTGTGTACATTTGTCTATGATGTGCTGTATCTGCAGAAAACTGGCAGCGGTCAGGTAGCTGATGATATCTGCCAGCTGCAGGCATATCCTCCCCGTATAACAGAAAGAAAGGAGCTGCTCAAAAACTGTAGGGTTCTTGATGACTGAAATGGAGACAGTACTCATCTCATTCAAGGACATGTGATCTCGGAAGTATGGGGAGCTGGCAGCCAGGACCACTTTGTGAGCCTGAAAAGCTTGTCCCTGCACGTTGACCACGATGTCACAGAGACGGCCTTGCATACGCAGCTGGTTCAGATGGCTCAGGACGGAGTTGCTGAAGTCAGGGATCTCCAGTTGTATGTTCCCACTTTTCTCCATGGTCATGCTGAAGCGTGCAGGCCGGCATTCAACCCTGCTGAGAGAGGAAACCAAACCCTGGTCAATAATCCTCTGGCTTTGCAATTCGAACCTATTTTAAAAGATGATTTGGTGAAACTTCAAAATCTCTAAACAAATAAAGACACCTTCCTTATGTTTAAATATGGAAAAGAAATACCAACAGGTTTAGTAATTTAGGTTTCATAGCAAGATCCTATTAAAACCAGAAAGGTTGTTAAGACTTCTAAAAACTCAAGCTATTCCCATTTTTTCCTTATTAACAAACTATGTAGCACCAAAAACAAGCTCAACAGAACAGAAGGATTAAAAAAAACAGTGACAATTTTTATTTTCTAAGTGTTGATCATAAGGTATTTGCACACAATATAAAACCTGGTGAAGAAGTTTTCTGAATAAATTATACACAAGTGGGTTGGATCAGATACCCCTAACATTTTACTACTTGCTGCATGCACTAACATTTATTATTGTGTAAAGTGACCAATATCACATATAAGTCATTATTTCTAAGTTGAAGAGTCACAGCTCCCACAAAAATACTTTGAGGTTTAGAACTAGGAGGCAAACTAGGTTAGGAAAATCTCCAACTTGTGTCAGGACTCAAATGAGAATTGGAAGAAGTTCACCCTCAGGATGAGGAAAGGATAAACGTGCTTCTTATCTAAATTCAAAGCTGGAAATTTCAGACGGTAATGATTTTGAAGTTTAGTGTCCCAAAGCTGGTGAAAAACGGAGCATATACCAAGTATGGCCAAATTTTTACATTAAAAGATTTTTTTAAAAAAAAACCTGAACCCAGTAAGCCTGTTAACTGTAATCCAGTAGTCTTCACTGGTTGAGAGGAGCTTGTATAAATTCCATTAGAGAGACCCTGACTTAAGCACACACAGTTGTCTAAAACCTGAAATTTCAGGAAGTTATCCTGACAAGCTTACAGTATTACCCGCATTTGCAACACGCTTATCGGTAAACGGGGAAGTGTATACACTGCTTTCAAGAACCAACTTTAGCCAATCTATCCTTTTTCCAAAGCGTTTTTGTTTGTTTCGAAACTTTTAATCCAATAAGCGCCTCTGTCGATGCCATCATGAACTCAGACGTTTATTCTGGAGCCCACACCAGCGCCTTTTCTGTTTGCCCTCTCCGGCAATTCCCCAGAGAGGAGGAAGCCCCTGGAGTAAGGTCTTTTTCTACCGTCGGCACTGGAGGGGTGAGCGCTGCGAGCGGGAGAGTCGGGAACGGCAAGGGGTTGGCCACTCCGGTACTCAGAAGGCTTTAGTCCGCGTTAGGAAGCTTGCGGGACGGAGAGCAGGCAGAGGGACGGAATGTCACTGAGGCGCAGGGGCGGCGAGGAGAGTAAGGCGAACGGACGCGGAGCAAGCAATCAGGTGAGGACAGAGGACCGGGCAGGGGGCGGAGCCCCGGGACCCGGTCCAGGCGGGAGGCAGAAGCGGGCGTGGAGCAGCCCGGAGGTGGGTGTGTGTCTCTGGGTGTGTCCGGGCTGCCGTGGGGGAGGGGGCCGCCCATCCCAGGGTCCTGAGGGAGGGGCCCATGAGGGGGCGGGTCCCGCAGCTCTACGCGGCCCGGGGCCAAGAGGGTGGAAGGTCTCCGGGTGCCTTGAGGCGGGGTGGAGGGAAGTGGCTGAGCGCCCCAGGAGCAGGCTGCAGCGGAGACCGGGCGAGGCAGCCCCAGTACAGAGCTACGGGACTGCCGTGTGGGCCCCGAGCCCAGTCAAAGAGCAGCACCTACCTCCGGGGGTGGAAATGGGCCGGAATGGGCCGGAACACCGTCCCGGAAGTGAAACCCCCCGCCCCCTCCCCCGGAGCGGGCGACGTGCCGGAAGGAAATCACTCACCCTTACACCGCCCCCCTTCCCTCTCCCCACCGCGTTCCGTCCCTCGCGCCCCCTCCCCTCCCTTCCCCTCCTCTTCTGTCGGTAGGAGGGAGGGAACCTGGCGTCACATAGGCATTGGGGCCCCGCCCACAAACTGTGGTAGGCGGGGCCAAGGGCGGGGCTGAATGGGCGGGCTTAGAGGACGGGCTGGAGGCGCGGCTAGAGGAGAAGGACGCTGAGGGAGAGGGGGAGGAGCTGAAGACGCCTCTGGCGGAGGCTGTGCGTGATGACGTCATGGAGAAGGATCCTTATATAGAGGCGCCTGGGCGCCATCTCGGTCTTTTGAGGCTACCAGTCGGCTGTTTGAGTGGTTCTTTGTCTCTCTTTAGGTAAGTTTTGAGTCTTCCCGCGCTTAGCAGTTTGCTTAAACGTAAACTGGCTGGTGTGCCTCGGCCAATCACAGGCTTTCGCTGAGCTCCCAAGATGAAGATGGTGGAGGATTACGTGTTGGGTACGGACGCGACCTACTTTACAGGCCTTGGGTTATTTACTTTTGTCTTGGGTTATTGAGCCAAATTGCGAAAAAAGTCCCGGGTCGCGGGCTCTGCCTCTGATGAAGCTTGTGTTGGTAGGGACATCTGAGATGTTGATGAATGCCAACGGCTCTGATGGCGGCGCATCCCGAGTCACCAAGTGGGCTTTCCTTAGTGATTTCCGCGTCTATCTTCCTTGTCTTGTGGTCGGGAAGGTCACGTGGTTCTTCATGTGGCTAAATTTGTCACTGCACCATTTCGGTCAGTGCTAAACCTTAATTTTGTGGTGTTCTCATGCACTTAATTGGTAGTGTAAACGACTTGTGAACCTGATAGTGTAAGCGACGTAATAGGATATAGAGGAAAACGATTATTTGAAATTCTGAATCTTTCCTAGGAACCGCCTCAGACATGAGCGCAACGAGGCACTTGATAGCTTCTGGAGGGCAGGTAAGAAACTGCTAAATACCGTGGGGAGCATGACGTTTTAGATGTGGTCTTTAAGCCTGTGATGGTTTAAGAGTAGTGGGCAGAAGGGATTTCTGAAAAAAATTGTGCTCTGAGGCTTAATACTTGGAATATTAATGACTAGCTTAGCACTTCAGTATGTTTCATGGAATACTCTGTTTTCTAGTTGTGTACCAGAGGAATGAGAACAACTGCTGGGGTGAGTTAACGGGAATTCCCGCCTAAAAGGAAGCTATGTTCGAAGTCTACTGAATGTGCCACAATGATGATAGTTTTATTTGCTACTCTTGACTGTAAGGATGACGAGAATTATTACCACCATTATCCTAACTGAGGCACACACAAGGGCTGTTTAGAGAACAGAGAAATTGCACCTAAACTTACATGAAACTTGTCTTTCCAGGACTTAAAGTGCGAGGTTAATGCTGTATCCATGGTCAAGTGGGTGAGGAATCTTATAATCTATGCTTACCCAGTAATCAATTTTTCTTAAACGAGAAGAAAAAACACCAAGCCAGTGTTGGTGCTTACATCTGGGATTTCCTACCCTTTTTTTCAAACGTAAATCTCTGCATTGTAGTAGTATACTAGATGGGGTGGGAGTCTGAAGAACCAGATACTATGATGGTTGCATAGTTCAACAGACGGACTCATGAAAGAGAAACCATTTGTCTGATGTATCTGAGTTAGTAAAACTTGGTGATAATATAAGTAAAATGCCATTACTAATCTAGTTTATTTTTTTCTTTGTAGCCATTAAGCAGACTTAGCTGGTGGATGAAAGGGTAAGTATAATTAAGATTGAACTAAACATTGGTGACTGGGCAAAATGACTAAGTTCCCCTAAGGGCTTTTTAGGGTTGCCTTCTAATGCACAAGAAACAGTGCTACCTTGAAGTGCTTAAAGACAGAAAAGCCAGTACCTTAATTTGAAAGCGGCCTGTGTGATGATAAGCAAATACTGACTGAACATGAAGGTCTTAATTAGCTCTATCGGATTTCAGGCATCTTTTAGATTTTGGGGGTAATAGGATATAGAGGAAAACCTAAGGAACCGCCTCAGACATGAGCGCAACGAGGCACTTGATAGCTTCTGGAGGGCAGGTAAGAAACTGCTAAATACCGTGGGGAGCATGACGTTTTAGATGTGGTCTTTAAGCCTGTGATGGTTTAAGAGTAGTGGGCAGAAGGATTTCTGAAAAAAATTGTGCTCTGAGGCTTAATACTTGGAATATTAATGACTAGCTTAGCACTTCAGTATGTTTCATGGAATACTCTGTTTTCTAGTTGTGTACCAGAGGAATGAGAACAACTGCTGGGGTGAGTTAACGGGAATTCCCGCCTAAAAGGAAGCTATGTTCGAAGTCTACTGAATGTGCCACAATGATGATAGTTTTATTTGCTACTCTTGACTGTAAGGATGACGAGAATTATTACCACCATTATCCTAACTGAGGCACACACAAGGGCTGTTTAGAGAACAGAGAAATTGCACCTAAACTTACATGAAACTTGTCTTTCCAGGACTTAAAGTGCGAGGTTAATGCTGTATCCATGGTCAAGTGGGTGAGGAATCTTATAATCTATGCTTACCCAGTAATCAATTTTTCTTAAACGAGAAGAAAAAACACCAAGCCAGTGTTGGTGCTTACATCTGGGATTTCCTACCCTTTTTTTCAAACGTAAATCTCTGCATTGTAGTAGTATACTAGATGGGGTGGGAGTCTGAAGAACCAGATACTATGATGGTTGCATAGTTCAACAGACGGACTCATGAAAGAGAAACCATTTGTCTGATGTATCTGAGTTAGTAAAACTTGGTGATAATATAAGTAAAATGCCATTACTAATCTAGTTTATTTTTTTCTTTGTAGCCATTAAGCAGACTTAGCTGGTGGATGAAAGGGTAAGTATAATTAAGATTGAACTAAACATTGGTGACTGGGCAAAATGACTAAGTTCCCCTAAGGGCTTTTTAGGGTTGCCTTCTAATGCACAAGAAACAGTGCTACCTTGAAGTGCTTAAAGACAGAAAAGCCAGTACCTTAATTTGAAAGCGGCCTGTGTGATGATAAGCAAATACTGACTGAACATGAAGGTCTTAATTAGCTCTATCTGATTTCAGGCATCTTTTAGATTTGTGGGGAGGAAATTCACTTTTGTCTATTATAAAACCACTTTGTTTCTTAGGTGAACTTCCTTGAACTGTCCAAAGCAATTGGCCTGACTTTCTGGTAAGTATTAATGTCAAAAACACTGTTAGAGACTGCTGATGAAGTGGAATGCCTAACTACCAAGCTAATCTGCTGTGCTTGGCGAGTGCATGTTGAGCATGCTCTGAACAGGGTTTTTGTAATGATGTTGAACAAATGTCTGACCTGAAACGAGCATGTTGACAGATCTAACACTGAAGAACCCTGTGCAAGTATAAATGGAATAAATTTAACAGTAAGGCTGGCATTTTAATGAAACGTGTTTGTTCTTACAGACCCTGGCTACACGTTTTTATCCATGAATGGCTTCCTTGGGGTAAGACCTGAAAACACTTGTTCATTCAGACTTACGTTGTTTCTGGAATGTCTTAGTTAGTTATGGTGTTTTCTGGAGTTGAATAGAGGTACTACTTGGTAACAAGCAAGATACTGTTAGTGATGATTTTTATAATTAAACAGATGGGAATCTCTCTGAAAAAGAATGATGTTTTTTAAAAACTGAAGCAGTATCTTCAGTTATATCAATAGCAATTGGAAGTCTGTTATTACTTATTAAAAGTAATTTAAATTTCTGCAGGTGTGAAGAAAGGTAGTGGCTATAATGCAAGGAACAGAGTTCTAAGAAAAGGTACGGAAGTCTGAAGTTTCGGTTTTTGTGTTAGGTGATTTAAAGCCGATACAATGATGAAAACATAGTTCAGCAGACTAACAGTGATGAGCAAATACTGTCTTTCGCTCCTATCTGATGTATCTGGCTGCAACGATTGTGTTTTATACTCTTGAAACTGGCAACTAGCCCTTGTGTCACAGAACATGTTCTTGGATTTGGGTAAATAATGTAATACAGTTAATCTCAGGACTAGGAATCCACATTTGGATAAGAACAGGTTAACACTGAAGAAATTTTCATGGCATATACTGTAGATTACACTAGAATGCGTTACCTAGCTGATTTTTTTTTTAAGATTTATTTATTTATTTATTTTGGGTGGGGGTCGGGTTGGGGAGGGAGGGGAGCGGGCGGGCCACCCCCATCGGTCTTTCATTTCTCTGTTTTCATCTGTCTTTATTCTTTGGCTCCTGCGGGCCTCCCATCGCGGTGGTGTCTGTCGTTGCAGAGTACCGGCTCTGGGCGCATGCGCTCCAGAGCTCCAGCTCGGCGATTGGACACCAGTCCAGCCGCTCCGCGGCACGTGGGATCTTCCCAGGCCAGGGATCGAACCGGCGCCCCTTGCACTGCAAGGCGGCGTCCCTATCCACTGGACCACCAGGGGAAGCCCACCTAGCTGATTTTTAATGGTCATATTTTAGAGCAGTTTAGAGTCCCAGCAAAATTGAACAGTAACTTCCTTGATAGCATCCTCATCTCACCGTGAACATCTGGCATGAGAGTAGAGATTGATGCATCTAGGAGCCTTGTGGCCTGCAGGCCATGGGATCTCAAAGAGTTAGACACAAGTGAGTGCACAAACACATTGTCTTAATATTTGGGTTCAGTCATGATGTTGTATATTCTGGGTTTGGCCAAATGTATCATGAGAAAGGTCCACTTTGCACAGAATAGACTTACTGCCCTAGAGTATTTTGAACAGTCTAATAAAAGTGTTAAAATGGGAAAAGGGATAGTTTTTAAATGAGTTTTATTTTTTTACAATGTCTCTTTAATGCCATATATATTTAAGTTTTTATAGTACTGTGTTGTAAGTAAGTCTTATTTTTCATTTTCAATCAGGCAGATACTCTGTTACCCTGGACATTTCAAGGTAAGTTACTTTTTGGTTATTTTTGATAAATGAAAATGTAACCAGTGATGTTATGATTCTGCCAAATGATAAGAATGATATCAACCATAAAACCGTTCCATTTTGATTCTGAGGTTACTTTCCCAGCAACTGTTCACATTTTTTCCTTTTCCTGTGATTTAACAATTCTGTCTTTGTTTTTTCAGGGTGCTAATGACAGCAGTTAAAAAACATCTTGGCAGTTGGCAGGTGAGGTTTGAATATATCAGTACTGCTTTGTTCCAGAATACGTGATGATCTCATCCCAACTTGAACTCTCTCACTGATTACTTGATGATGTTCAAAGATCTGATATTCTGTGCATTTCACATGGCATTAGACTTGAAGTATAGCAAGGGGACTAAAACGGTGGCTTTGTTCTTGCAGGCAGCTGGATGGAAGCTCATGGGATAGGAGAGCCTAGTTCCAGCTTGTGAGATCCTAGCTCTCTGACAGAGGATGAAACCTGCGCCTGCTGCAGTAGAAGCCCAGCCCTCACCACTGGGCCAGCAGGGAATTCCCCAACATTCTGTTCTAATAAATTTTTTATAAGCCATTCTGAAGTATGCTCTTTTCAATTTAATCAGATGTAGAAAGTGGGACATTTTCCCAGTGTTTTTTGTGAAATCCCTGGGTCCCACGTACCACCTTTGCCAAATGTTACAACCAGAGGCTGGGAAAGCATCCTTGCTGGGCAAGAAAGTGCCATAGGGCAGTGTACATGAGTTCCGCAACCCCCACTTCAAACTTTTTAAAGTTGGCCTTTTTTTAAAATTTATTTTCATCCATCTTTATTCCCGCTTCATTGCAATAGCCTCCTTACAGAGCACCAACTTGGTCCAGCTGTTCCATGGCTCCCAGGCCAGGGACTGAACCGGTGCCCCTTGGCACCGCAAGGCAGACTCTACCCACTGGGCCACCAGGGAAGCCCTGTACACAGATTTTTAACTGGCTTGCCTCACCAGGAAAGCTCAAAGATCAGGTTCAATCCCTGGGTTGGAAAGAGCCCCGGGAGAATGAAATGGCAGTCCACTCCAGTATTACCTGGAGAACCCCATGGACCAGAGCCTTGATGGCTACAGTCTGGGACTGAGGGCACACAATAATGTATTCTGAAACTTGTGTTTTGAACACAATTTATACTGGTTGAATATTCTAAAGCTTTAGCCTTCAGGTTTTCAGGGCATAAGAGATAACACAAAATGCAGAAAATGTGAAGCAGTTATTCTGCAATGAAAGTAGTCCAGAAGGATAGGTTTGCAGTTACAACAAACCTGTTAAAAACATCTTGGCAGTTGGCAGGTGAGGTTTGAATATATCAGTACTGCTTTGTTCCAGAATACGTGATGATCTCATCCCAACTTGAACTCTCTCACTGATTACTTGATGATGTTCAAAGATCTGATATTCTGTGCATTTCACATGGCATTAGACTTGAAGTATAGCAAGGGGACTAAAACGGTGGCTTTGTTCTTGCAGGCAGCTGGATGGAAGCTCATGGGATAGGAGAGCCTAGTTCCAGCTTGTGAGATCCTAGCTCTCTGACAGAGGATGAAACCTGCGCCTGCTGCAGTAGAAGCCCAGCCCTCACCACTGGGCCAGCAGGGAATTCCCCAACATTCTGTTCTAATAAATTTTTTATAAGCCATTCTGAAGTATGCTCTTTTCAATTTAATCAGATGTAGAAAGTGGGACATTTTCCCAGTGTTTTTTGTGAAATCCCTGGGTCCCACGTACCACCTTTGCCAAATGTTACAACCAGAGGCTGGGAAAGCATCCTTGCTGGGCAAGAAAGTGCCATAGGGCAGTGTACATGAGTTCCGCAACCCCCACTTCAAACTTTTTAAAGTTGGCCTTTTTTTAAAATTTATTTTCATCCATCTTTATTCCCGCTTCATTGCAATAGCCTCCTTACAGAGCACCAACTTGGTCCAGCTGTTCCATGGCTCCCAGGCCAGGGACTGAACCGGTGCCCCTTGGCACCGCAAGGCAGACTCTACCCACTGGGCCACCAGGGAAGCCCTGTACACAGATTTTTAACTGGCTTGCCTCACCAGGAAAGCTCAAAGATCAGGTTCAATCCCTGGGTTGGAAAGAGCCCCGGGAGAATGAAATGGCAGTCCACTCCAGTATTACCTGGAGAACCCCATGGACCAGAGCCTTGATGGCTACAGTCTGGGACTGAGGGCACACAATAATGTATTCTGAAACTTGTGTTTTGAACACAATTTATACTGGTTGAATATTCTAAAGCTTTAGCCTTCAGGTTTTCAGGGCATAAGAGATAACACAAAATGCAGAAAATGTGAAGCAGTTATTCTGCAATGAAAGTAGTCCAGAAGGATAGGTTTGCAGTTACAACAAACCTGTTAACCTAAAGTGTTGAGAAGAAGCCCTAAGCAAACAAAAGGGTGTTTTGGGCCAAGTTACCAAAACCTGGCTTACAGCTTATAGTTCACATGTGTATTCCAAAATTGGTTATTTCCAACTTTTATCAGTAAGCAGGTCCTTTAAATTAAACTTTTAAAATTTCATCCCACCTAGATGATCTAAAATGGTACCATTTCTCTGGGTTTCAGGATAAGCCTCCCCCTCCTCCCGGGCCCCGCCTGCCCCCACAGTAATGAAGGTCGAATGATGCCCAAAATGACTGCTGCTGATGTTAACATACCATTGACTTCTGGGCTCCTGGGGGTGGGGGAGTGTGTCTGTAGGCTAGAAAATAGTCTGGATTTAGAGTGTCATTTAACTCATTTTTAGGACAAGACAATTAGGATTAGGCTCTAAACAGTGAATAGTAAATTACATTTAGAAATTAGGTATTGTACATGTGGGATAAATGAATATAAAGCTGCATTTTCTTATCTAGTGGAGGACATAAATTAGGCTAGGAAACAAAGCTGATTTCATTTTTAAAGAGAATACAGTATACTGCTTAGGGCACTGAGAAGTAGGCTGGCGTTTAAGAGTGATATTTGCTATTCATAAATTATAAATCAAGACTATCAAGGCAAAGGTGAAGATAAGGTAGAAAAACAATTGAGGCCTTGTTCCCGTTTTATAAGTATTTGTGGCTCCACCCCAGTACCTGGAGAAGCCCTAAAAGATTTTAACTGGCTTGCCTCACCAGGAAAGCTCAAAGATCAGGTTCAATCCCTGGGTTGGAAAGAGCCCCGGGAGAATGAAATGGCAGTCCACTCCAGTATTACCTGGAGAACCCCATGGACCAGAGCCTTGATGGCTACAGTCTGGGACTGAGGGCACACAATAATGTATTCTGAAACTTGTGTTTTGAACACAATTTATACTGGTTGAATATTCTAAAGCTTTAGCCTTCAGGTTTTCAGGGCATAAGAGATAACACAAAATGCAGAAAATGTGAAGCAGTTATTCTGCAATGAAAGTAGTCCAGAAGGATAGGTTTGCAGTTACAACAAACCTGTTAACCTAAAGTGTTGAGAAGAAGCCCTAAGCAAACAAAAGGGTGTTTTGGGCCAAGTTACCAAAACCTGGCTTACAGCTTATAGTTCACATGTGTATTCCAAAATTGGTTATTTCCAACTTTTATCAGTAAGCAGGTCCTTTAAATTAAACTTTTAAAATTTCATCCCACCTAGATGATCTAAAATGGTACCATTTCTCTGGGTTTCAGGATAAGCCTCCCCCTCCTCCCGGGCCCCGCCTGCCCCCACAGTAATGAAGGTCGAATGATGCCCAAAATGACTGCTGCTGATGTTAACATACCATTGACTTCTGGGCTCCTGGGGGTGGGGGAGTGTGTCTGTAGGCTAGAAAATAGTCTGGATTTAGAGTGTCATTTAACTCATTTTTAGGACAAGACAATTAGGATTAGGCTCTAAACAGTGAATAGTAAATTACATTTAGAAATTAGGTATTGTACATGTGGGATAAATGAATATAAAGCTGCATTTTCTTATCTAGTGGAGGACATAAATTAGGCTAGGAAACAAAGCTGATTTCATTTTTAAAGAGAATACAGTATACTGCTTAGGGCACTGAGAAGTAGGCTGGCGTTTAAGAGTGATATTTGCTATTCATAAATTATAAATCAAGACTATCAAGGCAAAGGTGAAGATAAGGTAGAAAAACAATTGAGGCCTTGTTCCCGTTTTATAAGTATTTGTGTCAACAGAATATAAGAAATTTCAGTTCACTGTTCTACATCTGAGGTTGGTTTAAGGTTAATATTTTCAGTTATAAGCTATTCAGGAATTCATGATTACTTAAAAAATAGAAAATATAAACTACTGATTAATGAAATTACTGTTTTAACTTTTTACCAAAGATGTCAGTTTTGTTTAACCTAAAACTATAAAATACATAGTATTTTAGTATAAAAATACCTGTGTTCTATTTACAGATGGATAATATTTAAATAGTTGAAAAGTTTTTCAAAGCATTTTCACTCGTGTTATCTTTCACATATATTTGTCTCCTAGGATTCTGATAAGAAGAGCGAGTGAGGGCAAGTACTGTTCATATTTCATATATGCAGGAAGGGAGGCTAAGAGATTTATACAGCTTGCAAGGTAAAGCACTGATTAACGTTTTCTGACTTATTTCAGTGATTTTTTTTGCTTTATGTCATGTTGCTTTTCACTATATTACACTGACAGTGTAAATGTCATTATCCAGGTAACTATAATTCTCTTGGTGAAGCTGGTTGCATTGACCCCTCCCATCAACTGACCAGTCTAAACGGGAAAGGATTTTTCCACATTTTACATGTGGTTTGATTGCCTCTGTCCTAACAGTCTATCTCAGTATAAAACATTAGAAAACACTATGCCACCATGTTACTTCAGAGAGCTATCTTTCCCACCTCTCCAAGTCAAAGGAAACTTCAAAAAAGTCCCAAATGAAATAGTAATACATGTTATCGTTAGAACTGGATACTTGTCTATTTCTTCATTCAGGTGAAGAATATGGTCTGGATTCCTTCCATCTAAATACTTGAAGTCACATCTGTGGCTGAACTCCAGATCTGATTTTAGCCTTGGGGAAATAGAGGACAAAATTCAATAGTTCAGCTTTCCGAACGGCATGAATGATTCAATGAGCTTTTTTCGGTCCCTGCGTCTGTTGGCCAGGAAACCTGGATATGATAGGGCTTCAGATCCTCAGGAGGGACAGAATCTGGGGCATTGCTCATGAGGTCGTGTCCCCCGGGAAAGGGTTTGGGGAAGGCTATGACATCTCTGATGCTTGGTGCTCCAGTGACAAGGCATATCAGTCTGTCTAACCCTGCAAAATACAAAGTTAACAGATGAAAACGTAATCTAAGGTTGAGGGTGATTTAGTTTTTCTATACAGTTTGTAGAAAACTTCAGTAAGTTGTAGCTAGGTCCAGTTCCCTGGCTTTTGGGGGAACTTCTGTTGGAGAGGTTCTTTTCTATCTCATTCTAGAAAAGTGCTCAGGACTAATCACATACTACTGGGATTAACTGAGTCTACAATAGTTGAAAAGTTTTTCAAAGCATTTTCACTCGTGTTATCTTTCACATATATTTGTCTCCTAGGATTCTGATAAGAAGAGCGAGTGAGGGCAAGTACTGTTCATATTTCATATATGCAGGAAGGGAGGCTAAGAGATTTATACAGCTTGCAAGGTAAAGCACTGATTAACGTTTTCTGACTTATTTCAGTGATTTTTTTTGCTTTATGTCATGTTGCTTTTCACTATATTACACTGACAGTGTAAATGTCATTATCCAGGTAACTATAATTCTCTTGGTGAAGCTGGTTGCATTGACCCCTCCCATCAACTGACCAGTCTAAACGGGAAAGGATTTTTCCACATTTTACATGTGGTTTGATTGCCTCTGTCCTAACAGTCTATCTCAGTATAAAACATTAGAAAACACTATGCCACCATGTTACTTCAGAGAGCTATCTTTCCCACCTCTCCAAGTCAAAGGAAACTTCAAAAAAGTCCCAAATGAAATAGTAATACATGTTATCGTTAGAACTGGATACTTGTCTATTTCTTCATTCAGGTGAAGAATATGGTCTGGATTCCTTCCATCTAAATACTTGAAGTCACATCTGTGGCTGAACTCCAGATCTGATTTTAGCCTTGGGGAAATAGAGGACAAAATTCAATAGTTCAGCTTTCCGAACGGCATGAATGATTCAATGAGCTTTTTTCGGTCCCTGCGTCTGTTGGCCAGGAAACCTGGATATGATAGGGCTTCAGATCCTCAGGAGGGACAGAATCTGGGGCATTGCTCATGAGGTCGTGTCCCCGGAAGGATTTGGGGAAGGCTATGACATCTCTGATGCTTGGTGCTCCAGTGACAAGGCATATCAGTCTGTCTAACCCTGCAAAATACAAAGTTAACAGATGAAAACGTAATCTAAGGTTGAGGGTGATTTAGTTTTTCTATACAGTTTGTAGAAAACTTCAGTAAGTTGTAGCTAGGTCCAGTTCCCTGGCTTTTGGGGGAACTTCTGTTGGAGAGGTTCTTTTCTATCTCATTCTAGAAAAGTGCTCAGGACTAATCACATACTACTGGGATTAACTGTCACAGGAACTCATGAGTCCTTAGCAAAACTCACTGAAGGCTGAACAGAATTAGGTGCTGTGCAGGGGACTCCAAAAACAGTAGGAAATCCTTGTTGTGGAAGGCCTACAATCTAAGCAAGTTTCCCAGAACATTTCACACTTTGATAAAACTAGCAATGTGACCAGCCGAGGCCATGAGAAAGGCACTGGTGTATTCCTGCTTTCGCACAGGTTACTGTGGAGCAGCACTCCTCACACTCCTATGAATGTATCTGAGCCTCCAGGGATGTGAGCAATAGTGACTTAAGCCTCTGTAGTTTCATTCTATTAAAAAATCTTTCAAATACAAATTATCAGGTAAGTTTTATCTTTATAACTTGTTAAATATATTTTTAAAATATATCATCAGGGAATTCCCTGGCGGTCTAGTGTTTAGGATTCCGTTCTTTCACAGCCCAGGTTCAATCCCTGGTCTGGGAACTAAGATCTCACAAGATGCACAGTGTGGCCAAAAGCATACCATAAAAATGAAAACCATGGGCTTCCCTGGTAGCTCAGTGGTTAAAAACTTAGCTGTAGGAGATAGGGGCTCGATCCCTGATCTGGGAAGATCCTACATGCTGCGAAGCAACTAAGCCCATGAGCCATGACTAGAGCCTGTGCTCTAGAGCCTTGGAGCCGCAACTGTCGAGCCCATGTGCTACAACTACTGAGCCTGTGTGCCCTAGAGCCTGAGTTCCACGAGACAAATCACGCATACAAGAAGCCTGCTCACCTCAACTAGAGAGTAGTCCCCACTCCCTGCAACTAGAGAAGAGCCTGTGGCAGCAGTGAAAACCCAGAATAGCCAAAAATAAATAAATAAATAAAATTAAAAAAAAAAAAAAAGAAAGCCACCACATTAAATTGTTTAGAACTCCTGGGCTCACCTCCTACCCTCTTTACTCCTCCATCCCCCTAACAGCCACCCTCTTATTCACAAGCTGAGAGCCCAAATTTGACACTTAGTCTGTGGAAAGATTTGAACATCCTTAGGGCTCAATCCTGGACAGTAAGTTGTAGCTAGGTCCAGTTCCCTGGCTTTTGGGGGAACTTCTGTTGGAGAGGTTCTTTTCTATCTCATTCTAGAAAAGTGCTCAGGACTAATCACATACTACTGGGATTAACTGTCACAGGAACTCATGAGTCCTTAGCAAAACTCACTGAAGGCTGAACAGAATTAGGTGCTGTGCAGGGGACTCCAAAAACAGTAGGAAATCCTTGTTGTGGAAGGCCTACAATCTAAGCAAGTTTCCCAGAACATTTCACACTTTGATAAAACTAGCAATGTGACCAGCCGAGGCCATGAGAAAGGCACTGGTGTATTCCTGCTTTCGCACAGGTTACTGTGGAGCAGCACTCCTCACACTCCTATGAATGTATCTGAGCCTCCAGGGATGTGAGCAATAGTGACTTAAGCCTCTGTAGTTTCATTCTTTTAAAAAAATCTTTCAAATACAAATTATCAGGTAAGTTTTATCTTTATAACTTGTTAAATATATTTTAAAATATATCATCAGAATTCCTGGCGGTCTAGTGTTTAGGATTCCGTTCTTTCACAGCCCAGGTTCAATCCCTGGTCTGGGAACTAAGATCTCACAAGATGCACAGTGTGGCCAAAAGCATACCATAAAAATGAAAACCATGGGCTTCCCTGGTAGCTCAGTGGTTAAAAACTTAGCTGTAGGAGATAGGGGCTCGATCCCTGATCTGGGAAGATCCTAAATGCTGCGAAGCAACTAAGCCCATGAGCCATGACTAGAGCCTGTGCTCTAGAGCCTTGGAGCCGCAACTGTCGAGCCCATGTGCTACAACTACTGAGCCTGTGTGCCCTAGAGCCTGAGTTCCACGAGACAAATCACGCATACAAGAAGCCTGCTCACCTCAACTAGAGAGTAGTCCCCACTCCCTGCAACTAGAGAAGAGCCTGTGGCAGCAGTGAAAACCCAGAATAGCCAAAAATAAATAAATAAATAAAATTAAAAAAAAAAAAAAAGAAAGCCACCACATTAAATTGTTTAGAACTCCTGGGCTCACCTCCTACCCTCTTTACTCCTCCATCCCCCTAACAGCCACCCTCTTATTCACAAGCTGAGAGCCCAAATTTGACACTTAGTCTGTGGAGAGAAATTTAGCTTATAAGGAGATTGTTTACCTAAGGCAATTCCTCCATGAGGGGGCGCTCCATAATCTAAAGCCTGGAGCAGATGGGAGAGCAATTTCACATCTTCCTGAAATTGAAAAGATAATTTAAATACACACTGAGAGTCCACTAGGTGCCACATAATACAATTGCTAAAGGGAAAATAAAAGTTGAGTTTAAAAAGTACATTTTTGAGGTTTATAGTTTAGCAATAGAATATGACAAGCTACAGGTCCTACAATGTGAGAAATGCCTGGGGCTTAGTAGGTGCAGGTATTAGGCTGATAACGCAGAGTAAGACCAATTAAGAACATAGGAGGCTTGCCTGGTAGCTCAGTGGTAAAGAGTTCACCTGCCAATGCAGGAGACACGAGTTTAATCCCTGATCCAGGAAGATCCCATGTGCTGCGGAGCAACTAAGCCCATGAGCCACAACTATTGAGCCTGTGCTCTAGAGCCTCGGAGCCACAACTGCTGAAGCCCGTGTGCCCTGGAGCCCGAGTTCCTCAAGAGGAGTCACCACAACAAGAAGCCTGCTCACCTCAACTAGAGAGTAGCCCCCACTCCCCGCAACTTATAGAGCCTGTGGCAGGAGTGAAAACCCAGAATAGCCAAAAATTAAAAAAAAAAAAAGAACACAGGAAATGTGGCCTCAGAAAAATTGGATGAAAAGAAGGACATCGTCCTGTCGCATGGGCTAAGAGGCGAGGTTATCAGGAAGGCAGATGCTGCAAGAAAGGACAGTTTGTCGGCCAACAACAGGCTGCTGGATCTGATGACCACACAAGTACCTTTTGTGGGCGATGCCTGTGGAAATGTTGAAAGTGTGTTTGAAATGATTCTATAACCAGACTACAGATCACGATCAAGTGGGGGAGATTTTTGGAAACAAATGCCCAGGTCTCCCCTCTAGAGCTTTTTATTTAATTGGTCTGGAGAGAAGTGAGTGTTTTTTGTTGTTTTGTTTTTAACACTTTCCAGGTGATTCTGTTCTAACGTGCAGAAGGGCTGAGAAGCACTGGTAGATAGGAAAGTGGAAGTCATGTATTCTCACTGACATTTTGAGAAGCTTGAAATGAAAAAAAAAAAAAAGCTGGGAAACTGGTGGTTAGGGGTTTTGACTTAAGAGGAGAAAAGTTAAAGTAGTCTGTAACATTTATAAAGCTAGAGGGGGAGTTTAGTGTTCTGAGTTCTCCAGTCCTGTTCTCTGAAATAAAGTTTCTCCATCCCAACTTACCGAACTCCACAAAATGAACTTTTAGACAGCCTCTCGGATCTTTGCCTTCCTGAAACCATCCTAGCCTCCTGAAGAGCAAACTGCAGATTCTTAGGCTTACATCTATGCAGACTCTTCTGAAAATTCTGATTAACCTACTCCCATCATTAAAATCTACCCCACCTCAAAACTCGTAGGTGCAGGTATTAGGCTGATAACGCAGAGTAAGACCAATTAAGAACATAGGAGGCTTGCCTGGTAGCTCAGTGGTAAAGAGTTCACCTGCCAATGCAGGAGACACGAGTTTAATCCCTGATCCAGGAAGATCCCATGTGCTGCGGAGCAACTAAGCCCATGAGCCACAACTATTGAGCCTGTGCTCTAGAGCCTCGGAGCCACAACTGCTGAAGCCCGTGTGCCCTGGAGCCCGAGTTCCTCAAGAGGAGTCACCACAACAAGAAGCCTGCTCACCTCAACTAGAGAGTAGCCCCCACTCCCTGCAACTTATAGAGCCTGTGGCAGGAGTGAAAACCCAGAATAGCCAAAAATTAAAAAAAAAAAAAGAACACAGGAAATGTGGCCTCAGAAAAATTGGATGAAAAGAAGGACATCGTCCTGTCGCATGGGCTAAGAGGCGAGGTTATCAGGAAGGCAGATGCTGCAAGAAAGGACAGTTTGTCGGCCAACAACAGGCTGCTGGATCTGATGACCACACAAGTACCTTTTGTGGGCGATGCCTGTGGAAATGTTGAAAGTGTGTTTGAAATGATTCTATAACCAGACTACAGATCACGATCAAGTGGGGGAGATTTTTGGAAACAAATGCCCAGGTCTCCCCTCTAGAGCTTTTTATTTAATTGGTCTGGAGAGAAGTGAGTGTTTTTTGTTGTTTTGTTTTTAACACTTTCCAGGTGATTCTGTTCTAACGTGCAGAAGGGCTGAGAAGCACTGGTAGATAGGAAAGTGGAAGTCATGTATTCTCACTGACATTTTGAGAAGCTTGAAATGAAAAAAAAAAAAAAGCTGGGAAACTGGTGGTTAGGGGTTTTGACTTAAGAGGAGAAAAGTTAAAGTAGTCTGTAACATTTATAAAGCTAGAGGGGGAGTTTAGTGTTCTGAGTTCTCCAGTCCTGTTCTCTGAAATAAAGTTTCTCCATCCCAACTTACCGAACTCCACAAAATGAACTTTTAGACAGCCTCTCGGATCTTTGCCTTCCTGAAACCATCCTAGCCTCCTGAAGAGCAAACTGCAGATTCTTAGGCTTACATCTATGCAGACTCTTCTGAAAATTCTGATTAACCTACTCCCATCATTAAAATCTACCCCACCTCAAATACTAAGTGACCTAAAATTCTTTCCAACTTTTCTCCTTTACTCTAGCATTATCAACATTTTCAGAACTTCCTTGGTGGTCTAGTGATTAAGGTTCTGCACTTCCACTGCAGGGGGCATGAGCTCGTTCCCTGGTCCGGGGACTAAGATCTTGCATGCCCTGTGGTGTGGCCAAAAAAAACCCAAACACGTTTTCAGCCACTTTAGATTGCATCCAACTAAGGATGCAGTACAGTGGTTAGGAGGCTGGGAGCTTGGGTTCAAGAACAACCCTGCCTAGACCTGAATCCTGGCTCTGGCTGCTTCTGTGCTGTGTGACTTTGGGCAAGTTAATTAATCTGTTTCTTATCTTCAAAATGAGTAGAATAAAGGTTTTAATTTAAAAAGTAATTTGTGAGGGGACTTCCTGATGGTCCGGTGGTTAAGAATTTGCCTTGTTAGTGGGTTCAGTCCCTGGTTAGGAATTTAGAACCCACATGCTGTGGAGCAACTAAACCCTTGTACCACAACTACTGAGCCCATCTGCTCCAGAGCTGGCGCCATAACTATAGAGTCCACAGCTAAGACCTGACACAGCCGAATAAATAACTGTGAGGACTAAATGTGTTCATACATACAGGGTACTTAAACAGTGCCTGACATAGTAGTTGTCAAAAAATATCTTTTATCTTCATTTATTTTTCAGAGTCTGACACTAAAGGTAGAAAAATAAGCTGACACTATTCTATAGCTAGGAAAATCCTCCATTCATAACAAATTTTAACAAAACAGACAAATATGAGGGTTTAAAAGAAAGGTCAGGTTAGAAGATGATGTTACCTTTAGCACTGTGGCCAGGATGTAATGCTGAAGCTCTGAATCATGAATTCGGATAGAGCCACCTCCTATCTCACTGCCGTTTAAAACCAAGTCGTAGTGTTGGCTACGGACCTAGAAGATTCCAAGAGTCTCTGTGTTAGAGAAAATATCTGGTCTTCTGTTCTGTAGGCTGAAGATACTGTGGGTACTTAGGGACAATGGCTCAAACCTGACAATGTCTTCTTGGGCTACCAGCACTGAGTCAGACCATGAAACCTGAAGTTCTCTGCCTGGCTTCCACCTTTCCTTTTAATTTGGAAGTATAGATATCGTACCTTGTGGGGCTCAGTACAAAGAAGGTGGATGTCACTGGGGTGAGGAGCAGTAAATGGATGGTGGGCTGACTCCAGCTCTTGGGGATTTTCCTCCTTGGGAAGGAAGAGGGGGAAATCCACCACCCAGAGGAAGGAGAACAGAGCTGGGTCACGAAGCATGACTCCTCTTGTTTCTAGAAGGTCAGCACACTCCAGTCGTAATTTTCCCAACAAAGTGCACTGCAAAGAGAAGATCAAATGTTAATGGCTGTGACAGAACAGGCAACAAATGACACAGATGGATTCTCTAGCCAGGCCTTTCTCTGAGAAAGCATTAGCCAGTTCACAGATGGGACACTCTCAGCCTCTCAGGAGAGAAGGATCTGAGGATGATTTGACTGCAACACAGTTGAGGATGACGGATAGACTAAGCAGACGTGGTGAGAATTTGCTACCAGTGAGTGAGAACTCAGGTATCAGAGCTTGATGAACCTGGGTCTGTATCTCATTTTGGCTACTGACTACCTTCTCTGCACCTTTCCCATAGTAAAATGGAGATAAAATATCTACTCCAAAGACTGTTGTGAAGATCAAGTCAGAAAAGCTCTGTAATACGAACAGCTGTTATGATGATTATTTCTTACTGTTCCTGAAGGGCTGTGGAGAGGAGTTGATGTGAGCCCGACACACACTCACCGTTTAGTAAATGTTGGCTGTTATTAGAAAGGCAGTGTGGATTAGAGGTTACATTAAGAGTGTGACTTCTGGAACCAAACCCTGTGGGTTAGCAGTTAGGCTCCTCTATCTCCTAACTCTGCGAATGTGAATAGATTCTTAACTTCTGTTGTACCTCAGTTTTCTTGTTTAGTCGCTAAATCATGTCTGACTCTGTGACCTCATGGACTGGAATCTGCCAGACTCAGCTGCTCATGGGTTTCTCTAGGCAAGATTACTGGAGTGGCATACCATTTCCTTCTCCACTCAGTTTTCTTATCTCTTTTCTTTTTTTCCACATGACATGAGCACATCCCTGGCCTGGGATCAAACCCATGGACCCTGAAGTGGAAGCAGAGAATCTTAACCCCTGGACCCTGGGGAAGTCCAAGTTTTCTTACCTTTAAAATGGAAACAGTATCAGTACTTCTCTCAGTAGGGTTCGCATGAGAATTAACTGAGTTAATATACTAAGTACTTTGAGCAGTGCTAGCAAGCAGAGAGAGCTAACGGTGATGAGTGGTAACTGTGACAGGCAGGGTACCCCTGAGAAAGGGCCGTTAGAACAGGAGCCATGCCTGAACACACGTGCAGGGTGTCATTCTGTAGCCTATTCTGTCTGACACTTGGACATCCATACAGGGCATCTTCACTGTGACATATTCAGAATATTAATGTTATTCCTCGTATATCTGGTTTCCAGCGTTCTCTCAAGGAAGTCCCAGTAGGAATGAGAGCAGTACCTTCCTGAGAATAGAACACGAGCTGTTTCAGTTCATACCAGGGGAAAGTTCAATAGCTAAATGAATTTGCAGCAGTATTTTTAATATAAAATCCCAAATTCTATGCATTGACAATAAAATTTGTAATTAACTGGTAAATCCCCCAGCAAATTTAACAGTACTGGCTCATGCCTAGTATTCAAAAGTAATGTTCATAAATGAATTAATTTAAAAATGGCTAGTAGTGAAGATCAAGTCAGAAAAGCTCTGTAATACGAACAGCTGTTATGATGATTATTTCTTACTGTTCCTGAAGGGCTGTGGAGAGGAGTTGATGTGAGCCCGACACACACTCACCGTTTAGTAAATGTTGGCTGTTATTAGAAAGGCAGTGTGGATTAGAGGTTACATTAAGAGTGTGACTTCTGGAACCAAACCCTGTGGGTTAGCAGTTAGGCTCCTCTATCTCCTAACTCTGCGAATGTGAATAGATTCTTAACTTCTGTTGTACCTCAGTTTTCTTGTTTAGTCGCTAAATCATGTCTGACTCTGTGACCTCATGGACTGGAATCTGCCAGACTCAGCTGCTCATGGGTTTCTCTAGGCAAGATTACTGGAGTGGCATACCATTTCCTTCTCCACTCAGTTTTCTTATCTCTTTTCTTTTTTTCCACATGACATGAGCACATCCCTGGCCTGGGATCAAACCCATGGACCCTGAAGTGGAAGCAGAGAATCTTAACCCCTGGACCCTGGGGAAGTCCAAGTTTTCTTACCTTTAAAATGGAAACAGTATCAGTACTTCTCTCAGTAGGGTTCGCATGAGAATTAACTGAGTTAATATACTAAGTACTTTGAGCAGTGCTAGCAAGCAGAGAGAGCTAACGGTGATGAGTGGTAACTGTGACAGGCAGGGTACCCCTGAGAAAGGGCCGTTAGAACAGGAGCCATGCCTGAACACACGTGCAGGGTGTCATTCTGTAGCCTATTCTGTCTGACACTTGGACATCCATACAGGGCATCTTCACTGTGACATATTCAGAATATTAATGTTATTCCTCGTATATCTGGTTTCCAGCGTTCTCTCAAGGAAGTCCCAGTAGGAATGAGAGCAGTACCTTCCTGAGAATAGAACACGAGCTGTTTCAGTTCATACCAGGGGAAAGTTCAATAGCTAAATGAATTTGCAGCAGTATTTTTAATATAAAATCCCAAATTCTATGCATTGACAATAAAATTTGTAATTAACTGGTAAATCCCCCAGCAAATTTAACAGTACTGGCTCATGCCTAGTATTCAAAAGTAATGTTCATAAATGAATTAATTTAAAAAATGGCTGTAGTTTCAAAAAAGTTGTAATTAAATAGCTTTCTTCACTCTTACTATTGCAGGGAAAGGGAAGGACAGTAGATTACATTTAGGCTTGTAGCTGAACTCTGAAATTTTTCCTTTGGAAGAAATAATGATAAATAAGCATGGTACAAATATACATTAGTAAAATAAACTTGATATAGTACTAATCAGGCACTATAAAGATATACTATAGTGCAAGGGTGACTTTTTATCATGTTTGACATTTACTATATATTTAGTATATCTTCTTTCCTTTTTTGGCTGTGCCATGTGGCATCTGGGATTTTAGTTCCCCAACCAAGGATTGAACCTGGCCCTCCATGAGGAAGTCCTAACCATTGGACACAGGAAATTCCCTGCAGTATATTTTCTTTTCAAGTATTTATTTTTTTAGATTCTTTGGCTTCATAGCATATGGGATATTAGTTTCCCAACCAGTGATTCAACCTGCACCCCCTGCATGCACAGACTCTTAACCACTAGATGTCTTCCCCTACAGTATATTTTCAATATTCATGTTTGAGTTTTATACCACACTTTGTATATTTTACAATGATCTCTGAAGTTAAATCCCACTGTTTCATACATCTCCTGAAGAATGGTGATTTAGCCAGTGTGTGGCAGCATGCACCACCTCCCAGCTGCTGCTTTTGAGGAGAAAGGGTTCTATCTCGACTAAGTAGGGCCAGGAGTGCATGCCAGCCCCAGCACTCTGATCTGTTCCTTCTACATTTTCAGGAATGCATTCTGCATAAAAGGTTGGGACTACCAACTTTTCTTAACCTGTGAAACTTATAAAATGAAAATATTTTTTCACAGTTGTACAATGAACATCAATAGCCTTCTCTCTACTAAGTGGCTTCCTAATCAGAACCAGATCTAATCTGTGTGAGCAATAACAATGGAGGCTAATAGCTGATGCAAAAAACTTTAGTTTTTACACGATGCATTAGAAAATGCCAAAAGACATTTATTAATATAAAAACTGGACTTCTTCAGTGGTACACTGGATAACAATCTGCCTGCCAATGCATGGGACAAAGGTTCAGTCCCTGGTCTGGGAAGATTCCACATGCCACAGAGAAACTAAGTCCGTGTACCACAATTACTGAGCCTGAGCTCTAGAGCCCATGAGCAGGAACAACCAAGCTTGCATGGTGCAACAACTGAAGTCCATGTGCCCTAGAGCCTGTGCTCTGCAACAGGAGAAGCATCTACAATGAGAAGCCTGTGCACCACACCTAGAGAGTAGCCCCCACTCACCACAACTAGAGAAAAGCCCGCACAGCAATGAAGACCCAGTGCAGCCAAAGATAAAGTTATCAATCTATCTATCTATATAAACACTCATGAAGAGCAGTTCCATTTCATGAAATTAACAGTCAGTGTCAAGTATGTACTATACACACAGGAGTAGAAAAGCATCATTCAGCATCTATTGCACAGAAGCCTGGAGGTAATTTTCCTTACTGCTTTCTTGTGCTCTCCAGCAGTTAGCAGGACCACATCCTCCTCTTGGGTCTCCAACAGTTTGATTAGTCCCAAGCCTTGCTCCCCTGCAATTTCCCCATTTTTTTGTTTGAGTTTTATACCACACTTTGTATATTTTACAATGATCTCTGAAGTTAAATCCCACTGTTTCATACATCTCCTGAAGAATGGTGATTTAGCCAGTGTGTGGCAGCATGCACCACCTCCCAGCTGCTGCTTTTGAGGAGAAAGGGTTCTATCTCGACTAAGTAGGGCCAGGAGTGCATGCCAGCCCCAGCACTCTGATCTGTTCCTTCTACATTTTCAGGAATGCATTCTGCATAAAAGGTTGGGACTACCAACTTTTCTTAACCTGTGAAACTTATAAAATGAAAATATTTTTTCACAGTTGTACAATGAACATCAATAGCCTTCTCTCTACTAAGTGGCTTCCTAATCAGAACCAGATCTAATCTGTGTGAGCAATAACAATGGAGGCTAATAGCTGATGCAAAAAACTTTAGTTTTTACACGATGCATTAGAAAATGCCAAAAGACATTTATTAATATAAAAACTGGACTTCTTCAGTGGTACACTGGATAACAATCTGCCTGCCAATGCATGGGACAAAGGTTCAGTCCCTGGTCTGGGAAGATTCCACATGCCACAGAGAAACTAAGTCCGTGTACCACAATTACTGAGCCTGAGCTCTAGAGCCCATGAGCAGGAACAACCAAGCTTGCATGGTGCAACAACTGAAGTCCATGTGCCCTAGAGCCTGTGCTCTGCAACAGGAGAAGCATCTACAATGAGAAGCCTGTGCACCACACCTAGAGAGTAGCCCCCACTCACCACAACTAGAGAAAAGCCCGCACAGCAATGAAGACCCAGTGCAGCCAAAGATAAAGTTATCAATCTATCTATCTATATAAACACTCATGAAGAGCAGTTCCATTTCATGAAATTAACAGTCAGTGTCAAGTATGTACTATACACACAGGAGTAGAAAAGCATCATTCAGCATCTATTGCACAGAAGCCTGGAGGTAATTTTCCTTACTGCTTTCTTGTGCTCTCCAGCAGTTAGCAGGACCACATCCTCCTCTTGGGTCTCCAACAGTTTGATTAGTCCCAAGCCTTGCTCCTCCATTATGAACTTAGCAACTGGAGAATTCCAGTTTTCACTGGTTTTCAGGAATATAGGTAAGATTTCCTATGATAAAGAAAAAGACAGCTTTTTTAAAAAGCTGGGTTGATTTATTTTTCCTGTAGAATAAAGGTTTCTTGTTTCCGAAAGAGAAAGAACCTACATGAGATTATCTCTATCCCCTGCCTGATACTAAAGGAATCTAAAAAGTAATCTCACCAAAATTAAAAGAAAAGAAATGAAATGTAGGGTGGGAAGGGATATCAGCAAATGAAAAATATTTCTGAAAATTTTTGGCATGTTGCAGGTGAGATAAACAGGAATGATTAAAGAATCAGTGCCCCTTGCACTACAAGGCAGACTCTTTACCCACTGGACCACCAGGGAAGCCCCTGAATCAATTTATTAATTAAGCATGCAGTTTTGTGCATTTCTAGACATATAAGGATTCATAAAGTTTCTGTTTCACAACTGTCTTAGGAAGTTGCTTGAGGACATAATCCAGCACTAATAAGAAAGAGAAAGATCTGGGATCCAGGAAAAGAGCAGCTTTAATTCAGAAGAGGAATGAAAAAAAAGCTCCAGAAGGACAGCTATACAGAAAGCACAGAGCAACTAGGAAAGGCCTGTGTGTGTGAGCCTTATCTCTCATTCCAGAAAGCTGTGACCTAAGGTTCAAAATCGGTAAGTTAAAGAAAAAGAAAGGTATTGTGGGCTTCCCTGGTGGTCCAGGGGGTAAGGACACCGCCTTGCAGTGCAAGGGGTGCCGGTTCAAGCCCTGGCCTTGGAAGATCCCATGTGCTGCGGAGCGGCTGGACCAATGTGTCCAATTACTGAGCCGGAGCTCTGGAGTGCATGCGCCCAGAGCCGGTGCTCTGCGACAACAGAGGCCACCGCGATGGGAGGCCCACATGGGCCAAAGAACAAAGATGGATGAAAAATAGAGAAATGAAAAATAGAGAAATGAAAGACCAATAGAAGTGGCCCGCCCACTCCCTCTCCCTCCCACCCCACCCCCTAAAGAATAAATAAATAAATAAATAAATAAATGTTAAGAAAGGTATTATGATTAAAAACAAAAAGAAAACAGAGGTACTGTGGTATAGTACTGGAATGCAGTAAGCTAGAGCAAACACTGCATTGAACTATTAATCCTTCTTTACTATTTTTAAAAACTATGTATAAGCAGCATATTATTAAAAATACACATATTAAAAATAGCCAAATCAAGTTAAAATACATAAATAATATAAAAATCCAGGAAATTAGGAAAGTAAAGAAATGAGGAGCAAAAAGAGAAGAAAACATTGTAATAATAGTCCCATCAACTAAAGGCTGCCAAAATTAACCCTCAGGCTTACTTCCTGGTCCTGTGGTTCTGAAACACAGGTTTCAAACACTAGTAAAATAAAAACAAAATTGGAGGATACAGGGTTGACAATTTTGAATTTTATCAAAAGCATAAAATAAACCTCAAATACTATTACCATCATTTCACAAAAGAACACATTTCTATAGGAAAAAATGAGAGAAGGATATAGTCCTTTAAATTTCTGTAATTTTAAGGAAAACTTTTTATATTATCCTGCCTTTTCTTATTTTGCCTTCACCCATTTGGAAATCATTATCCTTATCTTTTTTTAATTGAAAAATTCTTTTGAACTCGATGTATGAGACTTGGGATGTAGTGGTGGCAGTGGTGTGTAATCTACTCTCTTTTTTTGATTTAAAAAACCCTGAAGACTAGTTGATTTACAATATTGTGTTGTAAATATTTGTGTACAGCAAAGTGATTTGGTGCACATATTGCACTACGTAGTCACTTGAGTCACGTCTGACTCTGTGTGTCCCCATGGACTGCAGCCTGTCAGGCTTCTCTGTCTCTGGGAATCTTCCAGGCAAGAACACTAGAGTGGGTTGCCATTTCCTTCTCCAATATGTAAGTTATTACAAGATATTGAATATAGTTCCCTATGTGTGTGTGTGTTAGTCACTTGGTCATATCTGACTCTTTGTGACCCAATAGATTGTAGCCTGCGATGCTCCTCTGTCCATGGGATTCTCCAGGCAAGAATACTAGAGTGGGTTGCCATTCCCTTCTCCAGAGGATCTTCCTGACCTGGGGATCAAACCCGGGTTTCCTGCACTGCACACGGATTCTATACTGTCCAAGCCACCATAGTTCCTTGTGCTAAATAAATCCTTGTTGCTTACCTATTTTATATATGGTAATATGTATCTGTTAATCCCGAACAAATCCCCAAATCCCAAATTTATCCCTCCCCCTTTTTTCCTTTGGTAATTATGTTTGTTTTCTATGTCTGTGAGTCTATTTTTTTTTTTGTAAATAAGTTCATTTGTATTGTTTATTAGATTCCACATATAATTGATATCATACAGTATTTGTCTTTCTCGGTTTGATTTACTACACTAGTATGGTAACCTCTAGATCCATCCATGTAGCTGCAAATGGCATTATTTCATTCTTTTTAATAGCTCACTAATATGCCATTGTATATATGTACCACATCTTCTTTATCCATTCATCTCTTGATGGACACTTAGATTGCTTCCATGTCTTGGTTATGATAAAATAGTGCTGCTATGATCACTGCATGTATCTTTTCAAACTAGAGTTTTCCTCTTTTCTGGATATATGCCAGGATTGTTGGATCATACAGTAACTCTATTTTTAGATTTTAAGATTTATTTATTTATTTATTTTTCGGCAGGGGTCGGGTTGGGGAGACAGGGGAGCGGGCGGGTCACTTCTATTGGTCTTTCATTTTCTAGACTTGGGATGTAGTGGTGGCAGTGGTGTGTAATCTACTCTTTTTGAGTTAAAAAACCCTGAAGACTAGTTGATTTACAATATTGTGTTGTAAATATTTGTGTACAGCAAAGTGATTTGGTGCACATATTGCACTACGTAGTCACTTGAGTCACGTCTGACTCTGTGTGTCCCCATGGACTGCAGCCTGTCAGGCTTCTCTGTCTCTGGGAATCTTCCAGGCAAGAACACTAGAGTGGGTTGCCATTTCCTTCTCAATATGTAAGTTATTACAAGATATTGAATATAGTTCCCTATGTGTGTGTGTTAGTCACTTGGTCATATCTGACTCTTTGTGACCCAATAGATTGTAGCCTGCGATGCTCCTCTGTCCATGGGATTCTCCAGGCAAGAATACTAGAGTGGGTTGCCATTCCCTTCTCCAGAGGATCTTCCTGACCTGGGGATCAAACCCGGGTTTCCTGCACTGCACACGGATTCTATACTGTCCAAGCCACCATAGTTCCTTGTGCTAAATAAATCCTTGTTGCTTACCTATTTTATATATGGTAATATGTATCTGTTAATCCCGAACAAATCCCCAAATCCCAAATTTATCCCTCCCCCTTTTTTCCTTTGGTAATTATGTTTGTTTTCTATGTCTGTGAGTCTATTTTTTTTTTTGTAAATAAGTTCATTTGTATTGTTTATTAGATTCCACATATAATTGATATCATACAGTATTTGTCTTTCTCGGTTTGATTTACTACACTAGTATGGTAACCTCTAGATCCATCCATGTAGCTGCAAATGGCATTATTTCATTCTTTTTAATAGCTCACTAATATGCCATTGTATATATGTACCACATCTTCTTTATCCATTCATCTCTTGATGGACACTTAGATTGCTTCCATGTCTTGGTTATGATAAAATAGTGCTGCTATGATCACTGCATGTATCTTTTCAAACTAGAGTTTTCCTCTTTTCTGGATATATGCCAGGATTGTTGGATCATACAGT
Source organism: Tragulus kanchil (assembly GCA_022376925.1). NCBI lineage: Eukaryota > Metazoa > Chordata > Mammalia > Artiodactyla > Tragulidae > Tragulus > Tragulus kanchil. The sequence continues at coordinate 31,893,361 of JAIOJX010000024.1, forward strand.
AACTCTATTTTTAGATTTTAAGATTTATTTATTTATTTATTTTTCGGCAGGGGTCGGGTTGGGGAGACAGGGGAGCGGGCGGGTCACTTCTATTGGTCTTTCATTTCTCTATTTTCATCCATCTTTGTTCTTTGGCTCCTGTGGGTCTCCCATCATGGTGGCCTCTGTTGTCGCAGAGCGCCAGCTCTGGGCGCATGCGCTCCAGAGCTCCGGCTAGGTAATTGGACACATCAGTCCAGCTGCTCCGCGGCATGTGGGATCTTCCCAGGCCAGGAATCGAACCGGCGCCCCTTGCACTGCAAGGCGGTGTCCTTACCCACTGGACCACCAGGGGAAGCCCTATTTTTAGATTTTTAAGGAACATCCATATGTTCTCCATAGTGGTTGCATCAATTTACATTCCTACCAACAGTATAGGAGGGTTCCCTTTTCTCCACATCCTCTCTGGCATTTATTATTTATGTAGACTTTTTGATAATGGCCATTCTAACTACTGTGTAGTTTTGGTTTGCATTTCTCTAATAATTAATGATGTTGAAAACCCGTGACTCAAAGAGCATGACTATTTTGAAAGTTAGTGATTCCCAGGTAATTTCTACTTCCAGTGACAGTGTAAAAACGTCCATTCCATGCTCCTTTCCCTCAGTATTTTAGTGCTATACCATTCACCAAGTCAAGAACACAAAGATGTGTCTGTAAAAGGAAAGGTATATTCAGAATTTTAAAAAGGGTATGGGAAGCATAATGAATATTGCCTTTCTTTCACACCAGCCCTGCTTCATTTAAACGCTGGGCACATTAAACCTGAGGGTCTATTTAATCTTCCCAGCTGCAATAAACTACTGTTCTTTATTTTAAAAGGCTATGGGTGAACTTTCACATTCTGATTAATGGCAAATTCAGTTGAGTTTAAATGGTAACTAAGTTGAGTCGTGGAGTTTATACCTAGGGGTAAGATTAACTTTAGGGGGGCTTCCTTGGGTCCAGTGGGTAAGGACACCGCCTTGCAGTGCAAGAGGCGCTGGTTTGATTCCTGGGAAGATCCCACGTGCTGCGGAGCGGCTGGACCGATGTGTCCAATTACGGAGCCGGAGCTCTGGAGCGCATGCGCCCAGAGCCGGTGCTCTGCGACAACAGAGGCCACTGCGACAGGAGGCCCACAAGAGCCAAAGAACAAAGACAGATGAAAATAGAGAAATGAAAGACCAATAGAAGTGGCCCGCCTGGCCCCCTCCCTTCCCAACGCACCTCCCCCAAAACTAAATTAAAAAAAAAAAAAAAAAGATTAACTTTAGGGGCTTCCCTGGTGGTCCAGTGGGTAAGGACACCGCCTTGCAGTACAAGGGATGCCGGTTTGATCCCTGGCCTGGGAAGATCCCACATGCCGCGGAGTGGCTGGACTGATGTGTCCAACTACCAAGCTGGAGCTCCGGAGCGCATGCACCCAGAGCTGGTGATCTGCAATGAAAGAGGCCACTGCAATGGGAGGCCCACATAGGCCAAAGAACAAAGACGGATGAAAATAAATAAATGAAGGACCAATAGAAGTGGCCAAGAAAAAAAAAAAAAGATTAACTTTAAAAAGAAAAAAAGAAAAGTAGAATGATCTGAAATAACAAACCTCTCAAAACTTATGATAGCATAAGAACGCAAGCAATTAATAACTAAAAATACCAGATCCCTAAAAGGAAAAAACCTGCTCCTTACCTCATTAAAACGATCAGCTGCAAATTTTCTAATGGACTCAATGTCTTTCCGTTTCAAGTATTTCTGATAAAAGAAAATCAAAGTATATTCATCAATATGACAACTTCACAAACATGTTTATGAAATGGGAAACAAATACGCTTCGTGTCTTTCCATTATAAGATTCAATAAAAATTTAATTTCTGTTGTCAAAGGACAACAGAAGGTTTAAATTTTAAAGCTTGTGACAGGGTGTATTTTTCCTAGTTAATGCAGGTCTCACTGGAAACAGCTGTGAATACATTCCACAGAAGACTGTGCACATAAAATGTGTTCAAAATGTATCTCTGTAACTAAATTGTGAAAGATCAACAAAATTAGTAAGAAGGCTCCAAGTCTGATTATTTCACATCACTTAAAAGTCCCTGTATCTTACTTTTGTAGATTATACCAATGTGTTTCTAAGTGAGAAACTGTGGCTGTCATCATCACTAATATTCTAATATTCATGGAGCACTTAATTAGATATGGGAGATACAACAAAGTGAAAACATGAGTCATGACCCTGCATTCTACAGCAGTTCATGACTCTTCTAATCTACTTGGGAAAGAACAGACACACTCAAATTGGGATAAATAATAGCAAGCAATATATGTTATACTGAGCTTACCTGAATACATTCAATACATTTGGAATAGAGTATGGACACCAAATTACTTTCCACTGAACATATGAAGTAAACAAAAAGTAATGAAATTGAATTCTTATCCTCATTTTAAATATACTAATATGTTTATATATCCAAATGAGAATTCTTTCAAAATAGTCATCTTATTGAAAATACATTTGGAACAAGAAAAAAGGATTCAACCCAGAGCTGGTGATCTGCAATGAAAGAGGCCACTGCAATGGGAGGCCCACATAGGCCAAAGAACAAAGACGGATGAAAATAAATAAATGAAGGACCAATAGAAGTGGCCAAGAAAAAAAAAAGATTAACTTTAAAAAGAAAAAAAGAAAAGTAGAATGATCTGAAATAACAAACCTCTCAAAACTTATGATAGCATAAGAACGCAAGCAATTAATAACTAAAAATACCAGATCCCTAAAAGGAAAAAACCTGCTCCTTACCTCATTAAAACGATCAGCTGCAAATTTTCTAATGGACTCAATGTCTTTCCGTTTCAAGTATTTCTGATAAAAGAAAATCAAAGTATATTCATCAATATGACAACTTCACAAACATGTTTATGAAATGGGAAACAAATACGCTTCGTGTCTTTCCATTATAAGATTCAATAAAAATTTAATTTCTGTTGTCAAAGGACAACAGAAGGTTTAAATTTTAAAGCTTGTGACAGGGTGTATTTTTCCTAGTTAATGCAGGTCTCACTGGAAACAGCTGTGAATACATTCCACAGAAGACTGTGCACATAAAATGTGTTCAAAATGTATCTCTGTAACTAAATTGTGAAAGATCAACAAAATTAGTAAGAAGGCTCCAAGTCTGATTATTTCACATCACTTAAAAGTCCCTGTATCTTACTTTTGTAGATTATACCAATGTGTTTCTAAGTGAGAAACTGTGGCTGTCATCATCACTAATATTCTAATATTCATGGAGCACTTAATTAGATATGGGAGATACAACAAAGTGAAAACATGAGTCATGACCCTGCATTCTACAGCAGTTCATGACTCTTCTAATCTACTTGGGAAAGAACAGACACACTCAAATTGGGATAAATAATAGCAAGCAATATATGTTATACTGAGCTTACCTGAATACATTCAATACATTTGGAATAGAGTATGGACACCAAATTACTTTCCACTGAACATATGAAGTAAACAAAAAGTAATGAAATTGAATTCTTATCCTCATTTTAAATATACTAATATGTTTATATATCCAACTGAGCAGTCTTTCAAAATAGTCATCTTATTGAAAATACATTTGGAATTTGTCTTACTAAAGTATTTTCAAAGTAAACATGGTAACTACGGAAAACAGGTACAGCTCATTACTTAAGACTCCATGCTTACCCAGCTCAACCATTCTCTCTCTCCTACCCTCCTATCCATTCCTTTTGCTTTTCATAGCTCCATCGCCCTTCTCTCTCCTGTTATTAACACAGCAGACTCAGCCTCAGAAAAGTAAAAGTCAGCATGCCAGGGCTATGCTGGAGCTGATATGGGGCTGGGAGCCTCTGGACAAACTAAGGATAGAAACAGAATAAATAATCTCAAATGAAGTACTGGAGAACTTTACAGCACTGTTTAAAAGGAAAAGGAAGAGCTCTAGATCTTGAGAGTGTAAACTCATATTCATAAGATTTTATCATTCTTTCCTTACAGATTTAGAGACACTATTAGACTTTATATGACAAAGTGCATTTTTATTTAAAGAGAATGTTTCTTTCTGAAGTTTAAATGTGCCAATGTTAAACAGATTTACTTTACTTCCTGAATACGCGTTTTAGAGAAGACAGAATTGGCTGCACTTACTGCTCCTTCAGGGATACATATGGCTTTGATAGTTCCTTGAGGTTTACCAAGTGCCTCTTGGAGAAATCCAACTTCTGTGTTTCTGAACATATCACTGATATCTACAATCTGGAAAACAGACCAGAAGATGGTAACTAAACTTGAAAAAACATCATTTTTCGAGATACATCACTAATATTCTAATATTCATGGAGCACTTAATTAGATATGGGAGATACAACAAAGTGAAAACATGAGTCATGACCCTGCATTCTACAGCAGTTCATGACTCTTCTAATCTACTTGGGAAAGAACAGACACACTCAAATTGGGATAAATAATAGCAAGCAATATATGTTATACTGAGCTTACCTGAATACATTCAATACATTTGGAATAGAGTATGGACACCAAATTACTTTCCACTGAACATATGAAGTAAACAAAAAGTAATGAAATTGAATTCTTATCCTCATTTTAAATATACTAATATGTTTATATATCCAACTGAGCAGTCTTTCAAAATAGTCATCTTATTGAAAATACATTTGGAATTTGTCTTACTAAAGTATTTTCAAAGTAAACATGGTAACTACGGAAAACAGGTACAGCTCATTACTTAAGACTCCATGCTTACCCAGCTCAACCATTCTCTCTCTCCTACCCTCCTATCCATTCCTTTTGCTTTTCATAGCTCCATCGCCCTTCTCTCTCCTGTTATTAACACAGCAGACTCAGCCTCAGAAAAGTAAAAGTCAGCATGCCAGGGCTATGCTGGAGCTGATATGGGGCTGGGAGCCTCTGGACAAACTAAGGATAGAAACAGAATAAATAATCTCAAATGAAGTACTGGAGAACTTTACAGCACTGTTTAAAAGGAAAAGGAAGAGCTCTAGATCTTGAGAGTGTAAACTCATATTCATAAGATTTTATCATTCTTTCCTTACAGATTTAGAGACACTATTAGACTTTATATGACAAAGTGCATTTTTATTTAAAGAGAATGTTTCTTTCTGAAGTTTAAATGTGCCAATGTTAAACAGATTTACTTTACTTCCTGAATACGCGTTTTAGAGAAGACAGAATTGGCTGCACTTACTGCTCCTTCAGGGATACATATGGCTTTGATAGTTCCTTGAGGTTTACCAAGTGCCTCTTGGAGAAATCCAACTTCTGTGTTTCTGAACATATCACTGATATCTACAATCTGGAAAACAGACCAGAAGATGGTAACTAAACTTGAAATATTTTTTATCACAAAACCTCTTTTTTTTTTTTTTCACTGCATTGAAAGCAGATTTTTAAAAAATTTTTATTTTACTTTTTACTTTTACAGAGTTTCATTGTTTACAGATATGTATGATCCCAGATTAGTCATATGTATATCCCCCCCATCCCACCCCTTCTGGCCATTGCACAACGCCCCTGCAGGATCCCCTTTTCTCACAGCGCAATGACAATAGCTATTTTTTTCACATATGGTAATATAGGTTTTCATGCTACTTCCTTTACGCCTCCCACCCACTCACTGTTCATTCCCCACAATGTCCATATGTCTGTTCTCCATGTCGGTTTCTTCATCAAATCACTGCGTGTGTTATCATTACCATCCTACTAGATTCCATACATATGTGTTCAGAAAACCTTTTCCAGTGGGTAAACAGTCCGTCTTGCAGTGCAAGGGGCACTGGTTCAGTCTGTAGCCTGGGGAGATCCTACATGCCACGGAGCAGCTAGACCGGTGTGTCCAATTATGAGCCAGTGCTTTGGAGGACATGTGCTTAGAGCCGGTGCTCTGTAAGGAGAGAGGCCACTGCAATGGGAGGCCCACACAGGCCAAAGAATAAAGATGGATGAAAATAAATAAATAAAAACCAATAAAAGAAGCTAAAATTAAAAAAAGAGAAAAAAGAGGAAAAAGGATCATGTTAACGATTACAGAACACTTTCATAGTGTTTACTGCAGGTTGGGCACCATAACAAGTATTAATGTACTAATGTATTATTCATTAGTATTCTTTTCATCTGTACCACAAGGGTATGAGGTAGGCCCTCTTATTATCCCCATTTAATAAAGAAGGAAGCCAAGGCACAAAGAAAGAAATGACTTGCCCAAGATAACTGGTAAACAGATTTACTTTACTTCCTGAATACGCGTTTTAGAGAAGACAGAATTGGCTGCACTTACTGCTCCTTCAGGGATACATATGGCTTTGATAGTTCCTTGAGGTTTACCAAGTGCCTCTTGGAGAAATCCAACTTCTGTGTTTCTGAACATATCACTGATATCTACAATCTGGAAAACAGACCAGAAGATGGTAACTAAACTTGAAATATTTTTTATCACAAAACCTCTTTTTTTTTTTTTTCACTGCATTGAAAGCAGATTTTTAAAAAATTTTTATTTTACTTTTTACTTTTACAGAGTTTCATTGTTTACAGATATGTATGATCCCAGATTAGTCATACATATATCCCCCCGATCCCACCCCTTCTGGCCATTGCACAACGCCCCTGCAGGATCCCCTTTTCTCACAGCGCAATGACAATAGCTATTTTTTTCACATATGGTAATATAGGTTTTCATGCTACTTCCTTTACGCCTCCCACCCACTCACTGTTCATTCCCCACAATGTCCATATGTCTGTTCTCCATGTCGGTTTCTTCATCAAATCACTGCGTGTGTTATCATTACCATCCTACTAGATTCCATACATATGTGTTCAGAAAACCTTTTCCAGTGGGTAAACAGTCCGTCTTGCAGTGCAAGGGGCACTGGTTCAGTCTGTAGCCTGGGGAGATCCTACATGCCACGGAGCAGCTAGACCGGTGTGTCCAATTATGAGCCAGTGCTTTGGAGGACATGTGCTTAGAGCCGGTGCTCTGTAAGGAGAGAGGCCACTGCAATGGGAGGCCCACACAGGCCAAAGAATAAAGATGGATGAAAATAAATAAATAAAAACCAATAAAAGAAGCTAAAATTAAAAAAAGAGAAAAAAGAGGAAAAAGGATCATGTTAACGATTACAGAACACTTTCATAGTGTTTACTGCAGGTTGGGCACCATAACAAGTATTAATGTACTAATGTATTATTCATTAGTATTCTTTTCATCTGTACCACAAGGGTATGAGGTAGGCCCTCTTATTATCCCCATTTAATAAAGAAGGAAGCCAAGGCACAAAGAAAGAAATGACTTGCCCAAGATAACTGGTAAGTGGCAGAGCCAGAATTTACCATAAGCAGCCTGACTTAAGAAGAGCCACTATCTGGAGCCTCTGGGCAAAAGGTTGTAACTTGAGAAGAAAGAATAAAAAGTTTAAGATGAGGGCTTCCCTGGTGGTCCACTGGGTAAGGACACCGCCTTGCAGTGCAAGGGACACCGGTTCAATCCCTGGCCTGGGAAGATCCCACGTGCCGCGGAGCGGCTGGACCCATGTGTCCAATTACCGAGCTGGAGCTCTGGAGCACATGCATCCAGAGCCGGCGCTCTGCGACAACAGAGGCCACCGCGATGGGAGGCCCACAAGAGCCAAAGAACAAAGATGGATGAAAACAGAGAAGTGAAAGACCAATAGAAGTGGCCCGCCCACCCCCTCCCTCCCCAACCCGACCCCCCCAAAAATAAATAAATAAAAAGTTTAAGATGAGAAAGGTAACAACAACTAAAAAAAGAGCCACTATTTCATATTATAAAAGCTGAAACAAGGAATTGGCTGTTTAAGTAGGTAGTTACGACTTTTTCTGTGTTATATTTTTCCATTCTAAAAATTAAGCACTGCTTATTTGTGGACCAGGCAGAATTCAATTTCTAAGGAATCTTCACTGAGAAGTGAGATAAAGAAATATCACCAGCATTACAGCGACGAAGAGTTGCTCTCTGAGCAAATAAAAAGAGGCTTGCTAAGGGAAACTGCTCTGTATAAATTCTACCATTATCCTTCAGTAGATCCTAACAATGTAAATAAATGTCTCCACATGTTTGAGCTCTTTATAGACCAGGGAAGAGAATAAATAACCTTTAATCAGTTTCCTTCCAAGTGCCATTTTACCTTAAGAAAAATTCAAGATTGACGGACAGGAATAGAGACACATAGAGAACAGACTTATGGACTGAGTGAGGGAAGGAGAGGGTGGGATAAATTGAGACAGTAGAATTGAAGTATATACATTATCATGTGTAAAACAGATGGCTAATGGGAAGTTGCTGTAGAGCACAGGAAGCTCAGCTTGGTTCTCTGTGATGACCTAGAGGGGTGGCGTGGGGTGGAAGGTGAAGGAGGCTGAAGAGGAAAGGGACATATGTGTACCTATGGCTGATGCATACTGATGTAGGGTAGAAACCAATACGACATTGTAAAGCAATTATCCTCCAATTAAAAATAAATAAATTAAAAAAAACTGAAGAGGGAAGAACAGTTTTTTTTTCTTTCAAGTTACCATTTGCATCCATGTAACTAACAACTCGTCAGTAGTAAAAACATTACAGCAAGAACCTTGCTCTTGAAAATGGATCTTGGAACACAGTAGATAGAGAAAAGGTATTGTAATGCTAACATACTCTCTCACTGTAGCTGAGTAACAATGAAAGTAACAAGCTAAGGTAACAGCATAAAATACGATAGAATTGTGTGTGTAACTGTTTGTAAAGATCCAAGTGGTTCAGAATTGACTAGAGGACCATCTGGGGGCAGAGTCTTAGAAAAGTACCTTCATCCCAAAGCGAGTGTCAGGTTTATCAGTTCCATAGCTGGCCAACGCCTCAGCAAAAGTCATAGAAGGAAAAGGAACCACCACGGGATCTTTGTCAGTGGGCCACGAATACTGAAGCAAGCCCTCAATTAGACTCTGGATGCCACTCTGGTCTACAAAAGACATCTCTATGTCAATCTGAAACCAAAACAACATATGGAAACTAACTTGAAGAGCCACAATATTAATATGTACATACAAAGCAATATATTTCTCTTATTTCGAATTACCATTGGATTCTGTCCTTAATACATGGGGAAGCAGGTTAAATATTATTGTATGTCTGAGCAAATAAAAGAGGCTTGCTAAGGAAACTGCTCTGTATAAATTCTACCATTATCCTTCAGTAGATCCTAACAATGTAAATAAATGTCTCCACATGTTTGAGCTCTTTATAGACCAGGGAAGAGAATAAATAACCTTTAATCAGTTTCCTTCCAAGTGCCATTTTACCTTAAGAAAAATTCAAGATTGACGGACAGGAATAGAGACACATAGAGAACAGACTTATGGACTGAGTGAGGGAAGGAGAGGGTGGGATAAATTGAGACAGTAGAATTGAAGTATATACATTATCATGTGTAAAACAGATGGCTAATGGGAAGTTGCTGTAGAGCACAGGAAGCTCAGCTTGGTTCTCTGTGATGACCTAGAGGGGTGGCGTGGGGTGGAAGGTGAAGGAGGCTGAAGAGGAAAGGGACATATGTGTACCTATGGCTGATGCATACTGATGTAGGGTAGAAACCAATACGACATTGTAAAGCAATTATCCTCCAATTAAAAATAAATAAATTAAAAAAAACTGAAGAGGGAAGAACAGTTTTTTTTTCTTTCAAGTTACCATTTGCATCCATGTAACTAACAACTCGTCAGTAGTAAAAACATTACAGCAAGAACCTTGCTCTTGAAAATGGATCTTGGAACACAGTAGATAGAGAAAAGGTATTGTAATGCTAACATACTCTCTCACTGTAGCTGAGTAACAATGAAAGTAACAAGCTAAGGTAACAGCATAAAATACGATAGAATTGTGTGTGTAACTGTTTGTAAAGATCCAAGTGGTTCAGAATTGACTAGAGGACCATCTGGGGGCAGAGTCTTAGAAAAGTACCTTCATCCCAAAGCGAGTGTCAGGTTTATCAGTTCCATAGCTGGCCAACGCCTCAGCAAAAGTCATAGAAGGAAAAGGAACCACCACGGGATCTTTGTCAGTGGGCCACGAATACTGAAGCAAGCCCTCAATTAGACTCTGGATGCCACTCTGGTCTACAAAAGACATCTCTATGTCAATCTGAAACCAAAACAACATATGGAAACTAACTTGAAGAGCCACAATATTAATATGTACATACAAAGCAATATATTTCTCTTATTTCGAATTACCATTGGATTCTGTCCTTAATACATGGGGAAGCAGGTTAAATATTATTGTATGTCTGTTTTGTGTCAGACAGTGTCCTAAAGCTCTGAATACATCGAACTGTTAGTTCCCACAATTGTCTCATGGCTGAAGGCTTGGAGAGGCTAAGTGACTTCTGAGTGTGTGCAGTTACGTCTGTCCGTCTCCAAATCTTAGGGTTTTGTGCTCCACTGCACTGGTTAATATGATATCATACACAAACTAAATCATAATAGCTTTGTGGACACTGACTAGATCTATTTATAGATTAAATATCAACATATAGAATTGTTGGTTTGGGTGCACAAGAGATTTTTTTAAAGAACTTTATCATATGATCACTGAAACACTGTAGCGATCTTTTCTTCCTTAGTTTATGAACATATTCTTTATAAATGGATCAAAAATTAAATAATTAATGCCTCAACTACAGCTTGGTTTAATTAAATATCTGACATATAAAATGCAATGAGAAGAAAGTATATATAATTTCTGTCCACATTCTTGTTTATAGCAAGGCTAAATCAATAAGAGACGAGTGAATATAACCGAGTACCTGAGTAAATTCAGGCTGTCTGTCTGGTCTTGAACCTTCATCTCGATAACATCGGGCAACCTGAAAATACCTACAATTGGAAAACAGCGTTAATTGAGTCAGGATTCTAGAAACACACACACACACATATGCTTTCCCCCAGTAGTTCCTGCAATGCAGGCTATGAACTAACGATGCTATTAAAATGACTTAAGAAATTTTTAGAATTCTTGCTCTTATTTAATCAGACATATGGTTGACCCATGAGAAGTTGACTACTGTATATTTTGCCTTAAAAATATACAGTGGCACCTTTGGATATTCATATTCAGTCCACGCTTCTTTATACATTCTCTTTTGCTTCAGCCAAACTGAAATACCCACTGCTCCACTTGAGCCTCCATGGGCTATGCCATTCCTTCCCGGGCTATGCCATTCACCTGCTGAAATGCAGCTCTGTTCCAGGAGGCCTAGTTCACAGTTTTTAATGATTTTTCCTCAAACAATACAATTTCAAGTTAGTTAACTAGTTTGCAAATCTTAGCATACTCATTTTTGGTTTATGTCACAGTTGGTTTTATCCTATTTTGTCTTGCTAGATTCATCAGCTCGAGAACAAAACCTTTTTTGTTTTTAACTCCCTGCCCAAAGCAAAGAGCTTTGTTCATGATGGCCCCCCAATAAATCTTTATATAATGACTACATATTCTTAGGATATTTTGCAAGTATTTTCCAAACTCTCATACATTTCCGAACCTTCTTTTAAAAGATTGACAATTTTGTGTTTCCATTTCCCCATGTCCCCCCACCTCTTTTCCTTTTTGGACCACTACTAGCATAAGGGAGGCTCACCTGTCTAGACCACCAACCATCAGAAGCTGCTTAAACTGTTGAGGACTCTGAGGGAGAGAATAAAACTTCCCAGGTTCCCTGGATGGCACTACAAACTCCTTTGCACCCTTTGAATGAGAGGGAGAGGAGAGAGATTATAGAAGTCAATACTTCAGTTCTTCAGCAAAATGAACTTAAGAGCAAAGCTCCTACATAACCAATTATTTCTTATTCATCCTTTAGTCCCCAACAGACTTGCACATAGTAGGCTTTAAACAGTATTTGTACAAATTAAGTATAGTTAATATTATGCTTGTTAAAATGAATGACAATTCTGTTACTAGCTAAAAGGATTTTTTTTAAAGAAAAACTTGCAATCCTGTTTGTTTATTATTTTTGGCTGTGCTGGATCTTTGTTACTATGCGGGGTCTTTCTCTAGCAGTGAACAGGAATTATCTTCCACTTGTGATGCGCAGGCATCTCACTGCAGTGGCTTCTCTTGTTGCAGAGCAGGGGCTCAGAGAGCACTGGCTTCAGTAGGTGTGTTGTCTGAGCTCAGTAGTTCTGGCACATAGGCTTAGTTGCTCTGCAGCATGTGAAATCTTCCAGACCAGGCAAGGTACCCACGTACCCACAATGACAGATTCTTTTTTCTTTTTACTTTTATAGAGTTTTGTTGTTTACAGATATGTATGATCCCAGATTAGTCATATGTATATCCCCCCCATCCCACCCCTCTAGGCTGTCGCACAGCACCCCTGCAGGATGCCCTTTTCTCACAGAGCAATGACTATAGGTATTTTTTTCACATATGACAGTATAGGTTTTCATGCTACTTCCTTTACGCCTCCCACCCACTGTTCATTTCCCACAATGTCCCGAAGTCTATTCTCCATGTCTGTTTCTTCATCGCTTCACTGTGTGTGTTATCATTACCATCCTACTAGATTCCATATATATGTTACTATATTGTACTAGTCTTTCTCTTTTTGACTGACTTCACTTTCGATGATAGGTTCTAGATCCAGCCACCTCATTAGGACTGATTCTTCTGCATTTCTTTTTACAGCTGTGTAGTATTCCACTGTATATATGTACCAGGGCTTTCGTATCCATTCATTCGATAATGGACATCTAGGTTGCTTCCATGTTATAGCTGTTGTATAGAGTACTGCAGTGAACATTGGGGTACAGGGGCTTCTTTCAGTTTTGATTTCATCAGGGTATAAGCCTAAGAGTGGGACTGCTGGGTCCTGTGGTGCTTTTGTTTTTAGTTTTTTAAGGAATCTCCATAATGTCTTCCAGAGCAGCTGTATCAATTTACATTCCCACCAGCAATGCAAGAGTGTTCCCTTTTCTCTGCACCCTCTCCAGCATTTATTGTCTGTCGATTTGTGGATGATGGCCATTCTGACAGGTGTGAGGTGATATCTCATTGTAGTTTTGATTTGCATTTCTCTAATAAGGAGTGAGGTTGAGCATTACTTCATGTGTTTTTTGGTCATCTGAATGTCCTCTTTGGAGAGGTGTCTGCTTAGGTCCTTTTCCCATTGGTTGATTGGGTTGTTCATTTTTCCGATGTTGAGTTGTCTGAGTTGCTTGTAGATTTTGGAGATTAATTCTTTGTCCTTTGTTTCATTTGCTATGATTTTCTCCCATTCTGTGGGCTGTCTGTTCAGCTTTTTTGTAGTTTCTTTTGCTGTGCAAAAGCTTTTAAGTTTCATTAGGTCCCACATGTTAATTTTTTGTTTTTAGTTCCGCTATTCCAATAGGTGGGTCAGAGAAGATCTTGCTTTGATTGATGTCCTTGAGTGTTTTTGGCAGGCAGATTATTAACCACTGGACCACCAAGGAAGTCCACCCAAAAGGCTTTTGTATATTAATTCCTATTCAAGTAATTCCTAATTGTTTTTCTAAATTTAAACCATAAATTAAGTCCATAGACTGTATAAATATCAGTGTTTGGAAATGTCAGTTCTTTTTTTTTTTTTTTTTAAAGATTTATTTATTTATTTATTTTGGGCGGGGGTCGGGTTGGGGAGGGAGTGGAGCAGGCGGGCCACTTACACTGGTCTTTCATTTCTCCATTTTCATCCATCTTTGTTCTTTGGCTCCTGTGGGCCTCCCATCGCGGTGGCATCTGTCGTTGCAGAGCACCGGCTCTAGGCGCATGCGCTCCAGAGCTCCGGCTCGGTGATTGGACACATCAGTCCAGCCGCTCCGCGGCACGTGGGATCTTCCCAGGCCAGGGATCGAACCGGCGCCCCTTGCACTGCAAGGCGGTGTCCTTATCCACTGGACCACCAGGGGAAGCCCGGAAATGTCAGTTCTTAATGAACAAGGGGTTTATTTTTAAGAACCAATTCATTATTGATTGAGGTAGCTATAAACCTCAATGGAAAGAAAATGATGTAGGTTTAAAGGATTCTGACTAAAAGTACTAACCCATATAATTTTTTCAACTTTTGAAATCCCTAGTTAATGTGACCATCCTAAGGCAGTAAAATAAATAAAAGGAACAGAACTAAGCATATAAAAGCAGAGTGGTCCAATTTGATAGCTAACAGTATACTATTATTAGGCTGACTTTAAGGACTATACATACCCCTGGAGTTCTCTTAAATAATGTTGGTGTTTCTATATCCACAAAACCTAGGAAAGAGAGAAATATCAAAAAAATTTACCAAAAGATGTCCACAGTATAGTCCAAGAAGTTTCTTTGTCCTTTGTTTCATTTGCTATGATTTTCTCCCATTCTGTGGGCTGTCTGTTCAGCTTTTTTGTAGTTTCTTTTGCTGTGCAAAAGCTTTTAAGTTTCATTAGGTCCCACATGTTAATTTTTTGTTTTTAGTTCCGCTATTCCAATAGGTGGGTCAGAGAAGATCTTGCTTTGATTGATGTCCTTGAGTGTTTTTGGCAGGCAGATTATTAACCACTGGACCACCAAGGAAGTCCACCCAAAAGGCTTTTGTATATTAATTCCTATTCAAGTAATTCCTAATTGTTTTTCTAAATTTAAACCATAAATTAAGTCCATAGACTGTATAAATATCAGTGTTTGGAAATGTCAGTTCTTTTTTTTTTTTTTTTTAAAGATTTATTTATTTATTTATTTTGGGCGGGGGTCGGGTTGGGGAGGGAGTGGAGCAGGCGGGCCACTTACACTGGTCTTTCATTTCTCCATTTTCATCCATCTTTGTTCTTTGGCTCCTGTGGGCCTCCCATCGCGGTGGCATCTGTCGTTGCAGAGCACCGGCTCTAGGCGCATGCGCTCCAGAGCTCCGGCTCGGTGATTGGACACATCAGTCCAGCCGCTCCGCGGCACGTGGGATCTTCCCAGGCCAGGGATCGAACCGGCGCCCCTTGCACTGCAAGGCGGTGTCCTTATCCACTGGACCACCAGGGGAAGCCCGGAAATGTCAGTTCTTAATGAACAAGGGGTTTATTTTTAAGAACCAATTCATTATTGATTGAGGTAGCTATAAACCTCAATGGAAAGAAAATGATGTAGGTTTAAAGGATTCTGACTAAAAGTACTAACCCATATAATTTTTTCAACTTTTGAAATCCCTAGTTAATGTGACCATCCTAAGGCAGTAAAATAAATAAAAGGAACAGAACTAAGCATATAAAAGCAGAGTGGTCCAATTTGATAGCTAACAGTATACTATTATTAGGCTGACTTTAAGGACTATACATACCCCTGGAGTTCTCTTAAATAATGTTGGTGTTTCTATATCCACAAAACCTAGGAAAGAGAGAAATATCAGAATTTAATAGATGTGAATTTACCAAATATGATGTCCACAGTATAGTCCAAGAAATCTGAGGCTATTATTTAATTAGGAATTTTGACTGTAGTAAGTTACCAAGCACATTAATGCTGGTTTCTACAAATCCAAGAGGGAAACTGAAGATTTTCATAAAATTCTATTCTGTTCATAAAGTTGGTACTCTTGTAATGAAATAATTGTTTGATGGATTCTTGGATACTAAACTGTTCTGGTCTTCCTTCTGCTAGCAAAGCAAAAATAACTCAAATATAGTAGGAAAAAACCCCAGGACTGATTGAAGAGTATAGTTTCATTCACATGACATTTTTTCTTTTTCTGTTGCTTTTAAAAATTGTATTTATTGAACCTGGGCCCCATGGGTTGGGAGCACAGAATCTTAACCACTGAACCACCAGGGAAGTCCCTCATGTGACATTTTTGAGCTCCCAAAAAAGATGTACAAGTATGATAGATAATTAAGAAAACTTACAGATGACAACCAAAGGGCTGGTCGACCTTCAACATGATGGAGAGTACACAGGCAATGTACACAAGGCACTATTACCTTGAGAAGGCTGTATTTATGACCCAGTAGGGAACTAAATTATGGTTTATGCTACTCTATTATACTTTAGGATAAAACACGTGGAAATGTCTGTTTCTTCCCTTACCATGTAGATTACATAGATATTCCCTCATCTTCATGACCATCTGGGATCTCAGCCGCAGGTTATACTGCAATTGGACACTACGCAGATCTAAGTAGCGATACTGCAAGCGAAGAGTCTCTGTTTTCTAAACAAATTGAAAGGTTTTTATGTTTAAATATGTTTCAAATATTAGAAAGATATTAACTTTAGACATGACTGAATTTTCAAAAACTTTAGCTCTACCTTTAGCTTCTACCACTTGTAGAGACACCAGCATCCTTACTTCCTACAATTTCTAGCCTTGTTACTAGTACAGATTTTACATTTTCCAGGGAACCACACTTCACTGACTGGAATTTGCCTACCTTACCAAACTTGTATCCATTTATTTTCCCCCACTTTTCTCCTTTTTTGGCTTGTGAAATCTCAGTTCCCTGGTCAGGGACTGAACCAGAGCCATGGCAGTGAAAGGATTCTGGAATCCTAACTACTAGGTAATCAGGAACTCTCTATCCATTCGTATTAAAGCATGTAGTTAAATCTTGAAAAAAAAAATAAAGATTTCAAAGATTATATACAAATAAACAGCAGAGCCAAAAGCAGCCATGACTTCATCACCTAAAGGGGACAAGTGTAAGAAATGCAAAGAAACGGCAGACGACTCTATGGCTGTGCTAGCAGGACCACAGTGAGAAAGTCTGCTTCTTTTGTTTTGTTCTTTGACCACTTCTATTGATCTTTCATTTATTTATTTCCATCCATCTTTGTTCTTTGGCCTTTGTGGGCCTCCCATTACAGTGGCATCTCTCGCTGCAGAGCACCAGCTCTGGGCACATGCACTCCAGAGCACCGGCTCAGTAGTTGGACACATTGGTCCAGCCGCTTCATGGCACGTGGAATCTTTCCAGGTCAGGGATCGAACCGGCGCCCCTTGCACTGCAAGGCGGTTCCCTTATCCACTGGACTACCAGGGAAGCTCTCTGCTTGTTTTTAAGACTGTAAATCTCTGCATCCCTTATGTGCTTACAACCTTTTCTTCAGAAAGTCCTTTCCCCAGAAAAACTCATTTCTTTGATACTAAAATAGAAACAGAAGAACTGTCTGTCATTTCTTTTTAAAAGCCTATATATGGAATCTAGTAGGATGGTAATGATAACACATACAGTGAAGTGATGAAAAAACAGACATGGAGAATAGACATATGGACATTGTGGGGAATGAACAGTGGGTGAGAGGCGTAAAGGAAGTAGCATGAAAACCTATACTGTCATATGTGAAAAGGATAGCTGTTGTCATTGCGCTGTGAGAAAGGGGGATCCAGCAGGGGTGCTGTGCAACTGCCTGGAGGGGTGGGATGGGGGTGGATATACGTATGACTAATCTGGGATCATGCATGTCTGTAAACAAAAAAACTCTGTAAAAGTAAAAAGTAAAATAAAAATTAAAAAAATAAAAAGCCTATAGCTGGGGGAAAACTGTACATTTCTTTTTTTTTTTCACTAAAATAAGGTCAACTTTGTAATTATATTGCTTTTTCTGATTAACATATTAAGTATCGGGAACTCAACTGTAAGACTAAGTGGCCATGAATTAATTTAAAAATCCACTATAGATTGGTTTACAAATTAGGTATTATACAGGTAATTGTAGATTATTTGTGACAACTGTAGATAATTGTCACAAAGCTGAAAATTCACTGGACTTAGATATCCAGTGCTGTCTAGCTTCCTCAAAGAATATCCTAAATTACAGTGATCATATCTGTATGTTTTATAAATATTTTATCATTGTTAGAGGCTCAAACTTAGCAGATACATTGTTAGAGGCTTAAACTCGATATATACCATTTGGCCATCCCTATGGCAGAGATAAATTTCTTTTCAAAATGTAAAACCATAGCAACAAAAATACTTGAACAAAATGATACCCAAGTCTTAAAAGACAACTATGTTTCCTGCTGTCTAAAACACATTCATTCTAGCTTAATGAACTGTTGATATTTAAGAACAGTTCACCAGGAAACTGTAAAACTAACAGAATAATTCATGATATAGCTATAATAAAATGCTTAATTTCATAGAAAAACTTCTTAAAACTCTGAGAACACTTTGCTGGTTACCAACATTTTCAAGACACTCTGTTTTATTAGTAATAGAGAATGGCACCTTCATAAAGTCCTTAATTTCAAAGGGCAGCTTCTTGCAGGAATTCAAAAGTTTAGCTGTTTTAACTTTGATTTCAATCTCTCCTGTTGGCATTTTCTTAAAGAGAGGGAGACAGAGAGAAGACCTGTTTTAAAAAATCACTCATCATGTTTGGCAGAGAACAAAACTCTGTAAAGCAATTATCCTTCAATTAAAAAAATACATTAAAAAAAATCACTCATCAAGTAATAGACACAATGACTATTTATAAACCACATGCATTTATTTACATATGTAATATGCAGGGGGTATGTATAGTATATAGTCTAAAACATAAATGTGTGTGTGTGACTTTGACGTTCTTAAGCATACCTGTGGGTGATAAGTTCATTAACTAATGCCTTAATGTGCATATTTCTATAGGTGCTTGTGTTTGCAGTGATGATTTTTAAATCTATCGATTCATTTGTAGAACCTGCAGAGCTTTAGTGCTAGATTATCAAACAGATACAGTCTCAGTTGCCTTAATGTGTTGACAGATAGTACAAATGTACACAGGCAAAATTTAAATAGTTTCTAAATTACTAACTGGATTCTCTTGTCCTGGAGGTCGGGAAATCACCGTCCCAGACACTTGCACCACAGATTCTATGGGGGCTTCACATAAAATCTTCTTCACGGAAGCAGCAGACTACAGCAGAAGAGAAGAAAACAAAAAAAAGAGGGGGGGCAGAGAACAGTTCCAATAAACAAGTGAGCTTAAAAAACTCTGCAGCAACTGTAGATTATGGCTTAGAAAAATCTTAATATTCATAGATTAATTACCATAAATACAAGGGCTTCCTTAATGACACTGTTAAAGAATTTGGTAAATCAAATCCCCATTTTGACTCCATATATCATGTAGAACTATTTTAAAATTTTAATGCTGTTGATATTTAAGAACATAGGGAAACTAAACAAAGAATAATTCATGATATAGCTATAATAAAATGCTTAATTTCATAGAAAAACTTCTTAAAACTCTGAGAACACTTTGCTGGTTACCAACATTTTCAAGACACTCTGTTTTATTAGTAATAGAGAATGGCACCTTCATAAAGTCCTTAATTTCAAAGGGCAGCTTCTTGCAGGAATTCAAAAGTTTAGCTGTTTTAACTTTGATTTCAATCTCTCCTGTTGGCATTTTCTTAAAGAGAGGGAGACAGAGAGAAGACCTGTTTTAAAAAATCACTCATCATGTTTGGCAGAGAACAAAACTCTGTAAAGCAATTATCCTTCAATTAAAAAAATACATTAAAAAAAATCACTCATCAAGTAATAGACACAATGACTATTTATAAACCACATGCATTTATTTACATATGTAATATGCAGGGGGTATGTATAGTATATAGTCTAAAACATAAATGTGTGTGTGTGACTTTGACGTTCTTAAGCATACCTGTGGGTGATAAGTTCATTAACTAATGCCTTAATGTGCATATTTCTATAGGTGCTTGTGTTTGCAGTGATGATTTTTAAATCTATCGATTCATTTGTAGAACCTGCAGAGCTTTAGTGCTAGATTATCAAACAGATACAGTCTCAGTTGCCTTAATGTGTTGACAGATAGTACAAATGTACACAGGCAAAATTTAAATAGTTTCTAAATTACTAACTGGATTCTCTTGTCCTGGAGGTCGGGAAATCACCGTCCCAGACACTTGCACCACAGATTCTATGGGGGCTTCACATAAAATCTTCTTCACGGAAGCAGCAGACTACAGCAGAAGAGAAGAAAACAAAAAAAAGAGGGGGGGCAGAGAACAGTTCCAATAAACAAGTGAGCTTAAAAAACTCTGCAGCAACTGTAGATTATGGCTTAGAAAAATCTTAATATTCATAGATTAATTACCATAAATACAAGGGCTTCCCTTAATGACACTGTTAAAGAATTTGGTAAATCAAATCCCCATTTTGACTCCATATATCATGTAGAACTATTAGTTACGAATTAAAAGTTTTTCTCCTTATGAGAAAATACGGAGAAGAATGATGAATGCAAACTAGCCCCACATATTTTAAGGGCAACTGTCTCCAGGCTTAGCCTTAGGGGCAGTTAAATTCAGGAGCAATAATGTAAACCCGAGCAAAGCTGTTACGACAGCATCAAAGAACCTTTCAGATTAACAGGAGGACCGTTCTATTACCTCATCCTGGGGAATGACAACTTGAACAAGCCCATGGAAATCTCTTAGGACCAGGAAGATATTTAGCCTGATTAATGAAGAAAATGAATATATTAGGATAAAATCTGAGACCAAAATTTAAACAAGCAAAATAAATTAAACAAAAAACCCATGCAATTCCTCGTGTTTCTTGTTTATAATAAATAATGTGCTTCATACTTATCTATATTCATGCAATTATTTATATAGCTTATTAATGAAGAAAAAAACACTTTTTCATCTGCAATTTCAACCGTTATTAGCTATATGTACAGCTAATACTATCCAGAATGGCTTATTAATGAAAAGGAAGATTTTTTAAAAATTTACTGGCTTAAGTCTTTATAAGAAACTTTAATTAAATTTGGAATATTTCCACATATTAAAATCCAAAAGTAATATTTTAGGATATTAGAGATATTTGATTGGTCATTTTTAAAAATACAGCAATATGAAATCTTTTCTTTTCCTAAATATAAGACTCAATGGACATGAGTTTGAGCAAATGCTGGGAGATGGTGAAGGACGGGGAACCCTGCGTGTTGCAGTCCATGGGATTGTCGGAAATCACCGTCCCAGACACTTGCACCACAGATTCTATGGGGCTTCACATAAAATCTTCTTCACGGAAGCAGCAGACTACAGCAGAAGAGAAAACAAAAAAAAGAGGGGGGGCAGAGAACAGTTCCAATAAACAAGTGAGCTTAAAAAACTCTGCAGCAACTGTAGATTATGGCTTAGAAAAATCTTAATATTCATAGATTAATTACCATAAATACAAGGGCTTCCCTTAATGACACTGTTAAAGAATTTGGTAAATCAAATCCCCATTTTGACTCCATATATCATGTAGAACTATTAGTTACAATTAAAAGTTTTTCTCCTTATGAGAAAATACGGAGAAGAATGATGAATGCAAACTAGCCCCACATATTTTAAGGGCAACTGTCTCCAGGCTTAGCCTTAGGGGCAGTTAAATTCAGGAGCAATAATGTAAACCCGAGCAAAGCTGTTACGACAGCATCAAAGAACCTTTCAGATTAACAGGAGGACCGTTCTATTACCTCATCCTGGGGAATGACAACTTGAACAAGCCCATGGAAATCTCTTAGGACCAGGAAGATATTTAGCCTGATTAATGAAGAAAATGAATATATTAGGATAAAATCTGAGACCAAAATTTAAACAAGCAAAATAAATTAAACAAAAAACCCATGCAATTCCTCGTGTTTCTTGTTTATAATAAATAATGTGCTTCATACTTATCTATATTCATGCAATTATTTATATAGCTTATTAATGAAGAAAAAAACACTTTTTCATCTGCAATTTCAACCGTTATTAGCTATATGTACAGCTAATACTATCCAGAATGGCTTATTAATGAAAAAGGAAGATTTTTAAAAGTTTACTGGCTTAAGTCTTTATAAGAAACTTTAATTAAATTTGGAATATTTCCACATATTAAAATCCAAAAGTAATATTTTAGGATATTAGAGATATTTGATTGGTCATTTTTAAAAATACAGCAATATGAAATCTTTTCTTTTCCTAAATATAAGACTCAATGGACATGAGTTTGAGCAAATGCTGGGAGACAGTGAAAGACAGGGAACCCTGCGTGTTGCAGTCCATGGGATTGTGAAGAGTTGGACACGACTTAGTGACTAAACAACAAATATAAAATGCAGTCTAAATTTTTTTAAAAGAGGTCCAATACTAACTTAAACCTCTACAAATCATCAAAAAGTCCCCAAATCCCAGTATTTTAGCATTTAACCTACATTTCTCACATTGTTCCTAGTACCAAGAAGCGATAGTGAAAAGCCTCCTTAGATTTTCGTTTCAGGAGATAATAGTCATCACATGTATGGGTCAAATACCCACCCATTTGGCACATATCTTTTTAGAAAGGTTACACAATCTATGTATTTTGGAGCTCTTCATCGTGAATTAATGTACTATTCAGATATGTTCTAGAAATACAGAGCTAAACAACAAAAAAATGGACTCAACATTAAGTTCTCATTGTTCATGTGTTTAGGCTTTTCTTTATCTAAATTTTAGAATAAAATATGCTTTTTTAATGCTATTGAAGCTTACCAGCTTACCCAATAACTGGTCCTAGGAACTCTTCAACCTTAGTAAATTTAGGGACATTTCTGTCCCCCAGTGGATCACACCTCATTATTACGTCCTTCAACTGTTACTTCAGTAATATCTGCAGATGCTACTGACCCTTACAAAGGTCACACTGAGTCTTTCAAAACAAAAATAAAACTGAAAACTCAATGACTCCTGAGAATTCTGCAAGAACTGCAAAACTTCTGACTGTTAAAAATTAATAAAGATTTGGAACTGCCTTGGGAAAATCACTATGTGTTCCTAAACCACTTGCCTCTTACCTTCGGTACTGAATCCATCCACACAAGGTGACTTCTTGGCCTAGGTGAGAAGAACGCAGCTCTCCACACGTGTTGGTCCGGGATACAAAGCTACTAAGTTCTTAAAAAGGTGGCATGGGGTGGGATAGGAGAAAGGCAAGATTAAAAACACATCATTTGCGGGCTTCCCGGGTGGTCCAGTAGGTAAAGACACCGCCTTGAGGTGCAAGGGTCGCCGGTTCGATCCCTGGCCTCGGAAGATCCCACGTGCCACGGAGCGGCTGGACTCGTGTGTCCAATTACCGAGCCGGAGTTCTGGAGCGCATGCGCCCAGAGCAGGTGCTCTGCGACAACAGAGACCACAGCGATGGGAGGCCCACACGGGCCGAAGAACAAAGATGGATGAAAATAGATAAATGAAAGACCAATAGAAGTGGCCCGCCCGCCCCCCTCCACCCCCCCCCGAAAAATAAATAAATAAATGTTTAAAAAAAATACATCATTTGAAAATTTCTGAGAATGGACTCTCAAATCAATAACATCTTTGGTATTTCATATCAATGAATGAAATTTATAAAGTCAAAGAATACAATCAATCACTATTAAAATTGCCTGCAAATGTATTGAATAGTTGTCTTAATGTAAAAGGTTGCCTCCTGTTAAGAATATATTTTTGATCATGGATTAAACATTTTTGATATCGGTTATTTTTAATCATCTGTATTTTGGTTATAGAAGTTTCATGATGCAAAAACTGGTTTTAGTATACAAGTCTAGAGTGAAACAGTCCCTTCTACACTAGAAAACCCTATTCAAAATATTCTCAAGTATGCAAGAATTTTTTAGGCTTCTTGTTTAGGTGTCAAGTAAGTGAACAGACTATTCACGTGGTTACTTTTCTGGTCTTTTTAAATTCCAAGGTAAAAAATAGAAAAGGAAGAGGGTGAATACTTTGCTTCTACCATAAAGCCATTCAGTCAGGACTAACCGGGAAATGGAATAAAACACTCTGGCTGCAGAGAACAGGAGGAAGTGTGGTTCAGAGGACAAAGCTCTAGACTGCATTCACCTGGAATTCTCCTCTGTGAACTCAGTATCAGACTTCGGGAGACAGAACCCCAGATCAGCTGGGTGGTCTTTCTGGTGGGTTTGGATAATCCCCCGCACAGTCGACTTAACCAACAGGAGAACATATTGGAGCCGCAGAATGGCAAGACGCTCAGGAATCTAACACTGCAGGGTGTTGGATGGTGGTCAAAAGTCAGTTTTGGAACTTTAACAAATCCCTTTAAACGCCAGGAGATCCCACTCTTTAATACCGAAGCCCTTGGCCCGCTAAACATTCAAGTGCTCGTGTCGGCAAACTGCAAAGTCTTTGGGGCCTTTGGGGAAGGTGGGTAGGGAAAAGATCTTTGAAGACCCTTTCCTCCTTCTCAATGCATCCGTTTGCACTTCTGTCAACAAAGCTTCGCCCAGAAATGATAAGCGAATGACTCCACACAGGAGCTCAAGGCGGGATACCGCGACCACGCAGAGGGAGCAAGGGCAGGTCGAACGCACCCCCTTTCCCCTCCATTCACTAGGCAATGCCGCATTTCAAATAAATAAATGTTTAAAAAAAATACATCATTTGAAAATTTCTGAGAATGGACTCTCAAATCAATAACATCTTTGGTATTTCATATCAATGAATGAAATTTATAAAGTCAAAGAATACAATCAATCACTATTAAAATTGCCTGCAAATGTATTGAATAGTTGTCTTAATGTAAAAGGTTGCCTCCTGTTAAGAATATATTTTTGATCATGGATTAAACATTTTTGATATCGGTTATTTTTAATCATCTGTATTTTGGTTATAGAAGTTTCATGATGCAAAAACTGGTTTTAGTATACAAGTCTAGAGTGAAACAGTCCCTTCTACACTAGAAAACCCTATTCAAAATATTCTCAAGTATGCAAGAATTTTTTAGGCTTCTTGTTTAGGTGTCAAGTAAGTGAACAGACTATTCACGTGGTTACTTTTCTGGTCTTTTTAAATTCCAAGGTAAAAAATAGAAAAGGAAGAGGGTGAATACTTTGCTTCTACCATAAAGCCATTCAGTCAGGACTAACCGGGAAATGGAATAAAACACTCTGGCTGCAGAGAACAGGAGGAAGTGTGGTTCAGAGGACAAAGCTCTAGACTGCATTCACCTGGAATTCTCCTCTGTGAACTCAGTATCAGACTTCGGGAGACAGAACCCCAGATCAGCTGGGTGGTCTTTCTGGTGGGTTTGGATAATCCCCCGCACAGTCGACTTAACCAACAGGAGAACATATTGGAGCCGCAGAATGGCAAGACGCTCAGGAATCTAACACTGCAGGGTGTTGGATGGTGGTCAAAAGTCAGTTTTGGAACTTTAACAAATCCCTTTAAACGCCAGGAGATCCCACTCTTTAATACCGAAGCCCTTGGCCCGCTAAACATTCAAGTGCTCGTGTCGGCAAACTGCAAAGTCTTTGGGGCCTTTGGGGAAGGTGGGTAGGGAAAAGATCTTTGAAGACCCTTTCCTCCTTCTCAATGCATCCGTTTGCACTTCTGTCAACAAAGCTTCGCCCAGAAATGATAAGCGAATGACTCCACACAGGAGCTCAAGGCGGGATACCGCGACCACGCAGAGGGAGCAAGGGGCAGGTCAGAAGGCGCACGCCTTTCGCGTCTTTCCACGCTTTCCCGAAGGTTCTCGCAGATAGAATCGGAAAACTGGGAGGCAATCAGCCCGGCATTTCAAACCTCTCAGACCTGGCGGCCGACATCTGGTCTTCAGAAGAAGGAAGGCAAGCAAATCCAAAACCTTTCTAGAACCCGAAACCACACAGGGATGCCGCCGTGAGCCAAGAGCAGCCAAAGGATTCAGCCAATCAGAAACCAAGGCATCGCCGCCATCTTTACTACGGGCGGAACTTTGCAGCAGTGCTTAGTGCTGGTAGAAAAGCGAGGAAGATTAGCACTGCGAAGAGGAAAGTTGACGTAATGGGTAGCTCCCTCCCATGCCCTCAGTTAAAATGGCGACCGTGGTAGCTTCACTGGCTTCACTGACTTGGAATTGGCGTCACGGCGGCGCCCCGCGTCTGGCCGCCGAGCCCGCCGGGAAACGATTTTAAACTGAAGCGGCGGCTGAACGCAAAATTGCCGCGTCTCAAAGGCGGGATTTTGAGCAGGTGTTGGCCCCTGAAGGCTCATGTGGGAGCGGGGCGAGGTGGGACACCCGTTCCCTTGCCCTTTCTCTCCGCGGGCTGCAGAGGACTCCGTCGGAGCGAGCGTCGCGGAGCTGGCGGTTGAGCCGGCCGCTATTTCCCTTCCGGCTTGAAGTCTGGGGCTGGGCTGGCGTCTGCGGGAGCGGAGGTGTCTCTGCTGGACTCGTTTGCGTCCGTTTTTAACCCGCTTGTGTGGAGGAAGAGGGAATTTGGCGGGGTCAGGGGTTCGTCCGGACTTTCCTCTTTGCTGTCATTTTGGCGGCTTTTTTACTTCGCGCGATTTCTGTTTCAACGTATTTTTGGATCCAGACTTGGAAGAATGATTCGTGAAGGGAATGGGTGACAGTGTCATCACGGCATTTTGTTGGTAAGATACTTTATTATTTATTCAGGCACAGCAGTAAAAAAATTTTTTTTTTGCTTTCACTTCTGTTTTTTTTTTTTTTTAACTTTTATTTTACTTTTAACTTTTACAGAGTTTTGTTTACAGATATGTATGTTCTCAGATTAGTCATATGTATACCCCCCACTTCCCACCCCTCCAGACTGTCACACAGCACTCCTGAAGGATCCGCTTTTCTCACAGAGCAATGACTATAGATATTTTCTTCACTTATGATAGTACAGGCCATGCTACTTCCTTTACGCCTCCCACCCTCTGTTCCTTCCCCACAATGTCCATATGTCCACTGTCCATGTCTGTCTTTCCGTCGCTTCACTGCGTGTGCCATCATCACCATCTTACTAGATTCCGTATATATGTGTTAATATACTGTATTTGTCCTTCTCTTTCTGACTGACTTCACTTTTTATGATAAGTTCTAGAGCCAGCCACCTCATTAGGACAGCAGCAAAATTTGTGTTTTGCTCTGTGAAGTGCTCCTTACCTTTATAATACTTTGCTGTTCAGGTGCGATTCACACAGACCTGCTTGGCACTTTGTTGCAGGGAAAAGCCAGTTATCTCTCTGCGTTGGAACTACTTCTTTGACGTTTTAGTTACTTTTTTTGTTATAATACATAATGACTTGCCTCAGAGAATCCTGTCCCACTGCCTGACTGTTAACCTAAAGTGCCTTAGTTCAGAACCCTGTCCACCTTCAGATGGCAGGAAGGAAGAAATTAACAAACACATCTCCTGCCCAAGGCTTACCATTCTAGGAGATTCTTGAATGATGAATGGCTTTTTTACTCTTCCCCCCTCGCCTCTCCTCCTCTGATTTACAGAAGAACTTGGCATCTAGACCCAGGTAATATGGTTATTTTGAAACTACCATTGTCTAGATCAGTCAGCTTTCCAAATAAAGTCGTATTCCTTGTCTCAGCACCTGATTGCTGATTCATTGACCTGTCATGAGGTAGCTGAGCAAGCTTAAACTCAGTAACACGTTGGCCTTGGGGCAATTGGATTTAGGTGTTGGTGGCCATGTACAAAGGTGATTTGAGTCAAGGCCCATTCCTTCACGGACTTATCACTTTGTATTAGTTGCTCAGTTGTGACTGACACTTTGTGACTCCATGGACTGCAGCCTCTGTCCATGGGATTTCCCAGGCAAGAGTACTGGAGTGGGTTGCCATTTCCTTCTCCAAGGAAATCTTCCTACCCAGGGATCAAACCTGGATTTCCAGTATTGCAGGCACATGCTTTAACATCTGAGACACCTGAATTGTAATTATGTGTTCTGACTTGCAAATGGTAGAGGAATTGGATGGGCAGCTAGCTCTTTAGATACTTGGAAGTTTCTCCTGAGCAGATGAAACATCCAGGATTTGCTCAGACAAATGGGTGTAGAGAAGTAATCTTAATTGGCAATAGGTTGAATAAAAAAGAGCAGAGGCAAACATGACGGGCAGCGAGAGCAGGAGGATGCTGAGCAGTCTGTGAGGGGTGGGGCAGGGGCCTGTATGGGTGTAGGGCGGCGGTTCTTGACCCTTTTTTTTGTATTTAATCTTTTTTAAAAATTTATTTATTTATTTTAAAGTTCTTGACCTTTTAAAGAATCCTCAATGAGACCTTTCTTCACCTCCTCTCCCACTAAATACACATGCATGAAACATCTTGCATCCAACCTTAGAGGGCTGTTAGATTTGGGGAAGACCATTTGTCCATGGATCTTGGGGTAAGAAATGAAATAGTAGAAACTGAACGTGAATAGGATCAACTTCTATGATCAGATAATGTAGTGCCCTGAAGCCCAGACAGAGATGTTCTGACTTCATTTATTTAGACGTGTGGGAATTGTTAAGGGATCTCAAGCAAGGTAATGACAAAAGTGGTGCCTATGGTAAAACTAGTCTTGAGTGGGGAAAGGGTTTAAGATTGGGAATAAGATAAGTGGCTAAAATTAAGAATGAAAGTGAAGGCCAAATCTGAGAGGACTGAAAAAACTAGATCAGTCAGCTTTCCAAATAAAGTCGTATTCCTTGTCTCAGCACCTGATTGCTGATTCATTGACCTGTCATGAGGTAGCTGAGCAAGCTTAAACTCAGTAACACGTTGGCCTTGGGGCAATTGGATTTAGGTGTTGGTGGCCATGTACAAAGGTGATTTGAGTCAAGGCCCATTCCTTCACGGACTTATCACTTTGTATTAGTTGCTCAGTTGTGACTGACACTTTGTGACTCCATGGACTGCAGCCTCTGTCCATGGGATTTCCCAGGCAAGAGTACTGGAGTGGGTTGCCATTTCCTTCTCCAAGGAAATCTTCCTACCCAGGGATCAAACCTGGATTTCCAGTATTGCAGGCACATGCTTTAACATCTGAGACACCTGAATTGTAATTATGTGTTCTGACTTGCAAATGGTAGAGGAATTGGATGGGCAGCTAGCTCTTTAGATACTTGGAAGTTTCTCCTGAGCAGATGAAACATCCAGGATTTGCTCAGACAAATGGGTGTAGAGAAGTAATCTTAATTGGCAATAGGTTGAATAAAAAAGAGCAGAGGCAAACATGACGGGCAGCGAGAGCAGGAGGATGCTGAGCAGTCTGTGAGGGGTGGGGCAGGGGCCTGTATGGGTGTAGGGCGGCGGTTCTTGACCCTTTTTTTTGTATTTAATCTTTTTTAAAAATTTATTTATTTATTTTAAAGTTCTTGACCTTTTAAAGAATCCTCAATGAGACCTTTCTTCACCTCCTCTCCCACTAAATACACATGCATGAAACATCTTGCATCCAACCTTAGAGGGCTGTTAGATTTGGGGAAGACCATTTGTCCATGGATCTTGGGGTAAGAAATGAAATAGTAGAAACTGAACGTGAATAGGATCAACTTCTATGATCAGATAATGTAGTGCCCTGAAGCCCAGACAGAGATGTTCTGACTTCATTTATTTAGACGTGTGGGAATTGTTAAGGGATCTCAAGCAAGGTAATGACAAAAGTGGTGCCTATGGTAAAACTAGTCTTGAGTGGGGAAAGGGTTTAAGATTGGGAATAAGATAAGTGGCTAAAATTAAGAATGAAAGTGAAGGCCAAATCTGAGAGGACTGATAAATATATTTGTAAGAAATATGTCAGAATTTAATGATAATTTGTATGTAACAGTGAAGCTGAGAGAAGAGTTAAAGATGACTAAGGAGTATTTTAAGGGGCAGGGAGGAAAATGAAAAGGAAAAATGGAATTGTTACTGAGAAACAGGGTAGTTGGAAAGATTGGTCATCAGATATTTAGCTTGGAACTTAATGAGTTTGAGGACATAGAAGTTTAATATTTTATGGGAAATCATGTCTCTATATGACTATTGCAAAAAGCCATATCTTTCACCACATGGACTTTTGTCAGCCAAGTGACGTCTCTGCTTTTTTAATATGATGTCTAGGCTTATAATAGCTTTCCGTCCAAGGAGCAAGTGTCTTTCAGTTTATGGCAGCAGTCACCGATTGAAGTGATTTTGGAATCCAAGAAACCTGTCACTGCTTCCACTTTTTCACTTTTTGTTTGTGATGAAGTGATGGGACTGGATACCATGATCTTAGTGTTTTGAATGCTGAGTGTTAAACCAGATTTTTCAATCTCCTCTTTCAGTGTCATCAAGAGACTCTAGTTCCTCTTCACTTTCTGTCATTAGAGCGGTATCATCTGCATATCTGAGTTTGTTGATATTTCTCCTGGCAATCTTGATTCCAGCTTGTGATTCATCCAGCCTAACGTTTCCCATGATGTTCTCTGTATTGAAGTTAAATAAGCAGGTTGACCATATACAGCCTCGTTGTACTCCTTTCTCAATTTTGAACCAGTCCATTGTTCCACGTCTTGTTTTAACTATTGCTTCTTGACCTACATACAGGCTTCTCAGAAGACAGGTCAGGTGGTCTTGTGTTTCCATCTCTTTGAGCATTTCCCACAGTTTGTTGTGATCCACAACAAAGTCAAAGGCTTTAGTGTAGGCAATGAAACAGAAGTAGATTTTTTCTCTGGAATTCCCTTGCCTTTCTCTATAATCCAACAAATGTTGGCAATTTGATCTCTTGTTCCTCTGCCTTTTCTAAATGCAACTTGTACATCTGGAAGTTCTCGGTTCATGTACTGCTGAACCCTAGCTTGAAGAATTTTGAGCATCACTGTGCTAGCATGTGAAATAAGTGGAAATTTGCACATTCTTTGGCATTGCCTTTCTTTGGGATTGGAATGAAAACTGACCTTTTGCAGTCCTGTGGCCACTGTTGAATTTTCCAAATTTGCTGTCATATTGAGTGCAACACTTTAGCAGCAACATCTTTAAAGATTTTAAATAGTTCAAATGGAATTCCATCAGCTCCACTAGCTTTGTTGATAGTAATGCTTCCTAAGGCCCACTTGACTTGACACTCCAGACTGTCTGACTCTAGATGAGTGATCGCACTATCATGTTTATCCAGGTCATAACACGTTTTTTGTACAGTTCTTCTGCATATTCTTGTCACTACCTTCTAATCTCTTCTGCCTCGATTAGGTCCTTACTGTTTCTCTCCTTTATCATGCCCATCCTTTCATGAAATGTTCCCTTTATATATCTAATTTTCTCTCACATAGATAAGACTTTAAAGCCTTTTTGGAATTCATAGCATTTCTCTTTTACGGAGTCAGATTTAGAAGGGTTTATTTTGTCTTGAAATTGATGCCCAAGCAGTGTTAGAGGAGGTAAGAGCATCCAGTCTGGTGTTAGACTGTTTGTAGTCAAATTCTGGCTTTTGCATTTTTAACTGTGTGACTTTGACAAGTTATTTGATTTCTTCGTCTTTCCATCTGTCAACTGGGAATATAATAACTCACCTCATAGGATTGTTTGAGGATTAAATGAGACAATATTTGTTAAAGTAGCTGGCACATGATGAATACTCAATAAATGTTAGTAAGTGTTCCAAATAACAAAATTGAAAAAAAAATCTCTATAGATGATAATGATTAAAATTTCCTTCTGAATTGACAATTCATACAAATTTAAAGCTAGACTGCTTTGGAGTAGCTGCTATTTAAGTTGTATGGTATATGATCTTGCTCTGGGTATTATCTGAGCATTGAGAAATATGTATTTAATTTATGTATGGAGTTTTGTGCAAGATATAGTGTGTCATACTTTGATCTGATAAAATTTAAATATAGTAATAAATAAGACTCTTCATTTATGAAAAAATTTTTTTCAAGGGTAACTCTGCTGGTTGCTATTGTTTAGTTGCTAAGTTGTGTCCAGCTCTTGTGACCTCATAGACTGTAACACACCAGGCTCCATGGGATTCTTCAGGCTAGAATACTGGAGTGGGTTGCTGTTTCCTTTTTCAGGATATCTTCCTGACCCAGGGATCAAGCCCTTATCTCCTGCATTAGCAGGTGGATTTTTTTTACCACTAGCCACCAGGAAAGCCCAACTGTGCCAGTACTTTGTAGTAATTTTTATAATTTTTAAATCATAATACCTTCCAATTTTGGGGCTCTGTGAAATACTTCTGTTCAATTAAACCAATGCTTCCTTAACAGCATTCAGCATTATAGTAGGATTACACAAGAGAAATGTAAACAGCACAGTTTCAATCAAAATAGTTTACTCTTGCTGGGAAAAGAGGAAATGCACACCAAAAAAAAAAAAAAAAGTACAAGGAAGTAAATGCATTTGGGCCAAAATGAGTGGTATAGACTAGTTGATCAAAGACAGCTGTATGGGCTGGTATATTATTAATCTCTGAAGACTTTGTAGAATATTTTTGAGGTATTTGTTAGACTCATCTAGAGGGCTTCTGGGCTTTTTTCAAAATATTTACTCCTGAGACCTCATTCTATACACACATGCACACAGCTTCGAGAAATGAGCCACTGATACAGACACAGAAGTGTGTAACGTAGGTTGCCACGGCTCGTCAGCTGGGTGCATAGAGAATAGCAGGTGTGACAAGATTTTAAGAAATACACAGAAAGGATGGGAACGGGGAGGTGGGGCGCGGGGTCGTGGCTCAAGACCTCTCGGGTCAAGGCCAGGAACACATTCACCAGTCCTGCTTTTATTAGTGCTGAAGCCTCCAGGTGTTTACAGGCAATGATATAACTTTAAAGGAGTAGCTGCTATTTAAGTTGTATGGTATATGATCTTGCTCTGGGTATTATCTGAGCATTGAGAAATATGTATTTAATTTATGTATGGAGTTTTGTGCAAGATATAGTGTGTCATACTTTGATCTGATAAAATTTAAATATAGTAATAAATAAGACTCTTCATTTATGAAAAAATTTTTTTCAAGGGTAACTCTGCTGGTTGCTATTGTTTAGTTGCTAAGTTGTGTCCAGCTCTTGTGACCTCATAGACTGTAACACACCAGGCTCCATGGGATTCTTCAGGCTAGAATACTGGAGTGGGTTGCTGTTTCCTTTTTCAGGATATCTTCCTGACCCAGGGATCAAGCCCTTATCTCCTGCATTAGCAGGTGGATTTTTTTTACCACTAGCCACCAGGAAAGCCCAACTGTGCCAGTACTTTGTAGTAATTTTTATAATTTTTAAATCATAATACCTTCCAATTTTGGGGCTCTGTGAAATACTTCTGTTCAATTAAACCAATGCTTCCTTAACAGCATTCAGCATTATAGTAGGATTACACAAGAGAAATGTAAACAGCACAGTTTCAATCAAAATAGTTTACTCTTGCTGGGAAAAGAGGAAATGCACACCAAAAAAAAAAAAAAAAGTACAAGGAAGTAAATGCATTTGGGCCAAAATGAGTGGTATAGACTAGTTGATCAAAGACAGCTGTATGGGCTGGTATATTATTAATCTCTGAAGACTTTGTAGAATATTTTTGAGGTATTTGTTAGACTCATCTAGAGGGCTTCTGGGCTTTTTTCAAAATATTTACTCCTGAGACCTCATTCTATACACACATGCACACAGCTTCGAGAAATGAGCCACTGATACAGACACAGAAGTGTGTAACGTAGGTTGCCACGGCTCGTCAGCTGGGTGCATAGAGAATAGCAGGTGTGACAAGATTTTAAGAAATACACAGAAAGGATGGGAACGGGGAGGTGGGGCGCGGGGTCGTGGCTCAAGACCTCTCGGGTCAAGGCCAGGAACACATTCACCAGTCCTGCTTTTATTTAGTGCTGAAGCCTCCAGGTGTTTACAGGCAATGATATTAACCCGGGCTGGTTTCAGTCACAGCCCTGTTCAATAATTATTCTCGTGGCTCTGAGGATGGAAAGGCCATGTTACAGCTGGGGGGCAACTAAATCGGCAAGAAGCTAAGGAGTCTGCACCGACCCGGCGTTCCAAAGGCCACAGCAGGTCTCCCACCTGTTGCCGGTCAGTATATCCCCAGCTAATGAGCCCATGTGAATCAAATCACTTGTTTGTCTTAGATCTTTCTAGTAGATTTCTCATTCCCAATTTGCTTTTCTCCTGGCTCAGCCGAAGCCACAAAAACCTTCACTGGTTTGTTTCCCCACACACTTTCATTTGAGTTTTTCCTTCCTCAGTTTCCCCATCCATTCCCAAAGGTACTTCCTTACCAGTCTTATTATCACAACCAAGCGTTCCATATCTGAGAGTGATTCATTTTTCAGAAATGGCACTTCATTTTTAGCCACCTGTGCAAACACTTGACAGTGATGAGATAAATTCTACTCTTCCATAGCATATTCACAATTCAGCCTGTCCTTGCCCTTCTTCTCCTAGACATAAACACATTCTTGTCTCCATGTGTTTGCCCATCAACTCTTTTTCCATTCCATCTCCATTAAGACCATGCTTGAATTTGATCTCCTTTCATATAGTAGAGTTAACCAATCCACCCCAACCCCACCCTCAGAATACCTATTGTGGGGAAACAAACCAGTGAAGGTTTTTGTGGCTTCAGCTGAGCCAGGAGAAAAGCAAATTGGGAATGAGAAATCTACTAGAAAGATCTAAGACAAACAAGTGATTTGATTCACATGGGCTCATTAGCCGGGGATATACTGACCGGCAACAGGTGGGAGACCTGCTGTGGCCTTTGGAACGCCGGGTCGGTGCAGACTCCTTAGCTTCTTGCCGATTTAGTTGCCCCCCAGCTGTAACATGGCCTTTCCATCCTCAGAGCCACGAGAATAATTATTGAACAGGGCTGTGACTGAAACCAGCCCGGGTTAATATCATTGCCTGTAAACACCTGGAGGCTTCAGCACTAAATAAAAGCAGGACTGGTGAATGTGTTCCTGGCCTTGACCCGAGAGGTCTTGAGCGCCCCCGCTCCCCCCCGCCTCCCGGTCCTATCCTTTCTGTGTAGGTGTGTGTGTATTTCTTAAAATCTCATGATACCCGCTATTCTCTGTGCACCTGGCTGACAAGCTGCAGCAAAAGTGGGAGACTACTCAAATTTTAAATAACTTAGAAAATTGGCAGATATTTGAAAATGGACCAGCGCCCTTTTAGAAGGAGGAGGGCAGATGGGATTGAATTTACTTTTGAGCAGACTGTGTTTGAGCAGTCTATAGTGTAAAAGTGTCAGTTGCTCAGTGGTGTCTGGCTCTTGGCGACCCCATGGACTGTATCTCATCAGGCTCCTCTGCCCATGGGATTCTCCAGGCAAGAATACTGGAGTAGATTGCCATTCCTTTCACCAGGGGATCTTCCTGACCTAGGGATTAAACCCAGGTCTCCTGCCTTGCAGGCAGGTTCTTTACCGCTTGAACCACAGGGAAGATGTTCATAATGATAGCCCGTTAACCAGTAAGAATAGTACTTGGTTAAAAAGTTAAAACTGGGGAGGGAGAAAGAATCTCCCTTTACAGTAGGGAGAGGAATCATTGAAACTATGAGCATGAATTAACTTCTTAGTATTTAGAATTCTGATTTTATTTCTTTTTATGCAGACCATGGATTCTGATGATACACCAGAATTGACTCCTAGACAGAATGTATCCTCCAGGCTTAAAGATTTCCTTATTGGTACCACCCCTTTGCAGAAACGATTAGAATCAGTCCGGAAGCAGACTTCATTTATCCAGACTCCACCACGAAGGAAAATCCCTCAGGGTTCACAACTGCAGGTATATTTTTTCTGTTCCTTTGTATTACCAGTATTTGAGAATGTCTGTGAACAGAACATTATTGTTACTTTTTGTAGTACTTTTAGTATCTTTTTTCTCCCCCAGGTAAAAAAATGAAGGAGAAACAGTTAAAACAGTTATTTGCACTATCAGTGTTGTATGTCTTTTAACTTCCTTTAATTTGGAACGTTTCCATAGTGTTTCTCTGTCTTTTGTGACACTGACAGTTTTGAAGGATCTGTTTCTTCCCTTTCCCCTTTTAAATAGAATATTCCTCATTTTTTATTTGTCTGATGTTTTCTCAAAACTAGTTGAAGTTATGTATTGCTAGGTAGAATACTGGATAGGTGCTGTTGTGTCCTTTTAGGGGAATAACGTCTGATAGCACATAGTTGATGCTGACTATAATCATCCTGTTAAAGTGTTGCCCAGTAATTACAGTTTTATTTTGCTCTGCAACTAACAAGGCTTCTGTGGGGAAACACTTTAAGATAATACATATATCCTGTGCCTTATCAAAATTTCACCTTAGACTTAACATCCTTTATCCATTGATATTTTTTTGCCTAATCATGTTGGGTTGTTTTTTTTTTTTGGCCACTTCTATCGATCTTTCATTCATTTATCTTTGTTCTTTGGCCTGTGTGGGCCCCCCATTGCAGTGGTCTCCCTCTCCGCAGAGCACCAGCTCCAGGTGCATGCGCCCAGAGCTCCGGCTTGGTAGTTGGA
The DNA here is from genome assembly GCA_022376925.1 of Tragulus kanchil. Lineage (NCBI taxonomy): Eukaryota > Metazoa > Chordata > Mammalia > Artiodactyla > Tragulidae > Tragulus > Tragulus kanchil. Next base: position 31,929,673 of record JAIOJX010000024.1, read on the forward strand.
CACATTGGTCCAGCTGTTCCACAGCACATAGGATCTTCCCAGGCCAGAGTTTGAATCGGTGCCCCTTGCACTGCAGGGTGGTGTCTTTACCACTGGACCACCAGGGAAGCCCTTGATCATGTCATTTTTTAATTATTTTTAAAGTTATTTACTTTAATTTTTTTTTAACTTTTATTTTACTTTTTACTTTTACATTGTTTTGTTGTTTATAGATATATATAATCTCAGATTACTCACATGTATATATCCCTGGCTCCCATCCCTCTTCCCCCCTCCCGCCCCCGTCTCACCCCTCCAGGCCATCTAACAGTGCCCCTGCAGGATCCTGTATTCCCACAGAGCAATGACAATTGCTATCTTTTTCACCTATGATAGTACAGGTTTCCATGTTACTCCCTCTAAGCCTCCCACGACCTGTTCATTCCCCAAAATGTCCATAAGTCTGTTCTCTGTGTCTGTTTTTCCAATGCTTCACTGCGTGTGTTATCATTACCATCCTACTAGATTCCATATATATGTGTTAGTATATTGTACTTGTCCTTCTCTTTTTGACTTTTATTTTACTTTTAACTTTTATAGAGTTTTGTTGTTTACAGATATGTATGTTCCCAGATTAGTCATATGTATATCCCCCCATCCCACCCTTCCAGACCGTCACACAGCACCCCTGAAGGATCCCTTTTTCTCACAGAGCAATGACTATAGCTATTTTCTTCACTCATGATAGTACAGGCCTTCATGCTACTTCCTTTACGCCTCCCACCCTCTGTTCCCTCCCCACAATGTCCATATGTCCATTGTCCATGTCTGTCTTTCTGTCGCTTCACTTCGTGTGCCGTGATCACCATCCTACTAGATTCCATATATATGTGTTAATATACTGTATTTGTCCTTCTCTTTCTGACCGACTTCACTTTTTATGATAAGTTCTAGATCCAGCCACCTCATTAGGGCTGATTCTTCTGCATTTCTCTTTACAGCTGTGTAAGTATTCCATTGTATATATGTACCAGGGCTTTTGTATCCATTCGTTCATCGATGGACATCTAGGTTGCTTCCATGTTCTAGCTATTGTATAGAGAGCTGCAGTGAACATTGGGGTACAGGGGCTTCTTTCAGTTTTGATTTCATTGGGGTATAAGCCTAAGAGTGGAATTGCTGGGTCAAATGGTGCTTCTATTTTTAGTTTTTTAAGAAATCTCCATACTGACCTCTATAGAGGCTGTATCAATCTACATTCCCACCAGCAATGCAGGAGTGTTCCCTTTTCTCCGCACCCTCTCCAGCATTTATTGTCTGTCGATTTGTGGATGATGGCCATTCTGACGGGTGTGAGGTGATATCTCATTGTAGTTTTGATTTGCATTTCTCTGATTATAAGTGAAGTTGAGCATCATTTCATGTGCTTTTGGGCCATCTGTATGTCCTCTTTGGAGAGGTGTCTGTTTAGGTCCTTTTCCCATTTTTTGATTGGGTTGTTCGTTCTTCCGGTGCTGAGTTGTCTGAGTTGCTTGTAGATTTTGGAGATGAATTCTTTGTTGTTTCGTTTGCTATGATTTTCTCCCATTCCATGAGTTGTCTGTTCAGCTTTATTGTAATTTCTTTTGCTGTACAAAAGCTTTTCAATTTCATTAGGTCCCACATGTTCATTTGTCTTTTAGTTCCGCTATTCTAGGAGGCAGGTTACGGAAGATCTTGCTTTGGTTTACATCCTTGAGTGTTTTGCCTATATTCTCCTCTAAGAGTTTGATGGTTTCTGGTCTTATATTTAGGTCTTTAATCCATTTTGAGTTGATCTTTGTGTATGGTGTCAGGGAATGTTCCTTGCCCACAATGTCCATATGTCCACTGTCCATGTCTGTCTTTCTGTCGCTTCACTGCATGTGCCATCATCACCATCCTACTAGATTCCATATATATGTGTTAATATACTGTATTTGTCCTTCTCTTTCTGACCGACTTCACTTTTTATGATAAGTTCTAGATCCAGCCACCTCATTAGGGCTGATTCTTCTGCATTTCTCTTTACAGCTGTGTAAGTATTCCATTGTATATATGTACCAGGGCTTTTGTATCCATTCGTTCATCGATGGACATCTAGGTTGCTTCCATGTTCTAGCTATTGTATAGAGAGCTGCAGTGAACATTGGGGTACAGGGGCTTCTTTCAGTTTTGATTTCATTGGGGTATAAGCCTAAGAGTGGAATTGCTGGGTCAAATGGTGCTTCTATTTTTAGTTTTTTAAGAAATCTCCATACTGACCTCTATAGAGGCTGTATCAATCTACATTCCCACCAGCAATGCAGGAGTGTTCCCTTTTCTCCGCACCCTCTCCAGCATTTATTGTCTGTCGATTTGTGGATGATGGCCATTCTGACGGGTGTGAGGTGATATCTCATTGTAGTTTTGATTTGCATTTCTCTGATTATAAGTGAAGTTGAGCATCATTTCATGTGCTTTTGGGCCATCTGTATGTCCTCTTTGGAGAGGTGTCTGTTTAGGTCCTTTTCCCATTTTTTGATTGGGTTGTTCGTTCTTCCGGTGCTGAGTTGTCTGAGTTGCTTGTAGATTTTGGAGATGAATTCTTTGTTGTTTCGTTTGCTATGATTTTCTCCCATTCCATGAGTTGTCTGTTCAGCTTTATTGTAATTTCTTTTGCTGTACAAAAGCTTTTCAATTTCATTAGGTCCCACATGTTCATTTGTCTTTTTAGTTCCGCTATTCTAGGAGGCAGGTTACGGAAGATCTTGCTTTGGTTTACATCCTTGAGTGTTTTGCCTATATTCTCCTCTAAGAGTTTGATGGTTTCTGGTCTTATATTTAGGTCTTTAATCCATTTTGAGTTGATCTTTGTGTATGGTGTCAGGGAATGTTCCAACTTCATTTTTTTGCATGTAGCTGTTCAATTTTCCCAGCACCACTTGTTGAAGAGGCTGTCTTTGTCCCATTTTATAGTTTCGCCTCCTTTGTCAAAAATAAGGTACCCAGAGGTGCATGGGTCTATCTCTGGGTTCTTTATCTTGTTCCACTGGTCGATATTTCTGTTTTTGTGCCAGTACCATACTGTCTTGATGACTGTTGCTTTGTAGTAGAGTCTGAAGTTGGAGAGTCTGATCCCTCTAGCTCCATTCTTCTTCCTCAGGATTGCTTTGGCTATTCGAGGTCTTTTGTGTTTCCATATGAACTGTGTTATTCTTTGGTCTAGATCTGTGAAGAATGTCATTGGTAGTTTGATAGGGATACCATTGAATCTATAGATGACATTTGGTAGTATGGTCATTTTCACAATATTGATTCTTCCGACCCAGGAACATGGAATATCTCTCCATCTGTTTAACTCTTCTTTAATGTCTCTCATGAGTGTCTTGTAATTTTCAGTGTACAGTTCTTTTGTTTCTTTGGGTAGGTTTATTCCTAGATATTTGATTCTTTTGGTTGTGATGGTGAAGGGGATTGCCTCTTTGATTTTGTTTTCTGATTTTTCATTGTTTGTGTATAGGAATGCCAGTGATTTCTGTATATTGATTTTGTATCACATGACTTTGCTGTATTCGTTGATTAGCTCTAGAAATTTTCTAATAGTGTCTTTGGGATTTTCTATGTATAATATTATGTCATCTGCAAAAAGAGAGAGGTTTACTTCTTCCTTTCCAATCTGGATTCCTTTTATTTGTTTTTCTTCTCTTATTGCTGTTGCTAGAACTTCCAGGACTATGTTGAATAATAGCGGTGAAAGTGGACACCCTTGTCTTGTTCCTGATCTTAGAGAGAATGCTTTCGGTTTTTCACGGTTGAGGATAATGATCGCTGTGGGCTTCTCATATATGGCTTTTGCTATGTTGAGATAGGCTCCTTCTACGCCCATTTTTTGAAGAGTTTTTATCATAAATGGGTGTTGGTTTTTGTCAAAGGGTTTTTCTGTATCTATTGAGATTATCATGTGGTTTTTGTCTCTCAGTTTGTGGATATGAGGAAATCAGTATTCATTTGCGGATGTTGAAGAATCCTTGCATGCCTGGGATGAACCTGACTTGATCGTGATGAATGAGCTTTTTGATGTGTTGCTGAATTCTGTTTGCTAGGAATTCATCAGTGAAATTGGCCTATAATTTTCTTTTTTTGTGATGTCTTTGCCTGGCTTTGGTATCAGGGTGGTGGCCTCATAGAATGTGTTTGGAAGTGTTCCTTCCTGGGCAATTTTTTGGAAGAGTTTTAGAAGGACAGGCATTAGCTCTTCTTTAAATGTTAGGTAGAATTCGCTTGTGAAACCATCTGTCCCTGGGCTTTTATTTTTGGGTAGATTTTTGATCACAAGGTCGATTTCTGAGCTTGTGATTGGCTTGTTCATAGTTTCTATTTCTTCCTGGTTGAGTCTTGGGAGATTAATCTTCTCTAATGTCTCTCATGAGTGTCTTGTAATTTTCAGTGTACAGTTCTTTTGTTTCTTTGGGTAGGTTTATTCCTAGATATTTGATTCTTTTGGTTGTGATGGTGAAGGGGATTGCCTCTTTGATTTTGTTTTCTGATTTTTCATTGTTTGTGTATAGGAATGCCAGTGATTTCTGTATATTGATTTTGTATCACATGACTTTGCTGTATTCGTTGATTAGCTCTAGAAATTTTCTAATAGTGTCTTTGGGATTTTCTATGTATAATATTATGTCATCTGCAAAAAGAGAGGTTTACTTCTTCCTTTCCAATCTGGATTCCTTTTATTTGTTTTTCTTCTCTTATTGCTGTTGCTAGAACTTCCAGGACTATGTTGAATAATAGCGGTGAAAGTGGACACCCTTGTCTTGTTCCTGATCTTAGAGAGAATGCTTTCGGTTTTTCACGGTTGAGGATAATGATCGCTGTGGGCTTCTCATATATGGCTTTTGCTATGTTGAGATAGGCTCCTTCTACGCCCATTTTTTGAAGAGTTTTTATCATAAATGGGTGTTGGTTTTTGTCAAAGGGTTTTTCTGTATCTATTGAGATTATCATGTGGTTTTTGTCTCTCAGTTTGTGGATATGAGGAAATCAGTATTCATTTGCGGATGTTGAAGAATCCTTGCATGCCTGGGATGAACCTGACTTGATCGTGATGAATGAGCTTTTTGATGTGTTGCTGAATTCTGTTTGCTAGGAATTCATCAGTGAAATTGGCCTATAATTTTCTTTTTTTGTGATGTCTTTGCCTGGCTTTGGTATCAGGGTGGTGGCCTCATAGAATGTGTTTGGAAGTGTTCCTTCCTGGGCAATTTTTTGGAAGAGTTTTAGAAGGACAGGCATTAGCTCTTCTTTAAATGTTAGGTAGAATTCGCTTGTGAAACCATCTGTCCCTGGGCTTTTATTTTTGGGTAGATTTTTGATCACAAGGTCGATTTCTGAGCTTGTGATTGGCTTGTTCATAGTTTCTATTTCTTCCTGGTTGAATCTTGGGAGATTAATCTTCTCTAAGAAACTGTCCATTTCTTCCAGGTTGTCCATTTTGTTGCCATAGAGTTGTTCATAGTAGTCTCTTATAATCCTTTGGATTTCTGCATTATCTGTTGTAATCTCTCCTTTTTCATTTTTGATGTTGTTGATCTGGTTCTTCTTTTTTTCTTTTTTTGCGGTGGGTGCGGGTTGGGGAGGGAGGGGAGCGGGCGGGCTACTTCTACTGGTCTTTCATTTCTCTGTTTTCATCCGTCTTTGTTCTTTGGCCCCTGTGGGCCTCCCATCGCGGTGGCGTCTGTCGTTGCAAAGCACCGGCTCTGGGCGCATGCGCTCCAGAGCTCCGGCTCGGTAATTGGACACATCGGTCCAGCCTCTCCGCGGCACATGGGATCTTCCCAGGCCAGGAATTGAACTGGCGCCCCTTGCACTGCAAGGCGATGTCCTTACCCACTGGACCACCAGGGAAGCCCTCTCTTTTTTTCTTGATGAATCTGGCCAGTGGTTTGTCAATTTTTTGTATCTTTTCGAAGAACCAGCTTCTCGTTTAATTTATCTTTAGTATTGTTTCTTTCATTTCTATTTCCTTTATTTCTGCTCTGATTTTTATGATTTCTCTTCTTCTGCTAACTTTGCAGTGTTTTTGTTCTTCTTTCTCCATTGTTTTAAGCGTAGGTTAGGTCGTCTGCTTGATATTTTTCTTCTTTCTCGAGGTAGGATAGTATTGCTTTAAACTTCCCTCTTAGAACTGCTTTTGCAGTATCTCATAGGTTTTGCCCTGTCGTGTGTTCATTGTTGCTTTCTTCTAGGAATTTTTTAAATTTCTCCTTTGATTTGCTTGGTAATCAGTTGGTTTTTTAGGTATGCGTTGTTTAATCTCCATGGTGGCCTCATAGAATGTGTTTGGAAGTGTTCCTTCCTGGGCAATTTTGGAAGAGTTTTAGAAGGACAGGCATTAGCTCTTCTTTAAATGTTAGGTAGAATTCGCTTGTGAAACCATCTGTCCCTGGGCTTTTATTTTTGGGTAGATTTTTGATCACAAGGTCGATTTCTGAGCTTGTGATTGGCTTGTTCATAGTTTCTATTTCTTCCTGGTTGAATCTTGGGAGATTAATCTTCTCTAAGAAACTGTCCATTTCTTCCAGGTTGTCCATTTTGTTGCCATAGAGTTGTTCATAGTAGTCTCTTATAATCCTTTGGATTTCTGCATTATCTGTTGTAATCTCTCCTTTTTCATTTTTGATGTTGTTGATCTGGTTCTTCTTTTTTTCTTTTTTTGCGGTGGGTGCGGGTTGGGGAGGGAGGGGAGCGGGCGGGCTACTTCTACTGGTCTTTCATTTCTCTGTTTTCATCCGTCTTTGTTCTTTGGCCCCTGTGGGCCTCCCATCGCGGTGGCGTCTGTCGTTGCAAAGCACCGGCTCTGGGCGCATGCGCTCCAGAGCTCCGGCTCGGTAATTGGACACATCGGTCCAGCCTCTCCGCGGCACATGGGATCTTCCCAGGCCAGGAATTGAACTGGCGCCCCTTGCACTGCAAGGCGATGTCCTTACCCACTGGACCACCAGGGAAGCCCTCTCTTTTTTTCTTGATGAATCTGGCCAGTGGTTTGTCAATTTTTTGTATCTTTTCGAAGAACCAGCTTCTCGTTTAATTTATCTTTAGTATTGTTTCTTTCATTTCTATTTCCTTTATTTCTGCTCTGATTTTTATGATTTCTCTTCTTCTGCTAACTTTGCAGTGTTTTTGTTCTTCTTTCTCCATTGTTTTAAGCGTAGGTTAGGTCGTCTGCTTGATATTTTTCTTCTTTCTCGAGGTAGGATAGTATTGCTTTAAACTTCCCTCTTAGAACTGCTTTTGCAGTATCTCATAGGTTTTGCCCTGTCGTGTGTTCATTGTTGCTTTCTTCTAGGAATTTTTTAAATTTCTCCTTTGATTTGCTTGGTAATCAGTTGGTTTTTTAGGTATGCGTTGTTTAATCTCCATGTGTTTGTGTTTTTAGCAGTTTTTTTTTCCCTGAAGTTGATCTCTAGTCTCATTGCATTGTGGTCCGAGAAGATGGTTGATATAATTTCAGTTTTCTTGAATTGACTGAGGTTAGATTTGTGGCCCAAGATGTGGTCTATCCTGGAGAATGTCCCGTGAGCACTTGAGAAGAAAGTGTATTCTTTTGCCTTTGGGTGGAAGGTTCTAAAGATATCCATGAGCATCTCTTCTAGTGTGTCACTTAAGGCTTGTTTTGATTAATTTTTTGTTTTGATGATCTGTCCATTGGTGTGAGAGGAGTTTTAAAGTCTCCTACTATTATTGTGTTATTATTAATTTCTTCTTTCATGTCTGAAAGTGTTTGTCTTATGTACTGGGGTGCTCCTGAGTTGGGTGCATAGATATTTATTATTGTTATGGATCGACCCCTTTATCATTATGTAGTGACCAGCCTTGTCTCTTGTAATCTTGTTTATTTTAAAATCTATTTTGTCTGTTATAAGGATTGCTACTCCAGCTTTCTTTTGATTTCCATTTGCATGGAATATCTTTTTCCATTCTCTCACTCTTGGTCTATGTGTGTCGTTAGATCTGAAGTGGGTTTCTTGTAAACAGCATATATATGGGTCTTGATTTTGTATCTGATCAGCCAGTTTGTGTCTTTTGGTTGGAGCATTTAGTCCGTTTACATTCAAAGTAATTATTGACACGAATGTTCCTGTTGTCATCTTCTTAGATGTTTGGGGTTTGATTTGTAGGATTTTTCCTACTCTTGTATTTATTGGCTATATCAGGCCCTTTAATGCTTGTTGTAAGGCTGGTTTTGTGGTACAAAATTTTTTAAGCTTTTGTTTGTCTGTGAAGCTTTTAACTTCTCCATCAATTCTGAATGAGATCCTTGCTGGGTAGAGTATTTTCGATTGTAAAAAATCTTTCAGTGCTTTAAATGTGTCTTGCCATTCTCTTCTGGTCTGCAAGGTTTCTTTTGAGAGGTCAGTGGTTAAATATATAGGATTTCCCTTTTATGTTACCTGTTGTTTTTCCCTTGCTGCTCTAAGTATTCTGTCTTGCTGTGTTTAGTCTGTGTTAGCTTTATTAATATGTGTCTTGGTGTGTTTCTCCTAGGATTTATCCTGTATGGGACTTTTTGTGCTTCTTGAACCTGATTGACCATTTCTTTTCCCATGTTGGGGAAGTTTTTTGCTATAATCTCTTCAAAATTGTTTTCATAGCCTTTCTGTTTCTCTTCTTCTTCTGGGATCCCTATTATTCAAATATTGGTGCATTTGATATTGTACCATAGGTCTCTGAGACTGTCCTCAGTTCTTTTCACTCTTTGCTCTTTTTCCTGTTCTTCAGCTATTATTTCCACCATTCCGTCTTCCAGCTCACTTATGCGTTCTTCTGCCTCAGATACTCTACTATGTCTCTTTTAGTTTTTTCTTAATTTCTTGCATGTCTTTCTTCAGTTTGTCAATTCTCTCTATTGTTCTGTCTTCAGAGTTTTGAAGCATCCTTACTATCACTCTTCTGGATTCTTTTTCTGGTACTTTGTCTGTTTCTTCTTTGGTCATTTGGGTCTGCATGTTCATAGTTTGTTCCTTCATTTGTGTGGTGTTTCTGTCTTTTCATAATTATGTGTTTTTTGATGTTTTATGTTTGAGTCTCATAGTCGGTGTTTTGTCTAGGGCTGTCATTGTGCCTCTCCGCCATGCAGTCTGTTCCATTTTTATTTTTTAATTTTTTCAGTCTTTTTTTTTTTTTTTTATCTTGGCGATTCTGGGTTTTCACTGCTGCCACAGGCTCTTCTCTAGTTACAGGGAGTAGAGGCTACTCTCTAATAGAGGCGAGCAGACTTCTTGTTGTGGTACCTTTTCTTGTTGTTGAACTCAGTCTCTAGGGCTCACGTGCTTCAGTTGTTGCAGCACATGGGCTCAACAGTTGTGGCTCCGAGGCTCCAGAGCAAAGGCTCAATAATTGTGGCTCACGGGCTTAGTTGCTCCACAGCATGTGGGATCTTCCTTATCATGGATTGAACTTGTGTCTCCTGCATTGGCAGGCAAACTCTTTACTGCTGAACTAACAGCAGTAAAGAGTTAGTTTTAAAAAATTAGGGAAGCCCTGATTTTTTCAGTTTTATTGGTTGTCTTTTTAAAAATTAATTTTTATTGGAGTATAGTTGCTTTAAAACTGTACAGCAAGGTGAATCAGCTATATGTATATATATCCCCTCTATTTTGGATTTCCTTCCCACTTAGGTCTCCAGGGAACACTGAGTAGAGTTGTCTGATTGCACCTTTATTGTGATGATTGCAAAATAATGGTTTTCCATCTCTTTTGCTCCATATTTACCGACCAGTCTTTAACATTATATTTTAGGTATTTCTCACTTCTATTCCATGTAATTTATCCATTTATCAGTATGGATTTATGAATTCCTGTTTATTTATTATTTTAGTTTATTTTATTTTTTACCAGGATACAATTGCTTTACAATGTTGTTAGTTTCTGCTGTACAAAGAAGTGAATTAGCTATGTATGTGTGTGTCTATATATATGTGTGTGTGTGTATGGCTTCCCAGGTGGCACTATTGGTAAAGAGCCTGGCTGCCAATGCAGGAGCCATAAGAGACACAGGTTCGATCCTCGGGTGAGGAAGATCCTCTGGAGAAGGAAATGGCAACCCATATATTCCCTCCCTCTTGGATCTCCCCACACTCCATCCCATCCATCTAGGACAACGTAGAGCACTGAGCTAATCTTCTTGTGCTGTACAGCAGGTTCCCACTAGCTGTTTTTTTTTTTTTTAAAGATTTATTTATTTATTTTGGGCGGAGGTCGGGTGGGGAGGGAGGGGAGTGGGCGGGCCACTTTTATTGGTCTTTGATTTCTCTATTTTCATCCGTCTTTGTTCTTTGGCTCCTGTGGGCCTCCCATCACGGTGGCCTCTGTTGTTGCAGAGCACTGGCTGTGGGCGCATGTGCTCCAGAGCTCCGGCTCGGTAATTGGACACATCAGTCCAGCTGCTCTGTGGCACGTGAGATCTTCCCAGGCCGGGGATCGAACCGACGCCCCTTTCACTGCAAGGCAGTGTCCTTACCCACTGGACCACCAGGGGAAGCCCCCAAGCCCCCCACTAGCTGTTTTACCTACAGCAGTGCACATACATCAATCCCAGTCTCCCAGTCAGATTTTTGAATGGTTTTCTCAGGGCATATGCCCAGCAGTGGGGTTGCTGGGTCATAAGGTAGTTCTGTTTTTATTTTTTTAATTAAAAAAAAATTTTTTTTTTTTTGCCTCCCAGTTATTGTTTTTGTTTTTTTTTTCATCCATCTTTATTATTCTTTGGCATGTGTGGGCCTCCCGTCCCAGTGGCCTCTCTCATGGCAGAGCACCAGCTCTGGGCACTTGCGCTCTGGGGCTCTGGCTAGTAATTGGACACATCGGTCCAGCCACTCCATGGCACGTGGGATCTTCCCAGGCCAAGGGTTGAACCGGTACCCCTTGCACTGCAAGGCAGACTCTTTACCCACTGGACCACCAGGGAAGCCCTGTTTTTAGTTTTTAAAGTAAACTCCATACTGTTCTCCATATTGATTGTATTAATTTACATCCCCACCAACAATGCAAGAGGGTTCCCTTTTCTCCACACCTTCTTCATCATTTATTATTTATAGGGTTTTTTTTTTTTTTTTTTAATGATGGCCATTCTGACTGGTGTGAGGTGATATGTCATTGTAGTTTTGTTCTACATTTCTCTAATTGTGATATTGAGTACCTCTTTATGTGTCTCTTAGCCATCTCTGTATCTTTGGAGAAACATCTGTTTAGGGTTTATGCCCATTTTTGGATTGGGTTGTTTGTTTGCTTTGATACTGAGCTTCATGGACTGTTTGTGTATTTTGGAGCTTAATCCCATGACAGTTGTTTCATTTGAAACTATTTTCTCTGATTATGAGAATTGTTTTTGCATCTCATTTGTGGTTTTCTTTGCTGTGCAGAAGCCTTCAGGTTTAATTAGGTCCCATTTGTTTATTTTTGTTTTTATTTTCTTTATTCTAGGAGATGGGTCAAAAAAGATCTTGCTGTGATTTATGTTAGTGTTCTTCCTGTGTTTTCCTCTAAGTGATTGGTCATACGTTTAGGGCTTTAATCCATTTTTAATTTTTGTGTCTGATGTTAGGGAGTGTTCTGATTTCATTCTTATGAGTTCCTGTCTTTTAATTTTTATAATCCTTTACTAAATTATGTTGGTGTTTATATTGCCCCAGATTTGTCTACTGGCAATATGTTCTGTTTTGGTCATTCATAAAAAACCCCTTAAGCCCTGTATATAACATTAGTAATTTGTAATTTTACTGAAGCTTGAAATAAAGTCCTAGTTAATACAAGTTTGATGGATGCTTCTGAGTCACTTAGCAAGAAGCCTGGTTGATCCATCACCCACATGTTTCTTGTAACTTGGTTTTCTTTGCTGTGTTGTAAGTCTAGTATCTTTTGGGATATGGGAACAGTTTTGCTTCTTTATGAAGACTTCCTTAAAAATTTTTAGTCCCTAGCTTCCATGGTGGTCCAATGGGTAAAGAGTCCACCTTGTAATGCAAGGGGTACCAGTTCGATCCCCGGCCCGGGAAGATCCCATATGCAGTACAGGGGCTAGACCGGTGTGTCCAGTTATGAGCCAGCGCTCTGGAGTGCATACGCCCAGAGCCAGTGTTCTGCAACAAGAGAGGCAACGGCAATGAGGGGCCCACACGGGCCAAAGAATAAAGATGGATGAAAATAAATAAATAAATGACCAATAAAATAGGTCAAAATTAAAAAAAAGAAAAAATTCCTAGTCCTGGCAATGAAAGTGATGACTTTCTAACCTGAAAACAGAGACTGTGTATAAGTTAATGACTGGAATGTCCAGTTGTGTTTCCTTTTCTATGTATCTTTGGAGAAACATCTGTTTAGGGTTTATGCCCATTTTTGGATTGGGTTGTTTGTTTGCTTTGATACTGAGCTTCATGGACTGTTTGTGTATTTTGGAGCTTAATCCCATGACAGTTGTTTCATTTGAAACTATTTTCTCTGATTATGAGAATTGTTTTTGCATCTCATTTGTGGTTTTCTTTGCTGTGCAGAAGCCTTCAGGTTTAATTAGGTCCCATTTGTTTATTTTTGTTTTTATTTTCTTTATTCTAGGAGATGGGTCAAAAAAGATCTTGCTGTGATTTATGTTAGTGTTCTTCCTGTGTTTTCCTCTAAGTGATTGGTCATACGTTTAGGGCTTTAATCCATTTTAATTTTTGTGTCTGATGTTAGGGAGTGTTCTGATTTCATTCTTATGAGTTCCTGTCTTTTAATTTTTATAATCCTTTACTAAATTATGTTGGTGTTTATATTGCCCCAGATTTGTCTACTGGCAATATGTTCTGTTTTGGTCATTCATAAAAAACCCCTTAAGCCCTGTATATAACATTAGTAATTTGTAATTTTACTGAAGCTTGAAATAAAGTCCTAGTTAATACAAGTTTGATGGATGCTTCTGAGTCACTTAGCAAGAAGCCTGGTTGATCCATCACCCACATGTTTCTTGTAACTTGGTTTTCTTTGCTGTGTTGTAAGTCTAGTATCTTTTGGGATATGGGAACAGTTTTGCTTCTTTATGAAGATTTCCCTTTAAAAAATTTTTTAGTCCCTAGCTTCCATGGTGGTCCAATGGGTAAAGAGTCCACCTTGTAATGCAAGGGGTACCAGTTCGATCCCCGGCCCGGGAAGATCCCATATGCAGTACAGGGGCTAGACCGGTGTGTCCAGTTATGAGCCAGCGCTCTGGAGTGCATACGCCCAGAGCCAGTGTTCTGCAACAAGAGAGGCAACGGCAATGAGGGGCCCACACGGGCCAAAGAATAAAGATGGATGAAAATAAATAAATAAATGACCAATAAAATAGGTCAAAATTAAAAAAAAGAAAAAATTCCTAGTCCTGGCAATGAAAGTGATGACTTTCTAACCTGAAAACAGAGACTGTGTATAAGTTAATGACTGGAATGTCCAGTTGTGTTTCCTTTTCTCTATTATACAAATATTTTACCAATTTTTTTTTTTTTTTTCATCATGCAAGTCAGCTTGTGGGTCTGAACCGGGCACCTGTAGTGAAAGCACCAAGTCCTAACCCCTGGAACACCAAAGAATCCGCCCCCCACCGCCCCGCCCTTCCCCACCTAAATGTTTTGATTGTAATAAGAAAAAAGTTTATAACTTCTCCATGGGTGCTCTAGTCAGAACAAATATTTTTGTCAAGTGGAAAACTGCGGTGAAAGTTGTAAAAGAGAGTTGGTACTCTTGAGACTATATCAGGAAGTCTGGATTCTACAGAAAAATTCAGTTCAGGATAAAACTAGGAGCTTCTATGGGGATGTAAGTGAACACCCTCAACAAGCCTGTAGGGCCAATACAAATGAGTTATTTTCTTATTGATGGTACGTGTGATTCTAATAGAGCTTGGCCAAATGCTCCCATGGTGTATATATATTTAATCTACTGACGTAGAGTGATAGAGTGAATTTACTGCCAAACACTTTTAGAAATTACTGTAACCAATCAAATTAGCTGCTCCAGGAATGGCTACTATTTTCAAAAGTTTCTAAATGTCAAATATAGAATATTTATTGAACAGCTGTTCCAGATGACATAGATGCTAGTGATGGAGAGAACAAAATTCCTGTTCTCATCAAGCTCATGTTCCAGTAGTGAAGACAGACAGTGAAAATCAGACAAGCACATAATGTCAGATAAGAATAAATGCTATGAAAAAAGTAAAGCATGTTAAAGAGATTTAGAGTGACAGAGTTGGGATAGGTAGGGTGTTGCTGTAGATAGGGTGCCTTCTTGAGTGACACTTGGGCAGAGACCCGAATAAAGGGAAGGAACGTGCCACGTGAACAGGCGGGTGAGAGCATCCCAAAGGGAAGGTACTCAGATGCAAAAGTCTGTTCAAAGATCTTCTAAGAGTCCCACAAACTCCAGTTTGACTGGAGTGCAAAGATCAGGTGCCTACTAATAGACTGGTATTAGATACTTAAAATTCTATGATGGAGTTCTTAGTCACTAATGTTTCCTAATGTTTTGTTTATTTATTTATTTATTTCTGACTGCACTAGCACGGCAGCTAAGTTGCTCTGTGCATGTGCAATCTTCCTGGATGAACTGGTGTCCCTTGTATGGCAAGGCAGATTCTTAGCCACAGGACCAACATCCTTTATTTTCTTTTATTTTTTTAGGAAGATGTGGATCCTGAAAAGTTCGCATTCCTTCTGCGTAAACAGTGGACTATGTATAGTTTAACTCCCTTATATAAATTCTCCTATGGTAATTTCAAAGAGTACTCTAAACTTCTGAATGCATTTATTGCTGCTGAAAAGCAAAAAGGACTTGCTGTGGAAGTGGGAGACGACTTCAACATCAAAGTGATTTTCTCTACTCTCCTGGGAATGAAAGGAACAGAAAGAGACCCTGAAGCATTTCTTGTCCAGGTATATCAATGGAGCCTTACTTGCTTCCTAGGAAAAAAGTATGTGCATTGTCTTAGTTTAGAAATTTTGGTATTTTTTTTTATTGTTTTTAAAATTCTTAAGCTTGTGATTTATAACCTGTGTTATATTTTATTTGATCAAATTATAGTAATTAGATATGACCAACTTAAAGTTTTTCCTTTTACAATGTAATCAGGTTTTTAAAGAAAACTTTAAAAATACATAAGTACAAGGAAAGTTAAAACCCATAGTTTAACATTTTGGTGTTCCAGATGACATAGATGCTAGTGATGGAGAGAACAAAATGTTGCTGTAGATAAGGGTGCCCCAAATAATGTCAGATAAGAATAAATGCTATGAAAAAAGTAAAGCATGTTAAAGAGATTTAGAGTGACAGAGTTGGGATAGGTAGGGTGTTGCTGTAGATAGGGTGCCTTCTTGAGTGACACTTGGACAGAGACCGAATAAAGGGAAGGAACGTGCCACGTGAACAGGCGGGTGAGAGCATCCCAAAGGGAAGGTACTCAGATGCAAAAGTCTGTTCAAAGATCTTCTAAGAGTCCCACAAACTCCAGTTTGACTGGAGTGCAAAGATCAGGTGCCTACTAATAGACTGGTATTAGATACTTAAAATTCTATGATGGAGTTCTTAGTCACTAATGTTTCCTAATGTTTTGTTTATTTATTTATTTATTTCTGACTGCACTAGCACGGCAGCTAAGTTGCTCTGTGCATGTGCAATCTTCCTGGATGAACTGGTGTCCCTTGTATGGCAAGGCAGATTCTTAGCCACAGGACCAACATCCTTTATTTTCTTTTATTTTTTTAGGAAGATGTGGATCCTGAAGACTTCGCATTCCTTCTGCGTAACCAGTGGACTCTGTATAGTTTAACTCCCTTATATAAATTCTCCTATGGTAATTTCAAAGAGTACTCTAAACTTCTGAATGCATTTATTGCTGCTGAAAAGCAAAAGGACTTGCTGTGGAAGTGGGAGCGACTTCAACATCAAAGTGATTTTCTCTACTCTCCTGGGAATGAAAGGAACAGAAAGAGACCCTGAAGCATTTCTTGTCCAGGTATATCAATGGAGCCTTACTTGCTTCCTAGGAAAAAAGTATGTGCATTGTCTTAGTTTAGAAATTTTGGTATTTTTTTTTATTGTTTTTAAAATTCTTAAGCTTGTGATTTATAACCTGTGTTATATTTTATTTGATCAAATTATAGTAATTAGATATGACCAACTTAAAGTTTTTTTCCTTTTACAATGTAATCAGGTTTTTTAAAGAAAACTTTAAAAATACATAAGTACGAGGAAAGTTAAAACCCATAGTTTAACATTTTGGTGTACATCTATTTGGCAATAGACAATCTGAGTAGACCTAGGCCTATCAGAGAAATGGAATCAATAATTATTAACCTTCCAAAACAGAGAGCAGCAAGTCTGGATGACTTCGCTCATGAGCTCCACCAACCATTTAGAGAAGAGATATCACCAGTTCCCTGCAAGTTCTTTCAGAGGCTAGAAGCAGAGGGAATACATCTAAAGGGAAGGCCAGTATTACCCTAATACCAAAACGAGGCAAAGACATTATAAGAAAACTATAGACTCCATCGTGAACCTAGATGCATCTGTTTGGCTGTCTCTGTCTGTTAAGATTGTGATCATATTGCCCATACTTCTGCATATGGCTTTTTGGTTTTTTTTTTTTACACATTTATTTATTTATTTATTTTGGGCGGGGGGGGCTGGGAGGGAGGGGTGGGCGGGCCACTTCTGTTGGTCCTTCATTTTGTCCATTTTCATCCGTCTTTGTTCTTTGGCTCCTGTGGGCCTCCCATCGCGGTGGCCTCTGTTGTCGCAGAGCACCGGCTCTGGGCGCATGCACTCCAGAGCTCCGGCTTGGTAATTGGACACATCAGTCCAGCCGCTCCATGGCACATGGGATCTTCCCAGGCCAGGGATTGAACTGGCGCCCCCTGCACTGCAAGGCGGTGTCCTTACTCACTGGACCACCAGGGAAGCCCCCCCCCCTTTTTTTAGCTAATCTGCACTGTAGCTAGTTAACTTATGACATTTAACTAAATGTAAATGTAAATTTGGCATTTTGTAAATTTATCTGTATAATCCTATGGTTTTTACTGGTATTAAGATCCTAGAAGTAGCTTTATCACACACAGATAACGTCTGTCAGAAATTAACAATTTACATTCCTTCCTATATGTAGTATATAGAAGTATTATGACTGTCTTTTGATTTATTAAGAAACCAGATTTAGTGCTCGCTTTGGCAGCACATATGCTAAAATTGGAATGACACAGAGAAGATTAGCATGACCCCTGCACAAGGCTGACACACAAATTCATGAAGTGTTCCATACTCAATGAAAAAAGAAACCAGATTTATTTTATTATTTATGTTTGCTACTTCTATTTCTGCAGAGTTAACTCATTCTAGTCGTTGGCAAATTCTGAAACAGTTGAAATTTTGTTTGTTAAGATGTGGCCTGCTGCTTGGCTTTGTAAGGGGCGTTTCATTGAAATAGAGCCCCTTTCATTTGTTTCTGTGTTGTCTATGGCTGCTTTTGTGTTACAACAGCAGAGTTGAATAGTTACTACAGAGACCGTAGGGCTTGCAAAGCCTAAAGTACTCACTATCTATCTGACCCTCTACAGAAAAGGTTTGCTGACCCCCTGTATAAATCATGGTATTGGGGTGCAGATTTTAGGATTACTGGGTTTAGATTAAGCTGCATATAACAGGTCCTGCAAGTTTTTCATCGATTAAAACTATTATTTATGCTATAGACTCCATCGTGAACCTAGATGCATCTGTTTGGCTGTCTCTGTCGGTTAAGATTGTGATCATATTGCCCATACTTCTGCATATGGCTTTTGGTTTTACACATTTATTTATTTATTTATTTTGGGCGGGCGGGCTGGGAGGGAGGGGAGCGGGCGGGCCACTTCTATTGGTCTTTCATTTCTCTGTTTTCATCCGTCTTTGTTCTTTGGCCCCTGTGGGCCTCCCATCGCGGTGGCCTCTGTTGTCGCAGAGCACCGGCTCTGGGTGCATGCACTCCAGAGCTCCGGCTCGGTAATTGGACACATCAGTCCAGCCGCTCCATGGCACATGGGATCTTCCCAGGCCAGGGATTGAACTGGCGCCCCCTGCACTGCAAGGCGGTGTCCTTACTCACTGGACCACCAGGGAAGCCCCCCCCCCTTTTTTTAGCTAATCTGCACTGTAGCTAGTTAACTTATGACATTTAACTAAATGTAAATGTAAATTTGGCATTTTGTAAATTTATCTGTATAATCCTATGGTTTTTACTGGTATTAAGATCCTAGAAGTAGCTTTATCACACACAGATAACGTCTGTCAGAAATTAACAATTTACATTCCTTCCTATATGTAGTATATAGAAGTATTATGACTGTCTTTTGATTTATTAAGAAACCAGATTTAGTGCTCGCTTTGGCAGCACATATGCTAAAATTGGAATGACACAGAGAAGATTAGCATGACCCCTGCACAAGGCTGACACACAAATTCATGAAGTGTTCCATACTCAATGAAAAAAGAAACCAGATTTATTTTATTATTTATGTTTGCTACTTCTATTTCTGCAGAGTTAACTCATTCTAGTCGTTGGCAAATTCTGAAACAGTTGAAATTTTGTTTGTTAAGATGTGGCCTGCTGCTTGGCTTTGTAAGGGGCGTTTCATTGAAATAGAGCCCCTTTCATTTGTTTCTGTGTTGTCTATGGCTGCTTTTGTGTTACAACAGCAGAGTTGAATAGTTACTACAGAGACCGTAGGGCTTGCAAAGCCTAAAGTACTCACTATCTATCTGACCCTCTACAGAAAAGGTTTGCTGACCCCCTGTATAAATCATGGTATTGGGGTGCAGATTTTAGGATTACTGGGTTTAGATTCAGCTGCATATAACAGAAGGTCTAAATAACAGTGAATTAAAGATGATAGAAGTTTTATTTGTCTTGCAAAAAAGTGTCTAGAGGCAAGCTTTTCAAGGCTGGTAAATGCTGCATGAAATTATTAGTAATCTAAGCTCCTTCTGTCTTTTCTATCATCCTTGGTGCATGGCTTCCATCCTAATGGTCACACTGTAATCTCAGTTAGCCCCTGGAATTCTAAATAGTATGTGTAAATTCAAGGCAAGAAGTAGGAGGAGGGTGGGAAGGGCAGACAGGTTGCCTACTACTGAGTAAATCTTTAATGAGACTTGTCAAGACCCAACAGTAACGTCTCTTTACACCCAGTTGGAAGGGAAACTAGAAAGTTTTTTTTGTGTGTGCATACTTTGCCACCCCAAGTAAAAAATAATGTGTTATGTTGAATGGAAAAATAGATACTGGGTAGATAGTTAACAGTCTCTGTCAAGTGAACCAGTTGATACTCTAATGAAGTTACATGGTTTGCATGTCATCAGGCAAACATTCTTGTGAGAAATAGAAATGACCTCTTGAATTCCTAATGTCGTGTCTTAATAGTTTTCAAATTAAATCTCATTTCTTGACAGAGTGACAGGACCTTTATGAAAATGTGATAGACATAATATATCTGGGCTTTAAAGTATTTGGAAGTCTCTTATAACTTCTTGAAAAGGAGGAAAATCATAAAAGTAATTGTTTACATGATTGTCTGTAGAGGATATAAATACAGGGCTGTGATTTTCACCTTGCTCTGACTGAACTTTAATTAAAACTCATTCTAGTCGTTGGCAAATTCTGAAACAGTTGAAATTTTGTTTGTTAAGATGTGGCCTGCTGCTTGGCTTTGTAAGGGGCGTTTCATTGAAATAGAGCCCCTTTCATTTGTTTCTGTGTTGTCTATGGCTGCTTTTGTGTTACAACAGCAGAGTTGAATAGTTACTACAGAGACCGTAGGGCTTGCAAAGCCTAAAGTACTCACTATCTATCTGACCCTCTACAGAAAAGGTTTGCTGACCCCCTGTATAAATCATGGTATTGGGGTGCAGATTTTAGGATTACTGGGTTTAGATTCAGCTGCATATAACAGAAGGTCTAAATAACAGTGAATTAAAGATGATAGAAGTTTTATTTGTCTTGCAAAAAAAGTGTCTAGAGGCAAGCTTTTCAAGGCTGGTAAATGCTGCATGAAATTATTAGTAATCTAAGCTCCTTCTGTCTTTTCTATCATCCTTGGTGCATGGCTTCCATCCTAATGGTCACACTGTAATCTCAGTTAGCCCCTGGAATTCTAAATAGTATGTGTAAATTCAAGGCAAGAAGTAGGAGGAGGGTGGGAAGGGCAGACAGGTTGCCTACTACTGAGTAAATCTTTAATGAGACTTGTCAAGACCCAACAGTAACGTCTCTTTACACCCAGTTGGAAGGGAAACTAGAAAGTTTTTTTTGTGTGTGCATACTTTGCCACCCCAAGTAAAAACTAATGTGTTATGTTGAATGGAAAAATAGATACTGGGTAGATAGTTAACAGTCTCTGTCAAGTGAACCAGTTGATACTCTAATGAAGTTACATGGTTTGCATGTCATCAGGCAAACATTCTTGTGAGAAATAGAAATGACCTCTTGAATTCCTAATGTCGTGTCTTAATAGTTTTCAAATTAAATCTCATTTCTTGACAGAGTGACAGGACCTTTATGAAAATGTGATAGACATAATATATCTGGGCTTTAAAGTATTTGGAAGTCTCTTATAACTTCTTGAAAAGGAGGAAAATCATAAAAGTAATTGTTTACATGATTGTCTGTAGAGGGATATAATACAGGGCTGTGATTTTCACCTTGCTCTGACTGAACTTTAATTAAAACTTTGAATATCTGGAAAGCATGTTTGCTTTATAATTTACAGAGTTGAAGTTTGAGGGGTTGGTCGGTCTGCTAGAAAATATAATCAAGATTCTAGAAGATCTGAATGGATTGGCACAGTGGGCCAAATCAAAAGAGATTAAAATTTTAATAGATACAAGTTTACTGCCTCAATATAAATTGGTGGGGGACACTTTACCTATTAACAGCAAAAATGAGTATGTAGGGCTAATTTACGTGACGTTTTCAGTTAAAACTCAGAAAACTGCAACCTAAGGTTAGATTAGTAGGAGTCTAATTTAGGTTAAAGGAGATGACAGTCCTGTAATCAAACCTTTTTGAAGTAATTATGTTCACTTATGAATTGCTCCTATGTTGAAGAATTTCAGAGAAGTGTGTCCAGATAGTGTGAGAACTGGAACATATGCCATAGGAAGCATGGTTGAAGACACTGGAGGTATCGACCTTGGCAGTATCTATGATAGGGATCATCATATACTTGAAGGGCTCTTTCTGTAGAAGAGAGAGCAGATTAGATTCGATCTGTATGCATGTGAGGAAGAAAGTAGAACCTGTGGTTGGAAACTCTGGGGCCTAATACATGAAAGAGTATTTTAAGTTTAAGGATAGACAGAGCTGCCTTAGGAAATAGTGACGTCTTTCTCAGTGGAATAACTGTAGCACACTGGATGTGGTGACCTTACTTTACAGTCCCTTTTTAGGTTGAGTTTTTTTTTATGCCTTACTGGTATCCCTTATTTTGCATTTGGTTGCACCAAGATCTTGCCGTATACCATGTCCTAATCAGTCTTAGGAGAAAGGTCAGTTAACTTGAATAAAGCTTAATAATGATTAGAGAAACTATTCCCTGTGTGTTATTTTGGCTGATAATATTAATACAATGTATTCCTTATTTTTAAATGTACTAATTAATGCTGAGAAGATGTAACTTTAGGAGTAAATGTACTTTTGTTGTTTTTTATTTTCTTGATTTATTTTTGGCTATGCCAGATCTTTGTTGCTATCTAAGGGCTTTCTCTAGCTGTGGTGAGTTGGGACTCTTCTCTAGTTGCATTGCTTGGTCTTCCCACTTTGGTGGTTTCTCTTATTGGGGAGCATGGGCTCTTGGGCATGTGTCCCGCGGTTACAGCTTGCAGGATTAGCTGTGCCAAGGCATGTGGAATCTTCCCTGGCCAGGGGTCCAACCCCTGTCCCCTGCATAGGCAGGCAGAGTCTTGACCACTGGATCATCAGGGAAGTCTGGAATAAAATGTACTTTTGAATTTAATGTTTTTTTTTCCTTCTTCTTCATTTTCCTTCCTAGATTCTGTCCAAATCTCAGTTGCCATCTGAACACAAAGAAGGTAAAGTCTTGTGGACTGGTTGGTTCTGCTGTATATTTGGAGACAGTCTTCTGGAGACTGTTTCAGAAGAGTTCACCTGTCTACCCTTATTCCTTGCAAATGGTGCGGAGACTAATACTGCTATAATTGGAACCTGGTTTCAGAAAACTTTTGACTGTTACTTCCGTCCTTTAGCAATCAGTGCATTTAATCTTTCCTGGATGGCCGCTATGTGGACTGCATGTAAAATGGACCATTATATGGCCACTACAGAATTTCTTTGGTCTGTACCCTGTAGCCCTCAAAGTCTGGACATTTCTTATGCCATACATCCAGAAGATGCAAAAGCTTTGTGGGACAGTGTTCACAAAACACCTGGGGAAGTTACCCAGGAGGAAGTTGACTTATTCATGGACTGCCTGTATTCACATTTCCATAGGCATTTCAAAATTCATTTATCAGCTACAAGATTGGTTCGTGTTTCAACATCTGTAGCTTCAGCACATACTGATGGAAAAATAAAGGTTAGTTGGAACAAATCTAGTTAAGTAAATTTTCCTTATTGTTGCATAGTTTTTACAATGTATAGCAATTATATTTTTCATGTTGAAATAATACTTTGGAGTATCTGCAAGTTCAAAACAGTAGAGATTTTATTATATACTTTATAAATGATTTACTAAAAAATCTTCAGCCTTCTAGGTGTAGCGTTAAAATGGAAGAATAATATATGCTGTGTGCCATAGACTTTGGTAATATGACTTATTCTGTAGTAACTTTGAAACTTTCAGATTTGTTTTTTGTCAACATTGAAATAGAGTAACAGGATTTTGTATGTTAGATAAGAAAATTATAGAAGATCTAAAATAATCATATATTTTAGACTTTTCTATCCCTATTGGGAAAGAAATAATAGAGAAAATGTAGATATACAAATCTAGGATATCCATAGATATGCTTCCTCTACCCCCCTCTCTTTAGGCAGATAGCTCATCAGTGGAAGCAAGGATAAATAAAAACCTAGTCTCTAATTACTCCTAAGCACCATTGACTAATAGTCATCTTTTTTTTCTCCCCCAGATTTTGTGTCATAAATACCTTATTGGAGTGTTGGCATATTTGACAGAACTGGCGATTTTTCAAATTGAGTGAGACCTTGTGGGGACTATACCTTATGGATTATATATACCTTTTTCTCACTGACTGTCTGCTATGCTGAGAGGGACTGCAGGAGGAATGGTCATCTCTGCATCTGTTTTCCTCACAGTCCCTTGGAGCTACCCAGATGAAGCCAAGAAGGATCTAGAAGAACAGAGGAGGTGCTGGTGGATGGACCACAGCCAGGTGGTCGTGTAATAGCCATGGTCCTCTGGGACGCTGGTTGCTAGAATGTGCTGAATTGTTAATTTGTTGCCCATCTTTCTACAAAATACAGGTTTATTATGTCAGACTTTTTAAAAAGTTCAAATGAAATACCTCTAATACTGAATATTTCTGGTTTGCATCTTTAAAACCTTTAACCCCCTATTTTAAGCATTTTAGACTTGCATTCAGAGAAAATTTCTGTCTTCTGCAGACATTTTCTTAGCATCATTTTGCTATAGGGAACTGACAGTCAAAATCCTCTCCAAAGGAAACTAAGTTACTATACATTTTTAAGCCACTAATATGCTTCTGTTTTTCATCCTGATTCTTATTGCAGTGTTGAATTAATAGAGTATCTGCAAGTTCAAAACAGTAGAGATTTTATTATATACTTTATAAATGATTTACTAAAAAATCTTCAGCCTTCTAGGTGTAGCGTTAAAATGGAAGAATAATATATGCTGTGTGCCATAGACTTTGGTAATATGACTTATTCTGTAGTAACTTTGAAACTTTCAGATTTGTTTTTTGTCAACATTGAAATAGAGTAACAGGATTTTGTATGTTAGATAAGAAAATTATAGAAGATCTAAAATAATCATATATTTTAGACTTTTCTATCCCTATTGGGAAAGAAATAATAGAGAAAATGTAGATATACAAATCTAGGATATCCATAGATATGCTTCCTCTACCCCCCTCTCTTTAGGCAGATAGCTCATCAGTGGAAGCAAGGATAAATAAAAACCTAGTCTCTAATTACTCCTAAGCACCATTGACTAATAGTCATCTTTTTTTTCTCCCCCAGATTTTGTGTCATAAATACCTTATTGGAGTGTTGGCATATTTGACAGAACTGGCGATTTTTCAAATTGAGTGAGACCTTGTGGGGACTATACCTTATGGATTATATATACCTTTTTCTCACTGACTGTCTGCTATGCTGAGAGGGACTGCAGGAGGAATGGTCATCTCTGCATCTGTTTTCCTCACAGTCCCTTGGAGCTACCCAGATGAAGCCAAGAAGGATCTAGAAGAACAGAGGAGGTGCTGGTGGATGGACCACAGCCAGGTGGTCGTGTAATAGCCATGGTCCTCTGGGACGCTGGTTGCTAGAATGTGCTGAATTGTTAATTTGTTGCCCATCTTTCTACAAAATACAGGTTTATTATGTCAGACTTTTTAAAAAGTTCAAATGAAATACCTCTAATACTGAATATTTCTGGTTTGCATCTTTAAAACCTTTAACCCCCTATTTTAAGCATTTTAGACTTGCATTCAGAGAAAATTTCTGTCTTCTGCAGACATTTTCTTAGCATCATTTTGCTATAGGGAACTGACAGTCAAAATCCTCTCCAAAGGAAACTAAGTTACTATACATTTTTAAGCCACTAATATGCTTCTGTTTTTCATCCTGATTCTTATTGCAGTGTTGAATTAAATATTCAGTTATAAACTGAAGCCTTGTGTTTATCAGTGTCTTGATGACAAATCTTTAGTTAATGTCCCAGGAATGGGAAGTTACAGGCATTTTTCTCTATAAAGGTTACTCAACGACTGTGTGGAATCATACAAAACATGAAGCTGAAAGACAGCTATGCTTCTCTTCTGAGGGCAGGGATTATAATTATATTATGTAACTTTCAAGTCCCTAATTTTGTTTTAGTACAGTGAGTACTAAGTTATCTGTAGATACATGAATTACTTTTAAGCCACTCTTTTATTTTACAAATGAAAACTACAAAACTGTGCAACATAGGCTTGCACAAGATGTTGTATCTAAAACCTCAGTGAATACACTGAGCAGAGGAAAATTTTGTTTAATTTTAGAAGCAATGTTTTGAAAAATCTCTGTAAAGAAAATAACTTTAATAGGCTGTGATTCAAAAACAAAGACTAACTTCTAGAATGGGGTATTATTTCACATAGGCTAGGGACAGCAGAGGTAGTGAAACAAGCATGGGCTCTGGAGTCAAACATTCCTTGATTCAACTAATACTAAGCTTCTACACTTAGAATTGTATTGGATAATAAGAGATATGGTAGTGAGGATAGAAGAGATCTCCATCTTGTGGAAATTATATTCTACTAGAGGAAAGCAAAAAAGTAAATAATTTCTGGTGAAGATAGTTGCTATAAACAAAGAAGTGCAATATGAAAAAGAGTGACTAGGATAGGGCTTTTTTTTTTTTTTTTTTTTTTTAAAGTTAACCTGTATTGTTTATTACATCATGTCTACTCTTAAACTCAATACATTATCCTAAGCTAAGAGGGATTCCTATTATTGGTTGAAAAACAGAACTGAACTTTAATGGGGAACTCTCAGCTCTACTTAGCTTTTTCTTTTGTAGTGGGGTGGGGCCTTTTTATATACAGCTGTCAAAAGAATGTCTCTCTGAAGGGGTGACATTTGAGATGAGTCCTAAATGATGAGAGAGAACCAGCTGTATGAAGATCTGAGGAAGTGTGTGTTCTAGACAGGTGAAACTGCAAGAGCAAAGGCCTTGAGACAGGTAAGAGCTTTATTCTTTGAAGGAAGAATGTGTGGCTGGAGTATGGTAAATATGAGATGAAGCGAAAGAGAGTCATCTCATGGTGTTATGTCTCCCAAGTTTTGCCTGGGCATGTGGCTGCCCAGAACAAAGATAACATTTTCCTGCTTTTCTCATAGGTAGGTATAGTCAACTGAGTTCTGACATTTCATGAAAGTGCAGGTGTTATATAGATCTTCTAGGAGTCTTAATAAACAGCAGGCATGTACCCCTTGCCCTTTTATTCTTCTTCCAATTTTGCTGTTTGGAATGCATATAATGACTGGTTCTCTAGCTGCTTTGTTTTAGGTCACGGGGGTGAGGGTCAGGTCCTTGGGACGGGCAGGAAAGGAAGGAGTTTGTGCTAGAGGACTTTTTTTTTTTTTTGCCTGTGCTGGGTCTTAGTTGAGGTCCATGCATTGTGGCTTGTGGGATCCTCATTCCCCAGACAGGGGTTGAACCCATCCCTTCAGCAATGAAAACTTGGACTCTTAGCCACTGCACTACCAGGGAATTTCCCTGAAGGTTTATTATTATTATTATTATTATTATGAATGGATGTTGGATCTTACCAGATTATTTTCTATATCTTTGAGATGATTCATGGCTTACCATTTTTTAACTTAAAACCACACCTTTCACTTCTGGTTTTCAGTTCTGCATGTCAGGAGCTTGGAAGTTGCCACTCTGTCCTAACAAGTAATTAGATCAACAGGTAGAAAAATGAACTATTCTTGGATCTGTTTGAAGGAGGACAGAACAAGCTGCTGCCTCCAAGACTGGTGAGATAGACAGACCAATACTGAGAGTTATGGCTTACAGAAGCAGTGACTCATGAGCAGAAACCACTGTGGGAACCAGTGCCAGGGTCAGAAAACCTGAATTATAATTGAACTGCTGGCGTCTCAGTGTGGATAAACCTGAGAGAAACTCCAGGGGTACCAGGTCATAGGGAAGCCCTCACATTATTGTGAGATATACTTCCAGGAGCCCAACCAGGTTCCCACAGTAAATATCAGAGAAAAGTTCTTTTGTTTCGGGTGGAAGGGAGGGAAAAAACATTATGAAATATCAGAACCCTTGGTTTTTCTTAATAAAGTCTGCCATTGGGAGAGATTAGTCATACAGAGCCCAGCTGACCTGAGGAAAAGGAAATATCTAACACTAGCCCACTCTAGCTATTCTCTCCCACTTAAAGGGGGAGATAGACTCACTACAAAGCTGAGACCTAATCACAGGACTACAGTACTTTCCTTCTCCCCATACCTCACTACTACATTATGAATAGCCTTTTTATATTAATAGCAGTTTCTTTTACTTGGTTCATCATATCTGGCTATCAAGAAAAAAATTGCAAGGCATACTAGAAGGCAAAAATGAAAAGCAAAAAAAAAACACCCCAAAATCAACAATTTGAGGGAACAGACATGTTAGATGTTAGGATTATCAGACTGGGAATTTAATTTTTTTTTTTAAACATT
Source organism: Tragulus kanchil (assembly GCA_022376925.1). NCBI lineage: Eukaryota > Metazoa > Chordata > Mammalia > Artiodactyla > Tragulidae > Tragulus > Tragulus kanchil. The sequence continues at coordinate 31,957,133 of JAIOJX010000024.1, forward strand.
TATTTATTTATTTGTTTTGTTGGGAGCGGGCTGGGGAGGGAGAGGGTGGGTGGGCCACTTCTATTGGTCTTTCATTTGTCTATTTTCATCTGTCTTTGTTCTTTGGCTCTTGTGGGCCTCCCATCGCAGTGGCCTCTGTCGTTGCAGAGCACCGGCTCTGGGCGCATGCACTCCAGAGCTCCGGCTTGGCAATTGGACACATCAGTCCAGCTGCTCCATGGCACGTGGGATCTTCCCAGGCCAGAGATCAAACCGGCGCCCCTTGTACTGCAAGGCGGTGTCCTTACCCACTGGACCACCAGGGAAGCCCCCAGACTGGGAATTTAAACAATCTTGATTAACATGTTAAGGGATCCAGTGGATAAAATATTTCCAGTTAAGAACAGATGGGGAGGGGATTTCCCTCGTGGTCCAGTGGTTAAGAATCTGCCTTCTAATCCAGGGGATGCAGGTTCGATTCCTGGTCGGGGAGCTAAGATCCCACATGCCACAAGCTGACTAAGCTCCCATACCTCAACTAAGACCCAGTGTAGCCAAATAAATAAATAAATATTTAAAAAAAAAAAAAAGAACAGATGGGGAGTGTAAGCAGAGAAATGGAAACCTAAGAACCAAAAAGCATGCCAAAGATAGAAAAGATTGTAACAGAGGTGAAGAATGCCTTTGGTGAGCTTATTAGTAGGTGGCACAGCTGAGGAAAGAATCTCTAAACTAAAGAATGTATCAGGGCTTCCCTGGTGGTCCAGTGGGCAAGGACACCGCCTTGCAGTGCAAGGGGCGCTGGTTCAATCCCTGGCCTGGGAAGATCCCATGTGCCGCGGAGCAGCTGGACCGATGTGTCCAATTACCAAGCCGGAGCTCTGGAGTGCATGCACCCAAAGAACAACAATGGATGAAAATAGATAAAATGAAAGACCAACAGAAGTGGCTGGCCCGCCCCACTCCATCCCCAACCCGCCCTGCCCCCCGCTCCCCCCCCCTCAAGAATCTATCAGTAGAATCCTTGAAAAGCAAAGGAGACAAAGTAGAAAATACCAACCAACCGACATCCAAGGTCCGTGGAACAATTGCTAAAGATCTAACATGCAGGCGACTCTGAACAACATGGGTTTGAACTACACTGATTCACTTATATACAGGTTTTTTTCAGTAGTAAACACTAGTACTACTACATGATGCAGAGTTGCTTGAATCTGCAGACGTGGAACAGCAAGTACAGAGGAACCATGGATATGGAAGACCAACTAAGTCGCATGCAAATTTTTAGCAGTGTGGAGAGTTGGCGTCCCTAATCCCCTGTGTTGTTGTTTTAGGGTCAGCTGTTAACATAAAATGAGAATATGAGGAGAGAGAGAACAAGAAATATTGGGAACAATAATGACTGAGGATTTCCTAAAACTAATGCCAGACACCAAAGCTTAGAAAATACCAAACAGGATTAAAAAACAACAGAAAAAACACTACAACTATATTGGGACATACAATATTCAAACTACAGAAATATTTTGAAAAATCCTGAAAGAAGCTAAAGGGAAGAGAACATTTTGCCTATAGAGGAACAAAGAAAAGAATTATATCTGACTTCTCAGAAATCATGCAAACAGGAAGACTGTGGAGTGTTGAAAGAAAAAAAACCCACCAACCTAGATTCTGTGAAATTATCTTCAGAGGTGAAGGAGATGTAGATGTTTTCCTGGACAAATAAAAGCTGAAATTTGTCATCAGTAGACCTTCCTTGCAACAAATGATGAAGAAGTTCTTCAGAGAGAAGGAAAATAATACAAATAGAAACTTGGATCTGTATAAGGGAAGGAAGAGCATCAAAGAAGGAATAAGTGAAGGTAAAATAAAGAAAATTAATTTTTTCAGGGCTTCCCTGGTGGTCCAGTAGGTAAGGACATCACCTTGCAGTGCAAGGGGCGCTGGTTCGATCCCTGACCTGGGAAGATCCCACGTGCCGCGGAGTGGCTGGACCAATGTGTCCAACTGCTGAGCTGGAGCTCTGGAGTGCATGAGCCCAGAGCCGATGCTCTGCAACGAGAGGCCACCGCGATGGGAGGCCCACACAGGCCAAAAAACAAAGATGGAAATAAATGAAATAAATGAAAGACCATAAATAAATAAATGAAAGACCAATAGAAGTCCCCTCCCTCCCCCGCCCCCGCAAAATGCTTTTTCCCTACTTTCACTCAGATATCATTTAGAAATGACCTTTTGTACTTAACCGTTGTCAAAAACTAGTCTCTGCAGTGTAGGTATTTGCAGGTAAAGTACTGGAGCGCAAAATTGGGGAACGGTGACATAAGAAATGGGAATGCAGTGAATAGTGTAAAGAATAATGGATTTGAGGATGTACATTTGAGGTACAGCTTCTACCATGTCATTTTAACTTTTCTAAGCTTCAGTTTACTTATCTATAAAATGAAGATAACCACCAACCCAACCCAACTCTTAAGTTTACTTCATAGTTGTGGAAATTGCTGTGTAAATTAAGTTAATAAATATTCTTTTTTATACCAGTGTCTGCTGTAGAATGAATACACTTCAGTCAATAATAAAAGTGTAGGGGCTTCCCCTGGTGGTCCAGTGGATAAGGCACCGCCTTGCAGTGCAAGGGGCGCCGGTTCGATCCCTGGCCTGGGAAGACCCCATGTGCCGCGGAGCGGCTGAACTGATGTGTCCAATCACCGAGCCGGAGCTCTGGAGCACATGCGCCCAGAGCCGGTGCTCTGCAACAACAGACGCCACCGCGAGGGGGGGCCCGCAGGAGCCAAAGAACAAAGATGGATGAAAACGGAGGAATGAAAGACCAATGCAAGTGGCCCACCTGCTCCCCTCCCTCCCCAACCCGACCCCCGCCCAAAATAAATAAATAAATAAATCTTTAAAAAAAAAAAAGTGTAGCACCTACAAGGAAGAAATAACCCTTTTGGCTCTAGTGAACACTCTGTCCAATGCTGTAGTTAGTTGCTGGGTCTCTACTCCTGAGTCACTGCCTTATGAATCGCTCTCATTAGAGGGACTTCCCTGCTTGTGGAGATAATCTCTATGATTTTGTTCCTGTTATAATTCCTCTCTTCCAAATATATGAAATAGTAGTCTTACGAAATGTGATTGTGTCTTCAAGATTGACTGCTAATGATGCAGTACCATAAAGATCTCATAAAAATTTTTATGCTTTTTCAATGTTGCATACTAGATTTACTTAAAATTAAGATTAATTAGTATATTTAATTCCAGACCATGTTTCAGGTCTGCAGTGGCTGTGTGGCTTGGAAAGAGAAATGATGTAGGAGTCTGGGGAACTGATTTCAAATGTTGGTTCTGTCATAGATGATTTACTTGTAGGCAGGACTTCCTTGGTTTTCAGTCTTAAAGCAGAGAAATAAATAGGTTTGGACCAGATGATTATTAAAAGTACTTCCAGCTCAAAATTGTATGATTTTAAGTTCTACACCAGAAAATAAGTTTAGAGGTTAGGTAATATGCTACTATTATATAAAATATATAATAAAAATTCATAATTTTAGCTGTCAATCCCTCTATTCCTTGGTGTTTAAAGTACTTATAATTTTACATACAGGAAACAGAAATGATATAAAAACAGAAAGTCAACTAGTAAAGATATAAGCATGAAAAAGCATTAACCACAACTTTTTATGGTAAGTACTACCTTTATTTTAAAAATTTATACATGCTAGAAAAAAGCATAAATGATACATGTAAACAATTATTTACCAAATACTTATTTTTTTTCCTTATAAAGGTGCAAATGATTTTTAAATGTAAACACAAATGTTGCCAAATATTTTTGTAGTGAGGGGAGGGAGAAGAAGGTTACTCCTTTTGCTTGTGGTTAAAGTGTTATTCAAAGAATTTCCTGCAGAATACATTGGAAAAAAACAAAAAAAACCTGTTCTATGAACACAACAACAAAAAACCTTAAACCACTGAAATGTATCTCTTTTCCTTAAAAATGTTAGCTTTTTACCAGAAAGTGCATTTTGAGAGTAGTACTAACAGTGGCTTTACAGAATGAGGATAATGATACATAGCTTTTATAGAAGAACCAAAATTTTGTTAATAAAATGCCTCAATTAACTTTATATGTGTTAGCGAACTGAAGAATTCATCCTCTTAGAGGCTCTGATTACAGGCTAAGCCTCAGCTTCAGCAGGCCTGAGCATCGTATGTAAATTGCCTAACAGTATTCACTGTTGGGGAAAGGACATTTCTCCCTGCTGGTCCTTAGAAGCATGAGGAAATAGAAAGGAGAGCTGCTTTACTCAGTAATGTTTTTTAGCAAAAACTCTTGCAGAGTTGCACATGATTCTACTGGGGAATTCTCAGGACAGTATATGAGAATTGTATACTGTTTTTTTAGAGGCACTGAGCAGAGCTCTAGACCTACGAGAAACTATGAGAACATTTGAAAAAAAGATGTTAAATATAGCGGCAAACAAGTTTATATGGGAGGAAACATGAGCTTCCATGGATGAAAACTTTGGCATCTGAGTCCTGGTTTTATCGATTTAATATTCCTTTTGAATTATTCCAGTTAAATGAGACATTTCCTTTGTTTTGTATTTTAGATTTTTCAAGTCCTCTGGTGCTTAGTGCAAGAACGATGGCTAACTAATACACTCTGCATACCTTTCTTTGTCACTGGTTAAGTCCCTGTATGTAGTGGAGTCTTGTGGATGGAGTGCTTAGAACTGACAACTAGATCACATACAGCCCTCTTTCCTTATTGGTAGTTTCAAACTGAATATCTTTAAAAATTAGGTTTTACTGCTTGAATTTCATTTTTTTGTCTTTTTTTCCTCTTTTGATGGGAGGAAGGAAGGCTAAATCCAAAAACAAAAACCACCCTCCCCCCAACAACAAACATCCCATGATAAATTAAAAAAAAAATAAATATTCTTCTGCACAGAACCGAAAATTATTGTGCAAAGGTGGCATCTTGCAGGTGAAGTACTTCCACTGTTTGTATTTCCATATGTTGAGGCACTGGCAAAGAATAAGATGTGTTTCATGTTTCCTAGAGCTGTACACAGCTCCAAAGTCAGAGCGCTCCAGAACAGAGGAACATACACGCACCTGTCTTCTCTATGGTCACCATATGTGGGATTCACAATGTGTCATTTTTATAACTCCTACGCCACCCCCAAGCCGACGGTAATTCATTCCACCATACAACCTGCGAAGAAAGACAATCTGATTTCCAAATGGAAAAAGCACTGTTTCTTCCATTACATAGATGTTAATAAAACACATTTGTTTGTTTTTTTTTTTAAATCACAACTAGTATTTTTAGCTTTGTATATCTCTTCCAAAGATTAGGACCTGGAACTGAGCACTGGAAAGTAGCAGAATTATTTCAGACACTGATCGAAATTCTCTGACTTATAGGATACTGTTTTAAGAGTGCCATATCCACTTTTTGCCTTATAACTTTGTAACTCTACATTTAGTCTGACTCATAACAATTATGTAGAATGACATATTCTGTATTTTTGTGTCTAATTTTGATCCTGGCTATATTTTACCATCCACCTTTTCTTTTTGCCTAAACTTCAATTATTTATTTTTATCCTTTTGTATGAACTCTTAGACATCTCCTCAAACCCTTTATGGAACAAAACTGGATATGATTAATAGAAAAATTTATATACTAATCCCTCTACAGTTGGTCTTTAAGATAATTTCATGACTATTACTTGGTCAAATAACTACAAAGATATATCAGTGATAGTTGCTGAGAAACAAGTCCTTAGGACCATTGTCATCAAGTGGTAGAAATAAATTTGGCTTAGAACTGACAACTCGATCACATACAGCCCTCTTTCCTTATTGGTAGTTTCAAACTGAATATCTTTAAAAATTAGGTTTTACTGCTTGAATTTCATTTTTTTGTCTTTTTTTCCTCTTTTGATGGGAGGAAGGAAGGCTAAAACCAACAACAAAAGCCACCCTCCCCCCAACAACAAACATCCCATGATAAATTAAAAAAAAAATAAATATTCTTCTGCACAGAACCGAAAATTATTGTGCAAAGGTGGCATCTTGCAGGTGAAGTACTTCCACTGTTTGTATTTCCATATGTTGAGGCACTGGCAAAGAATAAGATGTGTTTCATGTTTCCTAGAGCTGTACACAGCTCCAAAGTCAGAGCGCTCCAGAACAGAGGAACATACACGCACCTGTCTTCTCTATGGTCACCATATGTGGGATTCACAATGTGTCATTTTTATAACTCCTACGCCACCCCCAAGCCGACGGTAATTCATTCCACCATACAACCTGCGAAGAAAGACAATCTGATTTCCAAATGGAAAAAGCACTGTTTCTTCCATTACATAGATGTTAATAAAACACATTTGTTTGTTTTTTTTTTTAAATCACAACTAGTATTTTTAGCTTTGTATATCTCTTCCAAAGATTAGGACCTGGAACTGAGCACTGGAAAGTAGCAGAATTATTTCAGACACTGATCGAAATTCTCTGACTTATAGGATACTGTTTTAAGAGTGCCATATCCACTTTTTGCCTTATAACTTTGTAACTCTACATTTAGTCTGACTCATAACAATTATGTAGAATGACATATTCTGTATTTTTGTGTCTAATTTTGATCCTGGCTATATTTTACCATCCACCTTTTCTTTTTGCCTAAACTTCAATTATTTATTTTTATCCTTTTGTATGAACTCTTAGACATCTCCTCAAACCCTTTATGGAACAAAACTGGATATGATTAATAGAAAAATTTATATACTAATCCCTCTACAGTTGGTCTTTAAGATAATTTCATGACTATTACTTGGTCAAATAACTACAAAGATATATCAGTGATAGTTGCTGAGAAACAAGTCCTTAGGACCATTGTCATCAAGTGGTAGAAATAAATTTGGCTGTTTTCCTAAATTATGCTTACCCAAATTCGCACTAAAAAGAGAAAGCTGTATATGGAAGAAAATACACCACAAATGAGTGGCTCCCATTCATGAAAACCTGCCATTCTGTTTCTCCTTTTAACCTCTATTAGGTTTTGCTAAAATGTTACCTTTTCAGTGAGGCCATCCTGGACTACCTTTTAGCATGGACACCCCTCCCAGGACTACATCCTGTTTGTATTTGCCACAGCACTTTCACCCCTGGTATGGTTCTCTTTATCTTCCTCAATGTAATGTCACCTCCAGGAGGGCAGGGAATTGTGTTTTGTTCACTTGTGTCCCCAGGGTTCAGAACACTCAGTATGCCTTTACTTCATGAACAAGGTTATGAAAATGTGAGGTAGAAGCAAAAAGTGCTACAATGTTATTAGTCTGACTTAGTATCGTGACCACTGAACCCTGCAGAGCATGAGAGAGATGCAGAATCCAAAAAAAGTCCTTCATGTGTCTGTCAAAGTTGTGGCTGTCCCAGAGATGAAGACTATAAAAAGAACCCAGTGAATTGTTAGTTAAATCTTATTAACTAATGAAAAAAATCTGGGTGTGAAGTTATAGGCTCAAAATTAGAAATGCCTGCGTAGAATGCAGCAGGAATGGACTCCAAGACTGCCCTTCTGGAATAGTGACTATAAGAGATGTCAGCTTATCTTTCCTGTTCATGAGAAAAGTCTTTCAGACACTGATCGAAATTCTCTGACTTATAGGATACTGTTTTAAGAGTGCCATATCCACTTTTGCCTTATAACTTTGTAACTCTACATTAGTCTGACTCATAACAATTATGTAGAATGACATATTCTGTATTTTTGTGTCTAATTTTGATCCTGGCTATATTTTACCATCCACCTTTTCTTTTTGCCTAAACTTCAATTATTTATTTTTATCCTTTTGTATGAACTCTTAGACATCTCCTCAAACCCTTTATGGAACAAAACTGGATATGATTAATAGAAAAATTTATATACTAATCCCTCTACAGTTGGTCTTTAAGATAATTTCATGACTATTACTTGGTCAAATAACTACAAAGATATATCAGTGATAGTTGCTGAGAAACAAGTCCTTAGGACCATTGTCATCAAGTGGTAGAAATAAATTTGGCTGTTTTCCTAAATTATGCTTACCCAAATTCGCACTAAAAAGAGAAAGCTGTATATGGAAGAAAATACACCACAAATGAGTGGCTCCCATTCATGAAAACCTGCCATTCTGTTTCTCCTTTTAACCTCTATTAGGTTTTGCTAAAATGTTACCTTTTCAGTGAGGCCATCCTGGACTACCTTTTAGCATGGACACCCCTCCCAGGACTACATCCTGTTTGTATTTGCCACAGCACTTTCACCCCTGGTATGGTTCTCTTTATCTTCCTCAATGTAATGTCACCTCCAGGAGGGCAGGGAATTGTGTTTTGTTCACTTGTGTCCCCAGGGTTCAGAACACTCAGTATGCCTTTACTTCATGAACAAGGTTATGAAAATGTGAGGTAGAAGCAAAAAGTGCTACAATGTTATTAGTCTGACTTAGTATCGTGACCACTGAACCCTGCAGAGCATGAGAGAGATGCAGAATCCAAAAAAAGTCCTTCATGTGTCTGTCAAAGTTGTGGCTGTCCCAGAGATGAAGACTATAAAAAGAACCCAGTGAATTGTTAGTTAAATCTTATTAACTAATGAAAAAAATCTGGGTGTGAAGTTATAGGCTCAAAATTAGAAATGCCTGCGTAGAATGCAGCAGGAATGGACTCCAAGACTGCCCTTCTGGAATAGTGACTATAAGAGATGTCAGCTTATCTTTCCTGTTCATGAGAAAAGTCTTTCAGAATGTCTGCTGCCTCTGATCTTATGTCCAAACTGTTACCTGTGGTTCACGTGCAACCGTGCTGAGATGGTTACCAGACTTGTGGAGGAATATAAACCCAACTGAGAAACCTGCAAATGCTTTGAAGGTAAAACTGTTTTGTTAGAAATCTAGTATGTAGAATGGGTATTAGTACAAAGTACCCCAAACCTGTACTATTAGTATTTTATATTAAATTTGAGAATTAACTATATATTTGACCTGTGACCTTTTAAGTTCTTGTAGTATTTCAGAGGCTTTGGGATATTAGAACATCTATCAGATAAGCTTTGGGAATGACGTAAAAATTGTGTGACTGAGCAAAGATTTAGACTTAAGATTTTAAGTTGAAAGGTTTGAGAGAATTTTGCTATATTTGTAAAGGTTTTTGAATATTGAAAATAAATGCGACAGTCACCTGAGGATGTGAATTGATAAGAACTACTTGAGCAGTTGGGAAGGATTTGTTAGACAATTAAGGATTTAAAAGCAAAGTAAAATTAGACCCATACAGTTTAGTTTAACTCTCCTAAGATGTAGCATCATCTCTAAAAGTGACTGTTAAAATATACTAGACTTTAAAATAGAATAACATATTTAAGTATTTTCAAAACTCAAGGGAAAAAAAATCAGTTTTAAAATTTAGTATTTTTTTAGGCTTCCCTGGTGGTCCAGTGGGTGAAGAGTCTGTCTTGCAGTGCAAGAGGCACTGGTTTGACCCCTGGCGGGGGAAGAGCCCACGTGCTGTGCAGCATCTGGAACCGTGTGTCAGATTATGAGCCAGCACTCTGAAGCGCATGTGCCCAGAGCCAGTGCTCTGCAAGGAGAGAGGCCACTGCAATGGGAGGCTCACACAGGCCGAAGAATAAAGATGGATGAAAATAAATAAATAAATAGAGGCCAACAACAACAAAAAAGTGTTACCCTTAGAATATATATATATATAGTTTTGTTTTTGTTTTTTACAAAGTAACTGCAGTTTGTTTCTCCTGGGCATAAAAATTACAATGACAGCCTGGGAGCCAAAGGTCCAGGTTCTGATTGTAGCTCTCACTAACTTTCTTAGGCAGGTCGTTTTATTTCTCAGTACTTTAGTTTCCTACGCTGAATGTGATGGGGCTAGTGGGGATATTGTTTTTTCTGTTTTTGGTATCTTTCGTTTTAAAACTGGACAGTTACCAAAGAGGAATTTTGAAGATGCAGTGAGGTCAAAATAAGCCATCGGATGTGGGTAACTCTTGAGTCCTTTCCAACATACTGCAAGAGGTAATTCAGTGTACTGACCATCCTGATTTTGATGGTCATGAACTATCTCAAGCCCACTATTTTCAAGTCAGCAGAGAGGTGATTTACAATATATCTTAAAGGTTACCTCCAGGTATTGGCATCAGGATCAAAAACTTCAATGGTCTTCAAGTACGTCGTGCCATCAAATCCTCCTACAGCCATGAGCTGTCCATTCACTACTGCCAGGCCAACCTACGGGACCAAAACACAGTGGCTGCTGAAGAAACTAGAGAATCACTATGAAAATTTAGACTGCTTTCTGGTAAATCTCTTTAATAAAAGATAAGTCTTTATGGTCTTAGAGACTGGTTTACTTGAACACAGAAGGAAAAAAGTAATCACAAAAATATATTTAATTAAGAGAACTATCAAATGATATACCCAATTAGAATATTTACACAGAGTTGAAAACATTTTTTCTTAAATGTTAGGTAAAGCATTCACTGGAAATGAGCAACAACTTCCAAACTGCTCTCAATTCATTTGGTATTTGCCTGTTCTGATCCACTACCTAAACTTCCAGTAAAATTGTCTTTTAAAATACAGATCTAACCATGCTGCCATTTTCCAGTAGAAGTTTTCTAAACCTCCCTACTGCTTCAGGATACATTTAAAGTCCTTATTATTTCAGGGCCTCCAGAAATCCATACTAGCCTACGTTTCAACCCCACTTTCCAATGGACTCTGCTGCAGTAATACTGGATTACTTGCTAGTCCCAGAAAATAATGTACTTTTTAAATACCGCCATACGTTTGCGTATGTTGTTCCCTGGTTTTTCTTTCCCTCTTCTAGGAAATATTTATCATCTTTCTTGGTAGTTTACATGTGACTTACTCTGGTAAGTCTCTTCACTGTTCCAAAAGCATTAAGCATAGTCTCCCATGTTCTCCTATAATGCGCATGCCACTACTATAGGATTTGTTGTCTATATTGTTGTTGCTATTTAGAGGCTAAATTGGGTCCAACTCTTTTGTGACCATATGGACTGTAGCCCACCAGGCTCCTCTGTCTACCACTTTCTCAGGCAAGATTACTAGAGTGGGTTGCTGTTTCTTCGTCCAAGGGATCTTCCCAACCCAGGCATTGGACCCATGTCTCCTGCATTGCAGGTGGATTCTTTACCATTGAGCCACCAGGGAAGCCCTAGTTAGCTATAAATACTTCAATTTCCTTCACTAAACTGGGAACTCTTTGAGGACAGAATCAGGTCATATTCAGTTTTGCTTTCCCAGCACATAGTGAGCACTAATAAATACTTGCTAAATGAATGGATATATAATGAACACAGTGTAGCAGTGAAAACAATAGGAATGTGATGGAGAAGCTGCTGTTGGCAGTAATAAAAACCATAGGTATGTGGATGCTTTGACTAGCTGATGCCTACTGGTGGTGTTTCCTGATCTCTGCAAACCATGATTCATGCCCTTTTATCCTCAGATTATGGAATTGTTACCTAAGCTTGGTTATCTCACCTGTTATCCCACATCGATGGGCTTCTGATGGGATCAGTGATTTATTGGTTAAATTCTTCTATGAGCCAAATGTCCTAGAATTAATTCTAAAGTTCACCCTGGAAGTTTCTTGTAGTCACAGGCCATTGTTCATGGTCTAGACATGACACAGGTTGTCTATATTACACACAGGATGGACTCAAACCAGGCTGTGCAGACTGGTGGTGGGGCCAGATGTGTTTCTGCCTAAACAGTTAATTGGTATATCAACCACTTAGAATATTACCTGAAACACTAGGCAGGAATATTTAGCTCCATTAGATATGGATGAACCCCCCATATATCTGATAGATATCAATGAATAAGAGTGAAGTTAGGTAAGACAGTAGATAAGACAAGGAGATGCCTTTCAAAAAAGCAACTGATTACAAGGTAAGGTATAAGATGCAAACTATTATATAAAGAATGGATAAACTACAAGGTCCTACTATATAGCACAGGGAACTATATTCTAAGTAAAGATATGGTTTGATATAAGATATGTAACTTCTTGAGATAACAATAATCAAAAGACATCAACTTTCTTCCAGCACAAAAGTGGCAGGGGCTGTCCTGCCTGGAGAGTGCATCTCCTCACTGTCCCATTGGACTGTCTTTTACAGATGACACTTCTTCTGCAGAGACCTCCCTCTCCTGGTGCTGGCTTTTCAGTGATTTTAGTAGCCGGGCACTTACTCCACTACGGCGGGATGTCATCGCCACTACTGGAGACCACTGGTTGGTTCTGGGGTTGTATCTCTCCGCACTGCTAAGCTCTGTAGTGTCATCTCTGCCTCCTACGGCATAGATCATATCCTGATACACTGCACAGCCTAGGTGTTTTCTCCGGGTCCCCATAGGGGCTATGGTGTGCCATCTGTTTTCCTGAGGATTATAACGTTCCACTGCAGGGAAAAGAAAAACCGGTAAGTGACTATCAGCCATTTCCTCCCACCTCTCATTTTCTTCATAGCTACTTCACTTTGTGGTAACATAGTTTCTCAGCAGGCAGTCTGATTTTTGCTTCTGAGAAAGACTCATCTCCCCTTTTGGACAATACCACTACACTCTCATCAGGGACTGGTTTCTTTTAGGTATGGCTGGTATAAAGGGCATGTGTTGGAGTCAAGACACCCAGTTCTAAGTTCTCACTATATGATGCGTTAGCTAGGTGACTTGTGGCTTCTTTTTAAATGAGAGGATCATATTCTACACCAGTTTATAGCTATAAATTTTTACTTATTTTTAGATGATAATATAGATGGTTTTATTTAAGGAAAGATGGTTGGCAGGGGAGGGAAATAATACTGAGAAAACAACTTTATTTATTATAAACTCCTAGCAACTTATGAAATGAAGGCAGAAAGAAATACTTTGGGAATATACTGTTAAGACTGGCTGCAGAAGGAGCTGATGAAGAGCTAGGAGTTGTGCTCTCCTTAGGGGAAGATAATTTTCTTAATAAATTATAGGAAACATGGACTTTTCTTTTTTAAAAACAATTCTTTTTATTTATTTATTTATTTTTGGCTATTCTGGGTTTTCACTGCTGCCACAGGCTCTTCTCTAGTTGCAGCGAGTAGGGGCTACTCTTTAGTTGAGGTAAGCGGGCTTCTTGTTGTGGTGAGTTCTCTTGTTGTGGAACTCGGACTCTAGGGCACATGAGCTTCAATAGTTGCAGCCCCGAGGCCCTATAGCACAGGCCCAATAGTTGTGGTTCATGGGCTCAGTTGCTTTGCAGAATGTGGGATCTTCCTGGATCAGGGATCGAACCCATGTCACCTGCATTGGCAGGCCAACTATTTACCACTGAGCTACCAGGGGAGCCCTAACATGGACTTTTTATACTTTTTTGTGAGAGAACTCTCCTACGGAAAATGTGTTGCTCTGGGGGAGCAAGATTGACTTTGGAAGGGACTAACCTGTGTTGAGTGGAGATGTCCCGTCAGAACCACCTACAGCATATAAGAACCCTCCTAACACAGCCACGGCCACTCCGAGTCTTCTGGTACTCATGGAGGCCACCCGAGTCCACTTGTTCTCCTTTGGGTCATACCTGCAGAGAGGGAAACCAGGAACTGCATGCATGTTTCTGTTAAGTGAGGCCTTGTTCATAAGATATGAAATCAGGCTGGAGATACATAAACTTGCTATGGTCAAAGGTGCACTTTTGAATTACACACCGGAACTGCATCTGTCTGTTCAAAAGCCCCATAGATGGTTTCTTTTAGGTATGGTGGTATAAGGGATGGTTGGCAGGGTTCTCACTATATGATCGTTAGCTAGGTGACTTGTGGCTTCTTTTTAAATGAGAGGATCATATTCTACACCAGTTTATAGCTATAAATTTTTACTTATTTTTAGATGATAATATAGATGGTTTTATTTAAGGAAAGATGGTTGGCAGGGAAATAATACTGAGAAAACAACTTTATTTATTATAAACTCCTAGCAACTTATGAAATGAAGGCAGAAAGAAATACTTTGGGAATATACTGTTAAGACTGGCTGCAGAAGGAGCTGATGAAGAGCTAGGAGTTGTGCTCTCCTTAGGGGAAGATAATTTTCTTAATAAATTATAGGAAACATGGACTTTTCTTTTTTAAAAACAATTCTTTTTATTTATTTATTTATTTTTGGCTATTCTGGGTTTTCACTGCTGCCACAGGCTCTTCTCTAGTTGCAGCGAGTAGGGGCTACTCTTTAGTTGAGGTAAGCGGGCTTCTTGTTGTGGTGAGTTCTCTTGTTGTGGAACTCGGACTCTAGGGCACATGAGCTTCAATAGTTGCAGCCCCGAGGCCCTATAGCACAGGCCCAATAGTTGTGGTTCATGGGCTCAGTTGCTTTGCAGAATGTGGGATCTTCCTGGATCAGGATCGAACCCATGTCACCTGCATTGGCAGGCCAACTATTTACCACTGAGCTACCAGGGGAGCCCTAACATGGACTTTTTATACTTTTTTGTGAGAGAACTCTCCTACGGAAAATGTGTTGCTCTGGGGGAGCAAGATTGACTTTGGAAGGGACTAACCTGTGTTGAGTGGAGATGTCCCGTCAGAACCACCTACAGCATATAAGAACCCTCCTAACACAGCCACGGCCACTCCGAGTCTTCTGGTACTCATGGAGGCCACCCGAGTCCACTTGTTCTCCTTTGGGTCATACCTGCAGAGAGGGAAACCAGGAACTGCATGCATGTTTCTGTTAAGTGAGGCCTTGTTCATAAGATATGAAATCAGGCTGGAGATACATAAACTTGCTATGGTCAAAGGTGCACTGATTAACACATTTTACAGAGTCATTAGTGCTCTGACTACTGGCGCTGGGGTTAAAACTCTGAAAACTACATCTGTCCTTTGCCAAGGTGGCTCTCTACTAGAGTCTGCCAAGAGGAAAAGCTAGACACTTTGTGTTTGCTTGCCAACCCTGTCACTGTTGTCTCAGCAATGGCCATTCACTCTAGCTGTTGCAGTTAATTTAGTTTCTAGACTTTTTCTGGCATTTGCAGAGCTAGCCGCGGTGAACAGGCAGCTCCTCTGAGCTTCTGAGATAACAGTACCAGTGTTCCAGTTATCTACTGCTTTGTAATAAACCACCCTAAACCCAGAGACTTTACACAATAATCATTCTTATGTTTCCATTGATCAGGAATTTAGGAAGGGCTTCACAGGGAAGTCTCTTCAATAAGTGGTATTGAGAAAACTGGACATGTAAGGAAATTAGAACACAACCTAATACCATACACAAAAATAAAATGGATTAATGACCTGAATGTGAAACCAGATTCTATAAAACTCTTATAGGAAAATGTAGGGAGAACACTCTCTGATATAAATTGCAGCAAGATCTTTTTTAGTTCATCTCCTAGAGTAATAAAAACAAAAACCAACAAATGAGACCTAAATAAACTCAAAAGCTTTTGCACAGCAAAGGAAACCATAAACAAAATGAAAAGATAACCCGCAGAATGGGGGAAATACTTGAAAACAAAGCAACTGGGCTTCTCCTGGTGGTCCAGTGGGTAAGGACACTGCCTTGCAGTGCAAGGGGCGCCGGTTCGATCCCTAGCCTGGGAAGATCCCACGTGCTGTGGAGCGGCTGGACTGATGTGTCCAATCACTGAGCCGGAGCTCTGGAGCCCATGTGCCCGGCGTTCTGCAACGACAGATGCCACCGTGATGGGAGGCCCACGCGGGCCAAAAAACAAAGGCGGATGAAAATGTAGAAATGAAAGACCAATAGAAGTGGCCCACCTGCTCCCCTCCCTCCCCAACCCGACTCCCGCCCAAAATAAATAAATAAATAAATAAATAAACAGCAACTAACAAATAATTAATCTCCAAAATACACAACCAGCTCATGTAGTTCTATTAAAAAAAAAAAGATCCAATCAAAAAACAGGCAGAAGGTCTAAATAGACATTTCTCTGAAGAAGACATACAGATGGCTAAAAAACACATGAAAAGATAATATCAGTAATTATTAGACAAGGGCAAATTAAAAGTAAAATGAGGTACCACCTCACACCAGTCAGAATGGCCATCATCAAAAAAAATCTACAAACAAAAAAGAAAAGGAAGAAAAAATTAAAAAAAAATCTACAAACAATAAATGCTGGAGAGGGTGTGAAGAAAAGGGAAGTCACCTACACTGTTGGTGTAACTATAAACTAGAATAGCCATTATGGGGAACAATATGGAGGTACCTTAGAAAACTGAAAACAGAGCTACCATATGATCCAGCAGTCCTACTCCTGGGCATATATCTGGAGAAAAACATAACTCAAAACCTTATGCACCCCAGTGTTCACTGCAGCACTATTTTACAATAGCCAAGACATGGAAGCAACCTAAATGTCCATAAGCAGAGGAATCATAGAGAAGATGTGGTACATATATACAGTGGAATATTACTCAGACATAAAAAAAATTGAAATAAAGCTATTTGCAGCACCATAGATGGACCTAGAGATTGTCATACTGAGTGAAGTAAGTTAGAAAAAGACAAATATCATATGATATCATCTATATGTGGAATATAAAAAAAGGCTACAAATGAACTTATCTACAAGACAGAAACAGTTACAGATGTAGGAAATAAATTTACATTTAACAGAGGGTAAAGGCAGGGGAGGGATAAATTGGAAGATTTTGGGAATGGCATATACACACTACTATATATAAAACAGATAACTAATAAGGACCTACTGTACAGAACAGGAAACTCGACTGAGTACTCTGTAATGACCTATATGGGAAAAGAATCTAAAAAAGACTAGATAACTGATTCACTTTGCTGTACAGTTGAAACTAACATGTCATTATAAATCAGCTATCTCCCCAGAATCCTCTTGCATAGAGTTTTGAAAGTGGAGAAATAAGTGCGTTGACAGACAGATATGAGAAATGGCTTTGCTTTCTAGAATTACCTGCAACTTTATCTCCAAGACACAGTAAACTCATCTATTCAAACATGGTAACGTGACTAGTAAATAGTATTCCAAAACTTCATTTCTTTTTAGAAAGTGAGGATGAAGTATAGTATGTTCTTGCCAGTAATTATAGTGCATGAGATTCACGACTGAGATAGAATGACAAAAAAATTATGGAGCAAGAAATTAAGACTAGAATCTATTTCACCAAAACCCCTGATTTGTGAAAGTATAAAGTAAATCATAACAGCCCACCAATTTTCCCTATATATATTTCAAGAATTAAAGTGAATTCATACGCAAAATACCTTATGAATTATTACTTTAATCATTTTTCTGAAGGAACTCTGAGCAAAGTCATTCTAAATACTGGAAAAATAATCAGAACAGATTTCAGAAGTGGTATGCTTGATATATATGTGTGTGTGTGTGTGTGTGTGTGTGTGTATACGTATACTAATTTAAAATTCCAACATTTCAATGTTAGGCTATATGTCAGTATAACATATAAGTTTAAAAACCGGGTTATATCTTTCACCTTCCTAGAGTTTAAGGTTAACTGAAAACTTTTTCCTTATAGTCCATGGACAATCTGCTGAATTCCTAGTGTCTTAAATTATTTTTCAGAAAGCCCTCTATATTGTTAAAAAAACTGAAAATGAATTTTTAAAAATCACCTTTCAACAATGTTGAGGCAAGACACACCATCCTGGCCACCCACAGCATACAGAAAGCCTCCAAGCACAGCCACACCAACACTTGTCCTGCAGGTGCTTGTAGGAGCCACGTCACTGCTCCACTGGTTTGTTTTGGGGTCATACCTGCAGAGAGCACGTCAAGACAGTTTGTATTACACAAAGAAAGTCTGGCTCATGTTTATATATGCAGTGATATATAATATGATATATTTAATATTTAATCATTTCCACCCTTATTTATTTATTTACCTTTTTGGGGGTAGGGGGCAAGTTGGAGAGGGAGGGGGAGGGCGGGCCACTTCTCTTGGTCTTTCATTTCTCTATTTTCATCCATCTTTGTTCTTGGGCCTGTGTGGGCCTCCCATCGCAGTGGCCTCTGTTGTCGCAGAGCACCGGCTCTGGGCGCATGCACTCCAGAGCTCCGGCTCGGTAATTGGACACATCGGTCCAGCTGCTCTGCAGCACGTGGGATCTTCCCAGGCCAGGGATCCAACCGGCACCCCTTGCACTGCAAGGCAGTGTCCTTACCCACTGGACCACCAGGGAAGCCCCCACCCTTGTTTATTTAAACAACTTGTTCTTAAGTC
This sequence comes from Tragulus kanchil, assembly GCA_022376925.1. Lineage (NCBI taxonomy): Eukaryota > Metazoa > Chordata > Mammalia > Artiodactyla > Tragulidae > Tragulus > Tragulus kanchil. The sequence goes on from JAIOJX010000024.1 coordinate 31,975,419, forward strand.
TTTTTAAAATTTTTTAAATTTTGGCCTCTTGTATTGGTTTTTTATTTATTTATTTTCATCCATCTTTATTCTTTGACCTGTGTGGGCCTCCCATTGCAGTGGCCTCTGTTGTCGCAGAGCACCGGCTCTGGGCGCATGCACTCCAGAGCTCCGGCTCGGTAATTGGACACATCGGTCCAGCTGCTCTGCAGCACGTGGGATCTTCCCAGGCCAGGGATCCAACCGGCACCCCTTGCACTGCAAGGCAGTGTCCTTACCCACTGGACCACCAGGGAAGCCCCCACCCTTGTTTATTTAAACAACTTGTTCTTAAGTCTTTTTAAAATTTTTTAAATTTTGGCCTCTTGTATTGGTTTTTTATTTATTTATTTTCATCCATCTTTATTCTTTGACCTGTGTGGGCCTCTCATTGAATTGGCCTCTCTCGTTGCAGAGCCCCTGCTCTGGGCTCATGTGTGACAGAGAGCTGGCTCGTAATTGGAACAGTCCCACCGCTCTGCGGCACGTGGGATCTTCCCAGGCCAGGGATCGAACTGGTGTCCCTTGCATTGCAAGGAGGACTTTTTACCCACTGGACCATCAGGAAAGTCCCTTAAGTGTTTTTTTTTAAATGTTTATGGCCCTGATTCCTCTGTTTTTCGTGTTGTTTTACATCTACACAGCCTGTGTCTTTAGACCTTGATATGCTGAAAGGTCTCATAGATGATAACAAGAAGCTAGAAGTTATTATAAAAATCAGTTACTATATGTTTCCAATGTGCCAGGCATTGTGATAGATAAAGAATATGGACAGTAGAGAAAAAAACTTTAAGTTGACCTTACTTACCTTTCAACACTATTGAGATAAGAGGATCCATCGTGGCCTCCTACTGCATATAAGAGGTCATCAAGAACACTGACCCCAACTCCACATCGCCTTTTGCTCATGGAAGCTACCATTCGCCATTCATTAGTCTGTGGATCATATCGTTCAACACTGGAAATGGCATCTCCACTGCACCAACCACCAACTGGGGAAGTGACAGAAACGAATGAGGAGAATACCTGTCCTAAAGCACTGAATATATCACTGTCTGCTAACCTGTAAGTAGTGAACTAATGCTTGCTTGGACTTAATGCCTCCAGAAGTTACGATTTTTATGTATTCCATTGAGATTACTATAATTTTATTCTTTTTAGGGGAGAGGGATTTTGGCTCATCTACTCATGATCTCTTTATAGATCCTCTTGTGACTAAAAATAATACAAAAAATCTTATGACATATTACAAAATGTTTTGCTTTCTCTTTAATCTGAAGTCTGTACTGAATTCTACAATAACCAACATGACATTCAAGATTAGAAAGCATTTTGAAGAGACTACGTTTTTCAAAAGTAAGTAATACTCCGAATAACAGGTTCAGTAGAGCTTCTATGAGTGCTCCTTAAAAAAAAAAAAAAGCATAATTCTAGCAGAAATTTTTAATTTGTTATCCTTTAGAATCATCTCTATTTCAATCTAAAATAAGAGCTAGATTTTGGAGCTTAAAGAGTGAAGTCTAAGGATAAGTTAACCTCAAAACGTTTGAAAATGGTTTCAAGGAGGTCTCAATAACTTCCTGAGTCAGAATAAAATGGGAATGTCTCTAACCGTTTTCTGCTAGATTTGAAAACTCACTTTCTTATTTCAAATCTCAATATCTTGTATACATTTTAATTTGTAAGGTTTCATTTAAACTAGGATATTCAACTAATACTAAATCACAAGAAGTCTTGCATATATATTAATTTCCTTCAATTTGAATTGTGTTCTGGGATATATGCCCAGAGTTTCAATATCAGAGAAAACATCTTCACTTCTGACATAAAATTTGACTGTAAATGTGAGGGTAATAAGAACCTGAGACAAATCAAACAGCCTAATTATTAGACCTCAGGCACAATTTTATAATGAAAGCCACTAAAACAAGAGTTTTATTGGATTTCAATGGCTCAAATCAAGTTAACATTACTTCATAAACTATCTTCTTTGATACTAAAGGAAAAAAAAACGGCCATTAGGAAGTCAAATTTAAGCCTCTCCTGTGACCTGGGTAAACAAGAAAAGAAAAGAATTGTTCAATTCCACTGCCTCATGGCAATTTTATGTGCACTATGTTTTCCAATGCAGCAGGTGATGGCATAATTGGGACAGAATTAAGTTATCATTAGAAATCAAGTACATGGTACTTGGGGCTTCCCAGGTGGCTCAATAGTAAAAATTCTCCTGCTAACACAGAAGACATGAGTTCAATCCCTGGGTTGGGAAGATTCTCTGCAGTAGGAAATGGTAACCCACTCTAGTATTCTTGCCTGGAAAATTCCATGAACAAAGGAGCCTTGGTGGGCTTATAGGTCCATGAGGTTGCAGAGGCAGACGTGACTGAGTGACTGAGCACCCATGCATGCATACGATACTTAGCAAGATAAGGTATATGCATAGTTTCTTCTGTGAGAATTCTCAGTTGGTATTAAGTCATATTCTTAAGGGAAAATATTACTAAAAAGGGAACAAATAGTTTTAAATGTGTTAGATTTTTTTTTTTTTAAGATTTTATTTATTTATTTATTGGAGGGGATGGGTTGGGGAGGGAGGGGGCAGGCGGACCACTTCTATTGGTCTTTCATTTCTCCATTTTTCATCCATCTTTGTTCTTTGGCCCGTGTGGGCCTCCCATCGCGATGGGCTCTGTTGTCACAGAGCACTGGCTCTGGGCGCATGCGCTCCAGAGCTCCGGCTTGGTAATTTGACACATTGGTCCAGCCGCTCCATAGCACGTGGGATCTTCCCAGGCCAGGGATCGAACCGGCGCCCCTTGCACTGCAAAGCAGTGTCCTTACCCACTGGACCACCAGGGAAGCCCTGTGTTAGATGTTGACTCAAAAAAAAAATTATTTCAAAGGCAGATTTGATCAAAAAGTGTTACCTTAAAGTAGGCAAATTTCATAGAGTATCTGTAATAAAGGTCAACTGTGAACCCTAAAAAATAAATCTCAAAGAAAACAGAAACACAGACTTGAGAAGCATTAAAAAGCCTAATAGAAAACAACAGGACAAGCCAAAAGACATCAGGAGGAGGACATGCTCCTGAGTAAAAAGCTACCGAGATTATAGATTTGATCAACTTAGGCTTCCAGGATGAAGAAAGGAAGACTCAATTTTCTAAAATTAAGTGAGAATTAATAATTAGGCATTCCAAAGCTAATGAAAACAAAACTATAACAATAACTAAAGCAAATGAAGGACTAAGCTTTAAGTAGAAGTCAGCAGAACAGTACTACTCAAGAATAAAGGTCAGATATGGATAGCATAAGGAGACTGAAAAAAGGAGGGGAAACCAATACTAGTTGTAAAAGAAAAAAACAGATTTTTTCTACAAACGGACATGGAAACCTTGATAGTGTGAAAAAGGCGATAGATGTTTTAACATTTCTTCTTTACATTTTTGTGTTAATCAGTATTTCTATATTGTATGTGTATTCACTTCTATATTCAGAAACAGAAAAAGTGTTATTTAAAAATAGGCTATCTTTCATATACAAAGTGTCATTAGCAATTCATTACTGTGTTCCAGTTTTCCTTTTCCATTTTAATGGATCGATGCTAACTTCTCATTAATGTTTAGCAGCATCAACAGCATGCAATTCATCTTTTTTTTTTCATGCAATTCATCTTTTTTATTTTATTTATTTATTGGGGTGGGGGTGGGGTGGGGAGGGAGGGGAGCAGGCGGGCCACTTCTATTGGTCTTTCATTTGTCTGTTTTCATCCATCTTTGTTCTTTGGCCCATGTGGGCCTCCCATCGCGGTGGCCTCTGTTGTCACAGAGCACCGGCTCTGGGCGCATGCGCTCCAGAGCTCCGGCTCGGTAATTGGACACATGGGTCCAGCCGCTCTGCGGGCACGTGGGATCTTCCCAGGCCAGGGATCGAACCGGTGCCCCTTGCACTGCAAGGCGGTGTCCTTACTCACTGGACCACCAGGGAAGCCCCCATGCAATTCATCTTTATCAAGTGCCTGTTCTGACAAGATTGCTACACAGTCTGGAAACTGCAAAGATAAATCAGAATGGGCCTTACTCTGAAGTAGTTTACAATATAGTAGAGGAATCAGATACCCAATCAGCAATATGAAATTATGAATTACTAGCAGGAATTTGAGATCATGAAACTGATCCAATTTAAATGGCTTCTAAAGAAGGGAAAGTGTGATTTCATTAATACCATTAAATAATCAAGAGAGACAAATGAGGTATTAGTGAAAATGGTTACACATTGAAAACATGGCATCTGACAATTTATAACCATGTCATGTTGGAAGAAAATGGTGGGAACCAGTAAGGTAAACATGGCAGTTGTTGAATAATCCAGGTAAAGTCAAGTTTCTATTTAATGGAGCTACATTACTGTCTCTCAGCATCCCCAAAGGTATCCTTTTCCAGTTCTACTGGATTGGTAGCCCCCCACCCCCCAACTGAATCCTGAAGGAACCCTAGACCTCAAATGTACTTTCCATAAAATTATTTGGTTTAGCCTCTACTTTTGACCATAGAGGGGTTCTCTTCTGTTCCATTTTCCCTGCGTTTCCATCATCCTCCTCTCTTCCTTAATCTAGTTCTTTTTTTTTTTTTAAGATGTAATGTGCCTTGGGGGTGGCTAGGTAGGCTTATAACATCATTTTCTTTTTTTATATCGTGGGTTTTTTTTTTTTTTTTTTTGGCCACTTCTATTGATTTTTTATTTACTTATTTTCATCCAACTTTATTCTTTGGCCTGTGTGGGCCTCCCATTGAAGTGGCCTCTCTCAGTGCATGGCACTGGCTCTGGGAGAATGTGCTCTAGAGTACTGGCTCGTAATTGGACACACTGGCCCAGCTGCTCTGCGGCACATGGGATCTTCCCCAACCAGGGATCGAACTAGTGCCCCCTGCATTGCAAGGCGGATTCTTTATCCACTGGACCACCAGGGAAGCCTCTTAATCTAGTTCTTAATCACTGCCAGTTCTGAGGCTGATGAAGCAGAAATATGTTGCCATCTCTACTTCAGGTACTGTAACAGTCAAATAAAATAGTTAATAGACCTTGACAACAATGTCTATACTTCCACAAAGATGACCCTACTACTGGGACTCCTGGAACCAACATGATATCATGAAAATAAACCACAAGTACCAAATAATTAGATCTTGCATCCTTCTAATTAAAAAGAAGCAGACAGCTCACTTTCACAATTGGGGAAACAGAAACTCTGATGTTTGTAGTTACTAGCAATTGAGATCATGACAAATGGTTGGGAAAGTGTGATTTCATTAATACCATTAAATAATCAAGAGAGACAAATGAGGTATTAGTGAAAATGGTTACACATTGAAAACATGGCATCTGACAATTTATAACCATGTCATGTTGGAAGAAAATGGTGGGAACCAGTAAGGTAAACATGGCAGTTGTTGAATAATCCAGGTAAAGTCAAGTTTCTATTTAATGGAGCTACATTACTGTCTCTCAGCATCCCCAAAGGTATCCTTTTCCAGTTCTACTGGATTGGTAGCCCCCCACCCCCCAACTGAATCCTGAAGGAACCCTAGACCTCAAATGTACTTTCCATAAAATTATTTGGTTTAGCCTCTACTTTTGACCATAGAGGGGTTCTCTTCTGTTCCATTTTCCCTGCGTTTCCATCATCCTCCTCTCTTCCTTAATCTAGTTCTTTTTTTTTTTTTAAGATGTAATGTGCCTTGGGGGTGGCTAGGTAGGCTTATAACATCATTTTCTTTTTTTATATCGTGGGTTTTTTTTTTTTTTTTTTTTTTGGCCTCTTTTATTGATTTTTTATTTACTTATTTTCATCCAACTTTATTCTTTGGCCTGTGTGGGCCTCCCATTGAAGTGGCCTCTCTCAGTGCATGGCACTGGCTCTGGGAGAATGTGCTCTAGAGTACTGGCTCGTAATTGGACACACTGGCCCAGCTGCTCTGCGGCACATGGGATCTTCCCCAACCAGGGATCGAACTAGTGCCCCCTGCATTGCAAGGCGGATTCTTTATCCACTGGACCACCAGGGAAGCCTCTTAATCTAGTTCTTAATCACTGCCAGTTCTGAGGCTGATGAAGCAGAAATATGTTGCCATCTCTACTTCAGGTACTGTAACAGTCAAATAAAATAGTTAATAGACCTTGACAACAATGTCTATACTTCCACAAAGATGACCCTACTACTGGGACTCCTGGAACCAACATGATATCATGAAAATAAACCACAAGTACCAAATAATTAGATCTTGCATCCTTCTAATTAAAAAGAAGCAGACAGCTCACTTTCACAATTGGGGAAACAGAAACTCTGATGTTTGTAGTATTATTGTACATACAGGGAGCTGGCACAACAAACTGCTTTCGTAAATAAAAGACCTTTAACAATATAATTTATCTATTTATCCAACAAAGTCAAACAAATATTATAAAGACTTCCCTTAACTTAACCAGACCTGGAAATTGATTTATTCACCAACTATGGCAACTACAGATGGCATATGGGAGTGAGGAGGCAGATGTACACAGGTATGAGCATGCAAGCAAGTGTCTATGTAAACCCACGTGAGTATGTGAATACATACCTGAACATGCATATATGAGAATGAAAGTCATAGGAATAAATAAGAATGATAACAGAAATAAATCTGCTAATAACAATGAACAGAGGCATAAGGATACTGGGCACATAGGAGAATTCAGTACATGATAAACTAATAATTGAGTTTGAAATCTAAAATAAGAATGAAGGAATGCTTTCAAAAGAGAAGGAAAAAGCCTGATGAGGATTAGAGAGAAAAAGAAAACTTGGCATCAATTTTCTTCTAAAAAAAATGCAGCAATCCCCATCACCCTGATACCAAAGCCAGGCACAGACAACACAAACAAAGAAAATTATAGGCCAATTTCACTAATGAATTTAGATGCCAAAACCCTCAACAAAATCCTAGCAAACAGAATTCAACAACACATCAAAAAACTCATACATCATGATCAAGTCGGGTTCATCCCAGGCATGCAAGGATTCTTCAATATCCGCAAATCAATCAATGTGATACACCATATCAACAAATTAAGACACAAAAATCACAAGATAATCTCAATAGATGTAGAAAAAGCCTTCGACAAAATCCAACACCCATTTATGATAAAAACTCTTCAAAGAATGGACATAGAAGGAACCTATCTCAACACAGTAAAAGCCACATATGAGAAGCCCACAGCGAACATTATCCTCAATGGTGAAACACCGAAAGCATTCCCTCTAAGATCAGGAACAAGACAAGGGTGTCCACTTTCACCGCTATTATTCAACATAGTCCTGGAAGTTCTAGCAACAGCAATAAGAGAAGAAAAACAAATAAAAGGAATCCAGATTGGAAAGGAAGAAGTCAAACTCTCTCTATTCGCAAACAACATGATATCATACATAGAATATCCCAAAGACACTATTAGAAAATTACTAGAGCTAATCAACGAATTTAGCAAAGTCACAGGATACAAAGTCAATACACAGAAATCACTGGCATTCCTATACACAAATAATGAAAAATCAGAAAATGAAATCAAAGAGGCAATTCCCTTCACTACTGCAACCAAGAGAATCAAATATCTAGGAATAAACCTACCCAAAGAAACAAAAGAACTGGACACTGAAAATTACAAGACACTCATGAGAGACATTAAAGAAGACTTAAACAGAAAAGGAAAAAAATAAGAATGATAACAGAAATAAATCTGCTAATAACAATGAACAGAGGCATAAGGATACTGGGCACATAGGAGAATTCAGTACATGATAAACTAATAATTGAGTTTGAAATCTAAAATAAGAATGAAGGAATGCTTTCAAAAGAGAAGGAAAAAGCCTGATGAGGATTAGAGAGAAAAAGAAAACTTGGCATCAATTTTCTTCTAAAAAAAATGCAGCAATCCCCATCACCCTGATACCAAAGCCAGGCACAGACAACACAAACAAAGAAAATTATAGGCCAATTTCACTAATGAATTTAGATGCCAAAACCCTCAACAAAATCCTAGCAAACAGAATTCAACAACACATCAAAAAGCTCATACATCATGATCAAGTCGGGTTCATCCCAGGCATGCAAGGATTCTTCAATATCCGCAAATCAATCAATGTGATACACCATATCAACAAATTAAGACACAAAAATCACAAGATAATCTCAATAGATGTAGAAAAAGCCTTCGACAAAATCCAACACCCATTTATGATAAAAACTCTTCAAAGAATGGACATAGAAGGAACCTATCTCAACACAGTAAAAGCCACATATGAGAAGCCCACAGCGAACATTATCCTCAATGGTGAAACACCGAAAGCATTCCCTCTAAGATCAGGAACAAGACAAGGGTGTCCACTTTCACCGCTATTATTCAACATAGTCCTGGAAGTTCTAGCAACAGCAATAAGAGAAGAAAAACAAATAAAAGGAATCCAGATTGGAAAGGAAGAAGTTAAAGTCTCTCTATTTGCAGACGACATGATATTATACATAGAAAATCCCAAAGACACTATTAGAAAATTACTAGAGCTAATCAACGAATTTAGCAAAGTCACAGGATACAAAGTCAATACACAGAAATCACTGGCATTCCTATACACAAATAATGAAAAATCAGAAAATGAAATCAAAGAGGCAATTCCCTTCACTACTGCAACCAAGAGAATCAAATATCTAGGAATAAACCTACCCAAAGAAACAAAAGAACTGGACACTGAAAATTACAAGACACTCATGAGAGACATTAAAGAAGACTTAAACAGATGGAGAGATATTCCATGTTCCTGGGTTGGAAGAATCAATATTGTGAAAATGACCATACTACTAAATATCATCTACAGATTCAATGCAATCCCTATCAAACTACCAATAACATTCTTCACAGAACTAGACCAAAGAATAACACAGTTCATATGGAAACACAAAAGACCTCGAATAGCCAAAGCAATTCTGAGGAAGAAGAATGGAGCTGGAAGGATCAGCCTCCCTAACTTCAGACTCTACTACAAAGCAACAGTCATCAAGACAGTATGGTACTGGCACAAAACCAGAAATATAGACCAATGGAACAAGATCGAGAGCCCAGACATAGACCCACGCACCTATGGGTACCTTATTTTTGACAAAGGAGGCGAAAATCTAACATGGTACAAAGACAGCCTCTTCAAGAAATAGTGCTAGGAAAATTGGACAGCTACAGGCAAAAAAAAATGAAGTTGGAACATTCCCTGACACCATACACGAAGATCAACTCAAAATGGATTAGAGACCTCAATGTAAGCCCAGAAACCCTAAAACTCTTAGAGGAGAATATAGGCAAAACCCTCAAGGACATAAATCAAAGCAAGATCTTCTCTGACCCCCCTACTAGAATAGTGGAACTGAAAAGAAAAATGAACATGTAGGGACCTCATGAAACTTAAAAGCTTTTGTACAGCAAAAGAAATTACAAAAAAGCTGAACAGACAACCCACAGAGTGGGAGAAAATCATAGCAAATGAAACAACAGACAAAGAATTCATCTCCAAAATCTACAAGCAACTCAGACAACTCAGCACAGGGAAAATGAACAACCCAACCAAAAAATGGGAAAAAGATCTAAAGAGACGCCTCTCCAAGAGGACATACAGATGGCCCAAAAGCACATGAAACGATGCTCAACCTCGCTTATTATTAGAGAAACGCAAATTAAAACTACAATGAGATACCACCTCACACCCGTCAGAATGGCTGTCATCAAAAAATCTGCAGAATGCTGGAGAGGGTGCGAAGAAAAGGGAACCCTCTTGCATTGCTGGTGGGAATGTCAATTGATACAGCCGCTCTGGAAGACAGTATGGAGATTTCTTAAAAAACTAAAAATAGAAGCACCCTATGACCCAGCAATCCCACTATTAGGCTTATAGCCTGATGAAATCAAAACTGAAAGAAGCACCTGTACCCCAATGTTCACTGCAGCTCTCTATACAATAGCCAGAACTTGGAAGCAACCTAGATGTCCATCGACGAATGAATTCTTCACAGAACTAGACCAAAGAATAACACAGTTCATATGGAAACACAAAAGACCTCGAATAGCCAAAGCAATCCTGAGGAAGAAGAATGGAGCTGGAGGGATCAGCCTCCATAACTTCAGACTCTACTACAAAGCAACAGTCATCAAGACAGTATGGTACTGGCACAAAACCAGAAATATAGACCAATGGAACAAGATCGAGAGCCCAGACATAGACCCACGCACCTATGGGTACCTTATTTTTGACAAAGGAGGCGAAAATCTAACATGGTACAAAGACAGCCTCTTCAAGAAATAGTGCTAGGAAAATTGGACAGCTACAGGCAAAAAAAAATGAAGTTGGAACATTCCCTGACACCATACACGAAGATCAACTCAAAATGGATTAGAGACCTCAATGTAAGCCCAGAAACCCTAAAACTCTTAGAGGAGAATATAGGCAAAACCCTCAAGGACATAAATCAAAGCAAGATCTTCTCTGACCCCCCTACTAGAATAGTGGAACTGAAAAGAAAAATGAACATGTAGGGACCTCATGAAACTTAAAAGCTTTTGTACAGCAAAAGAAATTACAAAAAAGCTGAACAGACAACCCACAGAGTGGGAGAAAATCATAGCAAATGAAACAACAGACAAAGAATTCATCTCCAAAATCTACAAGCAACTCAGACAACTCAGCACAGGGAAAATGAACAACCCAACCAAAAAATGGGAAAAAGATCTAAAGAGACGCCTCTCCAAAGAGGACATACAGATGGCCCAAAAGCACATGAAACGATGCTCAACCTCGCTTATTATTAGAGAAACGCAAATTAAAACTACAATGAGATACCACCTCACACCCGTCAGAATGGCTGTCATCAAAAAATCTGCAGAATGCTGGAGAGGGTGCGAAGAAAAGGGAACCCTCTTGCATTGCTGGTGGGAATGTCAATTGATACAGCCGCTCTGGAAGACAGTATGGAGATTTCTTAAAAAACTAAAAATAGAAGCACCCTATGACCCAGCAATCCCACTATTAGGCTTATAGCCTGATGAAATCAAAACTGAAAGAAGCACCTGTATCCCAATGTTCACTGCAGCTCTCTATACAATAGCCAGAACTTGGAAGCAACCTAGATGTCCATCGACGAATGAATGGATCCAGAAGCTCTGGTACATATATACAATGGAATACTACTCAGCTGTTAAAAGAAATGCAGAAGACTCAGTCCTAATGAAGTGGCTGGCTCTAGAACCTATCATCAAAAGTGAAGTCAGTCAAAAAGGGAAAGACAAATACAGTTTACTAACACAAATATATGGAATCTAGTAGGACGGTCTTGATAACACACGCAGGGAACACATGGAAAAACAGACAGAGCATAGATATAGGGACATTGTGGGGAAGAAATAGGGAGGGGGAAGCATGGAGGGAGTAACATGGAAACCTATACTGTTATGTGTGGAAAAGATAGCTAGTGTCATTGTGCTAAGGGAATAGGAGTGCTTACAATGGCTTGGGGCGATGGTCTGGAGGGGTGGGATGGGGCGAACTGGGGGGCATGGGGACCATGGATATGCATATGACTGATCTGGGAATATACATGTCTGTGAACAACAAAACTCTGTAAAACCTTTAAAATAAAGAATAATAATAATAAAGAAATAGTGCTAGGAAAATTGGACAGCTACATGCAAAAAAAATGAAGTTGGAATATTCCCTGACACCATACACAAAGATCAACTCAAAATGGATTAGAGACCTCAATGTAAGCCCAGAAACCCTAAAACTCTTAGAGGAGAATATAGGCAAAACCCTCAAGGACATAAATCAAAGCAAGATCTTCTCTGACCCACCTACTAGAATAGTGGAACTGAAAAGAAAAATGAACATGTGGGACCTCATGAAACTTAAAAGCTTTTGTACAGCAAAAGGAACTACAAAAAAACTGAACAGACAACCCACAGAGTGGGAGAAAATCATAGCAAGTGAAGTAACAAAGAATCTCCAGAATCTACAAGCAACTCAGACAACTAAGCACTGGAAAAATGAACAACCCAATCAAAAAATGGGAAAAAGACCTAAAGAGACATCTCACCAAAGAGGACATACAGATGGCCCAAAAGCACATGAAAACGATGCTCAACCTCGCTTATTATTAGAGAAATGCAAATCAAAACTACAATGAGATATCACCTCACACCCGTCGGAATGGCCATCATCCACAAATCGACAGACAATAAATGCTGGAGAGGGTGTGAAGAAAAGGGAACCCTCTTGCATTGCTGGTGGGAATGTCAATTGATACAGCCGCTCTGGAAGACATTATGGAGATTCCTTAAAAACCGAAAAATAGAAGCACCATACCACCCAGCAATCCCACTCTTAGGCTTATAACCCGATGAAATCAAAACTGAAAGAAGCACCTGTACCCCAATGTTCACTGCAGCTCTCTATACAATAGCTAGAACATGGAAGCAACCTAGATGTCCATCGACGAATGAATGGATACAGAAGCTCTGGTACATATATACAATGGAATACTACACAGCTATAAAGAGAAATGCAGAAGAATCAGTCCTAATGAGGTGGCTGGCTCTAGAACCTATCATAAAAAGTGAAGTCAGTCAAAAAGAGAAAGACAAGCACAGTATACTAACACATATATATGGAATCTAGTAGAGATGGTAATGATAACACACGCAGTGAAGTGATTGAAAAACAGACGTGGACAATAGACATATGGACATTGTGGGGAATGAACAGTGGGTGGGAGGTGTAAAGGAAGTAGCATGAAAACCTGTTCCATTGTATGTGAAGAAAATAGCTATAGTCATTGCTCTGTGAGAAAAGGGGATCCTGCAGAGGTGCTGTGTGATGGTCTGGAGGGGTGGGATGGGGGGGATATACATATGACTAATCTGAGAACATATCTGTAAACAACAAAACTCTGTAAAAGTTAAAAGTAAAATAAAAGTTTAAAAAATATTAAAATAAAAGTTTAAAAAAAAAAAGAAAAAGAAAAAAATTGCGGCCATCCTCTATGTGAAGAAATTTAGATTAGAAAATTTAAAAAGGAGAAGTCAACATAAATTGTCAACTTTTCTTCTAAAAATAAAAGGGAAAATATATTCCCACATGCAAGGAGAAAATAAAATCGAAGGGGACTAGGCAAACGGTTAGATTGATGGGAAAGGATACCATGACCCAGCGATTCCATGGAATTCCCTGATGAAAAGCAATAGAACACACATCCAACAAAACAGCCCAGGAAGCCTGTATTGAAGAGCTATAGAATTCTGAAATGTGGGAGCATAAAAACAAAGATTACCATAGTTTCCATCTTGTTCCATAAAATCAGGATTTGAATTAAAAAAATTGAAGAGAAAGAAAATAAATTGCTATAGACAGAATGTATCCCTCTAAAATTCATAGATTGAAGACTAATCCTCAATGTGATGGTATCAGGAAGTGAGGTTTTAGGGGTGTGCCATGCCCTTATGAAAGGAATTAGTGCTGTTGTAAAAGAGACTTCACAGAGATCCCTGTGCCTCTGCCTCCACCTAAGGACATAGCAAAAGATGAAAAGATGGAGTCTAAGAAGAATAATGAAGTGGCCCCTACCAGACACCAAAGTCTAGTGGTGCCGTGATCTTGTACTTCCCAGCCTCCACAACTATAAGAAATAAGTACATTTCTGTTGTTTATAAGCTACCCAGTATATACTCTGCTGTTGCAGCGGTCTGAGTGAACTAAGACAGAACTTGTGAGAAGATGTTTTAGCAATTTGTGAGGAAGTTGTTACTCAAGTGACAAAGGGAGCTGAATTTATGTGGATAGAAGTAAAATGTCTAAGATTGAAAGTTCTCAGATATTTAGGGGCAGCAGAATGACATAGCAGGATGTCTCGGGCTCAATCTAGCTCAGGAGAGCTATGAAAGTGTCTAACTGCTTAAGATAAGATAATGTCTTTTGATAGTTCCATGTAGTTACGGGGTGACTCACACATTGGAATATAAATTGATCCATATGATTCATTAAAACATCCATACATCACATTTTTTAGATTTATATAAAAATATAGCATCTTTTGGAAAGTATCAGTGTTGGATGATGAGTTAAGAGGCAAGATACATCATAAATTACTATTCTGAAAATGTTGGCCTTTTTTATTGGTTTTTTATGTATTTATTTTCATCCACCTTTATTCTTTGGCCTGTGTGGGCCTCCCATTGCAGTGGCCTCTCACTACAGAGCACCAGCTCTGGGCACATGCGCTTTACAGCACTGGCTAATAATTGGACACACTGGTCCAGCCGCTCTCCCGCACGTGGGATCTTCCTGGGCCAGGGATGGAACTGGCGCCCCTTGCACTGCAAGGCGGACTCTTTATTCACTGGACCACCAGGAAAGCCTTATTTCTATTTTTTTTTATTACATTAAAATTTTTTTTTGGCTGTGCACAGTATGGCATGCAAGATCCTAATTCTCCAACCAGGAACCCATGCCCCCTGCAATGTAAGCAAGGAGTCTTAACCCCTGGACCACCAGGGAAGTGGAACCCATGCCCCCTGCAATGTAAGCAAGGAGTCTTAACCCCTGGACCACCAGGGAAGTCCCCAGGTAAGTCATTATGTATTTCTTATGATAGCGGATATCACAAATGTCCTAAGGACTGCTCAAATGACAATTTCTTATGTGGGAAAATATTCAGTTAAATCACAGTATATTAAGATTCAAACCTGCAAAGAGTACTTCTCCACATCGAATAGGTTTCCGTGGTCTGGTTCTTGGTCCTTGCATTAGTGGTCGTTCTTGAGGCAATAGGAGATAGTTTTTAGCCTCATCTACCAAGTCTCTGTGAAAAAAATCCTGCTTTTATTCAAGATGTCTAAATAATATTGTTAATAATCCCAATAAGGTTAAGGGATATGTAAGATGGCAAAAGCAAGCATAAATCAAACCAGATCGTGAATGCCAGCCAGTGGGTTTTTTTTATTATTATATGTCTAATTGAAAGTTCTAAGATTGAAAGTTCTCAGATATTTAGGGGCAGCAGAATGACATAGCAGGATGTCTCGGGCTCAATCTAGCTCAGGAGAGCTATGAAAGTGTCTAACTGCTTAAGATAAGATAATGTCTTTTGATAGTTCCATGTAGTTACGGGGTGACTCACACATTGGAATATAAATTGATCCATATGATTCATTAAAACATCCATACATCACATTTTTTAGATTTATATAAAAATATAGCATCTTTTGGAAAGTATCAGTGTTGGATGATGAGTTAAGAGGCAAGATACATCATAAATTACTATTCTGAAAATGTTGGCCTTTTTTATTGGTTTTTTATGTATTTATTTTCATCCACCTTTATTCTTTGGCCTGTGTGGGCCTCCCATTGCAGTGGCCTCTCACTACAGAGCACCAGCTCTGGGCACATGCGCTTTACAGCACTGGCTAATAATTGGACACACTGGTCCAGCCGCTCTCCCGCACGTGGGATCTTCCTGGGCCAGGGATGGAACTGGCGCCCCTTGCACTGCAAGGCGGACTCTTTATTCACTGGACCACCAGGGAAGCCCTATTTTTTGTTTTTGTTTTCAAAAGGTGCGTACATTTTTTTTTATTACATTAAAATTTTTTTTTGGCTGTGCACAGTATGGCATGCAAGATCCTAATTCTCCAACCAGGAACCCATGCCCCCTGCAATGTAAGCAAGGAGTCTTAACCCCTGGACCACCAGGGAAGTGGAACCCATGCCCCCTGCAATGTAAGCAAGGAGTCTTAACCCCTGGACCACCAGGGAAGTCCCCAGGTAAGTCATTATGTATTTCTTATGATAGCGGATATCACAAATGTCCTAAGGACTGCTCAAATGACAATTTCTTATGTGGGAAAATATTCAGTTAAATCACAGTATATTAAGATTCAAACCTGCAAAGAGTACTTCTCCACATCGAATAGGTTTCCGTGGTCTGGTTCTTGGTCCTTGCATTAGTGGTCGTTCTTGAGGCAATAGGAGATAGTTTTTAGCCTCATCTACCAAGTCTCTGTGAAAAAAATCCTGCTTTTATTCAAGATGTCTAAATAATATTGTTAATAATCCCAATAAGGTTAAGGGATATGTAAGATGGCAAAAGCAAGCATAAATCAAACCAGATCGTGAATGCCAGCCAGTGGGTTTTTTTTTATTATTAATTTAGGTGAGTTATTTATTTATTTTTTCTGGTCACACGGCATGTGGGATCTCAGGGATTGAACCCACATCTCTTGCATTAGCAGCTTGGAGTCTTAGCTACTGGACCACTGGGGAAATTCTGCCAACCAATATTCAAAAGGTCACAAACAATGACAGCAATGATGCCAATCACATTATGTGTGGTAAACTGACTGGTATTTCTATCATGGCTTCATACCTTACTGAGCATTTAGCCTAAAACTCAACATGCTTAAGGCTAACAATGACTTATGGGAAACTAAAAAGTACAACTTAATTACCAGCCTGCATAGTTACTGCTTTCTAATGAATTTTATTGGGTTTTGCAGGATACTGGCAAAGGAGCACATCAGCCATGACACTAGATATTTACTAGATTAATTAAAGAAAACTAAGTCAAAATTTGGATTCCTAAAAAGAAACACCCTACTTTGATAATAATTTTCTATCTGGCACTGTATGAATAGTTTAGTCTCAATATGTCTACCAAGGCTGAACATAGTTTTGTTTTTTTTCTCTTAAGGTACTTTATGAGAAGAAACTAGTAATCACACTTATTAAATATAGTATCCTAATGGAAACTATTTATATATTTATTTCACTTGACTCCTTTGAGTGATTCAGTGTCTAACTAGTGCAAATTCAATCTGTTACTCTATGTTTCCTAAATCAAACTATACTCTTATTTCTCTATTTAGTTTATATTGCAACAAGTAATTTATTCTTGCTGGACCAGTCCCAGGTATGACCCAATAAGGTACTTCCAGAAGACGGTTTTGCTAACGCCTTTTCTGAATTTATGCTAAAAATAAAAACAAACAAAACCCCCAAAGCTGACGACCAAGAACTTTTTCTAGCATCCTCAGCTAAAAACAAAGACTGTGATCTCCTAACTACTGTTTATTTATTTATTTATTTTTTGGTGGCGGGGCGGGTTGGGGAGGGAGGGGGTTGGGCAGGCCACTTCTATTGGTTTTTCATTTATCTACTTGCATTCATCTTTGTTCTTGAGCCCGTGTGGGCCTCCCATCGCGGTGGCCTCTGTTGTTGCAGAGCACCGGCTCTGGGCGCATGCGCTCCAGAGCTCCGGCTCGGTAATTGGACACATCGGTCCAGCCGCTCCGCGGCACATGGGATCTTCCCAGGCCAGGGATCAAACCGGCGCCCCTTGCACTGCAAGGCGGATTCTTTACCCACTGGACCACCAGGGAAGCCCCCTAACTACTGTTTTTTAATTAAGTTGTTCAAGGATTCCTAGAAAGAGTACTATAGAGCTAATTCTTAGCGGCAAACACAAAATAAATAGTAACAACAATAACAAGGGCTTACTATATATTAATTCGTTTACTCTCCACTGCAGCCCTATGGTTCCCACTCCAGTAGTCTTGCCTGAAGAACCCCATGGACAGAGGAGTCTGGTGGGCTGCAGCTCATAGGGTTGCACAGAGTTGGACATGACTGAGTGACTTGACACCCACACAGCCCTATGGAATAGGTACTGTTATTATCCTTATTTTATAGATAAAGGAACTGTACCAGAAAAAGGTCTAAGTAACTTGAATAAGGTCACACAGTTAGCAAATAATAAGGTCAGGATAACAGAAGAGGTTGCTGCCTTTTTTTTTTTTTTAACTTTACTTTGTATTGGGGTAGCCAGTTAACAAGGTTGTGATAGTTTCAGGTGAACAGTGAAGGGACTCTGCTATACAGTAGGTCCTTGTTGGTGATCCATTTTAATACAGTGGTGTCTTCACGTCCATCCCAGACTCCTGTCTCTTCCCTTATTTTTGTTTATATTGCAACAAGTAATTTATTCTTGCTGGACCAGTCCCAGGTATGACCCAATAAGGTACTTCCAGAAGACGGTTTTGCTAACGCCTTTTCTGAATTTATGCTAAAAATAAAAACAAACAAAACCCCCAAAGCTGACGACCAAGAACTTTTTCTAGCATCCTCAGCTAAAAACAAAGACTGTGATCTCCTAACTACTGTTTATTTATTTATTTATTTTTTGGTGGCGGGGCGGGTTGGGGAGGGAGGGGGTTGGGCAGGCCACTTCTATTGGTTTTTCATTTATCTACTTGCATTCATCTTTGTTCTTGAGCCCGTGTGGGCCTCCCATCGCGGTGGCCTCTGTTGTTGCAGAGCACCGGCTCTGGGCGCATGCGCTCCAGAGCTCCGGCTCGGTAATTGGACACATCGGTCCAGCCGCTCCGCGGCACATGGGATCTTCCCAGGCCAGGGATCAAACCGGCGCCCCTTGCACTGCAAGGCGGATTCTTTACCCACTGGACCACCAGGGAAGCCCCCTAACTACTGTTTTTTAATTAAGTTGTTCAAGGATTCCTAGAAAGAGTACTATAGAGCTAATTCTTAGCGGCAAACACAAAATAAATAGTAACAACAATAACAAGGGCTTACTATATATTAATTCGTTTACTCTCCACTGCAGCCCTATGGTTCCCACTCCAGTAGTCTTGCCTGAAGAACCCCATGGACAGAGGAGTCTGGTGGGCTGCAGCTCATAGGGTTGCACAGAGTTGGACATGACTGAGTGACTTGACACCCACACAGCCCTATGGAATAGGTACTGTTATTATCCTTATTTTATAGATAAAGGAACTGTACCAGAAAAAGGTCTAAGTAACTTGAATAAGGTCACACAGTTAGCAAATAATAAGGTCAGGATAACAGAAGAGGTTGCTGCCTTTTTTTTTTTTTTAACTTTACTTTGTATTGGGGTAGCCAGTTAACAAGGTTGTGATAGTTTCAGGTGAACAGTGAAGGGACTCTGCTATACAGTAGGTCCTTGTTGGTGATCCATTTTAATACAGTGGTGTCTTCACGTCCATCCCAGACTCCCTGTCTCTTCCCCTCATGCTCCCCCGCCCTGCCCCGGCCCCTGCAACCATAAGTTCATCCTCTAAGTGGGAACAGGCTTCTTTAAGTTTAAAAGGTAAATATATAAAACCCCTCTCCTAACATCTCCTGTTAAAGGATCAGGCTTCAGATTACTGAAGAAATGCAAAGGAACCTATATGTTCTGTCTCCACTGCAGGGATTCCTGATCCTGGAACAAGTTTCTTTAGTCACTAAAAGAGATTCAAAGGTTTGTGTAGTTTAAAGAGAGTTCTGACTCATTCTTTCACTGTTACATATGTAATATGCTGGGAAAAAAATGGTTTAAAACACCATATGGTCTCACATTTGATACTAAACCTTAAAATCAGTCAAGTGGAAAAGTAGTCTATTAAATTTTATACTGTAGTATAGAAATAACCCAATAAAATACATGTTCTGTTTGTCTTGTAAAAGCATTTAGAGTTTCTTTCATTCAAAAAAAAATGTTATATAACAGCTTCATGAAGCTCTAGTGGAAATCTTTCCACAGCCTCTTTAAAGGTGTAGCAGACCTTTAACTCTGTCCACAATCTCAGAAAGCAGGACTGGTTCTATTCCCTAACAAGGCATATGTGATGGAGTGAAAAAGTGCTCCTGACACACTTTTATGATGGAGTCAACAGCATTATTTAACTTATCTCAAGAAAAGATGTATTAGCAGAGAATTGCCTCTTCCAACTCAGGCTTGCATTAAATCTTAGAAATCGACCTCTTTATTGCTATTCTACATCAATAAATACCACATATAAAAAAATAAATGGAATGGAATACTGGAAGTTCAGCCCTCTCTTCTTCCATCTCCTTCTGACCCTGGCCCCGAAGAAAAACCTGTTAAATTCTGCCTTGACTACAGCACTAAAAAATACAATACTTAGGAAGCAATACAAATAAGGAAATTAGGAGAGAACAGGAATGTTTAGTTGTTGATTTTTTTCCCATTCAGGGTCATTCATACCTGCATTCTTCATCACTTTTGATGAGGGGATCGGAGCCTACAGTGCCCACCAGGAACTTGGGACTAAGCAGAGGCAGCCGCACGTGTTGCAGCACCTGCCAGGTAATAAACACTATTAGAGGCTCAAACTCCATCCGTGAGATACTTAAGGGATTGCATAACTCATGCTGCCCTACTGTATTTCCAACTGTTCTGAGGTCTACTTGGATTACTTGATCTAACTAATATATAATGAGGAGCAGGGGAAGGCATAAATCCAAAACTAAATGTATTCTAACCACCAGTTCAGTAATTAGAATAATCAGTATCAGTTTAGAATGCTTCTTTATGCTTTCAGCAGCATAAGCTTTTCTAATAACAACCTAGGAGAATATACCATCAAATTGCTAAGGACTATAGTCATAATAACAAGAACATCAAACATATTAGTGACCACTTTATGACTCATATCATTCCTTTACTCTTCAAACTGTGGTGGGATTTCCAAATTGTAGGGAAGGGTGGCGTGGTACCTGCCATCCTTGCTTTCTTTGGCTCATTATGTGCCATTTAGGTTCTGATTTGTGCTACAGCCCAAACGCAGAGGTGATGCAAAACAGAGGAAGCAAAGGAGCAAAATGTTCATAATGATATACACTTAAAACGCTTAATACTTACCTCTTTAGTTATTGGAAAGAGATGGTCTTTGTTACAGTTTAATATGAATGACAGTGATGACTGTTTTTTGGTGGGTTTTTTTTGAAGTCAAATACATATTATTTTATCCAGTACGAAACAGTTACTTAAAGAAACATTTCCCCACATACCTGGGGTAACTGAGGACGTCTTTCTTGAATACTGTATTTAACCCAGGCCATCACTGCATTGAACACCTGTTCTTCACTACGAACATTTAGTTCATCACTAGATATTATATCAATGAGTTGATTGGCTGGAAGCAGCATGAACTCTTCACTTTCCATCACCTGTTTGAAGTTGGGCGAGAATAAAAGGGAAAAGAATCTCTGTGATCAGATTTGACTGTTTTAATATTTTCTTCAGAGGTGTAGGGCAAAGTTTTATTCCACAAGGGAGCTGAAGTTCAATATAGCAACAGAGGGCAAGAAAAGGTTAAAAAGCAAAAGAGATAGATAGAGCATAGAAGGTTTTTAGGACAATGAGACTATCCTGTATGATACTACAGTGGTGGATACATGGCATTATACATTTGTCAAAACTCATACAATGTACAATACCATGAGTGAGCCTTAGGGACTCTGGGTGATAACATGTCAGTGTAGGTTCACTGGTTTTAACAAGCGTACTTCTCTGATGCAGGATGTCGATACTGGAAGAGGTTATGTGTGTCACCGACTAAATGGACATGAATTTGAGCAAACTCTGGGAGATAAACAGTGACGGACAGGGCAGCCTGACGTGCTACAGTCCATGGGGTTGCATAGAGTCAGACACAACTTAGAGATTGAACAACACCAATGTGTGTGTGTGGATATAGGGTATATAGGAACTGTACTTTTTGCTCAGTTTTGCTGTGAACCTGTAACTATTCTAAAAAATAAAGTTTATTAATTTTTGAAAAGGGTACATAGGAGAATACAGACAGCACAATTACAATTTAGAGAAAATAGTAATTTGTGATTTAGGCAATTTAAGAAAAAATGATACTTTTTGTCCCAGAATGAAGTATCAAGATAAAAATTTATATTCAATATAAACTAACTATGGGCTTCCCTGGTGGCTCAGATGGTAGCGAGTCTGCCTGCAATGGGGACCTAGGTTCAATCCCTGAGTCAGGAAGATCTCCCAGAGAAGGAAACGGCAACCCACTCCAATATCTTGCTTGGAAAATTCCATGGACAGAGGAGCCTGGTGGGGTAGTCCATGGGGTCACAAAGAGTTGGACACGACTGAATGCCAGAAATATCACTGACGTGTAAAAAAGTCAGGGAAAGCTTTCAGAGGAAGCTTAGTGGCTGAAAGGGCAGTGTCTAGGGCAAAAACACTAAGGGGCCAGTTTGAAAAAAGAATGAGGGTGTCAGCATTTTTACTAGCAAGAATGAACATAATATGAGTATTAGACCCAAGAAAATCCCTCTGAGGACCAAATCACACAGATATATTCATATCTCTTATTGTATTAGTGAAACTGCAAACACCAATAATTTATCTATCCCAGGTTTTAGGGCATTGTCAGAATGTGGATGAAATGGCAAGAGGGTTATTACCTTGTTGTGCAGCCCAGCCACAAATACCCAAATCCTGTAGATCTTGTCACCAGTGTGTAGAGTAAAAGGGACAGGGTGCAATGCAGGGAGAAAGTCGCTGCTACGCTGCATGTGGCGTGTGGCCTCATTCACAACATTGTGCTACCTGTGACGTCCATCAGTGTAGGAAGGATATGTTTTAATAGCTCAAATTTGCACCATGCAACCTCTAATGCATATGATATTCTCTCGGGACAGGGCTATTTTCATGCTCACCAAAAAGTCAGAATGGGTCATATAACGTCAGCTGTATATACAGGAGAGAATGCTAACGAGCACTTCAGTTTTTATGGCACAAATCTTCGTATCATCTGAGTAAGAGACCTTCTGGGGTTCAGGAAATGAAACTGGAAACTGAAAATGAAAATGAAACTGGAAATGTATTTTAGGTGAAGTTGCTTAGCCAGGTCACTTAGTAGTTAGAATGCCTGCATTGTACTCTCTGTAGCAGGGTTGTTGGATTTAGCAAATAATACATGGCATACTTATGCTAAAAACTATTTATTCAACTGAGCACCCTGTATTTCGTCTGGCAGTCTATGTTAGGGGCTGTTAAGCCAAGGGCCAGATTTGGGGCCTAGCTTCAAATGAAGTGTGCTGACCTTCACAGCATGCACTTTGAGTCATGGTTGCATCTTCTTAATTTTTCTTCAATCTGATTTCTTTACTTAAGACAAACCATATCATATATCTTTGTTGAAGTACTTTGACATTCTTTAAGATCTTGTCAGAGTATAAAATTTTCTCCCAATTTAGTGATTACAAAAAACAGTTATATAAATATTAAGCACCACCAACTTTAAAGTTCATGAATAAACCACTCTGATATTAACAAGTCACTTACTGGAAACCTTAGAGGGCAAGAAGACACAGACATCTGTGTGGAGAAATTTATTTTGGCACTGAGAGTAAAAATACTTGTGATGAACAAAGATATTAATGATCTCTCATTAGGGCAAATCTAGCACTAAATTCTATCCTTGAACCAAATAACCAGGTTGAGAACTAATGCTTTAAAATACCTGCTTTTTATTTTTTTTTTAAATGTGGATCAGATTTAAATACAATTTTTTATGTGGTAATTTTTAAAGTCTCTTTAAAATCTATTCAATTTGTTACAATATTGCTTCTCTTTTGATTTTTCGGCCATGAGGCATGTGGGATTTTAGCTCTCTGACCAGGGATCGAACCTTCGCCTGCATTGGAAGGTGAAGTCTTAACCACTGGGCCACCAGGGAAGCCCTCAAATAACTGCTTTTTAAATAAAAGTTTGCAGGAAATCTAAATTTTAAGTCCCACACTAACTATTATGGTAAAGAGCTTATTTTTAGTTTCTTTAGATAAATGAGGATGTGATTTGAAGATGAATAAAGTTGAAAACAATAAGAATGAACCAGGGAAGTATTATAGAGTTGTAATGGAAATGAATGGTGAATTCAGTGGTCTTGAGTTGAAAGAAAAAATTCATGTTTATGAGCAAGAGTAACACTATGAATTAAGTTTATTGTTATTTAGTCACTCAGTCATGTCCAACTCAGTCATGTCGTGATCCTATGCACAGCAGCCCACCAGCCTCCCCTCTATCCATGGGATTCTCCAGGCAAGAATACTGGAGTGGGTTGCCATTTCCTTCTCCAGGGGATCTTCCTGACCCAGGGATTGAACCTGTGTCTCCTGCGTTGGCAGGCAGATTCGGCAGGCAGATTCTTTACCACCGAGCCACCAGGGAAGCCCAATCAAAATAGTATGGTACTGGCGCAAAAAACAGACACATAGATCAATGGAACAGAACAGAAAGTCCAGAAATAAACCCACACACTTATGGTCCATTGATTTATAACTAAGGAGGCAAGAATATAAATGGAGAAAAGACAGTCTTTTCAATAAATGGTGCTGGAAAAAACTGGACAGTTACATAAAACAATGAAATTAGAACAGTCTCTAATACTCTATGCCACTGATATTAACAAGTCACTTACTGGAAACCTTAGAGGGCAAGAAGACACAGACATCTGTGGAGAAATTTATTTTGGCACTGAGAGTAAAAATACTTGTGATGAACAAAGATATTAATGATCTCTCATTAGGGCAAATCTAGCACTAAATTCTATCCTTGAACCAAATAACCAGGTTGAGAACTAATGCTTTAAAATACCTGCTTTTTATTTTTTTTTTAAATGTGGATCAGATTTAAATACAATTTTTTATGTGGTAATTTTTAAAGTCTCTTTAAAATCTATTCAATTTGTTACAATATTGCTTCTCTTTTGATTTTTCGGCCATGAGGCATGTGGGATTTTAGCTCTCTGACCAGGGATCGAACCTTCGCCTGCATTGGAAGGTGAAGTCTTAACCACTGGGCCACCAGGGAAGCCCTCAAATAACTGCTTTTTAAATAAAAGTTTGCAGGAAATCTAAATTTTAAGTCCCACACTAACTATTATGGTAAAGAGCTTATTTTTAGTTTCTTTAGATAAATGAGGATGTGATTTGAAGATGAATAAAGTTGAAAACAATAAGAATGAACCAGGGAAGTATTATAGAGTTGTAATGGAAATGAATGGTGAATTCAGTGGTCTTGAGTTGAAAGAAAAAATTCATGTTTATGAGCAAGAGTAACACTATGAATTAAGTTTATTGTTATTTAGTCACTCAGTCATGTCCAACTCAGTCATGTCGTGATCCTATGCACAGCAGCCCACCAGCCTCCCCTCTATCCATGGGATTCTCCAGGCAAGAATACTGGAGTGGGTTGCCATTTCCTTCTCCAGGGGATCTTCCTGACCCAGGGATTGAACCTGTGTCTCCTGCGTTGGCAGGCAGATTCGGCAGGCAGATTCTTTACCACCGAGCCACCAGGGAAGCCCAATCAAAATAGTATGGTACTGGCGCAAAAAACAGACACATAGATCAATGGAACAGAACAGAAAGTCCAGAAATAAACCCACACACTTATGGTCCATTGATTTATAACTAAGGAGGCAAGAATATAAATGGAGAAAAGACAGTCTTTTCAATAAATGGTGCTGGAAAAAACTGGACAGTTACATAAAACAATGAAATTAGAACAGTCTCTAATACTCTATGCAAAAATAAACTTAAAATGAATTAGGAGTTATGGATTCAAACATACTACTATATATAAAATTTGATAACCTACAAGGACCTATTGTCTAGCACAAAGAACTATACTCAGTATCTTATAATAATTTATAATGGAAGAGAACATAAAAAAGAATAACTGAATCACTTTGTTGTATATCTGAAACTAACACAACATTGTAATTCAATTTTATTTCAATAAAAATTAAAAAAAATAAACAATCCCCCCACAAAAGGTCTATGAATAATACTATGAATTAGACTAGCTGCTTTTGAAAAAATTTTAAAAATCCTTCAAAAATGGATTTAAGACTTAAACACAAGACCACATACTATGAAACTCCTAGAGGAAAACATCAGCAGAACATTCTTTGACATAACTGCAGCAGTGGTTTTGGGGATCCATCTCCTGAAGAAAATAAAAGCAAAAACAAACACATGGGACCTAATTACATTTAAAAGCTTTTGCACAGCAAAAGAAACCATTGACAAAACAAAAAGACAACCTACTGAATAGAAGAAAATGTGCAGATGACAGAACTGATATGGGATTATACATATTGCAGGGTTCAGGAGTAAAGGAATATGATGCAACATACCCTCAAACTGTTGACAGAAAAATATATAAGGATAAAATGGAAGAAAATGTGCTGAAATGTTAACAACTTACGAATCTTGGTAATGGGTAAGTGAAAGTTTTTTCTTTTTTCTACAATTTTTTAATCTACTTGAAATTTTTTGCTTTTTTTTGATTGCTTTTCAAATAGTTTAAAAATTATTTTTTCCAGGGGGCTTCTCTGGTGCTCCAGTGGCTAAGATTCCAGGCTCCCAGTGCAGGGGGCCTGGGTTCGATCCCTGGTCAGAAAGTTAGATCCCACATACTGAAACCATGACCCAGCACAGCCCAATAAAAAAATATTTTTTTAAATATTTTTCCAATCATGTTGTTATACTGTATTTTTTTTTGTTATGTGTAATGGTATCTTTTCATCTGTTTATTTACCATTAGAATATTTTCAATAAATGGTGCTGGAAACTAGTAAAACAATGAAATTAGAACAGTCTCTAATACTCTATGCAAAAATAAACTTAAAATGAATTAGGAGTTATGGATTCAAACATACTACTATATATAAAATTTGATAACCTACAAGGACCTATTGTCTAGCACAAAGAACTATACTCAGTATCTTATAATAATTTATAATGGAAGAGAACATAAAAAAGAATAACTGAATCACTTTGTTGTATATCTGAAACTAACACAACATTGTAATTCAATTTTATTTCAATAAAAATTAAAAAAAATAAACAATCCCCCCACAAAAGGTCTATGAATAATACTATGAATTAGACTAGCTGCTTTTGAAAAAATTTTAAAAATCCTTCAAAAATGGATTTAAGACTTAAACACAAGACCACATACTATGAAACTCCTAGAGGAAAACATCAGCAGAACATTCTTTGACATAACTGCAGCAGTGGTTTTGGGGATCCATCTCCTGAAGAAAATAAAAGCAAAAACAAACACATGGGACCTAATTACATTTAAAAGCTTTTGCACAGCAAAAGAAACCATTGACAAAACAAAAAGACAACCTACTGAATAGAAGAAAATGTGCAGATGACAGAACTGATATGGGATTATACATATTGCAGGGTTCAGGAGTAAAGGAATATGATGCAACATACCCTCAAACTGTTGACAGAAAAATATATAAGGATAAAATGGAAGAAAATGTGCTGAAATGTTAACAACTTACGAATCTTGGTAATGGGTAAGTGAAAGTTTTTTCTTTTTTCTACAATTTTTTAATCTACTTGAAATTTTTTGCTTTTTTTTGATTGCTTTTCAAATAGTTTAAAAATTATTTTTTCCAGGGGGCTTCTCTGGTGCTCCAGTGGCTAAGATTCCAGGCTCCCAGTGCAGGGGGCCTGGGTTCGATCCCTGGTCAGAAAGTTAGATCCCACATACTGAAACCATGACCCAGCACAGACAAATAAAAAAATATTTTTTTTTAAATATTTTTTCCAATCATGTTGTTATACTGTATTTTTTTTTGTTATGTGTAATGGTATCTTTTCATCTGTTTATTTCACATTTGAATATTTTCCCACATTGCTTATTCATATCCTTTGCCTACTTTTCGATTGTATTTTTTAAAGGTTTTTCTCATTTGATCTGTATGAATCTTACAAGAATTAGTGTTTTTTCTGTCATGTATGCTCCAAATGGGTTTTCAGGGTTTGCCATTATTTAATTTAGTTTATGGTCCTTTTTGCTTGTTACTGTTGTTATGAACAATAACATTTAATGTTTATGCAATCAAATTTATCAGTCTTTCTATATGGCTTCTGGGTTATATCTTACCTAGAAAGGCCATTTTTACCCCAAGTCTAGCAATGCTTTCTTCTAGTACTTTTAGAATTTAAGTTTTTAGCTTTGTTTATCCATTGAGAACTCTATGTATGTAAAGAGGTTTATTTTCTTCCCAAATCACCAGTTTTATTAATGACATATATCAAACAATTTACCTTCCTCCACTGACTTTGAAACATCTATTTGCAGACTCTTCTCAGCTCCACTGATTTGTTCCTTCTTTAGATCTAAAATCTTTGTATTGTTTTCATATTTCTTAAAGACAGTGATTCTGACATTAAATTTCAGAAACTTCCTAGCTGTTCTAGCACAGTTATCCCTTGGTATCTAAGGAAGATGGTTCCAAGATTGTCCCCACTTGACCCACTCCATGCCCTCAGGATACGAAAATTCATAGATACTCAAGACATACATAAAATGGCACAGTATTTGTGTGTAACTTACAGACCTCCTCCCATATATATATATTTTTAAAGTTTTGGCTTCTTTTATTGAATTTTTATCCATTTATTTTCATCCATCTTTATTCCTTGGCCTGTGGGGGCCTCCCATTGAAGTGGCCTCTCTCGTTGCAGAGCCCCAGTTCTGGGCACATGTGCTCCAGAGCGCTGGCCCATAATTGGACACACTTGTCCAGCCGCTCTGTGGCACGTGGGATCTTCCCAGGCCAAGGATGAATCTGGTGCCCCTTGTACTGCAAGGTGGACGCTTTACCGACTGGACCACCAGGGAAGCCTCCATATACTTTTTAAGTCATCTCTAGATGAATTTATAATACCTAATACAATATAAATGCTATGTAAATAGTTGCCAGCACCTGACAAAATCAGTTGCTACCTTTGGGAACTCTGACTTGTTTTTTCCATATTTTTGATCCATGGTTGGTTCAATCCATGAAAACAGAACCAGCATATAGGCCAACTGTCTGTCTGTCTTTACATGTGTGTGAGTGTGTGTGTCCTCTTCCCTATATAATTCCTGCCTCTGCATTTCATGATGCCCATGCTGGTTCTCCTCCTCTATTCTAGTTATTCCCAGTTTCATTTGCCAGGAGCTTTTTCACTAATTATCCTTCAGTACTGGAAAAATTTTAGGATTTTTCTCACTTCTAAGTGATATCATTGGCATTGACTTTTTATTTTTTTAAAAAAAGATTTATTTCTTTTGGTGAGGGTGGGGTGGGGAGGGAGGGGAGCAGGCGGGCCACTTCTATTGGTCTTTCATTTGTCCATTTTCATCCATCTTTGTTCTTTGGCCCGTGTGGGCTTCCATCGCAGTGGCCTCTGTTGTCGCAGAGCACCGGCTCTGGGCACATGCATTCCAGAGCTCAGGCTCGGTAATTGGACACGTCGGTCCAGCCGCTCCGCAGCATGTGGGATCTTCCCAGGCCAGGGATCGAACTAGCACCCCTTGCACTGCAAGGCGGTGTCCTTGCCCACTGGACCACCAGGGAAGCCCAAGCATTGGCTTTTTAAAATCTTGCTTATGGTGCTTTTTTGTTATAAAAGTTTTATATTTATCTATAATCAAATGTATCAGTCTTTTCTTTTATGGCTTCAAGGTTATATCCTGCCTAAAAAGGGCTAAGACACAGTTTAATTATTATAACTTCATTACTGTGTTTATAACTCCTAAATTTTAATCTCCCCCTAACCTCTTTTCTGAGATACAGACTCAAATGAACAGTGACCTGCTCATATACCTCTATGTAGATATCTCAGAGGCATTGTAAACTGAATATATCTAAAATGGAAGCCATGATTTTTTCCTGCTCAAGCTGTTCCTCTCTCCATTACATTTGTAGTACAGATTCCCAGAAATGGGATTGCCAAGACAGCATGAGCAAAATGTGTGTAATTTTGATAGACTGCCTAATTTTCTTTCAGAGGAATTTTATCAATTCATATTTACACCAGCAATGTAACTATTGCTCTATGTTCTTGTCAACAGGGTATGTAATCAAACTTCTGGATATTTATAATTTGGTAGATTATCAATTTGTAATCTGATATACAAAAATTAGTACTTTGGTGTAGTTTTAATTCATATTTCAGTTATTGTGAACTAACTTGAACAGATTTTCATATGTTTAAGGGCATTCTGAACTTCTTATTCACCATCCACTGGTCTCGGTTACTGACCAATAAGGAGCCCTTGATGTATTAAGGAGATATTGTCTGTAATATGAGTTGCAAATATTTTCCCCCAGTTTGTCTTTGATTTTTGTCTGTTATTGTTTTACCATGTAAAATTTAAATTTTTTTAAACAGTCAAATCTATCAATATTTACTTCTGTGCTTTCTGAGTTAGTTAGGTTTCTTCAAGATTATAAAGGAATTGCTTTGTGTCATCTTCTACTATTTTCATGGTTTCACTTTGTATTTTTTAAATCTTTGATCCATTCATTGGAAGTTATCCTGCTGAACAGAAGAGTGATATTAAAGGATAAAATAGACATGTCTTTCCTTTGGTTAGAACCCTTTAATGGTTTTCCATTGGTCTTAAGGTCAAATTAGATTCTTCACATGGTCTATTAACTCTAGTGTGATCTGGTCCTGTCCCTTCTGTAAAATCATTATGTAATGTTCTTTTTTTGTTCTCTGTTCTCTCTCATTGGGTTTCTTTCAGTTCCTCAGACTCATTATGCTTTTTCATGCCTCAGAATCTTGTATAAACTACTCCAGAACCAAAGCTAAATCTCTGCAGTACACTGTCAGATTGTCCAGGGTGTCTGTAGCACTCTTGTTGTTCTCCAGTTGCCCATTTGTGTCCGACTCTTTGTAGCCCCATAGACTGCAGGATGCCAGGCCTTCCTGTCCCTCACCATCTCCCAGAGCTTGCCCAAGTTCATGTCACACCCATTAACGGTAACTAATTATTTATGTAATTATGAATTCAGTAGCTATCTTCCCTGACAGATTATAACCTCTACTAGAACAGATACTCTAGAAAAGAACAAAATTCTGTGAAGCAATTATCCTTCAATTAAAAAAATAAATTACCTTCAAAAAAAAAAAAAAAAAACCCAGATACTCTAGGCATCTTATTCACTACTGTAGCTTCTGTTCCCACACACAGTGGCTGAAGTATAGTAGCTTCACAAATATTTATTAAATGAATGAATAAATGAAAAATAACAGGCTTAATAAATAATTATTTGGATAGCATCTAACTCTACTTTTCTAATTATTAGTTCACCAAATAATCTCTGATACACAATTTATTCTGCTAAACAATCCATATAATCAGGGGGGAAATGCTTCATAAAAATAATCAATATCAGGGATCCTATCCATAATAATAAAAAAAAAAGTAATCAGTATCCTGACTTATAAATTAGCCTTTTATGAATATGGCTAGGGAGATCAATCCCTAAACGTAACAGTTTTTGCTAACAAAACACAAAATTGTCCTTTAAAATAAAGACCAGATTTAGAATTTATAGCATTTCTCTGATATTATGAGTTAGAATTATCAGTAAATACCTAAGCAGGTATGTGTTGGTTAGCAGAATAGTGAACCTATATTGTTTTCTTAACAAATACATGGTGAATGTATTCAAACCACTAAGGACAACTCACCTCTTGAAAGTTATGTTGAGTGAACTTGTCTGCTATCCTTAGCAACTCACGACATGAATGTGTGTCAGCAAAAGCTCGGATGCCCAGGCAGTTAGAAGGATCTAATTGTCTCTTTAAGAATTCACAACAGGCTTCCTGTATTTCTGCCAGCTGGAGGAGACAAGCAGCTGGCAGAAGGGTCTGAACGTTGCCCTCTTCCACAGTTATCTGGGAGGTATATGCAAAGTCTATCAGTAGTTCCATAGCCCTCTCATCAATGTCTCGGATCACTACTTCGGTCTGTCGGCTTTCTGCCAATTCTCCTGTAAACATCGCTCGAAAGTAGGGACTACAGGCCGACAGAATGACTCGATGGGCATATATCTTCTTAGCGCCCACAACTAGCACCACGTCGCATAGCTCCCGGTGTTTTCTCAGAAGGTTAATCACTTCCAAGGTTTGTCGAGGGTGCTTGTCTGAGATATAGGGCATGCGGGCAGGTTGGGGAACCCCTTCTGGCAGTTTGTTGGGGTCTCCAAGGGTGCAGCGGCTTGTTACATCCATTCCAGTCTCTCCTGGTCGAATGTTGGTACACCTACAGGGATGGGGATGGGAGAGAAAAAAGAACGGCAATAGGTTTAGAAGCTCATTCTGGCATTTCAGATGTATTTCATATGTAGAGATTCAGGTAAATGCCACAGACAAGTTAGTGACAAATTGTTAGAACTAAAATATTTGGATTTTCATAATCATCACATTGTATCTATCAACATGAAGAAAAAAGAGAATCTATGACCCTCAGTTAAGATGGTGACTTTTACCAAATATTTACTAGTTCTGTTTTTTTTCTTAATTTCCCCTCCCCTCCCCCCATCATGCCTCTTTTATTTATTTTTGTCCATCATTTTTCTTCTATGGCATTTGTGGGCCTCCCATTGCAGTGGCGTCTCTCACTGCAGAGCACCCACTCTGGGCACATGCGCTCCAGACCTCTGGCTCCTAATTGGACACACCGGTTCAGCCGCTCCGTGGCACGTGGGATCCCCTGGGGCCAGAGATCAAATCGATGCCCCTTGCGCTGCAAGGCGGACTCTACCCACTGGACCACCAAGGAAGCCCTACTAGTTCTTATATTTTACAAAGCATTTTGCTGAGGACAGAGGAGAACTCAAAGAAATACAAAGAGGCAATCAGGAAACCTAAGGAGAGATACATGAATAGCCAGAGAGTAACCAGGATAAGAAATGTGATTCAGAAAGGCAAAACCTATAAAGTATTTGTTTATACTGGAACATAGACCGGACTGGCATCTGCTCTCAGGTAGTTACAAGAGTAGGCAGCTGTGTGTGTGTTTGTGAAGTAGGAATGCTACATTGGGTTTCTGTAGAGTTTACAGGAAATATGCTGCACATCATTATATTTCTGTTTCTAATTTGATACTTACTAAGCAGCCTTCTGATGTATGATGCTTCCAAAGGTATCATGTTATTTGAAAGGGAGGTAGGTGATGCCAGTGTCCTAATGAGTGGGTTTTAGGTGAGTCTAAAGTGAGTCTCAGAAACTAATCATCTCTGATGGTACTGAGATAGTTTAATATCTGGCCCACAAGGGACAGTATCAGTTTACAACCCCTAAAGCTGTAGCTCTGACAAGCCCTACAATAGAATAAACACTTGAGTGTTGAGAGAATCCCCTGGAAAGGAGAGGAGAATCTAAAAAAAGAACATTTTAGGAAGATAAAACTACATCCAGTTCTTTGCAACCTGCTTTTCCAAACCACTTATAATTTCAGTCTTTCTGTGCTTGGCCTCAGCCTACAGGTAACTGTATTCTACAGTACAAAACTGTTCATAATTCCTGACATCTGGTAGAAACAGCACTATTTACGCTTGACAATTTAAAACTTAAACATAAAGCAGAACAGTTAAAGAATAATTTTGGCCACCCACATAAACCAGCAAAAGAGCCTTTAGCCACAATGCTTAATGCTGTGTTGTTTGCAGTAGATGCTAAAAGAATAATAGATCATGTGGTTAACAGTGGTACGTACACTCTAGCTTTAAAAAAGAACCACCATTAAAGGCAAGATCAATTCAAACATTCTCATTATAATACTGACATTGTATGTTGACATTAAAGAGTTTTTGTGCAATCTTAGTTATGTACACAAAGATGGTACTGTTAAATTCAGATATAAACGATTTTTTATTTTGCCCAAGTACAACATGTAAGCTAATTTCTTTAAAAAAATTTATTTTATTTTATTTTATTTTATTTTATTTATTTATTTTTGGCTATTCTGAATTTTCACTGCTGCCACAGGCTTTTCTTTAGTTTCAGGGAGTGAGGGCTACTCTCTGGTTGAGGTGAGCAAGCTTCTTGTTGTGGTAGCTTCTCTTGCTGTGGAACTTGGGCTCTAGGGCACATGGGCTCAATAGTTGCGGCTTTGAGGCTTTAGAGCACAGGCTCAATAGTTGTGGCTCACGGGCTTAGCTGATCTGCAGCATGTGGGATCTTCCCAGATCAGGGATTGAATTTGTGTCTCCTGCATTGGCAGGCAAACTCTTTACCACTGAGCTACCAGGGGAGCCCGGAAGCTAATTTCTACGTATCTACTTTTTAAAAAAATATGCTGTTATAATTATATTAGTGTAAATTCTGAGTTTTAACAATCATTAATTTCTATACTCTTATCAACTCTCTAGTTTGCAAACTCGGAAGGAATTCTCTTAATTGTAGTCATTCTCAAAAGCTTTGTTTTCTCTGTTCTCTTGGGGAAGTGCATTTAACTTCATGGTTCCCATTGCCCATATGTAAATGGCTAAAGGATTCTTAACGCCTACCTGGATAAGTTCTGAATTCAGACCCATATGAATGTCCCACCACCACTCAAACTCAGTATATCTCAATGATATATTTAAGACTGATTCCTTGACTCCCTACTTTCACCCAAGTCTCTGTCTCTCCTCTAGTCTTCCCAGATCAATAAAAGATGATATCATTGTCTTTTGTTTCATGCTCAAGACAAACATTCTGCAGCCCTTTTCCTTCCACATACCCCCACGCCGGAGCCAATTCTGACATCTAATACCTGGAATGCAACTATTTTTCTTCATTTCCACTAGTCTCACCATAATTCAGGCTTTCTTCATTCACACTTCTTTACTATGGTAACTGCGTAAGTGGTCTGCTTGCTTCCACCATGGCTGATTTATATTCTCTTCTCTAAACAACCAAAATGATCTTTTAGAAAAGTCAGACAGTACCATTCCTCTGCTCGAACTCCTTTGAACACTCATAGTAAAAAACATGCCTGTAGAGCTGATGAACTTCTGTATGAGTCCTTCCCAAGCTCACTCTCAATTCATCTCTCTCCCCTTGCTCATGGTTCTCCAGTCACACAGACTTCTTGCTGCTTCTGGGACACACCAAGGCCTTTCCTGCTTCAGAACCTTAATCCTTCTTCCTGAAAGGTTCCTCCCCAAATATCTGCAGAGCTCATTCCCTTAGTTGTTTCAGATCTCTGGTCACAGGTCAACTTATCAGACCACCTTACATGAGAGAGCATCTCTTACTTATACTACCCTATGCCATTTACTGTGCTTAATTTGTCTTTTTGAATAATTACCTCCTGATAAAATGTATGGCTTTCTCTCCTAAACAGAACTTAAGCTCCAAGCAAACAAAGCCTTTGTTCTCTTTTTCTCAATGCTATACTTCAACACCTGGATCTAGTACTCATTAAACTGTTGTCAAATGGATTCAGCTTTTCTTCCTGCCATAATAAACTAACCCCTCCAAACTTTCTTGTCTAGTTCTCTTCAAAGAATGCCTAGTCGGTAGCCAGGCAAACATAGATTCAAACTTTAGTTCCATCATTTACAAGGTATGCGTGCCCAGTTGCTTTAGTTGTATCCAACTCTTTTTTTGAGGGTGGGTCCCCATTTCTATTATCTTTCATATATTTATTTCCATCCATGTTTGTTCTTTGGCCTGCGTGGGCCTCCCATCGCAGTGGCCTCTCTCATTGCAGAGCACTGGCTCTGGGCGCATGCAGTCCAGAGCTCTGGCTAGGTAGTCTGACATATCAGTCCAGCAGCTCCGTGGCACGTGGGATCTTCCCGGGCCAGGGATCCAACCGGCGCCCCCTGCACTGCAAGGCGGTGTCCTTACCCACTGGACCACCAGGGAAGCCCCATATCTGACTCTTTAGACCTCTCAGATTATAGCCCATCAGGTTCCTCTGTCCATGGGACTCTCCAGGCAAGAACACTGGACTGGGTTGCCATACCCTCCTCCAGGGGATCTCATTGACTCAGGTATTAAACCTACATTGCTCAGTCTCCTGCACTGGAGGCAGATTCTTTACCATGGACCCACGGGGGAAGCCCTTACAAGGTATAATCTTGGGAAGATTGCTTAACTTCTCTGATCCTCAAGTTCATCACTTATGTGTGGATAACTACACTTACTTCATAAGAAAAATTACAGTATTGGGATCTGTCTGAATGTATTCACAGGTCCTCTGACTCCAAAGTCAGTGCTTTATTCTGAACTGTTTTGGTTACCTAGATGGAGCCTTTGAAATGAAGATGATCTTGGCAATCTGGTTTACATGACTGTTGTTCTTAGAGGAGATAAAAAGCAAGCATGCTGCCACATAGCTGGACTATGCTGCTCTTTTAGGACCTTGAGAAGGGGCAAGAACCGGGACCACTGAGCCTTTAAGGGGTACATCAGTATAAATCTTCTGAGAAGTTATATTCAATTCTAGTCATTTAATTCTAGAAGTTATATTTAATTCTAAGCATTAAGTTATTTCTTCTGTGGTTCTGCTGTTTTGTTTTTGAAAATGTTTGTGTGTTAGTCGCTCAGTCATACCTGACTCTTTGCAACTTCATGGATTGTATTCATCAGGCTCCTCTGTCCATGGGATTCTCCAGGCAGGAATACTGGAGTGGGTTGCCATTTTCTTCTCCAGGAAATGTAAATGTTTAGTTAAAAAAAAAAAATCTAAGCCCACATTCTGCATCATTCTCATCACATCCAAAAAGTTCTATGGGCAAAAACAGTCCTAGCACACCAATACTTGCCAAACATCCCTGTACATTTTCCTGGGCAACCCTGAAGGAAAATTATAATGAGCATCCTAGAAATAGATTGTATGTACAACTTGTCAAGTCTATACTCACAACTTATTTGTTTGGAGTCTGATGGATTAAATACTCTAATGATTTGAGGGGTAGAGTGATAAACTGAAGTGTGAACTGCTCCCCAGAAAAGGAAAGAGACCTAGGAAAGCCTTTTATTTATTTATTTTTTAAAAAAAGCATTGTATTTGTAGATATACATATAAATGTTCTTTTACAGATTTTTTCCAGTTATAGTTTATTATAAGATGTTGAATATTTCCCTATGCTATACAGTAGGTCCTTGTTATTTAAATATAGTGAAGTATATATGTTAATCTTAAACTCCTAATTGATCCTCTCTCCATAAATTTGTTTTCTATGTCTGTGAGAGTCAATATCTGTTTTATAAATTAATTCATTTGTATCCTTTTTTTTTTTTTAATTAGGAAAGCTTTTAATTAAAGGTTTGGGGGCAGGGAGCAAGCCTGACTGGCCAAGTGAAAATTCATCTAGAGAAATCAGAGGATCTCAAATTATTTGCTTTCTCAATCTGTGGATTTCTGTCCCACATATCTATCTATCCATATATGTATATGTTATATAAAGAAACTGAACTCAAATAACATTTTTATTAACTTAATTTGCCAGACCAATCTACGTGTGTTTTAAGGCTGAAGGAGCTAAGTGGAAGGATTTTTCTGGACTCTATCCACAGTTAACAAACTATGAAGACCAAATAGACCAAAAGAGACATAAAGTACTACTTAAAGAGAGTAATAAATGGAAAGTGATTATATACTGATGCAATGAAGAGGAGGGAGAAGTTTTAAAATATATGTAAAGAGGAAGAGAATAAGTGAAGCAAAATTCTTGAACAGTGGGAGTATAAAAATAAAATACAGAAGGATGGATTTTAGACAAAAGAAAAGCTCCTGGTAAGAGATCAGAAGGAGGGGGAGGAAACACTAAAAAGGCTTCTCCAGGAAATGTAAATGTTTAGTTAAAAAAAAATCTAAGCCCACATTCTGCATCATTCTCATCACATCCAAAAAGTTCTATGGGCAAAAACAGTCCTAGCACACCAATACTTGCCAAACATCCCTGTACATTTTCCTGGGCAACCCTGAAGGAAAATTATAATGAGCATCCTAGAAATAGATTGTATGTACAACTTGTCAAGTCTATACTCACAACTTATTTGTTTGGAGTCTGATGGATTAAATACTCTAATGATTTGAGGGGTAGAGTGATAAACTGAAGTGTGAACTGCTCCCCAGAAAAGGAAAGAGACCTAGGAAAGCCTTTTATTTATTTATTTTTTAAAAAAAGCATTGTATTTGTAGATATACATATAAATGTTCTTTTACAGATTTTTTCCAGTTATAGTTTATTATAAGATGTTGAATATTTCCCTATGCTATACAGTAGGTCCTTGTTATTTAAATATAGTGAAGTATATATGTTAATCTTAAACTCCTAATTGATCCTCTCTCCATAAATTTGTTTTCTATGTCTGTGAGAGTCAATATCTGTTTTATAAATTAATTCATTTGTATCCTTTTTTTTTAATTAGGAAAGCTTTTAATTAAAGGTTTGGGGGCAGGGAGCAAGCCTGACTGGCCAAGTGAAAATTCATCTAGAGAAATCAGAGGATCTCAAATTATTTGCTTTCTCAATCTGTGGATTTCTGTCCCACATATCTATCTATCCATATATGTATATGTTATATAAAGAAACTGAACTCAAATAACATTTTTATTAACTTAATTTGCCAGACCAATCTACGTGTGTTTTAAGGCTGAAGGAGCTAAGTGGAAGGATTTTTCTGGACTCTATCCACAGTTAACAAACTATGAAGACCAAATAGACCAAAAGAGACATAAAGTACTACTTAAAGAGAGTAATAAATGGAAAGTGATTATATACTGATGCAATGAAGAGGAGGGAGAAGTTTTAAAATATATGTAAAGAGGAAGAGAATAAGTGAAGCAAAATTCTTGAACAGTGGGAGTATAAAAAAATAAAATACAGAAGGATGGATTTTAGACAAAAGAAAAGCTCCTGGTAAGAGATCAGAAGGAGGGAGTGGGAGGAAACACAGTGCAGAAACAGGTACAGTTATTTTGGGGTAAGGAGGTGTCAGAGGCTCGAGGAAGTTCATACCTGATGGCCTCTATTTTTTCTGTGAAGTAGGAGTTGAGGGAACAGATCACTTGCTGCTCCTGAAAGGAGTGCTAAGAGGGTCATGAGAAGAACAGGAAGGACGTGAAACAGTTACTGTGGGGAGTGAGGAAGCACTGACTTTGGATAACACCGTTGGCCCAAATGATATTCAAGACTTTGAATACAGCAGCACCAATTCCCTGCAGTTGGTTTTATCTAGTAGCAATCTACAGCCCAAATTAGAGAATATAAATGCCTGTTTTAATATAGAATTGAGAAATGGCGTGGACAAACTCAGGAGTTGAGTGAGTGGTGGCCAGAAAATGGCCGAAATAGTTGTAGGAGTAAACTGTAAAAACACAAGACACATAAGTCATGTTGATTATGACGAGGTCAAAGAACAGCTGGACTGGGCATTCAGGAGGTTACGGTTAGAAAAGCTATTAGGACTTAACGATTTCAGAGAGCTTTTGTGAGTGAGAGTAGGAATACATTTTTGAAGTGAGTGAGGGTGAAATTCCCAGGAATTTTTAGAAGGTCAAGGAAATGCAGGCTAGATAAATGGATGGGTCATTCTCATGAATATTGAGATCTCCTTAAATGATAGAAGAATCAAGTCATATGTACGTAGAAAACATAAACCAAGGAATAAAATATATTAAATAATCTTCATTTTTACTAAAGGAATGTTACAGTTTTAGTATCTCTCTATACCACTTCCTAGGTGGCACTAGTGGAAAAGAATCCACCTCCCACCGCAGGATGTACAAGAGACTCAGGTTTGATCCCTAGGCTGGGAAGATCCCCTGCAGGAGGAAAAGGTAACCTGCTCCAGAATTCCTGCCTGGAAAATTCAGAGGAGCCTTGCGGGCTACAGTCCATGGAACCTCAGAGAGTCAGACATGACTGAGCAACCAAGCACAAAGTACATTTAATAACAGCATTTCCACATACTCAAAATGTGTTAGTCAAATTTCAGAGCTGTCAGATCTACTTCAAAAGTAACAGTATTAATTGAGGAAAGAGTCATTTTCTATATATAGGTATAATAATTTGAAATCAAGCACAATAAAAAGTTTTAAAGGACAGTCTTCTAAAGCACTTTTAATCAAGTTTTAGCTCTTAGTCCAAAGATCTGCATATTCTTTATTTACCTTGGAATCGTGCTCCTTATTGAGATTAATAGGCAGATTTGATAAGGAGGCCAGTGGGCCCAAGGAGGAGGAGGTGAAGGGCAAAAGAAGGACAAGTATTTGTCTAACCTGAAATGTTATAATAAGATCAACCCAAAACTAAGTTTATTATTTTATGTTGATGCTGTGGGTCTAGAAAGGCCTTTACACCAGAATGTCTCACCTAGCCCGGAGACTCTCCCCTGGCTAATCTCATGTTGTGGGTGTGGGACTGCAAGGCCTTTTACAACCTAAAGCTGTTGTTTTAACAACCGACTGGAAAATACAAATTGTCATGCTTAAACTGGCCAAGGGGGTACTCTTCTGTCCCCCTTCCAGTGCCTGTCCTGGAAGCTTTCCCTATTCTTTTTCACTTTAATAAGCTTTTCACTGCACGAAGCTCTGAGTGACCATCGCCAAGTCTTTTTGATCCCAATGTGAATTCTTCTCCATTGGAGATCAAGAATCTGACACCGTTCACGGTAACATGCTGTCATCTGTCACCTTTCACTATCTACTAAACAATCAGCTCCCCTTTTATACTTCAAAAATCTGCCTAGACTTGGATTTATTAACTGCCTGCTCTTATGAGCTGAGCTGACCCTCATTGAGAGTGTTAAGCACACCTGGATGAGATCTGCACATGCAGATTCTTAACACTGGTGTCAGGACATCAGTGCTGCTTCGTTAGAAGAGCATCCACTAGACACTGCAGTCCATACCTCATTCCATACCAGAAAGCCAGGCTGTTAATTCCTTAATCTGAAAACAGGTCATGAATCCTTCAGTCCCAAGGCACCCCATCACTGTTTACTGGATGAAATGAGGGTCAGCATTGGGTGCCTTGGCCCAGCAATCAAGGCAAGATGGAGGCATGGCAATTGGCCATGCAAACAAGCTAGTCTCCCTTTATATCAGGAAAGCAAATCCTAGGATAGCTCTCAGCAGCTTCCATTGACATCTCATTGGCAGCACTGTGTTACATGTTATTGTTACTGTTTAGTTGCTGAATCATGTCTGACTCTTTTGTGAGCCCATGGACTGTAGCCCACCAGGCTCCTCTGTCCATGGATTTTCCAGGGAAGACTGCTGGAGTGACTTGCCATTTCCTTCTCCAGGGGATCTTCCTAACTCAGGGGTGAAACCTGTGTCTCCTGCATTGGTAGGCAGATACTCTACCATTGAGCCATTAGGGAAGCCCATACAGTGTTACATAACCATTCCCTAAAGCAAAGAATATTAGAAAGGCCTTTACACCAGAATGTCTCACCTAGCCCGGAGACTCTCCCCTGGCTAATCTCATGTTGTGGGTGTGGGACTGCAAGGCCTTTTACAACCTAAAGCTGTTGTTTTAACAACCGACTGGAAAATACAAATTGTCATGCTTAAACTGGCCAAGGGGGTACTCTTCTGTCCCCCTTCCAGTGCCTGTCCTGGAAGCTTTCCCTATTCTTTTTCACTTTAATAAGCTTTTCACTGCACGAAGCTCTGAGTGACCATCGCCAAGTCTTTTTGATCCCAATGTGAATTCTTCTCCATTGGAGATCAAGAATCTGACACCGTTCACGGTAACATGCTGTCATCTGTCACCTTTCACTATCTACTAAACAATCAGCTCCCCTTTTATACTTCAAAAATCTGCCTAGACTTGGATTTATTAACTGCCTGCTCTTATGAGCTGAGCTGACCCTCATTGAGAGTGTTAAGCACACCTGGATGAGATCTGCACATGCAGATTCTTAACACTGGTGTCAGGACATCAGTGCTGCTTCGTTAGAAGAGCATCCACTAGACACTGCAGTCCATACCTCATTCCATACCAGAAAGCCAGGCTGTTAATTCCTTAATCTGAAAACAGGTCATGAATCCTTCAGTCCCAAGGCACCCCATCACTGGTTACTGGATGAAATGAGGGTCAGCATTGGGTGCCTTGGCCCAGCAATCAAGGCAAGATGGAGGCATGGCAATTGGCCATGCAAACAAGCTAGTCTCCCTTTATATCAGGAAAGCAAATCCTAGGATAGCTCTCAGCAGCTTCCATTGACATCTCATTGGCAGCACTGTGTTACATGTTATTGTTACTGTTTAGTTGCTGAATCATGTCTGACTCTTTTGTGAGCCCATGGACTGTAGCCCACCAGGCTCCTCTGTCCATGGATTTTCCAGGGAAGACTGCTGGAGTGACTTGCCATTTCCTTCTCCAGGGGATCTTCCTAACTCAGGGGTGAAACCTGTGTCTCCTGCATTGGTAGGCAGATACTCTACCATTGAGCCATTAGGGAAGCCCATACAGTGTTACATAACCATTCCCTAAAGCAAAGAATATTAAAGATATCAAGTATAACATTTATTGCTCTTGTGTCTATAAATAGGAGGATGAGGGAAGGGAGATGTGTTGAGCGAGCCAGCCTACAGTGCATTCCACACCAAGAGCCAAATCAAGCCAGTGTAGCTTATAATCTATTTAAAAGCATACATCTTAAACCAACTAGAATAAATTGGTAATTCTAAAGACAAGAGCATTTCAGGTTCTCATCCACTTTTATCTAAACTACCACAACTCCTTTTTTAAAAAAAAAACCAGAAAACAAAAAAACATTGCTTCACAGCTTGTGGGATTGAACCAGGCCCTCAGCAGTGAAAGTGCAGAGTCCTAACTACTGGATGGCCAGAAATTCCCCACAGTCCCTTTAAATGAGTATTTCTGCCATCATTTCTTCCTTCTTTCTCGTCTACATCCTATCTTCTTAAACATCAGCCCAAAGAACAAATCTCATTTGTACAATATCCACTGGCTCTTAAATACCTTATGGGTACAAACAAACTCTTTCCAGTGGCTGTAGCCTCACTTTCCATGATTCTCTCCCCTAGTTTTCCCTTCTTCCTTCCTCATATACTCTACACTCCAGACACACTTACCATTCTGTACGTGTCATACACTTCCGTGTCTTTCTGTTTTTGTTTTTTTCAGGGGCACAGCTATTCCTTCTGTTTATGGCATCTTTTACTAGCTCCCTTCCTTAATTCTTATCTTTTAAAATACATTCTTAAGTTTAAAGCAAATTCTTATCCTTTCTAGAAGATTCAGCTCAAATATCCACCTCTGTGAAGCTTTTATCATGTCTAAAAGTGGAGGTGAACATCTGTATTACAATCCCATTCATGCTGTATTACCGTATCTGTTTACATGTCTTTCCACCACTCCATTTATATATATGCAGTATACAAACATAGAACAAGTACTATATAAATGTTTGGTGAGTAGATAAACCAATTCCTGATAAACCGGGCTCAGTTTCCCATATTTAAGAAAGAATTACATTGCAAAATGTTTTAGTGTCTCTAAATTATATCAATGATTAAAAAATAATATCTTGGGAAATAGGCACACTGTTGGTAAGACTGTAGATTGGGTATAACCTCTAAGGATGGGAATTTGTTAATACAAAGTTTTAAAATGCACATACTCTTTGGGCAATGGTACATGTAAGAATTTATTTTATACTTACACAATTGGTCAAAACTCACATACAAGGATA
Organism: Tragulus kanchil; assembly: GCA_022376925.1. Lineage (NCBI taxonomy): Eukaryota > Metazoa > Chordata > Mammalia > Artiodactyla > Tragulidae > Tragulus > Tragulus kanchil. Next base: position 32,018,887 of record JAIOJX010000024.1, read on the forward strand.
TTCATTGCAGAACTGGTTGTAACAGAAAACCGTAAAATAACTTAAATGTCTCTTGAAGGGATTGATTAACAGTACCTACAGATGACAGGTGGGTCTATATGTATTTGTCATAATCTACAAGAAATGTGAAATGAAAAAGATACAGGAAAATGTGCATGATATGTGAATATCAATCTTATTTAAAAAAAGGGGGAGATATATGCTTATATGCTATATATGCATATATTCTATATATGCTTATATATGCATTACAATACTATGAAAAAATACATAAGAAATTGGTTTTAAGTGGTTCCTCTGGAGAGGAAAACTGGGAACTACACTCAGCACTGAGAGACTGGTATTTCATTAATATCCTCTTTAATCTTTTACATTCTGTAGCATTGACACATAATAGCTACTGACACATAATAAATTAATGTAAGGAAGCTTTGCGGAAAAAATCAGTTTCACAAAACTGTATGATTAAGCATCAGAATACCCTAACCATGATTTTCAGTCTCTCTTTTTTTTTTTTTAAACATTTATTTTATGTATTTATCTTTTGGGGGATGGGGTGGGGAAGGAGGGGGATGGGCGGGCCACTTCTATTGGTCTTTCATTTCTCTATTTTCATCTGTCTTTGTTCTTTGGCTCCTGTGGGCCTCCCATCGCAGTGGCCTCTGTTGTCGCAGAGCACTGGCTCTGGGCGCATGCGCTCCAGAGCTCCGGCTCGGTAATTGGACACATCAATCCAGCCGCTCCGCGGCACGTGGGATCTTCCCAGGCCAGGGATCGAACCGGTGCCCCTTGCACTGCAAGGCGGTGTCCTTACCCACTGGACCACCAGGGGAAGCCCTCAGTCTCTTCTTATATGTAGTTTTTTTTCTTTTTTAAATTTGGCCTCTTGTATTGGTTTTTTATTTATTTATTTTCATCCATCTTTATTCTTTGGCCTGTGTGGATCTCCCATTGCAGTGCTGGCTCACAACTGGACACACCAGTCCAGCGCTCAGCAGGATCCTCTTGGGCCGTCGAACTGGTGCCCCCTGCACTGCAAGGCAGAGCCCTTACCCACTGGACCACCAGGGAAGCCCTGTTGTTTTTTTTTTTTCCCTCATGGGAAGAGTCTATAGATACTATTCAGTGATTCCATCATTCAAACAGTCATTCAGTGATCATTAGGTGCCAGGGATACAAAGATACAGAAGACACACAAGATTGTAAAAGCTTACACTGTAGCAGAGAGAATGAACATGTATTCAAATAATCTCATATAAACAGTTACTTCTCATTCAAAGCTTCTCCAATAGCTGGAAAAAATACACCCAACCTTAGTTTCCAGAGGCTGCTTTCTGGGTTGCCAACAGCAAGTGCAGTAAAGAAAGGGTATAGAGGGGTGACCACCATTAACACAGGTAGCAAGTAAAAGTAAAACGAGGGAGCAATGGCAGGCCAGGCTCTGGGCAAGCGATGGTGATGAAAAAAGAACAGTAACTTAGCCATTAACAGCACCAGAATTCATGATTTTAAACAACTGGCAATATTGCATTATAAAGCAAGAAAAAAAGGTAGGTATGAGCAATTGAGCACTTTTATACAGGAATTATGGATAAACCAAAAACATCTCAGTCTGTGCCTTCTCTTTTTAAAAGATAGTAAGTTCCTGTTTTAACAATTGCATATAAGCTTTATAGCAGTTGAGGATGAGAAGCAATCAGTGGTTTCTGCAATCAGGTTAGAAGCTGAAGTGATGAAGTGTTTAATATACATGTTGTTAATTTCTTCATGTGCTTGCAAATATTATTCCTACTTTAGAGTAAGATACAAATAAGGCTAAGTGTGCTATTTTTTTTAATATCCATACGTCTTTATATCTGGAGATCTCAAATCATTTGCAAGCATTCATTAATTCCCAATATCCTGTTAGGTACATTAGGAAGTAAACTGGAACACAGTGAAGGTGAACAGGTCAAGGTGAATCAAGTTTTTAAATTTGGCCTCTTGTATTGGTTTTTATTTATTTATTTTCATCCATCTTTATTCTTTGGCCTGTGGATCTCCCATTGCAGTGCTGGCTCACAACTGGACACACCAGTCCAGCGCTCAGCAGGATCCTCTTGGGCCGTCGAACTGGTGCCCCCTGCACTGCAAGGCAGAGCCCTTACCCACTGGACCACCAGGGAAGCCCTGTTGTTTTTTTTTTTTCCCTCATGGGAAGAGTCTATAGATACTATTCAGTGATTCCATCATTCAAACAGTCATTCAGTGATCATTAGGTGCCAGGGATACAAAGATACAGAAGACACACAAGATTGTAAAAGCTTACACTGTAGCAGAGAGAATGAACATGTATTCAAATAATCTCATATAAACAGTTACTTCTCATTCAAAGCTTCTCCAATAGCTGGAAAAAATACACCCAACCTTAGTTTCCAGAGGCTGCTTTCTGGGTTGCCAACAGCAAGTGCAGTAAAGAAAGGGTATAGAGGGGTGACCACCATTAACACAGGTAGCAAGTAAAAGTAAAACGAGGGAGCAATGGCAGGCCAGGCTCTGGGCAAGCGATGGTGATGAAAAAAGAACAGTAACTTAGCCATTAACAGCACCAGAATTCATGATTTTAAACAACTGGCAATATTGCATTATAAAGCAAGAAAAAAAGGTAGGTATGAGCAATTGAGCACTTTTATACAGGAATTATGGATAAACCAAAAACATCTCAGTCTGTGCCTTCTCTTTTTAAAAGATAGTAAGTTCCTGTTTTAACAATTGCATATAAGCTTTATAGCAGTTGAGGATGAGAAGCAATCAGTGGTTTCTGCAATCAGGTTAGAAGCTGAAGTGATGAAGTGTTTAATATACATGTTGTTAATTTCTTCATGTGCTTGCAAATATTATTCCTACTTTAGAGTAAGATACAAATAAGGCTAAGTGTGCTATTTTTTTTAATATCCATACGTCTTTATATCTGGAGATCTCAAATCATTTGCAAGCATTCATTAATTCCCAATATCCTGTTAGGTACATTAGGGAAGTAAACTGGAACACAGTGAAGGTGAACAGGTCAAGGTGAATCAAGAAATCATTAACAGATTTGGAAAAAATCATTTACGTTCCAGGTTTTCTAAGTCATATTCCTATCACAAAATCTTCTCTTAAAAGGATCTGCCAGAGATATTTATCTTTGATGTTAAACAAAAATGATTAAATACAATTCAATAAATGTAAAACGAGTTTTAAAAATTAAGAGACAGAACTGGGCTGATTTTCAATAAGGATTTGAGCCCTGTTTTTTAGAACAGATTGAGGAAAAAGCATTACTAAATTCTAGGGTTAGGAGGGTCTATAATTGTCTATATTTTCCCACACACTGTTCTATTTTTCTGTGGACTAAGTTGTTACATCCAATAATTTTTTTTGGTCCTCGAACACTCTTCCCTGCAATGCAGCTATTGTAATTAATGGAACAAATGTATTACTGCATATCAATGAAATAGCCAAAAGCATAATTAGACATTTAGTACAGTATAAGTAATCATTAATCTTATATGGCAACAGAACCCTCTACATTCTATATGGAACTGAAGACTATAATAAATCCATATAGTATCATAGTACACTTAAGGATTACCACAAAAGTTTACCATGCAAAAAGGTAAATTGAAATGTTAACTACATAAACCTGTTAGCACTCTTTAGAAATTAAAGTTCTTGATTTTACTCTATTCTAAAAACTATTAACTTCTGACATTACTTTTATTTTAGAACAAAAATCACCAGTTCCAACCAAAATTTGGTAAGGCTTGAAAACTTTAAAATAAAACCCTGGGTTATTATGTGAATTTCATTTAGTGAAACGGAAGGTTTTCTTCTTAAATGCCTACCTGCGCATTGGCTTTCCTTCCATGCACCATGAAAGTACCCTTCACCACACTCTAAAGCCGAACCTAAGACAAACAGAAAAGCAGTACCTTAATAAAAGCTATCTCTGATTTTTCCAGTAACAATCCCTATACAATAATTTCGTTCCCAGAATTTTAATATCCATACGTCTTTATATCTGGAGATCTCAAATCATTTGCAAGCATTCATTAATTCCCAATATCCTGTTAGGTACATTAGGGAAGTAAACTGGAACACAGTGAAGGTGAACAGGTCAAGGTGAATCAAGAAATCATTAACAGATTTGGAAAAAATCATTTACGTTCCAGGTTTTCTAAGTCATATTCCTATCACAAAATCTTCTCTTAAAAGGATCTGCCAGAGATATTTATCTTTGATGTTAAACAAAAATGATTAAATACAATTCAATAAATGTAAAACGAGTTTTAAAAATTAAGAGACAGAACTGGGCTGATTTTCAATAAGGATTTGAGCCCTGTTTTTTAGAACAGATTGAGGAAAAAGCATTACTAAATTCTAGGGTTAGGAGGGTCTATAATTGTCTATATTTTCCCACACACTGTTCTATTTTTCTGTGGACTAAGTTGTTACATCCAATAATTTTTTTTGGTCCTCGAACACTCTTCCCTGCAATGCAGCTATTGTAATTAATGGAACAAATGTATTACTGCATATCAATGAAATAGCCAAAAGCATAATTAGACATTTAGTACAGTATAAGTAATCATTAATCTTATATGGCAACAGAACCCTCTACATTCTATATGGAACTGAAGACTATAATAAATCCATATAGTATCATAGTACACTTAAGGATTACCACAAAAGTTTACCATGCAAAAAGGTAAATTGAAATGTTAACTACATAAACCTGTTAGCACTCTTTAGAAATTAAAGTTCTTGATTTTACTCTATTCTAAAAACTATTAACTTCTGACATTACTTTTATTTTAGAACAAAAATCACCAGTTCCAACCAAAATTTGGTAAGGCTTGAAAACTTTAAAATAAAACCCTGGGTTATTATGTGAATTTCATTTAGTGAAACGGAAGGTTTTCTTCTTAAATGCCTACCTGCGCATTGGCTTTCCTTCCATGCACCATGAAAGTACCCTTCACCACACTCTAAAGCCGAACCTAAGACAAACAGAAAAGCAGTACCTTAATAAAAGCTATCTCTGATTTTTCCAGTAACAATCCCTATACAATAATTTCGTTCCGTGATCAAGAATTTGATATCTTGTTATATGACCAACCTTTTCCAGATGCACAATCATAACCCTTGCCTAGTCCCTTTAAGATGACCATCCTTACTCTGAACGCTAAAACGAGTATAGGATTACACGTAAAGGTGAGGGAAACTGCGCTGAATAGTCCCGATTGCTGGGCTAGTCTTGTCTCTCTTCAAAAAGTACTTTGACCTCACTATCAACTATACCTGCAGAGTATTCACCAGACACCCACAGCAATACTGACATGGACTGGGTTAGAGAACACGCTGATCTATTAACACTGAACCGGAAAGCTGGTAACTGTCCCAGAGCGACAGGAGTAGGAGCAGGCACTTGCCTTTAAAAACAAACATCTCCGCTTCCGACAGCCCGGGTAGATAGAACAGGGCAGAGAAACTATGGCTCCAGACTATAACATTCTCTTCACCAGCCCTTCCCTCGACTCCCGAAACAATGTCCACCACCCACTTGGCAAGACCTCGCTGGTCCCGAGGGTTTGGTGGGACGCACAGTATCCGCTTCCTCACCCCCAGATTCCAGTCGCTGTCTAGGGAAGCTGTCCAGGGTGCGGAATCCCACGCCCTCCGGCAGAACGGCCCAGCGCCTCCCACCGCTCCGCGGTAAGTCTGCAGCCAGCTTCAGCGCAGTGGTGCCCCGCAGGGCCCAGCCCCACTCCCCCAGCCGCCCCCTCTCGGTGCCCACTGACAGGCGGTATCCACCGGGCAGCCCGGCAACCTGGGATCACAGATTTGCAAAGGGAGTCCTGGGCGCTGTCCACTCTGCTCTGCTCTGCGATTGCTAACCTACCGGCTCCGACACTTTCTTCTACTGCCTTAGTCTCTTCCGCCTCCTCCGCCCGCCGCCTCCTCTCTGACTCCTTCTCTGCCTCTGCTAGTGCAAGGAGGATGCCGCTCCTCCAGCTATTTCCTCTCCACCCCTTGCCCCACTTAGCCGCAGGAACTGGTCCTGTTCCTAAATCGTTCCCTCTGGAACCCACATACTTTACCAAGAGGTTCCGGCGCGGATCAGGAAGTAGCTGCAACCTTTGTTGGGGGCTTGGGTCCCCCCAAAGACTGCCTGTCGCCGTATCCAGTTCCTTGCATCCTGAGAATGACCACTGTGCGAATTCACCGCTAAACTGGCAGTATTTGAATACTGAAGGCTTCTCCTTTCTCCTTTGTTTTCCCCAGCAGAAGCCAACAGAAAGATGGGAGGAGTCACAGAAAACCAGGAATTTTGATTTTTTTGCAGCTGGTACGTCTCCTGTTGGCACGTCTTTTCCTTAATTGTGAACTGAATGATTGACACATACCTGTAAGGTTTGAAAGGAGCAAGGCGGCAGTAAAGAGGAAGAGAAGGACGGCTGCGGATAAACAGAAGTTTATTCAGAAGAGCAGCCGGGCTGTCTCGAAAGTGAGAGCAGGCTCTGGGAGATTTAGTTACAAAAGTTATATACCCCGGGCTTGGGCGGGAAAAAACTTTGGCGGGCTGGATGGAACTGTGGGGGCGCGGGGAGGGGGACACGTGAACTGCTGATCTGACCACTACAGGGGGGTTGGATGGGAGGGATCATTTCCAGAACCAGGAACTGGGAGCGCTGGGTCAGTGGGACACGTAAACTACTGATCTGACCACCACAGGGGGGGTCGTAAACACAGTATTACTTCTTACGGCCTTTTGCAAAGGTGTGTCCACCTTTTTCAAAGGTATGTCTTGCGGGAAGGGATAGAACCTTGGCAATGAGTCCTTGGTAACTAGAACAAAGGTTATGGCAGTCCTGACAAAACCTACATGGGGTCTGCATATATTTACGAGGGCCCTACTATGTGCAAACTGCTAAGGCTCCTCATATAAATCAGAAATAGACCCAACTTTCCAGATTCCCCAGTTTAGCTTTCAAGACCTCAGAGTTTTATTCAGGAATTTAAGGCTATGTCCTTTCTTCTACTGCCCCTTTTAGTTCTCTTCCGCCTCCTCCGCCCGCCGCCTCCTCTCTGACTCCTTCTCTGCCTCTGCTAGTGCAAGGAGGATGCCGCTCCTCCAGCTATTTCCTCTCCACCCCTTGCCCCACTTAGCCGCAGGAACTGGTCCTGTTCCTAAATCGTTCCCTCTGGAACCCACATACTTTACCAAGAGGTTCCGGCGCGGATCAGGAAGTAGCTGCAACCTTTGTTGGGGGCTTGGGTCCCCCCAAAGACTGCCTGTCGCCGTATCCAGTTCCTTGCATCCTGAGAATGACCACTGTGCGAATTCACCGCTAAACTGGCAGTATTTGAATACTGAAGGCTTCTCCTTTCTCCTTTGTTTTCCCCAGCAGAAGCCAACAGAAAGATGGGAGGAGTCACAGAAAACCAGGAATTTTGATTTTTTTGCAGCTGGTACGTCTCCTGTTGGCACGTCTTTTCCTTAATTGTGAACTGAATGATTGACACATACCTGTAAGGTTTGAAAGGAGCAAGGCGGCAGTAAAGAGGAAGAGAAGGACGGCTGCGGATAAACAGAAGTTTATTCAGAAGAGCAGCCGGGCTGTCTCGAAAGTGAGAGCAGGCTCTGGGAGATTTAGTTACAAAAGTTATATACCCCGGGCTTGGGCGGGAAAAAACTTTGGCGGGCTGGATGGAACTGTGGGGGCGCGGGGAGGGGGACACGTGAACTGCTGATCTGACCACTACAGGGGGGTTGGATGGGAGGGATCATTTCCAGAACCAGGAACTGGGAGCGCTGGGTCAGTGGGACACGTAAACTACTGATCTGACCACCACAGGGGGGGGCGTAAACACAGTATTACTTCTTACGGCCTTTTGCAAAGGTGTGTCCACCTTTTTCAAAGGTATGTCTTGCGGGAAGGGATAGAACCTTGGCAATGAGTCCTTGGTAACTAGAACAAAGGTTATGGCAGTCCTGACAAAACCTACATGGGGTCTGCATATATTTACGAGGGCCCTACTATGTGCAAACTGCTAAGGCTCCTCATATAAATCAGAAATAGACCCAACTTTCCAGATTCCCCAGTTTAGCTTTCAAGACCTCAGAGTTTTATTCAGGAATTTAAGGCTATGTCAGCTTGCCCTTTCACTTAGTATTCTATCACAGACACTTCACCAAACACTCCTCTGAACTCACTTTAGTTTTAGGGAGAGAAAAAAAATTTTTTTTTCAATTTGTTCTTTGCCTGATTTTCCCACAGCACACAGCCACCTAATTTTCACTGTATGTTTAGAAAACAAACAAGCATAAGGTGGGCATATACAATGTCAGTAACATCAGTGAAAGGCTGCTGCTGGTTTTCTGGTAACTCTTACAGGCTAAGCATGAACTTGCCCACATTTTCTTGAGGTGTTCTTCACAATGGACTCTACACAGATTTTTTTTGCAGGGGGTGGTTGGAGAGGGAGTGGGGTGGGCGGGCCACTTCTATTGGTCTTTCATTTCTCTATTTTCATCCATCTTTGTCCTTTTGGCCTGTGTGGGCCTCCCATCGCGGTGGCCTCTGTTGTCACTGAGCGCCGGCTCTGGGCGCATGCTCTCCAGAGCTCCGGCTCGGTAATTGGACACATCGGTCCAGCCGCTCCGCGCCACGTGGGATCTTCCCAGGCCAGGGATCGAACCGGTGCCCCTTGCACTGCAAGGCGGTGTCCTTACCCACTGGACCACCAGAGAAGCCCTCTACACAGATTTTTGCAGTTGTTTCTGAAAGGGAGCGAGTACCTTTTGTTAACTAGTTTGTAGTTTCAGATGCATGATTTTTAGGTCCACACACCCATAGTTTCAAATTCTAGTTTTACGACTCACTAGATTTGTGGTCAACCTTGGTCAAGTTTCTTAATCTCTCTCTTTTTTTTAAAATAACATTTATTTTAAAAAAATTATTTATCTTTTGGGGGGTGGGGTGGGGAGGGAGGGGGATGGGCGGGCCACTTCTATTGGTCTTTCATTTCTCTATTTTCATCCGTCTTTGTTCTTTGGCTCCTGTGGGCCTCCCATCGCGGTGGCCTCTGTTGTCGCAGAGCACCGGCTCTGGGCGCATGCGCTCCAGAGCTCCGGCTTGGTAATTGGACACATCGGTCCAGCCGCTCCGCGGCACGTGGGATCTTCCCAGGCCAGGGATCCAACCGGCGCCCCTTGCACTGCAAGGCGGTGTCCTTACCCACTGGACCACCAGGGAAGCCCTCTACACAGATTTTTGCAGTTGTTTCTGAAAGGGAGCGAGTACCTTTTGTTAACTAGTTTGTAGTTTCAGATGCATGATTTTTAGGTCCACACACCCATAGTTTCAAATTCTAGTTTTACGACTCACTAGATTTGTGGTCAACCTTGGTCAAGTTTCTTAATCTCTCTCTTTTTTTTAAAATAACATTTATTTTAAAAAAATTATTTATCTTTTGGGGGGTGGGGTGGGGAGGGAGGGGGATGGGCGGGCCACTTCTATTGGTCTTTCATTTGTCTATTTTCATCCGTCTTTGTTCTTTGGCTCCTGTGGGCCTCCCATCGCGGTGGCCTCTGTTGTCGCAGAGCACCGGCTCTGGGCGCATGCGCTCCAGAGTTCCGGCTTGGTAATTGGACACATGGGTCCAGCCGCTCCGTGGCACGTGGGATCTTCCCAGGCCAGGGATCCAACCGGCACCCCTTGCTGCAAGGCGGTGTCCTTACCCACTGGACCACCAGGGGAAGCCCTCTTAATCTCTTAAGCATTCATTTCTTTTGTGTAAAAGGGAAATAATACTTTTTCTATTCAATTGTTGAGAGAAGCGAATTACAATGAAGATCATGTTCTGTGTCTGGCACTTAGGCACTCAACAAATGTCAGTTTTCTCTCCTCTTCCCTTAAATGGAATCATTCATTGAGCACTTACTGCCTGCCAAGTGCTCTGCTAGGCTTTGGAAATATAGTTGTGAACAAGACAGACATCATCTTAAAGTTCTAGTGCTCATTTAAGTGATTATTGTGATGCCTGAGGACAAAATGAGCAAGAAAGGTCTTGGAATGCAGGAACAGAAAAAAACAGATCCTTATCAACCTTCCCACCTTGTTGTAACCATTGTGGAGTTTTTGAGCCCTCTTGAGTAGCATGGCCTACACTGTGTAAGGAAAGGTATTTGCCTTACTCTTTTCCCAGGCCTGTATAGGGAATGTATACACACCTCATTCAGTCAGCAAATGACTTGAAAGACCCCTATCCCTTGTCCCCTGACTATAAAAACAGACCAAGAACGCATGTTCAGAGTCAGCTCTCCCTTACTCTCAGGAAGCTGGCCTACTGTATTAGCAGCTGCCCCTTATCCCCCACTCTAATAAACTTTATTCTCCTTTTGTTCTGCCTCACGACTGGGAATTCTTTTTTTTTTTTTTTTTTTTTTTTAGCAACTACATCTTTTTTTTTTTTTTTGGCTATTCTGGGTTTTCACTGCTACCACAGGCTCTTCTGTAGTTGCAGGGAGTGGGGGCTACTCTCTAGTTGAGGTGAGCAGGCTTCTTGTTGCAGTGACTTGTTGTGGAACTCGGGCTCTAGGACACATGGGCTCAATAGTTGCGGCTTCGAGGCTCTAGAGCTCAGGCTCCATAGTTGTGGCTCATGGGCTTAGCTGCTCCATGGCACATGAGATCTTCTCGGATCAGGGATCGAACCTGTGTCTCCTGCACTGGCAGGCGAACTCTTCACCACCGAGCTACCAGGGAAACCCTGGAAATTCTTTTCCAATCTGCATGAACCATGATATTTATGATGACTTTCCAATATCTTTTTCATTAGGAGTAATTGGTCTAAACAATATCCATAGAAAAGACCAATACCGACTAATAAGAAATCAGATAGGGCCTGTGGGACAAGATTCCCTAGTATTTTTAGAAGCACTACAGGAAGAGATAGCATCTTTTCCCTTTGGCCACTGTTGTGCCTGAATGAGACACCTGGAAACATCACAGCCATTTTGCAACCATGAGGGAAGGCAGAGGAGAATGAAACTAGACAATAAGGTTGATCGGACAGAAAGACTGAAAGAATTTGGGTCCTTTAACATAGTTTTTTTTTTTTTTTTTTAAACATTTATTTTATTTATCTTTTGGGGGGTGGGGTGGGGAGGGAAGGGGATGGGCGGGCCACTTCTATTGGTCTTTCATTTATCTAGTTTCATCCATCTTTGTTCTTTGGCTCCTGTGGGCCTCCCATCGCGGTGGCCTCTGTCGTCGCAGAGCACCAGCTCTGGGCGCATGCGCTCCAGAGCTCCAGCTCCGTAACTGGACACATCAGTCCAGCCGCTCCAGGGCACGTGGGATCTCCCCAGGCCAGGTATCGAACCAGTGCCCCTTGCACTGCAAGGCAGTGTCCTTACCCACTGGACCACCAGGGGAAGCCCTTTAATATAGTTTTTAAGCTGTTCATTCTCCCTGGTCCAGAGACTTTCATGTTGCTGAACTTGTAGTTATATGGGATAATGGATTTCATATTTTTAAGTGAGTCTTGCAACCAGGAACATACTAGTACGTATAAAATGATACAGACAATAAACAAGTAAACAAATAAGTAAAGTAATTTTAGTCGGTGGTAAATACTACCTAGGAAGGAGCGAAACAGGTGATGTAATGGAGAGTGACTGTTTTGAGGCTACTTTATTGCTTTTTTGAGGCTACTTTAAATACCATGATCAGGGCAGTGTTCTCAGAAGAAGTGGGTTGAGATACGGAAAGCTGAGGGAGAAACCATCCAGGTGGGAAGCTGGGAGAAGAATGTTTCAAGTAGAGTGACTAGCATAGGGAAAGGACCTGAGGCATAAATGAGCTCGTCCTGTTTAATGAACATAGAAAAAGCCAGTTTGATTAGAAATAGTATTAGATATGAGGTTAGAGAAATACACAAGGACTAGATCACATACTGTCTTGCAGGCTATTATAAGAAGTTCAGATTTTATTTTAAATTATCTGAAAAACATATGGAGATATTTCAGGTCCATATAAGTTTAGTAGGTCCGTTTAAGTTGATCCTAAATTCAAAACCTTAAAAATTAGAAGAGGAAAATATGGATGTTCTATTATTAACTACAGGGTCATTCACATGTGGGAAAGAATACAGATGAGTATTTCCAGAAATGATCTTGCAATGGTTGACGGTAAATAAAGATTGATTTGATTTTACTAGATTTGGGGATTTTAATAAAGATATTTTCCTTTAGTAGGAATCAATCATACAATTAATTAATGGCTATAATCCAAATAGCCCCCTTTTATTAGGCCCAGAGTGTGTGAATGACTTATAAAGGAACCCAAATGTAGGCCCTAAGATGCTCTCAGTTTTTACTTTCTTACCTGGGAATCTGAGGTAGACTTCAGGTGCAAAGTAATAAGACTAAGCCCTAGGACATCTTAGGGATTTTTAGGATCACAGGTTTAGGTTACTTTAAACCTATGATTTAACAGCTATGAACTTGGATATCTTGTGCAAGCAACCCAAATTGTGCCTATATAAATTACTCTGTAAAATGGAAACACATTATAATATTCACAGTGCTACAGAAAGGATTAGATAATAATCACTACAAATTCTACAAAAAAATAGCCTAAAAAAAAAAAAACCACTAGGAGAAACAGATTATCCCCATTCTACAGATGAGGATGTTGAGGCACATTTGTAATTAAATGACTGACTGAAGATTCTTTTTTTTTTTTTTTAAAGATTTATTTATTTATTTACTTTGGGCGGGGGTCGCGTTGGGGAGGGACGGGAGTGGGCCGGCCACTTCTATTGGTCTTTCATTTCTCTATTTTCATCCGTCTTTGTTCTTTGGCTCCTGTGGGCCTCCCATCGCGGTGGCATCTGTCGTTGCAGAGCGCCGGCTCTGGGCGCATGCGCTCCAGAGCTCCGGCTCGGTGATTGGACACATCAGTCCAGCCGCTCCGTGGCACGTGGGATCCTTCCAGGCCAGGGATGGAACCGGCGCCTCTTGCACTGCAAGGCGGTGTCCTTATCCACTGGACCACCAGGGGAAGCCCCTGACTGAAGATTCTGCAGCTAGTGTTAAACTAGTTAAATAATGAAGTATTCATTTAAGTAAAATCAATCTAATGCCATGTCCCCTCATCTGAAAATTTAAAACTTTATCACTATGAATTGTGGGAAAAGCTTTTGTACAAAATGAAAAGGCAACCTACTAAATGGGAGAAAATATTTGCACCACATATATCTGATAAGGGGTTAATATCCAAAATATATAAAGAACTCATACAGGGCTTCCTTGGTAGCTCAGTGGTAAAGAGTTCTCATCCTGATGCAGGAGACAGGGAAAGATCCCACATGCTGCGGAGCAACTAAGCCCATGAGCCACAACTATGGAGCCTGTGCCCTGGAGCCTCGGAGCTGCAACTATTGAGTCCATGTGCTGCAACTATTGAAGCCCTGTGCCCTAGAGCCTGAGTTCCACAGCAAGAGAAGTCACCGCAACAAGAATCCTGCTCACATAAAAGAAAAAAACAAACAAGAAGTCTGCTCACCTCAATTAGAGAGTGGACCCTACTCCCTGCAACTAGAGAAGAGCCTGCAGCAGCAGTGAAACCCAGAGTAGCCAAAAAAAAAAAAAACAAAACAAACAAAAAAAAAAACCGTACTGGTGGAAGTTAAAAAAAAAAAAAAAAGAACTGATACAACTTAATAGCAAAAAAAAAAAAAAAAAAAAAGCCATCTAATATAAAAATGAGCAGATGATCTGAATACACATTTTTCCAAAGACACACAGCTGGCCAACAGGCACACAAAAATTTCCTTAGCATCACTTATCATCAAGGAAATGCAAATCCAAACCATAATGAGGTATCGCCTCACACCTTTTAGAATGGTTATTATAAAAAAGGCAAGAAATAACAAGTGTTGGTGGGCTCCCCTGGTGGTTCACTGGATAAAATCCTCCTGCCAGTGCAGGAGACAGTTCGATCCCTGATTGGGGAAAATCCCACATGCTGCAGAGCAACTAAGCCCATGTGCCACAACTATTGAGCCTGTGCGCTGAAACTACTGAATCCACAAGCCACAACTACTCAAGCCTGAGCAGCCTAGAACCTGTGCTTTGCAACAAGAGAAGCCACTGCCATAAGAAGTCCACACACCACAACTAGAGAGTAGCCCCCTCTGCAATGAGAGAAAAGCCTGCACAGCAATGAAGACCCAGAGCAGCCAAAATGTTGGTGAAGATGGAGAGAAAAGGGAATTTTGTGTACTGTTATGGGAATGTAAACCAGTACAACCACCAAGGAAAACCATATGGAGGTTCCTCAACAAATTAAAAATAAACTACCACATGATCCAACAATTCTACCTGAGTATTTATCTGAAGAAAATGAACACACTAACTTGAAAAGATACGTACACCCTCAAGTTTATTGCAGCATCATATATAATAGTCAAAATATGGAAACAACTTGTGTCCATTGATGGATGAATGGATAAAGAAGATGTGGAAAGACTTCTCTGCTGGTCCACTGGCTAAGACTCTGCTCTCCTAATGCAGGGAATCTGGGTTCAATCCCTGGTCAGGGAACTATATCCCACATGCTGCAACTAAATATCCCGCATGCCACAATGAAGATCCTGCAACTAAGTCCTGGTGCAGCCAAATAAATAAATAGGTATTAAAAAAGAAGATATGGAGATATGTGTGTGTGTGTGTGTGTGTGTGTGTGTGTGTATGATGGAATATTATTCAGCCATAAAAATAATGAAATTTTGTCATTTATGACAACATGCATGGACCTTGATAGCATTTATGCTAAGTGAAGTAAGTCAAATGGAGAAAGACAAATACCATATGGTTTCATTTATTTGTGGAAGTTAACAAAAAACAAGTTTCTGTGTACAGAGAAAAGATTGATGGTTGCAAAGGCAGGAGGCAGGAGGTGGCTGAAATGGAGGAAGTAGGTCAAAAGGTACAAGCTTCCATATAAGATAAAGAAGTCATAGGGATGTAATGTCCAGCATGGTCCTTATAGTTAATAATGCTGTACTGCATATTTGAAGTTGCTGAGAAAGTAGATCTTAAAAGTTCATATCATAAGCATTAACTAGGTATCCTGATAAATATTTAACTAGACGTGTAGTGATTACTTTGTAGTATATGCAACATTACTCTGTACACTTGAAACTAATATAATGTTATGTATCAGTTACACATCAGTTAAAAACTTCACAAAAATAACTTTTAGATATTAAGGAGATTTTAAATAAAGGATATTTCTTTGGTCTTTAAAATATGTATATGAATTGTAGGCAAATTGTTACTGTTTGAAAGGTAAGAAGGCCACCGATGGGAGGCCCACGCTGGCCAAAGAACAAAGATGGATGAAAATAGATAAACCACAGGAAAACCATATGGAGGTTCCTCAACAAATTAAAAATAAACTACCACATGATCCAACAATTCTACCTGAGTATTTATCTGAAGAAAATGAACACACTAACTTGAAAAGATACGACACCCTCAAGTTTATTGCAGCATCATATATAATAGTCAAAATATGGAAACAACTTGTGTCCATTGATGGATGAATGGATAAAGAAGATGTGGAAAGACTTCTCTGCTGGTCCACTGGCTAAGACTCTGCTCTCCTAATGCAGGGAATCTGGGTTCAATCCCTGGTCAGGGAACTATATCCCACATGCTGCAACTAAATATCCCGCATGCCACAATGAAGATCCTGCAACTAAGTCCTGGTGCAGCCAAATAAATAAATAGGTATTAAAAAAGAAGATATGGAGATATGTGTGTGTGTGTGTGTGTGTGTGTGTGTGTGTATGATGGAATATTATTCAGCCATAAAAATAATGAAATTTTGTCATTTATGACAACATGCATGGACCTTGATAGCATTTATGCTAAGTGAAGTAAGTCAAATGGAGAAAGACAAATACCATATGGTTTCATTTATTTGTGGAAGTTAACAAAAAACAAGTTTCTGTGTACAGAGAAAAGATTGATGGTTGCAAAGGCAGGAGGCAGGAGGTGGCTGAAATGGAGGAAGTAGGTCAAAAGGTACAAGCTTCCATATAAGATAAAGAAGTCATAGGGATGTAATGTCCAGCATGGTCCTTATAGTTAATAATGCTGTACTGCATATTTGAAGTTGCTGAGAAAGTAGATCTTAAAAGTTCATATCATAAGCATTAACTAGGTATCCTGATAAATATTTAACTAGACGTGTAGTGATTACTTTGTAGTATATGCAACATTACTCTGTACACTTGAAACTAATATAATGTTATGTATCAGTTACACATCAGTTAAAAACTTCACAAAAATAACTTTTAGATATTAAGGAGATTTTAAATAAAGGATATTTCTTTGGTCTTTAAAATATGTATATGAATTGTAGGCAAATTGTTACTGTTTGAAAGGTAAATACGCAGAGGCCACCGCGATGGGAGGCCCACGCTGGCCAAAGAACAAAGATGGATGAAAATAGATAAATGAAAGACCAATAAAAGTGGCCCGCCTGCCCCGCTCCCTCTCCAATCCGCCCCTCCCCCCACCAAAAAAAGCAATTAAAAAAAAAACAGAAAGAAATGTAAATACGTTAATGTTTGAACCTCCTTTAAATGATTTGCTTTACTTATGCTCTTTAAAAACTATAATTTAATCACATTCCACCCTTGTTTAAAATATAATATAGGCACTCAGTAATCCATGGGATAAAATTTAGACTCATAATTAAAGCCTATCAAAATTTATAGAACTAGTCAGCACCTAATTCAGAGGTTTTAACTTTGAGTTCTGTGTATGCCTTCAGTATACTGTGAACCCTCTGTATTTAAATGTGAAGGCATGTGATGTGATTGCCTCCAGAGTCCCATTGCTTTCATTAAGGAGGAAGTGACCTAAATTGGTTTAGAATTTCAAATCTGTTCCCTGCCTCCTACTAACACTTCAGTCATATGATGAATAAGTCATTAGCTAGGGAATAGCAAATTTATTTCACAAAATGAGATTATTTTGTGGTAGAGGAACAATCTAACATTTAAGCAACACCAATCTCAAATGGAATCAACCCTGAGTATTCATTGGAAGGGTTGATGCTGAAGCTAAGCTCCAATACTTTGGCCATCTGATGTGAGAGTCAACACATTGGAAAAGACCCTGATGCTAGGAAAGACTGAAGGCAGGAGGAGAAGGGGACGACATAGGATGAGATGGCTGGATGGCATCATTGACTACTTGAGTTTGAGCAAACTCAGGGAGATAATGAAGGACAGGTAGACCTAGCTAGCTGCTGTCCTAGGGTCGCAAAGAGCTGGTCACAACTTAGTGCATGAACAACAACAACAAAATCACAAATGGGTACAATTTAAATTCATTATTAATAACTTATGAGGCAACAGGTAATTGAAGTCCATAAAAATGCAGGCAGACTTTAGAGCTATTCCCAGATGTGAAGAAATGGGAGATTAAAAAATAATAAAAAGGATACCTCTAAGCATGTTGTGAGCATATTACTGAAGAAAAACATAGGTAAATTCTCTTAGATGAGTTCTATTCAGATACTGGGCATCCACGGTGGCTCAGTGATAAAGAATCCACCAGCAATCCAGGAGAAAGACATCCATGTTACTGGAGAAGACGACTCAGTTTCATAGAGATGACAGTGCTCCATAAATACATTTATAAATTTAATGTAATCTAAGTAAATCACTATCAGAGTTTTGACAGAGCTAGTTAAGTTGATTATAACATTTATACGTTAGAACAGACAAATGAGAATACCCAGAAACAACCTAAACATCGAAGGAGGAAATGGGAGGGCTAGCCCTAACAGATATTATTATAACATGTTCTAAAACCTTTATGATTAAAACTGATTTTGATGTATGAACAAAGAGATGAATAAAGCAGGGTAGAAAATCCAGAAATAGACCCAAAGTCTTATGGAAACTTATTCATGGCTAGTGTGTGTGCAAAATGATCGACCTTCTCTGCAGAGGGGTTTGGCAAGATTGAGTAAATTTCTATTTGCATTTACCCTCTGACCCAGCAATGTCATTATCCCAAGGAAATACTTCAAAAATAATTGTAAAGAATTATGCACCAGGTTATTAACTGCAGGATTCTTTGTGGGAGCAAAAGAATGGAGACAACCCCAAGGCTTCTCAATAGGGAACTGATTGAATAAGCAATGGGATACCTACATGATAGGATTATGCAGCTAAAAAAAGAAAGGACTGTCTCTGTACTTACACAGCATGATCTTCAGGATCTATTGTTAAGTAATAAAGCCCAAATGAACAATGTAATATGCTAATTTTGACGTTAAAAGGGTATAGAAATACGTGCGAATATAAATATTGCAATTACTTATTTAAAAAAAAAATAGACAAACTTAGAATTCATAAGAATGGTCAGTCAGAGGGGAAAGGAAGAAACAGTAGAGAAATTAGGAATGGGAGCCAGATTTCTCTGAAAGTATTCAATTTTATATCTTTACTTATTAAATGTTCTTAATAATTAAAAATTCATTTCAGCATGTTATATTTAAATAAATTATTAAACATTTATTTTTTATTTCAATCAAATTAAAGACATAAATGTCTTTAACAATTTTTAAACAAAATTTAACCAAAAGAGAAGAAGCAATACCAATTGAAAAGCAATTGGGTCTAACTGTGTGACAAACTGGCACATAGTGAATTCTGTAACCCACCAGTCAGACATCTTTCAGGGAATGAGAGACGTGATCCACCAGCCCCGAGAAGCACTATTGACAGAGAGGTCTCGGCTGCCAGCCCTTGCTGGGAAGCGCCTTGGTGGAAGAGAACAGCTTCCCGCCCAAGGTCTCACTCCCTTTCAGGGGCAGCCCGACGTCAGTCTGGGGTTGCCGCAGGGCAACAAGGTACAGCTCCCTTGCCCCACCTTGAAACAGCTCAAAAGGGCTACCCAACTTCAGAGCTCCCCAGATGGTCTGCAATGACCTTTGTTGAGACTATATGGCCACCCAGATCCTCCCTTTACCCCGTATCCTTACCTTTCTCTCTAGGTGTTCCTTTCAAGAATACTTCCTAATAAGTTTCCTGTATGCAAACGCCATCGCAGAATATGTTTCCCGGGGCACTTGTCTATGACAGTTGGTTCCAGGAATCCAGAGGTGGGTCAGAAGCAGACGCTAAGGTGGTGGTGCTGGATTCCTGCTGCCAGGCTGGCAGACGATTCCATCACTTGTGATAGAAAAGAGTACCGACTGTCCTGATGCAAGTGCAGTGCATCTGTTAAACAGTTTCACTTTGAGCAAACTGGTGGGAAGGAATTACGGGTGGATATTGCTAAGCTCATTTGATGCTATCTAGCAAAATACTGAGAGTGATTAATCGGTTATTAAAAACTAAACATGAAAGGTAAAGAATTTCTTAGGTCACAAATATAGATGTTTCTACCTACAGCTGCAGGGCAGGAAAAGCTGAGGACCAGCTTCAGGGCTTAATCCTAAGAGTAGCAGAGCCTCCGAAAAGATTAAACTCTCAACATTGGTGAGTTCTGTATGCCAAGGACATGGTGCTAATCAGGAAAAAGTGGGTCCTTGACCTATGGAATGGGGCTATTTGTGTTCATGCGCCTAAAAATATTTAATTCCCAGAGATCCATGAACGCTTTGAGCCAAAAGACTTGTCACTACCTAACCTGGCTGTGGATGTAATGGACTCAATAATGACTGAAAAGGACTAGGCCTTAAGGTGTTCAGGATCCAGGAGAGGACACATGGTGATGGAGTAAAATGACTATATCCTAGGAATTCAGGATGTGGGTCAATACACATGGGACTGAATTCTGAGAGTGCCGGATCAAAGGAATACAGAGTTTCTAAGGGAGTTTAATTATTAATAATTTTGGAAGCACTCTCCTGGAATACAGGATTTAACAGCCTGGCAAGGATCTTAGGAGATCAGGTAAATAAACATGCTGTCAGAATGGTTTCATGCATACGGAAAGTATGACGACCCATACTAAATGAGGTAGAGATACCTGAATTACCATGTAAAGCAGCAGACCATGCGATCAAAAAGTTCAAAGAAATGAGCATGCTAACATGGATATACTATATAAGTCTGTAAAACCCACCAGGCAATAATATCCACGGGACAGACCAGAGGACATATCATTTATCAAAGTAATAAGGAAGATGCCAGAGAGAAGGGTACCCAGAATCACTAATAAGTTCTGTAGCGGCTCTCCACTGTTGCCCAGATTGATGGTAGGATATGTCAATACAAAACTGGGGTTACTGATTGCACTGGGGATGTTAGGAACGACTCCAGAGGCTGAGCTGATGCTGTATGGCCCACGGCCCTGCCATAAAGCACATTATTAGCATAGGCTATGTAGCATGGTTCAAGGTCTCCAGTAAACAGATAGACAGGACATACCAAGGGTTTAGAGGTTACCTCCAAGAAGCTGGGCTCAGGGGGAGGGCCAACGTTGCTTTGCACACGGTTAATCCTTTACTGTTCATTTTCTCACCAGAACTTTTCATTCTCATGTACATTTATCCTGCTTTCACAACCACTTCAGATCAAGCTGGGTGGCTCAGAACTGCAGGACAAATTCACTTGACTCTGCAGGTTGGGGTCACTTAAATTCATGGTCTTCAACCTCAATCACCTGTTCAATGTCATCAACATATTTAAACTTCGTTTTGTCAAATCTCCAAGCCCTTCATGCATCCCTTCCTCTCTCGGCTTAAGCATATCTATCTCAAGGCTGTCACACTTAGTTTCTTTAATTTACAATTCCACAGTCCAGCAAATGTACCTGAATCCATACCACTGCCACCTTTTCCACTTCAGAATTAGAGGACCAAGCCATGTGCCTCCTGTTTGGGGTCAACCCTCCCTTTTATACCTTAACCCTTTCCCTCCAATTTCCTTCAGGATCTTAAGTTATCAGTCATCTTTTTTTTCCCCTTTCTTTTTAAAAAATTTGATTTATTTACTTGTTTTCGGTTGTGTGCTGGATCTTTGTTGCTGCGAGGGTTTTTTCTCTAGCTGTGGCAAGTAGGGGCTACTCTCCATTTGTGGTGCGCAGGCTTCTCATTGTGGTAACTTCTCTTATTCTAGAGTGTGGGCTCTGGGGCACACGGACTTCAGTAGTTGTGGCTTGCTGGCTCAGTCGTTATGGTTCCAGGGCTCTAGAGCGCAGGCTCAATAGTTGTGGCACATGGGCTTGCTTAGATGCTCTGCAGCAAGCGGGATTTTCCCAGGCCAGGGATTGAACCCCTGTCTCCTGCACTGGCAGGCAAACTCTACCACTGAGCCATCAGGGAAGCCCGTCATCTCCTTTTTTAATCTTCTCTTTCTACTAGTTCCTTGCTATCATCCTACAGATACCCTCAGGCTTCTGTGATCCTTTCTCTGCCAAGACCTTTCCCTTAATATTACTCGTCTTCCTGTTACTTCTGAGCAATTTTCTCGCTCCATATCTTAGTCAAACTTCTCAAAAGAACAGTGTATATTTACAACCACCACTTCCTCATTTCCAATTATAGTTGTTAAATCAATGACCCTGACGTTATATCTGACAAATGCCCAAATTATCTTACATTGCAAATACAGATATGTTCTGCATTTAGAGCCTAAAAAAAGATTTTGACACTGTGGGAAAGCAACAGTGGGTGGGAGGCGTAAAGGAAGTAGCATGAAAACCTGTACCATCATATGTGAAGAAAATAGCTATAGTCATTGCTCTGTGAGAAAAGGGGATCCTGCAGGGGTGCTGTGTGATGGTCTGGAGAGGTGGGATGAGGGGCATATACATATGACTCACTGGGAACATACATATCTGTAAACAACAAAACTCTGTAAAAGTTAAAAGTAAAATCAAAGTTAAAAAAAAAAAAACTTAGTGGATGTGCCTTCTGACCTTTCATTCCTCAGTCCACTGAAATCTTAATTTCGCCTATAATCCTTCACAAAAGTTACTCCTAAGTGACAAATTCTGTGTTGTCACACTCACTTGGGTCTGTTCATTCTCTGATGGTTGTTTCCCTATCTTCCTCTGCCGACTTTTTAACGT
Organism: Tragulus kanchil; assembly: GCA_022376925.1. Taxonomy (NCBI): domain Eukaryota; kingdom Metazoa; phylum Chordata; class Mammalia; order Artiodactyla; family Tragulidae; genus Tragulus; species Tragulus kanchil. Next base: position 32,041,031 of record JAIOJX010000024.1, read on the forward strand.
ATTCATAATTGTTCCCCAGGGCTCTGTTCTCAGCCCTTCGTTCTTTAATTCACTCTCCTTGGATGATTTCCTCTTTGTAGGTTTTTGCTAACATTTATGCATCCATCACTCCCAAATCTATATTTATACCCTAGTCTCGTCTATTTGGGCTTCCCTGGTAGCTTCAGTGATAAGGAATCCACCTGTTAATGCAGGAGATGAGGGTTCCATCCCTAGGCCTGGAAGATCCCCTGGAGGAAGAAATGGCAACCCACTCCAGTATTCTTGCCTGGGAAATCTCATGGACAGAAGAGCCTTGCCAGTTACAGTCCATGGAATTGCAAGGAGTCAGACAGGATTTAGTGACCACCACCAACAAAGGTGTGTCTACTAAGCCTTATACTCAAATATATGGTAGTTGGTATCAGGCAGACTGATATATCTACCTTTTTTTTTTTTTTAAAGACTGAACTAGTTATCGTTTGAATCTGGTTTTTCACTCTGTCAACCTCTATGATATTATTTATTATTACAAGCCTTGAGTCATCTGATAGGTATGTCTTATATATTGATACTTAAGTCACTAACTCAAAACATGATGAAACAGAGAGGCCAACAGAACATTAGGGCCTTTTACTAAGAACTTGCCTCCAGGTTAACATTGATCAACTAACCCCCAATATTCAAGCACAGTTCATCTGTAAGTGAAACACATAACTTCAATATTATCCATCCCAAATTTTAGGTATTTACCCCTAAGGAGAGTATGTTTCTAAAATAAAGCCATTCTATATATCCCCCCTTTGCCCGCTCCATATTATGGGGATAATGATGTTACAAGTAACAAAAATCCAGTATTTTCTGAATTAATTAGAAAAAGTAATTTATTGACTTACACAACTGAAAAAGGAAGGTTAAACAAAAATGGCTGTGGGTATTTCCAGCTCCAGGGCTCAAGTGACACCGTCAGGAGTCACTTCTTGGTTGTTCTGTCAGGCTCCCTCCACATGGTGGCAGATGGGACTGGTACCCAAGGCTGACCTCTTCTCAACAAATCCCGCTGGAAGAAAGAAGGCCTATTTACTGACTGCTCTGGCAACAATTCAGGACAAGCTTTGATTACACCGATATGTGTTCCATGTTTTTTTTTGGTCTAATCACTGTGGCCAGGAGTACAGAAAACCCTGCGTGGCCAGGACTTGATCTGGAGGGCAGTCAGCACCACCTGGGCTGTGAGCGTGTGGCAGGAATTCTGGACTAGACCACTGTGTGCTGCAACCAAAGAGAAAGCATGCGCAGGCAGACCCAGTGCACGTCCAGTACTGCCTCCCTCACGTTCCAGCTGCGGAGATGAGCTAGATGCAGAAACAGGCCTTTGTCATACACCAGGAGTGGCATTATCGAATTGCTGCCCAACTAATGGCTCAAGATATTAAAAAATTAAACTTATCAGTTTGGACAGGCATCCTCCAGTACATTATTAGTTTATAGCTAACTGGTGACAATCTTGTGGTAATTTAAACCCAGACTGACCTAGGTTCAACTCCTGGCTCAGTCCTCTCCTAGCTGTGTGGTCTTAGGCCGGTGACTCCACTTTGCTGAGTTTGCCTTAGTTTGAAGAATAAAATACTTACCCTTCACTGAGTTGTTCTGAGGAGTGGATACTATTTATATGAATCACTTAGCACAGTATTCAGCACATGATAGGCCCTCAGTCAATGAAATACAATAAATCTTAATATCGTACATTAAGGAGCATGCCTGGTGGCTCAGCAGTAAAGAATCTGCCTACCAATGCAGGAGACGTGGGTTTGATCCTGGGTTGGGAAGATCCCCTGGAGAAGGAAATGGCAAGCCACTCCAGTGTTCTTACCTGGGAAATTCCATGGATAGAGGAGCCTGGCAGGCTACAGTCCATGGGGTCACAATGAATAGGACACAACTTAGCAACCAAACAACAACATAGTACATAGAGTTACTTTGTGGTAGTTAATGTATCCTTCATGATTTATCTCCACTAGTGACTATATCCTATTATTTCATCAGAAATAAAATTGTGTAAAGAATATAATTCTGGGACTTCTCTGGAAGTCCCAGTGGTTAAGTCTCTAAGCTTCCAATGTAGGGGATGTGGATTCAATCCCTGGTTGGGGAACTAGGATCTCATATGCCATGTAGTCTGCCAAAAAAACTTTTTTAATTAAAAAAAAATAAAAAAAATTATTTAAAAGAGAATGTGATTCTTTAAAAGAGAATGTGATGGAATTTAAGAAATACAATAGTTAAAATAATTTAAATTCTACTCAGAGGATTAGAGTCGAAAAAATGAATTTCAATCAATTTTGGAAACCTCTTCAGCATGAGTTCTTGGAGCTGACCTAATTTCAAGGGAGCTTGAAGAGTGCTTATTTCCTCTGTTCTTTAGGTCCTTTGTACACCAGGACTTCACTCTATTTCTTTTTTTTTTTTTTAAAGATTTATTTATTTATTTACTTTGGGCGGGGGGTCGGGTTGGGGAGGAAGAGTAGCTGGCGGGCCACTTCTATTGGTCTTTTATTTCTCTATTTTCATTCGTCTTCGGTTCTTTGGCTCCTGTGGGCCTCCCATCGAGGTGGCGTCTGTCGTTGCAGAGCACCGGCTCTGGGCGCATACGCTCCAGAGCTCCGGCTCGGTGATTGGACACATCAGTCCAGCCGCTCCGCGGCACGTGGGATCTTCCCAGGCCAGGGCTCGAACCGGCGCCCCTTGCACTGCAAGGCGGTGTCCTTACCCACTGGACCACCAGGGAAAGCCCTTCACTCTACTTCTTGACCCTCCTTTATTGTGAGGACTCACAGGTTGTTGCTGACATGACTCTGGTACATGTACTTGTCTCCTTCAGATGCAGTGGCTCTTTCCAATACTCTCATCCCAAGCTTTGGGTGCGGGGCACGGGCATTACAAGTGATCATAGGAGTCTATCTGCTGTGTCTGGTCCATGCTAGAGGCGGGAATCTCCTTCCTAAGGTGGTTTCTAACCTAGTCTGCCCCCAGTTAATCATGCAGCTGTTTTTGAGTTAGGAAGAGAACAAGGCTCCTCTGGTTTTAGGTTTTTCAGACCTGTTTACTGTCTTCCCACCTGTTTTAGCATTCAGACTACTACAAATAATCTTTAAGAGCTCTATTTAATTTTTAATTATATAAGTCACCTTTAGACTTTCAAGAAATAATTGTATTTAGGAATACTTCACATCCAATAAAGATTAATTAAAACCAGACTCACACATAACCATGCATCCTAAGTCATCTTGCATCCAGACTCTCTCAAGACAAAGACTAAGAAAAGGAACATATAAAAGTGAAATGAGTAAAATGTCCTGTTCCTCCACCAACTTCATTAGGAGACGAGTGTTTAGTAGAGCAAATGTGCTATACCTGCAATTGCAAGAGCAAGCTAGCACTTGACAGAGTTTCAAGACTACTGTTTCTAATTATAATGTCAACTGTACACTTCTGATTACCACAACTTATTTGAAATAGAAATTTTAGTATTATAATTAATTTGTTTTTCAAATTACTCATGGATTTCAGAAGTTCAGATCTATGATAAAAGTGATCTTTTGCTAGGGTCTAAGTCAAATATTCGCTTTAACACTAGGGTATTTATCCTCCAGTTAAAATGTTTCGAGTTCTTCTAAAATATTGCCTCCTCCTTAATGATTTTCTTGTAGAAATAGTAAAGAAATGAATGTTTTCTAAGTACATAAACTTCCCGGTTTTTGCTTTGTGATCGATGTGAATATTTACATAATTTCTGGGCAGGCTTTGCCCTTCTCTTTTGCTTTCTGTCTATGCTCCTATCCCACCTCCATCCTTCTCCTTTTTTTAAAAAAGTCTTTAAATTCCCGAATCAAAAGAGAAACACTTTCCAGGCTGCTTCTGTTCTTGTCATATTGCTACTTGTGAGGTCTCAGGAAACGCTTCTTATTGGTGACAATGACCACAAACCACAGGAGAAAAAGCCTCGGAATACCAGAAAAAAAAGTTGCCCGTTATAATTACAATTTTTCATAGCTTCGGACGGCATCCTCATTTTTCCAGAAAGTTCTTTCGCTTGAAGGCCAAAAGTCAGACTAAAACTGGCTGGCAACCAATATACACATTTTAGCTTTAAATTTGACTTTTTTAAGTTGTAAAATAAACATGAACCATATGACTGTAAACTTACAAAACGAAGCAAACCCCCGCACTCCGCCGTCTGGGCACAGTGTATTGAAGCATTTGCAGAACGCGTCTCGCCTCTTGCACCAATTGTATTTAGGAATACTTCACATCCAATAAAGATTAATTAAAACCAGACTCACACATAACCATGCATCCTAAGTCATCTTGCATCCAGACTCTCTCAAGACAAAGACTAAGAAAAGGAACATATAAAAGTGAAATGAGTAAAATGTCCTGTTCCTCCACCAACTTCATTAGGAGACGAGTGTTTAGTAGAGCAAATGTGCTATACCTGCAATTGCAAGAGCAAGCTAGCACTTGACAGAGTTTCAAGACTACTGTTTCTAATTATAATGTCAACTGTACACTTCTGATTACCACAACTTATTTGAAATAGAAATTTTAGTATTATAATTAATTTGTTTTTCAAATTACTCATGGATTTCAGAAGTTCAGATCTATGATAAAAGTGATCTTTTGCTAGGGTCTAAGTCAAATATTCGCTTTAACACTAGGGTATTTATCCTCCAGTTAAAATGTTTCGAGTTCTTCTAAAATATTGCCTCCTCCTTAATGATTTTCTTGTAGAAATAGTAAAGAAATGAATGTTTTCTAAGTACATAAACTTCCCGGTTTTTGCTTTGTGATCGATGTGAATATTTACATAATTTCTGGGCAGGCTTTGCCCTTCTCTTTGCTTTCTGTCTATGCTCCTATCCCACCTCCATCCTTCTCCTTTTTTTAAAAAAGTCTTTAAATTCCCGAATCAAAAGAGAAACACTTTCCAGGCTGCTTCTGTTCTTGTCATATTGCTACTTGTGAGGTCTCAGGAAACGCTTCTTATTGGTGACAATGACCACAAACCACAGGAGAAAAAGCCTCGGAATACCAGAAAAAAGTTGCCCGTTATAATTACAATTTTTCATAGCTTCGGACGGCATCCTCATTTTTCCAGAAAGTTCTTTCGCTTGAAGGCCAAAAGTCAGACTAAAACTGGCTGGCAACCAATATACACATTTTAGCTTTAAATTTGACTTTTTTAAGTTGTAAAATAAACATGAACCATATGACTGTAAACTTACAAAACGAAGCAAACCCCCGCACTCCGCCGTCTGGGCACAGTGTATTGAAGCATTTGCAGAACGCGTCTCGCCTCTCGCACCTGGTAACCTTGCGCGCAGGAGTCGCGGCGCTTGGGGTGGCGCTGCTGTGCGCCGCGTGCGCCGTCGCCATGGTAACCACGGAAGCCTGGGGCCTCAGGAGTGGTGAGTCCGGGGTCTTAGGGTCCTGGGGCCGGAGGGCCGGGAAGAGGTGAAGGCACCGCGTGGGTGTGGAGGAGGAGCTGCATCTCCCCGCCACCCAGTTCGGATTGAGCGGAGGGGAGCGGGTGCAGCCGCGGCGTCCTCAGGCTTTGTCCCAGAACGGAGCGTTGCGCGGGTCGCGGCTCGCGGGCCGTCCCTCAGGCTTGAGGCGGAGAGGCGAACGCCGATGTCCCCCAGCCCCACGTCCAGGTCTCCACTGGCGCTGCCACCCTCCGTGTCCTCGTCCTCTGGCGTTCCCTTTCTTTAACCTTGGAAGCTCAGGAATGCCCTTTGAGGCCTCCTCCTTGAGCTGGGACTTAAAACCCTCAAAGGACTCCATTTTTCTTTCTTTCTTTCTTTCTTTCTTTTTTTTTTTTTTTTTAAATTTGGCGTCTTTTATTGGTTTTTTATTTATTTATTTTCATCCATCCCTATTCTTTGGCCTGTGTGGGCCTCCCATTGCAGTGGCCGTTCCCGCTGCAGAGCACCGGCCCTGGGCGCATGCGCTCCAGAGCGCTGACTCTTAATTGGACACACCGGCCCAGCCCGTCAGCTCACGTGGGAATCTTCCCCTGACAGGGGTCGAACCGGCACCCCCTGCACTGCAAGGCGGACTCGTTACCCACTGGGCCACCGGGGAAGCCTGGGACTCCATTTTTTGGAAGAAAAACCATTCAGTTGGCGTAAGAGGCCCTTAATATCCATCCATTGCTCTACCACCACTTCCTACAGTCCTGTCTGCCTTCCTGGCCCTTTGTTTATGCTCATCCCACGACCTCCTCCTTTTAAGACTCCTGCTCTTCAATACTGAAGTGAGGCCTCTGGTGGGAAGCCTTCTTGGAGCCTCCCCACTCTTGAGTCTCATTTTGAGGTCCAGCCCCTTTCCTCTCCAAGCACCCTTTCCCTGTCATGGCCTTTATCCTACTCTGTCTTTGCTGAATTTGTTGTCTTTCCCACCAGCCTGTGCTGCCTGTGAAGCAGGGCCCTATGTGGTTTTCTATTAGGAGTCCCTTGTTATTTAGTTCCTGAGTCCTGTCTGTTTGCGACCCAATGAACTGTAGTCCACGAGGCTCCTCGATGGAATTTACCATACAAGAATACTGGAGAGGGTTGCCCTTTCCTTCTCCAAGGGATTATTTTTTTTTAATTCTTTAAATTGAAGGATAATTGCTTTACAGAATTTTGCTGTTTTCTGCTAAATATCAACAGATCAGCCTTAGGTATATACATGTCCCTTCCCTCTTGAACTTCCCTCTCATCTCTCTCCCCATCTCACTCCTCCAGGTTGTTACAGAGCCCCTGTTTGCAAAGAATCTTTTTGAACCAGAAAAGGAACCTGCATCTCCTGCACTGACAAGCGGATTCTTTACAACTGAACCATCTAGGAAGCCCCGTGAGTGCCTTAGCAGCCTCAAAAAAATTCACTTTTTATAGTTTAACACTGATTCAGTAAGGCAGAGCTTTTCTCAACTCAGGGTTGAGGAGAGTGGGTTCAGAAAAGTCACAGTGATCAGTAAATAATAAGAATCAGGACTAAAGCATGGGTCTTCTGACTCATAGTCTCCTATCCTGTTCTGCCTTCAGAGTTCCAGCCCTCTCTCTCTCCTCTCCATGCTTGTATTCTGTATGAACTGCTGGTTATCTGTAGTGGGGTTGCCAGGTTGGTTCATATTAAAACTTTTCTGGGCATGCAGTAACTATTGTACAGTAAGAATTAGAACTTAAAACTGAGAATTTTGAAGTTTATTATTTTTAGCAATAGCGTAAGTCCACGATATAGTAAATATGTTATATATTTCTCACAAGGAAAACTGTTTTATAAAGCAAAAATATTAGTTACGTATTTTCAATATCTAACTGCATTGGTATGCTCATCTTGTTACAAGTTATATTTATGGAAAAATATTTTAAAGATCCTATAGTAGGGAAAATATCCCATTAAAAAAGGAATTCTTTGCTCCATTTTTAAAGGACAGAATATGACATAGGACACAGTTAGAGAAGACCATCAAACACATGAGAGGAGAATTTACTTTTATTTTCCTAATTTGATATAGTTTTTAAAAAGTTTGGCCTAAGGATAAATGCCCTGTAAGACCTTGCTTTGTCCTTTTATTACAGAAAGACTGATCCTGGTTCAACCTAGATTTGGATTAGAATGGCCTTGAGGGTTTGACTGTAGACTGGAGTGGCTTGAGGGTTCGTCTTAGTGCAGCGATTCTCAGAGTGTGGACTGGGAATCCCTGGTGACCCCCAAGACATTTTTACGGAGTCTTCCATTCACGCTCTCGTCATATTAATTCTTTGATGTTATTTGCCTTTGCACTCTAATGTGTTACTGTGGTTTTCTAGAGGCCACATTGTTGAGAGAACTCACAAATAGATATGAGAATCCATCTGTCTTCTATTCAGCCATCTGTCTTCTATTCAACCAGACAGTAAAAGAGATGTGCAAAATGTAAAATAATGCTTATCAATTTTTGCCTTTATGTATGTTTCTATAGCATAAACAAGTTATATAAAAATACATTTTTATTCAGTGGCCAAATTTTTTTTCCATAATTTTTAAAAGATAAATTAGTGACTATTTTAAAGAATTCTCAATGTTTTACTTTAACGATTTCTCTGTTTTAATTTCTTTTTTAAATTTTGGCCTCTTTTATTGGTCCTTCATTTATTCATTTTCATCCATTTTAATTCTTTGGCCTCGGTTTTAATTTCTCATGTGATAAATACTGATAGATAAATAAAAACTTCTGGAATTCTCAATTTTAAAGAGTGTGAAGAACCCTGAGATCACAAAAGAAATTTGGGGAACCGCTGCCCTAATCATGAGGCTTCCTAGGTGGCTCAGTGGCGAAGAGTCTACCTGCCAATGCAGGAGGCACAGGTTCCTTTCCTGGGTCAGGAAGTTCCCCTGGAGAAGGAAATGGCAACCCACTCCAGCATTCTTGCCTGGAAAAGCCCATGGACAGAGGAGCCTGCCGGGCTACAGTCCGTGGCGTTGAAAGAGTTGATCCTATAGTAGGGAAAATATCCCATTAAAAAGGAATTCTTTGCTCCATTTTTAAAGGACAGAATATGACATAGGACACAGTTAGAGAAGACCATCAAACACATGAGAGGAGAATTTACTTTTATTTTCCTAATTTGATATAGTTTTTAAAAAGTTTGGCCTAAGGATAAATGCCCTGTAAGACCTTGCTTTGTCCTTTTATTACAGAAAGACTGATCCTGGTTCAACCTAGATTTGGATTAGAATGGCCTTGAGGGTTTGACTGTAGACTGGAGTGGCTTGAGGGTTCGTCTTAGTGCAGCGATTCTCAGAGTGTGGACTGGGAATCCCTGGTGACCCCCAAGACATTTTTACGGAGTCTTCCATTCACGCTCTCGTCATATTAATTCTTTGATGTTATTTGCCTTTGCACTCTAATGTGTTACTGTGGTTTTCTAGAGGCCACATTGTTGAGAGAACTCACAAATAGATATGAGAATCCATCTGTCTTCTATTCAGCCATCTGTCTTCTATTCAACCAGACAGTAAAAGAGATGTGCAAAATGTAAAATAATGCTTATCAATTTTTGCCTTTATGTATGTTTCTATAGCATAAACAAGTTATATAAAAATACATTTTTATTCAGTGGCCAAATTTTTTTTCCATAATTTTTAAAAGATAAATTAGTGACTATTTTAAAGAATTCTCAATGTTTTACTTTAACGATTTCTCTGTTTTAATTTCTTTTTTAAATTTTGGCCTCTTTTATTGGTCCTTCATTTATTCATTTTCATCCATTTTAATTCTTTGGCCTCGGTTTTAATTTCTCATGTGATAAATACTGATAGATAAATAAAAACTTCTGGAATTCTCAATTTTAAAGAGTGTGAAGAACCCTGAGATCACAAAAGAAATTTGGGGAACCGCTGCCCTAATCATGAGGCTTCCTAGGTGGCTCAGTGGCGAAGAGTCTACCTGCCAATGCAGGAGGCACAGGTTCCTTTCCTGGGTCAGGAAGTTCCCCTGGAGAAGGAAATGGCAACCCACTCCAGCATTCTTGCCTGGAAAAGCCCATGGACAGAGGAGCCTGCCGGGCTACAGTCCGTAGCGTTGAAAAAGAGTTGAACACAATTTAGGGACTGAATAACAAGCCCTAATCATATTAGTTCTAGACTGATACAGAAATTAAGGTCTATTCAAGGCATACTAAGGGTAGCTTTGAGTATTCTGGCCTGAATCAAATTCCTGGATTTAATCCAGTTTATCTCCAAATCTCTGAATTATCCTGGGGTTGGATTGATCTCTAGATGCAGAATCAAGTGTTTGGTGGTTGTTGAGTAGAAGGTCATTTACTCAGACTCTATGTAGGAACACTGTGTACTAAAAAAAAAAAAGAAAGAACACTAGTAGAGTTGCCATCTTGTTTTGTGCTTCATGGATGCTTTTGCCCTAGGATTGATAGTATAAAAGTTTCTGCATATCAAGTGCCCATCATGTATTTAGCACATGCATCATCTGATTTAAACCTCAGAATAATCATATAAACTAGGTTCTCATGTCATAACTAGTAGAGATTGGGTAAATTGCCCAGTATTATGTAGCTAATCAGTTGCATTGTTGCATTGTGAACTAAGGTCTTTCTGACTCTAAAACCCAATGCTCTGGGCTGTGAAAGAAAGCTGGGGAAACTGCAAGCCTGATGTTAAGAGTTACTGAACATATAAGACACGTGCTAAGTCTGAAATTGACATAAGAGAAACATAAGGGTTGATACTTGCTCCTTTCCAGTTTACAGTCAAATTGAGTAGATGTCTTACAAACTTGCAACAAATATAAAATAGTATAATACACATTTGGTAAGTTGTATGATACAGACTATATATAATGACTGTTTTAAAAAAAACTTTGGCCTCTTTTATTGGTTTTCTTTTCATTTATTTTCTTCCATCTTTATGCTTTGGTCTGTGTGGGCCTCCCACTGCAGTGGCCTCTCTCAGAGCAGAGCACTGGCTCTGGGTACCTGTGCTCCAGAGCGCAGGCTCGTAATTGGACACACTGGTCCAGCCACTCCACGGCACATGGGATCTTCCCGGGGCCAGGGGTTGAACTGGTGCCCCTTGCACTGCAAGGCGGACTCTTTAGCCACTGGGCCACCAGGGAAGCCCCTATATAATGACTTTTGAAGTTCAGAGGAGGGAGAGGCTCAGGTGCATTCTACAGAGGAGTCAAGGAAAGTCTTAAGAAAAAGGTAGGTATATAACTTCTTCCGAAAAGAAGGCCAAACTATATATATATCTGTACAGCTTGATCTAGGACTTGGCTAGTAGAAGGGGAGGAGGGAAGAAAACCCAACTCTTCTAGTCCTAACAGGAACATGCATGAAATGCAAATAGAATTTTCTCAGTATCTTTAGGAGCTCACATGTAGACTCCTGCTAGGTCATTGAGGAAAGAAAGATATTCCATACATATCCTTACCTCTGTTTTCCCAAGTTTGAATATAGGTGTCTTTAGCAGAAATATTCCAGAAGATCACAGTGTTATTAATAGGGTGACTAAATAATTTATTGTGTAATAGTAATGGACACTTTTGAGAGTGAAAGAAGATACCGTTAAAAATCACACCAAGGGAACAGATGTTACTGGAATTGTCCTGAGTACACTGGAATATCTATCAGCTGGGCAATTAACCACAAGCACATGCTGTCTAACTTCTGTTAGGTGTCTCATTGATTTCCTGGTCTAGTTTCCTTTGTGGTTACTCAAGACTAATGGTTTTTTTTTTTTTTTTTCCACATTAGTGGGTTACAACTCGTTAGTGGATCATGAAATCAATTTAGTGTGTTGCACCCACACTTTAAAATAAATGGGATTAAGATTATCAGTACGTATCTGTACTAAGGATTAATGGTATTTTGTTTAGTTATATGTATGCAAATATACTCATAAATGCAATGTGCCCAGGATAAAAGTTTTCATTACTGTTGAACAGTAAGTTATTTCATTACCCTATTAATAGATGTTATATATGTTATACATGTATAATTTAAACAAAGTATCACAGCTACTGTGTATGTTAGTTGCTCAGTCGTATCTAACTCTGCAATCTCATGGACTGTAGCCCACCAGGCTCCTCTGTCCATGGAATTCTCTAGGCGAGAATACTGGAGTGGCTTGCCGTTTCTTCTTCTAGGGAGTCTTCCCAACCGGGGGATTGAACCCTCGTCTCCCACATTGCAGGCAGATTCTTCACCATTTGAGCTGTCCTTTTCACCTCACAGCTACATTATGCTGTATATTATAATAGAAGTAATAGATGTGTATATGGACAGGACATCCACCTTGTGGTCTAAATGAGCTGTGCAAGCTCTAGTATTCATGCTTGAAGTCCAGTGAGAAGGAGTTGTACTTTTCTAGGAGTTGCATACTACATGTCTGCTTATATCTTACGTCTACTACTTGGACATATGGCTCTACCATATTGCAAGAGAGACTGGGAGATAATTTTATTTCAATGTAAATATTGGTTAAAAAAATAAGTTTTCAAGAAAAGAAAATAGGATTCTATTTCTAAAGAAGAGGATATTAGATTTTGAGAAAGAGCTATGTCTAAGTACTGTACTTACCATGATCAGGAAGACTGGATGAGTAGGAACCAAGAGAGCCTTGGGGGTCAGACCACCAGAACTGTAGCATTTTCTCATAGCAGAAAGTTTAATCAGTGCGCTGTTGCTGTCACTGGTGGTAAATGACTTTCAACTAGCCTCATGTCTTTGTGTCCCACATTCAGGATCAAGATCTTGGTTTCTTATAGATGGAAGCTAAAGAAACCAAACCCATACTTGCAGAGAACAGATTGGTAATTGCCAGAGACAGGGATGGGTTAGGTGGAATAAGTGAAGGTGTTCCAAGGGACAGACTTCCAGTTAGAAGATAAATGCCTCCTGGGGACGTGCTATACAGCATAGTGACTACTGTTAACAATGTTGTGTGGAATAGAATACAGTACTGGATTGTATTTGAAAGTTGCTAAGAGATTAGATCTTATATGTTTTCATCACAAGAAAAAATTTTTGGTAACTATGTGAGGTGATGGATGTTAACTAAATTTACTGTGGTAATCATTTTACAATATATATGTATATCATATCATTGTGTTTTTACTACATTCTTAACTAATATAGTTGCTCAGTCGTATCTAACTCTGCAATCTCATGGACTGTAGCCCACCAGGCTCCTCTGTCCATGGAATTCTCTAGGCGAGAATACTGGAGTGGCTTGCCGTTTCTTCTTCTAGGGAGTCTTCCCAACCGGGGGATTGAACCCTCGTCTCCCACATTGCAGGCAGATTCTTCACCATTTGAGCTGTCCTTTTCACCTCACAGCTACATTATGCTGTATATTATAATAGAAGTAATAGATGTGTATATGGACAGGACATCCACCTTGTGGTCTAAATGAGCTGTGCAAGCTCTAGTATTCATGCTTGAAGTCCAGTGAGAAGGAGTTGTACTTTTCTAGGAGTTGCATACTACATGTCTGCTTATATCTTACGTCTACTACTTGGACATATGGCTCTACCATATTGCAAGAGAGACTGGGAGATAATTTTATTTCAATGTAAATATTGGTTAAAAAAATAAGTTTTCAAGAAAAGAAAATAGGATTCTATTTCTAAAGAAGAGGATATTAGATTTTGAGAAAGAGCTATGTCTAAGTACTGTACTTACCATGATCAGGAAGACTGGATGAGTAGGAACCAAGAGAGCCTTGGGGGTCAGACCACCAGAACTGTAGCATTTTCTCATAGCAGAAAGTTTAATCAGTGCGCTGTTGCTGTCACTGGTGGTAAATGACTTTCAACTAGCCTCATGTCTTTGTGTCCCACATTCAGGATCAAGATCTTGGTTTCTTATAGATGGAAGCTAAAGAAACCAAACCCATACTTGCAGAGAACAGATTGGTAATTGCCAGAGACAGGGATGGGTTAGGTGGAATAAGTGAAGGTGTTCCAAGGGACAGACTTCCAGTTAGAAGATAAATGCCTCCTGGGGACGTGCTATACAGCATAGTGACTACTGTTAACAATGTTGTGTGGAATAGAATACAGTACTGGATTGTATTTGAAAGTTGCTAAGAGATTAGATCTTATATGTTTTCATCACAAGAAAAAATTTTTGGTAACTATGTGAGGTGATGGATGTTAACTAAATTTACTGTGGTAATCATTTTACAATATATATGTATATCATATCATTGTGTCTACTTCTTAAACTAATACAGTGCATTGATTAACAACAGCAACCAGAGTCACGATCCTGGGTCTGAGTAGTTGCTTGACTGAGCTTAATTTATTTGCTTCAAGCTTGTACTGAGATGGAGTAAAGGAGGATTGTGCCCCTCTGGCTTATGTAGTGGGAAGTTAGCTTTATCTTCCATTAGAAGAATTCTCTAAAATGACGATTGAGACTCTTTAAGGAAGTGTGGGTGTTTGCATGAATAGTGTGCTGGGAGGATGCAGAGGGGATGTCAGGCACTCAAAAGAATTACAGGTTTCCTCTATATTTATTCTGTAAAATGAAGGAATTGGATAAAACAATCTGAAAGATTTGGACCAAATTTTATGGTGGAATCATGATTGTTGACTAACTCAACTCCCATTCCCAACCCCATCTACCTTGCTTGCTTCTATTATTGATGCAGGAAAATTGAGAAATTTTATAAAAATGATTTTATTTATTTATTTTTAGCTACACTGGGTCATTTTTGTGCAGGCTTTTCTCTAGTTGCCATGAGCAGGGGCGACTCTGTAGTTACAGTGCACAGGCTTCTCGTTGTGGTGGCTTCTCTTGTTGCAGAGCATAGGCTATAAGGCATGTGGATTTCAGTAGCTGTGCCATGTGGGCTCAGTAACTGCGGCTCCCAGGCTCTAGAGGACAGGATCAGTAGATGTGGCACATGGGCTTAGTTGCTCCACGGCAAGAGGAATCCTCCCACACCAGGGATTGAACCCATGTCTCCTGCATTGGCAGGTGGATGTTTTTTTACTACTGAGCTACCAGGAAAGCCCCTTGTGAAACTTCTCCCCCCTCCTCTTAAATATAAGAGTACAATCTGGCCTTTGAGATACCTGGAACTTTGTTGGGTCTTGTTAGGAAACTTGTTTTGCTTTTGTTTGCTTTTCTCTCAAAAGGGAGGAATGCCACTAGTGTTTTCCAGCGGAGTCCCCCTTTTTACTGGCATAAATACAGATGTGATGCAAGGAATTATGACAGCCATCTTGTCCCCATTAAGCAACAGCCATGATAATGAAAGTCTTATGCACTGTGAAAGGATATTGAATTTAGATCTGTATTTTTGAGCTGCTGAATCATCTCCACTTTTAAATTTCCTGGTATGTGAGAAAATCATCACCTACTTTTAAAAGTCAATCTTACTATTTTTCTATTACTTGGCAGTCAAGAATTCCCAGCTTCAGTAGATTACAAGTATTATACACGTTTAGTGACAGTAGAGCTTAATGTAGGACTTAACTAACTAGGTTTCCCTAGTTAGTTAGCTAACTAGGTTTCCCTCCATTCTGATTTCTGAATGACCAAATATTGCCCATTCTTTATGGCCCAGCTGAAATGTCATATTCCTTTTTTTTAATACATTTTTAAAAATTTTGGCCTCTTTTATTGGTCCTTTATTTATTTTCATCCATCTTTATTCCTTGGCCCGTGTGGGCCTCCCATCGTAGTGGCCCCTCTCATTGCAGAGCACCAGCTCTGGGCACATGCACTGCATAGTGCTGGCTTGCAGTTGGGCACACCAGTCCAGCTGATCCGTGGCACATGGGATCTTCCTGGTCCAGGGATCGAACTGGTGCCCCCTGCACTCCAAGGCGGACTCTCCACCCACTGGACCACCAGGGAAGCCCAGTGTCGTATTCTTTACATATTCTTTATATTCTTTAGAAATGTGATTCCCTTTATCCCATTTCTTGCATCTTTGCTCACCTCCTCAGCACTATCCTTTTCTTCTTCTTTTTAAAATAGTGTTATTACACCTACTTATATTTCTAAAAACTCTTAATTGCTTTGAACTTTACAAGAATATATCAGATTTACTTTTTTCAGTTAATACTATATTACTATGATTCATTCATATAGTTTTATGCCTTAGTTGTTTATAGCTGTATAACAAATTATCCCCAAATTTGGTAGCTTAAAATAGCACATTTATCATCTCTGTTTCTGTGGATCAAGAATCAGGACACAGTTTAGCTGGATCTTTTACTGCAGGAGGCTAGAGTCAAGGCATTGCCTGGGGCTGTAGTCATCTCAGAGTTCATCTGGAGCAGATAGACTTCCAGACTTACTCACATGGCAGAAATAACGTCTTCATGGGCTATTGAATTTAGATCTGTATTTTTGAGCTGCTGAATCATCTCCACTTTTAAATTTCCTGGTATGTGAGAAAATCATCACCTACTTTTAAAAGTCAATCTTACTATTTTTCTATTACTTGGCAGTCAAGAATTCCCAGCTTCAGTAGATTACAAGTATTATACACGTTTAGTGACAGTAGAGCTTAATGTAGGACTTAACTAACTAGGTTTCCCTAGTTAGTTAGCTAACTAGGTTTCCCTCCATTCTGATTTCTGAATGACCAAATATTGCCCATTCTTTATGGCCCAGCTGAAATGTCATATTCCTTTTTTTTAATACATTTTTAAAAATTTTGGCCTCTTTTATTGGTCCTTTATTTATTTTCATCCATCTTTATTCCTTGGCCCGTGTGGGCCTCCCATCGTAGTGGCCCCTCTCATTGCAGAGCACCAGCTCTGGGCACATGCACTGCATAGTGCTGGCTTGCAGTTGGGCACACCAGTCCAGCTGATCCGTGGCACATGGGATCTTCCTGGTCCAGGGATCGAACTGGTGCCCCCTGCACTCCAAGGCGGACTCTCCACCCACTGGACCACCAGGGAAGCCCAGTGTCGTATTCTTTACATATTCTTTATATTCTTTAGAAATGTGATTCCCTTTATCCCATTTCTTGCATCTTTGCTCACCTCCTCAGCACTATCCTTTTCTTCTTCTTTTTAAAATAGTGTTATTACACCTACTTATATTTCTAAAAACTCTTAATTGCTTTGAACTTTACAAGAATATATCAGATTTACTTTTTTCAGTTAATACTATATTACTATGATTCATTCATATAGTTTTATGCCTTAGTTGTTTATAGCTGTATAACAAATTATCCCCAAATTTGGTAGCTTAAAATAGCACATTTATCATCTCTGTTTCTGTGGATCAAGAATCAGGACACAGTTTAGCTGGATCTTTTACTGCAGGAGGCTAGAGTCAAGGCATTGCCTGGGGCTGTAGTCATCTCAGAGTTCATCTGGAGCAGATAGACTTCCAGACTTACTCACTGATTGGTTTCAGAATTAACGTCTTCATGGGCTATTGTACTGAGGGCCTCTATGTTTTCTGGCTATCGGCTGGAGGTTGCCCGGGGCTTCTTGAAAGGCATTTTAACTACCATATACAATCTTGTGGGCATGTGCCACAGCCTATGCTCCTGTTCATAGGTGTTAAGTTGTTTTTTTTTTTTTTTTCCTGCTGAGGATTTGTGTGTTATGAACAGTGATGCTACAAGCATTTTTTACATGTTAGTGATGGTATTTAATAAGAGGAATTTCAGACAATTATAAACACCAACTCCCCTCCTCCACTCCAATCAGTGTGATTCCTCCTTTTTAACTTCAGACTCACATCAGGTACAGATACTCTGGGGCTTTTATTTTGAATTGGCCTGAATTAGGTACGTGTCCTTTTGAGATATTTCAGCACATTAAATAAGTGCTCACTTTGCACTTTTGTAAACAATCTAGAAACTTGAAAATATACTATGAAGTTAAAAGATTTGGCAGTTGTTATACAAGCATTTTTATACACAGGAGAGGACCGTATTACTTTTCTCTGAATCATTTCCAATTTAATATGTCTTATGCTAGAGTGAGTACTATGAAGATTTCCTTAATTCATTCTACCTGAACTTAATCTGATCCCTTCTAAACTCTATAGCACTTAATCTCTTATGATTCTTAATACTTGTCACCTTTTATTATGATTATTTTATGCATGTCATATTTTCTCCTTTAAAATAGTAAGTTGCTAAGGGAAGGAAATAAATTAGATTCTTTATAAATTTATATAGTGCCTAATTGCTTTGAACTTTACAAGAATATATCAGATTTACTTTTTTCAGTTAATACTATATTACTATGATTCATTCATATAGTTTTATGCCTTAGTTGTTTATAGCTGTATAACAAATTATCCCCAAATTTGGTAGCTTAAAATAGCACATTTATCATCTCTGTTTCTGTGGATCAAGAATCAGGACACAGTTTAGCTGGATCTTTTACTGCAGGAGGCTAGAGTCAAGGCATTGCCTGGGGCTGTAGTCATCTCAGAGTTCATCTGGAGCAGATAGACTTCCAGACTTACTCACTGATTGGTTTCAGAATTAACGTCTTCATGGGCTATTGTACTGAGGGCCTCTATGTTTTCTGGCTATCGGCTGGAGGTTGCCCGGTGCTTCTTGAAAGGCATTTTAACTACCATATACAATCTTGTGGGCATGTGCCACAGCCTATGCTCCTGTTCATAGGTGTTAAGTTGTTTTTTTTTTTTTTTTCCTGCTGAGGATTTGTGTGTTATGAACAGTGATGCTACAAGCATTTTTTACATGTTAGTGATGGTATTTAATAAGAGGAATTTCAGACAATTATAAACACCAACTCCCCTCCTCCACTCCAATCAGTGTGATTCCTCCTTTTTAACTTCAGACTCACATCAGGTACAGATACTCTGGGGCTTTTATTTTGAATTGGCCTGAATTAGGTACGTGTCCTTTTGAGATATTTCAGCACATTAAATAAGTGCTCACTTTGCACTTTTGTAAACAATCTAGAAACTTGAAAATATACTATGAAGTTAAAAGATTTGGCAGTTGTTATACAAGCATTTTTATACACAGGAGAGGACCGTATTACTTTTCTCTGAATCATTTCCAATTTAATATGTCTTATGCTAGAGTGAGTACTATGAAGATTTCCTTAATTCATTCTACCTGAACTTAATCTGATCCCTTCTAAACTCTATAGCACTTAATCTCTTATGATTCTTAATACTTGTCACCTTTTATTATGATTATTTTATGCATGTCATATTTTCTCCTTTAAAATAGTAAGTTGCTAAGGGAAGGAAATAAATTAGATTCTTTATAAATTTATATAGTGCCTATAAGTGTGCTCATGTTCAGTCATGTCTGACTCTTTGCAACCCCGTGGACTATAACAGTACACCAGGCTTCTCTGTCCGTGGAATTTTCCTGGCAAGAGTACTGGAGTAGGTTGCCATTTCCTTCTCCAGGGGAGCTTCCCAACTCAGGAATGTGTTTCCTACATTGGCAGGCAGATTCTTTACCACTGAGCAACCAGGGACGTCTTACATGATGCCTGCACAGCACTTAGTATATTAGTAGGCTTTTGCTGAGTATTACTGAGTAAATGAATTCTGTCTAAATGTAAGTGCCTAATTTTTATGGTCTTAATAGTCTGGCTTCAGTGATCTAATTGTATTTGTCAGTTTTGCCCAACATGTACTCTTGTTTAGACTTTCCCTTAACATTCTGTGTTACATTTTCTTTCAGACTTTTGCTAATGAATACCACATTAACGTTTCTTCTCTTGTTCCTATTGAATTCAATGTTTACATCACACATTCAGCATTTTAGTGCATATTCGAGAAGTGTTGCTGTTGTTTGTTTAATTGCTCGGTCATGTCCAGTTCCCCATGACCCAAGTGGACTACAGCCCTCCAGGCATCTCTATCCATGGGATTCTCCAGACAATAGTCAATAATACTGGAATGGGTTGCTGTGTCCTTCTCCAGAGGATCTTCCCAACCCAGGAACTGTGGCTTGCCAGTTCCTTCTCCATCAAGGAATGTATTGGTGAACAAACCACTTGACTGATTGAATAGATAAAGTATCTTATAATTATTTTGAACCAACTAAGTATTTTCAGTTCATTTGTATTGTCAGTTGACTGATCAAACAAATATTTGAGTATATTTCTATTACTTTTTTTTTTGGTCTCAGGTATTTTTGGAGTTAATGGAGTCAGAAAGACCTCCAGAGTCAGAGAGTTCAGAAAAATTAATATTTTTCTCACAGCAAGAAGAAAAGGAAGAAGAAGAAGATGATAATGAAGAAGAAGAAGAATCAAAAGAAGCAGAGAAAACTGCCACCATTAACCCCCTCTTACCACATGCTCTCACAGGGGATGTAGAAGGTTTGCAGAAGATTTTTGAGGACCTTGAGAACCCTCACCATGAGCAGGCCATGCAGCTACTCTTGGAAGAAGACATTGTTGGGAGAAATTTGTTGTATGCAGCTTGCATGGCTGGGCAAAGTGATGTGATTAGAGCTTTGGCCAAATATGGTGTGAATCTGAACGGAAAAACTACCAGAGGTATTTTGTCTTTTTTCTCTCATCAGTATTACTTAAGACTACTTAAGGATGCTTTGTATTGTCTTTATATTTGAATAAATTTGATGTATGTGCTTTATATTTTACTTTATATATATGAATGTGTGTATATGCATGTTACTGTACTGTGGCATTGTAGTCTAAGAACATAGAATTCACTATGTACTAGCTGTGTGACTTGGGAAAGTTACCTAATCATTTTGTATCTCTGTTTTATCTACAACATGGAGATGATTATATTTTCTATATAAGGTTTTCCTTATAAATTATGAGGGTTAAATGCCATAATAAATATAAAGTTGACATACAGTAAGTGCTCAGTAATAGTATTGATTCTTTCCTTGGAAGATTTTTCAATTTTGCAGTCTAAATTATTCAGACTACAATAATTAAATGTAGCTAATTATTCAATTAGTTCTTTAAATTCAGTCAGTTGGTTTTTTCGGATTAGAAATATAAAACGTGGTCATTGTAGAAAATAAAGCAATGATTTTTAGCAAATAGGGACTATACATTTTCTTCATGCCCACATGGAACAATTGAAAAATTGATCAGTTGTTAGGCCATAAAGAAAATGTCAACAAATATGAAAGAATCTGTAGCATGCAGTCTTGTAGTCTAAAATGACAATAAAATAAAATTAGAAAATTGTATCAAAAAGATAACTGAAAATCCTTATAATTTTGGAAACAAAGGCACCATTTAAGTTATCTGTTGGTGGCAGAAGATATAATAGAAATTATGAAATATTTAAGTGGCAACAAGATTGCTGTGTCAGACAGAAACTTGTAGAATAAAACTAAAACTAGTAGTTTAATGCATAGATTAGAATAAAAGAGACTTTGAAAATTAGAAAGCATTTAATTCAAGGAGTTAGAAAAAAGAACAATGGAAAATCCAAAGAATGAAAAAGATAAATAATCGAGTAAAATAATGACATTGAAAATAAAGAAACAATAGAGAGGGAATTCCTGGCAGTTCGTGGTTTGGACCTGTGGGAAAAACCTACCAGAGCGTAAATTTTGTAGCAGCTTGCATGGCTGGGCAAAGTGATGTGATTAGAGCTTTGGCCAAATATGGTGTGAATCTGAACGGAAAAACTACCAGAGGTATTTTGTCTTTTTTCTCTCATCAGTATTACTTAAGACTACTTAAGGATGCTTTGTATTGTCTTTATATTTGAATAAATTTGATGTATGTGCTTTATATTTTACTTTATATATATGAATGTGTGTATATGCATGTTACTGTACTGTGGCATTGTAGTCTAAGAACATAGAATTCACTATGTACTAGCTGTGTGACTTGGGAAAGTTACCTAATCATTTTGTATCTCTGTTTTATCTACAACATGGAGATGATTATATTTTCTATATAAGGTTTTCCTTATAAATTATGGGGGTTAAATGCCATAATAAATATAAAGTTGACATACAGTAAGTGCTCAGTAATAGTATTGATTCTTTCCTTGGAAGATTTTTCAATTTTGCAGTCTAAATTATTCAGACTACAATAATTAAATGTAGCTAATTATTCAATTAGTTCTTTAAATTCAGTCAGTTGGTTTTTTCGGATTAGAAATATAAAACGTGGTCATTGTAGAAAATAAAGCAATGATTTTTAGCAAATAGGGACTATACATTTTCTTCATGCCCACATGGAACAATTGAAAAATTGATCAGTTGTTAGGCCATAAAGAAAATGTCAACAAATATGAAAGAATCTGTAGCATGCAGTCTTGTAGTCTAAAATGACAATAAAATAAAATTAGAAAATTGTATCAAAAAGATAACTGAAAATCCTTATAATTTTGGAAACAAAGGCACCATTTAAGTTATCTGTTGGTGGCAGAAGATATAATAGAAATTATGAAATATTTAAGTGGCAACAAGATTGCTGTGTCAGACAGAAACTTGTAGAATAAAACTAAAACTAGTAGTTTAATGCATAGATTAGAATAAAAGAGACTTTGAAAATTAGAAAGCATTTAATTCAAGGAGTTAGAAAAAAGAACAATGGAAAATCCAAAGAATGAAAAAGATAAATAATCGAGTAAAATAATGACATTGAAAATAAAGAAACAATAGAGAGGGAATTCCCTGGCAGTTCAGTGGTTTGGACCCTGTGCTTCCACTGCAAGGGGTCCCAGGTGTGATCCCTGGTGGACTGATCGGCAAGCTGCACCGTGCAGCCAAAATAAACAAGCAAACAGACACAGTAGAGAGAATCAACAAAACCAAAATCTGGTTTTGTGAAAAAGACACAGTTGAAAAACCTTTGGTAATATTGATAATTTTTGATATGTGATATCATAAGAAAGAATGTAAATTATATTTAGAATTTTAAAATGAACATTCACACAGGAAAAACTAAGATTTAAAAAATTATTAGAAAATATGACTTTATGACAATACATTTGGAAATGGATGAAATGGGCTGTTTTCTAATAAAACATATATTATCAAAATTGATTCAAGAAAAAAAAATAGAAACTTGATTTGATCTATGATTATTTTAAAAAACTGATTAAGTAATCAGAATCTGCCTAATTCTCATACTCACCCCTAATTCCTAACTCAGATGTTTTAAAAGATATGGGTTACTATACTTCTAAGGAAAAGATAATCTCTAGCTTATAGAAAAATTTCCATAGAATGTTAAGAGAGTTGGAAAACTATTTTTTTTGGGGGGGGGGGAAACTATTTTATAAGAGATAACTTTATATCAAAACTAGTTAAGGACAAGCACTAAAATTATAGGCCAGTAATTTAAAAACACAGGTGTAAACATCTTAAAGTATTAGCAAATCGAATCTAGTGTGTTAAAGCATTTGTTGTACTAACTTGGTTTACTCCATTAATGCAAGGATTTTTTTGTTGTTGTTGTTTGTTTTTTTTTTAAGATTTATTTATTTTGGCTGCACTGGGTCTTTGTTGCTGTTCATGGGCTTTCTCTAATTGCAGAGAATGGGGGCTGTTCTCTAGTTGCAGTGCACGGTCTTTTCATTGCAGTGGCTTCTCTTGTTGTGGAGCAGGGGCTCTAGGTATGTGGGCTTCAGTAGTTGTGTCTCTAGAGTGCAGGCTCAGTAGTTGTGGCACATGGGCTTAGTTGCTCCGCAGCATGCTGGATCCTCCTGGAGCAGGGATCAAACCTGTGTCTGCTGCATTGGCAGGTGCATTCTCAACCACTGGACCACCAAGGAAGCCCCAAATATGGTTTTAAAATTAGAAAAAAATGTTACTGTAATTTACTCTGCTAAGAGATTATATAAACATAACCACACGATCATCTCAATAGATGTAGAAAAAATCTTTTGAAAGAAAATGCAGTATTCATTCATGATGAGAATTTTTAGGAAAATAGGAACAGAAGAAACCTTCCTTAAGGCTATGGAAACCCTGGAGTGAACTTACCTAATATTGAATCTTAGCTAAATAACTTGGGCAAATTATATAACTTTTCCATGCTATAGTTTTAAAATAGAACTAATAATAGCATCTAAAACTCATACTATGTAAAAGAAAATGAGAGGCCTAAATCAAATACCTGATAGTGTACCCCCAGCCCTGTTCAAAGGAGAAGTGGAGATGATGTCACTACTTGATATGGCTGTTGCCCATCCTCTTGTTAGATAGTTTCCAGTGTGTGGAAATAGGTGTACAGTCTTTCAACTTTGATGATATACTATACGATAATCCATTTCTTCATTCTGATTTCATGTTCACCATGAAATCTTCTCATTTAGCAGAGACTGAAGGCGCATCCTGCTTTCTTCTTGCTGCTTACAGTAAAATGCCAAAGGAGAGAGCTAAATTGAGGGAACTGGCCAATTAAAAAGAGCCAGGACTTGCTGATTTGGGAAATTCTAAGCTTGTTTAGCATTCCATGAAGATGATTTTATAATGGAATGAATACATGAACTGGCCAACCTGATTGTACCAGTCATCTTGGGAGTTATTATTTAATCATTATAAAATAATGAATTACATTATACTTTACCAATTAATTTCTTGTTTCGTTGGTATTGATTCAGTTCCCATGAGCTTGTTCACATGGGAGAACAAATCAGTTCAAGGTTTTGTCTTTGTTTTGTGAAAACATTTAAGTTCTACTCTCAGCAAATTTCAGTTATACAGTACAGTTATTAACTGTAGTCACATGTTATATATTGGGTCCTTATACCTTTTTCTTCTTCTGACTGAAGTTTGTATATTTTTTTTGTGCTAATCTTTCCCTATTTCCTCCACTCCTCATATTCCTGGTAATCACTTTTCTGCTCTGTTTCTGTGGGTTTAACTTTTTATGTTAGAGTCCACATATAAGTGATACCTTGCGGTATTTGGTTTCTTCTATCTGGCTTACTTCACTGGCCTTTCAGGTTCATCCATGTTGTCACAAATGACAGCATTGATAATATTTTTTTAAAAGATGAATAATTATGCATGTATATGTGAACACTATTGATTTTTGGAACATAAGAAGCCATTGGCGTAAAATTAAGGGACTTTTGAGTGAAGAACCACAGGTAGATACCTCTATAAAGTAAGAGGATATATGCCATTTACTTGTGGATGATACTCAGAGATCACATTTATATTCAGGATTTCCTTTCCTTTTAAATATTGGAGAATTGGACAGTTTTGATTCAGATGGAAGAATGATGAAACAGTTCTTAAGATCTCAGCTCTTTTATTCAAAAGAAGGTGGATGAAACAGTTCTTAATCTTAGCTCTCTATATTATTGACTTCTGGTCTACTGGGAAGTGCCTTGTTTTCTGTTTGAGCCAAGATCATTTGTGTGCAGTTTGTAGGTTGATGATGGAACCACCTCTGCTTCTGGTAAGGCTTTGGTCTCTAAACATGGCCCTACTCAAACAGGCATGATTGGAACTAAAACTACAATTTTCAACTCTTTCCATACAATCAGCAAGTATTTGTTAAGGGTGGAGGAATAGCCAGGTCTTGAGCTGGGAACTGGGGATAGAAAGATGAAAGAATTTGGCAGTCTTGAACAAGTTTACAGTTAGCAGAAAACAGGTGTGTAAATAGATAATTAATATGTGATGGGACAAGGTACAGTGATAGCTCAGAGGAGAGATTAGTCAGCTTTACCTGGAAGTGTTGGTCAGGGTCAAGGAAGGCCTCATAGAAGAGGCAATATGTTGACTTTATTCTTTTCTTTTGGCTGTACCATGCAGCATGTGGGATCTTAGTTCCCTGATTGAACCCGTGTCCCCTGCAGTGGACGTGTGGAGTCTTAACCACTGTACCACCAGGGAAGTCAGCTTTATTAACTTTTAACGTTCACATGTTATATATTGGGTCCTTATACCTTTTTCTTCTTCTGACTGAAGTTTGTATATTTTTTTTGTGCTAATCTTTCCCTATTTCCTCCACTCCTCATATTCCTGGTAATCACTTTTCTGCTCTGTTTCTGTGGGTTTAACTTTTTATGTTAGAGTCCACATATAAGTGATACCTGCGGTATTTGGTTTCTTCTATCTGGCTTACTTCACTGGCCTTTCAGGTTCATCCATGTTGTCACAAATGACAGCATTGATAATATTTTTTTAAAAGATGAATAATTATGCATGTATATGTGAACACTATTGATTTTTGGAACATAAGAAGCCATTGGCGTAAAATTAAGGGACTTTTGAGTGAAGAACCACAGGTAGATACCTCTATAAAGTAAGAGGATATATGCCATTTACTTGTGGATGATACTCAGAGATCACATTTATATTCAGGATTTCCTTTCCTTTTAAATATTGGAGAATTGGACAGTTTTGATTCAGATGGAAGAATGATGAAACAGTTCTTAAGATCTCAGCTCTTTTATTCAAAAGAAGGTGGATGAAACAGTTCTTAATCTTAGCTCTCTATATTATTGACTTCTGGTCTACTGGGAAGTGCCTTGTTTTCTGTTTGAGCCAAGATCATTTGTGTGCAGTTTGTAGGTTGATGATGGAACCACCTCTGCTTCTGGTAAGGCTTTGGTCTCTAAACATGGCCCTACTCAAACAGGCATGATTGGAACTAAAACTACAATTTTCAACTCTTTCCATACAATCAGCAAGTATTTGTTAAGGGTGGAGGAATAGCCAGGTCTTGAGCTGGGAACTGGGGATAGAAAGATGAAAGAATTTGGCAGTCTTGAACAAGTTTACAGTTAGCAGAAAACAGGTGTGTAAATAGATAATTAATATGTGATGGGACAAGGTACAGTGATAGCTCAGAGGAGAGATTAGTCAGCTTTACCTGGAAGTGTTGGTCAGGGTCAAGGAAGGCCTCATAGAAGAGGCAATATGTTGACTTTATTCTTTTCTTTTGGCTGTACCATGCAGCATGTGGGATCTTAGTTCCCTGATTGAACCCGTGTCCCCTGCAGTGGACGTGTGGAGTCTTAACCACTGTACCACCAGGGAAGTCCAGTATATTGAATCTTGAATAATGACAAAGAGTTTACCAGACAAAGAAAGTTGAAAGATAGGGCATGGCAGGTGGCAGGATAAGTGACTGCCGTGTCAGGTTTTAGTGTTTAAAATGTTGTTGTTATTCTGGTTTACTTACCCACTATTTTAGATAATAAAATACTGGCCTTTTTAAGTATAATAGTTTTATTTGGTATTTAAAAATATGAAATCAGAATCATTTATGCATCAAGAACAGTTTCAATAATTTAATTACTCAGTGTATATAAAAAACAAACTGAAGATTGCAAATGTAGATGGTGCAAAATTTCTATTGTAAGAATAATTCTCGAGATCACATACCTCTCAAACAAGTAGAGTGTGAATTTCACAGTTTTGAAATTGATCAGAAAATGGAAATGGAATCCTTCACTGTGTATGTGGAAACTAAAAAAGGCAAATATGAACCACCAATGTTTTCTTTGTAGAAAAAGATTACAACCTACTCTCAATAAAAAGATTGCAGTTCTATTAAAAAAAGCCAAAAACTGTTCAGAGATCCCTCTCTGTTTTGAAATTAAAGATGAGATAATTTGAAGAAAAACGTTTAGTGTTGGTTTATAACTTCTTCCAACTAATGCTGAATGAGAAAAACTTCAATAACTGAAAAAAATTGTACAAAAATATCCTGTTGATACCATTGACCCATTTAAAAAATAATATTTGTATTTTCATGATTATAATTTTTCATTTTTATAGAATTTGATTTTTAATCTTTAATTTTTATTGGTTTTATCTGACAATTTATATTGCTAATAGAATGACAATATATACTTAACATTTGATAGTTATTTTATCTAATATTTTATGTTTATACATTTTCATATTTAAAATGTATTAGTTTTTGGACTTCCTTGATGGCTTGGTGGATAAGAATTCGCCTTGCAGTGTAGGGAACACGGTTCGATCCCTGGTCTGGAAAGATCCCACATGCTTCAGAACAGCTAAGACCATTGGCCACAACTACTGAACCCGAGCTCTAGGGTCTGGGAGCTCTAACTTCAGAAGCCCACGCACCTAGAGACTGTGCTTTGCAACAAGAGAAGCCACTGCAGTGAGAAGCCTGAGTGCTGCAAGTAAGAGTAGCCCCTGCTCACCACAACGAGAAAAAGCAACAAGCCACAAAGATGCAACACAGCCAAAAATAAAACTAAATTAATTTTTAAAAAGAAGGAACAAAAATAAAATGTTAGTTTCACCAGTTAAAAATGAATTCTGAGATATCAGAATCATTTATGCATCAAGAACAGTTTCAATAATTTAATTACTCAGTGTATATAAAAAACAAACTGAAGATTGCAAATGTAGATGGTGCAAAATTTCTATTGTAAGAATAATTCTCGAGATCACATACCTCTCAAACAAGTAGAGTGTGAATTTCACAGTTTTGAAATTGATCAGAAAATGGAAATGGAATCCTTCACTGTGTATGTGGAAACTAAAAAAGGCAAATATGAACCACCAATGTTTTCTTTGTAGAAAAAGATTACAACCTACTCTCAATAAAAAGATTGCAGTTCTATTAAAAAAAGCCAAAAACTGTTCAGAGATCCCTCTCTGTTTTGAAATTAAAGATGAGATAATTTGAAGAAAAACGTTTAGTGTTGGTTTATAACTTCTTCCAACTAATGCTGAATGAGAAAAACTTCAATAACTGAAAAAAATTGTACAAAAATATCCTGTTGATACCATTGACCCATTTAAAAAATAATATTTGTATTTTCATGATTATAATTTTTCATTTTTATAGAATTTGATTTTTAATCTTTAATTTTTATTGGTTTTATCTGACAATTTATATTGCTAATAGAATGACAATATATACTTAACATTTGATAGTTATTTTATCTAATATTTTATGTTTATACATTTTCATATTTAAAATGTATTAGTTTTTGGACTTCCTTGATGGCTTGGTGGATAAGAATTCGCCTTGCAGTGTAGGGAACACGGTTCGATCCCTGGTCTGGAAAGATCCCACATGCTTCAGAACAGCTAAGACCATTGGCCACAACTACTGAACCCGAGCTCTAGGGTCTGGGAGCTCTAACTTCAGAAGCCCACGCACCTAGAGACTGTGCTTTGCAACAAGAGAAGCCACTGCAGTGAGAAGCCTGAGTGCTGCAAGTAAGAGTAGCCCCTGCTCACCACAACGAGAAAAAGCATATGCAAAGCCACAAAGATGCAACACAGCCAAAAATAAAACTAAATTAATTTTTAAAAAAGAAGGAACAAAAAATAAAATGTTAGTTTCACCAGTTAAAAAATGAATTCTGAGTCAATTTTATAATATTCTGCTAATATTAATGTTAATGCTACGTACTATGTGCATGCTCAGTCATGTCCAACTCTTTGCGGTCCCATGGACTGTAGCCCACCAGGCTCCTCTGTCCATGGTATTTTCCAGGCAAGAATACTGGAGTAGGTTGCCATTTCCTTCTCTAGGGGATCTTCTCAAGCTAAGGATCGAACCTAGGTCTCCTGTACTGTAGGCAGTTGTCTAACATCTGAACCACCAGGGAAGCTTTTAAGTGAATCACAAGTATATCCTTGTGAGTAAGCCAAAGAGTGAACTTTGAACTGATTTTTTAAAACCAGTCTGAAAAAACTTTAAAGATGTTGTGCATGTTTTTCACCTTTACAGTTACGACTTATGGTAGTTGCCTCAGTAAATCTAAGAGATAACGTTCTAATTTGATAGGTCATAATTTCAGTTTTAATTCAGATGATTAATTTCCAAACCAAAGGCATACATGTTTGTAGTAATTTGTATGGTTGTGTTAACAGGAATGGAGTAATCAGAGTTTGATGCAGATTCCTTCAACTAAAGTCAGAAGAGCTCAGGCTTCTGATTGCCTGTGTTGGCACCTTGTGTCCGTCATTTACTGGCTGTGCGGCTCAGGCAAATTTATCTTCTCTGGACTTTTGTTTCCTTATCTGTAAAATGAGAATTATAATAGTTGTGACCTCATAGAGTTTTTTTTGTTTGTTTGTTTTGTTTTTCACTAACTAAATGAATTTCTTGTATGTAAAGCACTTAGTTCCTGGCTTATAGTAAATATCCAAGACCTGATTGCCATTATGATCTTCTAGTCTGTAAAATAGCCTACAACAGTGCCTTCTTTTCAACCTGACCAGCTTCGTTCTGTTTTTCAGGTTACACCCTCTTACACTGTGCTGCAGCCTGGGGTCGACTGGAAACTTTGAAAGCACTGGTGGAACTAGATGTTGACATAGAAGCTCTGAACTTGCGACAGGAAAGAGCTCGGGATGTTGCTGCTCGGTATTCCCAGACTGAGTGCGTTGAATTTCTGGACCGGGCAGGTAAGGAAGCTCACAAGGGAGTAGCAGACTGACTTACTGCTGGATTTCCCTCCTATAACTGCAGAGTTAAAGCCTGTGCCTTTAACAAAGCAAGCAGTGCTTAACATCTTCACCTTCTATTAGGATATTTTGTTTGTAGACATAACTATAGTCACCATCGGTAATGTTATGTCAGATCCTTCTCTTTTTTTTGCTATTGGCCTAAAGCATTGTATTTAGTAAAAATTACATTGGAAGCCAGTTGGTTTACCACCTGCTAACAATTATTCAATAATTCTTTATAAGAATGTATGTATAATATATGTTCAAGGCCATTTTCTGAGAGACTTCAGCAGAGTGTCTCTTAAATGTTGAAACAGTGTTGAAACTTTACTTTACTTGAGGAATATGTGTGATTCTCCAGGTAGACTTGGTTGTAATAACTTGAAATGGTTTGCTAGGCAAAATTAATCTATGGTATTAGTCTGAATAGCAGGAACCATTAATGATGTAAGGAGGGTGTTTCTGGGGCATAATATTCTTTTTTTGTTAATTCGGTTACTATTTACATGTTATGCTCATTTGTGGAAATTCATTGAGCTATATCCTTACAAATTTTGCACTTTTCTGTATGTTTATTGTGTTTTAATCAAAGGCCAAACAATTATGTACTATTTTGAAGTTTACTAAGATGTTTTTCTTACAATATTTCTACAAACCTGTAGAATGGAGCTTAGAGATTTCAGGAAGATATACCTGTGTAATTATGTATTTGTACAGACACTGGTTAAAAAACTAGCACTAAGGACATTCACGGCATTCATTATGCATAGTTTTTCTGCATTTGTGCTTCTAGCAAGCATTTATTAAATGCCCATTACAAGCATAACATTGTTGTGGTACAGTTGATTGTTCCTGTTCTCTGAACATTTGATAGATGCGGAGGGAGGTGATAAACTATAGACACATCCACAGTTAAATAACAATATCAGAAAGACTATAATTAAAGGTTAAAATCGGCAGAGCGGGTGGGGCATGCTATGGCATGAAGTCAGAGCATGTTGATGCTGAGCTGGGCCTTGAAGAAAGGGTAGGATTTGAATACACAGAGTAATGAGAAAGAGTGTGAGAAAAATCTTATGACTGAAAGTGACATGTTGGAGAAACTGTGAAGAGATTGCCTTACTGGAACAGTAAGTCATAATTTACACAGGCAGGCTGCAGTCAAACAGGATAATAAAAGAGTAATAAGTACGTGGGCTCTTGAGTCAGATTGCTTGAGTTGAAATACTGGTGTCTCTACAAACTTGTGTGACCTTGGACAAGATTCTTAAATTCTTTATACTTCAGTTTTAATTTCCAGAAAAGGAGGCCCATAATAGTTCTTATTTCTTGGGAGAGTTGCTGTGAGAATAAGTTGATAAAGCATGTCTTAGCATAGTGTCTGATGGATGAAGTCTGATACTGCTATTATTTCAGTCAAATTATACCTCCAAAGGTCAGGCTAAGGTATTTTCATTTCATTTCTATAGCCTTCGGGAGCCCTTGGAAGATTTTATGTAGAAGAGGAAGAGGATTAAAGTGATATTTAGGAAGATTCATCTGGCAGCCTTAAGAAGCATGTTTGTCAGTAAAATGAGAAGGGAAATGGAAGGATTAATAGAAGTAAGGAAGTTGAGGGAAGGTAGCATACTTAGGAAGAAAAAATGAGTTATGCTTTGTAGATTATTTGGTGTATAATTGTCTACTTGTACTAAATATTTTTGAGGGGCCATATTTCTGTCAGTCCCTTCAATTTTATGATTAGATACAAAAACAAAAAAAAGTAAAGAATTTAATCGATCCTTTTATTAATAAATATTATAGGTGAAAATTCACTTTGCGTGCATCTGAAGTCATCATGTGCGACCTTTTTTTTTTGATTTTTGATTTTTTAAAAATTCTTTATTTTAAAGATTTTACAGAGTTTTGTTGTTCACCAGCATGCATGTACCCAGATCATTCATATGCATATCCCTGGACCCCCACCCCCCACCCAGTTCCCCCCCTCCCACCCCTCTGGCCCATCGCCCCAAGTGATTGTAGGCACTCCTATTCCCTTAGTACAATGACAATAGCTATCTTTTCCACACGTGCCAGAATGGGTTTCAATGTTACCTCCTCTATGCCTCCCTCTCACTATTGGTTCTCCACAATGTCCTTATGTCTATTCTCTGTCTGTTTTTCCATGAGTTCACTGCATGTGTTATCATGACCATCTTACTAGATTCCATATATACGAGTTAGTATACTGTACTTGTCTTTCTCTTTTTGACTTATTTCACTTTTTATGATAGGTTCTAGAGCTAGCCACCTCATTAGGACTGAGTCTTCTGCATTTCTTTTAACAGCTGAGTAGTATTCCATTGTATATATGTACCAGAGCTTCTGTCTCCATTCATTCGTTGATGGACATCTAGGTTGCTTCCATGTTCTGGCTATTGTATAGAGAGCTGCAATGAACATTGGAGTACAGGTGCTTCTTTCAGTTTTGATTTCATAAGAATATAAGCCTAAGAGTGAGATTGCTGGGTCAAAGGGTGCCTCTATTTTTAGTTTTTTAAGGAATCTCCATACTGTCTTCCATAGAGGCTGTATCCATTTACATTCCCACCAGCAATGCAAGAGGGTTCCCTTTTCTCCACACCCTCTCCAGCATTTATTGTCTGTCGATTTATTGATAATGGCCATTCTGACGAGTGTGAGGTGATATCTCATTGTGGTTTTAATTTGCATTTCTCTAATAATAAGAGAGGTTGAGCATCGTTTCATGTGCTTTTGGGCCATCTGTATGTCCTCTTTGGAGAGGCATCTCTTTAGATCTTTTTCCCATTTTTTGATTGGGTTGTTCGTTTTCCCTGTGCTGAGTTGTCTGAGTTGCTTGTAGATTTTGGAGATGAATTCTTTGTCTGTTGTTTCATTTGCTATGATTTTCTCCCACTCTGTGGGGTGTCTGTTCAGCTTTTTTGTAATTTCTTTTGCTGTACAAAAGCTTTTAAGTTTCATGAGGTCCCATATGTTCATTTTTCTTTTCAGTTTGGCTATTTTAGTAGGTGGGTCAGAGAAGATCTTGCTTTGATTGATGTCCTTGAGGGTTTTGCCTATATTCTCCTCTAAGAGTTTGATGGTTTCTGGTCTTACATTTAGGTCTTTAATCCATTTTGAGTTGATCTTAGTGTATGGTGTCAGGGAATGTTCCAACTTCATTTTTTTGCATGTAGCTGTCCAATTCTCCCAGCACCACTTGTTGAAGAGGCTGTCTTTCTCCCATTTTATAGTTTCGCCTCCTTTGTCAAAAATAAGGTACCCATAGGTGCGTGGGTTTATCTCTGGGTTCTCAATTTTGTTCCATTGATCTATAGTTCTGTTTTTGTGCCAGTACCATACTGTCTTGATGACTATTGCTTTGTAGTAGAGTCTGAAGTTAGGGAGGCTGATCCCTCCAACTCCATTCTTCTTCCTCAGGATTGCTTTGGCTATTCGAGGTCTTTTGTGTTTCCATATGAACTGTATTATTCTTTGGTCTAGTTCTGTGAAAAATGTAAATGGTAGTTGGATAGGTACTGCATTGATTGTAGATGATATTTGGTAGTATGGTCATTTTCACAATATTGATTCTTCCGACCCAGGAACATGGAATATCTCTCCATCTGTTTAAGTCTTCTTTAATGTCTCTCATGAGTGTCTTGTAATGTTCTGTGCACAGTTCTTTTGTTTCTTTGGGTAGGTTTATTCCTAGGTATTTGATTCTTTTGGTTGCAATGGTGAAGGGGATTGCCTCTTTGTTTTCTGATTTTTCATTGTTTGTGTATAGGAATGCCAGTGATTTCTGTGTGTTGACTTTGTATCCTGTGACTTTGCTAAATTCATTGATTAGCTCTAGTAGCTTTGTAACCGTGTCTTTGAGATTTTCTATGTATAATATCATGTTGTCTGTTGTTTCATTTGCTATGATTTTCTCCCACTCTGTGGGGTGTCTGTTCAGCTTTTTTGTAATTTCTTTTGCTGTACAAAAGCTTTTAAGTTTCATGAGGTCCCATATGTTCATTTTTCTTTTCAGTTTGGCTATTTTAGTAGGTGGGTCAGAGAAGATCTTGCTTTGATTGATGTCCTTGAGGGTTTTGCCTATATTCTCCTCTAAGAGTTTGATGGTTTCTGGTCTTACATTTAGGTCTTTAATCCATTTTGAGTTGATCTTAGTGTATGGTGTCAGGGAATGTTCCAACTTCATTTTTTTGCATGTAGCTGTCCAATTCTCCCAGCACCACTTGTTGAAGAGGCTGTCTTTCTCCCATTTTATAGTTTCGCCTCCTTTGTCAAAAATAAGGTACCCATAGGTGCGTGGGTTTATCTCTGGGTTCTCAATTTTGTTCCATTGATCTATAGTTCTGTTTTTGTGCCAGTACCATACTGTCTTGATGACTATTGCTTTGTAGTAGAGTCTGAAGTTAGGGAGGCTGATCCCTCCAACTCCATTCTTCTTCCTCAGGATTGCTTTGGCTATTCGAGGTCTTTTGTGTTTCCATATGAACTGTATTATTCTTTGGTCTAGTTCTGTGAAAAATGTAAATGGTAGTTGGATAGGTACTGCATTGATTGTAGATGATATTTGGTAGTATGGTCATTTTCACAATATTGATTCTTCCGACCCAGGAACATGGAATATCTCTCCATCTGTTTAAGTCTTCTTTAATGTCTCTCATGAGTGTCTTGTAATGTTCTGTGCACAGTTCTTTTGTTTCTTTGGGTAGGTTTATTCCTAGGTATTTGATTCTTTTGGTTGCAATGGTGAAGGGGATTGCCTCTTTGTTTTCTGATTTTTCATTGTTTGTGTATAGGAATGCCAGTGATTTCTGTGTGTTGACTTTGTATCCTGTGACTTTGCTAAATTCATTGATTAGCTCTAGTAGCTTTGTAACCGTGTCTTTGAGATTTTCTATGTATAATATCATGTTGTCTGCAAAAAAAGAGAGTTTGATTTCTTCCTTTCCAATCTGGATTCCTTTGATTTCTTTCTCTTCTCTTATTGCTGTTGCTAGAACTTCCAGGACTATGTTGAATAGTAGTGGTGAAAGTGGACACCCCTGTCTTGTTCCTGATCTTAGAGGGAATGCTTTCAGTTTTTCTCCATTAAGGATAATGTTCAATGTGGGCTTCTCATATATGGCTTTTATTGTGTTGAGATAGGTTCCTTCTATGCCCATTTTCTGAAGAGTTTTTTTATCATAAATGGATGTTGTACTTTGTCGAAGGCTTTTTGTGCATCTATTGAGATGATCATGTGATTTTTGTCTCTCAATTTGTTGATATGGTGTATCACATTGATTGATTTGTGGATGTTGAAGAATCCTTGCATGCCTGGGATGAACCCAACTTGATCGTGATGTATGAGTTTTTTGATGTGTCGTTGAATTCTGTTTGCTAGGATTTTGTTGAGGATCTTGGCATCTAAGTTCATCGGTGAAATTGGCCTATAGTTTTCCTTTTTTGTGTTGTCTTTGCCTGGTTTTGGTATCAGGGTGATGATGGCCTCATAGAATGTGTTTGGAAGTGTTCCTTCTTGTGCAATTTTTTGGAAGATTTTTAGAAGGACAGGCACTAGCTCTTCTTTAAATGTTTGGTAGAATTCGCCTGTGAAGCCATCTGGCCCTGGGCTTTTGTTTTGGGGTAGATTTTTAATCACCAAGTTGATTTCTGCGCTTGTGATTGGGTTGTTTAAAGTTTCTGTTTCTTCCTGGCTCAGCTTTGGGAGATTAATCTTTCCCAAGAAACTGTCCATTTCTTCCAGGTTGTCCAGTTTGTTGCCGTAGAGTTGTTCATTATAGTCTCTTAGAATCCTTTGGATTTCTGCATTATCTGTTGTAATCTCTCCTTTTTCGTTTTTGATTTTGTTGATCTGGTTCTTCTCCCTCTTTTTCTTGATGAGTGTCGCCAGTGGCTTGTCAATTTTGTTTACCTTTTCGAAGAACCAGCTTTTTGTTTTATTTATCTTTACTATTGTTTCTTTTGTTTCTTTCTCATTTATTTCTGCTCTCATCCTTATGATTTCTCTTCTTCTGCTGGCTTTGGCGAATTTTTGTTCTTCTTTCTCCAGCTGTTTTAAGTGGAGGGTTAGGCCATCTGCTTCATATTTTCCTAGTTTCTTGAGGTGGGATTGTATTGCTATAAATTTCCCTCTTAGAACTGCTTTTGCAGTATCCCATAGGTTTTGCACTGTCGTGTGTTCATTGTCATTTTCTTCTAGGAATTGTTTAATTTCTCCTTTGATTTCCTCAATGATCAGTTGGTTTTTTAGGTATGTATTGTTTAATCTCCATGTGTTTGTGTTTTTAGTGGTTTTTTTCCTGTAGTTGATCTCTAGTCTCATTGCATTGTGGTCCGAGAAGATGGTTGATATAATTTCAGTTTTCTTGAATTGACTGAGGTTTGATTTGTGGCCCAAGATGTGGTCTATCCTGGAGAATGTTCCGTGAGCACTTGAGAAGAAAGTGTATTCTTCTGCTTTTGGATGGAATGTCCCAAAGATATTGATGAGGTCCATCTTTTCTAGTGTGGCATTTAAGGCTTGTGTTTCTTTATTAATTTTCTGTTTGGATGATCTGTCCACTGGTGTGAGAGGAGTGTTAAAGTCTCCTACTATTACTGTGTTATTGTGGATTTCTTCTTTTATGTCTGAAAGTATCTGTCTTATGTATTGAGGTGCCCCTGTGTTGGGTGCGTAGATATTCATGACTGTTATGTCTTCCTCTTGGATAGATCCCTTAATCATGATGTAGTGACCTGCCTTGTGATGGTTTTTCTGTTTCTTCCTGGCTCAGCTTTGGGAGATTAATCTTTCCCAAGAAACTGTCCATTTCTTCCAGGTTGTCCAGTTTGTTGCCGTAGAGTTGTTCATTATAGTCTCTTAGAATCCTTTGGATTTCTGCATTATCTGTTGTAATCTCTCCTTTTTCGTTTTTGATTTTGTTGATCTGGTTCTTCTCCCTCTTTTTCTTGATGAGTGTCGCCAGTGGCTTGTCAATTTTGTTTACCTTTTCGAAGAACCAGCTTTTTGTTTTATTTATCTTTACTATTGTTTCTTTTGTTTCTTTCTCATTTATTTCTGCTCTCATCCTTATGATTTCTCTTCTTCTGCTGGCTTTGGCGAATTTTTGTTCTTCTTTCTCCAGCTGTTTTAAGTGGAGGGTTAGGCCATCTGCTTCATATTTTCCTAGTTTCTTGAGGTGGGATTGTATTGCTATAAATTTCCCTCTTAGAACTGCTTTTGCAGTATCCCATAGGTTTTGCACTGTCGTGTGTTCATTGTCATTTTCTTCTAGGAATTGTTTAATTTCTCCTTTGATTTCCTCAATGATCAGTTGGTTTTTTAGGTATGTATTGTTTAATCTCCATGTGTTTGAGTTGATCTCTAGTCTCATTGCATTGTGGTCCGAGAAGATGGTTGATATAATTTCAGTTTTCTTGAATTGACTGAGGTTTGATTTGTGGCCCAAGATGTGGTCTATCCTGGAGAATGTTCCGTGAGCACTTGAGAAGAAAGTGTATTCTTCTGCTTTTGGATGGAATGTCCCAAAGATATTGATGAGGTCCATCTTTTCTAGTGTGGCATTTAAGGCTTGTGTTTCTTTATTAATTTTCTGTTTGGATGATCTGTCCACTGGTGTGAGAGGAGTGTTAAAGTCTCCTACTATTACTGTGTTATTGTGGATTTCTTCTTTTATGTCTGAAAGTATCTGTCTTATGTATTGAGGTGCCCCTGTGTTGGGTGCGTAGATATTCATGACTGTTATGTCTTCCTCTTGGATAGATCCCTTAATCATGATGTAGTGACCTGCCTTGTCTCTTAGAATCTTCTTTACTTTAAAGTCTATTTTGTCTGATATGAGGATTGCTACTCCAGCTTTTGATTTCCATTTGCATGGAATATCTTTTTCCAGCCTTTCACTTTCAGTCTATGAGTGTCTCTAGGTCTGAAGTGGGTCTCTTGTAAACAGCATATATATGGGTCTTGCTTCTGGATCCATTCAGCCAGCCTGTGTCGTTTGGTTGGAGCATTTAGTCCATTTACATTCAAAGTAATTATTGATACGAATGTTCCTATTGTCATCTTCTTAGAAATTTAGGGTTTGATTTGTAAGGCTTCTCCTACTCTTGTATTTATTGGCTATATCAGGCCCTTTAACACTTGTTAAAGGACTGGTTTTGTGGTACAGAATTCTTTTAGTTTTTGTCTGTCTGTGAAGCTTTTGACTTCTCCATTGATTCTGAATGAGATTCTTGCTGGGTAGAGAATTCGTGGTTGGAGGTTATTCTCTTTTAGCTGTTTAAATGTGTCTTGCCATTCTCTTCTGGCCTGCAGGGTTTCTGTTGAAAGATCCGCAGTTAGACGTATGGGGTTTCCTTTATATGTTATTTGTTATTTGCTTCTAGCTGCTTTTAGTAATCTGTCTTTATATTTAGTCTGTGTTAGTTTGATTAGAATGTGCCTTGGTGTGTTTCTTCTGGGGTTTCTCCTGTATGGAACTCTTTGTGCTTCTTGGACTTGGTTGACTATTTCCTTTCCCATGTTGGGGAAGTTTTCCACTATAATGTCTTTAGGAATTTTTTCATAGCCTTTCTTCCCCTCTTCTTCTTCTGGAACTCCTATAATTCTAATGTTGG
The DNA here is from genome assembly GCA_022376925.1 of Tragulus kanchil. NCBI lineage: Eukaryota > Metazoa > Chordata > Mammalia > Artiodactyla > Tragulidae > Tragulus > Tragulus kanchil. Next base: position 32,079,539 of record JAIOJX010000024.1, read on the forward strand.
TGCATTTGATATTGTCCCATAGGTCTCTGAGGCTATCCTCAGTTCTTTTAATTCTTTCAGCTTTGTTCTTCAACACTTATTTCCATCATTCTGTTTTCCAGCTCACTTATCCATTCTTCAGCCTCAGATACTCTACTGTTGAGACCTTCTATAGTATTTTTGAGTTCAGCAATTGAGTTGGTGGTCTCTATTTGCTTATTTTTCATTTTTTGCATGTCTCTTCTCAGTGCACTAATTTCCTAATATTCTGTTTTCGGTGTTTTGCATCCTCATTAGTGTAGCTTTTCTGAATTCTCTTTCAGATAATTTGTCTATCTCCTCCTCTGTCATTTGAAGTGGTGTTTCTCTAGCTTGGTCCTTCATTTGTGCAGTGTTTCTCTCTCGTTTCATTATTAGGTTAGTTTTTGTTTCTTTGTGTGTGTCGAGTTCTTTTCCCCCACCAGGCTTTTTGGTTGAATTCTCCCTTCCTTTGGGTTTCTGTCCTTGTAGAAGGGTTCAGTGGTTTGTGACTTGGATGATGTTAGGTCTTGTTTACAGATGAATAATCTCTAGTGTTATATGTTCTTTGATAGTGTGGAGTCTTGGAATCAGGGCTTCCGCTCTGAGGATCCTTGGTTTGATGATTGGTCAGGGGGTGTAGGCTCTATGTCTGGTTTGCTATGGTGTTCCGTGATACTAGTTCAAATATTAGCATCTGAGGAACAAGAAGTGCATCCCTGATGGGTGACAGTCATAAAAGCATGCAGATGTTTTCTAACATAATCATAAGATATACATACATACACAGCAATCCCCACTACTGACCAGTTTTACAGAGATAAGACACAGGATATCTTTCTGCCAAATCACACAATCAAAGATGATGCTTGCCCGTTAAGCTTTGAATTAATTAAAATAATGCCTGAATAAATAGATCCAGCGCAAGGTCCTGACTTGGATAATTACAATGAGAGCAATTATTAATTAGGACATGTGTTGGGGGTGATGAGGAGGAGAGTGTATGGGTAGTGAGAAGGAATAGATTCATCTTGGAAGGATTTTATAGGGTTAGGTAGCAAAGATTAGTGAGTTGTATTGTTTAGTGCATTTGGAAGGGAATAGTGGAGACAGGAAGATAGGAAGTAATTTGTCTAGAGGATACTGGTAGATAGGAAAAAGTTTTACATTTAGAACATATAGGGAGAAAGCAAAGAGGAAAGAGAATTAGAGGTTTCCAAGAATTAAAATTAAAAAAAAAATAAAATAAAAGTCAAAAAAAGAAATTAAAAATTAAAAAGGGTAGAAAAAAATTAATGAGACGAAAAAACAAATAATAAAACACAAAAAACTAAACAAACAAAAAAGAAAAAACAGACAAACAGAAAACCCCAAACGAACAAAAACGAAAACAAACGGAAAAAACCCCAAACAGAATAAACAAACAAACCCCAAACCAGACCAATCAATCGAATAAACAAAATAGTCCACAACAAATAAACAAGCAAAAAAAAGCTAAATACTATCCCTGGTTCTTATCTTCTCATCTGCCTGTTGGAAACCAATCTGCTCTTGGTGGTGTCTTGATGACGTAGTCTTTCCCTTATAGCGCCGGTTGCTATGGTTTCTGTTTTTGTGTTCAGCAAAATGAGGGCTTTGCTGCCATACTGGGTGCTGGCCGGGATGGTGGGCTGATCCCAGTCAGTCGGGCGGAGGCCGCGGCGCGCGCAGTCCCGTGTTGGAGGGGGGCGCCCCGGCTCTACCGCGCACCCGCCTGTAGTCTCCAATCCCTGCTCTTTCCCCGGCTTCCTCCGCTGCTGCAGCAGCTCTAGGGGAGCGCGGGCTCCTCCGCCACTGGCACACGTGCACTGCTGGTTACATATCCAAGCCCCAAAGGCTGGCACGAGCTTTCCCCTCCAGCTTGTGCCCGGTCCCTGGTCAGCAACCCCTGAGTGACTTCCCCTCTCCGTTCAGCAAGCCCTCCAGTTGGAGTGGTTGAACTTACCCACGGCAGGCGGCGCGGCTTCTGGCTCCGGCGGGTCGGCGCGGCTTCTGGCTCCGGCCCATGTGCGACTTTTTACGACCCTGTGTACTATAGCTTGCCAGGCTCCTCTGTCCATGGAATTCTCCAGGCAAGAATAGTTGAGTGTTTTGCCATGCCCTCCTCCAGGGGATCTTCCCAACCCAGAGTTTGAACCCATGTCTCTTACATCTCCTGCATTGGCAGACAGATTCTTTACCACTAGGGCCATCCGAGAAGCCCGAAATTCACATTGTATAATTTAAAATCCAGTTTTGAAGAATGGTCCATGGTATTAAAAACAGAACAGTTTGGGAAAATATTTTGCTGTAATTTCTCTGAAAGTTTGGGGTTATGAGTGTAGAGTTTCATTGATTTTATACTGAATGCAAGTCCATATGCCCGACATACAGTGAGACCAAACAATACCAAAACGTCAAAGTTTGGAGCAGAGAAAGGTTTATTGTGGGACCGTGTACATAGATGGGTGGCTTATGCCTTAAAAAACCCTGGAGCTCTCTGCAAGGTCTCAGCAAAGTCCTTTTATAGGAAGGGTGAGGGAGGGGCATGGTTGGTTGTTGCAGACTTCTTGGTGTCAGATCCTTAGTTTTTCAGGTCAAGTCATGGTCAGGTAAACTTCTACTGAAACAAATGTTATTCTCTATTCTACAAGAAAAGACAAGGTCCCAAGATTCAACTTTCACCCTCCAAAGTTCAGGCCCTGGCTAAGAGGAGGGATCTCTGTGTGGGCCAGTGACCCTACCTGGAAGCATTCCTCCAGCACCCAGGCTTGGGGGTCCTGCCAGTGCTCAGGTCCAGCTGAGGCGGTAGGTATCAGTTGGTGTTGCCCACAGAGCCAGGACCTCAGACCCCACCCAGCTGTCATCACCGTGGGAGCCAGACATCTAGGACCCAGTTGGCCCTCTTCAGGCTACCCCAGTTGGGGTCAGGTCCTATGGACTACAACCATAGAGATCACCACCCCAAGGCTGCAGAAGTATGGATAGGTCAGCAGCTGTTTCAAGGCCCGAGCCCACCCAGTGGACACCGCACAGTCCTCAGCCTGACCTGGGCCCCCCAGCTAATGCTGGTCCTGAGCCCAGAGGGCCTGGAGGGCCCCGAGGAGAAGGCTGCAGCCTGCCCCTCACAGAACTCTCTGCCCAGAGGACTACTGTGTGGCCTTCCCACCCTATTTCACTTTCCTTCTCCCTAATGTCCAGCTGTTTAGTTTGGCTCCTTACAGTCTTGGGAGAATGAGACCTGCCATTTCCTAGTGATGAAGATAAAAGACTGTAATGTTATAAATTAGTGTTCTGTTTCCAGATCAGTGAATGTAAAATAATTCATGTATAAAATTTTGAAGAATGGTCCATGGTATTAAAAACAGAACAGTTTGGGAAAATATTTTGCTGTAATTTCTCTGAAAGTTTGGGGTTATGAGTGTAGAGTTTCATTGATTTTATACTGAATGCAAGTCCATATGCCCGACATACAGTGAGACCAAACAATACCAAAACGTCAAAGTTTGGAGCAGAGAAAGGTTTATTGTGGGACCGTGTACATAGATGGGTGGCTTATGCCTTAAAAAACCCTGGAGCTCTCTGCAAGGTCTCAGCAAAGTCCTTTTATAGGAAGGGTGAGGGAGGGGCATGGTTGGTTGTTGCAGACTTCTTGGTGTCAGATCCTTAGTTTTTCAGGTCAAGTCATGGTCAGGTAAACTTCTACTGAAACAAATGTTATTCTCTATTCTACAAGAAAAGACAAGGTCCCAAGATTCAACTTTCACCCTCCAAAGTTCAGGCCCTGGCTAAGAGGAGGGATCTCTGTGTGGGCCAGTGACCCTACCTGGAAGCATTCCTCCAGCACCCAGGCTTGGGGGTCCTGCCAGTGCTCAGGTCCAGCTGAGGCGGTAGGTATCAGTTGGTGTTGCCCACAGAGCCAGGACCTCAGACCCCACCCAGCTGTCATCACCGTGGGAGCCAGACATCTAGGACCCAGTTGGCCCTCTTCAGGCTACCCCAGTTGGGGTCAGGTCCTATGGACTACAACCATAGAGATCACCACCCCAAGGCTGCAGAAGTATGGATAGGTCAGCAGCTGTTTCAAGGCCCGAGCCCACCCAGTGGACACCGCACAGTCCTCAGCCTGACCTGGGCCCCCCAGCTAATGCTGGTCCTGAGCCCAGAGGGCCTGGAGGGCCCCGAGGAGAAGGCTGCAGCCTGCCCCTCACAGAACTCTCTGCCCAGAGGACTACTGTGTGGCCTTCCCACCCTATTTCACTTTCCTTCTCCCTAATGTCCAGCTGTTTAGTTTGGCTCCTTACAGTCTTGGGAGAATGAGACCTGCCATTTCCTAGTGATGAAGATAAAAGACTGTAATGTTATAAATTAGTGTTCTGTTTCCAGATCAGTGATGGAATTGTAAGGATTCGTGGTTATATAGCTGTGGAGTATCGAAAATAGTAACTACTTAACATAAAGGTTAACATCCGTTTGAGACTTACAAAGAATATAAACCACTTCATTTCTTGTTCTGATGATTAGAGCAGGAGTCACCTGAATTGGTTTACAGCGTTGAGGACTCCCTACCCCAGAAACTCCTTCATAGTACTGAGAATTTGACTATTGGAGATCAATTTCTTTGGGTTTTCAAGGTTTGTAGACTTTTTAAGTGTTCAAGGTTCTTTTATTAAAGGAAATTATATATCAGAATATATATATATATATACTGAGTATATATATATATATATATATATATATATATATATATATATACTGAGGGAATTAGTTGGACAGGTCAGAACTCTGAAGGTATGGAACAAATATTCGTGGAATAGTTAAGGGTTGTGTTAAGGAAGAGTGGGAATAAGGAAGGGATTCTGAAAGGTGGGAACCACAAATAAACTTTTATTAATCCACAATAACCCAGGGCAGGCCTTATTCTCTTCTGTTATTTGTAAAGACTATAGCATTATCTGTCACTAAACCAAGAATTTTATAAAAGCTTTTTTCCTTTTATTGATGGGAGGTATACTATAGGTCTGTCATGTTTTTCTGGGATTCTTTACCATGTTGTTAAGAAAATCTCTGTTAGTCTCTCTGTCTTTTTTTGGAAAATATGGAAACCATAATTTAAGTCGAGGTGACTGATCAACAAAGTGTGGCTTTTTAAAAAGCCAGTGCATCTTATCCACAAAAGTTTGAAATTAAAAAAACATGTTGACATATATATGGAATCTAGTAAGAGGGTAATGGTAACACACGCAGTGAAGCGATGGAAAAACAGACATAGAGAACAGACATATGGACATTGTGGGATATGAACAGTGGGTGGGAGGTATAGAGGGAGCAACATGGAAACCTGTACTATCATATGTGAAAAAGATAGCTATGGTCATTGCCCTGAGGGAATAGGAGATGCTGCAGGAGCTGGGTGTGATGGCCTGGAGGGGTGGGATGTGGGGTAGGGAGGGAGAGGGGTGCCAGGGATATGCATATCATATGCATATGCATATGATCTGGGAACATACATGTCTGTGAACAACAAAACTCTGTAAAAATTTTATGTGAGAAAAGGAGATCCTTCAGGGGTGCTGTGTGATGGTCGGGAGGGGTAGGAAGGGGGAGGATATACATATGACTAATCTGGAACATACATATCTGTAAACAACAAGACTCTGTAAAAGTTAAAAGTAAAATAAAAGTTTTTAAAAAAACTCTGTAAAAATTTAAAAACATAATAAAATTAAATAATTAAAAAAAGAACAAACTGAAAAAAAGTGTTGATACTTAATTCTTCATTTATTATACATTGTATACATACAAAGTATAAATGAACATTTATACTTTAAAAAGTTAATCTATTCCTTAATATTTCCATACTACTTTAATAGTTTGAAATGGGAAATTAAACATGTCTATGTGGACATAAAATTTGCTCAGGAAACTAGGAGAAATCACAAAAATTATTTAAATCAGAGTTTTATTGAAACACTTAAGATTCTTTTCTACAGATTGGTTAATGGTTAGTAATCTCACACATTAAAAAGAACAGAATACTTAAATACGAAGCAGTGATTGTATTCAATCTTTCCCCTAGTATTTTTTAATAAGCATGGGTGCCATTTTAGCTGAATAGAAATAACTTTTCAATCCAGACTTCGTTGGAAAGTTTCAGTAAAGAATGTAGCCAAAAAAATCACAAAGCATCTCAAAGAACCACCTTTGCCCTTCCCTGATCTCTCTCCATAGATTTCTTGCGTGGTCTCCCTCGTGGACTAAGTTATATTTGCATATGGATGTGTCTAGTATACTCTGCCTTTCCTTCTCCTCCTTCGATCTTCTTCCTCTTTAGTTTTCGGTGCTTGGCTTTCTTAGCCTGAGGGTGCTGGGACATATGATTCAGGTACTTGGTCATCATTGATGTTGTGGCCACCAGTCTGCAGAGTATTTGGTCAATGTCATAGACAGACTGGGTTTCTAGATTATTACCAAATGTGTCTAAGGAGACTTGTGTCTTTACCTGAAAGGACAAAAACAAATGAGATTACACATTTTTTTTTTCCTTACTGTAGTTCAAATTAGATTTGTTTTCTGGATATATATGCTTAAACTTCAAACATCATCCATTACTAATCTATACAGAGAAAAAGTTACTATAGAAGAAAGGTTAATGCCAGAGAAATCCTCTTTCATATAACCTTATGTAAGGTTAGAGTGATCATGATCACTGTCAACAAACATTTGATAAGTACTTTATATGATTAGAGCATTCTGCTGGGGGAAATTATTTGAATATTAGTAAATTATTTTCCTTTGCTAAATAGCCTTATAGGTGTAATGTGATAAAATCATAGTCATTTTATAAGTATCTAGTTGTTGTGAAGGTCAATGAGCTTTTAAGATTGCCTCAAAATACAATGTTATTGGCAAAGTAGGAACTCAGTTTGAGTGTTATTTTCCAGAAAGTTATCCTAAAATTAGAAATTAGTTTACAGTCCATTAAAAAATTGCATACCAACTTTAGTATATTTAGCTTTCTTAGACAGATTGGGAAGAGATCTAACAAGATCTCTTGTTCCAGACCCTTCATATTATTGATCAGACGGCTGAGAAAGATATAGTGACCTAAATAAGGGCCCAGACAGTTAACTACATTCCCTGTACGTTCTACTCATTGTAGCTCACTACTTTCTTGATGTGTTTTGTAATTTTAAACAATCTGTCTAAAATAATAGGTTATTTTAAAGACCTTCTAATTCAGTATATCTTTGTTGAATACCTGATAAGTACAAGAAACTGTGCTAGATGCTGGGGTGAATGGGGGGAGGGTGGTTATGAAGAAGAAGGTATGGTTCTCTCTCAAAGATAATAATCTTATCTTTTAAACACTTTGATATTCTATAACTATTACTATTTGCATCACAAATTCACCTTTTTTGTGTGTTTCTTCCATTTAAGCCACAGGTAATGCACAGACAAGGCAGACAGGATTAAAAAGAGAGCTTGTACTAAAATATAAATAAAATTTAAACAACCATGAAATATATCCATATTAACAAAACTGCAGCATAGTTTGTCCAGAGGGTATGGTAGACAGTGATATGGAGAAGACTTTACTTTCAGGTAATGCGTTTCTTCTGGGAAAATCTCCCATCCAACCTTTGTCCAGGTAGTACCATCACAAATACAGAAGCTCTCCCTGAAGAAGCAGATAAGCAATAGAGGAAAAATCAGGGATAGACCTTGAGTGGACATCTTTCTTTCTCAGATAGAAAAAGTTACAGGCAAAAAATTAGTTAGAGACCAAGCAGACATGCCCTGGTACTCCAGTAAAGGCACTTAAGTTAACTAGGCAACAAAATATACACTGATGATCATTGTAACATCATCAGTCACGGTGATTCAGGGGTAAATGCAGTGATGTCATAAAGAACCATACTGGGACTAAAATGTGTTGCCTAGCCAATCACCTTGGGTTTCTTGGGAATACTTTTTCTTGCTCTTTTGCCGAGCTTTTAAGAGAATACAATGTTATTGGCAAAGTAGGAACTCAGTTTGAGTGTTATTTTCCAGAAATTTTCCAAAATTAGAAATTAGTTTACAGTCCATTAAAAATTGCATACCAACTTTAGTATATTTAGCTTTCTTAGACAGATTGGGAAGAGATCTAACAAGATCTCTTGTTCCAGACCCTTCATATTATTGATCAGACGGCTGAGAAAGATATAGTGACCTAAATAAGGGCCCAGACAGTTAACTACATTCCCTGTACGTTCTACTCATTGTAGCTCACTACTTTCTTGATGTGTTTTGTAATTTTAAACAATCTGTCTAAAATAATAGGTTATTTTAAAGACCTTCTAATTCAGTATATCTTTGTTGAATACCTGATAAGTACAAGAAACTGTGCTAGATGCTGGGGTGAATGGGGGGAGGGTGGTTATGAAGAAGAAGGTATGGTTCTCTCTCAAAGATAATAATCTTATCTTTTAAACACTTTGATATTCTATAACTATTACTATTTGCATCACAAATTCACCTTTTTTGTGTGTTTCTTCCATTTAAGCCACAGGTAATGCACAGACAAGGCAGACAGGATTAAAAAGAGAGCTTGTACTAAAATATAAATAAAATTTAAACAACCATGAAATATATCCATATTAACAAAACTGCAGCATAGTTTGTCCAGAGGGTATGGTAGACAGTGATATGGAGAAGACTTTACTTTCAGGTAATGCGTTTCTTCTGGGAAAATCTCCCATCCAACCTTTGTCCAGGTAGTACCATCACAAATACAGAAGCTCTCCCTGAAGAAGCAGATAAGCAATAGAGGAAAAATCAGGGATAGACCTTGAGTGGACATCTTTCTTTCTCAGATAGAAAAAGTTACAGGCAAAAAATTAGTTAGAGACCAAGCAGACATGCCCTGGTACTCCAGTAAAGGCACTTAAGTTAACTAGGCAACAAAATATACACTGATGATCATTGTAACATCATCAGTCACGGTGATTCAGGGGTAAATGCAGTGATGTCATAAAGAACCATACTGGGACTAAAATGTGTTGCCTAGCCAATCACCTTGGGTTTCTTGGGAATACTTTTTCTTGCTCTTTTGCCAGAATGGTTTGAGCCTCTTTAGTTTTCTGAAAAAAAAAAATTAAATAAAAATCGAGACTTTACTGATATTTTGCTAGCTAATAAATTTAAATTGTAATAATATTAATAGAACTTCATGGAAACAACTTACCTGTATCTTTTCCAATCCCTTTGAAGTATGGTACTTTAACATCTACTTAAATGTGTATTTGTGTATGTGTGTGTTCTCAGTTGTGTCTGACTGTTTATGATCGCATGAACTATAGCCTGCCAAGCTCTTCTGTCTATAGAATTTTCCAGGCAAGAGTACTGGAATGGGTTGCTATTAGCCAGTAAAATGGATCTGCTACAGATCTTACAGATCCCAAGGATCAAACCCACATCTCTTGTGTCTCCTTCCTCCCTGCATTGGCAGGCAGATTTATTTATTTACTTATTTGCCTGTGCTGGGTCTTAGTTGCAGCATACAGGATCATCCGTCTTGGCATGCCAGCTCTTAGTTGCAGCATGTGGGATCTAGTTCCCTGACCAGGGATGGAATCCAGACCCCCTGCATTTGGAGCGAGATCTTAGCCACTGGACCACCAGGGAAGTCCTGGCAGGCAGATTCTTTACCACTGCGCCAAGTAGCTGCAATCATATATCATGGTGATATCATTATCATGAGAATATCATAAAACTGAGCATTTGCTTCTGTTTTTTTCTTTTTTTCATTTAAGAATGTCCTTCCTTTCAAACAATCCAGCAAATACTGAGTGCCTTGTCCTTTTGACTTACGTTTTTTTGGTGGCAGTGTCATACGACCATGTAGAGGGTGAAGGGTGGGGAATTGGGTGTGATTATGTGAGAAAGAGATGGTGAATTAGCATGGTATATGATAAGAAGGTGAGATAGACTCTGCCTTTAAGGAACTTACAGTCTAGAGGTAGAAGTGAAAAAAGAGGATAATAAAAAAATTACAGGACAGATTATTCTCAGGGCTAAGTCAAATTATAGTCATGTGACAGATGATAGAGCAGTGAGTTCTACCCGGGGGGAATTAGGTATTTCACAGAAGTGCCTTTTGAGTAAGAAAAATTTAAATCGCTTTACTGGGAAAATTTTGCTAGCTAATAAGGTTTGAGCCTCTTTAGTTTTCTGAAAAAAAATTAAAAAAATCGAGACTTTACTGATATTTTGCTAGCTAATAAATTTAAATTGTAATAATATTAATAGAACTTCATGGAAACAACTTACCTGTATCTTTTCCAATCCCTTTGAAGTATGGTACTTTAACATCTACTTAAATGTGTATTTGTGTATGTGTGTGTTCTCAGTTGTGTCTGACTGTTTATGATCGCATGAACTATAGCCTGCCAAGCTCTTCTGTCTATAGAATTTTCCAGGCAAGAGTACTGGAATGGGTTGCTATTAGCCAGTAAAATGGATCTGCTACAGATCTTACAGATCCCAAGGATCAAACCCACATCTCTTGTGTCTCCTTCCTCCCTGCATTGGCAGGCAGATTTATTTATTTACTTATTTGCCTGTGCTGGGTCTTAGTTGCAGCATACAGGATCATCCGTCTTGGCATGCCAGCTCTTAGTTGCAGCATGTGGGATCTAGTTCCCTGACCAGGGATGGAATCCAGACCCCCTGCATTTGGAGCGAGATCTTAGCCACTGGACCACCAGGGAAGTCCTGGCAGGCAGATTCTTTACCACTGCGCCAAGTAGCTGCAATCATATATCATGGTGATATCATTATCATGAGAATATCATAAAACTGAGCATTTGCTTCTGTTTTTTTCTTTTTTTCATTTAAGAATGTCCTTCCTTTCAAACAATCCAGCAAATACTGAGTGCCTTGTCCTTTTGACTTACGTTTTTTTGGTGGCAGTGTCATACGACCATGTAGAGGGTGAAGGGTGGGGAATTGGGTGTGATTATGTGAGAAAGAGATGGTGAATTAGCATGGTATATGATAAGAAGGTGAGATAGACTCTGCCTTTAAGGAACTTACAGTCTAGAGGTAGAAGTGAAAAAAGAGGATAATAAAAAAATTACAGGACAGATTATTCTCAGGGCTAAGTCAAATTATAGTCATGTGACAGATGATAGAGCAGTGAGTTCTACCCGGGGGGAATTAGGTATTTCACAGAAGTGCCTTTTGAGTAAGCTTTGAAAAATGAGTACAGTTTTGGTGGGTGGCAGAGAGGGCATCTTAGGTTGGGGAAACATGATAGGCAGAGAAATTCTGTGTAAATCATTAGACTGCCATTTATAAATATTATTGAGTACCTCCTATGTGCTAAATACTGTTCTAGGAGCTGAGGATACATATACAACTGGGCATAAAACTATGTTTATGGAGTTTACTTTCTAGTAGGGGGACACAGAAAATAAAATGATATAAATCTATATATCTGTGGAATGCTATGGAGAAAAATAGAGCATGTTGTGAGGTTGCCAGCAAGTGAATGAGTGAGTGGGTGCTCTCTTATAGAGGGCCGTCGGGAGAGGCCTCTCTGGTAGGGTGATACTTGAGTAGAGATGTGAAGAACTGAAGGAGTGAGCCCTGTTGGCATCAGCGGGCAGAGGAAACAGGAAGTAATGAATGGATAGGGTCTCTGGATGAATGCTGGGAGGGGGGAAGCTGGAATGATTGTTTGTGGCTGGATAGGTCTTGGAGGGCCCTGTGTTTTACTCAGTAGCCAGTCAACAGCGAGTACTTTACGAAGTTTGGAGAATGGGAGTGACACCATAACAAACATACTGAGTACTTTACTGTGTGCCAGGCACTGTGTCAAGAAATTTGCATGGATTGTACTACATTTTGTTAATTCTTACAACAACTTTATGAGGACGGTGCTATAGTACTTCTGTTTCATTGGTGGAGAAACTGAGGTTAGAGGGTTTAAGATATTGCTATGGTCTGAATGTGTGTGTCCCCCCATCCCCAAATTCGTATGTTGAAATTCTGATGCCTAATGGGATAATATTAGGAAGTGGGGCCTTATAAAAGAGTCTGCACGGAGTTCCCTGACCCCATCCACCTTGTGAGGGCACAGTGAGAAGGGGCTGGCAGTGAAGGAAAAGGGCTCTGACTAGACTGCAGCAATATTGGCAGCTTGATCTTGGACTTGCCAGACTCCCAAACGGGGAAATACAAGTTTCTGTTGTTTATAAGTTACCCACTCTGTGGTGTTTTGCTGCCTGAGTACACAGATAGGTCTGGTGGCCTCTAGGAGATGCTTGCGGTAAGCTCCTTTCTCTGCCAAGCCACCCCAGGTAAATCTATGCTCTCCATAAAATCAATGTGCTTATTATACAATGAAGTTTTATGACAGGTCCCTTACTCCTCTCTTCTAACTAGTTCCTCTGCCCCTTTGCTGAACTTCATCCTGTACTGAAATTCTGGAACCGATGCAGACTCCAGGTCACCAACTAATGGAACCAAAACCTAAACCTTGGATTCCAGTGTAGAGGAGTGGTTCTTCTGATTTGAAGCTGTGATCGACAAGACTGTTCAGCTGCAAAACCTTTCTGTCTTTCATGAAAAAGGAAGAATGACTCAGGCTGGAGCTGCAGGCCAAGAGCATGCAGCCATATATCATAGATGATTACGCCCAGGCTTTGATACCTCACGGAATTTTCCCTAAGGCATTTCAGCATTGTTCGAGGCGGTGGTGACTCCTTTTTCCCTGGCTTTCTCACTTTCGGGGTAGCAGTATCAACCACGATTGCTCTGTACCCGTCCTACCATTGTATTTTGGGAGCAGAGAACTTGTTTTCTAGTATCACAGATCTGCAGGTGGAGAGGAATTTTACCCCAGGATGGATGGATCATACCTGTGTCTCACACATACCTTGTTTAGACCATGAGATGAGACTTCCTAGCTGATATTTTAGATGAGCATTTGGACATGAGTTGATGTAATGGGTTGAAACTTGGGATACTTGCCTGGGGTACATGTATTTTGCATGTGCAATAGATGTGAATCTGGGGTGGTCAGAGGGCAGACTGTGGTAGACTGAAACATGTCTGTTAAAAATATCTAGGTTCTGAACCCTGGAACCTGTGCATATTGCCTCATATGGAATTTCACGGACCCTTAAACTAAGGATCTTCAGATGGAGAGATTATCCTGGATTATCCAGATGGGACCTAAATGTAGTCACAGGTGTTCTTATTATAAGTGAGAGACAGGAGATTTGACACAGAAGAGGTGATTTGATGCTGGAACTAGACGTTAGAGTGATATATTTTTAATTGAATAAGGAGCCACCAGCCAAGGAGTATAGAGTGACACAAGAGGTTAAAAACAGCGAGAAATAGATTCTCCTTTCAGAGCCCCCAAAGGAATCTTCCCTGCCAACACCTTGATTTTAGATCAGCCAAACTGATTCCAGACTTGTGGCCTCTAGGATTTCAAGAGGATAAACTTTAATTGTTTTAAGCCACCAAATATGTGTCAATTTGTTATGGCAGTCACAGGAAATGAATACATCAATTGTTAAATTAATTTGAAGTATTAGTAATACTTTGCTAATCTTGTTTTGTTGTTTAGTCGCTAGGTCGTGTCCAGCACTCTGTGACCCCATGGACTGTAGTCATGGAGAAGTCCCAGATGGCTCAGTTGTAAAGAACCCTTGTGCCAGTACTGGAGATGCAAGTTTGATCCCGGATCTAGGAAAATCCCCTGGAGAAGGAAATGGCAACCCACTCAAGGATTCTTGCCAAGGAGATCCTATGGACAGAAAAGCCTGGTGGGCTACAGTCCATGGGGTTGCAAAGAATCAGACACAACTGAGCAGCTAAACAACAATAACAAATCTACTATTTATTATATTCACTCAGTCTCTATATTCCTCTCAAAGTGTTGTAATTTTGTTTAAATAAGTCTTGTAAATTTTGTGATGGGTGCTATAGAGAATAGAATTATTTTAAACACTTTTAAAAGAAGGAAGCTATTTTCAGTTTATTTTGAAGGATAAATAAGGGTAAAGCAAGTGACATTTATTTATTTGGCTACACCAGGTCTTAGCAGTGGCATGCAGAATCTTTAGTTGTGGTATGCAGACTCTTAGTTGTGGCATGTGGGATCTAGTTCCCTGACCAGGGATGGAACTCTGGCTCCCTGCATTGGAAACACAGGAGTCCTAGTCACTAGACCATCAGGGAAGTCTCAAGAATTTTTCTACTGGAAATATTTTTTGTTCCTTTCTCTAGAGTAGATATTTTGATAGACTATAGTCTCTTTGGTATCAGGTGTCACATTTTATATTTATTTGCTCTTTGAAAATTTTAGCGCAATTCTGATGTGTCAGGAAGATCCCCTGGGGTAAGAAATGACAACCCATTCCAGTATTCTTGCCTGGAAAATTTCACGGACAGAGGAGTCTGATGACTATAGTCCATGGGGTAGCAAAGAGTCAAACAGAACTGAGCAGCCGAGCATACAAATACACACAGAGGTATATAATGAGTTCCCCCCAAAGCGCTGGGCTTATCTTCAAGAAGGCTAACTGTTCCCGTTCCTGAAGTTCCCCAAGGAAAACTACTGCGGCAAATCTCCCACACAGTCTTAATAAAGCTCTGGATGTATAAGAGTACATTACAAACTGCTGGACATTTTTTTTGGTTTTTAACTTGCTATTTTGCATTTTTACTGTTCTGTTCCTTCAGAAGCAAGGCTGGTGCTGAAAAAATACATTGCAAAGGTCGTCGCAACTGTTACGGATACAGAAAAGGGGACAGGGAAGCTTAATAAAGAGGACAAGGTACAGCAGTGTGATTATAGCTTGTTCTGAAGTCTTTTTGAAATTTTTGCCTGTATCTTAAATTCTTACACTGAGGCACTGAGAGTAAGTGGTGGTCTTCACTCCTCTCTTCTCCCCTTCTTTCTTTTTTTCTTTCTTGAAAAACTACTGACATAAGCCACATTAATACTACTGACAGTGTTCCTGTTCTGTTGATTAGTGGGGTCTACTGATAGTCAGTTTATTATTTTTCCTTAACACTTAGATATGCATCATATATTTTAGTATATATATATATATATATACATATTTATATACACTCCATATTTTTTATTGTATCAGATTTTACATATGAGTGAAAGCTACACAGGTGTAAAGATAGCTAATTGTAAAATTGTAAAATCAGCTTGCCCCATTTGACATAGACTAAGAACAGCATGTCAACTACTTAATTGCTTTGGGTGCATACTAAAAAAAAAGATATGCTCAAGGTACTAGGAATGTATTTTGGTTTTAAATTATTTCTTGCATTTCTGTGCAGGATAGTTTATGAATTTTCTGTGATTTATAATCCTGATGAAAAGATTTAGCTATTGCCAAAAATATAAGACATCATCAAGGGACTTTCCTGGTGGTGCAGTGGGTAAGGACACTGCCTTGCAGTGCAAGGGGCGCCGGTTCAACCCCTGGCCTTGGGAAGATCCCACGTGCTGCGGAGTGGCTGGATTGATGTGTTCAACTACTGAGCTGGAGCTCTGGAGCCCATGCGCCCAGGGCCAGTACTCTGCAGTGAGAGAGGTCACTGTGATGGGAGGCCCACCCAGGCCAAAGAACCAAAGATGAAAATAAATGAAAGAACAATAGAAGTGGCCAAAAAAAAAAAAGAGTTTTTTTAAAAAAAAGACATCATCAAGTCTGAGAACAAGATAAGTTGCACATTTCACTTGTTTGTGAAACATTTTACAAAATCTCTTATGAAACAAAGTATAGGCAGAATTCTATTAGAATAGCTGTCGCAGCCATTACATTTGCAAAGCAATCTTTCTGGCACAAACAGTGCTTTGTCAGACAAGTCACTATAAAAGCTTTTCTAATTTCAGTTTTTAAATATGTGATTATTTGAACTAGAAAATGTTATGTACATATACTAGTGATTAGAATAAAAACAAAACATCTAAAACAGACTTAATAGTTTTCTCTTCCTTTTTCAGTCTTATAACCTTGTGATTCTAAGAACAATTTTGTGTTAATCTTAGCGTTCTTTTCCTTCACTATATAAACACATGTATGCACACAGTTTTATTAATGTAAGAGATTTTGCTTTTATAAAAATGGGATCATACTATACAAAGTATTCTTTAATTTTCTCTTTTCCTTTAAAGAATACATTATGGACATCTTTACAAATCCACTTGATTCTATGTGCTTTCGACGTCTTCGATACTAGCAGTTTGCTGCTCATGTGTGAAAAGATGGTTTCACAGTGCACACTGAGACATTTTCAGTGAGGTGGAGCTCATTTTGCATTTCTTGCACTTCCTCCTCCTGTGAACCACCTGAGGAGGAAAAAAATATCAGCACTGTCTGTTGAGTTGCACGAAGCACACACCATCCATCTACTTTTTCCAACTTTTTCCAACACTTTTCTTTATCACAGCGCTCATTGAAAATTAAGATATAGGGAGAGGATGTAGACAGGCCCAAGGCTTTATGACACTCTAGATTATGAGTTTCATTATACACACATTTCACAAACGTTAGAGGTGCCCTGTCAGATATAATAATAGCCCCTAGCCACATGTGACTGTTTAAATTAGAATTAATTAAAATTAAGTAAAATTACAAATTCTTTTTTAGGGTTCCCTGGCTATCTACATCTATTGGTGAGTATATATTGGACAATGCAGATGTAGACCATTTCCATTATCACGGAAAGTTTTTGCACATTGCTGGTTTAGAAATACTATAGAATTTCATTTTTAAATAAACAAGTGAGAAGTAAATTCCTTGTTTCTTATCTCTAGAATATCCTCCTCAGTGCATGCCGTGTAAAAAATGAATGGTTGGAAACCCATTTGGAAGCTTCTGTTAATGAACTCTTTGAGCAGAAACAACAGTTGGAAGATATTGCGACGCCTATCTTCACAAAAATGACTACAGCACGTAAGTGCTGGATAAGAACAGTTTGAATGTCAGATGAAAATTAAGTTCACCTGTACCATTTATCTAGATATGACATTTATGCATTAATATACAAACTTTTTTCTCTTTCTGACTTATTTCACTCTGTATAACAGGTTCTGAATCCATCCACATCTCTTCAAATGGTCTGATTTTTTTCCCTTTTTATGACTGAGTGATATTCCATTGTATATACATATACACACACACCACATCTTCTTTATCCATTCATCTGTCATTGGACATTCAGGTTGTTTCCAAGTCCTGGTTATTGTAAATAGTGCTTCAGTGGGCATTGGGGTACATATGTCATTTTGAATTATGCTTTTCTTAGGATTTATGCCCAGGTAGTGGCCTTGTTAGGTCATATGGTAATTCTATTTTTAGTTTTGTTTTTTTTAATTTTAAAAAAATATTTATTTGGTTGCACCAGGTCTTAGCTGCAGCATGTGGGATCTTTGATCTTAGATGTAGCATGCAGGATCTTTAACTGTGGCATACAAATTCTTAGTTGCAGCATGTGAGATCCAGTTCCCTGACCAGGGATCAAACCCAGGCTCTGTGCATGGGGAGTGCAGAGTCTTAGCCACTGGACCACCAGTCCCCCATTTTTAGTTCTTATAGAAAATCTCCACAGTGGTTGTATCAATGTATATTCCCACTAATGAATGATTCTCTTTTCTCCACACCTTCTCCAGCATTCATTGTTTGTAGATTTTTGTTTTGTTTCGTTTTCTTTTTTTAAAAACATTTATTTTACTTTTAACTTTTACAGAGTTTTGTTGTTTACAGACACGTATGTTCTCAGATCAGTCATATGTATATCCCCCACCCCATCCCACCCCTCCAGATCGTCACACAGCACCCATGAAGGATCTGCCTTTCTCACAGAGCAATGGCTATAGCTTTTTTTTTTTTTAAGGTTTATTTTATTTATTTATTTTGGGCAGGGGTCGGGTTGGGGAGGGAGGGGAGCGGGCGGGCCACTTCTATTGGTCTTTCATTTCTCTGTTTTCATCCGTCTTTGTTCTTTGGCCCGTGTGGGCCTCCCATCGCGGTGGCGTCTGTCATTGCAGAGCACCGGCTCTGGGCGCATGTGCTCCAGAGCCCCGGCTTGCTGATTGGACACATCAGTCCAGCCGCTCCACGGCACGTGGGATCTTCCCAGGCCAGGGATTGAACCAGCGCCCCTTGCACTGCAAGGCGGTGTCCTTATCCACTGGACCACCAGGGGAAGCCCCTGACTATAGCTATTTTCTTCACATATGTTTGTAGATTTTTTGATGATGGCCACTCTGACTGGTGTGAGGTGATAACTCATTGTAGTTTTTAAGAAATATAATATAATTTATTTGTTTATTTTATTTTTGATTGTGCTGGGTCTTTGTTGTAGTGTGTGGGCTTTCTCTAGTTGTTGAGGGCAGACGTTAACTGTTTCTTGCAGTGTGTGGGCTTCTCATTGCAGTGGCTTATGCTGTGGAGCACAAGCTCCATTTTTTAATCTGGCTTTTTGGTTTTTTTGATATTTAGTTGTTTTGAGCTATTTGTATATTTTGAATATTAACCCTTTGTTGGTTGCATCTTTTGCATATTGTAAGTTGTCTTTTCATTTGACCATGGTTCAAACCCAGGCTCTGTGCATGGGAGTGCAGAGTCTCCACTGAACCACCAGTCCCCCATTTTTAGTTCTTATAGAAAATCTCCACAGTGGTTGTATCAATGTATATTCCCACTAATGAATGATTCTCTTTTCTCCACACCTTCTCCAGCATTCATTGTTTGTAGATTTTTGTTTTGTTTCGTTTTCTTTTTTTAAAAACATTTATTTTACTTTTAACTTTTACAGAGTTTTGTTGTTTACAGACACGTATGTTCTCAGATCAGTCATATGTATATCCCCCACCCCATCCCACCCCTCCAGATCGTCACACAGCACCCATGAAGGATCTGCCTTTCTCACAGAGCAATGGCTATAGCTTTTTTTTTTTTTAAGGTTTATTTTATTTATTTATTTTGGGCAGGGGTCGGGTTGGGGAGGGAGGGGAGCGGGCGGGCCACTTCTATTGGTCTTTCATTTCTCTGTTTTCATCCGTCTTTGTTCTTTGGCCCGTGTGGGCCTCCCATCGCGGTGGCGTCTGTCATTGCAGAGCACCGGCTCTGGGCGCATGTGCTCCAGAGCCCCGGCTTGCTGATTGGACACATCAGTCCAGCCGCTCCACGGCACGTGGGATCTTCCCAGGCCAGGGATTGAACCAGCGCCCCTTGCACTGCAAGGCGGTGTCCTTATCCACTGGACCACCAGGGGAAGCCCCTGACTATAGCTATTTTCTTCACATATGTTTGTAGATTTTTTGATGATGGCCACTCTGACTGGTGTGAGGTGATAACTCATTGTAGTTTTTAAGAAATATAATATAATTTATTTGTTTATTTTATTTTTGATTGTGCTGGGTCTTTGTTGTAGTGTGTGGGCTTTCTCTAGTTGTTGAGGGCAGACGTTAACTGTTTCTTGCAGTGTGTGGGCTTCTCATTGCAGTGGCTTATGCTGTGGAGCACAAGCTCCATTTTTTAATCTGGCTTTTTGGTTTTTTTGATATTTAGTTGTTTTGAGCTATTTGTATATTTTGAATATTAACCCTTTGTTGGTTGCATCTTTTGCAAATATCCTGTAAGTTGTCTTTTCATTTGACCATGGTTTCCTTTTGCTTTTGTTTCTTTTGCCTTTGGCTGCTGCTAAGTCGTGTCCAACTTTGTGACCCTATGGACAGTAGCCCTCCAGGCTCCTCTGTCCATGGCATTCTCCAGGCAAGACTACTGGAGGGGGTTGCCATTCTTTCCTCTAGGGGATCTTCCCAATCCAAGGATCAAACTCTTGTCTCATGTCTCCTGCATTGGCAGGTGTATTATTTACCACTAGTGCCACCTGGGAAGCCCTGTGCCTTGGGAGACAGATCCAAAAATTGTTGCTGTGATTTACGTCAGTGTTCTGCCTATCCTGTCTTCTAGGAATTTTATGGCTTCAGGTCTTGTATTTAGATCTTTAATCCATTTTGAGTTTATTTTTACATATGGTTTTAGAATATATTCTAGTTTCATTCTTTTACATGTCGCTTTGCAATTTTCCCGGCACCACTTATTGAAGAGGCTGTCTTTTCTCCATTGTCTGTATTCTTGCCTCTTTTGTCATAGATTAATTGGCCATCAGCATATGGGTTTATTTCCAGGCTTTCTATTTTGTTCCTTTGATCTAAGTGTCTGTTTTTGTTGGCATGTAACTGTTCACAGTGTTTCTCTTTTTTGTATCTCTGTGATATCAGTTGTCATTCCTCTTTCTTTTTATTCTGTTTATTTGGGTTCTATTTTTGCCCCTTTGAACCTGGATAAAGGGTTATGAATTTTATTTATTAAAAAAACCTCTTGATTTCATTAATTTTTTCTAGTGTTTTTTGGTCTCTATTGTATTTATTTCCTCGGACATTTTTTTCCTTCCTTCTGCTGACTTTGGACTTTTTCTAATTCCTTTATATGGTAGTTTAGATTGTTTATTTGAGGTATTTTCTATTTCTTGACATATTCCTATATTGCTATAAACTTTCCTCTTAGAACTACCTTTCCAGCATCCTGTAGATTTGGGAAAGTAGTGTTTCCATTTTCATTTGTCTTACTTTATTTTATGGTTTTCTCTTTGACTTACTCATTTGCTCATTGGTTTCTAAACAGCATGTTGTTTAGTCTCCACATGATTGTATTTTTCTTCTTATTGTTGAATTATAAACGTTACTTATGTATCTTTGTCTTATCATATATATGACTTGCAACTATTTTCCCCCATTATGTGAATTATATTTTCATTTCTTAATTGTGCTCTTTGAAGCATAAAAGGCTTGAAGTTTGATGAAATCTAATTTATTTATCTTTCCTTTTGTTGATTATGCTTTCAGTGTCATATCTAAGAAGCATTGCCTTGTTTAAGGTCACCAAGATTTACTTTTGCGTTTTTTTTTGTAAGTTTTATAATTTGCCTTTATGTCTAAACATGTCTGTGATTCATTTTTAAATTATTATTTTCTGTACGATGGAAGGTAGGGGCCCAGCCTCATTCTTTTGAATGTGGATATCTAATACCTAAGATTTTTATGCTTATCAGAAGGAGCTGTGGTTTTTAAAAGTTAAGGCACTGAACTGTGTCCTAGGTGGTCAGACAGACTGCCCCTTGCCATCTGTACCTGATATTGAATGAGCATGCACATAGTACTTCCCTAGGTCCCCTGAAGGGAAATAGATGGTTTTATACTGTCCTTGTCTTTAAGGCATCCACCACCTAGTCTGTGAGAAACCATGTATACTTGAAAGGATAAACTAAACACTGTGTAATTCAGGGAAGCCTAAGCATAAAAGAAAGCATCATGAAGAAAAAGGAATTGCCTGAAAGGATAGGTAGCCAGAGTGGAGTATGTAGGAAGTGTGGAATGAAAGCACAATATGATGATGAAAACTTAAGAGTATGGGAATAGGGAAGTGGTTGGTATCCATCTGGCTGATTGTAGCTGAGTCTGAATTAAGGAAGAGTAGAAAATAAGGTTGAAAGTTAGCTTGTGATTATTTCATTAAAAGTTCTGAATTATAAACTTAAAGGTTTGGACCTTCAGAGCCATGGCTTGCCATTAAAAAAGCTTTGTTTGAGATAGGGGAAAAGAGGGATTAAGTAGTAGAAAATAATATGGCTTTCCTTGAAAAATGGATTAGAGGGAGAAGACACCAGAGGAAGTGAGATCAGTATAGTCTAGGAATAAAATGGTTAAGAAGTGAGTTGTTGGTTATACAGTCAATTCCCACCTTTCCCTGAGCCACCATTATCATCTGGCCCAACCGCCCTCCCTCTTTCCCTTATCACTTCTGGGAAAGAATTGCAGAGGCTTCAGTCAAGATGCTAGTATACAAGGATGTGGAACTCACCTTTTCCCACCGATACATAAGAAATATATTTACATGTGGAACAGTTATCACAGAATATCACAGAAAATCTCAGACACCCAGAAGTGCAAGGAAGATTTCTCCATGTAACTGGGAGGATAAAAGCCAAAGAAAGAAGGAAGCAGGACAGGATCTGTGCCCCCTGGGAGGGAGCTGCAAAAGAGGAAAGGTTCCCACATCCCACAAAGCCCCCACACTGGTGGGGAGATCACCCACGACAGAAAGGGAGTGTCAGGGGCTAGCAGGAGCACTCAGCAGTGTGTAGGAGGCAGAACAGAGGGAGACCATCGCAGAGGGTCTGAACCACCTTGTCGCAGTTCTCAGATGGAGACATGCACCTGTTGGTGTGTGCAGAGGCTGGGTGCTAAAACTTGGGCTTCAGAGGACAGATTTGGGGAAGGGACTGGGGTTAGCCTTTAAGGCATCCACCACCTAGTCTGTGAGAAACCATGTATACTTGAAAGGATAAACTAAACACTGTGTAATTCAGGGAAGCCTAAGCATAAAAGAAAGCATCATGAAGAAAAAGGAATTGCCTGAAAGGATAGGTAGCCAGAGTGGAGTATGTAGGAAGTGTGGAATGAAAGCACAATATGATGATGAAAACTTAAGAGTATGGGAATAGGGAAGTGGTTGGTATCCATCTGGCTGATTGTAGCTGAGTCTGAATTAAGGAAGAGTAGAAAATAAGGTTGAAAGTTAGCTTGTGATTATTTCATTAAAAGTTCTGAATTATAAACTTAAAGGTTTGGACCTTCAGAGCCATGGCTTGCCATTAAAAAAGCTTTGTTTGAGATAGGGGAAAAGAGGGATTAAGTAGTAGAAAATAATATGGCTTTCCTTGAAAAATGGATTAGAGGGAGAAGACACCAGAGGAAGTGAGATCAGTATAGTCTAGGAATAAAATGGTTAAGAAGTGAGTTGTTGGTTATACAGTCAATTCCCACCTTTCCCTGAGCCACCATTATCATCTGGCCCAACCGCCCTCCCTCTTTCCCTTATCACTTCTGGGAAAGAATTGCAGAGGCTTCAGTCAAGATGCTAGTATACAAGGATGTGGAACTCACCTTTTCCCACCGATACATAAGAAATATATTTACATGTGGAACAGTTATCACAGAATATCACAGAAAATCTCAGACACCCAGAAGTGCAAGGAAGATTTCTCCATGTAACTGGGAGGATAAAAGCCAAAGAAAGAAGGAAGCAGGACAGGATCTGTGCCCCCTGGGAGGGAGCTGCAAAAGAGGAAAGGTTCCCACATCCCACAAAGCCCCCACACTGGTGGGGAGATCACCCACGACAGAAAGGGAGTGTCAGGGGCTAGCAGGAGCACTCAGCAGTGTGTAGGAGGCAGAACAGAGGGAGACCATCGCAGAGGGTCTGAACCACCTTGTCGCAGTTCTCAGATGGAGACATGCACCTGTTGGTGTGTGCAGAGGCTGGGTGCTAAAACTTGGGCTTCAGAGGACAGATTTGGGGAAGGGACTGGGGTTAGCCTTGTGGCAACAACCTGGAAGGGCTAGAGTGTGGTATGGGCCCAAACCAAGGATGTACGTGGAAGAGGCCCAGCCTGACGTAAAAGCGAAATGCCATTTTTAAGAGGTGCGTGAAGGGAAGGGCAGGGCCTGCCATAGCAGTCTCACTTTTGGCATGCTCGTGGCTGGCCTACACAGCCCTTGAAACGCCATTGTTAATGCATGAGTGAAGGAGGGGTGGGGCCTGCTACAGAGGCCTCTTTCTCAGAGCTGCCTCTGTGAGCTCTGGAGGTATGGGAGGATGCCCCCCCCTCTTAGAGGCAGGGCTGAAAGCAGAGCTGCATGACCCACAAGACTGTTGCTGACTTTGTGAACTCAGTGCCCGTGGGACATGCGAGTGGACAGTGGGTGCTCTGTGGCTGGGACAGGTCTGGCCTTAGCAGCTGTGGGCTTTGTGGTGCATGCATCCGAAAGTGGGGCTAGAGTCTGGGCTGCTTTCATAGCTCTCAGCTGTGCGGCTGCTGTGGTCCTGCTGCCTGACTCCAGTGACTTGGTGCCTGTGGGCCTACATTGGTGGCTTTGTGAGCCTACTGTATGGGGGACATAGGGCTGATTGTACTCCCACAGTGGAGGTGGGGCCCAGGGTAGTGTGCACAATAGTGTACTTTGTGAGCCTGTACAGTGGGTGACAGGTGACATCACAGAGTGCGGTCCCCAGTGAGCAGCTCCAATGGAAGAGTTACCATATGATCCAGCAATTCCATTCCTGGGCATATAGCCAGAAAAATTACCATTCAAAAAGATATACACCCCCCTGTATTCATAGCAGCATATTTATAATAGCCAAGCTATGAAAACAACCTAAATGTTCAGTGACAGATAAATGGATGCAGAAGATGTGATATACACACACACAAATGAAATGCTACTTAATCATAAAAAGGAATGAAATAATGCCATTTGCAGTAACATGGGCAGACCTAGAGATTATCATACTAATTTAAATAAGTCAAAGAAAGACAGATACCATGACGATATCATTTGTATGTGTAATCTAAAATATGACACAAATGAACTTACCTATGAAACAGAAACAGACTCACAAATGTAGAGAGGAGACTCGTGTTTGCCAAGGTGGATGAGGGTTCTGGGGAAAGGGATAAACTAGGAGTTTGGAATTAGCAGATGCAAACTATTATATGTAGTATGGATTAACAACAAGGTCTTATTGTATAGCAGAGGAAACTATATTCAATATCCTATAATAAACTATAATGGAAAAGAATATGAAAAAGTTATATACACACACACACACATATATATAACTGAATCACTTTTATGTATGGCAGAAGTTAACACAACACTGAATATACCGTGTGTGCATGGGTGCTAGGTCGCTTCAGTCGTGTCCGACCCTGTGCGACCCTACACTTCAATTTTAAAAATTGCCTCTCTACCCAAGTCCTCTGTATCCCCTCCAAGCACCCCAGCATCTTGCACCTTCATGTTAGATCTTGATGGAACCTCTGAAACAACCCCTTTGTTTTGTGATGAAAAATGTGCAGACATGTGAGGTTAAGCAGTTTATTCAAATGGCCGAATTAAGAACAGTAATACTGCTTATGTGAAGAGTGTGACCTCACAGCTTTAAATATTGAAGAAAAAAAGATAGGGGGAGAATTGACATCCCAGCGTCAAGATTGCATTAATGACTGCTTCAGGCTTGGATGTGCTGATTTATTTCATGCCCATTGTTTTAAAAACTGACTTTGTTTCCTGTAGCAGGCTAATGAAATGTAATTTAAAAATCTGCTTCCTTTCAGGTCAAGTGAAAAGTGCCAAATCTGTATTGTAAGCCCTGGTCAGAAAAGAAGTCAAGGTCATACCTTCTACTGAGTATGTCTTTTAATTACAGGCCGCATCGTCTTCTCTATAAAGGCAAAACTTTTCGTGCTGACTGAAGTTAAGAAAATGGATGTGGGGTTTTATAAGAATGTTTAAATATGAAGTTAAATCATGCTTGTTTTGTTTTACTCCGTTCAGCATGCTTATGTGCAGACTCTCTGGCCTTGCCTCTGCCCTCGCGAGTCAGCCTCATGTGAGTTCCACGCACTCAGAGAGCACTTGGGTATGAGTCACTCACAAAGACCAGATGGAAGCTTTAGAAGCTGCTTAGAGAATCTGGCAACTTTCTGTGTAATTGAGGCAGGACATTAATGTTCAAGTGAGGATTTTTTTTTTTTTAGAAAACTCATTGGCCATTTCCAGAGGATAAATTCGTTTTCCTTCCCTCAAAAGGAAAGTTATGGGATGGCATTCTGGAGAAAGAAAATATTAGGGACAGTTCCAGTGAGAGTCCTCTGCTTACACAGCTATTGCTTTCTGATGTCCAAATTAAAATTCACCCTTAAGGTGGGATGTACTCTCCTAGTGGACTTCCCAGGAAACACTAGTGGTGAAGAACCCACCAGCTAATGCAGGAGATGGTAAGAGAGCCGGGTTCAACCCCTGGGTCAGGAAGATCCCCTTGAGGAGGGCATGGCAACCCACATCAGTATTCTTGCCTGGAGAGCGCCATGACAGAGGAACCTGGTGCATTAATGACTGCTTCAGGCTTGTGTATACTGACTTATTTCATGCCCATTGTTTTAAAAGCTGGTGGATTACAAAGACTCAGACATGACTGTGCAGTTAAGCATGCACTCGTGCACACACATGGTCTCTTAGTAAATCTTGTTTCTTTAACCTCTTTCTGTCTTTAAATTGATAAACACAAATCTGTTTAGTTTTATAATTAGAATTCCCCTATTCTATAGGTTTGGTAATATAGTTATAATTATTACATGCCATTTTACTTCTGATTTATATTACCTAAGTTTTAAATATAATTGTTGGTTTTGTGTTAGTGATTCTGAATGGTCTTTTTTCTAGTTTGTCTAAGAGCCCCTGAGCCTTCTGCTACTCTGTGACTTTCTGGAAAAGTTCTATAGAAATAAAGTTATTCTTTTCTTTGTCCTACCCTGAAAGCTGGTTTTTTGTTGTTGAATGGAAGAAGAAATGAGTCATTTAGTAATTTCTTTTCAGTTGGCAGTTTCTCATTCATGGCTTCGAGGTAACACTGTATCACGAATTTAAAAGTTTTGAGAGCATCTTGACCGTATGAGTCACTCATCAATGTAAGTTCCACATGCTCAGAGAGCACTTGGGTATGAGTCACTCACAAAGACCAGATGGAAGCTTTAGAAGCTGCTTAGAGAATCTGGCAACTTTCTGTGTAATTGAGGCAGGACATTAATGTTCAAGTGAGGATTTTTTTTTTTTTAGAAAACTCATTGGCCATTTCCAGAGGATAAATTCGTTTTCCTTCCCTCAAAAGGAAAGTTATGGGATGGCATTCTGGAGAAAGAAAATATTAGGGACAGTTCCAGTGAGAGTCCTCTGCTTACACAGCTATTGCTTTCTGATGTCCAAATTAAAATTCACCCTTAAGGTGGGATGTACTCTCCTAGTGGACTTCCCAGGAAACACTAGTGGTGAAGAACCCACCAGCTAATGCAGGAGATGGTAAGAGAGCCGGGTTCAACCCCTGGGTCAGGAAGATCCCCTTGAGGAGGGCATGGCAACCCACATCAGTATTCTTGCCTGGAGGCGCCATGACAGAGGAACCTGGTGCATTAATGACTGCTTCAGGCTTGTGTATACTGACTTATTTCATGCCCATTGTTTTAAAAGCTGGTGGATTACAAAGACTCAGACATGACTGTGCAGTTAAGCATGCACTCGTGCACACACATGGTCTCTTAGTAAATCTTGTTTCTTTAACCTCTTTCTGTCTTTAAATTGATAAACACAAATCTGTTTAGTTTTATAATTAGAATTCCCCTATTCTATAGGTTTGGTAATATAGTTATAATTATTACATGCCATTTTACTTCTGATTTATATTACCTAAGTTTTAAATATAATTGTTGGTTTTGTGTTAGTGATTCTGAATGGTCTTTTTTCTAGTTTGTCTAAGAGCCCCTGAGCCTTCTGCTACTCTGTGACTTTCTGGAAAAGTTCTATAGAAATAAAGTTATTCTTTTCTTTGTCCTACCCTGAAAGCTGGTTTTTTGTTGTTGAATGGAAGAAGAAATGAGTCATTTAGTAATTTCTTTTCAGTTGGCAGTTTCTCATTCATGGCTTCGAGGTAACACTGTATCACGAATTTAAAAGTTTTGAGAGCTTTTTTTAATGTATGAGCAATTCAGTTTCAGTTGTCTTGAGCAGAAGACCAGGGCAGTGACTGTCACCACCTTCACTCCCTGGCTGTTGGTAGGTCTAGTGGGTATTCATGGAGTAGTGCAAAGAAGGAGATCAGTGTTTGCTCTGTTCTATTAATATTGTAGATTGTGAGAAGTCTGTTCACTTTAAGCACAGCAATAATTTGGCCAAAGGCCAGGTCTGATTTTGTCCATTCTGCTCTAATTCTGTATATTTTGAGCCTTGATTGTGAGGATGACAGTTTTCCAGGCATGTCGTTCTGGCAACTAGGAAAGGATTTCTGAATCGCACTTCAAAGATTCTTAGGTAAGACTGAGGCACTTCTGGAGGCTCTGAGTAGAAAGTGAACCTCTCTCTCCTTTATTTATATGTATGTCTTTATTCTTCAGCTGTTTACAGCTGTTGATATATTTGCTAATGCCCTGTCCTCGAAACTCATATTGACACCTTTATGTCATTACGGTTACTTTCTTACAGACTACTTTTCTAGCTCTTTTCAGCAGCTGCTATGAATATGTTTGTGGCCCCCTCAAATTCCTATTTTGAAACCTGATGCCCAATGTGAGAGTATTAGGCGATGGAATCTTGGCAGGTGATAAGGTCATGAGGCAGGGCTCTCGTGCATGGAATCAGGTCCTTATAAAACAGAAGACCCTAGATGGCTCCCTTGCTCCTTGCACCATATGAGGTTACAGCAGAAAGATATCCTCTAGTAAATCTTGTTTTAATTTTTATAAAAAATTGTTGGAATTCCTATTCTATAGGTTTGGTAATATAGTTATAATTATTACATGCCATTTTACTTCTGATTTATATTACCTAAGTTTTAAATATAATTGTTGGTTTTGTGTTAGTGATTCTGAATGGTCTTTTTTCTAGTTTGTCTAAGAGCCCCTGAGCCTTCTGCTACTCTGTGACTTTCTGGAAAAGTTCTATAGAAATAAAGTTATTCTTTTCTTTGTCCTACCCTGAAAGCTGGTTTTTTGTTGTTGAATGGAAGAAGAAATGAGTCATTTAGTAATTTCTTTTCAGTTGGCAGTTTCTCATTCATGGCTTCGAGGTAACACTGTATCACGAATTTAAAAGTTTTGAGAGCTTTTTTTAATGTATGAGCAATTCAGTTTCAGTTGTCTTGAGCAGAAGACCAGGGCAGTGACTGTCACCACCTTCACTCCCTGGCTGTTGGTAGGTCTAGTGGGTATTCATGGAGTAGTGCAAAGAAGGAGATCAGTGTTTGCTCTGTTCTATTAATATTGTAGATTGTGAGAAGTCTGTTCACTTTAAGCACAGCAATAATTTGGCCAAAGGCCAGGTCTGATTTTGTCCATTCTGCTCTAATTCTGTATATTTTGAGCCTTGATTGTGAGGATGACAGTTTTCCAGGCATGTCGTTCTGGCAACTAGGAAAGGATTTCTGAATCGCACTTCAAAGATTCTTAGGTAAGACTGAGGCACTTCTGGAGGCTCTGAGTAGAAAGTGAACCTCTCTCTCCTTTATTTATATGTATGTCTTTATTCTTCAGCTGTTTACAGCTGTTGATATATTTGCTAATGCCCTGTCCTCGAAACTCATATTGACACCTTTATGTCATTACGGTTACTTTCTTACAGACTACTTTTCTAGCTCTTTTCAGCAGCTGCTATGAATATGTTTGTGGCCCCCTCAAATTCCTATTTTGAAACCTGATGCCCAATGTGAGAGTATTAGGCGATGGAATCTTGGCAGGTGATAAGGTCATGAGGCAGGGCTCTCGTGCATGGAATCAGGTCCTTATAAAACAGAAGACCCTAGATGGCTCCCTTGCTCCTTGCACCATATGAGGTTACAGCAGAAAGATATCCCTCTAGCAGGCAGACTCAGAGAGTCTGCTGCTGTCATGAACTTGGACTTCCCAGCCTCAAGAAGTGTGAGAAATAAATGTTCATTGTTTACAAGCTGCCTGGTTTATGATGTGTTTGTTATAGCAGCCTGACTGGACTAAGAGACTAGCTCCTCTTGTTCATCCTGCTTCAAGCAATGGGAACTTTTCAAAAGTTTGATTTTACTTGTCAATTATACCTCAATAAAGCTGAAAAAATGTCAGTCCTGACCCTTGGCAGTGAAACTGAAAGTGTCTCAGTCATGTCTGATTCCTTGTGACTCATGGACAAGTCATGGAATTTTTGCTAGGCAAGAATACTGAAGTGGGTAACCTTTCCCTTCTCCAGGAGATCTTCCCAATTCAAGCATTGAAGCCAAGTCTCCCACAGTGCATGCAGGCCGATTCTTTACCATCTGAGCGATCACGGAAGACCCTTGGCAGAGCAATCTGTAATTCTCTACTCCAAGACCTCTATCCCCGATATTAGTAAGAACTAGTCCCTCCTTCTTCGGGGCACCTATAGCATTAATAGCTTTGTACTATATTCTGTTTAATTGTCTGCACATGAACTTTGCACTTTTTAAAAAACAAAACAAAACAGACATTTATTTGTCTGTATCAGGTCTTAGTTGCAGCATGCGGAATCTTTCGTTGTGGTACATAGACTCTCCAGTTGCGGTGTGTAGGCTCAGGAGTTGTGGCACTCAGACTTAGTTATTCAAGGCATGTGGGATCTTAGTTCCCTGGCCAAGGATTGAACCAGTATCCCCTGCATTGCAAAGCAGGTTCTTAAGCACTGGACCAACTGAGGTTTTTGAGGGTAGGGACTTTGTTTTGTTCTTCTTCATTCCCTAAGAGCCTATGAGATAGTAAGTTAGTAAATAATAGTTGAATGCGAAAGGACACCACCTTGCAGTGCAAGCAATGCCAATTCTATCCCTGGCCTGGGAAGATCCCACGTGCTGTGGAGCGGCTGGACCGATGTGTCCAACTACTGAGCCAGAGCTCTGGAGCACATGCACCCAGAGCCGGTGCACTGCAGTGAGAGAGGCCACTGCGATGGGAGGCCCACACGGGCCAAAGAACAAAGATGGATGAAAACAGATAAATGAAAGACCAATAGAAGTGGCCAAAAAAAAAAAAATAAATAAAGTTGAATGGATTCTCTTCTGGTTCCACCTTATTCATAGAATTCACTAGTCTTCATTCATATATAGAGCTTGTTCACCATTATAGAAATGATTCCTGAATCCTGTCTCCATATTTTGCTTGTGCCAGTGCCCCATGTCAACTCCTGCTCCTCCAGAAGACAGGCCACACATGCATCCAGCATTAAGACTGTGTATAGAGTTTCATCTCTGTCTATTTCTAAACTTTCTTCTTGAATGTCCTATTATTTTTTAGTCATATGATCCTGGTGATTGCCAAGAAATTCCTGAATCTCATTTCCAAACATTTCACTGATATGAAGGTCTGAATATACATTTATATCTATAGATCGTAATTAGTTAATTTTTTGAGGGATACAATGTGTCTTGTGACCCAATGTTGCATTGAATTACAGGTATATAAACAGGAGTGTCGAAGGTCCTTATGCTTTGAGTTTGAACTATTGCTCAGGTAGCTGCATGACTTTTAACACCCACGGAGTAATTAAGTACTATTTTAAAGTGCATGCTCATAAATTAAATCGCCTTATTTAAGAGGTAGTAAAGCAAAAGGTACGTTGAATGTTCTTATCACTTTTAGATGGTTTTTCCTTAGACTTTTGTGTTTTTTCATTGATTGGAAAACTGAAAAAAAAAAGTGGGAAGAGGAAATTGGTATGACATCATTAAGAAAACAGCTATTATCTGCTATCACTATCATTTAAGAAAAGAAAGGACAGATTAACACAGACAAAAAGGGAAGATATGACCTCAGCATCAGGCTCTACTCAAGTTGAATAAATTAACTTCTGTTATAGACTTTTATGTTTTTCATTTGCATATATCATGGCACTCATCTAATGAATCACAACTGGCATATGGTCTAGCTTTTGAGAACTGTTGCTCTAGACTACAGCAGTCAGATTGCTACTTAGGTTACCATGATGCCCCAGATTGTAAAGGGCTGACAGTCCGTCCCAGTGTCTCATCTAATTTGTGATAGATTGCATTTTCTAAGGTGGCCACATCTCCTGTCTCACATGCTCTTCTTACCTAGTGGTCATGACATTCCTCGTGTAGAGAGGTGGGTCTCCGTTCTCTCATCATGAACCTGGGTAGGCCAGTGACTATAGTAGAAGTGATACGTTGTGGTTTCCATAGATCATAAAGGATAAAAGGTGATACAATTTCTGCCTACTGTTTTTGAGATGCTGGCTCTTGGAAACCAGCCAGTTGAGAGACCTATGTGGAAAGGCTGAGGCCCCAGCTCATATCCCTGACTGAGCTCCAGCCAGCAACGTCAGTGATATGGGTGAGTCATCTCGGAAGTTGAGCCCCTACAACTGATGCTATATGGAGCAGAGACAAGCTTCTGTTGAGCCCTGCCACAATTGTAGATTTCAGCCAAATAAACCATTGTCGTTTTACACTACTAAGGTTTGTGTCTGTTTGTTATGCGGCAATTTATATGTAAATTTTAGACCTTGGAAGTGAGAAATTGACATAACACGCCCTAA
Organism: Tragulus kanchil; assembly: GCA_022376925.1. Lineage (NCBI taxonomy): Eukaryota > Metazoa > Chordata > Mammalia > Artiodactyla > Tragulidae > Tragulus > Tragulus kanchil. Next base: position 32,111,796 of record JAIOJX010000024.1, read on the forward strand.
AACATGTGGCATTGCTTTTTGGGACTGCATAGTAGATAGTAGGGGCCAGAGGAGAGTGTTAGTGGAAGCCTGTTCTGCTTAGATTATGAGCAGAATCTTTAAGACCATCTAGGAGGCTCTGGTGGCAGGATTGTGAGTCATTGGTCGAGACCTCAGTGGTATCTAGGTGGTGTGTCATGGAAACTTTCAGACTTGAAAAGCCTTTACTCAGTCTCAGACTTGAGGTGGACTTTCTCAGTGCAGGTGAAGGAGGAAGGTGGCTTCTAGCTGGCCTACGGGTTTATCACCACAGCTAAATTCAAATGGAAGGAGACCCAATTCTCTCCCAATAATCATTTAAGAAAAGAAAGGACAGATTAACACAGACAAAAAGGGAAGATATGACCTCAGCATCAGGCTCTACTCAAGTTGAATAAATTAACTTCTGTTATAGACTTTTATGTTTTTCATTTGCATATATCATGGCACTCATCTAATGAATCACAACTGGCATATGGTCTAGCTTTTGAGAACTGTTGCTCTAGACTACAGCAGTCAGATTGCTACTTAGGTTACCATGATGCCCCAGATTGTAAAGGGCTGACAGTCCGTCCCAGTGTCTCATCTAATTTGTGATAGATTGCATTTTCTAAGGTGGCCACATCTCCTGTCTCACATGCTCTTCTTACCTAGTGGTCATGACATTCCTCGTGTAGAGAGGTGGGTCTCCGTTCTCTCATCATGAACCTGGGTAGGCCAGTGACTATAGTAGAAGTGATACGTTGTGGTTTCCATAGATCATAAAGGATAAAAGGTGATACAATTTCTGCCTACTGTTTTTGAGATGCTGGCTCTTGGAAACCAGCCAGTTGAGAGACCTATGTGGAAAGGCTGAGGCCCCAGCTCATATCCCTGACTGAGCTCCAGCCAGCAACGTCAGTGATATGGGTGAGTCATCTCGGAAGTTGAGCCCCTACAACTGATGCTATATGGAGCAGAGACAAGCTTCTGTTGAGCCCTGCCACAATTGTAGATTTCAGCCAAATAAACCATTGTCGTTTTACACTACTAAGGTTTGTGTCTGTTTGTTATGCGGCAATTTATATGTAAATTTTAGACCTTGGAAGTGAGAAATTGACATAACACGCCCTAAAACATGTGGCATTGCTTTTTGGGACTGCATAGTAGATAGTAGGGGCCAGAGGAGAGTGTTAGTGGAAGCCTGTTCTGCTTAGATTATGAGCAGAATCTTTAAGACCATCTAGGAGGCTCTGGTGGCAGGATTGTGAGTCATTGGTCGAGACCTCAGTGGTATCTAGGTGGTGTGTCATGGAAACTTTCAGACTTGAAAAGCCTTTACTCAGTCTCAGACTTGAGGTGGACTTTCTCAGTGCAGGTGAAGGAGGAAGGTGGCTTCTAGCTGGCCTACGGGTTTATCACCACAGCTAAATTCAAATGGAAGGAGACCCAATTCTCTCCCAATAATGGTATGTATATCAAGGCGTCATCTTACTGGTCTTGTCTGAGTCCCATGCTCTGACCCAGTCATAGTGCTAAGGGGACAGGGAGCTGTGATTAACCTGTTTTGTGCCCGTCTCCGTCAGACAGCATAGTTGACCGTTAGAAGACAGAGACTGGGGGAGCCAGACTGGAATGCCTCTCAACTCTCAAAGCCACCAAAATCTGTTCGACTAGCTCTACCCGAAGTGGTGAAATATAAATCTATTATTGCTTTCTCTTTTTTAAGATTTATGGAAAATACTGTTATGTAAAAAATTTGATCCCTCTGTATATTCTATGTTGTGCTATCTCTAGCTGTCAGAACAATATGTAATCTAGAACTGACTCTTTGAATTTTGTTCAGGGTTTCTTGAAGTATGAGTATTTTTCCAAAAGCCATGGAGAATCTGACTTTTAAAATGTGGAACTCATGGCTCTTACCTGGAGGGTCTAGGTGAACCCACTGAGCCTGAGGCAGTTGCAGTGGGATAAGAACTAGACAGAACTGGAGGAACATTATTCATAGTGGTCTGAGGCATGGCAGTTGAGGAGTGAAGTCAAGGTAACAAGCATTAGAGACGAGGTTAAGATGAAAATGGGGAAAAGAGCAGTGAACTTGGTATTGGGAATGGCCCAGTAAGGCGGAATGTGGATAAACCATTGTCGTTGTACACTACTAAGGTTTGTGGCTGTTTGTTATGCGGCAATTTATATGTAAATTTTAGACCTTGGAAGTGAGAAATTGACATAACACGCCCTAAAACATGTGGCATTGCTTTTTGGGACTGCATAGTAGATAGTAGGGGCCAGAGGAGAGTGTTAGTGGAAGCCTGTTCTGCTTAGATTATGAGCAGAATCTTTAAGACCATCTAGGAGGCTCTGGTGGCAGGATTGTGAGTCATTGGTCGAGACCTCAGTGGTATCTAGGTGGTGTGTCATGGAAACTTTCAGACTTGAAAAGCCTTTACTCAGTCTCAGACTTGAGGTGGACTTTCTCAGTGCAGGTGAAGGAGGAAGGTGGCTTCTAGCTGGCCTACGGGTTTATCACCACAGCTAAATTCAAATGGAAGGAGACCCAATTCTCTCCCAATAATGGTATGTATATCAAGGCGTCATCTTACTGGTCTTGTCTGAGTCCCATGCTCTGACCCAGTCATAGTGCTAAGGGGACAGGGAGCTGTGATTAACCTGTTTTGTGCCCGTCTCCGTCAGACAGCATAGTTGACCGTTAGAAGACAGAGACTGGGGGAGCCAGACTGGAATGCCTCTCAACTCTCAAAGCCACCAAAATCTGTTCGACTAGCTCTACCCGAAGTGGTGAAATATAAATCTATTATTGCTTTCTCTTTTTTAAGATTTATGGAAAATACTGTTATGTAGAGAAATTTGATCCCCTCTGTATATTCTATGTTGTGCTATCTCTAGCTGTCAGAACAATATGTAATCTAGAACTGACTCTTTGAATTTTGTTCAGGGTTTCTTGAAGTATGAGTATTTTTCCAAAAGCCATGGAGAATCTGACTTTTAAAATGTGGAACTCATGGCTCTTACCTGGAGGGTCTAGGTGAACCCACTGAGCCTGAGGCAGTTGCAGTGGGATAAGAACTAGACAGAACTGGAGGAACATTATTCATAGTGGTCTGAGGCATGGCAGTTGAGGAGTGAAGTCAAGGTAACAAGCATTAGAGACGAGGTTAAGATGAAAATGGGGAAAAGAGCAGTGAACTTGGTATTGGGAATGGCCCAGTAAGGGCGGAATGTGGGAATGAGTAAAGAATGGATCTCTCAAAAGACAGCCTGTGAACAAGACAACTTCTTAAAGTAACACAGACCTTGGGATTTTTGGTAAGAAAGTGTCCAGTGGTGTAAAAGAACCACAGCAGACAATAGCAACCAAATGTAAAGGAAATATTTTGGGAGAATGGTGTATACCGTACCAGTGAGGGTTGTTGCAGTCAGGGGTAGACATGAGCTGTTGACTGGAACTACTTAGTCTTAAGGAGGAATTGGGGCTTTTATGCATTCTAATTTCCCTGATACAGTTATGGAGAAGATTGGTGGTAAATGTAGTCATGTGACTGTGGTAGTATTATATCCTCTGTGCCCTGGGGGAGGAGGATTTGATTAGTGTAGCACAGGAGTAAGAGAGTAGAATTTCATTGTCACAGAATAATTTTCTTCAAAGTAAGCTACAGATGGATTAGTAATGGGTTCATGTGTTTAAAGTAATACAGTGTTTTTAATGATTAGAGTCGAGGTAAAAAAAAAAAAAAAAAAAAGGATCACGTTAGACATCACAGAATTTGGGATGCATTTGTCCTGTGAAGAATGGGTGATATTCTTTCTTCAAATCAAGGACCAAAAAGCCAATGATAAATAGGAGTTAAGGAGGAAAAGGAGAGTGAGAAATTCCATTGAAAAGAAAGAAGAGGCAGAAAAAGAAAATAGAAAAGAATGTAAGGCAGGAAAAGGGTTAGGGTTGAAGAAAGAAAACCAATATGTATATATAGGAGGTGTTGTGCTATCTCTAGCTGTCAGAACAATATGTAATCTAGAACTGACTCTTTGAATTTTGTTCAGGGTTTCTTGAAGTATGAGTATTTTTCCAAAAGCCATGGAGAATCTGACTTTTAAAATGTGGAACTCATGGCTCTTACCTGGAGGGTCTAGGTGAACCCACTGAGCCTGAGGCAGTTGCAGTGGGATAAGAACTAGACAGAACTGGAGGAACATTATTCATAGTGGTCTGAGGCATGGCAGTTGAGGAGTGAAGTCAAGGTAACAAGCATTAGAGACGAGGTTAAGATGAAAATGGGGAAAAGAGCAGTGAACTTGGTATTGGGAATGGCCCAGTAAGGGCGGAATGTGGGAATGAGTAAAGAATGGATCTCTCAAAAGACAGCCTGTGAACAAGACAACTTCTTAAAGTAACACAGACCTTGGGATTTTTGGTAAGAAAGTGTCCAGTGGTGTAAAAGAACCACAGCAGACAATAGCAACCAAATGTAAAGGAAATATTTTGGGAGAATGGTGTATACCGTACCAGTGAGGGTTGTTGCAGTCAGGGGTAGACATGAGCTGTTGACTGGAACTACTTAGTCTTAAGGAGGAATTGGGGCTTTTATGCATTCTAATTTCCCTGATACAGTTATGGAGAAGATTGGTGGTAAATGTAGTCATGTGACTGTGGTAGTATTATATCCTCTGTGCCCTGGGGGAGGAGGATTTGATTAGTGTAGCACAGGAGTAAGAGAGTAGAATTTCATTGTCACAGAATAATTTTCTTCAAAGTAAGCTACAGATGGATTAGTAATGGGTTCATGTGTTTAAAGTAATACAGTGTTTTTAATGATTAGAGTCGAGGTAAAAAAAAAAAAAAAAAAAAGGATCACGTTAGACATCACAGAATTTGGGATGCATTTGTCCTGTGAAGAATGGGTGATATTCTTTCTTCAAATCAAGGACCAAAAAGCCAATGATAAATAGGAGTTAAGGAGGAAAAGGAGAGTGAGAAATTCCATTGAAAAGAAAGAAGAGGCAGAAAAAGAGAAAATAGAAAAGAATGAACGAAAAATAGAGGAGACAAGGCAGTGTTGAAAAGGGTTAGGGTTGAAGAAAGAAAACCAATATGTATATATAGGAGGAAGTTCTGTCTACACGGTCCGTGACCATTTCCGCCATTACACCAGGCAAAGAAAATCAGTTAAAACAGTTGTGTGTATATAGACACAGCTTGAGCATTAAGAAATGCCAGTTTCCCTGGAACTGGGATCCCTTAGCTTCTTTTGGATTGGGGAGTGAGGATACTGTGTGTAGCCAATCAGAATGAAAGTAAGTTGGCGAGCAACCAATAGGAATTAGGCATGAAAATAGCTATCAGTTGTGCTATCAGTTGGAAGTTCTGTCCCTGGCAAACAGACGCGGAGCAGAGCGGTTTTTTTGTGTGTGATTTTCCAGTGCCTTCACCTTGGTTTCAAACTCTGAAGCTTCTTAGCCGTGGCTGAAGGTATTGCTGGCCTTGATTGGAGAAATTGATTTGAGAGCAATCCTGTCCTGACAAGTGGGGTAGTGGGCTGTGAAGGTACCAAGGATACAAAGTGCTGCTTGAGGAACAAGTTTGAAGGTACAACGCTATGGATCTCATTTCTGGTCCCTCCTTCGCATCACACCAGAATCACGGTGGCCTTGCAGACCCAACAGATGCACAATGATCCAAAGATGAGTTCCAGATATTATTTGGGGATACTTCATGCATCTCTGGAAATTTGGGGTTAAGACTAGCAGCAAGGAAAGGAAAAAGGAGTGAGTTCTCCTCAGGACCCCCACATCGATTTGTGCAGGCTCTATTCTATGCAAGGGCAGCAGCTGAGGGGCAGGGATGGGTCATGGGGCTGAAGTCTAGCCTGCTATTCACGTGTCAAGCTGCATGCCCTATTATTAGCAAGGGGGAACTTTTTCTAATTCACTCAAAGCTACCGTATGATCAGACCTCAGCCTTTACCCTTTGTTTTTAGTTTACTGACACCGTTCCCCATCAGCAACCTTAACTAGTAGGACTCAACTTTGACCTTATTTCCCATTTTGGAGTTGGAAGAGACTTGAGAAATGAAAAAGGGGCAAGAAATTGCAGTAGTAAAAGAAAACTCTAGAATGATTTTACTCCCAGAGAAAGAGATCCCCCTCAAAGAGTTCAATTCATCTGTCATTTATAGAAAGCCTATTACGCGCCACACATTGTGTGCATAGCCTTAAGGGAAATTAATAGTCAGCCCTGACCCTCAAGAAACTCACTGTTCCATGGGTAAGGCAAACATTACCATATTGTACGATACACGGTCCATGCGAAAGATCAATACCATCTCTCCCTCATACATGTGTAGCAGTATCAGGAAGAAACACAAACACCGCTATATCCCATAGAATGATCTTGGAATACAGGAGAAACAGGAGGTATTAATGTGTACCTTGTGGCTGGAAAAAATGTGTTCATATCTGAATGAAGTATAATCTTAGGTAGAAAGAATGTGGATGGATTGGGTCCTGGCAAGTCTCATTTTCTTCTTTCATGTGTATCATGAACAGGTTAGCCTGTACTAGTGAAAAGTGTCAACAGTAATTCTCATCCAGGTTCATCATTTGGAACTGATTAACACAATGTCAAAAGCTCAAAATGTGTCCTTATGGACGCAAAAAGAAGGTAACAGACCTGACTTACTGTGTGGAAGGGAACCTGACAACACTAATATAAAGGGCCATTTCCAGATTCTTCTGTGGTCCACTATTGTTTTGGGAGGTAGGTGCTTGTTTTTAAATCTCGTTTTTCCTTTGCTCTCTGAATTTTTCTGCAGAAAGTGATCACAACTACAGTAAAAGAAGGGGACAAATGAAATTAGAAGATGTCAGTGAATGCTATCAGTCTTGTTTCATTTAATTATAAGTCTGATCTCTACTATGCATCTTCATGCATTCACTGACATTTGCTGGGCACAGCAATGTGGAGAATAGGAAAGTTCTTAACTTCGGGGAGACGTCTCGTTGGGAAGACGGGAGGGTAAATAATTACAATGTGGTGTCATTATAACTGTAAAGGTATAGTCCAGAATCTCTGGGAACAAGGGAGAGGGAGAGCTTTACACTGCTGGCTTCCTGCTTGCTTGCCAAGTCTAACTTGACCTAAATATCTGGGATGAGGGGAATGCAAATAGAACCATATACATAATTCAGAATTTGCTTAATTAGCATCACCACTTTTGTCCATTCTAGTATGACTTTTGTTGTGCTTTTTCTTTAGGGAAGATATACCCCTGCACCACCCCCTAGTGTGAAATTAGGAAAAATTGCACCTGTAAGGTCTCTTAAGCAATGATAGAGAATTCAATAGGCATGATAAATGATATTCATGCAGGTAAAATAACATATTAAAAAACACAGATGCTTTATTCCATAATTCAACCCTAGTGATTAGAGAACGTTTTATAGTCCCCTTAAAGTTTTTTTCATTTGGACAAAATGTCAGCTGGTTTAAAATGCTCTCTGGAACAAAGAAGACTATACAGAAACAAAAAACAAAGCAAACATACATGAAGGATTTCAATTATACTTGCATCAGAGAGTGACATTGCTTTCTCTGGGTTTAAAAGCTCTTCATCAGACATGTTTTTCTTTACTGTATAATCTTAGGTAGAAAGAATGTGGATGGATTGGGTCCTGGCAAGTCTCATTTTCTTCTTTCATGTGTATCATGAACAGGTTAGCCTGTACTAGTGAAAAGTGTCAACAGTAATTCTCATCCAGGTTCATCATTTGGAACTGATTAACACAATGTCAAAAGCTCAAAATGTGTCCTTATGGACGCACAAAGAAGGTAACAGACCTGACTTACTGTGTGGAAGGGAACCTGACAACACTAATATAAAGGGCCATTTCCAGATTCTTCTGTGGTCCACTATTGTTTTGGGAGGTAGGTGCTTGTTTTTAAATCTCGTTTTTCCTTTGCTCTCTGAATTTTTCTGCAGAAAGTGATCACAACTACAGTAAAAGAAGGGGACAAATGAAATTAGAAGATGTCAGTGAATGCTATCAGTCTTGTTTCATTTAATTATAAGTCTGATCTCTACTATGCATCTTCATGCATTCACTGACATTTGCTGGGCACAGCAATGTGGAGAATAGGAAAGTTCTTAACTTCGGGGAGACGTCTCGTTGGGAAGACGGGAGGGTAAATAATTACAATGTGGTGTCATTATAACTGTAAAGGTATAGTCCAGAATCTCTGGGAACAAGGGAGAGGGAGAGCTTTACACTGCTGGCTTCCTGCTTGCTTGCCAAGTCTAACTTGACCTAAATATCTGGGATGAGGGGAATGCAAATAGAACCATATACATAATTCAGAATTTGCTTAATTAGCATCACCACTTTTGTCCATTCTAGTATGACTTTTGTTGTGCTTTTCTTTAGGGAAGATATACCCCTGCACCACCCCCTAGTGTGAAATTAGGAAAAATTGCACCTGTAAGGTCTCTTAAGCAATGATAGAGAATTCAATAGGCATGATAAATGATATTCATGCAGGTAAAATAACATATTAAAAAACACAGATGCTTTATTCCATAATTCAACCCTAGTGATTAGAGAACGTTTTATAGTCCCCTTAAAGTTTTTTTCATTTGGACAAAATGTCAGCTGGTTTAAAATGCTCTCTGGAACAAAGAAGACTATACAGAAACAAAAAACAAAGCAAACATACATGAAGGATTTCAATTATACTTGCATCAGAGAGTGACATTGCTTTCTCTGGGGTCTTTAAAAAGCTCTTCATCAGACATGTACAATATACTAACACATACATATGGCATCTAGTAGGATGGTAATGATAACACACACAGTGAAGTGATGGAAGAACAGACATGGACAGTAGACATATGGACATTGTGGGGAATGAACAGTGGGTGGGAGGCGTAAAGGAAGTAGCATGAAAACCCATACTATCATATGTGAAAAAAGTAACAATTGTCATTGCACTGTGAGAAAAGGGGATCCTGCAGGGGTGCTGTGCAACTGCCTGGAGGGGTGGGATGGGGGTGATATACGTATGACTAATCTGGGGTCATACATATCTGTAAACAACAAAACTCTGTAAAAGTAAAAAGTAAAATAAAAAAAAAAAAAAAAGCTCTTCATCAACTTTGGTCCCTTTTGGTACAATGAGGTGCTGTTGATATGAATCACACTAACTTTAGGTCTTTTATAATTGCATAGAGACAAACACGCCCAGCAGTAAAGACATTGCAGAAATAGTTTGAGAAACATTTTTTTTGCTAGCCTTATGCATAAGAAGTATTTAGAAAAAAAGTGTTTACTGATTTGTCATGACCTGTAGGTGGAAGGCAGGAAATACAGACTCTGAGATGCCAATGAGTCTTGCCTTAGGCATAAGTTAACTGGATCATAGTCTGTATATTTCTTCTGGAGGCAATGAGCTGCGTAATTGTAGAGCAGGAAGTTCCAGGGGTTCTCAGGGAGTGCCAGTGATAAAGAATCCACCTGCTAATCAGGAGACTCAGAAGACCCGGGTTCAATCCCTGGGTTGAGAAAATCCCCTGGAGGAGGGCATGGCAACCCATTCTACTGTTCTTGCCTGGAGAATCCCATGGACAGAGGCGCCTGGTTACATGTGACAAAGAACTGGACACAGTTGCCATGCATGCACGGGATTCAACCCTAGTGATTAGAGAACGTTTTATAGTCCCCTTAAAGTTTTTTTCATTTGGACAAAATGTCAGCTGGTTTAAAATGCTCTCTGGAACAAAGAAGACTATACAGAAACAAAAAACAAAGCAAACATACATGAAGGATTTCAATTATACTTGCATCAGAGAGTGACATTGCTTTCTCTGGGGTCTTTAAAAAGCTCTTCATCAGACATGTACAATATACTAACACATACATATGGCATCTAGTAGGATGGTAATGATAACACACACAGTGAAGTGATGGAAGAACAGACATGGACAGTAGACATATGGACATTGTGGGGAATGAACAGTGGGTGGGAGGCGTAAAGGAAGTAGCATGAAAACCCATACTATCATATGTGAAAAAAGTAACAATTGTCATTGCACTGTGAGAAAAGGGGATCCTGCAGGGGTGCTGTGCAACTGCCTGGAGGGGTGGGATGGGGGTGATATACGTATGACTAATCTGGGGTCATACATATCTGTAAACAACAAAACTCTGAAAAAGTAAAAAGTAAAAAAAAAAAAAAAAAAAAAGCTCTTCATCAACTTTGGTCCCTTTTGGTACAATGAGGTGCTGTTGATATGAATCACACTAACTTTAGGTCTTTTATAATTGCATAGAGACAAACACGCCCAGCAGTAAAGACATTGCAGAAATAGTTTGAGAAACATTTTTTTTGCTAGCCTTATGCATAAGAAGTATTTAGAAAAAAAGTGTTTACTGATTTGTCATGACCTGTAGGTGGAAGGCAGGAAATACAGACTCTGAGATGCCAATGAGTCTTGCCTTAGGCATAAGTTAACTGGATCATAGTCTGTATATTTCTTCTGGAGGCAATGAGCTGCGTAATTGTAGAGCAGGAAGTTCCAGGGGTTCTCAGGGAGTGCCAGTGATAAAGAATCCACCTGCTAATCAGGAGACTCAGAAGACCCGGGTTCAATCCCTGGGTTGAGAAAATCCCCTGGAGGAGGGCATGGCAACCCATTCTACTGTTCTTGCCTGGAGAATCCCATGGACAGAGGAGCCTGGTTACAGTCCATGGGGTGACAAAGAACTGGACACAGTTGAAACGACTTAGCATGCATGCACACAGGGAGTTTCAAGGCAAGAACAAATGCATATAAATAGAGTAGCTAGTGTCTTTTGATATTTATTGGTGAAGGCAGTTTTCCCTGTGATTAGATCTCAGTTAAAAGTATTTCTGGCTTTTAAGGAAACTATAGAATATATTACTATTGCTTAGGATGAGTAATGATTAATATAAGGTATACTTTGTAGATATGAAATTTGGTCCTCATAATTTCCCATCATCATATCTATAGGCAAGATACCCAGACATTGCCACTGTGTGGGCAAATGGGAGTATTCAGTGTTGTCCAAGTCCACATGTGAGTGAGATCACATTATGTGTGTCTTATAGTAAGAGATAGCATTTATAACAGTTGTCAGTTATTTCTTTATAATGGTATGACATTCAGAGGAAGTTTAAAATCAAATACCTGGAGAGAGGTGATGGTAAATTGCTCTTAAATTATACATTATATCTAAATAACACCTGCATGTATTTTTTTTAGGACTTATGAAGGCACTTTTAAAGAATTCTGAAGTCATTGTCTTGATGATTCTTTCTCTATTTGGATTTTTGATAGGACAACTGGCCTACAATTTTGTTGAGGTGAGGCATATATGATAAACTAGAGAACAGACGAAAGATCAAAGACCAAAACCAAGGTCAAATTCTGTCTCCATCCCTGAATGAATGGATTTTTAAAAATGTGAGCTACTGAGGAAAACTTATCTGGTTGGTGTTAAAGTTTTTGCTAGCCTTATGCATAAGAAGTATTTAGAAAAAAAGTGTTTACTGATTTGTCATGACCTGTAGGTGGAAGGCAGGAAATACAGACTCTGAGATGCCAATGAGTCTTGCCTTAGGCATAAGTTAACTGGATCATAGTCTGTATATTTCTTCTGGAGGCAATGAGCTGCGTAATTGTAGAGCAGGAAGTTCCAGGGGTTCTCAGGGAGTGCCAGTGATAAAGAATCCACCTGCTAATCAGGAGACTCAGAAGACCCGGGTTCAATCCCTGGGTTGAGAAAATCCCCTGGAGGAGGGCATGGCAACCCATTCTACTGTTCTTGCCTGGAGAATCCCATGGACAGAGGAGCCTGGTTACAGTCCATGGGGTGACAAAGAACTGGACACAGTTGAAACGACTTAGCATGCATGCACACAGGGAGTTTCAAGGCAAGAACAAATGCATATAAATAGAGTAGCTAGTGTCTTTTGATATTTATTGGTGAAGGCAGTTTTCCCTGTGATTAGATCTCAGTTAAAAGTATTTCTGGCTTTTAAGGAAACTATAGAATATATTACTATTGCTTAGGATGAGTAATGATTAATATAAGGTATACTTTGTAGATATGAAATTTGGTCCTCATAATTTCCCATCATCATATCTATAGGCAAGATACCCAGACATTGCCACTGTGTGGGCAAATGGGAGTATTCAGTGTTGTCCAAGTCCACATGTGAGTGAGATCACATTATGTGTGTCTTATAGTAAGAGATAGCATTTATAACAGTTGTCAGTTATTTCTTTATAATGGTATGACATTCAGAGGAAGTTTAAAATCAAATACCTGGAGAGAGGTGATGGTAAATTGCTCTTAAATTATACATTATATCTAAATAACACCTGCATGTATTTTTTTTAGGACTTATGAAGGCACTTTTAAAGAATTCTGAAGTCATTGTCTTGATGATTCTTTCTCTATTTGGATTTTTGATAGGACAACTGGCCTACAATTTTGTTGAGGTGAGGCATATATGATAAACTAGAGAACAGACGAAAGATCAAAGACCAAAACCAAGGTCAAATTCTGTCTCCATCCCTGAATGAATGGATTTTTTAAAAAATGTGAGCAGCTACTGAGGAAAACTTATCTGGTTGGTGTTAAAGTTTTTGAAAATGAAAAACCATCCAAGAAAGGAAACATAAATTAGAGAGGTTTAAAATAAAGCAGTAATTTGGAAGTGAGTAAAATGTGATTGCCTTCTTAGGTTCTTCATCATCTGCCTTTGGTCCTTGCTCCAGTTTCCTTTCTTTGGACATACACTGGACTCTCCTGTGTTAATGTCTTCAACACCTGAGGGCACTCTAGTCACAAAAAGCTCAGTTACTGTCATGGTGAATTTTGGTTACTCTTTGTTTCTAACTGCCAGATTAAATGAAGAACATGCATCCTATCAAGCATAACATAGATCCAAGAAAAACTTTGCTGATTTATTGACACAATTTCAAATGTACACCAGTGTGATCGACAACAGTTTGTCTCCACTCATTCTTTAATAAAAGATTTAAAAAATGAAGACAATGCTTGTATCTATTCAGGATTGTAAAAGCCTCTTGTTATTCTTTGAAACACCACCACTACAACTAACATCTTTTTTTTTTTTAATTCTTTATTTTAAAGGTTTTACAGACTTTTGTTATTCACAGATATGTATGTTCCCAGATCAGTCATATGCATATCCCTGGTCCCCACCCCCCCAGATCCCCCCATCCCACCCCTCCGGACCATCGCCCCATGCCATTGTGAGCACTCCTATTCCCTTAGCACAATGACACTAGCTATCTTTTCCACACATGACAGTATAGGTTTCCATGTTACTTCCTCCATGCTTCCCCCTCCCTATTTCTTCCCCACAATGTCCCTATGTCTATGCTCTGTTTTTCCATGAGTTCACTGTGTGTGTTATCAAGACCGTCCTACTAGATTCCATATATGTGTGCTAGTATACTGTATTTGTCTTTCTCTTTTTGACTGACTTGACTTTTTTTTTTTAAACCTTTATTTTGCTTTTAACTTTTACAGAGTTTTGTTGTTTACAGATATGTATGTTCCCAGATTAGTCATATGTATATCCCCCCATCCCACCCCTCCGGACCATCGCCCCATGCCATTGTGAGCACTCCTATTCCCTTAGCACAATGACACTAGCTATCTTTTCCACACATGACAGTATAGGTTTCCATGTTACTTCCTCCATGCTTCCCCCTCCCTATTTCTTCCCCACAATGTCCCTATGTCTATGCTCTGTTTTTCCATGAGTTCACTGTGTGTGTTATCAAGACCGTCCTACTAGATTCCATATATGTGTGCTAGTATACTGTATTTGTCTTTCTCTTTTTGACTGACTTGACTTTTTTTTTTTAAACCTTTATTTTGCTTTTAACTTTTACAGAGTTTTGTTGTTTACAGATATGTATGTTCCCAGATTAGTCATATGTATATCCTCCCCTTCCCACCCCTCCCGACCATCACACAGCACCCCTGAAGGATCCCCTTTTCTCACAGAGCAATGACTAGAGCTATTTTCTTTACTTATGATAGTACAGGCCTTCATGCTACTTCCTTTACGCCTCCCACCTTCTGTTCCTTCGCCACAATGTCCATATGTCCACTGTCCATGTCTGTCTTTCTGTCACTTCACTGCGTGTGCCGTGATCACCATCCTACTAGATTCCATATATATGTGTTAATATACTGTATTTGTCCTTCTCTCTCTGACTGACTTCACTTTTGATGATAGGTTCTAGAGCCAGCCACTTCATTAGGACTGAGTCTTCTGCATTTCTTTTAACAGCTGAGTAGTATTCCATTGTATATATGTACCAGAGCTTCTGGATCCATTCATTCGTCGATGGACATCTAGGTTGCTTCCATGTTCTGGCTATTGTATAGAGAGCTGCAATGAACATTGGGGTATAGAGGTGCTTCTTTCAGTTTTGATTTCATCAGAATATAAACCTAATAGTGGGATTGCTGGGTCATAGGGTGCTTCTATTTTTAGTTTTTTTAAGGAATCTCCATACTGTCTTCCATAGAGGCTGTATCAATTGACATTCCCACCAGCAATGCAAGAGAGTTTCCTTTTCTCCACATCCTCTCCAGCATTTATTGTCTGCAGATTTTTTGAAGATGGCCATTCTGACGGGTGTGAGGTGATATCTCATTGTAGTTTTGATTTGCATCTCTCTAATAATAAGCAAGGTTGAGCATCATTTCATGTGCTTTTGGGCCATCTGTATGTCCTCTTTGGAGAGACGTCTCTTTAGATCTTTTTCCCATTTTTTGATTGGGTTGTTCGTTTTTCCGGTGCTGAGTTGTCTGAGTTGCTTGTAGATTTTGGAGATGAATTCTTTGTCTGTTGTTTCATTTGCTATGATTTTCTCCCACTCTGTGGGGTGTCTGCTCAGCTTTTTTGTAATTTCTTTTGCTGTACAAAAGCTTTTAAGTTTCATGAGGTCCCACATCAACTAACATCTTTTGAGTGTTAACTATGTGCCAGACTCTCTTTTAAGTTCTTTGGGTTTTTTATTTTAATAATTTATTAACTGGTTGTGTGTGCTAATTTATTAACTGGTTGTGTGTGCTAAGTTGCTTCAGTTGTGTTTCTTTGCAACCCTATGGACTGTAGCCTGTCAGGCTTCTCTGCCATGGAATTCTCCAGATAGGTACACTGGAGTGAGTAGCCATGCCCTCCTCCAATGGATCTTCCTGACCCAGGGATCGAATCCTCATTTCTTACATCTCCTGCATTGGCAGGAGGGTTCTTTACCACACCAGCTGGGCAGGCCATAATTAACTTATTAACTCTTGAGTTAATTCATTTATCCTCACAGCAATTCAATGGAAGTAGGTACTCTATTCCCATTTTACTGGTGAGAAAACTGAGGCCTAGAGATGTTTTTTTCTTTAATTTTTATTTATTTATTTATTTTTGGAGGGGGCAGGGTGGGAAGGGGGCGGGCGGGCCACTTCTATTGGTCTTTCGTTTGTGTATTTCATCCATCTTTGTTCTTTGGCCCCAGTGGGCCTCCCATCGCGGTGGCCTCTGTTGTCGCAGAGCACCGGCTCTGGGCGCATGCGCTCCAGAGCTCCGGCTGGGTCATTGGACACATTGGTCCAGCCCCTCCGCGGCACGTGGGATTTTCCCAGGCCAGGGATCAAACCAGCGCCCCTTGCACTGCAAGGCGGTGTCCTTACCCACTGGACCACCAGGGAAGCCCTGAGAGATGTTAAGTAGAGAAGATTAAACTATTAATTGGGCCAAAGACTTTTTTTTTTTTTGAGAGGAAAGTAAAGTTTATTCGAGTGGGGGAAGGGAGAGTCGCTGCCAGTACAGTTGGCCGACTTAAGGGAGAAAGTGGGAGACGCTGTGAGAACAGTGGGACGGCTCAAGGGAGAGCCTACACCAAGCAGGGGTCTGGGCCAAAGACTTTTTAGGAGCAAGTATTTACAGCATTTCACAGTCATTGTTGCTCTTTTTCCCATTCATTTGTCTATAACCTTCATGATTTATATTCTATGTATACGATCTGTACTGTTATCTATGTATTATTTTTCTCAACTTGATTCACTGAAAAAATTTAAATCCTACACAAATGTCTGAAATCACAAATATCTGTACAAATGTATTTCTCCTCCTCTTATACAATTTAAAATAATTATATAACAGTAAAAACAAAAATTGCTTATCTGTGAACCACCTAAAATCACCTCAGGGATCACCAATGGTGAAGTACCATTTTTAAAATTTTATGTTTATAGTGTTTTTTATACATAAACCCAAATCAGTCGTAGGTATACCCTGACCTCTCCCATTTCTGGTGAATAGAGGACTATGCATTTAACTCAAGTGGATGGTTACATCAAGAAATTTACCACAAGATCCCATGAGCTGACCTTGTAGATAATCTCTCATTACTTACAAATTGGAATATTATAAAATTCATATTGATTGATAGAATATCGACCTAATTTCTAATACTTCAGAATGGCAGGAACCTAATTTCTTGTTTGCCTTTGTTAATTTAGATGCACCACGTCATCCTTCCTCTTCTAAGAACACCAAGTTTTTCACTCTATTGTTATTTTTCACCTTTACTTATATTTATGGCTGCTTTGGATGTGGACTTCTATATACTCAAGAATGTATTCTGGCAGGTAAGAACACATTTTAAGGCAAAGTATGGTCCACCACTGCTTATTCATGTTGACAGAGAATCTTTAAGTGTCTAGAAAGATGAATAATTCACCAATCTCATAGTTTTAGGTGTTTTACTCTATTCCCTCTGCAGAGCCACTAATTAAAAAGAGTTGAGGGGAGGAAGAAGGAATGAATAGTTGCTGATTCGTGACCACTCTGACTAGGCAATGAGTTAATATCTCCATTTCATATATAAGCAGATGTCACAAGACTGATAAATGGCAGAGCTGGGATCCTAATCCCATCTCTGACTTCCTCTCATCTTATCTGTAGATTTGTCCATTTTCACTGCTATGGTTGTTTTATTTATACCTTCTCTCTTTTTTGTTAATCATGCTTGCCAGATTATTGTATTTTTCTTTTCATACTTGTTTTAAAAATTTTATTCTGTACTTTTTCTCACATCTTGAGCTAGACATTGCATTAGTTTATTTTTTTGTGTTGTTATTTTGTGCATTTAAGGTATTAAGTTTTCCAGTAATAGCTCTTTTAGCTTCACCTCACATGTTTCAATTCTTAGTGTTTTCATTCAACAATAAAAAAGAAACAGCCCTGTGTCAGGAAGATTCCCTGGAGAACGAAATGACAACCCACTCCAGTATTGTCTGGGAAATCCAATGGATGGAGGAGCTTGGAAAAAAAGAAAAGAGAAACAGAATATTAATAGGTAGAATATGGGAAAATTTCAAATGCATTTTGCAAAGAGAAAGAAACCAGACTTGAAGGTTACCTATGATATAATTCCATTCATAGAGTTTCCTTCTAGCAGAGGCAAAGCTATACCTTTGGAAAATAGATTATTACTTGCCAGAGAGCAGGGATGAGGGAAGAAATAAAGTGGCAGCATGAAGAAATTTCTGAGGGTGATAGATCTGTTTTGTTTTTTTCCGTTGTGGTCAGGTTTACTTGACTGTAATCCATTTGTAAAAACTCATATAACTATCCATTCAAAGAGTGAATTTTACTGTATCTAAGTTAAAGATAAATTTTTTAAAATCAAAAGAAATAGGTTTGTATTTATCTTAAGATTGTTATTTTTCACCTTTACTTATATTTATGGCTGCTTTGGATGTGGACTTCTATATACTCAAGAATGTATTCTGGCAGGTAAGAACACATTTTAAGGCAAAGTATGGTCCACCACTGCTTATTCATGTTGACAGAGAATCTTTAAGTGTCTAGAAAGATGAATAATTCACCAATCTCATAGTTTTAGGTGTTTTACTCTATTCCCTCTGCAGAGCCACTAATTAAAAAGAGTTGAGGGGAGGAAGAAGGAATGAATAGTTGCTGATTCGTGACCACTCTGACTAGGCAATGAGTTAATATCTCCATTTCATATATAAGCAGATGTCACAAGACTGATAAATGGCAGAGCTGGGATCCTAATCCCATCTCTGACTTCCTCTCATCTTATCTGTAGATTTGTCCATTTTCACTGCTATGGTTGTTTTATTTATACCTTCTCTCTTTTTTGTTAATCATGCTTGCCAGATTATTGTATTTTTCTTTTCATACTTGTTTTAAAAATTTTATTCTGTACTTTTTCTCACATCTTGAGCTAGACATTGCATTAGTTTATTTTTTTGTGTTGTTATTTTGTGCATTTAAGGTATTAAGTTTTCCAGTAATAGCTCTTTTAGCTTCACCTCACATGTTTCAATTCTTAGTGTTTTCATTCAACAATAAAAAAGAAACAGCCCTGTGTCAGGAAGATTCCCTGGAGAACGAAATGACAACCCACTCCAGTATTGTCTGGGAAATCCAATGGATGGAGGAGCTTGGAAAAAAAGAAAAGAGAAACAGAATATTAATAGGTAGAATATGGGAAAATTTCAAATGCATTTTGCAAAGAGAAAGAAACCAGACTTGAAGGTTACCTATGATATAATTCCATTCATAGAGTTTCCTTCTAGCAGAGGCAAAGCTATACCTTTGGAAAATAGATTATTACTTGCCAGAGAGCAGGGATGAGGGAAGAAATAAAGTGGCAGCATGAAGAAATTTCTGAGGGTGATAGATCTGTTTTGTTTTTTTCCGTTGTGGTCAGGTTTACTTGACTGTAATCCATTTGTAAAAACTCATATAACTATCCATTCAAAGAGTGAATTTTACTGTATCTAAGTTAAAGATAAATTTTTTAAAATCAAAAGAAATAGGTTTGTATTTATCTGTCCCATACGATTTTGTACTTTCAAATTATAATGCTTTTCCTTTGATTTTTCTTCATTCTTTCTCAGTCAGTTGTTTCAAGTTTATTTTTTTTTTTCTTTTTTCTTGTTTATGTGTTTCGCGTTCTGTTGCTCTTTTTAGGTCAGGCATTGCTGATGGCCTGTCCCTTTCTTTCTCACTAACAGAGCGACTGACTGTTTTCTGTGTAGTATGGTAGAGGGCCCAGTGTGAAATAGTGCTCCATTTCCTGGCATCCCTGACAGGTGTGGTAGTGTCAGAAACCCAGTGGGCAATGAGCTGTATACAACAGTTTGCTGCTAACTATAGATTCTTCCAGAAAGCCTTTCATAAGGGGACCAGGTCATTTAGCATGTACCTCTGGCCCACTGTTTTCTGCCTGGGACCCTGCAGGCCATCACTGTGGGAACAAGGAAATGCTTTACAGGGAAGCAAGAAAAATTTGTACTCCATTTTATTCCATGTTGATGTGGAAAATGATTAATCTGGAATAGCAACAAGAAAGATGGGTGCATTGGTCTTATAGCTAGGTAGAATCTCATTTGTTTGGAAGGGATGGTTTCACTGAGGCAAGTAAACTAGAATTCCTTTTAAGGTTATCTTCCCAGGTAATTGTGTAAAATATATAATAAGAGTTGATTCTTACATGAGTAAATGCAGTCATGCCATGCTTAGGAGTTAAATCTAATCTTGCTGTAAATTGATTTCACAGGTCTTCTTAACCGGATTAATTAGCTTTTCTCGGCATTCATCGTAATAAGAAAAAAAATTTCAAATGCATTTTGCAAAGAGAAAGAAACCAGACTTGAAGGTTACCTATGATATAATTCCATTCATAGAGTTTCCTTCTAGCAGAGGCAAAGCTATACCTTTGGAAAATAGATTATTACTTGCCAGAGAGCAGGGATGAGGGAAGAAATAAAGTGGCAGCATGAAGAAATTTCTGAGGGTGATAGATCTGTTTTGTTTTTTTCCGTTGTGGTCAGGTTTACTTGACTGTAATCCATTTGTAAAAACTCATATAACTATCCATTCAAAGAGTGAATTTTACTGTATCTAAGTTAAAGATAAATTTTTTAAAATCAAAAGAAATAGGTTTGTATTTATCTGTCCCATACGATTTTGTACTTTCAAATTATAATGCTTTTCCTTTGATTTTTCTTCATTCTTTCTCAGTCAGTTGTTTCAAGTTTATTTTTTTTTTTCCTTTTGCTTGTTTATGAGTTTCGCATTCTGTTGCTCTTTTTAGGTCAGGCATTGCTGATGGCCTGTCCCTTTCTTTCTCACTAACAGAGCGACTGACTGTTTTCTGTGTAGTATGGTAGAGGGCCCAGTGTGAAATAGTGCTCCATTTCCTGGCATCCCTGACAGGTGTGGTAGTGTCAGAAACCCAGTGGGCAATGAGCTGTATACAACAGTTTGCTGCTAACTATAGATTCTTCCAGAAAGCCTTTCATAAGGGGACCAGGTCATTTAGCATGTACCTCTGGCCCACTGTTTTCTGCCTGGGACCCTGCAGGCCATCACTGTGGGAACAAGGAAATGCTTTACAGGGAAGCAAGAAAAATTTGTACTCCATTTTATTCCATGTTGATGTGGAAAATGATTAATCTGGAATAGCAACAAGAAAGATGGGTGCATTGGTCTTATAGCTAGGTAGAATCTCATTTGTTTGGAAGGGATGGTTTCACTGAGGCAAGTAAACTAGAATTCCTTTTAAGGTTATCTTCCCAGGTAATTGTGTAAAATATATAATAAGAGTTGATTCTTACATGAGTAAATGCAGTCATGCCATGCTTAGGAGTTAAATCTAATCTTGCTGTAAATTGATTTCACAGGTCTTCTTAACCGGATTAATTAGCTTTTCTACGGCATTCATCGTAATTGGATGTGTGGTTATGAAATTCAATAAAGATTCATGGGATTTGCAGTCTTGCCTCCTCTTTAGCATAACCCTTGGCATTACCGATCCTATTTATTCTGTGAATTCACTGAAAACTATTGGTACGTCAGATTTTTTCTCTCTTACTTTTAAGATATGAAGATAAATTTCCTTTTGATAGTATTTTCCTTGTGTGAATTGTGTATCCAGCAGAGTAGGCATTTTGTGCTGTTATTCTTGGAGATGGAATGCTAACTGAAGTATGCAAAGCTAGTAAAGCAACACAGGATCCGGGATAAATAATCTCAAATACTTTTTCTCAAGGAAAAAATGCTGTCTTTCCAGATTAAAATTGTCAGTCTACTCCATTCCGTAGAGTGCTAAGCCACAAGGCAGAGAGAGACTCAGCCCTACATCTAATGGCCCTTTTCTAAGTCCTAGTTAGAACTGCCTTTATCTTGAAGCAGCTAACTTTGGGCAGGTGGGAGAACGAGTTTATTTAGTAGAAATGAGGTGAAAGTATACTCTGGCCAATACATTATTCAATAAAAGCTGATTCCCAAGGGGGATAGGGGTTCCGCACAGCTTCCCATCCTATTTGGTGAAAGATAATTTGACCCTGAAATATTCTGTTGTCCTATTTTATTAATACAGCAGTAAAAAAAAAAAAAAAGTGGTTAGATGCTATGATTTCTGTTTTTGACTCAAATATTTAACTAGCTAATTCTAAAGATTTATTTATTTATTTATTTTGGGTGGGGGTCGGGTTGGGGAGGGAGGGGAGCGGGTGGGCCACTTCTATTGGTCTTTCATTTCTCTATGTTCATCCGTCTTTGTTCTTTGGCTCCTGTGGGCCTTCCATTTTCATCCGTCTTTGTTCTTTGGCTCCTGCGGGCCTCCCTTCACGGTGGCGTCTGTTGTCGCAGAGCGCCGGCTCTGGCGCATGTGCTCCAGAGCTCTGGCTCGGTGATTGGACATATCAGTCCAGCCGCTCCGCGGCACGTGGGATCTTCCCAGGTCAGGGAGCGAACCGGCGCCCCTTGCACTGCAAGGCGGTGTCCTTACCCACTGGACCACCAGGGGAAGCCCAAACTAGCTAATTCTAAGGTTTCGGTTATATTTAGTGGAAATATATCACTTTATGATTGAGTTGGACATGACTGAGTGACTGAACAACAGCAACAACATGATTGGAGTGGGACACCTTCTGACAGGTGATATCCCCTTTTATACCCATTTGCACTTACAGTTGAGAAAATGTAAGAGGTTTTGATACTTTTGCTGGTGATATGCTAAGTTATCACAAGACATTACTCAAGAGTCTGACCCTGTCCTTTTTCCGTCTCTTTTTTCATATAGGTACATTTTTTTTTTTTTCCTGTCTTTTCTCCACCGACTTTCTCTCTAAGCCATTTGTATTTGCCACTTGTTTTATTCACCTTCTTATCTTCTTGATCCCCTTTCTTCCATCTCCTGACTGTAAGAGGCTCTAATAAACTATATGGTTCATTTATTGCAGTTTCCATATTCTCTTATTTCTTCAAAAAAAGAGTAGAAAGTCTTCTTTTTTTTAACGAGAAAATTCTTAAAGGTATTTGACTCTTAGTTGATATTTTCTGTATGCCTGTAATACTCAGGTGATGCCTAATTCTGGATTCAGTGACATCGAGGTGATTAGGTAAAAGATGATCCTTTCTACCTGATTGTCACAATACATTACTTTTTTAAAGGAAAAGTATTTTTTGCCATGTGCTTAAAATTGCCACAATAACGTACAAAACTGCTGTTGCTGCAGCATGAATGGTGCTGCATTTGCTGTGGCACCCTGTCGTGCTATTGAATCAGCACAGGCTAAGTCTGAAGTGGACTGACTCACTAAAAAATAATGGATGTTCACATGAAACTTAAAAGGAACTTGTCTATTCATTACCTGTTTTAAAAGAATATGCAGGGTTCAAACAGGTTTTACTTTAAAACAAATCTGGACTGGGAGCTTATAAAGGAATAAAATGCAAAAGTGCATTGATCTCAATTTAAGGAAAAGGAATTATATGCTTTGAAAAAGACTTCATCTGGGTCATGGAAATACAGACAATTTTTTGTTTCATTGCCAAAAATTGATCTCGCGGTACCTTTGAAGTGCAAGGCGGTGTCCTTACCCACTGGACCACCAGGGGAAGCCCAAACTAGCTAATTCTAAGGTTTCGGTTATATTTAGTGGAAATATATCACTTTATGATTGAGTTGGACATGACTGAGTGACTGAACAACAGCAACAACATGATTGGAGTGGGACACCTTCTGACAGGTGATATCCCCTTTTATACCCATTTGCACTTACAGTTGAGAAAATGTAAGAGGTTTTGATACTTTTGCTGGTGATATGCTAAGTTATCACAAGACATTACTCAAGAGTCTGACCCTGTCCTTTTTCCGTCTCTTTTTTCATATAGGTACATTTTTTTTTTTTTCCTGTCTTTTCTCCACCGACTTTCTCTCTAAGCCATTTGTATTTGCCACTTGTTTTATTCACCTTCTTATCTTCTTGATCCCCTTTCTTCCATCTCCTGACTGTAAGAGGCTCTAATAAACTATATGGTTCATTTATTGCAGTTTCCATATTCTCTTATTTCTTCAAAAAAAGAGTAGAAAGTCTTCTTTTTTTTAACGAGAAAATTCTTAAAGGTATTTGACTCTTAGTTGATATTTTCTGTATGCCTGTAATACTCAGGTGATGCCTAATTCTGGATTCAGTGACATCGAGGTGATTAGGTAAAAGATGATCCTTTCTACCTGATTGTCACAATACATTACTTTTTTAAAGGAAAAGTATTTTTTGCCATGTGCTTAAAATTGCCACAATAACGTACAAAACTGCTGTTGCTGCAGCATGAATGGTGCTGCATTTGCTGTGGCACCCTGTCGTGCTATTGAATCAGCACAGGCTAAGTCTGAAGTGGACTGACTCACTAAAAAATAATGGATGTTCACATGAAACTTAAAAGGAACTTGTCTATTCATTACCTGTTTTAAAAGAATATGCAGGGTTCAAACAGGTTTTACTTTAAAACAAATCTGGACTGGGAGCTTATAAAGGAATAAAATGCAAAAGTGCATTGATCTCAATTTAAGGAAAAGGAATTATATGCTTTGAAAAAGACTTCATCTGGGTCATGGAATTACAGACAATTTTTTGTTTCATTGTTTCCTTTTTAAAAATTTACAGTGAATTAAAGAATATAAGTTAGTTCACCTTAAGCCAATAAAAATATGGGGGTAATGCTTGTGGTGTTTTACTATTAAAAATAACTGCCTGTCAAATTAAAAATTTTATACAACAAACCTTATGTTCTGCTTGCTGCTGGTTGACTCACTGAATCTGAGGGAAGAATTAAAGGATTTCTTGACCAGCTAAATGTGCCAATAATCTTCAAACATGGTTAACCAGTATTTTGGGTCTTCTGTCATAGTAAAAGTTAGTAACAAGTAGGTAGTATGAGATAATTATAATTTAGCCTGCCTTTTATTTTCCTTGCTTTCTTTATTGGTTACAATAATGAAGCACAAATAAAAGAAATAAACATCCTGAATATTGATCCATAATCAGGCACTGAGTTATCAGAAATTCTGGATTATTCTGGCATTTAGCCCATCTTTCATAAGGTTTTTGTAAAGACAGATAGAATCTGAATATTCTGATATTTCATATATTCAGATCAAACCCTGGAAAGCAGAGATTTACTATCTTTTCAACTATGTAGAGTATCTTAGAAATAGCAATAATTAAGACCCTCAGCTATATGTTTTTAATTATTATGTGTTTCAAAAGCATCTAAGGAAAAAAAGGTAGAATCTTAATCAGATCCAGTTCTGCTTGCATTAAACAAAATTGTGTCATTGAGTGTGATCAGTTTGAATTTGGATGCAATGAAATATATTAACTTACTGCTTAAAAACATGTAGTTGTATAATTCTATATGAATTTGTAGTTACCATGTGCTTAAAATTGCCACAATAACGTACAAAACTGCTGTTGCTGCAGCATGAATGGTGCTGCATTTGCTGTGGCACCCTGTCGTGCTATTGAATCAGCACAGGCTAAGTCTGAAGTGGACTGACTCACTAAAAAATAATGGATGTTCACATGAAACTTAAAAGGAACTTGTCTATTCATTACCTGTTTTAAAAGAATATGCAGGGTTCAAACAGGTTTTACTTTAAAACAAATCTGGACTGGGAGCTTATAAAGGAATAAAATGCAAAAGTGCATTGATCTCAATTTAAGGAAAAGGAATTATATGCTTTGAAAAAGACTTCATCTGGGTCATGGAATTACAGACAATTTTTGTTTCATTTTTTCCCTTTTTAAAAATTTACAGTGAATTAAAGAATATAAGTTAGTTCACCTTAAGCCAATAAAAATATGGGGGTAATGCTTGTGGTGTTTTACTATTAAAAATAACTGCCTGTCAAATTAAAAATTTTATACAACAAACCTTATGTTCTGCTTGCTGCTGGTTGACTCACTGAATCTGAGGGAAGAATTAAAGGATTTCTTGACCAGCTAAATGTGCCAATAATCTTCAAACATGGTTAACCAGTATTTTGGGTCTTCTGTCATAGTAAAAGTTAGTAACAAGTAGGTAGTATGAGATAATTATAATTTAGCCTGCCTTTTATTTTCCTTGCTTTCTTTATTGGTTACAATAATGAAGCACAAATAAAAGAAATAAACATCCTGAATATTGATCCATAATCAGGCACTGAGTTATCAGAAATTCTGGATTATTCTGGCATTTAGCCCATCTTTCAAAAGGGTTTTTTGTAAAGACAGATAGAATCTGAATATTCTGATATTTCATATATTCAGATCAAACCCTGGAAAGCAGAGATTTACTATCTTTTCAACTATGTAGAGTATCTTAGAAATAGCAATAATTAAGACCCTCAGCTATATGTTTTTAATTATTATGTGTTTCAAAAGCATCTAAGGAAAAAAAGGTAGAATCTTAATCAGATCCAGTTCTGCTTGCATTAAACAAAATTGTGTCATTGAGTGTGATCAGTTTGAATTTGGATGCAATGAAATATATTAACTAACTGCTTAAAAAAAAACATGTAGTTGTATAATTCTATATGAATTTGTAGTTATATTAGGATATATAATATATCATTGTGTGTTACATGTTCTTAAATTTGAGTTTATGCTGTTAACTAAAAGAAGTCCAGGGTTGGCCTGCAACTCAATGAACTCATTAAGGACACTGGATTTCTTTATGTAACTCCTATAGTTCAGATGGAGTAGCAGGATCAGGTCTGTGAAGGATGGGTACTGGAGAAGAATTGGTTGATAACATGTTGTAAGTTGACCAAGATGAAAAGAGAACACATTTCTCAAAGACAGAAAAGGCTCTAATGTGTAGGAGAGGGTAATGATGACAAAATACTAGTTAAGACAGGTTGATTATTGACTATGTGACAGACATCACACTCAATATTATATACATTGTTCATTTTGTGCTCACAGTAGCACTTTGGGATTAGTACTATGAAAGCCAGAATAGTTTAGTGTTTTGGCTAATAGACTGTAAAGTTATATCCTCACCTCTATCCCTTAGCAACTGTGTGATCTTGGGCAAGTGTCCTAACCTACATGTACCTCAGTTTTCTAATCAGTAAATGAGGGTAGTAACATTTTATACCTCATGAAGATGTTAATGAATAATCAAGGAGGTTAAATACAGTACTTAAAACAAGGCCACATATATAGGAAACAGCACACAAGTATTGCTATTCCAGTTGAAAAAAAGTTAACTGAGTACAGTATTAAAACATCCTGAATATTGATCCATAATCAGGCACTGAGTTATCAGAAATTCTGGATTATTCTGGCATTTAGCCCATCTTTCATAAGGTTTTTGTAAAGACAGATAGAATCTGAATATTCTGATATTTCATATATTCAGATCAAACCCTGGAAAGCAGAGATTTACTATCTTTTCAACTATGTAGAGTATCTTAGAAATAGCAATAATTAAGACCCTCAGCTATATGTTTTTAATTATTATGTGTTTCAAAAGCATCTAAGGAAAAAGGTAGAATCTTAATCAGATCCAGTTCTGCTTGCATTAAACAAAATTGTGTCATTGAGTGTGATCAGTTTGAATTTGGATGCAATGAAATATATTAACTAACTGCTTAAAAAAAAACATGTAGTTGTATAATTCTATATGAATTTGTAGTTATATTAGGATATATAATATATCATTGTGTGTTACATGTTCTTAAATTTGAGTTTATGCTGTTAACTAAAAGAAGTCCAGGGTTGGCCTGCAACTCAATGAACTCATTAAGGACACTGGATTTCTTTATGTAACTCCTATAGTTCAGATGGAGTAGCAGGATCAGGTCTGTGAAGGATGGGTACTGGAGAAGAATTGGTTGATAACATGTTGTAAGTTGACCAAGATGAAAAGAGAACACATTTCTCAAAGACAGAAAAGGCTCTAATGTGTAGGAGAGGGTAATGATGACAAAATACTAGTTAAGACAGGTTGATTATTGACTATGTGACAGACATCACACTCAATATTATATACATTGTTCATTTTGTGCTCACAGTAGCACTTTGGGATTAGTACTATGAAAGCCAGAATAGTTTAGTGTTTTGGCTAATAGACTGTAAAGTTATATCCTCACCTCTATCCCTTAGCAACTGTGTGATCTTGGGCAAGTGTCCTAACCTACATGTACCTCAGTTTTCTAATCAGTAAATGAGGGTAGTAACATTTTATACCTCATGAAGATGTTAATGAATAATCAAGGAGGTTAAATACAGTACTTAAAACAAGGCCACATATATAGGAAACAGCACACAAGTATTGCTATTCCAGTTGAAATATGTCAAAAGTAGATAACTGAGGTTCTCCACAGGC
This sequence comes from Tragulus kanchil, assembly GCA_022376925.1. Lineage (NCBI taxonomy): Eukaryota > Metazoa > Chordata > Mammalia > Artiodactyla > Tragulidae > Tragulus > Tragulus kanchil. The sequence continues at coordinate 32,139,574 of JAIOJX010000024.1, forward strand.
TTACTTTAATGAAGATTCCGAACTAGACTTGAATTTAAAATCTCCACTGTTAATGCCAGCACTGTTGGTTTAGTTTCATTTAAACAACATCATGTGTTTTAATTAGTGTTCTTGTTTGAAATGTGCTTTCAACATTTGGCTTGAGTTTAATTTGTATCTGAATTAAAGTTTTTAGAGTTAAAATGATGCATTAGTAAATATACTAATTATTTTATTACTAGTAAATAATAGTGATTTTATTACTATTTGCTATATAAATAACTATCTTTGTTAAATTAAAAGAATGTATTTAGGGGCTACCCTGGTGGTCCAGTGGGTAGAGTCTGCCTTGCATTGCAAGGGGCGCCAGTTCAATCTCTGGCCCCAGGAAGATCCCACATGCCATGGAGCGGCTGGACTGGTGTGTCCAATTACCAGCCAGAGCTCTGGAGTGCATGCGCCCAGAGCCAGTGCTCTGCAATGAGAGAGGTCACTGCAATGGGAGGCCCACACAGGCCAAAGAATAAAGATGGATGAGAATAAATAAAAAACCAATATCAGAGGCCAAATTTTTTTTAAAAAAGATGTATTTAACAAAATATCTTTGTTAAATTAAAAAACAAGGACTAGATTTACCTTTCTGCCTGAGCCAACTAAAAAGCTAGACAAGCTATATGAAAATGAAAAATAGTTCTCAGATAATGGACATTGGGCCATGCAGGACAGTAATAGCTAAGAAAGGAAAAAGAAGTACATTCTTAATTGCCCTTGCTGCAGGCTATTACCTGAACAGAGTTTCCAGGTCAGGAAAGGTAATCTAGATGGAGCCTGGTGGTTTCTTAATGGGGAGACTGAGAGTTGGGCATTGTTCAGGTTGATTATTGTGCTCAAAAAAAGTAGCACTTTGGGATTAGTCCTATGAACGCCACAATCGTTTAGTGTTTTGGCTAATAGACTGTAAAGTTATCTCCTCACCTCTATCCCTTAGCAACTGTGTGATCTTGGGCAAGTGTCCTAACCTACATGTACCTCAGTTTTCTAATCAGTAAATGAGGGTAGTAACATTTTATACCTCATGAAGATGTTAATGAATAATCAAGGAGGTTAAATACAGTACTTAAAACAAGGCCACATATATAGGAAACAGCACACAAGTATTGCTATTCCAGTTGAAATATGTCAAAAGTAGATAACTGAGGTTCTCCACAGGCTTACTTTAATGAAGATTCCGAACTAGACTTGAATTTAAAATCTCCACTGTTAATGCCAGCACTGTTGGTTTAGTTTCATTTAAACAACATCATGTGTTTTAATTAGTGTTCTTGTTTGAAATGTGCTTTCAACATTTGGCTTGAGTTTAATTTGTATCTGAATTAAAGTTTTTAGAGTTAAAATGATGCATTAGTAAATATACTAATTATTTTATTACTAGTAAATAATAGTGATTTTATTACTATTTGCTATATAAATAACTATCTTTGTTAAATTAAAAGAATGTATTTAGGGGCTACCCTGGTGGTCCAGTGGGTAGAGTCTGCCTTGCATTGCAAGGGGCGCCAGTTCAATCTCTGGCCCCAGGAAGATCCCACATGCCATGGAGCGGCTGGACTGGTGTGTCCAATTACCAGCCAGAGCTCTGGAGTGCATGCGCCCAGAGCCAGTGCTCTGCAATGAGAGAGGTCACTGCAATGGGAGGCCCACACAGGCCAAAGAATAAAGATGGATGAGAATAAATAAAAAACCAATATCAGAGGCCAAATTTTTTTTAAAAAAGATGTATTTAACAAAATATCTTTGTTAAATTAAAAAACAAGGACTAGATTTACCTTTCTGCCTGAGCCAACTAAAAAGCTAGACAAGCTATATGAAAATGAAAAATAGTTCTCAGATAATGGACATTGGGCCATGCAGGACAGTAATAGCTAAGAAAGGAAAAAAAGAAGTACATTCTTAATTGCCCTTGCTGCAGGCTATTACCTGAACAGAGTTTCCAGGTCAGGGAAAGGTAATCTAGATGGAGCCTGGTGGTTTCTTTAAGTTGGGGAGACTGAGAGTTGGGAATCCCCGAAAAACAAAGCAGGTAAAGTTCATAGGGCAAATTATTGCAGGAATGAAGGCTGTACTGAAGAAGGAATTTTGAGAGCTGCAGAGATGCCTACTTGACTCTTTGGATGAGTGCCAATTAGTGTATGCATGTGAAGAAATGACCCAAGGCTGGGAACGAAAATATTCAAAGGAGCAGAGGGAAAAATCCTTTTCATGTTCACTACAGCCAAAGTGGAAAACCGTCATAATTCATAGGACATCAGGTAGAGGACTCAGAAGGCTATTGTCTCGGTAGCAGGGAAAATTAAGTTGCAGCTAAAGGCTGTTCTGGTCCTATCTAACAAATCTAAAAAGCAAGCCCTAAAAGGGTCAGAGCATTTTGAGGTAACAACTGCATTCCAGAACAAATCTCAAGAATATAAGAATACAAAAACATACAGCACCTAATTAGGTAAAACATACAGTTCTATCATCTGTAATAAAAAAAATTGGAATGCATGCAAAGACACTGAAGCATATGACCCAAAGAGAATACAAAAATAACAAGTAGAAACAGACCTAGCAATGCTGCAGATGATAGAATCATTAGAAAAATATATTAAAACAGATATAACTATATTCCATTGGTTCAAAAAGTTAGAAGAAAGATTGAGTATGGGGTAGCATTGCTCCTGTCAGCTTAAGAGAGCCAGTGGTTAATTAGTGATTTGGCAAGCTAGTGGTTAAACTTCTGGTAGTTTTGAATTAGTTATGGTGGGAGTATTTGCACATGAAATTGGTAAATGCTACAAATCAGAACAAATCACTCTTTTTAAAATTTTAAGTTTGAGAGAGGTCACTGCAATGGGAGGCCCACACAGGACAAAGAATAAAGATGGATGAAACTAAATAAATTAAAAACCAATAAAAGAGGCCAAAATTAAAAAAGATGTATTTAACAAAATATCTTTGTTAAATTAAAAAACAAGGACTAGATTTACCTTTCTGCCTGAGCCAACTAAAAAGCTAGACAAGCTATATGAAAATGAAAAATAGTTCTCAGATAATGGACATTGGGCCATGCAGGACAGTAATAGCTAAGAAAGGAAAAAGAAGTACATTCTTAATTGCCCTTGCTGCAGGCTATTACCTGAACAGAGTTTCCAGGTCAGGGAAAGGTAATCTAGATGGAGCCTGGTGGTTTCTTTAAGTTGGGGAGACTGAGAGTTGGGAATCCCCGAAAAACAAAGCAGGTAAAGTTCATAGGGCAAATTATTGCAGGAATGAAGGCTGTACTGAAGAAGGAATTTTGAGAGCTGCAGAGATGCCTACTTGACTCTTTGGATGAGTGCCAATTAGTGTATGCATGTGAAGAAATGACCCAAGGCTGGGAACGAAAATATTCAAAGGAGCAGAGGAAAAATCCTTTTCATGTTCACTACAGCCAAAGTGGAAAACCGTCATAATTCATAGGACATCAGGTAGAGGACTCAGAAGGCTATTGTCTCGGTAGCAGGGAAAATTAAGTTGCAGCTAAAGGCTGTTCTGGTCCTATCTAACAAATCTAAAAAGCAAGCCCTAAAAGGGTCAGAGCATTTTGAGGTAACAACTGCATTCCAGAACAAATCTCAAGAATATAAGAATACAAAAACATACAGCACCTAATTAGGTAAAACATACAGTTCTATCATCTGTAATAAAAAAAATTGGAATGCATGCAAAGACACTGAAGCATATGACCCAAAGAGAATACAAAAATAACAAGTAGAAACAGACCTAGCAATGCTGCAGATGATAGAATCATTAGAAAAATATATTAAAACAGATATAACTATATTCCATTGGTTCAAAAAGTTAGAAGAAAGATTGAGTATGGGGTAGCATTGCTCCTGTCAGCTTAAGAGAGCCAGTGGTTAATTAGTGATTTGGCAAGCTAGTGGTTAAACTTCTGGTAGTTTTGAATTAGTTATGGTGGGAGTATTTGCACATGAAATTGGTAAATGCTACAAATCAGAACAAATCACTCTTTTTAAAATTTTGTAGAGCTGGTTTATCAGCCCACCACTGGACACAGTAGATATGCAAGAGACCTATATCAAGTTTCTAGAGATGAAACCTACAATGTCTGAGATGAAACATACACTGGATGGAATTAACATCAGATTAAACACGGCATAAGAAAAGATTCAATTCAGTTGCTCAGAAGTGTCCAACTTTTTGCAATCCCATGGATTCTCTGTCCTTCACCATCTCCCGGAGGCTGCTCAGACTCATAATGAACATAAAGATGTAGCAATAGAACTACCCAAGATGAGCTTCCCAGTGGCACTAGAATCCACCTGCCAATGCAGGACACACAACAGATGAGGGTTCGATCCCTGAGTCATGAAGATTTCTCTGGAGGAGGTCATGGTAACCCACTCCAGTATTATTGCCTGGAGAATCCCATGGAAAGAGGAGCTTGGTGGGCTACAGGCCACGAGGTCACAAAGAGTCAGACACAGTTGAAGCAACTTAGCACACACAAGATGAAACACAGAAGAACGCTGCAAAAATAAAATGTTAGTGAGCTGTGGGACTACTTCAGTGTCTTAATATACAAGTTCTTAGAAGAGAGGAGAGAAAAACAAGGGAGGAACAAAAAACATTTGAAGAAACAATGGATGAAAAATTTCTGAATTTGATGAGAACTATAAAGCCACAGACTCAGGAAACTCAATAAACTCCAAGCCCAAGAAATACAATTGAAAACTTCACCATGGCATATAAAAATCCAATTCCTAAAAACCAGTGGTACAGAGAAACTTTTTTTTATTTTGCTTTTACAGGCTTTTGTTGTTTTCTGTCAAACATCAACGTGAATCAACCATAGGTATACACATGATCCCTTCCACTTGAACTTTCCTCCCTTCTCCCTCCCCATCCCACCCCTCTAGGTTGTTACATACAGAGAAACTTTTTTTTTTTGGATAAAAATATGGAACATTTCATGAATTTGCATGTCATCCTTGCGCAGGGGCCATGCTAATCTCTGTATCATTCCAATTTTAGTATATGTGCTGCCGAAGCAAGCACCAGAGAAACTTTTAAAGGGAGCCAGAGGGAAAAAGTCACATTATATACAGAGAAGCAAAAATAACAATGATAACAGACTCCTCCTCAGAAACATTGAAAGCCAAAAGATGGTGTGCAACACTTAAAAAAAAATTTTTTTAATTAATTAATTTATTTTTTAAAAAGTTTTTTTACAGTTTTGTTGTTCACAGACATGTATGTTCCCAGGTCGGTCATATACATATCCCTGGTCCCCTCCCCTCTCCCAGGCGCCCCCATCCCACCCCTCCAGGCTGTCAGGTGTGCAACACTTTTAAAGTACTAAAAGAATAATACTGCCAACGTAGAATCCTCGGTGAAAATATCTTTCAAAAGTAAAGGAGAGGGCTTCCCCTGGTGGCCCAGTGGGTAAGGACACCGCCTTGCAGTGCAAGGGGCGCTGGTTCGATCCCTGGCCTGGGAAGATCCCACTTGCTGCGGAGCGGCTGGACTGATGTGTCCAACTACCGAGCCGGAGCTCTGGAACGCATGCGCCCAGAGCCAGTGCTCTGCAATGACAGATGCCACCGTGATGGGAGGCCCACAGGAGCCAAAGAACAAAGACGGATGAAAAGAGAAATGAAAGACCAATAGAAGTGGCCCGCCCGCTCCCCTCCCTCCCCAACCCGACCCCCGCCCAAAATAAATAAATAAACACTGTCGCTGGTTAAATGTTTCCTAGTGCTTCCTTTAAAAAAAAAAAATGTAAAGGAGAAATAAAGAGTTAAGATAAATTTTATTTTGAAAGAATTTATCACTAACAGACCTGCACTACAGAAAAATGTTAAGAAGTCCTTCAGCTGAAATAAAATGGAACCAAATGGAAAATTATGTCTACACAAAAGAATGGAAAGCATCATAATTGTAAACAGATGGGAAAATATGACTTTTTCTAATTTTCAGTCTCTTTAAAAAATAATAACTATTTAAAGGAAAACTGATTGCACTTTATTGTGGAGTTTATTTATCTGCTCCTCCCCTTTGTGTATGGTGTCCATCCTCAGGATTACAAGTTGACTGCTAAACTTCTAGCCATAACTCCTTACTTCAGGCAGGAAAAGGAAGAAGAGTAAGGGACAGAAAGATCTTCCTTTCAGCCAAGTCACCTCTCCCTTTAAGAAGTTGCCACCAAGTTCCACTCAGTAACTTCCACTTATATCTCAGTGGCTACTCTTAGCAGCTCAGGAATTGGGGAAAATTTGTCTTTTACCTGAGCATGCTGCCACCCTGAACAAAGAACAGAGGATAGATACTGGATGGACAGGTACCAATCATTTTCACCCTACTTAGTAGTGGTATGTAATTTGATTATAGGCAGTTAATTTGATTATATTTTCTATTAAACTAAACTGTTAATGTTAAATGTTAATAAGATTTTATACTTAATGTTTTTAATTAAAAAAATATTTTATTTATATTTATCTGGCTGCATTGGGTCTCAGTTGTAGCATGTGGGCTCTAGTTTCCTGACCAGGGATTGAACCCAGGCCCCCTGCATTGGGAGCACAGAGTCTTAGCCACTGGACTACCAGGGAATTCCCTATAGTTAATTTTTTTATATACTTAATTTTTTAAAAAAATTTGGCCTCTTTTTTTTCCTTTTTTAATTCTTTATTTTAAAGGTTTTACAGAGTTTTGTTGTTCATGGGCCTCTTTTACTGGTTTTTTATTTAGATGGTTTCATCCATCTTTATTCTTTGGCCTGTGTGGGCCTCCCATTGCAGTGACCTCTCTCATTGCAGAGCACCAGCTCTGGGCACATGCGCCCCAGAACTCTGTCTCGTAATTGGACACACTGGCCCAGCCGCTCCACAGCATGTGGGATCTTCCCAGCCCAGGAATTGAACTGGTGCCCCTTGCACTGCAAGGTGGACTCCTTACCCACTGGACCACCAGGGAAGCCCTATATACTTAATTTTAAAGTATCATCCTTGTTGAGATATAACCCACATATCATAAAACTCACCCTTTTAAATTATAAGATTCAGTGGATTTATAAGATTCAGTAGATTTACAGTTATGCAGCCATCTTCACTATTTAATTTGGGAACATTTTCATCAAGCTCAAGAGAAATCTCAAACCTTTTAGCAGTTATGCATTCTCATTTCCTCATCCCTTACATTCCTGGAAACTAGTATTTGACTTCCTGTCCATAGATATGCTTGTTCTAGACATTTCATATAGTCAAACCATGCAATATGAGATTTTGTGTCTGGTTTCTTTGTAATTTTTCAAGGTTCATCCATGTGGTAACAGTATCAGTCAGTACCTCATTTCCTTTTGTGGCTCAGTAATATACCATTGTAGGAATAGATCACATACATTTCTCAACTGATGAACCATGTGCTGTTCCCACTTTTTTAAATATTATGAAAATGATGCTATGAACATTCATGTACAAATATTTGTGTGGACATGTGTTTTCAGCTCTTTGGGGTATATGTCTAGGAACAGAATTGCTAGGTCATATTTTATTATTTTATTTCTAAAATGTGGTTGTTTTGGAATCTATCAATTCATATTAATTCAAGGTAAATGCAGTGGCCTGAGAAGTGTTTTGTCTCACCGGGAAGCTCTAGCGGGATTGAACCCAGGCCCCCTGCATTGGGAGCACAGAGTCTTAGCCACTGGACTACCAGGGAATTCCCTATAGTTAATTTTTTTATATACTTAATTTTTTAAAAAAATTTGGCCTCTTTTTTTTCCTTTTTTAATTCTTTATTTTAAAGGTTTTACAGAGTTTTGTTGTTCATGGGCCTCTTTTACTGGTTTTTTATTTAGATGGTTTCATCCATCTTTATTCTTTGGCCTGTGTGGGCCTCCCATTGCAGTGACCTCTCTCTCTGCAGAGCACCGGCTCTGGGTGCATGCACTCCAGAGCTCTGGCTCGTAATTGGACACACTGGCCCAGCCGCTCCACAGCATGTGGGATCTTCCCAGCCCAGGAATTGAACTGGTGCCCCTTGCACTGCAAGGTGGACTCCTTACCCACTGGACCACCAGGGAAGCCCTATATACTTAATTTTAAAGTATCATCCTTGTTGAGATATAACCCACATATCATAAAACTCACCCTTTTAAATTATAAGATTCAGTGGATTTATAAGATTCAGTAGATTTACAGTTATGCAGCCATCTTCACTATTTAATTTGGGAACATTTTCATCAAGCTCAAGAGAAATCTCAAACCTTTTAGCAGTTATGCATTCTCATTTCCTCATCCCTTACATTCCTGGAAACTAGTATTTGACTTCCTGTCCATAGATATGCTTGTTCTAGACATTTCATATAGTCAAACCATGCAATATGAGATTTTTGTGTCTGGTTTCTTTGTAATTTTTTCAAGGTTCATCCATGTGGTAACAGTATCAGTCAGTACCTCATTTCCTTTTTGTGGCTCAGTAATATACCATTGTAGGAATAGATCACATACATTTCTCAACTGATGAACCATGTGCTGTTCCCACTTTTTTAAATATTATGAAAATGATGCTATGAACATTCATGTACAAATATTTGTGTGGACATGTGTTTTCAGCTCTTTGGGGTATATGTCTAGGAACAGAATTGCTAGGTCATATTTTATTATTTTATTTCTAAAATGTGGTTGTTTTGGAATCTATCAATTCATATTAATTCAAGGTAAATGCAGTGGCCTGAGAAGTGTTTTGTCTCACCGGGAAGCTCTAGCATGCTTTGAGGCAGTAAACACTTCAAAATGTGCTACCACCATGTGCCTTTGGCACTGGAGATACAAAAGAAAATGGAGTAAGTGAAAAATGGTGATTATGAGTGTCTTACAGATCCATCACAGTAATGGCCCCCTTCTCTTTTTTTTCTAGTATATTCCTTCTCTTCTATTTTTTGTATTTCCTATGAAAGAGATCATTATCACATACCATACTAAATTATATTTTATATTTCCATTTCCAGGCATTTCTAAAATGTATACTGATATCATTAGAGGAGAATCAATGATCATTTGTGGCTTCACATCCATGCTTTTTGCAATTTTTCGGGGCGGCATAGTTCGGATTTCCAGCTTTAAGGGTAAGAGCATTTTTTCTCTCTGTATTTTCTTTTTTTATTATTATTATTTTTAAATTTTTGGTCACACTCCATAGCATGTGGGACCTTAGATCCCTGCCTAGGGATTCAGCCCATGCACCTGCATTGGAAAGTGGAGTTTTAACCACTGGATCACTAGGGAAGTCCCATCTGTATATTTTCTAAAGATCATTCTTATATGGTACATTTCAATTCATATCGAAATTAAAATATATTCAAGATGTCTTAACTTCACTGTTTCCCCTTTACTCACGGACCTATTAAAATAGCATACCAGATAACAGGAAAATAATTACCATCTGTGCGTTTTCTTAGAGCTTAAAGGGAAAAGTTGTTAAAGAAATGATTTCATTCCCCTCAACATACATGCACACACACACACACACACACACACACAATTGTGTCATCTAGCTCAGATTAACTTCTTCCCTAGATCAATCTGGATCTCAATGAGTGAATGTTAAGAATTGGCATTCACATTGTTGTACAGTAGAAACGAACACAACATTGTAAAGCAATTATCCTCCAATTAAAAAAAAAAAGAAAAAGAATCAGCTTGGTCCTGGATTTGAGTCTGAGGGTGAAAGTAGTACTGGGGAGTCAGGTCCTAGAAGTAAGTGATGAGGCATAGGAACCGCAGATAGACTGCAGGTTGGTAAGCATCCTGAACCTGGCATGCTTGGCCCTGACATAGTTTGTAGAAACAATTGAATCTGAATATCTTTGGTTGACCATTCACTCACCAGGTGAGTTTTTCACATTTATGCTCCTTGCCTAACTCCCGAGAGCATTTGAGTGCGCTGTCCCCAGATAAATAAACCTCAAGCTGCAGACTGTAAGGGAAATGCATCCCCAGGAAGCCTCTTTTGTCAGGCTTTCATGGGAGACTTCCATCTGCTGATGAGCAAGGTTCCCATTCAGAATCTCAAGTGCAAACCAAAGTGCATAGGCCCAAATGCCATTCGTGAAAGAAAAAAATTTAGAGTTCAACTTACTTTTTTTCCTGTTTTCTTTTTCTAGAGTTACAAGTAATCTTTGGCCTCACCATGGACATTTTGGGGAGCGGAATATGTGGATATTGGTGTGCAAGGATCCTTCAGTTTATATTGACTGACCTGTTCAGCAATACATTGACCAATATCATTCTTTGCATTGCAATGGTGTACATGACTTTCTACATTGGTAAGATAGAAATAGATAGAAAAATTGCTGTCCTAGAACTGAATTTTATGCATTTTATTTTTCCCTTGTTCTTGAATCTATCCAGCTTCTTCCCAACAGCTCTCCAGCCTTTTTTTTTTTTTTTTAATATGGCTCCTCTGTGTGTCTCGTCATATTATCTTTCTGCCATCTCTAGCTCTTTCCTGGTCTGTCTTAACATCCCCTAAATTTTCACTCCATGTTCTCTCCCTTTGCATTCTTTCTCTGTGTGGTTACTCTCATATTCCTTCTTTCTTTTTTTTTTTTTTTTTTTTAAGATTTATTTATTTATTTTGGGCGGGGTTTGGGTTGGGGAGGGAGGGAGCGGGTGGGCCACTTCTATTGGTCTTTCATTTCTCTATTTTCATCCATCTTTGTTCTTTGGCCCGCGTGGGCCTCCCATCACGGCGGCGTTGGTCGTCGCAGAGCACCGGCTCTGGGCGCATGTGCTCCAGAGCTCCGGCTCGGTAATTGGACACATCAGTCCAGCCACTCCGCGGCACGTGGGATCTTCCCAGGCCAGGGATCGAACCAGCGCCCCTTGTACTGCAAGGCGGTGTCCTTACCCACTGGACCACCAGGGGAAGCCCTCTCATATTCTTTCTTAACTCCACCCTTGTCCTTCCACGTATTCACTGGCTGTCCCCTGGAAGAGGAATCATACCTGAGCTGATCTCTGCTCTGACACTTAGCATTCCATCTCTAAAATGAAAAAGTTGGGAGAGAAGCTCCTGGGGTCTTGTCCAGTTCAGTAGTACTCTTTAACGGGTACCAAATTGAGGGGACTGTAGAAATGGTGGTCCTTACCTGAGGCTAGGAGGCAGGAAAGGAGACAGAGAAGTCAGGTATATCTACATCTGGAAGAGATGACAGGAGAGAGGATAACCACAGGAGTGGAGTGCCTGGCTTCTGGGAGACCTTCGACAGTCATTTTCCTAGGTTAGTCCAATGAGATTGAGAACTAAGGTTTTTAATCTCCCTGACTGAGGTAACCAGTCCCCCAAAACCAGAGTAACTATGGCAAAAACATGCCCAAATGGTCCTCACCATGGACATTTTGGGGAGCGGAATATGTGGATATTGGTGTGCAAGGATCCTTCAGTTTATATTGACTGACCTGTTCAGCAATACATTGACCAATATCATTCTTTGCATTGCAATGGTGTACATGACTTTCTACATTGGTAAGATAGAAATAGATAGAAAAATTGCTGTCCTAGAACTGAATTTTATGCATTTTATTTTTCCCTTGTTCTTGAATCTATCCAGCTTCTTCCCAACAGCTCTCCAGCCTTTTTTTTTTTTTTTTAATATGGCTCCTCTGTGTGTCTCGTCATATTATCTTTCTGCCATCTCTAGCTCTTTCCTGGTCTGTCTTAACATCCCCTAAATTTTCACTCCATGTTCTCTCCCTTTGCATTCTTTCTCTGTGTGGTTACTCTCATATTCCTTCTTTCTTTTTTTTTTTTTTTTTTTTTAAGATTTATTTATTTATTTTGGGCGGGGTTTGGGTTGGGGAGGGAGGGAGCGGGTGGGCCACTTCTATTGGTCTTTCATTTCTCTATTTTCATCCATCTTTGTTCTTTGGCCCGCGTGGGCCTCCCATCACGGCGGCGTTGGTCGTCGCAGAGCACCGGCTCTGGGCGCATGTGCTCCAGAGCTCCGGCTCGGTAATTGGACACATCAGTCCAGCCACTCCGCGGCACGTGGGATCTTCCCAGGCCAGGGATCGAACCAGCGCCCCTTGTACTGCAAGGCGGTGTCCTTACCCACTGGACCACCAGGGGAAGCCCTCTCATATTCTTTCTTAACTCCACCCTTGTCCTTCCACGTATTCACTGGCTGTCCCCTGGAAGAGGAATCATACCTGAGCTGATCTCTGCTCTGACACTTAGCATTCCATCTCTAAAATGAAAAAGTTGGGAGAGAAGCTCCTGGGGTCTTGTCCAGTTCAGTAGTACTCTTTTAACGGGTACCAAATTGAGGGGACTGTAGAAATGGTGGTCCTTACCTGAGGCTAGGAGGCAGGAAAGGAGACAGAGAAGTCAGGTATATCTACATCTGGAAGAGATGACAGGAGAGAGGGATAACCACAGGAGTGGAGTGCCTGGCTTCTGGGAGACCTTCGACAGTCATTTTCCTAGGTTAGTCCAATGAGATTGAGAACTAAGGTTTTTAATCTCCCTGACTGAGGTAACCAGTCCCCCAAAACCAGAGTAACTATGGCAAAAACATGCCCAAATTCTGCTTCTCCTCTTACCTCACGTAGTGGAGCAACTCCATCCATGAAGGGCTTCAGGTATCAAGAGGCTAATTACCCTTCTTTTCCCCTCCAGTTACCAAACAGCACTGCTTTCTCTGCAGTAAACTGCATCCTGTTGTTGCTCACTACCCCGAATCAGTAAAATTACAGAAAAACATTCACCGAGGATGCATTTCCTTCAACTTGCTTCAGTTTTTTTTCTGTCCCTTATGTTCCTGTTATGAGTGCCTTGTGTCAGAAGAAAAAAAAATTACTCTAATTTTTCCTTTTTTCCCTTATTAGATCATAAGTTCCTTGAGGCAGAGTTGTCTTTTATTCATCTTTATATTGATTATCTTTTCTATATTTCCCCAGCCAAGTCCAATGCTTGCCATATGCCCAATAGTAATTAAACACACATTGGATGAACAAACTGTAAGTCCTTAAAGAGCTTGGAAGTTAGGCAGAGCTCTCTTCAAATTTGGACTTTACAATTTATTAGCTTAGAAACCTTGGAATATTACTTAACCTCTCTAAGCTTTAGTTAGTTTCCTCATCTGTAAAAGTGATATAATACAGTCCAATTGAGAAGGGCGTACCAGGCGTTAATGAGGTAATATGTGTTGTGTGACTCACTCATGCTGGTGTCCTGGATGCAACTCTGACTGGCTCACAAAAGCAAACTGTCCTCATCTGTTCCCAACACTATATTCAAGTGACATAATGTGGGCGTAGCTTGAAATTGGCTCATAGTGGGACCATGGAAATTGGCAGACACAATCAACTGGGGCTTTTTTTTTTTTTTTTTTCCACCACTCAGATTGCTGATTATAAACATTCATCAGCACACCACTGGGCTCAAGGTAGGGCAACCAATAAATATTGATTCCTTTCCCCTTTCCTCCTAATTCATGAAGTATACTAGGTCAAGTGCTTGGGAGGTCTAGAGTAGATTCTCCCTCACGGCTTTCAGGGGTTTCTGTCATAGCTCTGTTGGTAAAGAATCTGCCTGGAATACAGGAGACCAGGTTTGATTCCTGGTTTGGGAAGATCCCCTGGAGAAGGGAATGGCAACCCACTCCAGTATTCTCGCCTGGAGAATCCCATGGATAGGGGAGTCTGGCAGGCTATAGTTCAAGAGTCGGATGCGACTAACCACCACCACCACCACCGCAGCCCTCAGAAGCAGTCTTCGCTGCAAGGCCATGACCCTGGACCTCTAGCTTCCAGGCTGTGAGAGAATACATTCCTGTTGAAGACACTTTGATACTCTGTTAGAACAGCCGCAGGAAACTAGTACCCTTCCCTCATCCATTACACTTTGCTTTGGGAAGTAAAAACAATTTTGGGGCAGTTCTCTCCTCTTAGACCTAATCAGATCCTGACAACAGAAGTCAAGAACAGAAGGTCTAAGGAGAAGTTCCATTGCCAGAAAGGTAAACATAGGTTAAATTTTCATTTACATGTTCTCTAAAGGGACATTTCTGTCATGTTATCTAATTTTATTTTATTTTTTCCCTTCACTAATGAACACACTGTTATTTGGCTTAAATCCAGGGAGTGTCTGATTGAGGTTAGAGCCTCCCCTCTTTGCACGCATATAAGTAATTTCCATTTTTGTCTCATATTAAATTCACAATACCTGGGGTTTTAGAAATCACTTGTATCGGCACATTCATTCTTTTTTCACAAAATAACATAGTCAAAAAGTTGCACAGACACTGCCACACAGACATGTTGGAGGACATGTTGGAGCATTGCTGGTGGACAGGTAGTACAGCTAGAAATGTTAATCTATCATCCCATGGAAGACATTTTGAATTTAGCATATAAAATCCACTTGAGGGCTTCCCTGCTGGTCCAGTGGGTAAGGAGTCCACCTTGCAGTTCAAGGGGCACCAGTTTGATCCCTGGTTCAGAAAGATCCTATGTACTGCTGAGAGGCTGGGCCATTGTGTCCAATTACAAGCCAGCGCTCTGGAGCACATGCGCCCAGAGCTGGTGCTCTGCCGTGAGAGAGGCCACTGCAATGGGAGGCCCATACCGGCCAAAGAATAAAAAAGACTGATGAAAATAAATGAATGATGATTTACAGGCAAAAAAAAAGTCTCTTTAAGTGAGTCACTGTGTAATTCACTTAAGGTGATGGGTTATGTATAAGTCTAGGCTAGAGATACACCTAGAGAGGTAGTGGGAGGGGTCTGTTCTAGCAGAAGGAACATTTTATCAAGTGACATTGGTCAGAATTTCTGGTAAGCGGAAGTAATAAAAAGCAGACAACTTTTAGTCAGTCTGATTGTTTTAAACTGTCTACAAACAATGCAGTCCTTTCTTACCTGTGCCAAGAGTAATTGATCTCACTTGTTTGTTCTATCAGTGGCCTAGGCTGTAAATGTCAAAGGACTTCAGTCATCATCCTAATATTTTATAGTTAGGAAACATCCATTCCTGAATCCTGTTGTTTTTAGGAAACAAAGTCTGTTTGATTCTCCTATTTGGAGAACCTTCACTTTTTCTAAGCCAGACTGAGAGACTAGACTTTGATTAAGAAATCTACTTTCTCCTATGGCATCCATTTCCTGTGATAGTTTCTTTCCATTGAGTGACAAAAAATTTACAACTCTATTTTTAACAACTGGGATTTATGCTGATGAAAATTCCTTTCTATTTTTTAACATGTTCTGTGTCTCTCCCCCTTCTTGTACATTTAAAATGCCATTTAATGTACTAGCATTTGTAATTTTTGAAAGACTGTGTTTTCCTAAATTTAAAAGTAATATATGTTCCATGTAGAACTTTGGAAAAAAATCTTAAAAGTCAAAGAAGGAATCACTCATAAATTTAACCATGGATACGTTTTGTTATATGTACTCAGTCTTCAAAAAAATACACGTAAATGTATGTGCATGTATTAATGTATGCATGTGCACCATATGTTCTTGTTACATTGGGATTATACTAAATAGTATTAGTTTTAAAATAAAGTTACTCAGTTGTTTCCTTGTAGTAGATGTTTGCTCTAGGTAGTGACTGTTACTAAAAATAGACTATAAACTTCAAAACCCCATATGAGTAATAGGGAATTGGAAATAAGATTTCGAGAAATAGTTTTCTTACCATCACACCTCCTAGTACCACTGATTTTATTGTTACTGGCTATTTATGCTAAATTTAGTTAAATTAGTAGGTTAGGGCTTCCCCTGGTGGTCCAGTGGGTAAGGACACCGCCTTGCAGTGCAAGGGGTGCCGGTTCGAGCCCTGGCCTGGGAAGATCCCACGTGCGGCTGAGCGGCTGGACTGATGTGTCCAATCACTGAGCCGGAGCTCTGGAGCGCATGCGCCCAGAGCCGGTGCTCTACAACGGCAGACGCCACCGCGATGGGAGGCCCACAGGAGCCAAAGAACAAAGACGGATGAACATAGAGAAAAACAAAAGACCAACAGAAGTGGCCCGCCTGCTCCCCTCCCTCCCCAACCCGACCCCCACCCAAAAAATGAATAAATAAATAAATCTTTAAAAAAAAAAAAAAATTAGTAGGTTAAAAGAAATCTAAAGTGGCTTTAAGTGATTAGATATAACAAGAGAATAATATAACCTTCAAATTAATAAATGGTATACATTTACTAAGCAGTAAAGTGAACATATAAAAATAACATAACAGTAACTATGATCACTTATCCCTTGTTTTAAAAGTGTGCCAAGCACTTTTCGTGTTCTCTAGTGTTCTACTCACAGCGACTCTTGTGAGGTGTGATTCTTTATACCCCTTCTACAGGTGCAGGCACACTAATGGAGAAGGGCAAAGTCACATTCCCAGAGCAACCAGCTCTGCCCTGCCCGAAGGGCTTCCACTCTTCCACTCTGACCTTGCATACACTTTCCTTTCCTACCGTCTGACATTTATAATTCTTTTTGACCTGTAGAACTTTGGAAAAAAATCTTAAAAGTCAAAGAAGGAATCACTCATAAATTTAACCATGGATACGTTTTGTTATATGTACTCAGTCTTCAAAAAAATACACGTAAATGTATGTGCATGTATTAATGTATGCATGTGCACCATATGTTCTTGTTACATTGGGATTATACTAAATAGTATTAGTTTTAAAATAAAGTTACTCAGTTGTTTCCTTGTAGTAGATGTTTGCTCTAGGTAGTGACTGTTACTAAAAATAGACTATAAACTTCAAAGCCCCATATGAGTAATGGGGAATTGGAAATAAGATTTCGAGAAATAGTTTTCTTACCATCACACCTCCTAGTACCACTGATTTTATTGTTACTGGCTATTTATGCTAAATTTAGTTAAATTAGTAGGTTAGGGCTTCCCCTGGTGGTCCAGTGGGTAAGGACACCGCCTTGCAGTGCAAGGGGTGCCGGTTCGAGCCCTGGCCTGGGAAGATCCCACGTGCGGCTGAGCGGCTGGACTGATGTGTCCAATCACTGAGCCGGAGCTCTGGAGCGCATGCGCCCAGAGCCGGTGCTCTACAACGGCAGACGCCACCGCGATGGGAGGCCCACAGGAGCCAAAGAACAAAGACGGATGAACATAGAGAAAAACAAAAGACCAACAGAAGTGGCCCGCCTGCTCCCCTCCCTCCCCAACCCGACCCCCACCCAAAAAATGAATAAATAAATAAATCTTTAAAAAAAAAAAAAAATTAGTAGGTTAAAAGAAATCTAAAGTGGCTTTAAGTGATTAGATATAACAAGAGAATAATATAACCTTCAAATTAATAAATGGTATACATTTACTAAGCAGTAAAGTGAACATATAAAAATAACATAACAGTAACTATGATCACTTATCCCTTGTTTTAAAAGTGTGCCAAGCACTTTTCGTGTTCTCTAGTGTTCTACTCACAGCGACTCTTGTGAGGTGTGATTCTTTATACCCCTTCTACAGGTGCAGGCACACTAATGGAGAAGGGCAAAGTCACATTCCCAGAGCAACCAGCTCTGCCCTGCCCGAAGGGCTTCCACTCTTCCACTCTGACCTTGCATACACTTTCCTTTCCTACCGTCTGACATTTATAATGTGCTCTTTGAAAGTTCTGTAGCCTAGGACTGTTGGTATTTATGGCATTCAGCCTTTCTTCCTAGTTGGTTTTCCTGCCTCAGACTACATTGACACATTTATTTAGAGGCCAGGGAATTACAGTTTTAGGGGAGCCTATATCACATGAAAGAACAGTAGGCTTCAGGACCTGCAGTCACCAAGGAAGCACTGAGCTTGGATTGCAACCCTCAGGCCATGCAGTGCAGTGTCTACTTTTCATTAGCTCTGTCCTCAGGGATGGTCTACGGCAGGGGTTGGCAAACTATAACTTGTGGGCCAAATATGCTAATTTTTTGGTATTGCCCACGAGCTAAGAATGGTTATTGCATTTTGAAAAAAACCCTAAAGGAAAATATTTTGCAGCATGCAAAAACTATGCGACTCAAATTTCAATGTCTGCTATTTATTGAGCACTCGTTCATTGTGTATTACCTATGGCTGCTGATGCACTAGAACAGGCGAGCTCAGTAGTTCCAACTAGGACCATATGACCTACAAATACTAAGGATTTATCATAACATCCTTCGTAGAGAAAGTTTGTTGATCCCTAATCTAAGGATCAGGCCAATCCCTTTAAGCAACTTTCTAAGAAATACTCTTAAAATTTCCCGACAATTCATCATTCAAGACAAAGTAGCTCTGTGTGCAGATTTGAATACAGCTAATTTTATTCATTTTTTTTTCTCCTCAGTGGAATTTTTGGGAATGTCGGGCCTGGTTGCTTTAGTCGTTGTAGGACTAAATTTAGATTCCTTAAGCTTTAAACCGAAGATCGAGTTAATAATTACTAAGTAAGTCTTATATTTTGTACTTGCTATAGATCTCATAGAAGCTTAGGGCTTAAATGGTCCTACCTCATGAACACTAATAAAATTTCTTTTTACAATTTTTCCTATCTTTTAATTTTTAATTTTACTGTCAGTTATATTTGGAAAGGACTTAAGCTAACAATAGTTATTGACATTCCTATTATGAATTGATATTCCTATTATGAATAATATAATAACGTAATATCAGAGATCATACCAGCACCCCTTGCACTGCAAGGCGGAGTCTTTATCCACTGGACCACCAGGGAAGCCCAGTACTTCTTATATATAACTCTTTGATAAAAACTTACTTTTAAATGTGAGTTTAAGAAATACCTTACTCCTTTGTTTCCTACATAACACGCCTGAACGACAGTATCCTAATGTGGGAAATGCTAGAAAAGAAAAGTAGAGAAAGGTGCAATACCAGCAGTCTCTTATCTAGCTTTGCATCTAGTGTCGTATGGGCATCTGTGGACAGAGGGAAAGCCATTTGCCCCTTTTCTCAAATGCGTAAGCCATTCTCTGAGCCACTGTGCTAAATTACAGAATTGTTTCAGAATTATTTCACACCAAATCATAGTCTAGTGTATAAATTCTTAACATGGATAAAAGCTCTAGATTAAATATAGGTATTGCGAGTTTTCATTTTGAAAACCCTAAAGGAAAATATTTTGCAGCATGCAAAACTATGCGACTCAAATTTCAATGTCTGCTATTTATTGAGCACTCGTTCATTGTGTATTACCTATGGCTGCTGATGCACTAGAACAGGCGAGCTCAGTAGTTCCAACTAGGACCATATGACCTACAAATACTAAGGATTTATCATAACATCCTTCGTAGAGAAAGTTTGTTGATCCCTAATCTAAGGATCAGGCCAATCCCTTTAAGCAACTTTCTAAGAAATACTCTTAAAATTTCCCGACAATTCATCATTCAAGACAAAGTAGCTCTGTGTGCAGATTTGAATACAGCTAATTTTATTCATTTTTTTTTCTCCTCAGTGGAATTTTTGGGAATGTCGGGCCTGGTTGCTTTAGTCGTTGTAGGACTAAATTTAGATTCCTTAAGCTTTAAACCGAAGATCGAGTTAATAATTACTAAGTAAGTCTTATATTTTGTACTTGCTATAGATCTCATAGAAGCTTAGGGCTTAAATGGTCCTACCTCATGAACACTAATAAAATTTCTTTTTACAATTTTTCCTATCTTTTAATTTTTAATTTTACTGTCAGTTATATTTGGAAAGGACTTAAGCTAACAATAGTTATTGACATTCCTATTATGAATTGATATTCCTATTATGAATAATATAATAACGTAATATCAGAGATCATACCAGCACCCCTTGCACTGCAAGGCGGAGTCTTTATCCACTGGACCACCAGGGAAGCCCAGTACTTCTTATATATAACTCTTTGATAAAAACTTACTTTTAAATGTGAGTTTAAGAAATACCTTACTCCTTTGTTTCCTACATAACACGCCTGAACGACAGTATCCTAATGTGGGAAATGCTAGAAAAGAAAAGTAGAGAAAGGTGCAATACCAGCAGTCTCTTATCTAGCTTTGCATCTAGTGTCGTATGGGCATCTGTGGACAGAGGGAAAGCCATTTGCCCCTTTTCTCAAATGCGTAAGCCATTCTCTGAGCCACTGTGCTAAATTACAGAATTGTTTCAGAATTATTTCACACCAAATCATAGTCTAGTGTATAAATTCTTAACATGGATAAAAGCCAATGAGAAAAATAAACCCTTTTCCTGAGTTTGTTACTCGAATATAAAGGACTGTTCTTTGTTCTGAAATATGTCCTCTCTGCTTTTTTTGATGTTTAAAATGTCACTTTTTTCATGAAATTATAGTCATAGAAGATGATATTTTTTAAAAAATTACTCTTCTTTGTAATTTTTTTTTAAACATGGCACTGGGAGTTGCTTGGTGGTCCAGTGGCTAACACTCTGAGTTCCTGAGACATGGGGCCTGGGTTTGATCCCTGGTCAGAGAACTAGATCCCACATGCCACAAGTAAAAGTTCACATGCCACAAAGAATATCAAAGATCCTATGTGCCACAGTGAAGATCTGGCACAGCTAAAAAAATAAGTAAAAATTAAAACGACAACAACAACAACAACATGGCACTTGTAACTTATACTAGTTTTGTGTGTATGTGAATGACACTTTACTGGTTTTTAAAAACAAGAAGCTTAGGAATAACTATTTCATAGAGCATGTACTCTTCACCTGAATTTGGATAGTTTTCTGAGTTAAGTCATGCTGTCAGCAGCCTATTCATTCAATTGTTTATTCTTTTACCTATTTAACCAGTCCTTTCTTAATATCTCCTGTGGTCTGAACATTGTATCCTAAGTTTGGGACTCTGAAAATAAGTCCTTCTCAGAAGATACTCATTGTTAGTTGATGAACATGTTTATTTAAGAGACTAATAATAAATACAAATAATTATCTTTATTGGAATCTTAATATATGTAAGGCATTTCTTAAGGTCCCGTGGAGGTATTTTAAAAAGTCTTCTGCTCAGTCAATTGTTCCATCATTTTTGAATTTTTATAAAACTAAGCTTTGAGGTTTGAGGTCCCATTCATGCCCTTTTCTGCTAAGACTTCCAAATCAACTGAATCAAGAGACAGGAGTCAGGTAGAGACTTGGAGAATCTGCTCGACTGGAGTAACGTTGTATCAGAGAGCATGGTTTCTATCGGGAGCTAAAATGAGACTTCCCAAGGCTTCTTTCCCAATATAAGTCTTGAAGCCTATCTCTAGGGAGACTGGTTAGTGGGACAGTCACCTAGTCCTCTGAAAGGGAAGGTCTTACTAGAGGGGACCAAGAAGAGGCAGGACTTGAGATCTGCCCATAGCAGTCAGACCTGGCCCAGATCCAGTGTGTTACCACATGGAGCCAGAGAAACCCCATGCCCTAAGCACTGAACCTTTCCAGGTGGAGCTAGATTTTTGTTTTTGCTCTTTTATACTTTTTTTTTTTTTTTTTGGATGTGGACCATTTTAAAGCCTTTACTGAATTTGTTACAACATTGCATCTGTTTTAATGTTTTGGTCTTTT
This sequence comes from Tragulus kanchil, assembly GCA_022376925.1. Taxonomy (NCBI): domain Eukaryota; kingdom Metazoa; phylum Chordata; class Mammalia; order Artiodactyla; family Tragulidae; genus Tragulus; species Tragulus kanchil. The sequence continues at coordinate 32,161,136 of JAIOJX010000024.1, forward strand.
GGCTGTGAGGCATGCAGGATGTTAGCTCCGGGACCAGGGATTGAGTCCACACCCTATAATTTAGAAGGCTAAGTCCTAACCACTGGAAGGCCAAGGAAATCCCAAGAAGTGTAGGTTTGAGGAAGGCATTCTGGCTGGTTCAAGTGCTCTTCTCTGCTTAAGAACCATAGTGCTGTACATGATTGGCACCATGTGGACTCAGAGGAGGATCCTGTCCAGCAAGCATGCTGAAGATACTTACCTGAAGAATATGGAATTAATGTTAGCTTTACAAGATCTTTAGGAATTTGGTAGATGAGAAAGCAGACAGAAGAGACCTTCAAGATAAGGGCAAGTGTGTGCATGCTCAATGGCTTAGTTATATCTGATTCTTTGAGACCCCATGAATTATAGCCCGCCAGGCTTCTCTGTCCATGGGATTCTCCAGATAGGGACTTTTATGCAAATCACAAAGGGAGAAGTAGTGCAGAGGAAGTTGAGGGCATCCAGTCAGCTATGACAAAGTCAAGGTTAACCAGGCAGGAGGTTCCTTGCAGCAACCCCAGCTGTGGGTTTGATTGTGGGTTAAGTTTGCTGCCAACTAGTCTCAGCCAAATTGCCACATTGCCAACCTGTGAGGATACTTTTATTTTTCTGCTTCACTCTTACTCTTCTGCTGTGAGAGAGGCAGCCCACAAGGATTGGTATGATGAGGATAATGGGGAATAAGGAACTGGATATATTTTAGTTCCAACAAAATACTTTTGTTTTAAGTAAATTCATTAATTTTTATTCAAGTGAGTGTGTCTGTGTGTGTGTGTGTGTGTGTGTGTGCACTTTCAGTCATGTCTAACTCTTTGGGACCGTATGAACTGTAGCCCGCCAGGCTCCTCTGTTCATGGAATTTCCCAGGCAAGGATACTAGATTGGGTTACCCTTCCCTTCTCCAGGAGATCTTCCTGACCTAGGGATCGAACCCATGACTCCAGTGTCTCCTGCATTGGCAGGCAGCCTTTACCACTGATCCATCTGAAAGATGCTATTCAAGTATAATTTATTTATAATGTTATGTTAGCTTTATCATAGTACAATGTCATGACTCAGTATTTTTATAGATTATACTCCATTTAAAGTTATTACAAAAGGAGAGTTATATTTCCCTGTGCTACATATCTTTGTTGCTTATTTATTTTATACATAGTAGTTTTTAATTTTTATTTATTTACTTTTTATTTTATACATAGTAGCTTTTATCTCTTAATACCCTGTCTTGTTCTTCTTTTCCCTGCTGGTAACCACTAGTTTAGCCTCTATATCTGTGACTCTATATTCCAACAAAATAGTTTTAAATGTTGATTGTAACAGTGATGAAGGCAAGATGTCTGTTAAGGCAAGAGTGGCAGATACGTGATAGATGCTTTTATGTGAAAAGGAAACTATTAAAAAATATATCCCTTAAAGTGTTATTTCCTTTCCATTTATCCTAGGTTTCTAATAATGTTTTCAACTGTATTCCAACATTTAATATATACTTTCTTTGGCATTGTAATTGGATGTGGAGAAATCAAATATCTTCAATTTCACACTGTAGTTTTCATTTTTATCTTATTTGTAACAGTGAATATTGTAAGGTAAGGATTATAAGTTAAAGTTTGCTTATTGGACTCAATTTCTCAAGTCCAGAATTAGAATTGAGAAGAAGTGGGTTATAGCAAAAAGAACTGTGGGCATGCAGTCAGGAAACCTGTATCATTGCCAAGCTCCTGAGGATAGCTTGCTGTAACAGCTAAGGGAAAGTCTACTTACTCTTGAAGGTTTCATCTGTAAAGGGAAAAGGGGCGGAACCGCAGCATCAGCATAACCCACGAGTTTGACAGAGATGCAACGTGCTTGTTAAAGGGTGAGCACCCCTGGAACCAGATTAATGGCTCCTAACATTTTGTTGACTTCCTCATCATTTATGATGAGCATAACTGTGATAAAACCATCTATTAAATGTTAACCACACTCATTATATAATCGGTATTAATACAACCTTATGAAGTAGGTATTATTGCCACATTTTGCAGATGAAGCCCCAGAGAGGTTAAAAACTTGCCTGGAGTCGCCCAGGTTGTAAGGACAGAATTGATATTTAAAGTTGATTGCTGAGAACACACTGATTCTAGATGATATTTCTAGATGACACTTCTAGATGACACTGCCAACACAGGGTAGTTGTGTCTTCCGTAGGGATTTGTGACAGTGTCTCTGAAAATATTTTCATTTCCACTCAGGATAGGCCTGGCTGCGGAAGCTTACATTTTTTTAAAAAATAATTTGATTGATATTGGACCGTGCTGGGTCTTCATTGCCTGAGAGGCCTTTCTCTCATTGTGGCCAGTGGGGGTTCCTATCTCGTGCTGCTTTGCCTGTTGGAGAACACAGGTGCAGTAGTTGGAGCACACAGGTTAATTGTTCCTGGACATGTGGGATCCTCCCAGATCAAGGATTCAACCTGTGTCTCCTGCATTGGCAGGTAGATTCTTTACCACTGAACCCCCAGGGAAGCTGGAGAGCTCACTTTATAAGTTGTTTTCATGAACCATTGCTCCTGCTGACTCTGAAGGTACCATAGGAAACTCGGATAAGCACTCTCACACAGAAAGATGGGTGAACAGTTGATGTGTCTTTCCCCCATGGGAGCACACGTGCAGGCTGAAGTTGGTCTCCGTGTATGAAGAACGATTCCTGGCTCTTGGTATGTCGTTTGATTCAGCTACACATTCATTTTCTTATTTCATCTTCATAATGACCCTGGGAAGTAGGAATTATTGTCTTTATTTCTCAAGTCCAGAATTAGAATTGAGAAGAAGTGGGTTATAGCAAAAAGAACTGTGGGCATGCAGTCAGGAAACCTGTATCATTGCCAAGCTCCTGAGGATAGCTTGCTGTAACAGCTAAGGGAAAGTCTACTTACTCTTGAAGGTTTCATCTGTAAAGGGAAAAGGGGCGGAACCGCAGCATCAGCATAACCCACGAGTTTGACAGAGATGCAACGTGCTTGTTAAAGGGTGAGCACCCCTGGAACCAGATTAATGGCTCCTAACATTTTGTTGACTTCCTCATCATTTATGATGAGCATAACTGTGATAAAACCATCTATTAAATGTTAACCACACTCATTATATAATCGGTATTAATACAACCTTATGAAGTAGGTATTATTGCCACATTTTGCAGATGAAGCCCCAGAGAGGTTAAAAACTTGCCTGGAGTCGCCCAGGTTGTAAGGACAGAATTGATATTTAAAGTTGATTGCTGAGAACACACTGATTCTAGATGATATTTCTAGATGACACTTCTAGATGACACTGCCAACACAGGGTAGTTGTGTCTTCCGTGGGGATTTGTGACAGTGTCTCTGAAAATATTTTCATTTCCACTCAGGATAGGCCTGGCTGCGGAAGCTTACATTTTTTTAAAAAATAATTTGATTGATATTGGACCGTGCTGGGTCTTCATTGCCTGAGAGGCCTTTCTCTCATTGTGGCCAGTGGGGGTTCCTATCTCGTGCTGCTTTGCCTGTTGGAGAACACAGGTGCAGTAGTTGGAGCACACAGGTTAATTGTTCCTGGACATGTGGGATCCTCCCAGATCAAGGATTCAACCTGTGTCTCCTGCATTGGCAGGTAGATTCTTTACCACTGAACCCCCAGGGAAGCTGGAGAGCTCACTTTATAAGTTGTTTTCATGAACCATTGCTCCTGCTGACTCTGAAGGTACCATAGGAAACTCGGATAAGCACTCTCACACAGAAAGATGGGTGAACAGTTGATGTGTCTTTCCCCCATGGGAGCACACGTGCAGGCTGAAGTTGGTCTCCGTGTATGAAGAACGATTCCTGGCTCTTGGTATGTCGTTTGATTCAGCTACACATTCATTTTCTTATTTCATCTTCATAATGACCCTGGGAAGTAGGAATTATTGTCTCTGTTGTATAGATTTTAAAAACTGCCCTAGAAAAGCAGAGTGCTTTGCCCAAGGTCAAGTAGTTAGTGATTTGACGAGAGATCTAGTGTGAACTTACACTTCCACCTTACTAGAAGAGAGACTTTAGTGTAGGGAGTCATCTTTAAGCACCCTTGAAAATATGGGTGGGACTTTGCCTAAGAGACTTTTTGAGAAAAATGTTTCAGAGAGAGTGAGCCAAACAAAGGCCTGGATGTAATAATCATTGCTAGCATCTGTTAAGTACCGACTACTCTCTAAACATCATTCTAAGCCCTGTGAATGTTATTTCATTTAATTGAATCCTCATGAAAGTCCTTTGAGGCAAGTTCAGTGACTCCATTTTACAGACGAAGAAATTTAAGCTTAGGCTGAATAACTTGCTTAAGGTTACATAGTAAGAGAAGTCTAAATTTGAACACAAGTAGCTGACTCTAGAGCCCTTTCTGTACTGCTTTTCTCTTTTTGATACCAGGAGATGACAGAAATGATTCTGTTTTGCCTGGACTCAATGGTATTTTAGAGAAAAGTCATTTAGTAAGGCTGAAAAGGTTGATAAGAAATACTTTGCAAAAGGCTTACATGCAAGGTGGAGGAGTTTGCCCAAATTAATTATATATATGTTATAGATGGCAAATATTTTTCTGTTTCTCCATGACAGGAATCCTCTAAGTTGTCTTATGAAATTCACAGCTAAGTGACTGATACAGTATCTTTTTTGAAACTGAAATAAAAGGTCAATTGTATTTCTTCTGAAATCTCGTTTGAAGGACAATACTGATATTCTTTTGGTGTGTGTCTGCTGCAGATAGAATCTAAATTTTGGCATTAATGTCCTATAGAAATATGATCTATAGTGAAAAGAGGCACAAACTGAAATTATTTATGTGGCACTGAGTATATGATTCTTGTAGCAGCTCAAGAAAATTTTGGTTGAGCTAAATTTATTTAAGTGTTTACAGTAATTTTACTTTTTCATCATGATCAATAGGTACTCCTAGTCTTAATTTTTGAATCCGGTCATGACCTTCCAGGGAGTTTGCCAATGTTATTTGAAGATGTTTCCCTGCAAGAATTTACTACCAAAATCCTAAACTGTACATGCTAGTGTTAATGATAATTTCTTCTATTTGTATAGAATTTCAAGCATTATTTTTCTTTCTTTTTTTTTTTGATCTTTTTTTTTTAACCTTTATTTTGCTTTTAACTTTTACAGAGTTTTGTTGTGTACAGATATGTGTGTTCCCAGATTAGTCATATGTATATCCCCCCTTCCAACCCCTCCCGACCATCACACAGCACCCCTGAAGGATCCCTTTTTCTCACAGAGCAATGACTAGAGCTATTTTCTTCACTTATGATAGTACAGGCCTTCATGCTACTTCCTTTATGCCTCCCACCTTCTGTTCCTTCCCCACAATGACCATATGTCCACTGTCCATGTCTGTCTTTCTGTTGCTTCACTGCATGTGCCATCATCACCATCCTACTAGATTCCATCTATATGTGTTAATATACTGTATTTGTCCTTCTCTTTCTGACTGACTTCACTTTTGATGATACGTTCTAGATCCAGCCACCACATTAGGGCTGATTCTTCTGCATTTCTCTTTACAGCTGAGTAGTATTCCATTGTATATATGTACCAGAGCTTTTGGATCCATTCGTTCGTCGATGGGCATCTAGGTTCCTTCCATGTTCTAGCTATTGTATAGAGAGCTGCAATGAACATTGGGGTACAGGTGCTTCTTTCAGATTTGATTTCATCAGGGTATAAGCCTAAGAGTGGGATTGCTGGGTCATACGGTGCTTCTATTTTTAGTTTTTTAAGAAATCTCCAGACTGTCTTCCATAGAGGCTGTATCAATTTACACTCTCGCCAGCATAAGCATTATTTTTCAAGATTTGAGTATTACATGCAAAATTTAGAGTGCAGATTTGGTTAGTCCCAGAAATCTTGAACAATTTATCAAAAAACTGGATTGTCTTCTCTTTTCTGAAAAACCTACATGAAAGTTAGTATTTACTACATAGTATCAGCTGTAAAAAAAATTAATATGTAAGGTGTGATTTAAAATAAATGTTTTTCTTTCCATAGGTTACTTACTGTTGTGTTAGTGAGCCCTATTCTGATGCATTCAAATTATGAGTACAATTGGAAATGGGGGATTGTTATAGCATGGTCTGGAATTAAAGGAGTTTTTAGCTTACTCTTTGCTCCTGAGGTCCATAATCTGGCTGAACAAAGAGTAGAGTCACCACACCTGGTAAGGAAAATCTTACCCTGTGATTATTCCTATTTAATCATTTTTATCTTGTAGTACTTGTCTTAGTACCCAATAATAAAGGCTAACCATTTTAAAAATTAAGTTTGGAGCATGTATTCTTTTACTTAGAAAGGAACTTTTGGAGGAAAGTTTATTTATTTTTGGGAAAACAATGTGACAGGTCAGGTAGCCCTACGGGTTGAGTACAGGCCTTCATGCTACTTCCTTTATGCCTCCCACCTTCTGTTCCTTCCCCACAATGACCATATGTCCACTGTCCATGTCTGTCTTTCTGTTGCTTCACTGCATGTGCCATCATCACCATCCTACTAGATTCCATCTATATGTGTTAATATACTGTATTTGTCCTTCTCTTTCTGACTGACTTCACTTTTGATGATACGTTCTAGATCCAGCCACCACATTAGGGCTGATTCTTCTGCATTTCTCTTTACAGCTGAGTAGTATTCCATTGTATATATGTACCAGAGCTTTTGGATCCATTCGTTCGTCGATGGGCATCTAGGTTCCTTCCATGTTCTAGCTATTGTATAGAGAGCTGCAATGAACATTGGGGTACAGGTGCTTCTTTCAGATTTGATTTCATCAGGGTATAAGCCTAAGAGTGGGATTGCTGGGTCATACGGTGCTTCTATTTTTAGTTTTTTAAGAAATCTCCAGACTGTCTTCCATAGAGGCTGTATCAATTTACACTCTCGCCAGCATAAGCATTATTTTTCAAGATTTGAGTATTACATGCAAAATTTAGAGTGCAGATTTGGTTAGTCCCAGAAATCTTGAACAATTTATCAAAAAACTGGATTGTCTTCTCTTTTCTGAAAAACCTACATGAAAGTTAGTATTTACTACATAGTATCAGCTGTAAAAAAAATTAATATGTAAGGTGTGATTTAAAATAAATGTTTTTCTTTCCATAGGTTACTTACTGTTGTGTTAGTGAGCCCTATTCTGATGCATTCAAATTATGAGTACAATTGGAAATGGGGGATTGTTATAGCATGGTCTGGAATTAAAGGAGTTTTTAGCTTACTCTTTGCTCCTGAGGTCCATAATCTGGCTGAACAAAGAGTAGAGTCACCACACCTGGTAAGGAAAATCTTACCCTGTGATTATTCCTATTTAATCATTTTTATCTTGTAGTACTTGTCTTAGTACCCAATAATAAAGGCTAACCATTTTAAAAATTAAGTTTGGAGCATGTATTCTTTTACTTAGAAAGGAACTTTTGGAGGAAAGTTTATTTATGTTGACAATGTGAAAGGGAGCAAATATCCAGTAATGGTGACAGGTCAGGTGCACTTGGGTTTGAATTCCAGGCCCACCATCGACGGGTTGAGTGACCTTGGGGAAATTCTTCAGACGTGTGGAACTTCAGTTTCAAGTTGAGGATTGAAACGATGCTTATTAGAACACTTGACAACACAGTAAATGTTAGATAAATGTTGTTGAACATACAAATGCTATTTCTCAAAAGCTGTCAGAAAGTCTGAAAACAAAAATCCCTATCTAGAGTGTTCCAGTTCCTGTAGCCATCAGAGCAAAATCCGAAATGCTCATTAAATATACCAAGGAAATAAAGATTTTATAAATTTTTGAATTAAGGATCTAGTTATATTTATATCTTTTAGGGCTAAACAAAAAATTAACTTCTTGAAGAACTTTGACCAAAGACAACATTATCCATAGTGAAAGGGAGAACTTGATTTCTTTTCAACTCTCTCAAAACCTTTCCCCATGGGCCAGCTGGTGGATTCAGGGCCATCTGGGGCTGGTGGCATTGGTGAGACTCCAGAGAAGGTCTATAGAACCCAGAGCACTGGCTAACAGCATTAAAGTACCTTGGCATTTGGGACAGTACTCTATGAGCTTGCTGGAGAAGTTGTTAGAGGCATCTATAAGTGCCCCAAACACCCCTGCCACTTCCCAGTCAAGTGAATCCCAGACATGTTCCTAGAATGGAGTGCGTGTGTGCTAAGGCACATCAATTGTGTCCAAGTCCTTGTGATCCCCTGGACTGTAGCCCACCAGGCTGCTCTACCCATGGAATTCTACTGGAGTGGGTTGCCATTTCCTCTTCCAGGGGATGTTTCCAACCCAGAAATCGAATGTACATCTCTTTATATCTCCTGAATTGGTAGGTGAGTTCTTTACCACTGCAGGGATAAAAATGGTCCATGTGACTAGTTAATTTGGAGCATGTATCTTTTACTTAGATAAGGAAAAACTTTTGGAGGTCTTAGTACCCAATAATAAAGGCTAACCATTTTAAAAATTAAGTTTGGAGCATGTATTCTTTTACTTAGAAAGGAACTTTTGGAGGAAAGTTTATTTATGTTGACAATGTGAAAGGGAGCAAATATCCAGTAATGGTGACAGGTCAGGTGCACTTGGGTTTGAATTCCAGGCCCACCATCGACGGGTTGAGTGACCTTGGGGAAATTCTTCAGACGTGTGGAACTTCAGTTTCAAGTTGAGGATTGAAACGATGCTTATTAGAACACTTGACAACACAGTAAATGTTAGATAAATGTTGTTGAACATACAAATGCTATTTCTCAAAAGCTGTCAGAAAGTCTGAAAACAAAAATCCCTATCTAGAGTGTTCCAGTTCCTGTAGCCATCAGAGCAAAATCCGAAATGCTCATTAAATATACCAAGGAAATAAAGATTTTATAAATTTTTGAATTAAGGATCTAGTTATATTTATATCTTTTAGGGCTAAACAAAAAATTAACTTCTTGAAGAACTTTGACCAAAGACAACATTATCCATAGTGAAAGGGAGAACTTGATTTCTTTTCAACTCTCTCAAAACCTTTCCCCATGGGCCAGCTGGTGGATTCAGGGCCATCTGGGGCTGGTGGCATTGGTGAGACTCCAGAGAAGGTCTATAGAACCCAGAGCACTGGCTAACAGCATTAAAGTACCTTGGCATTTGGGACAGTACTCTATGAGCTTGCTGGAGAAGTTGTTAGAGGCATCTATAAGTGCCCCAAACACCCCTGCCACTTCCCAGTCAAGTGAATCCCAGACATGTTCCTAGAATGGAGTGCGTGTGTGCTAAGGCACATCAATTGTGTCCAAGTCCTTGTGATCCCCTGGACTGTAGCCCACCAGGCTGCTCTACCCATGGAATTCTACTGGAGTGGGTTGCCATTTCCTCTTCCAGGGGATGTTTCCAACCCAGAAATCGAATGTACATCTCTTTATATCTCCTGAATTGGTAGGTGAGTTCTTTACCACTGCAGGGATAAAAATGGTCCATGTGAAAAATATGTTTTTTAAAAAGCCCTCTCCATCTCCTAAGGAACCTTAATCTGGAGATAGATATAGGGAGTTTCTTGATATTGTCCAACTTCAAGTGCAAAATTTTGTCTTCTTTTCTCTTTTAGTCCTGTTCTAGAAGATCCTAGGAGTAAAGTATTTTTCAACTATCTTTTATGGGAGGCACAAATATCACCTTCTTCATCTTGTATGCGAGGAAACCAAAGAAAAAAGAAGAGCATGTTAGTGAAAGAACTGAGGGGCCCTAACTCCCAAATGAGGGCTTATATTTAATAGTGCTTTAAAAAATAATCCTCTATGCTCCAAAGAATATTGAACAGCATTTGAGCTCTCTCAGTTTATTTTGGGAAAGAATTGGCCTAAAAAACCAAGGCAATGACCTTTTAACTAATGTTTCAGTATCAGTTTTCAGTGTTTCCAAAATCTGTCTGATATTAAGACTTCGTTTGATGCCACGTCAGACCTACAGAACCAGAATCTGCAGGGAATAAGCCTGGGACTTGGTGCCTTTGAGAAGCACTTCAGGTGCTTATTATGATCAGTCATTTGGGAAAGACTCTCTGAAGATGTACTGCTGTTACCTCTACTTTTCAGTAGAAGACATTGAGACTCAGAGTGGTTAAGTTCACTGATCTCAAATCACGGGGTTAGTAGATGGCAGAGCCAAGATCTACAAACATGTTCATCTGCCTGTGGTGGCACCTCTCTGGACCCCACCACAGTTCCCATGTTCTTCAGAGCTTCTTGGAAGACTGTGGCAAATGCTTGCTGCAGGTGTGCCCTTCCCTATCACCCCTGCCTGCCGTTTTGTGGCACATCTTCCCCTGACCCACAGGTTCCACAGCCACATCTGAGAATTAGCCCTCTGCTGGCTTTGCAGGCTGTGCTTGCTTGCTGTTGATAGCAGCAGCTCTGGAGAGCTCTTCTCTCAGTGTCCTTATTCCCTCCCAGCAACTGCTGCTGCGGCTGTGTAGTCACCAAGTCATGTCTGACTCTTTGTGACCCCATGGGTTGTAGCCTGCCAGGCTCCTCTGTCCATGGAATTTTCCAGACAAGAATACTGGAGTGGTTTGCCATTTCCTACTCCAGGGAATCTTCTTGACTCAGGGAGCAAACCTGCATCTCCTGCATTGGCAGGTGGATAATTTACCACCAAGTCAGCCACCTGGAGATAGATATAGGGAGTTTCTTGATATTGTCCAACTTCAAGTGCAAAATTTTGTCTTCTTTTCTCTTTTAGTCCTGTTCTAGAAGATCCTAGGAGTAAAGTATTTTTCAACTATCTTTTATGGGAGGCACAAATATCACCTTCTTCATCTTGTATGCGAGGAAACCAAAGAAAAAAGAAGAGCATGTTAGTGAAAGAACTGAGGGGCCCTAACTCCCAAATGAGGGCTTATATTTAATAGTGCTTTAAAAAATAATCCTCTATGCTCCAAAGAATATTGAACAGCATTTGAGCTCTCTCAGTTTATTTTGGGAAAGAATTGGCCTAAAAAACCAAGGCAATGACCTTTTAACTAATGTTTCAGTATCATTTTTCAGTGTTTCCAAAATCTGTCTGATATTAAGACTTCGTTTGATGCCACGTCAGACCTACAGAACCAGAATCTGCAGGGAATAAGCCTGGGACTTGGTGCCTTTGAGAAGCACTTCAGGTGCTTATTATGATCAGTCATTTGGGAAAGACTCTCTGAAGATGTACTGCTGTTACCTCTACTTTTCAGTAGAAGACATTGAGACTCAGAGTGGTTAAGTTCACTGATCTCAAATCACGGGGTTAGTAGATGGCAGAGCCAAGATCTACAAACATGTTCATCTGCCTGTGGTGGCACCTCTCTGGACCCCACCACAGTTCCCATGTTCTTCAGAGCTTCTTGGAAGACTGTGGCAAATGCTTGCTGCAGGTGTGCCCTTCCCTATCACCCCTGCCTGCCGTTTTGTGGCACATCTTCCCCTGACCCACAGGTTCCACAGCCACATCTGAGAATTAGCCCTCTGCTGGCTTTGCAGGCTGTGCTTGCTTGCTGTTGATAGCAGCAGCTCTGGAGAGCTCTTCTCTCAGTGTCCTTATTCCCTCCCAGCAACTGCTGCTGCGGCTGTGTAGTCACCAAGTCATGTCTGACTCTTTGTGACCCCATGGGTTGTAGCCTGCCAGGCTCCTCTGTCCATGGGATTCTCCAGGCAAGAATTCTGGAGTGGGTTGCCATTTCCTTCTCCAGGGGATCTTCTTGACTCAGGGAGCAAACCTGCATCTCCTGCATTGGCAGGTGGATAATTTACCACCAAGTCAGCCACCTGGGAAACCCTTCCAGCAATTACAAAATCTACTTTTTCTCGTTCTGAGTGAAAATGAATTTCTGCCCCAGTGGATTATATTCAAGCAGTGTTCACAAAACAACACCTTTGCCTCTTCTTACTGATCAGAGGCAGGATTTAAAAATGTGGACTGAGGTAGTCTTTTGTCGGTGATTAAGGGAATGATGATTCCCTTTGGAGAACTTATTAATATTTTGATACTGTATATGTTTTGTCTTTCAGTTTATATTGTACATACAAGTGATATCATTAATGACTATGGGAATAAATTCATACATGATGACCCGTTCAGCTAGAACATTAGGTAAAGTCTAATTAACTGGGGAGAATAACGTGAATAGATTGTTGTTGGGGGTGGGGGCATTGCTTATGGAGCTCAAGGAATTGATCATGAAATAATTCACTTTTCATTCACTCCCTGTTTATAGAAACCACATTAACAGTGACTTAAACAAGACAGAAGTTTTGTTTTTCTTTCTCCCCTCCATTAGAAAGTTGAGAAGAGTAGGATGGTTCTATTCTACAAGGTTATTCACAGATCGCATATCCTTCTCTTTTGTTCCTACTCCACTTCCCAGGGTATTGATCTTGTCTGCAGGATAGAAGCTGGCTCACTGCCACTGTATCTTCAGTCCAGTCACAGAAATGGAGGGCAGAGGTGATGGTGATGGTGATGGTTTCATTGAAGGATAAGCAGTTTCCTTTTTTTTTTCTTTCAATTTTGTCCTCTTTTATTGGTCTTTCATTTATTTATTTTCATCCATCTTTGTTCTTTGGCCTGTGTGGGCTTCCCATCACAGTGGCCTCTCTTGCTGCAGAGCACCACCTCTAGGCACATGCACTCCAGGGCAGTGGCTCATAATTAGACACATCGGTCCAGCTGCTCTGCAGCATGTGGGATCTTCCCAGGAGAGGGATCAAACCAGTGCCCTTTGCGCTGCTGCAAAGCGGACTCTTTACCCACTGGACCACCAGGGAAGCCCCAGCAGTTTCCTTTTTTTTTAAAAATATTTATTTATTTATTTATTTTTGGGTGGGGGTCAGGTTGGGGAGGGAGGGGAGCGGGCGGGCCACTTCTATTGGTCTTCCATTTCTCCATTTTCATCCATCTTTGTTCTTTGGCCCGTGTGTGCCTCTCATCGTGGCAGCCTCTGTTGTTGCAGAGCACCGGCTCTGGGCACATGCGCTCCAGAGCTCCGGCTCGGCAATTGGACACATCAGTCCAGCCGCTCCACGGCACGTGGGATCTTCCCAGGCCAGGGATGGAACCGGCGCCCCTTGCACTGCAAGGCGGTGTCCTTACCCACTGGACCACCAGGGGAAACCCCAGCAGTTTCCTTTTAAGGAAGCTTCCTTCTGCTTCCAAAAGACGTGCATATCATTACCACTCACAATGCATTGACCAGAATGTAGTCACATGGGCACACATGAGATGAGAAGTATCATCTTAACTGACTGGCCATGTGCTTAGCCAAAATTCGGTGAAAGGAAAGAAAAAGAGCATGGAAAGGAAGAAGAGGAGAATGAAGTGGAGCAATGAACAGGCTTTGCCAGAGTTGCCTATTCCTAGAAAAAATTTGGAGTCATTTTAGATAAAATATATAAATATAATAAAATCACAAATAGGCCAATGATCAGTAGAGAAATCAGGATAAGATAACCAGTTGCAATGGAGTCCAGGGGAAGAGAGAAGGTGGGGTGAGATTACACAAATCTTGGAGAAGTAGGGCCTTTGTATGTTCCAGTGTCCTATGGCCTCAGTTTTGCTGGTGCAGTGATCTGATTTTGTTAGGGTGTCTACAGTTAATCACATGGTTGGAAACTTACGTCTGTTGAACTCGCAGGAGAATGAGATGCAGCAGAAAATTCATTTATTAATTTATCACAAGGATGATTTCTTTTTATGTCTGAAATAATTGTGATCATTATTCAGGGCATTTACCTCAAAATACCCATTTCCTTAATAAATCAAGTCAGCAATCAGATGGTTTCCTGGAAAGTGTGAAACTAGGGGAAGGCTGATGGAAGGGTAATGTGGAAGGAGAGTTCTTATAAACAGGGAAATAGCCTGGTGAATGTAGCCTCTGTGTGTGTGTCTTTTCACAGTTCTGCTCATTCCAGAAACTGCCCCACCAGCACTAGTGCAGAGCTTCCTGTGAAAGCTGACCTCAAAGTCCAGGCTCCAATATTTGGACAGGACTAGTTACTGGGGCAGAGTTTTGGCAGCGTTCCTTCTCCCCAAGTTATGGACTTTGCTCTTGTTTCCAGTAGAAAGTTGTACTTGGGTCAACAAAAGTTGTGCTTGGGTCACATTGGAGCATGAGTGAAGTTAACTCGATCCGTGAAGATTTGCTTATACTACCTCACTTCCCACCAGTCTTCTTAGGTTATCAAGGATCCAGAGCCACTCTGCTCTCTTTGCTTATGACATAACATCTGGTTTTTCTCCGTGCTTGTTTTCTTGAGATTACTCTTGATACTCAAAAACAAGATCGAGAAGTTTTACTGTCATGGAAATATGAGCCAGAATGTAGTCACATGGGCACACATGAGATGAGAAGTATCATCTTAACTGACTGGCCATGTGCTTAGCCAAAATTCGGTGAAAGGAAAGAAAAAGAGCATGGAAAGGAAGAAGAGGAGAATGAAGTGGAGCAATGAACAGGCTTTGCCAGAGTTGCCTATTCCTAGAAAAAATTTGGAGTCATTTTAGATAAAATATATAAATATAATAAAATCACAAATAGGCCAATGATCAGTAGAGAAATCAGGATAAGATAACCAGTTGCAATGGAGTCCAGGGGAAGAGAGAAGGTGGGGTGAGATTACACAAATCTTGGAGAAGTAGGGCCTTTGTATGTTCCAGTGTCCTATGGCCTCAGTTTTGCTGGTGCAGTGATCTGATTTTGTTAGGGTGTCTACAGTTAATCACATGGTTGGAAACTTACGTCTGTTGAACTCGCAGGAGAATGAGATGCAGCAGAAAATTCATTTATTAATTTATCACAAGGATGATTTCTTTTTATGTCTGAAATAATTGTGATCATTATTCAGGGCATTTACCTCAAAATACCCATTTCCTTAATAAATCAAGTCAGCAATCAGATGGTTTCCTGGAAAGTGTGAAACTAGGGGAAGGCTGATGGAAGGGTAATGTGGAAGGAGAGTTCTTATAAACAGGGAAATAGCCTGGTGAATGTAGCCTCTGTGTGTGTGTCTTTTCACAGTTCTGCTCATTCCAGAAACTGCCCCACCAGCACTAGTGCAGAGCTTCCTGTGAAAGCTGACCTCAAAGTCCAGGCTCCAATATTTGGACAGGACTAGTTACTGGGGCAGAGTTTTGGCAGCGTTCCTTCTCCCCAAGTTATGGACTTTGCTCTTGTTTCCAGTAGAAAGTTGTACTTGGGTCAACAAAAGTTGTGCTTGGGTCACATTGGAGCATGAGTGAAGTTAACTCGATCCGTGAAGATTTGCTTATACTACCTCACTTCCCACCAGTCTTCTTAGGTTATCAAGGATCCAGAGCCACTCTGCTCTCTTTGCTTATGACATAACATCTGGTTTTTCTCCCGTGCTTGTTTTCTTGAGATTACTCTTGATACTCAAAAACAAGATCGAGAAGTTTTACTGTCATGGAAATATTTTTCTTCTTTTCTTTCCATATAATTTTCTTGAATTGTATTAACTGAACCTCAGAATTTTCATTATGAAACAATTAGAGGTAGCATGTACTTTATCCTCAGAATTAATGCTCATCCTTTCTAGAAATACTCACACGTTAGCAGGTAATTGACAAAGCTGAATTCTATCAGGAAGAGTTTCAGATCAACTTCTTCCATCTAGTCTAATGCTTTTAAGAGATCCATCCTCTGAGTTCAGAGCTTGTCATACTAAGTGAAGTAAGTCAGAAAGACAAATAGCATATGATATCACTTATACATGGAATCTAAAAAGATAAGATACAAATGAACACATTCATGAAATAAAACCATACTTACAGATATAGAGAACAGAGTTGTGGTCGCCAAGAGGCGGAGGAGGGAAGAACTAGGGGTTTGGGATTAGCAGACACAAACCATTACATATAGGATGGATAAACAACAAGGTCCTACTATATAGCACAGGGAAGCATATGAAGAATATATATATATATATATATATATATATATAACTGAGTCATTTTGCTATATAGCAGAAATTAACCAAAATATTGTAAATCAACTATTCTTCAATAAAATTTAAAAAAGAGAGCGAAAGATCTATCCATATTCTACCAGAATCATCTCAAACATAGGGGTCCATTCAAATATTTTGGTATCACCAAGCAGTCCCCTTAAACTCTTGTTTCTCCATAGCAACTGAAAAAAGATTATTGTTATATCCTAATAGATGGGATGTCATTAGGCAAATGACCTGTGAAAGTTAACCAGGCTCCAATATTTGGACAGGACTAGTTACTGGGGCAGAGTTTTGGCAGCGTTCCTTCTCCCCAAGTTATGGACTTTGCTCTTGTTTCCAGTAGAAAGTTGTACTTGGGTCAACAAAAGTTGTGCTTGGGTCACATTGGAGCATGAGTGAAGTTAACTCGATCCGTGAAGATTTGCTTATACTACCTCACTTCCCACCAGTCTTCTTAGGTTATCAAGGATCCAGAGCCACTCTGCTCTCTTTGCTTATGACATAACATCTGGTTTTCTCCGTGCTTGTTTTCTTGCGATTACTCTTGATACTCAAAAACAAGATCGAGAAGTTTTACTGTCATGGAAATATTTTTCTTCTTTTCTTTCCATATAATTTTCTTGAATTGTATTAACTGAACCTCAGAATTTTCATTATGAAACAATTAGAGGTAGCATGTACTTTATCCTCAGAATTAATGCTCATCCTTTCTAGAAATACTCACACGTTAGCAGGTAATTGACAAAGCTGAATTCTATCAGGAAGAGTTTCAGATCAACTTCTTCCATCTAGTCTAATGCTTTTAAGAGATCCATCCTCTGAGTTCAGAGCTTGTCATACTAAGTGAAGTAAGTCAGAAAGACAAATAGCATATGATATCACTTATACATGGAATCTAAAAAGATAAGATACAAATGAACACATTCATGAAATAAAACCATACTTACAGATATAGAGAACAGAGTTGTGGTCGCCAAGAGGCGGAGGAGGGAAGAACTAGGGGTTTGGGATTAGCAGACACAAACCATTACATATAGGATGGATAAACAACAAGGTCCTACTATATAGCACAGGGAAGCATATGAAGAATATATATATATATATATATATATATATATAACTGAGTCATTTTGCTATATAGCAGAAATTAACCAAAATATTGTAAATCAACTATTCTTCAATAAAATTTAAAAAAGAGAGGGAAAGATCTATCCGCATATTCTACCAGAATCATCTCAAACATAGGGGTCCATTCAAATATTTTGGTATCACCAAGCAGTCCCCTTAAACTCTTGTTTCTCCATAGCAACTGAAAAATGATTATTGTTATATCCTAATAGATGGGATGTCATTAGGCAAATGAATAACCTTTTTCCTTGTGTGCTATCTGCCCTGGGGAATTTTAAATCCAAAACTGACACCTTCTAACTCTTTAGTATGCAGTAGAATGCATCTTTCCTCTGGAGCACAGAGCACTGAGAGGGATATGATTTCACACCTTTTTGAATCCCTGAAAATTTCAAATGCCACAGAATCCTGTAGAGAATGCAATAAAGTTAAACTGAAACACTTAACAACACTTTGAATTCTTTATGAGACATCTCATATGCAGTTACGAAGAGATTAATAGTTTATTCAATTGACCTATAGTTGATTTACAATGTTCTGTTGATTTCTGCTGTACAGAGAAGTGTTTTACTTGCACATATACATTGTACATTCTTTTTTATATTCTTTTCCATTATGGTTTATCATAAGATGTTTTTAAAAAATATTTATTTATTATACTGTGTTTATTTGGCTGCCCCAGATCTTAGTTGCATCATGTGGGATCTAGTTCCCCTACCAGAGATTGAACCCAGGCCCCCTGCATTGGGAGTGTGGAGTCTTAGCCACTGGACCAATAGGGAAGTCCCTCATAGAATGTTGAATGTAGTTCCTTGTTATACAGTATAGGCTAATCTCACTCACTAATTTAATTTTTCTTTTTTGTAAGCAAACCCGATAGCTATAATTTCAAACTGATACTTCAGGATGATACAAACTTCTCCAAGTTTTGGCTATAAAGATTTGCTAGTCAGGAGACAGAGATGTTAAATTTGAGGCATCTCTATTGCAGTGGTCTTTAAATTTTATTATGCATAAGAATCAGTTGCAGAGGTTGCTAAAGTGCAAATCCTCAGGACAATCGGATTCTCTACACATGGGGTAAAGCCCGGGAATTCGTATAATCCAACAGTCTTTATACCTGTTGAAGGCAGAGGTAATTTTTCATACTTTGAGCAATAGTGAATGCTATCCGCATATTCTACCAGAATCATCTCAAACATAGGGGTCCATTCAAATATTTTGGTATCACCAAGCAGTCCCCTTAAACTCTTGTTTCTCCATAGCAACTGAAAAATGATTATTGTTATATCCTAATAGATGGGATGTCATTAGGCAAATGAATAACCTTTTTCCTTGTGTGCTATCTGCCCTGGGGAATTTTAAATCCAAAACTGACACCTTCTAACTCTTTAGTATGCAGTAGAATGCATCTTTCCTCTGGAGCACAGAGCACTGAGAGGGATATGATTTCACACCTTTTTGAATCCCTGAAAATTTCAAATGCCACAGAATCCTGTAGAGAATGCAATAAAGTTAAACTGAAACACTTAACAACACTTTGAATTCTTTATGAGACATCTCATATGCAGTTACGAAGAGATTAATAGTTTATTCAATTGACCTATAGTTGATTTACAATGTTCTGTTGATTTCTGCTGTACAGAGAAGTGTTTTACTTGCACATATACATTGTACATTCTTTTTTATATTCTTTTCCATTATGGTTTATCATAAGATGTTTTTAAAAAATATTTATTTATTATACTGTGTTTATTTGGCTGCCCCAGATCTTAGTTGCAGCATGTGGGATCTAGTTCCCCTACCAGGGATTGAATCCAGGTCCCCTGCCGTGGGAGTGTGGAGTCTTAGCCACTGGACCACCAGGGAAGTCCCTCATAGAATGTTGAATGTAGTTCCTTGTTATACAGTATAGGCTAATCTCACTCACTAATTTAATTTTTCTTTTTTGTAAGCAAACCCGATAGCTATAATTTCAAACTGATACTTCAGGATGATACAAACTTCTCCAAGTTTTGGCTATAAAGATTTGCTAGTCAGGAGACAGAGATGTTAAATTTGAGGCATCTCTATTGCAGTGGTCTTTAAATTTTATTATGCATAAGAATCAGTTGCAGAGGTTGCTAAAGTGCAAATCCTCAGGACAATCGGATTCTCTACACATGGGGTAAAGCCCGGGAATTCGTATAATCCAACAGTCTTTATACCTGTTGAAGGCAGAGGTAATTTTTCATACTTTGAGCAATACTGATTGAATGACTTGAAATAGTGACTCATATTTCTAGCTGTAGGGAACAGAAAGAAACTAAGAAAGCATTCTTTAACAGTTGAGTCAGATAAAGTTGAGCTGTGTAGCTAAAAGGAAATTGACAATTGGGCAATTTTCTGGAAAATTTGGGCAATAGTTGTCCTTGCTTTAAGCACTTTGGTTTGGGTGTGAAGTGATGCCAAGATTTCACTACACTGTGTAACATTTCAATTCTCTGTGCAGTCTTCACTGTATTTTCCTTTTCTTTTTCACAGGTCTGTGTGACCTTTCCTTTCCAAGACAGATGGCCATGCAAAATGCCATTAAGCACATCCAGGAGATAATACAGAGCAGAATAACTTTGTTTAAGACAGAAAAACTTATGACAAATGTTAATTGGACCTTAGTAGAAGAAAAAACGAACATCGAATACATCATTCCTGTGAGTTGATACCTGGCCCAAAATAGTCCTTCCCCTTTTCTGGTCTGCTTCTCTTTATTTAGTTTATTATGAAAAACTTGATTCTGCTGGTTATAGGTCAGGATCCTGAAGAGAGATATGTTTACTCACTGTGGTCTGTTGGCTAAAATACTCTGAATTCTGTCTCTGAACAGAAGATGTTGGTGATCTTGTCTTATTGGCCAAATACAAGAGAACTGGTGTTTCTACAAACGGGCTGATTGAGTAACTATGAATGGTCTCTGCCAGGATGATGTTTTTTCCAACTGGCTGAAGAAGTGAGCTATCTCTCCCTGTACAAGTACTATTCAAAAGCAGAAAACAGGCTGCTTCAGAGAGCAGTCAAGCAGAGATTGGTTTGGGGAAGAATTTGGCTTCTAAATCTCCCCAAATGAACAATTACTTTGCCACAATAGAAAGCAACATTTCTAACCTGGAGAATGTTTTTCACTTATATACAGCCTTCATTTTAGCAATTCTGATATGAGTTGTAGGAATCTTTATTGAGCAAAGTATTTAACAGTAATTCTTTTTACTTATTTTTAACTTTATCTCTGTCTGTTTAGCCTCCTCACGTTTCAAGTGACAGAAAGGCAGAGGAGTCCCCAACAGATGAAGTTTTAATAGAAGAAGCCAGATTGCATGTAGCTATAATACAAATGGTTAGTATCCTTCACATAATCTGCTTTTTGTTTATTTATTTTATTCTTGAAATGCTTTTAATCCTTTCAGATGACTTTCAGGAGACTAGAAAACTTTTTTTATATTTTGATTGGTGATTAAATTTTATGCTTGATTTATGAATGTTAAAAAAATAAAAGAAATCTCTAGGACTTTAAATTCAAGTCGCAAATCTTATTCTGTTTCTAGGTGTAGCAGATTTTTAGCAGTTCACTTTGGAGGAGTCTTTGAATAATATTTAGTGCCATTTACACACTTAGTCAAACATCTTCACATATTTGAAACTGCTTTCACAGATTTAACATACTTGAGTTCCCTTTGTACAAAATTCTCTCAAGTGCTTATTTAACCGTTGTAAATTTAATGTTAGAATAAATCTAATGAATCAAAGGTGGCATGATGATAAAGAACCTGGTCTGCCAATGCAGGTTAGACATAAGAGACATAGGTTCAGTCCCCGTGTTGGGAAGATCTCCCAAAGGAGGCCACAACAACCCACTCTAGTATTGTTGCCTGGAGAATCCCATGGACAGAGGAGCCTAGTACATAGGGTCACAAAGAGTTAGACATGACTGAAGTAATTTAGCACAATGAATCAAAATTCTTTTAAAATATTTAAGACTTAATATTTAAATGCTATAACATAAACATAGGTTACTAGGTAAAATCAAGTTCAAATCGACTTCTCAAATCGTACATTTAAAATTGGGGTTTTATCCTAATGGTACAGATTTTAGTCAACTTTACAAGCACATAAAATGCTCGTTATACTCGGGATCTTTCCTTTTTGCTTTCATCTTAGAACATATTATTATGAAGAAGTTCTACTGTATACGAAAGTAGATAAAATAGCAAAATGAACCCCTGTGAATCCCCCTATCACTCAGCCTTCAAGACCATCCACATATGACCAGTTCTGCCCTGCCCTATCAGTCACTCTCCCATCTCCCAGATTATTTTGAAACAAATCCCAGATATTATTCAATATATCATTTCATCTGCAAATATTTAGTATGTATCTTGAAATTTTAAGGTCTTTTAAAAAACGTAGTAGAATGCTAATATTGCCTCTAAAAGTTAATTCCTTAATAACATCAAATATTGGGTCAATGATAACATTTCCAGTTATCTCATAAATGTGATCAATGAATATTTCAAGTTTATATTTTTAAATTGCGTTTCAGTAAAATCATGGATGATAATTAGTGAATATGTACTCTGCATGTGTGCTCAGTTCACTTTAGTCATGTCTGACTCTTTTGTAAGCCCTGGACTGTAGGCCCACCAGACTTCTTTGTCCCTTGGATTCTCCAGGCAAGAATACTGGAGCGGGTTGCCTTGTCCTCCTCCAGGGAATATGTACTTTAGGTCTCTTTTAATCTATAAATTACTTCTTTTTTTCTTGCTTTCTGTTAAAAAACATATTTCTTCTTAATACAAAAAATATTGACACTATATTTTCATTTTAAAAACGTTTCTATACTTAATTTAAAATATTCTCAGAATTTGAAAGACTCTTACCCAGAGATATAAAGTATGGTCATGAATTCTTTGTAGAACTAACCTCCTATTGAGAGACAGTGTCCATATCCCTTCCCATCATTGAATTAGAGCTGCTCTGTGACTTGTTTTGATAAAGAAAACATAACCAGATGACTTTGGAAATGTACAGGAGCTTAGGCTTTGAGGAGATTTGCAACTTCCCTCTTCTTCCACTTTTAATAACACCCTGAGATTGTTGTATGAGGAAGCTAACCTACCCTTTGAAGAATGAGAGGTCACACAGAAGTAACCTGAGGCATACAGTTGAGAGTTAGTGCCCTATTTTCAGACTTGTGAATGAAGCCACTTTAATTCAAGGCTTGAGACAGTAGACTCAAATTCTTGATGGTAAGAGATGCAAAGAATTTGTAATGTGACCGTATATATATATAATGTGTCATGGCCTGCTCACTGACTACAAGTGTTTATACCTCTCCTGCATAGCAAAGGGCTTCCCTAGTGGCTCAGTGGTAAAGAAACTTCCTGCCAAGCAGGAGACATAGGTTCAATCCCTGAGTTGGTGAGATCCCCTGGAGTCCAGCGTGTCCTCACTAGCAGATTTAGCTGTTGTATTTCCGGGCCCTTTAGTTCTCCTCCCCTTGCCCCCCTATCTTCCTGTCCAGTGAACTGGGCTTCTTCACAATGTGGTGATCTCTGGGCTCCAACAGAGTGAGAGGAGAAGCTGCAAGGCCTCTCTTTTCTCCTAGGCTCTGCAAGTTGAATAACATCACTTTCACTCCCATTCTATTAGGCAAAGGAAATCACAAAGCCAGCCCAGATTCAATGAGGAAGAGCCACCTTTGAGGGGAAGAGCAGCAATGTTAGTTACAAAGAGGCATGGGCAGCTATGTTTCATTGGCACTGTTGTTAGAATGACCTACCACATTTCCTTTTTTTTTTTTTTTTAATGTACTTCCCTTTTTTAAAATTAATTTTATTTTTAAAAATTTTTACAGAGTTTTGTTGTTCACAGACATGTATGTTCTCAGATCAATCATATGCATATCCCTGGCACCCTTCCCCCTCTCAGTCCCCCCAATCCCACCACTCCAGGCCATCACATCCTGCCCCTGCAGGATCTCCTATTCCCACAGGGCAATGATAATAGCTATCTTTTTCACATATGATAATATAGGTTTCCATGTTACTCCCTCTATGCCTCCTACCCACTGTTCATATTTACTTTCTTTCCTTTTTTTTTTAAAAGATTTATTTATTTATTTATTTTTGGGGGGTGGGGTGGGGTGGGAGGGGAGCAGGCGGGCCACTTCTATTGGTCTTTCATTTCTCTATTTTCATCCGTCTTTGTTCTTTGGCCTGTGTAGGCCTCCCATTGCAGTGGCCTCTGTTGTCTCAGAGCACTGGCTCTGGGCGCGTGCGCTCCAGAGCTCTGGCTCTGTAGTTGGACACATTGGTCCAGCTGCTCCGCGGCACGTGGGATCTTCCCAGGCCAGGGATCGAACCGGCGCCCCTTTCACTGCAAGGCGGTGTCCTTACCCACTGGACCACCAGGGAAGCCCTCATATTTACTTTCTTTTCAACTTTTTTTTTTTTTTAATTTTACTTTTACAGAGTTTTGTTGATTACTGCTACACATAAACCCAAATCCGTCCTAGGTATACACACATTTACTTTTTAAAGCAATAGTCCCAAAGAGTGACCCACTGTATGTTATCTTTTTTAAAAAATTGAAATATATCTGATTTACAATATTGTGTTAGTTTCAGGCATACAGCATAGTGATTCAGGTTTTTTTCTGGATTATATTCCATTATAGGTTATTACAAGATGTCGTGTACAATTCCCTTTGCTATATGGTAAATCCTTGTTGCCTATCTATTTTATGCATAGTAGTTTGTGTCTGTTAGTGTCATATTTCTGATTTGTCCTCCTCCCTTTCCTTTTGGGTAACCATAAGCTTGGTTTCTATGTGTGTGAGTCTGTTTCCATTTTGTTTATAGATTCATTTATGTTATATTTTAGATTCTATGTATAGGTGATATAATATTTATCTGACATCCTTCACTTAGTATGATCATTTCTTAGATTCTATGTATAGGTGATACAATATTTGTTTGATATCCTTCACTTAGTATGATGATCTATGTTGCTGCGAATGACATACTTCATTCTTTTATATGATTAACATTACAGTATATATTTGTATATATATAATGCCATATCTTCTTAAGCCAGCTGTCTGTTAATGGCCACTTGGGTTGTTTCTATGTCTTGGCTGTTTAAATAGTGCTGATATGAACATTGGGGTGCATGTATCTTTTTGAATTAGAGTTTTGGGGTTTTTTGGATATATACCCAGAAGGAAGATTGCTAGATCATATGATAGCTCTATTTTTAGTTTTTTAAGGAACTTGCATACTGTTCTTCATAGTGGATGCACCAATTTACATTTCATACCAACAGTGTACAAGGGTTCTGGTTTTGCCACATACTTTCTCCAGCAATTATTATGAGTAGACTTTTTGATGACAGCCATTCTGACCAGTATAAGGAGATGCCTCTCTGTGGTTTGGATTCACCTTTCGATAATAATTAGTGATGTTGAATATCTGAAGTAAAGTCTTTGAATTGTACAGATTTTGAGTTTCCTGAAGCCAGAAGTCTTTGCATCCTTTATAGCATCCAGGAGAGTACTTTGCAAAAATTGAATATTCTGTAAATATTCAAATTGAATGAAATTTATTTCTTGCTTTAGAAGTTTTTGAAAAATGTATTTTCACATACTGAGTTCCATAATAATAGTGAGGGCTATGTAAAGGTCAAGTAGAGTATTTTTCACTAATGTTTTGGTTCTTTGTAATTTTTATTTAAAATTTTATGTTTAGAGTAGCTTTGAAAAACAGTGTAATGATGGAATCCTCAGTGTAGAGGCAGCCCGGACGTTAATTGGTGCAACCAAAAGCTATTGCCATATCAAAGGGAAGTAAGTGTAATACTTCTTTCATTGATACTTCAAAAATTGAATGGGTATGTGATAAAGAATGAAGAGAGTTGAGTGGTGATAAGCTGTTAGTGTCATATTTCTGATTTGTCCTCCTCCCTTTCCTTTTGGGTAACCATAAGCTTGGTTTCTATGTGTGTGAGTCTGTTTCCATTTTGTTTATAGATTCATTTATGTTATATTTTAGATTCTATGTATAGGTGATATAATATTTATCTGACATCCTTCACTTAGTATGATCATTTCTTAGATTCTATGTATAGGTGATACAATATTTGTTTGATATCCTTCACTTAGTATGATGATCTATGTTGCTGCGAATGACATACTTCATTCTTTTATATGATTAACATTACAGTATATATTTGTATATATATAATGCCATATCTTCTTAAGCCAGCTGTCTGTTAATGGCCACTTGGGTTGTTTCTATGTCTTGGCTGTTTAAATAGTGCTGATATGAACATTGGGGTGCATGTATCTTTTTGAATTAGAGTTTTGGGGTTTTTTGGATATATACCCAGAAGGAAGATTGCTAGATCATATGATAGCTCTATTTTTAGTTTTTTAAGGAACTTGCATACTGTTCTTCATAGTGGATGCACCAATTTACATTTCATACCAACAGTGTACAAGGGTTCTGGTTTTGCCACATACTTTCTCCAGCAATTATTATGAGTAGACTTTTTGATGACAGCCATTCTGACCAGTATAAGGAGATGCCTCTCTGTGGTTTGGATTCACCTTTCGATAATAATTAGTGATGTTGAATATCTGAAGTAAAGTCTTTGAATTGTACAGATTTTGAGTTTCCTGAAGCCAGAAGTCTTTGCATCCTTTATAGCATCCAGGAGAGTACTTTGCAAAAATTGAATATTCTGTAAATATTCAAATTGAATGAAATTTATTTCTTGCTTTAGAAGTTTTTGAAAAATGTATTTTCACATACTGAGTTCCATAATAATAGTGAGGGCTATGTAAAGGTCAAGTAGAGTATTTTTCACTAATGTTTTGGTTCTTTGTAATTTTTATTTAAAATTTTATGTTTAGAGTAGCTTTGAAAAACAGTGTAATGATGGAATCCTCAGTGTAGAGGCAGCCCGGACGTTAATTGGTGCAACCAAAAGCTATTGCCATATCAAAGGGAAGTAAGTGTAATACTTCTTTCATTGATACTTCAAAAATTGAATGGGTATGTGATAAAGAATGAAGAGAGTTGAGTGTATAGATTGATAAGTCTTTTTATCTATCTGTCTATCCATCCATCTATTCATTTGCTTCCTCTTTTACTTGTTTATACTTTTCTCCCTGAAGATTCATAACTTTGATGACATTGGGAATTTCTGGAGGAAGATGTAACTGCAGAACAATTATGTGAGGGGCAAGGGAAGACATTATAAAGAACCCATGTAGCTTTAACTATGATTGTAATTCTTTTGTCTTTATATCATATTCTCAAAATTACTATATAGGGGAGGTAATAAGATCTGGAGCCTACCATCAAATTGCTCCCTGGTGTGGAACAAGATCTTGAGGAATTGATCCAAGCTATGAAACTGATAGGGGTTTCCCAGGTGGCTCAGTGGCAAAGAATCTGCCTGCCAATGCAGGAGACATGTGAGATGCAGATTCAATTCCTGAGTCAGAAAGATCCCCTGGAGAAGAAAATGGCAACCCACTTGAATATTCTTGCCTAGAGAATCCCCTGGACAAAGGAGCCTGGCAGGCTACAGTCCATAGAGTCGCAAAGAGTCAGACATGACTGAGCACACACAGATGCATGGAACTGATAGATGCAATTAAATATAATGGTAAAAGCTCAGTGTCTTAGAGATATACTGCTATCTGATTACAATCCTGGTAGACGTTAGTTAATGAGTGTTCTTAGACAAAATTGTAGAGCAAGAGTGATAGAAGATTCTGTCTGGGTGATAGTTTAACATTTCATCAGCCTGGTAATAAACCTGGGAGATATAGCATCAATTTCTAAATAAAATTTGGAAAGGATCGTAAGTTCAGGGCCATGGGAATCTTGGGCTAGGCAAGGCATGACAAAAGAAAGTTGATTTTGAACATCAAAAGACTGGACTGAAGAAGTTTTAATTATATTCTATCTCAGGTTATGAATAGTTTCAGGAACAGGGACAGCAGGAGTCTCACTCCGTAAATGTTTGAGTTCCATAACCATAGATGGGTAGGTAGGTGACCACAGAGGCATATTTAGTAAACTCATATTTATACTTAGTATAATTCTTCATTATCTATTACCCAAAGGTAGAGCACTTGGTTTTCCTTATAACATGCATGTATATTTTTCTCTATTAGATTCATGAGTATTCATGATGTTTCAACTTATGTAAGAGCTAGAAGTTGGCTTGTGAAGTTTAAAAACATGTTAACTTTATTGGAATATGATAAAGTGAAGATACCTCCTTTTCAATTTGTGTGAGTACTGTCAACATTTAATAGCAATGTACTTGAAAATATGATCTTTTCTGCATTGTTGGAATAGGCTACCTCGGTTTTTCCTAAAGAAAAACCTCAGCTAATATTATAATCAACTGTTATTGACCAAGTGGGGAAGCAGCAGCAGAGTGCTTGCAATTTCATTGACACCTCTTCTAGAAAGGGGGTATAAAAAAAGAAGAAAAATTTGGTCACAGTTGGATTCTTCAAGTTTTAATTACTTGGTCTTTGAGTCATATTACATGTTGGACTTCTTTCATATTTTTCTAGGATTCTTTTGGGGTACTCAGGGGTGAGAATAGCAAATCAAAGACTAGATTTACTTCACAAATTAATTTCATCTGTTCCATGGGATGGTTCTGTTGAAGCCTATAATTAGGAAAAACACAGCATGACCTTAATAATACCTACAACCAATGTCCAAAATATCACAAGATACAGATTTTACTTAGCTTATGTTTCCTTTGTTATATAAGTTGTGAACTTACTTTTTAGAGCAAAAAGACAATGTTTTTCTACTAACAAAAGATGTCAGATGAGAGGATACTGGGACTGTTAATGTTAATAGATTTTAAGTGGATGTTAACACACTTTTCATAATAAATTATGGTAATTTTTTACCATCTTCCATTTATTAAGCTTACAGAAAAATATAAAAAATGAAAATTTAAGGGTCTTGACATACAACTAGGTAACATCTTTTTTGTCAACTTCTGCTTTATATGAATAGAAAAAAAATTTAGAATATATCATAGCAATTATTAAGTAGAATATTATGTCCTGTTTCTAATTTTAAGCATTGCTGATGTTTTTCTTTAAATTTATTTGTTTCTTGCTTTTGATGTATGAAAGTTTGTATTGTTCCTGTGTGCTATTAGCCTTGATTTTGAAAAAAATGTTCTCCAGACAAATCTCTACAACCCTACACCTAAAGGAACTAGAAAAAGAAGAACAGAAAAACTCAAAGATAATAGAAAGGAAGAAATCATAAATATCAGAATAGAGATAAGTGAAATAGAGACAAAAACACAATAGGAAAGATAAATGAAACTAAGAGCTGGTTCTTTGAAAAGATAAACAGGATCAATTAACCTTCAGCCCAACTCAAGAAGCCCAACTCAGTTGAGCAATTACCAGCACTGAAATTGAATTAGTAATTAAATTCCCAACAAACAAAATTCTAGGGCCACATGACAGGTAAACTCTACTGAACATTTAGAGAAGAGTTAACACATACTCTTATCAAACTATTCCCAAAATTTGCAGAAGAGGAACACCTCTGAAACCATTCTAAAAGACCAGCATCACCAAAACAAGGCAAAGATATCACACAAAAGAGGATATTACAGACCAGTGTCCTGATGAATATATATGCAAAAATCCTCAACAAGTTATTAGCAAATCAAATTCAACAATATATTAAAAGGATCATACAGTATAATCAAGTGGGATTTATCCCAAAGATGCAAAGATGGTTCAACATCTGCAAATTAATTATGATATATCACATTAACAAATTAAATGATATGATCATCTCAGTAGACACAGCAAAAGCTGCTGACAAAATTTAACTCTCAGCAAAGTGCATATAGAGGGAATATACCTCACCATCATGAAGGTCATATATGACAATTCCACAGCTAACATCAAACTCATTAGTGAAAAGCTGAAAGTATTTCTTTTAAGATCAGGAACAAAACAGCATGTTCACTCTTGCTACTTTTATTCAACATAGTATTGGAAGTCTTGGCCACAGCAATCAGACAAGAAAAGAAATAAAAAGAATCCAAATTGAAAAGGAAGAAGTAAAACTGTCACTGTTTGCAGATAATGTGATACTATACATGAAAAATCCTAAAGATGCCACCAAAAACCAATTGGAACTCATCACTGAACTTGGTAAAGTTGAAGGATACAAAAATAGTTTTTAAAAGTCTGTTTCATTTCTATATACTTACCAATGAACTATCAAAAGGAGAAATTAAGAAAACAATCCCACTTACAATTATATCAAAAAGAATAAAATACCTAGGAATAAATCTAATTAAGGAGATAAAAACTTGTGCTTGAAAACTATAAGAAACTAAACACAGCACAAACAAATGTAAGGATGCATCATGTTCATGGACTGGAAGAATTAATATTGTTAAAATGACCATAGTGCTTAAAGCAATCTATGGATTCAGTGCATCTCTATGAAATACTGATGGCATTTTTCACAGAACTAGAACAAATAATTCTAAAATTTGTATGGAAACACAAAAGACCCTGAATAGTCAAGACAATTTTGACAAAGAACAAAGATGGAGGTAAACTCTACTGAACATTTAGAGAAGAGTTAACACATACTCTTATCAAACTATTCCCAAAATTTGCAGAAGAGGAACACCTCTGAAACCATTCTAAAAGACCAGCATCACCAAAACAAGGCAAAGATATCACACAAAAGAGGATATTACAGACCAGTGTCCTGATGAATATATATGCAAAAATCCTCAACAAGTTATTAGCAAATCAAATTCAACAATATATTAAAAGGATCATACAGTATAATCAAGTGGGATTTATCCCAAAGATGCAAAGATGGTTCAACATCTGCAAATTAATTATGATATATCACATTAACAAATTAAATGATATGATCATCTCAGTAGACACAGCAAAAGCTGCTGACAAAATTTAACTCTCAGCAAAGTGCATATAGAGGGAATATACCTCACCATCATGAAGGTCATATATGACAATTCCACAGCTAACATCAAACTCATTAGTGAAAAGCTGAAAGTATTTCTTTTAAGATCAGGAACAAAACAGCATGTTCACTCTTGCTACTTTTATTCAACATAGTATTGGAAGTCTTGGCCACAGCAATCAGACAAGAAAAGAAATAAAAAGAATCCAAATTGAAAAGGAAGAAGTAAAACTGTCACTGTTTGCAGATAATGTGATACTATACATGAAAAATCCTAAAGATGCCACCAAAAACCAATTGGAACTCATCACTGAACTTGGTAAAGTTGAAGGATACAAAAATAGTTTTTAAAAGTCTGTTTCATTTCTATATACTTACCAATGAACTATCAAAAGGAGAAATTAAGAAAACAATCCCACTTACAATTATATCAAAAAGAATAAAATACCTAGGAATAAATCTAATTAAGGAGATAAAAACTTGTGCTTGAAAACTATAAGAAACTAAACACAGCACAAACAAATGTAAGGATGCATCATGTTCATGGACTGGAAGAATTAATATTGTTAAAATGACCATAGTGCTTAAAGCAATCTATGGATTCAGTGCATCTCTATGAAATACTGATGGCATTTTTCACAGAACTAGAACAAATAATTCTAAAATTTGTATGGAAACACAAAAGACCCTGAATAGTCAAGACAATTTTGACAAAGAACAAAGATGGAGGTATCATTTTTTCTGACTTCAGACTATATTATAAAACTACAGCAATCAAAACAGAAGGGTACTGACATAAAAACTGTTAAGTGGATCAACAGAACAGACTAGAGAGCTGGGAAATGATCTCACACCTGTATGGTCAGTTAATTGATGGCAAAAGAGGCAAGAATATACAATAAGGACAGACAGTTTTAAAAATAAATGCTGTTGGGGAAGCTGTACAGCTACAACCAAAATAATTGATCTGGTTTACTCTTTCACACCATGCACAAAAATTTATTCAAAATGGATTAAAGATTTAAACGTAAGACCTGACACTGTAAAACTTCTAGGTGAAAACATAGGCAGTAAACTCATTAACATTCATCTTAGTAACTTTTTGTGTGTGTATGTCACCTCAGGTAAGAAAAACAAAAGCAAAAATAAACAAATGGGACTACGTCAAACTAAAAAATTTCCACACAGTGAAACTATCAACAAAATACAAAATCCACTTACTGAATGGGAAAAGATATTTGGAAACAAGATATTCTATAAGGTGTTAATATCCAAATTATACAAAGAATGGGCTTCCCAGGTCGTGCTAGTGGCAAGGAACTGCCTGCCAATACAGGAGATGTAAGAGATGTGAATTCTCTTCCTGGGTTGGGAACATCCCTGGAGAAGGCCATGGCAACACACTCCATTATTCTTGGTTGGAGAATCCCATGGAGAGAGGAGGCTGGCAGGTTACAGTACATAGAGTCACAGCAAAGAGTCGCACACAGCTGAAACAACTTAGCACAAAACACACAAGGCACACATTCAAAGAACAAAACAACTCAACGTTAAAAAAGCAACAACAACAAATAATGTGATTTAACAAAAGCAGAGAATCTGAATAGACCTCTTTCCAAAGAAGACATACAGATGGCCAGTGGGCACATGAAAAGATGCTCAACATCATCAATCATCAGGCAAATGCAAATCAAAACCACAATGAGATATTATCTCACACTTGTCAGAATGGCTATTATCAAAAAAGATAAATAGCAAGTGTGGAAAAAAGGGAACCCTCATGCAGCATTAGTTGCAATGTAAATTGGTAAAGTTACTGTGGAAGACAGTATGGAAATTCTTCAACAAATTAGAAATTGACATATGCATATGACTGATCTGGGAACATACATGTCTGTGAACAACAAAATTCTGTAAAACCTTTAAAATAAAGAATTTAAAAAAAATTAGAAATTGAACTACCATTTCCATTCCTGGGTATTTATCTGCAGAAAATGAAAACACTAATCAGAAAAGATAGGTGCACCCCTATGTTCATTGTAGCCTTATCTTTAATAGTCAAGATATGGAAGCAACCTAAATGCCAACTGGCAGCCCTAAATGACCATTAATAGGAATAGATATAAAAGACGAATGGACATACATATATATAATGGGCATGGCATTCAGTCCCATCACTTCATGGCAAATAAAAGGAGAGAAAAGTGGAAACAGGCTTCCCTGGTGGCTCAGATGGGAGACCTGGGTTAGACCCCTGGGTTGGGAAGATCCCTTGGAAAAGGGAATGGCAACCCACTTCAGTATTCTTGCCTAGAGAATCCCATGGACAGAGGAGCCTGAGGGCCACAGTTCATGGGATTTCAGAGTCAGGCATGCCTGAGTGACTAACACACACACACACACACACAAAGGGGAAACAGTGACAGGTTTTATTTGGAGGAGGGGGGCTTCAGAATCACTGTGGACAGTGACTGTAGCCATGAAATTAAAAGTCACTTGCTCCTTGGAAGAAAAACTATGACAAACCTAGACAATGTATTAAAAAGCAGAGACATCATTTGTTAACAAAGGTCCGTATAGTCAAAGCTATGGTTTTTCTAGTAGTGATGTAGGGATTTGAGAGTTGGACCCTAAGGAAGGCTGAGTGCTGAAGAATTGATGTTTTTGAATTATGGTGCTGGAGAAGACTCTTGAGAGTCAATTGGACAGCAAAAAATCAAACCAGTTGAGTCTAAAGGAAATCAGCCCTAAGTATTCATTGCAAGGACTGAAGCTCCAGTACCTTGGCCACCTAATAAGAAAAGCCAACTCATTGGAAAAGCCCCTGATGCTGGCAAATATTGAAGGCAAAAGGAGAAGGGGGTGGCAGAGGTTGAAATGGTTAGATAGCGTCAGCGACTGAATGGACATGAATTTGAGCAAAGTCTGAGAGATAGTGAAGGACAGGGAAGCCTGGTGTGCTGCAGTCCATGGGATTGCAAAGACTTGGACACGACTTAGCAATTAAACAGCATCAACAAATGTATATACGTAAGTACGTATAGTGGATTATTACTCAGCCCTAAAAAGAATGAAATCTTGTTTCTGCCAAATGAATGGACCCAGATGGTATTATGCCAAGTGAAATCAGACAGAGAAAGTCAAATGCTGTATGATTTCACTTATATGTGGATTCTAAAAGTCAAAACAAATGAATAAACTTAACAAAAGAGAAATAATCTTAGAAACAGGGAATGAATAGGTAGTGTCCAGAAGGGAGGGCTTTAAAGAAGAAAGGAATAGTCAGGGAAATGAAAGAGTACAAATTTCCAGTGGCAAAATAAATGAATAACGATCATGAAATGTACAGTGTGGGGAATATAATCAGTAAGTATGTAATATATTTGTATGGCGACATATCATAGCTAGACTTACTGGAGTTATCATTTTGAAATGTCTAAAAATATTAAATCAGTGTGTTGTGTAACAGAAATTGATGTTGCGTTGTAGGTCGATTTACTTTAAAAACAAACTAACTCTTAGCAGGAAAAATCAAATTTGTGGTCACCAGAGGTGCAGGGGAGGGGAGGTGGAATTATATGAAAACTGTCAAAAGTTTCATTTTTTATTTATAAGATAAATAAGTACTAGGAATGTCATGTGCAAGATGATAAATATAATAAAAACTTCTGTATGTTACATATGAAAGTTGTTAAGGGAGTAAATCCTAAAAGTTCTCTTCACAGAGCAAAACATGTTCTGTTTATTTAATTTTATGTCTATATGAGATGGAGGATGCTATACTAAACTTGTGATAATCATTTTATGATGTATGTAAGTCAAATCATTAGGTTGTATACTTTAAAACTTATACAGTGAAGATGTACATTGTATCTTAGGAAACTGAAAGAAAAAACATTCCCAAAAGCTATCTGCCCAAATGAATATGTATTTATTAACATTTTGGCAAGGGTTAATGAAATGTTTCTTCTACTTAGGTGAATAGTAAGTATAACATACTAACTTTAAAAGAAAGTTCCCTAGGTTTGATATCAATTACCACGAGCCATATTTTTATCTTTTTCCCTTATGCTTTTTATGTATAGAATGTACATGTTCTCATGTTTTAGATTTTGCTTATCTATTGTTTTATATTATTTATATCTTTCTTCAAATTAATGTTAATATTTACTTAAACAAACTTCAGATTTTAATTTTTATACTTTTAAAGTGACCTGATATTTTATTTGATCTCTTTTCTTTTCAGGAATAATAGAGTTATGATGCTTATATATAACATTGTATTTTCAGAAGAATTTGAATATACAGAATATATAGGAATAATGTACATTTATCCTATGATAATGCATCTGTGGCCAATGGCAAGAGAATTAAATGTGTCAAAACTGATATTTGTAAACTACTATTTTGTATTTTTATATCTGTTGCAATCAGCATTGAAGGTACTGTTTAAAATAGAAATGTATCCTATAAAAAGGATAAGTTAAATAACTTGAATTTATTTTTGTCATTTTATTGGAATAATTGCTACTAGAAGCCTTTTGATGTAATAGTTGCAGGGATTCTGGAACCTTAGTAATCTTTTTGAGTTTTCTGAGTGAAATCAGTATAATAGTCACAGTCCTGGATATCAGATAAGAGAAGTATCATTAAAGTGGAGAGAATCTCAAAGATCAGACAGAAGAGAATTGAATAGCTAGACATTTGATGTTTTCCTCAAATATTCCTTGTAGCAATACAAAAAATAAATAAATTATAATAGCAAAATGGTTTGCTAGGTTCTTGTCATAATACAAGATGAAGACTGCCTTTTAGGGTAAATGCTTCAAGGTGATTTATCATCAGCATTACTGTTTCATACTTTAATTATAATTAATAGTATTGCAATGAATTGATTTACTATTTTTCACTGCTTTTTTTTGGCATTCCAGCTTCATAATAGATTATATATTTTATAAAAATTTTTTTTTTGCCTCTGTCATTGTTTATTTTTCATCCATCTTTATTCTTTGTTATGTATGGGCCTCCAATAGCAGTGGCCTCTCTCATTGCAGAGCACTGGCTCTGGGTGCATGCACTCCAGAGAGCTAGCTCCTAATTGGACACACCAGCCCAGCCGTTCCTCCACACGTGGGATCTTTCTCGGCCAGGGATAGAACCGGTTGGTGCCTCTTGCACTGCAAGGCTGACTCTTTATCCACTGGACCACCAGGGAAGCCCTAGATTATATATTTTTTGAATCAGATTATACTTTTTGATGTGAGACATATAAAAAACATTATTTTGAATATTAAATAAATGACTTAAAGCCCAACTTTTGGAATATAACTCATTTGTAGTTGAGGATTTAACTGTTAATTTTTAAGCATCCCTTCCCCCTGGCATTGTATCAAGTCCTATGAAATGATGTATGTTCTATTTGTTTTCTAAACAGATAGTAATTTTGAAAAGGAAGTATTTTCGTCAACAGTGGAACGTTTTGGAATTTTTTATCTTGCTTATTGGAATCGCTGATATATTTTGTATATACTTTGTCAGATTGAGACCAGACAACTTGATTCTCATTCAGTTTACAGTCATATTAGGTTATTTAAGAGTAATTAGATTTTTTCCTCTTCTCAAGGTAAAGCTTCACATTTTAAACTATTCTTTTCCTATCCTATTTGTCAAGTGAATTAAGAAACCTCATTATTTTAGAAGAAATGAAGGAGGGAACTGTCTTTTCTCCTTAAACTGTCTTTCTGTTGGCATCTGCTTGGTTCACCCACTCCCTTCCTTAAGTCTTTGCTCACATCTCACCTTCTCATGGAGAACCTTCCCTGACCATGCTACATAAAATGGCAGCTTGTCCTGCATACTCTCAGCTTTCCACCTCATCTCACTGATCCCTCTCCACTTGCTTAATGTTTTTATCATCAGCTTCTGTTTGGCCATTCCAGGCATTCATAATTATAATTAATAGTATTGCAATGAATTGATTTACTATTTTTCACTGCTTTTTTTTGGCATTCCAGCTTCATAATAGATTATATATTTTATAAAAATTTTTTTTTTGCCTCTGTCATTGTTTATTTTTCATCCATCTTTATTCTTTGTTATGTATGGGCCTCCAATAGCAGTGGCCTCTCTCATTGCAGAGCACTGGCTCTGGGTGCATGCACTCCAGAGAGCTAGCTCCTAATTGGACACACCAGCCCAGCCGTTCCTCCACACGTGGGATCTTTCTCGGCCAGGGATAGAACCGGTTGGTGCCTCTTGCACTGCAAGGCTGACTCTTTATCCACTGGACCACCAGGGAAGCCCTAGATTATATATTTTTTGAATCAGATTATACTTTTTGATGTGAGACATATAAAAAACATTATTTTGAATATTAAATAAATGACTTAAAGCCCAACTTTTGGAATATAACTCATTTGTAGTTGAGGATTTAACTGTTAATTTTTAAGCATCCCTTCCCCCTGGCATTGTATCAAGTCCTATGAAATGATGTATGTTCTATTTGTTTTCTAAACAGATAGTAATTTTGAAAAGGAAGTATTTTCGTCAACAGTGGAACGTTTTGGAATTTTTTATCTTGCTTATTGGAATCGCTGATATATTTTGTATATACTTTGTCAGATTGAGACCAGACAACTTGATTCTCATTCAGTTTACAGTCATATTAGGTTATTTAAGAGTAATTAGATTTTTTCCTCTTCTCAAGGTAAAGCTTCACATTTTAAACTATTCTTTTCCTATCCTATTTGTCAAGTGAATTAAGAAACCTCATTATTTTAGAAGAAATGAAGGAGGGAACTGTCTTTTCTCCTTAAACTGTCTTTCTGTTGGCATCTGCTTGGTTCACCCACTCCCTTCCTTAAGTCTTTGCTCACATCTCACCTTCTCATGGAGAACCTTCCCTGACCATGCTACATAAAATGGCAGCTTGTCCTGCATACTCTCAGCTTTCCACCTCATCTCACTGATCCCTCTCCACTTGCTTAATGTTTTTATGCATAGCACCTACCACTTTTTTATTATATGTTTATGTTCTTTCTACAAGGTGGGGGGTCTTTGGTTTGGTCACTGATGAAACCTAGAATGGTACCTAGTATGTAGTAAGTACTTAATAAATTACGTATTGAAAGAGTAAATGAAAATGATAGCACCGCTTGAAGCAGGATAATCCGTAAACAAGTTCTCCAAGGTTTAGTAAAATTTGCTCATAAAGCCCTAACTGTACAGAAGTATAAAAATATTTACTGAAGAGTCCACATGACTTCATTAGCCTACTGTCTGTGAAGTACAGTTTTACTGTGGCCTTCAGTCTCCTTTGACCGTTTCTTCTTTTCGTGGCTCTGGTATTGATTTTGAAAGTAGATCTTCACATGTTTCAGTCTCAGATCTTAAGCCTCCTTTCTTTCCATTGGAGTTGCATTATATTAACCCAAGCTTTTAACTGGGGAGCTTTAGATAATTTCACTTGCTACTCCATCTTTTTGAGCTTCTTGCTTCCCTGGTAGCTTAGCTGGTAAAAAATCTGCCTGCAGGGCTTCCCTGGTGGTCCAGTGGGTAAGGACACCACCTTGCAGTGCAAGGGTCGCCGGTTCGATCCCTGGCCTGGGAAGATCCCATGTGCCGTGGAGCGGCTGGACTGATGTGTCCAATTACCGAGCTGGAGCTCTGGAGCGCATGTGCCCAGAGCCTGCAGCAACAGAGGCCACTGTGATGGGAAGCCCACATGGGCCAAAGAACAAAGATGGATGAAAATAGACAAATGAAAGACCAATAGAAGTAACTCACCTGCTCCTCTCCCTCTCCATCCCACCCCCCTCAAAATAAATAAATAAATAAATCTTTAAAAAAAAAAATCTGCCTGCAATGCAGGAGACCACAGTTCGATTCCTGGGTCAGGAAGATGCCCTGGAGAAAGGAAGGGCTACCTACTTCAGTATTCTTGCCTGGAGAATCCCATGGACAGAAAACCCCAGCAAACTATTAGTGCATGCTCTCACTTCAGTTGTGTATGACTCTTTGTGATCCTATAGATTGTATCCCACCAGGCTCTCTGTCCATGGTTTAGCTTTTTTTTTTTTTTTAATTGAGTACTTTGTTCCAAGATTTGTACAGACGTCTTTACCTACATTATCTAGTCAAATTGTTTTACTACTATGAAGTAGGTGTCACTTTATCAAGTTGAGTGTCCTTATGAGGACAGTCTCAGTAGAATGCAGCTTTCAAAAGAAAGCAAATCTGTCCTGGAAAACTTGAAAGAGTATTAAAGAATTTTGCTTTAGATCAGCCTGTGCATTGTGAAATAAAACTTTATAAAAATTTTTTAAAAATCCTCTTTAATATCTCCTCCTCTACCCAAAGTTTCACAACCAAAATAAAAGTTAAGGAAAATATCTGCCTTCTCTGCCCTTGTGATTCCTTCACTGCGATGTTCTTTTCCTGGTCACATCTTCCCCTTGAGTTACCTGGTCCCTCTCTGCCTTCCCTGTGCTGTGATGTGCCTCTGTCTCTGTGACTGGCTGCACTGCTCATGAGGGGCAGCGCCTCGGGAATTCTGGTCCTTGGGTATTATCAGCCTCGTTGAACAGAAGAGGATGCTGAGTCCTTGGAGTCACTAAGTAACTTGCTCAAGGTCACAGCGCTGTGAGTGACCCAACTGGTATATGAACCCAGGGAGGTTCATATTTAAAGTCCTACACTCTCTAGTCACTGTACCCTCCTGCCTCAGCTTATCATTCAAGAAATTTAGAGCTAAGGAGAATCTTAGATTACCCTACATTCCTTACCTTCCAAGTGAAGAAACTGAGACATAGAGAGATTTATTTGGTTGGTTAACTATCACTCAGGTTATTGGGGTAACCTCTCTTCCCTTCTGAAAACTGAGTATACAGAGAATGAGCGGAAGAGGCAGTGGTAGGGATTTCCCCTTAAAGTTAGAGAACAAGTTATTTATTGAGCTTTCATTTCTTTAGAGTGGCTCTCAGACTTGAGGGTGCATAGAATCACCTGAAAGACTTGTTAAAGCACTGATTTGGGAGCCCATCCCTAGCATTTCTGATTCAGTAGGTCTGGAGTGGGACCTGAGAATTTGTGTTTCAGCAATGGATTACATTTGAGTTTCTAACAAGCTTGTGAGAAATGACACTTTGAGAACATCTCTGTCTTAGAGAGTGCTTTTCCTCATCAGATTTTCATTTTTCCTCTCCATTATTCCAGATAATAATACCACTGCTGATAAATATTGTAGATGGGCAGATCAAAAAGCGGCTCAGCTTGATGTATAGTATTACAA
This sequence comes from Tragulus kanchil, assembly GCA_022376925.1. Taxonomy (NCBI): domain Eukaryota; kingdom Metazoa; phylum Chordata; class Mammalia; order Artiodactyla; family Tragulidae; genus Tragulus; species Tragulus kanchil. Next base: position 32,200,643 of record JAIOJX010000024.1, read on the forward strand.
AAGGCTATGTCAAAAGTCAAGAGGATACCAAGTTTCTAATAAAACAAATTTCTAGCCGAGAATCAATAAATCAGGTAAGAGACAATCACTGGTCATTTGGGGAAAACATCACTTAGGTGTATTGATTTCTTCTAAGATCATTTCTGCATGTATTTGACTCAAAAGATAAATTATATCAAGTGGAGGGAATTCAGTTGTTTATTATATGTTACCAGGTGGTGCAGAGAACAGTTTCTGCTCTTTAAATTTCAGCTCTGATTATCAAACTCCAGGAAGACTCAAACCTAGAGGGCGTGCCTGGACCATGGTGGAAGTTTGACAGATAATTATATGACTGAACAGAGATTGTTTAGCCCAGAGTGGAACTATTTCTTCAGTTATATCAGGCATGTAGGCAGCATGACCTACGTGACACCATATTTGCTTATTATTCCACTTGTTTTTGCACTCCCAATGGACTGGCTCCCCAGACGGCTGCTCTGTTGGCCACCCTCCAGTGGGGCACTCTCTATGAGGAAATTTTGTCACCTACACTGTCCTTCAGCTTATCATTCAAGAAATTTAGAGCAAAGGGGTTAAAACCCCCCCGAAAACTGAGACATAGAGAGATTTATTTGGTTGGTTAACTATCACTCAGGTTATTGGGGTAACCTCTCTTCCCTTCTGAAAACTGAGTATACAGAGAATGAGCGGAAGAGGCAGTGGTAGGGATTTCCCCTTAAAGTTAGAGAACAAGTTATTTATTGAGCTTTCATTTCTTTAGAGTGGCTCTCAGACTTGAGGGTGCATAGAATCACCTGAAAGACTTGTTAAAGCACTGATTTGGGAGCCCATCCCTAGCATTTCTGATTCAGTAGGTCTGGAGTGGGACCTGAGAATTTGTGTTTCAGCAATGGATTACATTTGAGTTTCTAACAAGCTTGTGAGAAATGACACTTTGAGAACATCTCTGTCTTAGAGAGTGCTTTTCCTCATCAGATTTTCATTTTTCCTCTCCATTATTCCAGATAATAATACCACTGCTGATAAATATTGTAGATGGGCAGATCAAAAGCGGCTCAGCTTGATGTATAGTATTACAAAAGGCTATGTCAAAAGTCAAGAGGATACCAAGTTTCTAATAAAACAAATTTCTAGCCGAGAATCAATAAATCAGGTAAGAGACAATCACTGGTCATTTGGGGAAAACATCACTTAGGTGTATTGATTTCTTCTAAGATCATTTCTGCATGTATTTGACTCAAAAGATAAATTATATCAAGTGGAGGGAATTCAGTTGTTTATTATATGTTACCAGGTGGTGCAGAGAACAGTTTCTGCTCTTTAAATTTCAGCTCTGATTATCAAACTCCAGGAAGACTCAAACCTAGAGGGCGTGCCTGGACCATGGTGGAAGTTTGACAGATAATTATATGACTGAACAGAGATTGTTTAGCCCAGAGTGGAACTATTTCTTCAGTTATATCAGGCATGTAGGCAGCATGACCTACGTGACACCATATTTGCTTATTATTCCACTTGTTTTTGCACTCCCAATGGACTGGCTCCCCAGACGGCTGCTCTGTTGGCCACCCTCCAGTGGGGCACTCTCTATGAGGATTCTCCTTGGTGCACAATGGAGTGCACACTAGTCTTTTCTGAGGAATATTAGGCACAATGGTTCTATAAGCTACTGCACACCATTGATTACACTATGAGTATGAGCCTGGGAAAAGTATCTGAATTGACAAAGAGGGAAGAATTGAGCTGAATATCTCCCCCAGATGATAATTGAAATTTTTCTACCATACTTCTTTTTCTCGGATTTTAAAGGCAGTAATGCACTTGGTATAATTAGAAATTAATGTGTCTAATTGCTTCTTCTCACAGAAATTATATGAAATTTTGGAAACCAACAAAAGAGATGCTGTCAAAGAACTAGGTAAGCAGTTGGAATATCTAATTTACTGAAATTGCATCTGACCATCCCAGTTTAACCAAGGGAAGAGTTCATTCTTTCATTCACTCACTCATTCATCTGCTTATTCATTCCATAAACATGTATTGAACACATGTAATGGGCCAGGTGTACAGTCCTGGTGGGAGATGTGAGCGTAGCAATAGGTAACTGCCGAAAGTTAGAGGAGTCCTGTTATTTGCCATGGGAGCATAAAAACAAGAATGAGGAGTACAGAAAGTGTGTTAAGGTGGCAAGACCATATTCTTTAAGACTGTAAGAAAAAGATACACAAAAGATTGCCTTTGACAGAGAGTGTTGTTTTAGTTTTATTCTACTTTCTTTGCAAGGATACTCAAAGTGGAGTTGTAAGGGATGTCATTTCTTGAGTATCTACAGTTGCTCTGCTTGAGTTGAAACATACAGGGGAACCCTCGGATTTTATACAAAGCTTCTCATTCTGCTTTCCTCATAAGGGGGCTGCGATCCAAGCTCTCAGCATGTACAAGAGTATAGCAGCTAGTAGAGGGCCTTGCATCTGGTATACCCTTAACAAATGGACATTATTGTAAAAGAAAGAAAGCAAAGTCACTTTGTTTTTGTAACCACATTGTAAGATGCCCTATGGATTTATGAGGATCATGCTTTCTACATCAAAATGGAAAAACAAAACAAAAAAAAACCCCACATGGTCTAATGAATGAAATTGTAAGTTTGGTGACAATGGATCAGAATATTTTGGCACCATCTCAGAAAATCCAGGACCCATTGTTCCCATTCACATATTAGGCAGGTTTTTGTTTCCATGCTTCTAAAAGTTAGGGGTCCAGGAGCTGCCATCTTATGTTTTAGGTCATATCGACTATGACAAAGTGTTCTCGATTCGGTCATGTGAAAGAGAGGACCTGTTTCTGTAGGGTTATTGTAGCCTACTCTTTTTTTGGGGGGTGGGGGCGGGTTGGGGAGGGAGGGGGACGGGTGGGCCACTTCTATTGGTCTTTCATTTATCTATTTTCATCCATCTTTGTTCTTTGGCCCGTGTGGGCCTCCCATCGCAGTGGCCTCTGTTGTTGCAGAGCACTGGTTCTGGGTGCATGTGCTCCAGAGCTCCGGCTCGGTCACTGGACACATTGGTCCAGCCGCTCTGCGGCACGTGGGATCTTCCCAGGCCAGAGATGGAACTGGCGCCCCTTGTACTGCAAGGCAGTGTCCTTACCCATTGGACCACCAGGAAGCCCTGCAGCCTACTCTTGAGTGCTAATTATATCAGGAATTGTGTGAATGGCTTTATATGCATTAATTCATTTAATCCTTATAACTAGTCCATGAGGCAAACATTATTACCACCTTCATTTTATAGATAATGAGCGCAAGGCTTAGAAAGATTGACTTTCATGAGGTCCCATGGCTGGTAAGGGTGAATGAGATCTCACGTCCAGGTGTCCCTGGCCCTAAAACCTGTGCTCTCCACCGTGCTGTCCTTCATTTTACTGTTTCAGCTTATTTCAGTTAAAAATGATTCAGTTCCTTCCAGATGTTAGGCATTGTGCCAAAGGTTAGGATTACAAGGATGAAACAGATATATTTTAAGCCTTGACTCCCAGTCCATCCTATGACTTCTTACGCTCATTGAAGAGGAAAAAATATGCCATTTAATTTCAGAAAGACCCACCAGTGCAAGTCTAGGGACACTTTCATTCAGTCATTTATTTATCTACCCTAGAAAAATTCTATAATATGGAAGATGAGACAAATAAGTAAGAATAATAACATTACAGTGTAATAAGTTTCATAATGGAGTTATGTAGGAGATACCTTGGGGAAAAGATGGGGTGATTTGCTCTTAGCTGGTGAAAGAAGTCATTTTTCAGTTTTCTCATCTACAAAATGGAGATGAAAATAACTCTAGTCCTACAGGCCTCACAAGTTCTATATGAAACAGGAATGAAAAGATATTGAATAAATGCTTTGGAAATGATAAACTGTCATGCAAATATTCATTGTTACTGTGGTTATTGAATTGTTTGCTGATTGATACTTTTTAAAATATTTTATTTTGCTTTTACATAGTTTTGTTGTTTATACAGCTCTATATAGTCTCCATTCTGTCATAGGCATATCTTGGATCCCTCCCACATGTGCCCCACCCCCCACTCCCTTCCATCCTGCCCCTCCTGGTTTTTCCCTAGCCTCCATGAAAGATCCCTAAGTTCCACAGTGCATTCACAATGTTTATCTCTTTTGCATATGATAATGTATGTTACTTTTTCCAAATCCTCACTCACTTTTCCCTCCCCACAATGTCCATAGATCTGTTCTCTTTATCTGTTTCTCCATCGCTGTTCTGTATGTGTATTTATCGGTACCATCTTACTAGATTCCATATATATGTGTTAGTATACTGTATCTGTCCTTTTCTTTTTGACTTACTTCACTTTGAATAATAGGTTCTAGACTCATACACCTCATTAGGACTGATTCTTCTACATGTCTTCTTCTTCTTTTTTTTTTTTTTTTGGCCACTTCACGTCCAGGTGTCCCTGGCCCTAAAACCTGTGCTCTCCACCGTGCTGTCCTTCATTTTACTGTTTCAGCTTATTTCAGTTAAAATAATTCAGTTCCTTCCAGATGTTAGGCATTGTGCCAAAGGTTAGGATTACAAGGATGAAACAGATATATTTTAAGCCTTGACTCCCAGTCCATCCTATGACTTCTTACGCTCATTGAAGAGGAAAAAATATGCCATTTAATTTCAGAAAGACCCACCAGTGCAAGTCTAGGGACACTTTCATTCAGTCATTTATTTATCTACCCTAGAAAAATTCTATAATATGGAAGATGAGACAAATAAGTAAGAATAATAACATTACAGTGTAATAAGTTTCATAATGGAGTTATGTAGGAGATACCTTGGGGAAAAGATGGGGTGATTTGCTCTTAGCTGGTGAAAGAAGTCATTTTTCAGTTTTCTCATCTACAAAATGGAGATGAAAATAACTCTAGTCCTACAGGCCTCACAAGTTCTATATGAAACAGGAATGAAAAGATATTGAATAAATGCTTTGGAAATGATAAACTGTCATGCAAATATTCATTGTTACTGTGGTTATTGAATTGTTTGCTGATTGATACTTTTTAAAATATTTTATTTTGCTTTTACATAGTTTTGTTGTTTATACAGCTCTATATAGTCTCCATTCTGTCATAGGCATATCTTGGATCCCTCCCACATGTGCCCCACCCCCCACTCCCTTCCATCCTGCCCCTCCTGGTTTTTCCCTAGCCTCCATGAAAGATCCCTAAGTTCCACAGTGCATTCACAATGTTTATCTCTTTTGCATATGATAATGTATGTTACTTTTTCCAAATCCTCACTCACTTTTCCCTCCCCACAATGTCCATAGATCTGTTCTCTTTATCTGTTTCTCCATCGCTGTTCTGTATGTGTATTTATCGGTACCATCTTACTAGATTCCATATATATGTGTTAGTATACTGTATCTGTCCTTTTCTTTTTGACTTACTTCACTTTGAATAATAGGTTCTAGACTCATACACCTCATTAGGACTGATTCTTCTACATGTCTTCTTCTTCTTTTTTTTTTTTTTTTGGCCACTTCTATTGGTCTTTTATTCATTTATTTTCATCCACCTTTGTTTTTTGACCTGTGTGGGCCTCCCATCGGAGTAGCCTTTCTCGTCACAGAGCACCGACTCTGGGCGCATGCACTCCAGAGCTCTGGCTCGGTAATTGGACACATCCATCCAGCCACTCCATGGTATGTGGGATCTTCCCAGGCCAGGGATTGAACCGGCGCCCCTTGCACTGCAAGGTGGTGTCCTTACCCACTGGACCACCAGGGAAGCCCCTTCTGCATTTCTTTTTACAGCTGAAAAATATTGCATTGTATACATGTACCATAGTTCTTTATTCACTCATTCGTTGATGGACATCTAGGTTGCTTCCATGTTCTAGCTATTGTGTAGAGTGCTGCAGTGAACAGGGGTATAGGTGTCTCTTTCAATTTTAATTTCATCAGGGTATATGCCTAATTGTGGGATTGCTGGGTCATATGGTGATTCTATTCTTAGTTTTTTTTTTTTTTGGGGGGGGGGTTTGTATGGTAAATGTTTTATTTTTTTATTCTTTATTTTAAAGGTTTTACAGAGTTTTGTTTTTCACAGACATGTATGTTCCCAGATCAGTCATATGCATATCCATGGTCCCCACCCGCCCAGATCCCCACATTCCACCCCTCCAGACCTTCGCCCCAAGCCATTGTGAGCACTCCTATTCCCTTAGCACTATGACACTAGCTATCTTTTCCACACATAACACTATAGGGTTCCTTGTTACTTCCTCCATGCTTCCCCCTCCCTATTTCTTCGCCATGATGTCCCTATGTCTATGCTCTGTCTGTTTTTCCATGAGTTCCCTGCGTGTGATATCAAGACTATCCTACTAGATTCCATATATGTGTGTTAGTATACTGTATTTGTCTTTCTCTTTTTGACTTACTTCACTTTTGATGTTAGGTTCTAGAGCCAGCCACTTCATTAGGACTGAGTCTTCTGCATTTCTTTTAACAGCTGAGTAGTATTCCATTATATATATGTACCAGAGCTTCTGGATCCATTCATTCGTCGATGGACATCTAGGTTGCTTCCATGTTTTGGATATTGTATAGCGAGCTGCAATGAACATTGGGGTATAGAGGTGCTTCTTTCAGTTTTGATTTCATCAGGATATAAGCCTAATAGTGGGATTGCTGGGTGATATGGTGCTTCTATTTTTAGTTTTTTAAGAAATCTCCATACTGTCTTCCATAGAGGCTGTATCAATTGACATTCCCACCAACAATGCAAGAGGGTTCCCTTTTCTCCACACCCTCTCCAGCATTTATTGTCTGTCGATTTATTGATGATGGCCATTCTGATGGGTGTGAGGTGATATCTCATTGTGGTTTTAATTTGCATTTCTCTAATAATAAGCGAGGTTGAGCATCGTTTCATGTGCTTTTGGGCCATCTGTATGTCCTCTTTGGAGAGGCGTCTCTTTAGATCTTTTTCCCATTTTTTGATTGGGTTGTTCGTTTTCCCTGTGCTGAGTTGTCTGAGTTGCTTGTAGATTTTGGAGATGAATTCTTTGTCTGTTGTTTCATTTGCTATGATTTTCTCCCACTCTGTGGGGTGTCTGTTCAGCTGTTTTGTGATTTCTTTTGCTGTACAAAAGCTTTTAAGTTTCATGAGGTCCCACATGTTCACTTTTCTTTTCAGTTCCGCTATTCTAGTAGGTGGGTCAGAGAAGATCTTGCTTTGATTGATGTCCTTGAGGGTTTTGCCTATATTCTCCTCTAAGAGTTTGATGGTTTCTGGTCTTACATTTAGGTCTTTAATCCATTTTGAGTTGATCTTAGTGTATGGTGTCAGGGAATGTTCCAACTTCATTTTTTTGCATGTAGCTGTCCAATTCTCCCAGCACCACTTGTTGAAGAGGCTGTCTTTGTCCCATTTTATAGTTTCTCCTCCTTTATCAAAAATAAGATACCCATAGGTGTGTGGGTTTATCTCTGGGTTCTCGATCTTGTTCCACTGGTCTATAGTTCTGTTTTTGTGCCAGTACCATACTGTCTTGATGACTGTTGCTTTGTAGTAGAGTCTGAAGTTAGGGAGGCTGATCCCTCCAACTCCATTTTTCTTTCTCAGGATTGCTTTGGCTATTCGAGGTCTTTTGTGTTTCCATATGAACTGTGTTATTCTTTGGTCTAGTTCTGTGAAAAATGTCAATGGAAGTTGAATAGGTATTGCATTGAATCTGTAGATGATATTTAGTAGTATGGTCATTTTCACAATATTGATTCTTCCGACCCAGGAACATGGAATATCTCTCCATCTGTTTAAGTCTTCTTTAATTTCTTTCATGAGTGTCTTGTAATTTTCTGTGTACAGTTCTTTTGTTTCTTTGGGTAGGTTTATTCCTAGATATTTGATTCTTTTTGTTGCGATGGTGAAGGGGATTGCCTCTTTGATTTCATTTTCTGGTTTTTCATTGTTTGTGTATAGGAATGCCAGTGATTTCTGTGTGTTGACTTTGTATCCTGCGACTTTGCTGAATTCGTTGATTAGCTCTAGTAGCTTTGTAACCGTGTCTTTGGGATTTTCTATGTATAATATCATGTCATCTGCAAAAAGAGAGAGCTTGCCTTCTTCCTTTCCTATCTGGATTCCTTTGATTTCTTTCTCTTCTCTTATTGCTGTTGCTAGAACTTCCAGGACTATGTTGAATAGTAGTGGTGAAAGTGGACACCCCTGTCTTGTTTCTGATCTTAGAGGGAATACTTTCAGTTTTTCACCATTGAGGACAACGTTCGCTGTGGGCTTCTCATATATGGCTTTCACTATGTTGAGATAGGTTCCTTCTATGCCCATTTTCTGAAGAGTTTTTATCATGAATGGGTGTTGTACTTTGTCGAAGGCTTTTTCTGCATCTATTGAGATGATCATGTGATTTTTGTCTCTCAGTTTGTTGATATGGTGTATCACATTGATTGATTTGTGGATGTTGAAGAATCCTTGCATGCCTGGGATGAACCCGACTTGATCATGATGTATGAGTTTTTTGATGTGTCGTTGAATTCTGTTTGCTAGGATTTTGTTGAGGATCTTGACATCTAAGTTCATCAGAGAAATTGGTCTGTAATTTTCCTTTTTTGTGTTGTCTTTGCCTGGTTTGGGTATCAGGGTGATGGTGGCCTCGTAGAATGTGTTTGGAAGTTTTCCTTCCTGTGCAATTTTTTGAAAGAGTTTTAGAAGGACAGGCATTACTGTTGCTTGTCAAACTCCATTTTTCTTTCTCAGGATTGCTTTGGCTATTCGAGGTCTTTTGTGTTTCCATATGAACTGTGTTATTCTTTGGTCTAGTTCTGTGAAAAATGTCAATGGAAGTTGAATAGGTATTGCATTGAATCTGTAGATGATATTTAGTAGTATGGTCATTTTCACAATATTGATTCTTCCGACCCAGGAACATGGAATATCTCTCCATCTGTTTAAGTCTTCTTTAATTTCTTTCATGAGTGTCTTGTAATTTTCTGTGTACAGTTCTTTTGTTTCTTTGGGTAGGTTTATTCCTAGATATTTGATTCTTTTTGTTGCGATGGTGAAGGGGATTGCCTCTTTGATTTCATTTTCTGGTTTTTCATTGTTTGTGTATAGGAATGCCAGTGATTTCTGTGTGTTGACTTTGTATCCTGCGACTTTGCTGAATTCGTTGATTAGCTCTAGTAGCTTTGTAACCGTGTCTTTGGGATTTTCTATGTATAATATCATGTCATCTGCAAAAAGAGAGAGCTTGCCTTCTTCCTTTCCTATCTGGATTCCTTTGATTTCTTTCTCTTCTCTTATTGCTGTTGCTAGAACTTCCAGGACTATGTTGAATAGTAGTGGTGAAAGTGGACACCCCTGTCTTGTTTCTGATCTTAGAGGGAATACTTTCAGTTTTTCACCATTGAGGACAACGTTCGCTGTGGGCTTCTCATATATGGCTTTCACTATGTTGAGATAGGTTCCTTCTATGCCCATTTTCTGAAGAGTTTTTATCATGAATGGGTGTTGTACTTTGTCGAAGGCTTTTTCTGCATCTATTGAGATGATCATGTGATTTTTGTCTCTCAGTTTGTTGATATGGTGTATCACATTGATTGATTTGTGGATGTTGAAGAATCCTTGCATGCCTGGGATGAACCCGACTTGATCATGATGTATGAGTTTTTTGATGTGTCGTTGAATTCTGTTTGCTAGGATTTTGTTGAGGATCTTGACATCTAAGTTCATCAGAGAAATTGGTCTGTAATTTTCCTTTTTTGTGTTGTCTTTGCCTGGTTTGGGTATCAGGGTGATGGTGGCCTCGTAGAATGTGTTTGGAAGTTTTCCTTCCTGTGCAATTTTTTGAAAGAGTTTTAGAAGGACAGGCATTAGGTCTTCTTTAAATGTTTGGTAGAATTCGCCTGTGAAGCATCTGGCCCTGGGCTTTTATTTTTGGGTAGATTTTTAATCACAGATTCGATTTCTGAGCTTGTGATTGGGTTGTTTAAAGTTTCTGTTTCTTCCTGGCTCAGTCTTGGGAGATTGATCTTCCCCAAGAAACTGTCCATTTCTTCCAGGTTGTCCAGTTTGTTGCCATAGAGTTGCTCATAATAGTCTCTTAGAATCCTTTGGATTTCTGCATTATCTGTTGTAATCTCTCCTTTTTTGTTTTTGATTTTGTTGATCTGGTTCTTCTCCCTCTTTTTCTTGATGAGTCTCGCCAGAGGCTTGTCAATTTTGTTTACCTTTTCAAAGAACCAGCTTTTTGTTTTATTTATCCGAACTATAGTTTCTTTCATTTCTTTCTGATTTATTTCTGCTCTAGTCTTTATAATTTCTCATCTTCTGCTGGCTTTGGAATGTTTCTGTTCTTCTTTCTCCAATTGTTTTAAGCTGAGGGTTAAGTCATCTGCTTCATATTTTCCTAGTTTCTTGAGGTGGGATTGAATTGCTATAAATTTCCCCCTTAGAACTGCTTTTGCGGTATCCCATAAGTTTTGCACGGTCGTATATTCATTGTCATTTTCTTCTAGGAATTTTTAAATTTCTCCTTTGATTTCCTCAGTGATCAGTTGGTTTTTTAGGTAAGTGTTGTTTAATCGCCATGTGTTTGTATTTTTAGCGGTTTTTTTTCCTGTAGTTGATCTCTAGTCTCATTGCATTGTGGTCCGAGAAGATGGTTGATATAATTTCAGTTTTCTTGAGTTGACTGAGATTAGATTTGTGGCCCAAGATGTGGTCTATCTTGGAGAATGTTCCGTGAGCACTTGAGAAGAAAGTGTATTCTTCTGCTTTTGGATGGAACGTCCTAAAGATATCGATGAGGTCCATTTTTTCTAGTGTGGCATTTAAGGCTTGTGTTTCTTTATTAATTTTCTGTTTAGATGATCTATCCATTGGTGTGAGAGGAGTGTTAAAGTCTCCTACTATTATTGTGTTATTGTGGATTTCTTCTTTTATGTCTGAAAGTATCTGTCTTATGTATTGAGGTGCCCCTGTGTTGGGAAGTTTTCCTTCCTGTGCAATTTTTTGGAAGAGTTTTAGAAGGACAGGCATTAGCTCTTCTTTAAATGTTTGGTAGAATTCGGCTGTGAAGCCATCTGGCCCTGGGCTTTTATTTTTGGGTAGATTTTTAATCACAGATTCGATTTCTGAGCTTGTGATTGGGTTGTTTAAAGTTTCTGTTTCTTCCTGGCTCAGTCTTGGGAGATTGATCTTCCCCAAGAAACTGTCCATTTCTTCCAGGTTGTCCAGTTTGTTGCCATAGAGTTGCTCATAATAGTCTCTTAGAATCCTTTGGATTTCTGCATTATCTGTTGTAATCTCTCCTTTTTTGTTTTTGATTTTGTTGATCTGGTTCTTCTCCCTCTTTTTCTTGATGAGTCTCGCCAGAGGCTTGTCAATTTTGTTTACCTTTTCAAAGAACCAGCTTTTTGTTTTATTTATCCGAACTATAGTTTCTTTCATTTCTTTCTGATTTATTTCTGCTCTAGTCTTTATAATTTCTCATCTTCTGCTGGCTTTGGAATGTTTCTGTTCTTCTTTCTCCAATTGTTTTAAGCTGAGGGTTAAGTCATCTGCTTCATATTTTCCTAGTTTCTTGAGGTGGGATTGAATTGCTATAAATTTCCCCCTTAGAACTGCTTTTGCGGTATCCCATAAGTTTTGCACGGTCGTATATTCATTGTCATTTTCTTCTAGGAATTTTTAAATTTCTCCTTTGATTTCCTCAGTGATCAGTTGGTTTTTTAGGTAAGTGTTGTTTAATCGCCATGTGTTTGTATTTTTAGCGGTTTTTTTTCCTGTAGTTGATCTCTAGTCTCATTGCATTGTGGTCCGAGAAGATGGTTGATATAATTTCAGTTTTCTTGAGTTGACTGAGATTAGATTTGTGGCCCAAGATGTGGTCTATCTTGGAGAATGTTCCGTGAGCACTTGAGAAGAAAGTGTATTCTTCTGCTTTTGGATGGAACGTCCTAAAGATATCGATGAGGTCCATTTTTTCTAGTGTGGCATTTAAGGCTTGTGTTTCTTTATTAATTTTCTGTTTAGATGATCTATCCATTGGTGTGAGAGGAGTGTTAAAGTCTCCTACTATTATTGTGTTATTGTGGATTTCTTCTTTTATGTCTGAAAGTATCTGTCTTATGTATTGAGGTGCCCCTGTGTTGGGTGCGTAGATGTTCATGACTGTTATGTCTTCCTCTTGGATGGATCCTTTAATCATGATGTAGTGACCTGCCTTGTCTCTTAGAATCTTCTTTACTTTAAAATCTATTTTGTCTGATACGAGGATTGCTACTCCAGCTTTCTTTTGATTTCCATTTGCATGGAATATCTTTTTCCAGCCTTTCACTTTCAGTCTATGAGTGTCTCTAGGTCTGAAGTGGGTCTCTTGTAAACAGCATATATATGGGTCTTGCTTCTGGATCCATTCAGCCAGCCTGTGTCGTTTGGTTGGAGCATTTAGTCCATTTACATTCAAAGTAATTATTGATACGAATGTTCCTATTGTCATCTTCTTAGAAATTTAGGGTTTGATTTGTAAGGCTTCTCCTACTCTTGTATTTGTTGGCTATATCAGGCCCTTTAACACTTGTTAAAGGACTGGTTTTGTGGTACAGAATTCTTTTAGTTTTTGTCTGTCTGAGAAGCTTTTGACTTCTCCATCGATTCTGAATGAGATTTTTGCTGGGTAGAGAATTCATGGTTGCAGGTTATTCTCTTTTAGCCATTTAAATGTGTCCTGCCATTCTCTTCTGGCCTGCAGGGTTTCTGTTGAAAGATCCACAGTTAGACGTATGGGGTTTCCTTTATATGTTATTTGTTGTTTGCTTCTAGCTGCTTTTAGTAATCCGTCTTTATATTTAGTCTGTGTTAGTTTGATTAGAATGTGCCTTGGTGTATTTCTTCTGGGGTTTATCCTGTATGGAACTCTTTGTGCTTCTTGGACATGGTTGACTATTTCCTTTCCCATGCTGGGGAAGTTTTCTATTATAACCTCTTCAAAAATTTTTTCGTAACCTTTCTTCCCTTCTTCTTCCTCTGGGACTCCTATAATTCAAATGTTGGTGTGTTTGATATTGTCCCATAGGTCTCTGAGGCTATCCTCAGTTCTTTTCATTCTTTCAGCTTTGTTCTGTTCCTCACCAGTTATTTCCACCAGTCTGTCTTCCAGCATGCTTATCCGTTCTTCAGCCTCAGATACTCTACTGTTGAGGCCTTCTATCGTATTTTTGAGTTCAGCAATTGAGTTGGTGGTCTCTATTTGCTTATTTTTCATTTCCTGCATGTCTTTTCTCAATGCACTAATTTCCTCTAATATTCTGTTTTCGGTGTTTTGCATCCTCATTAGTATAGTTTTTCTGAATTCTCTTTCAGATAATTTGTCTATCTCCTCCTCTGTCATTTGAGGCTGTGATTCTCTAGCTTGGTCCTTCATTTGTGCAGTGTTTATCTGTTGTTTCATCTCTAGTGTTGTATGTTCTTTGATAGTGTTGGGTCTTGGAATCAGGGCTTCTAGTCCGAGGATCCTTGGTTTGATGATTGGTCAGGGAGTGTAGGCTCTATGCCTGGTTTGCTATGGTGTTCCGTGATATTAGTTCAAATACTAGCATCTGAGGAGCAAGAGGTGTGTCCCTAATGGGTGACAGTCATAAAAGCATGCAGATGTTTTCTAACCTAGTCATAAGATATACATACATACCCAGCAATAACCACATCTAACCAGTCTTACAGTGACAAAGCATAGGAAATTTTCCTGGCAAACGACATAATCAAAGATGGTACTTGCCCATTAAGCTCTGAGTTAATTAAAGTAGTGCCTGGAAAAATAGATCTTGGGTAAGGTCCCGGCTTGGACTATTTCATCATTGAAAGCAATTTTTAACTAAGACATGTGTTGGGGGTGAGGAGGTGGAAAATGTATGGGTAATGAGAAAGAATAGATTCGACTTGGAAGGATTTTATAGGGTTATGTAGCCAAGATTAGTGTGTTGTATTGTTTAGTGCAGCTGGAAGAGAATAGTGGAGACAGGAAGGTAGGAAATATTTATCTAGGGGTAGTGGTATATAGGAGAAAGTTTTAGATTTAGAACATAGAGGGAGGAAGGAGTGGGAAAGAGGAAAGAAAATCAAAAGTTCAAGAATTAAAATTTAAAAAAAATTAATAATAAAAAAATTAATAATTAAAAATCAAAAAAATTAACAATGGGAAGAGAAACTTAATGAGACAAAAGAGAGAGAGAGAAAAAAAAAAAAACCCAAACCTGACCAATCAAACGAATAAGCAGAACCGTCCGCAACAGATAAACAAAAAAGCTAAATACTGTCCCTGGTTTTTATCCTCTCATCTGTCTGGAAGCCAGTCTGCTCTCGATGGTGTTGTCTTGATGATGCAGCCTTTTCCTTATGGCACTGGTCTGCAAGCTCAGGTGCTGACCGGGACGGCAGGCTGATCTCTGTCCCTCGGGCGGGGGACCGCAGTGCGCTCGCTGTCCCGGGTTGGGCGGGGGCGCGGGCTGATCCCAGTCCGTCGGGGGGCATGGCGCGAGCGCAATCCCGTGTTGGGCGGGGGCGTCCTGGCTCTGCAGCGCACCTGCCGGTAGCCTCTGATACCTGCCCTTCTCCCAACTTCCTCCGCTGCGGGTGTAGCTATGGGGGTGCAGCTATGGGGGTGCAGGGGCTCCTCCGCCACTGGCACGCGCGCACTGCCGCTTGCGCCTCCAAGTCCCAAAGGCAGGCACAAGGTTCCCCGTCTAGCTCGAGCCCGGTCCCTGGTCAGCAATCTGTGGGCGACTTCCCCTTCAGCCAGTCCCACACGAGGAGTATTTGAACTCACCCGGTGCCAGGCGGAAAGTCACGATTTTCGCCCGGCAGTCTGAGCGGCGCGATCCTCACACTGGGCACTCCCTCCCGTCTCCCGGTTGGTCTCTAGGCAGCGCTCTCCGCGTTCCCTCCAGCCTCAGGTCGCTAGGCAGCAAGCGAGTTCTGCTCCGCCCTGCTCCGGTATCCTATCTTCGCAGTGTCTTAATTTCTGCTGGCGATCAGGGCGGATTCTTGGAGTTTTCACGCTGAGTGCTGCCTTTTCTCCCCCGAGGCTCTGCTTAGGCCCCCTTTTAGGGCACTTGCTGGCGCGCTCTCCGTCGGTGCGGTCCGGCGTGGGGGTTAGGATAGAGGATTCTTAGAACCCTAGGTCCGGAAAATTTCTGGCTGTTCACTCTTCTACTCTCGCGGACCTATGGAATTCTTCTGTCGTCTAACGGCAGGTTTATTAGTGGTGGTTCTTTCCTTGATTAGTTCTGGTGATTCTGTTGGGGAGCTGGTGAAATCTTCCCCTCATTCCTCCGCCATCTTGGCTCCTTCTATTCTTAGTTTTTAAAGGAATCTCCATATTGTCTTCCATAGTGGTGTGACTGATACTTTTATTTGCTTCAGGACTCATAGAGCATGAGGGTCGCGATGTTGTCATTGCTTTGGGTCCAATATGTAAACAAAAAAGCTAAATACTGTCCCTGGTTTTTATCCTCTCATCTGTCTGGAAGCCAGTCTGCTCTCGATGGTGTTGTCTTGATGATGCAGCCTTTTCCTTATGGCACTGGTCTGCAAGCTCAGGTGCTGACCAGGACGGCAGGCTGATCTCTGTCCGTGGGATGGGGGACCACGGTGAGCTTGCTGTCCTGGGTTGAGCGGGAGCGCGGGCTGATCCCAGTCCGTCGGGCGAGGGGCCGTGGCGCGCGCGCAATCCCGTGTTGGGCGGGGGCGTCCTGGCTCTGCAGCGCACCTGCCGGTAGCCTCTGATACCTGCCCTTCTCCCGACTTCCTCCGCTGCGGGTGTAGCTATGAGGGCGCAGTTATGGGGGTGCAGGGGCTCCTCCGCCACTGGCGCGCACGCACTGCCGGTTGCGCCTCCAAGTCCCAAAGGCAGGCACAAGGTTCCCCGTCTGGCTCGAGCCCGGTCCCTGGTCAGCAATCTGTGGGCGACTTCCTCTTCAGCCAGTCCCCCACTAGGAGTGTTTGAACTCACCCAGTGCCAGGTGGAACGTCACGATTTTCGCCCGGCTGCCGAGTGGCGCGATCCTCACACTGGGCGCTCCCTCCCGGCTCCCGGTCGGTCTCTAGGCAGCGCTCTCCGCGTTCCGTCCGGCCTCAGGTCGCTAGGCAGCAAGCGCGTTCTGCTCGGCCCTGCTCCAGTATCCTATCTTCGCAGTGTCTTAATTTCTGCCGGTGATCTGGGAGGATTCTTGGAGTTTTCATGCTGAGCGCTGCCCTTTCTCCCCCGAGGCTCTGCTTAGGCCCCCCTTTTAGGGCACTTGCTGGCGCGCTCTCCGTCGGTGCCATCTGGCGTGGGGGTTAGGATAGAGGATTCTTAGAACCCTAGGTCCGGAAAATTTCTGGCTGTTCACTCTTCTACTCTCGCGGACCTATGGAATTCTTCTGTCGTCTAACGGCAGGTTTATTAGTGGTGGTTCTTTCCTTGATTAGTTCTGGTGATTCTGTTGGGGAGCTGGTGAAATCTTCCCCTCATTCCTCCGCCATCTTGGCTCCTTCTATTCTTAGTTTTTAAAGGAATCTCCATATTGTCTTCCATAGTGGTGTGACTGATACTTTTATTTGCTTCAGGACTCATAGAGCATGAGGGTCGCGATGTTGTCATTGCTTTGAAGACCAAGCAGGCAATCCAGAGAGTAATTGCTAAAGCTCTGAAAAACCTCACCTTCCTTTGGTCAAGAGGCATCATTGATAAACATGAGGGCATCGAGATGAATAAGGTAATAAAGCTGTTTTCCATTTTTCCATACTGCTTGATTCCACAAGCCCACTTCTCAAGTCTGCATTGCTGCTCTAGCAGAGTGTAGTTAGTGACAGTGATGGGGGAAAGAGTGAGTCAGGACAGTTGTTACTCTGTAATTGACTAAGTCTTTGTTTATGCCAGTGGCAACCACTGCCATTTCTACCTGGTTCACTCTGTGTCAAAACCACGGGGCTGCTCAGAACCAATCTGAGCTGGGTTTAGCAAATAAATGGAGCTGGAAGATTTGTCATGAGGACACAGAATGCCTTACAGATACCTTGGTACCCAGACCACGTGAGCAAGTCTCAGGAAGGGACTTGAGCAGTGACCCCGAAAGCTTTCAGATTCTTGATTTCCTGTCAGGGTCACCCTCTGTGGCATCTTCTTTTGGCTCCCTCTACAAATTCAGTAGATTTTTCTGCTTCTGTGTCTAATGGTGGAATATCTACACCCAAGACCCACCAGCTGTAGCAATGGAAGTGGTAATTATATAATGTTAACATAAGTGGGAGGGGACCCACGTGTGTGTGTGTGTGTGTGTGTGTGTGTGTGTTGGTGCATGGAGATTAGGGAGGGAAGAGTTTAAGAGGAACAGGGGAAACATCCTAAGTAGTTAGCTGATAAGTGGACCTTTGAAAATTAGAAATTAGCCAGAAAATTAAGAATGTCAGAGGGAAAAAGTGTTTAATTCTACCATGCTACCATATCCACTGTCTAGACTGCAAATTGTGTAATTAGTAAGGTTTTTTTCTGTACTGTACAAGAGTTTATCTGCTTCATAGCATAAAGAAGAAAAATAGAAGTTCCCACATTCTGTCTGTTTCCAGTTGCTCCTAGGTGTCACATGCTTATCCTTGTCACTGGTACTTTTCAGCCAGAGGCCACCATGGGCTGTGCTTCTAGACATTCTCTGAATACAGCCCCATCTCCATGGCCCCAGAAGAGAAGTGACTGTGGGACAGGCCAGCTTTTCTCCTTATAACTCTGCCTCATTAGTCTCTATAAGGTCATGGCACAGGACTAAGAGGTAATATGATTTCTCCTTAGTGTCTGGAAAAGGGAAAAAAGGGGCCGCTTTATAGTATTCTTCAAGTTAAGCCTCTATGTTTTTGTATATTTTTCCTTTATTACTTTGAAGAATGTATAAGATTCAACTGAATGTTCAATACCTATTAGTTAAATGAACAATCACCCTTATGAAGAGAGAAACTCATTTTTTCCTATAGCTCTTTTAAAACGGTAGTGGACAAATCAATCATTCAGCAGTTCTTTACTGAATACCCATTAATTGCCTAATTGTTGGCCAAAGACGTAATTATCAGTCGCAGGTTGTAAGGAGCTAGGTAAATCTAGCCAACTTAGTTGAGTAAATATATATTGAATACCTCCTACGTGCATGACCCTTGAGGAGACTGGGAAACTTAATGAGTATAACACTGATCCCAAAGTCCATTGACTCTTCTTTTATTCATTTAGTCATTTATCCAACCATTCAACAAAAGATACATATAGCAGATAAGTATACAAAATAATACTACAATATAATGAATTTCATAAGGGAGATTTGTAAGAGATACCATGGGCATAAGGCAGATAGCTGATTACCTGTTACCTGATTGGGGAAGTCAGAGAAGGATTTTCAGAAGTCAAAAAACTAGAACTATATTCTCCAAAATTAGAAAAATGTGGAGAAGCAAATCACTCACATGAAAAAAAATCAGAGAGAATGTGGCATTAAATCATATAGTAATCAACTGTTAAGATTAGATAATTTGAGATTAAGACAGTGTAGAATAAACTATTAATTGGATTATAGAAATGATAAATTCAATATGACTTAATATACCAGTGAAAATAGAAATAAGAGGCAAATATGGACAAAAAAAGAGAGGGCAATTTAAATAGGGTAAGAAAAGTTCTGAGTCAAAATTGTTTCATTTGCATAACAGTATTTTATTTAGATTTCCTACATTTTATCTAATGCCCCTTTTCTGTTACAAGATCTGCTCACTATTATTTTGATTGTTTATTTTAGGTACTTCTTTCAAAAATAAAGTCTCTGCATAACTTTCCAATGGCAATCCCGCCCCCTACTCCTGACAAATATCTTCACAATATTATTTGGCTAGAGAATAAAGATACTCTTATTGAATTCTTCAAGGTAAAGATTCTATTTTCTCTTCTAGCTCATGTTAAATGATAATTATTTTTCATTTTTTTTCCCCATTCTCTAATGTAAGATTAATTCGAAAACTTATCCCAAGCAAGACTCCCATAATAGCCAGTGAAAGGTAAGTCAAACTGGAGGCCCAGAAAAAAACAGAAGAGTAGATTTAATTTTGGTTTTTTGTAATTGCTTATTTGTGTAGGGTGAATTTTTGCTATGTTAGCTGATTATTACCAATTCCATCTTTTTCTCTGCTGGAGAACCCGGGACTTCCAAATGCACATGCTGGAAAAGACTATCTTTAGAGCATAGGTCTGGTACTTAAGTTACTATGCAGGCCAGGCAGATGATATAAAACCAAAACCATCTGTGTGTCATATAAATAGGGAACAGGACTGTAGCATATTCCAGAGTTTATGCTTTGTCTAAAGTCAGCCAAGTGTTTCTGTAGGAATTTGTACTCTTTCAATAGATATTTATTGAATAACTTGTTTGAGCCAGAGATTGTTTTAGGCTTGGGGATATGGCAGTGAACACAATCAATAAATCCCTGCTTTCATGGACTTTATATAGATGGGGATGGACAATAAACATACCCACACGAAAATATGTACTCATGGGGTTTCCCTGGTGGTCCATTGGGTGAAAAGTCAGCCTTGCAGCGCAAGGGGCACCGGTTCGATCCCTGGCCTGGGAAGATCTCACGTGCTGTGGAGCGGCTAGACAAACGTGTCCAATTAGGAGCCCACGCTCTGGAGTGCATGTGCGTGGAGCTGGTGCTCTGAAACGAGAGGGGCTGCTGCAGTGGGAGGCCCACACAGGCTGAAGAGTAAAGATGGGTGAAAATAAATAAACAAAAAATCAATAAAAGAGGCCAACATTTTTTTAAAAAGTGTGTTTAAAAAATATGTACTTTTGTCAGGCCGTGACAGATGCTTTATGGAGAAAAGGTGAAAAGGGGAATGGGGTAGGCAGCTATTTATGTGGGTGGTTAGGGAAGATGGCTGTAGTTTGTTTCTTTTGGACAGAGATCTGAAATAAGTGAGTGAGCACACCATATAGATGCATGGGAGAAGGCAAGTGTGGTGCTCTGAGGTGGACGTACCTCTGTGTTCAGGGAACATCCCAGAGGCCCTCGTGGCAGGACCAGTGATGGACGGAGGAGACAAACACTGAGTGGTTGTGGAGAGCTTGAAGAACCTTGTAGGTCATGTAAGGACGTTGATTTTTACTCTGAATTAAGTGGAAACAGACTGAAATGTTTTGAAGAGAGGAGTGACATGATCTAATTTATACTTAAAAATGATTATCTTTTATTGTTACAGTTGTGTCTTGTCTTTTTTGTTTTATATACTATTTAGAATTTATTATTCCTCTTTTGATTTACCTCAATGAATAGGAAGGCATATTTTAAACTCTAAGGTGTATTTTGAGATCCATATAATACTCTTTAAATTAACTAAATCCTTTCTCTTTAAGCAATTCTGATTTTATCCAACTTTTAAAAATAATTAACATATTTATTTATTTATCTGCATCAGGTCTTAGTTGGTGCACACGGGATCTTTGTTGTGTCACGTAGGATCATTCTTTGTGGCACATAGACTCAATAATGGTTGTGCACAGGCTCAGTTGCTACTCAGCACACAGGATCCTAGTTCCCCAAACTTGGGATCAAATCTGTGTCCCCTATATTGCAAGGCAGATCCTAACCACTGGACCACCAGGGAGGTCTCGCTTCAACTAAAAAAAAAACTTATATGACTACAGTTGAGTTACAGTGTTGTGTCAGATTTTTAAATCGGAGAGCCTGATTCCCCCAGTTTTGCTTTTCTTTCTCAGAATTGCTTTAGCTGTGTCACTAGTTCTTATAGAAGCCAAAGCAAAAATTAAATGTAGCTTACAAGAGACTTTTGAAAAATGATATTGAAATTAAAAGGAATAAAAATGATTTGTTAGGAAAATCCAAACATTAAAATATCAGGAGCTACAATCCTATTTTCAGAGAAAGTAGAATTCAAGGCAAAAATCATTACACAGTTTAACAAAGGTAATTTTACATTGCCAAATGGTGTGTTTGACAACTGATGTGTTTTCCACTGACTGGTTCCATTTATTTAAGGGGACCTCAAGGACATATGCCAAATTTAACAGCAATTATTTCAAAAAGATGTGATCAGAGGCAATTTGTAATTTTATGATATATACTATTGTATGTACCAGAAAATTTATAAAGAAAAAAAGTGAAAGAAAGAAAACTATTTACAAAATTTTGTACAATATAATTGGTTTTTAACCTCTAGGAAAAAAAAAAGATCATCTGCTGCTGTGTTGAGAACAGGCCATAGGGGATCAAGAGCACGCCAAGGCATCCCATTAGGAGGTGATTATAATAATATAGGGAAGACATGATAGTGGCTTGAATGAGTGAGAGTGGTGAGAACTGGTCAGACTCTTGATAGGCTTTGAAGAGAGTATATGTGTTGAAGCAGTAATTGCTAGGAGAGAAGGATTGACTTCTAGAATTTTTAGGATAGAAATAGAAAATAGTCTGAAAATGGATTAACCCTTTATTAGGATGAGGAAGAGAAGATTTATATGGGGCAGAAGCTGGATAACAGTTTGACTCTGAATAGATTGAATTTGAGAAACCTATTAGGCATCCAAGTGGAGCTGGTGAGTAGGACGTTAGATCCTTGACTAGAATGCAGGCAGGAGGTCAAATTGGAGAAAGATTATTTTGGAGTTGTTGTCATCCCAGAGATAAAATTTCAGGTTTTGAAGCTTGATAACTTAAGGAATTATTATGAACATCCAAGGACTGAGTTGTTCTCTGTGCATCAGCTTGCTGGCTACCAGAGGTGGGAGTGGAAGCCGGGTGAACTGGAGAAGTGGGTCAAAGGGTATATACTTCCAAGTTATAAGATAGATAAATACTGGGTACACAATGTGATGACTATGCATGACATAGTCATTATGTAGAGTATATTTGAAAGCTACTTATACAATCGATTCTAAAAGTTCTTATCACAAGGAAAAATGTTTTGTAACTGTATGAGGTGATGTATGTTAACTAGATTCATTGTGATAGTTATTTTGCAATATGTGTGTGTCAAGTCATGCTGTACACTTTAAACTTATATAGTGTGTGTGTATGTGTGTGTGTGTATGTGTGCTCAGGCATTCAGTCCTGTTTGACTCTCTGTGACCGCATGGACTACAGTCCTCTGTCCGTGGGATTTTTCCCTGGCAAGAATACTGGAATGGGTTGCCCGTTCCTCTTCCAGGGAATCTTCCTACCAAGGGATTGAACCTGCATCTTCAAGGTATCCTGCTTTGCAGGCAGACTCTTTACCACTGTGTAATTATATCTTAATAAAACTGGGGAAAAAAGAACTGGTAATGTAAAAAAAATGCTAGGCCATAGGGGATCAAGAGCACGCCAAGGCATCCCATTAGGAGGTGATTATAATAATATAGGGAAGACATGATAGTGGCTTGAATGAGTGAGAGTGGTGAGAACTGGTCAGACTCTTGATAGGCTTTGAAGAGAGTATATGTGTTGAAGCAGTAATTGCTAGGAGAGAAGGATTGACTTCTAGAATTTTTAGGATAGAAATAGAAAATAGTCTGAAAATGGATTAACCCTTTATTAGGATGAGGAAGAGAAGATTTATATGGGGCAGAAGCTGGATAACAGTTTGACTCTGAATAGATTGAATTTGAGAAACCTATTAGGCATCCAAGTGGAGCTGGTGAGTAGGACGTTAGATCCTTGACTAGAATGCAGGCAGGAGGTCAAATTGGAGAAAGATTATTTTGGAGTTGTTGTCATCCCAGAGATAAAATTTCAGGTTTTGAAGCTTGATAACTTAAGGAATTATTATGAACATCCAAGGACTGAGTTGTTCTCTGTGCATCAGCTTGCTGGCTACCAGAGGTGGGAGTGGAAGCCGGGTGAACTGGAGAAGTGGGTCAAAGGGTATATACTTCCAAGTTATAAGATAGATAAATACTGGGTACACAATGTGATGACTATGCATGACATAGTCATTATGTAGAGTATATTTGAAAGCTACTTATACAATCGATTCTAAAAGTTCTTATCACAAGGAAAAATGTTTTGTAACTGTATGAGGTGATGTATGTTAACTAGATTCATTGTGATAGTTATTTTGCAATATGTGTGTGTCAAGTCATGCTGTACACTTTAAACTTATATAGTGTGTGTGTATGTGTGTGTGTATGTGTGCTCAGGCATTCAGTCCTGTTTGACTCTCTGTGACCGCATGGACTACAGTCCTCTGTCCGTGGGATTTTTCCCTGGCAAGAATACTGGAATGGGTTGCCCGTTCCTCTTCCAGGGAATCTTCCTACCAAGGGATTGAACCTGCATCTTCAAGGTATCCTGCTTTGCAGGCAGACTCTTTACCACTGTGTAATTATATCTTAATAAAACTGGGGAAAAAAGAACTGAGAAGCTATCCATCAGGTAGGAGAACAAAGAATGGTATCCCAGAGCCAAGTGAAGAAAGTATTTCAAGAAGGAGAATGTGATCAGTTATGTCAAATGAAGTTGAGAGATCACCAAAGATGAAGTCTAAAGATGGACTATGAGATTTAATAATGTAGAGGTCACGTTTTTTGAAAAGAGAATCCATATATCTGAATTTTTCTATGAATTTAAAAAACTTGCCAACCAATTCAGAATCTTGAAAATACTACACAAGCTGAAAAAAATACATCTGTGGGCTAGAAATGACTCATGAACCACCAGTCTGTGGTTTTAGTTTTAGATGGCTATTATGTGAATTATAGAAATAATAACTTTTTTGTCAAGTTGTTAAAACCTATTGGAATCAGGAAAACTCCGTGACAAAGGATGGTATATAATTTGGTTGTACTCTACCTTGTGATCTAGGCATGGAGAGATATGTCATGTTTATCCTTAATGAGGGGACATTTCCCATGTCTTCTAGGAAGACAGCAGTCATAGTGGAGTTTCTACCAAACTTAGAAGACATGATTTCATTTAGGCCGTTCTAGTGTTTACTTCATGCCAAAATTTTTTGAATTTTCCTTTTGAAATTGATTTCAAATTTAATTAAATTAAGACTTGTTTGGCTGAAAGTAACAAAATCCTAGTTCAACTGGTTTAAGCAAGAGGGGATCTTACTGAGAATACATGGCAGCGGTATACAAGGAAAAAGGAGCAGCAGGGAATGAGATGGCCAGATAGCATCACTGACACATTGGACATGAATCTGTGCAAACTATGGGAGATCGTGAAGGACAGGGGAGCCTGGTGTACTACAGTCCACGGAATTGCAAAGAGTTGGACACGACTTAGCGGCTGAACAATGACAATAACAGAAGCTAAGAAATAGGTGACTGACTAACCCTGAGGAATCAGACAAGTTCTGGGGTGTCAGTGGTAGGAATTTGTGGGTCTTTCTCTAGCTCTTGAATATGATGACTTGGTTCTCACTCCTAGGCTCTTTGTCCTTTAGTTCAAATTCTTAAGAGAGAAATCCAACTAGCTTAGCTTGAGTCAGATGTCCACCTTTGGGGAGTACAAGGGTGATAATGAGGAAACATAATGGGCAGGGGCTGTTGAGGGGGGTTTGGAGAACAGATCTCGAATAAATGAGGGTAGGAGGTGAGGGATGGGTTTGGACTGGGAAGAAGGTATCTGGGGGGTATTGATTGCATCCTCTTCAGTTTTTTTAAATATTCAACTTTAAAATTCAAATTTGTTTCTTTATAGGTAATACTTTCACAAGTATAATTAATTGACTGTCCTGCAGTGAATGGGGGAAGAATGGAAAAAATGAGTGATAACTCCATAAATCAATGATTTCTGTATACCTGGGATGAATCTATAACCAGAGCACAGCTTTCCTCCCACTCCTTAGCCTGCCGTGCCTAAACCAAGCTGTCAGACTCTCTCCACCTGCTTACAGATGACTCACTCATTTTTTTTTTATTATTTATTTTCAGTTGTGCTGGGTCTTCACTGCTGTGCGGGCTTTCTAAAGTTGCAGAGAGCAGGGGCTATGCTTCGTTGCAGTGCTGGGGCTTCTCGTTGTGGTGGCTTGTTGTGGAGCACAGGCTCTTAGAAGACATAGTGGAGTTTCTACCAAACTTAGAAGACATGATTTCATTTAGGCCGTTCTAGTGTTTACTTCATGCCAAAATTTTTTGAATTTTCCTTTTGAAATTGATTTCAAATTTAATTAAATTAAGACTTGTTTGGCTGAAAGTAACAAAATCCTAGTTCAACTGGTTTAAGCAAGAGGGGATCTTACTGAGAATACATGGCAGCGGTATACAAGGAAAAAGGAGCAGCAGGGAATGAGATGGCCAGATAGCATCACTGACACATTGGACATGAATCTGTGCAAACTATGGGAGATCGTGAAGGACAGGGGAGCCTGGTGTACTACAGTCCACGGAATTGCAAAGAGTTGGACACGACTTAGCGGCTGAACAATGACAATAACAGAAGCTAAGAAATAGGTGACTGACTAACCCTGAGGAATCAGACAAGTTCTGGGGTGTCAGTGGTAGGAATTTGTGGGTCTTTCTCTAGCTCTTGAATATGATGACTTGGTTCTCACTCCTAGGCTCTTTGTCCTTTAGTTCAAATTCTTAAGAGAGAAATCCAACTAGCTTAGCTTGAGTCAGATGTCCACCTTTGGGGAGTACAAGGGTGATAATGAGGAAACATAATGGGCAGGGGCTGTTGAGGGGGGTTTGGAGAACAGATCTCGAATAAATGAGGGTAGGAGGTGAGGGATGGGTTTGGACTGGGAAGAAGGTATCTGGGGGTTATTGATTGCATCCTCTTCAGTTTTTTTAAATATTCAACTTTAAAATTCAAATTTGTTTCTTTATAGGTAATACTTTCACAAGTATAATTAATTGACTGTCCTGCAGTGAATGGGGGAAGAATGGAAAAAATGAGTGATAACTCCATAAATCAATGATTTCTGTATACCTGGGATGAATCTATAACCAGAGCACAGCTTTCCTCCCACTCCTTAGCCTGCCGTGCCTAAACCAAGCTGTCAGACTCTCTCCACCTGCTTACAGATGACTCACTCATTTTTTTTTTATTATTTATTTTCAGTTGTGCTGGGTCTTCACTGCTGTGCGGGCTTTCTAAAGTTGCAGAGAGCAGGGGCTATGCTTCGTTGCAGTGCTGGGGCTTCTCGTTGTGGTGGCTTGTTGTGGAGCACAGGCTCTAGGGCCTGTGAGCTTCAGTAGCTGCAGCATGTGGGCTTGGTAGTTACAGCTCACAGGCTCTAAAATGGCTTATTCTTTAAGTGGGCCTTTTCCTTAATGTGTTGGTTCTTGTTGGCCATTTAAATCAAATGTGACTAGGGTAAAGAAAAATATGATGAACTGGGAGCACATGGGCATGATTCTCATTAGGGACACCCTAGGAATTGCATGAATAGCTAAAATCCATATGGTAAACAAAACAAAACACTCCTCATTGTAAACGTTAATTTCAGTTGTGATCTCTATCACAGTAACAATGGTTTATTTTCACTATTCCTTCCCCATTTCATCCTCCAACCGTTGTAAGTATATGAAGATAAGCTGAAAGACAACACTTGAAAAAGAAATCTGAATAATATATAAGCTGGATAATTGGCTTTAGGTCAGCTGTGAAAAAATATTATGAAGTTGTCCATGTTTGTTTCAACACTGTAAAACAATTCAGAAGTGAAAAGTGAAGCTCTTTCACTCCCTACCCTACACTTAGAGATAACTACTATGAATGATTTAAAAATATGTTTCCTACACATCTTTGTAAAATGCAAGTCTGTCATCATAATTTTCCTGTTCTCAACCCTTCAGTGGCTATCCCCTGGTTTGGGGAAAACCCCAAACTTTATATATTTATATATATATTCATTATATTATATATATATTATATATATATATATATATTTATTTGACTGTGTTGGGTCTTACTTGTGGCATATGATATCCTTCTGGCATCATACAGGATCTTTCATTGTGGTGCATGGACTCTCTAGTTGTGTGCAGGTTCCTGAATGTGGGGCTTTTACGGTGTGTTTGAGCCCCTTGGAGTCCTGGCTCGGTTCACCTCTCCCCCTGCTTACAGATGACTCACTCATTTTTTTTTTATTATTTATTTTCAGTTGTGCTGGGTCTTCACTGCTGTGCGGGCTTTCTAAAGTTGCAGAGAGCAGGGGCTATGCTTCGTTGCAGTGCTGGGGCTTCTCGTTGTGGTGGCTTGTTGTGGAGCACAGGCTCTAGGGCCTGTGAGCTTCAGTAGCTGCAGCATGTGGGCTTGGTAGTTACAGCTCACAGGCTCTAAAATGGCTTATTCTTTAAGTGGGCCTTTTCCTTAATGTGTTGGTTCTTGTTGGCCATTTAAATCAAATGTGACTAGGGTAAAGAAAAATATGATGAACTGGGAGCACATGGGCATGATTCTCATTAGGGACACCCTAGGAATTGCATGAATAGCTAAAATCCATATGGTAAACAAAACAAAACACTCCTCATTGTAAACGTTAATTTCAGTTGTGATCTCTATCACAGTAACAATGGTTTATTTTCACTATTCCTTCCCCATTTCATCCTCCAACCGTTGTAAGTATATGAAGATAAGCTGAAAGACAACACTTGAAAAAGAAATCTGAATAATATATAAGCTGGATAATTGGCTTTAGGTCAGCTGTGAAAAAATATTATGAAGTTGTCCATGTTTGTTTCAACACTGTAAAACAATTCAGAAGTGAAAAGTGAAGCTCTTTCACTCCCTACCCTACACTTAGAGATAACTACT
The DNA here is from genome assembly GCA_022376925.1 of Tragulus kanchil. Classification (NCBI taxonomy): domain Eukaryota; kingdom Metazoa; phylum Chordata; class Mammalia; order Artiodactyla; family Tragulidae; genus Tragulus; species Tragulus kanchil. The sequence goes on from JAIOJX010000024.1 coordinate 32,228,454, forward strand.
ATGAATGATTTAAAAATATGTTTCCTACACATCTTTGTAAAATGCAAGTCTGTCATCATAATTTTCCTGTTCTCAACCCTTCAGTGGCTATCCCCTGGTTTGGGGAAAACCCCAAACTTTATATATTTATATATATATTCATTATATTATATATATATTATATATATATATATATATTTATTTGACTGTGTTGGGTCTTACTTGTGGCATATGATATCCTTCTGGCATCATACAGGATCTTTCATTGTGGTGCATGGACTCTCTAGTTGTGTGCAGGTTCCTGAATGTGGGGGCTTTTTACGGTGTGTTTGAGCCCCTTGGAGTCCTGGCTCCGGTTCACCTCTCCAGTCCTGCCTTCACCTAGGCTGCATTATGACTTCATTGGACCTCAAGCACTTCTGCCTTTTCCTTCATAAAAAAGGCACTACAAAATTATACTTTATGATTTTATTAGTGTGAAGAGGAATATATTAGCATTATATGTTTCAGGATTACAGCATTTTATTCTACCTAAATGTTCTTTTATTTTCTTCTGACTTTAAAAGAAACTAAAACATTGTTGTGAATTCCTAAAAGTATTGTGAACTGTGCCTGTTGATGCCTAATGGATAACTCAGATGGGGTCTCCACCCCTCCCTGCCTGAGAGGTATTGAATCTTCTGTGTTACCCCACAGTGCAGTTATTCTATTTGCTTCTGGGTCTTTGCATAAACTGAATCCTCTACCCTGAATGGTCTTCAACTCCTGGTATCCTGGCTGTCTCAGCTTAGCTATTCCTTCCCCAGTAAAGTCTTCCCAGACACCCAAGATAGGGTCCTACAGCCTTTCTGACTTTGTTTCCCATAGCATCCTGCCCCTGTCTCCTTGACCAGAATTATTACACTTTATTGTAAATATTTATCCAACTTAGAATTTTTTGGGTGTTTCTAAAAGTCACTCTGAGTCGCTCTGAGTGGTGTCACTACCAGTCACTGAGTGAGTGGCATCATTGAGTCAATGGATATGAGTCTGAGCAAGCTCCAGGAGGTGGTGAAGGACAGGGAAGCCTGGCGTGCCTCAGTCCGTGGGGTCGCAAAGAGTCATACACAACTGAGCGATTGAACTGAACTGAACCAGTCACTCTTTTAGGTCCTAAGCACAAAGTCTGCAGTTTGCTTATTTGCCCCTCTTTTCCCTAAAAGTTAATGAGGTTTGTCAAAACATTATAATTCATTAACAAACCAAATAATATAATTTATTTTATGCTACTCTTTAGCTGTAAAAATCTTATTTCTATTTAGTGAAGTAGATTATGAAGATTTGTGTTGATTCTTTTTCTTTCCTTTTTTTTTTCTTTCAGGAAAAAGCTAAACTTGCCTATTTTGACTATGGAGATGTCATTTGTAAAGAAGGTGAAATGCCACAAGGAATCTATTTAATTATTTCAGGAATGGCAATCGTAAGGAACTATTTATTCTTTACTGAAAATATATTTTGAAATATGTAATTATCACATGGAGAAATTTAGGTGCCAAGAAAGTTTCAAAATTTTAACATAATTTCTTTTACAAATGAATTTCTGTTCAGAGCAAACATAAAAAGGCACTACAAAATTATACTTTATGATTTTATTAGTGTGAAGAGGAATATATTAGCATTATATGTTTCAGGATTACAGCATTTTATTCTACCTAAATGTTCTTTTATTTTCTTCTGACTTTAAAAGAAACTAAAACATTGTTGTGAATTCCTAAAAGTATTGTGAACTGTGCCTGTTGATGCCTAATGGATAACTCAGATGGGGTCTCCACCCCTCCCTGCCTGAGAGGTATTGAATCTTCTGTGTTACCCCACAGTGCAGTTATTCTATTTGCTTCTGGGTCTTTGCATAAACTGAATCCTCTACCCTGAATGGTCTTCAACTCCTGGTATCCTGGCTGTCTCAGCTTAGCTATTCCTTCCCCAGTAAAGTCTTCCCAGACACCCAAGATAGGGTCCTACAGCCTTTCTGACTTTGTTTCCCATAGCATCCTGCCCCTGTCTCCTTGACCAGAATTATTACACTTTATTGTAAATATTTATCCAACTTAGAATTTTTTGGGTGTTTCTAAAAGTCACTCTGAGTCGCTCTGAGTGGTGTCACTACCAGTCACTGAGTGAGTGGCATCATTGAGTCAATGGATATGAGTCTGAGCAAGCTCCAGGAGGTGGTGAAGGACAGGGAAGCCTGGCGTGCCTCAGTCCGTGGGGTCGCAAAGAGTCATACACAACTGAGCGATTGAACTGAACTGAACCAGTCACTCTTTTAGGTCCTAAGCACAAAGTCTGCAGTTTGCTTATTTGCCCCTCTTTTCCCTAAAAGTTAATGAGGTTTGTCAAAACATTATAATTCATTAACAAACCAAATAATATAATTTATTTTTATGCTACTCTTTAGCTGTAAAAATCTTATTTCTATTTAGTGAAGTAGATTATGAAGATTTGTGTTGATTCTTTTTCTTTCCTTTTTTTTTTCTTTCAGGAAAAAGCTAAACTTGCCTATTTTGACTATGGAGATGTCATTTGTAAAGAAGGTGAAATGCCACAAGGAATCTATTTAATTATTTCAGGAATGGCAATCGTAAGGAACTATTTATTCTTTACTGAAAATATATTTTGAAATATGTAATTATCACATGGAGAAATTTAGGAGCCAAGAAAGTTTCAAAATTTTAACATAATTTCTTTTACAAATGAAGTCATTTCTGTTCAGAGCAAACATCCCAACTGAGAGATAATTATAACACCCACCATCTGAAAGGTGCTTCTCATCTTACAGAATGCTTTCATAATTATTACTTATTCTTCACAACAATCCTGGATGGAATGGTCTTTTCCATGATGTTCAGATAAGGAACCTAATACTTGGAGTGGCTGTCTTATTCACCTAAAGGAAATGAGAGTCAAGAGTGAGGAAGTAAACCACAGTGTCAGAGTCTCCCAGAGATCAAAAAGGATGAAGAGCATACTATTTTTTTTTTTAAGAGCATACTATTTTTAACCAATAGGAGACTTATTGTGTCAGTAAAAGTACTAGGGACAAGAACCCTTTAAAAACTGCGTGCTAGTAGCTGAGGGCTTACCAGGTGGCTCTAGTGGTAAAGAGCCCACCTGATGCAGGAGGCATAAGAAACATGGGTCTGATCCCAGGGCCAGGAAGATCCCCTGCAGGTGGTCAGGGAAACCCATTCCAGTATTCTTGCCTAGAGAGTGCCATGGACAAAGGAACCTGGTGGGCTACAGTCCGTGAGCCCCAGCTATGACCAGTGTAGTTCCTAGATCCTAGAGGACAGTTGCAAGTGACAAACCCTTATTAGTGCAAATAGTATATTTGGCTTTTTATTTTTGGTATGGGTGTTTCTGACCTTAAAATATCAAAAATGATCATGGAAATAAACTATCATAATAAACACTAACACATATATAGCATTTATTAAGTGTCTGGCACTTTGATTCATTCACTTGTTCATTCAACAAATATTTACCTCATTACTGTCATGAAGCAGGCACTGTTCATTGTAGGCATAGGACTGAGAAAACACACAAAAGTCCCTGTGTTCTTAGAATTTGATTTCTAGTAGAGACATAGAAGGAGATGGAACAATGAACAAAATACATAGGTTAAGCATGTCATACAGTAGTGGTGATGGAGAGATGAAGAGACTAGTTGTGACATTTAAAAAGATGGTTGAGAATGGCAATATGTTATGACATTTTATCCTTACATTAACCTCACGAGAAAACTGATGGACAGAGAAATCCATTCATTGGCCTCCTTCCAGTCTTTGACCTCTACTTTTTTTTTTCTTGCTTTGAGGGCACATGTGATTACATTGGACACAACACAGTAATCCAGAATCATCTCTTTAAGTTTAACTGATTAAGTAACCTTGATTTTATCTGCAAAATCCCTTTGCAGAAGTTCATAGATTAATGCTTGATTGAATAACAAAAAAGGTAGTCCTCTTGGAAGGTCTTCTTTAGGATTCTGCTCGCCACAGATGTAATTGTCTTTCCTTGGTGTGTAAAAAGCAGAGCCACTCATCATTACAGTGAGTCCCCTACATACAAACTCTCAAGTTGCAAACTTTCAAAGATGCGAGCGTGCCCCTGTATGCCAGCTCTACTACTGTACTTTTCACTATACTGGGCTGTAAGATTAATCACATTTTATTTATTTTTTGTGTTTTTTTTTTAAATGTATTATTTGTGTAAGAAGCATTATAAACTTATTTCAGTACAGTACTATATAGGCGATTGTGTTAGCTGGGTCAAGGCATAGAAGGCTAGGCTAACTTTGTTGGACTTTGAAAGAAACTGGACTTTAATACGTGCTCTCAGACTGGAACTCATTTGTGTGTAGAGGACTTGTACTGAAAAGGCCTTTGGACTTCATTCAAACTTAAATTTAAAAATGTCAAAGTTCTTTGGAAGCATGAATATCTTTAAAAGCTTGAATGGTAATCCCTAAGCTAGAGTGCAATTTTCACGGCACTTCCTTCAATGACTTTGTAAAATTCCGTGTATCTTGAGCAATAGCCTTCCTCTTTGATATTCACAGCTAAACTTTATGGAAAGTTCTGTTCTGTTATCCTTCTGGTTAATTCTTGCATTTTCCTCTTGAAATCAGACAATTTTTTTGTACCCCCACCCATACCTACCAGTCCTTTTTCTGTGTTCATCCTAAAACCTTTTTCTGCTAATGTCTCATGATAATTATTCTTAAGCATGTTAAGGGAGGCAAGGCTTCTACTGAAATTATGGTTTGCCTTGGAGGCATATTCATTCATGATTATCTGGTTTATGCATCAATGCAATCAAAAATTTTTTTCCACCTGAGATACTTGCCCATTATGCTAAGACTAATAGACTTAGAGTGGATACTTGAATTAGTGGCAGAGTCTGTGATGACTTTTGGTGGAATTTTTAAGTAAGGGGTTCTCTGTAAAGTTAAGGATTAGAAACAGTCTCACTTTGGAGGGATGGAACATGAAAGAAACCATGATTTTTGTAAAGCCTGTTTCCTCCTTCACATCTGAAAGGATCCACAAAGAATCTTTCCTTCCATTATAATAATTGCAAGAAACACCGGGAGTGTCTAAGGTTTGGTCAAAGGCTTTTGATTTTGTATTTCCCTTTGCACAATCATTTCCCCACTGCAGATGCAGAGTTCATCTCCTTCCTTTGGAATAGACAAGAGCATAAGGCCTAAACGCGAGTCCACAACGAGATTCACAGAGTACTGTACCAGTGGAGACATCATTGGAGAGTTGAGCTGTCTGCTTAAGCGTGAAATTGAATATACTGTTATCTGTGAAACTATTTTACAGGTAAGCATCTCATTCTGTCTCTCTTGTGGGTTGTTAGTTAATTCTTCCTCAAGTCTATAAGGAGCGCCAGCATCTTTTCTTTGTTTCTGTTCTGATATCTTAGTCACCCAACCAGCTACTGTAAGGCAGTGTAGCTGGGAAAGGCCAGTTTAATGCCTCACATCCACTCTGGGGTCTGGAGGGAGATATTTTAACCAAGGAGTCTTTGTCACTCTTTTTTTAATTAAAAGGAAAATATCTAATTTTTGATGTTATAAAGATAAGGAAAATACATATGTAAAGCACAGGGGATGTTTAGGTGTTCCACAAATGGCCACCATGATGGGAGTAGTGTTTTTAAAGGATACTTGTGTTTCCACTCTCTTTCTTCCATGTTTCATTTGCGAATTTTAACAAATAAACTGCATGCTAGTGGACTAGCTGTGGGCAACTCAAATAGAAATTAGTGAAAATTCTCACTTACAAAGAATTCTGAAGCTTTTGGGACTTTTAGATGCAGTAGAGCAGGTTCCAGAGTGTTTGGAATGTGACAGACGGGAATGTGGCTTTATCAATTTCCTACCATTTCATTTTTGGAAGAGATAGAAGACATGGATGTATTCACAAGGCTGAAATGAATTCACTGAAGTTTCGGTAGCTTAAATTCGGAGTCGTTTTCCTTATTTGGATTGGCACTTTGCTCTGGAAATAAATACTATGAATGAGCCCATGTTGCCTCCTGTGGCAATTAAAATAAATAAATGGGGCTTCCCTGGTGGTCCAGTGGGTAAGGACACTGCCTTGCCGTGCAAGGGGCGCTAGTTCAATCCCTGGCCTGGGAAGATCCCATGTGCCGTGGAGGGGCTGGACCCATGAGTCCAATTACCGAGCTCTGGAGCGCATGCGCCCAGAGCCGGTGCTCTGTGACAACAGAGGCTGCCGCGATGGGAGGCCCACATGGGCCAAAGAGCAAAGATGGAAGAAAATAGATAAATGAAAGACCAACAGAAGTGGCCCACCCCTCTTCCTCTCCAACCCGCCCCCCTCCAAAAATAAAATAAATAAATAAATAAATGGTTTGATTCTGAAATCTTGGGCTCATTATTTTTTGGCCAATTACTAAGTCTATGGCTTTAATTGGACTGTACATTTTATCATTTTATACTTGAATAGCAAAGTATCATAATTGCTCTACTAGAATTGATAGTTTTTCTAGGAGGTTATGTGAAGATGAAACCTACAGGCCCTTTTTTTTGGCTGCGCTAGGTCTTCATTTCTGCATGAGCGCTTTCTCTACTTGTGGTGAGCAGGGGCTGCTTTTCTTGTGGTGCACAGGCTTTGTGAGCTTCAGTACTTGGAGCATGCGATGTCATTAGTTGTGGTGCATGGGCTTAGCTGCTCTGAGATACATGGAATCTTCCCGGACCAAGGATTAAGCCCGTGTCCCCTGCAATGACAGGTGAATAGGTACATCCACAGTATCAGGGGAAAACCTACAAGCATTTTATTTTCCTGATGATTTCGTAATTTAGTTTCAAATCAAGCATACTGTTTGATACCTTGTCATTTCAGGCCTGCTTTATCTCCCTGGGGGAAAAGGGGGGCCCCCTTTAAAAAATTTTTTACAAAAAAACTGAATGACTGCGGGGAAAAGGCTTTTGGGACTTTTAGATGCAGTAGAGCAGGTTCCAGAGTGTTTGGAATGTGACAGACGGGAATGTGGCTTTATCAATTTCCTACCATTTCATTTTTGGAAGAGATAGAAGACATGGATGTATTCACAAGGCTGAAATGAATTCACTGAAGTTTCGGTAGCTTAAATTCGGAGTCGTTTTCCTTATTTGGATTGGCACTTTGCTCTGGAAATAAATACTATGAATGAGCCCATGTTGCCTCCTGTGGCAATTAAAATAAATAAATGGGGCTTCCCTGGTGGTCCAGTGGGTAAGGACACTGCCTTGCCGTGCAAGGGGCGCTAGTTCAATCCCTGGCCTGGGAAGATCCCATGTGCCGTGGAGGGGCTGGACCCATGAGTCCAATTACCGAGCTCTGGAGCGCATGCGCCCAGAGCCGGTGCTCTGTGACAACAGAGGCTGCCGCGATGGGAGGCCCACATGGGCCAAAGAGCAAAGATGGAAGAAAATAGATAAATGAAAGACCAACAGAAGTGGCCCTCCCCTCTTCCCCTCCAACCCCCCCCCCCCCCAAAATAAAATAAATAAATAAATAAATGGTTTGATTCTGAAATCTTGGGCTCATTATTTTTTGGCCAATTACTAAGTCTATGGCTTTAATTGGACTGTACATTTTATCATTTTATACTTGAATAGCAAAGTATCATAATTGCTCTACTAGAATTGATAGTTTTTCTAGGAGGTTATGTGAAGATGAAACCTACAGGCCCTTTTTTTTGGCTGCGCTAGGTCTTCATTTCTGCATGAGCGCTTTCTCTACTTGTGGTGAGCAGGGGCTGCTTTTCTTGTGGTGCACAGGCTTTGTGAGCTTCAGTACTTGGAGCATGCGATGTCATTAGTTGTGGTGCATGGGCTTAGCTGCTCTGAGATACATGGAATCTTCCCGGACCAAGGATTAAGCCCGTGTCCCCTGCAATGACAGGTGAATAGGTACATCCACAGTATCAGGGAAATCCTACAAGCGTTTTATTTTCCTGATGATTTCGTAATTTAGTTTCAAATCAAGCATACTGTTTGATACCTTGTCATTTCAGGCCTGCTTTATCTCCCTGGAGGACTTATATGAAAGCTTTGATGTCTTCTGGCCGTCTCTAGAATATAAAATATGGTTGAAGCTTGCTCTCAGTGTTGCCAGTCAGTATTTTGAATCAAGTCTCGCTGATGAGGTAAATTGCATGATTAAAATATGAATAAAATTGTATTTATTTGCAATAAAATAAAATGTTTTATTTATTTTTAATTGAAAGATAATAGCTTTACAAAGTTTTATTATTTACTGCTAGACATCAACATGAATCATCCATACATATGCTCCCTCCCTCTTGAACTTGTCTCCCTTCTTCATCCCAAACCCACTGCTCCAGGTTGTTACATAGCCCCTGTTTAAGTTCCCTGAGTCTTACGGCAAATTCCCATTGGTTTTTTATTTTACATATGGTAATGTAAGTTTCCATGTTACTCTTTTCATACATCTTACTCACTCCTCTCTCCCCCACAATGTCCATAAGTCTGTTCTCTGCGTCTGTTTCTCCATCACTGCCCTGAAGATAAATTCATTAGTACCATCTTTATAGATTTCATATATATGTATTAGTATATGATATTTATCTTTTTCTGTCTTACTTCACTCTGTATAATAGACTCTAGGTTCATCTGCTTTGTTAGAATTGACTCAAATGCATTCCTTTTTGGCAGAGTAATATTCGACTGTATATATGTATGACAGCTTCTTTATTCATTCCTCTGTTGATGGGCATTTAGGTTGCTTCCATGCCTAGGCTATTGTGAATAGTGCTGTAGGGAACATTGGGATGCATGTGTCTTTTCTCTGGATGTATATGTCCAGGAGTGAGATTTCTGGCTCATATGGTAGCTTTATTTTTAATTTTTTGAGGAACTTTCCCTTATTTTACATAGTGGCTGTACCAATTTTCAGTTCCACCCATAGTGCAGAAAGGTTTCCTTTTTCTCTGCATCCTTGACAACACTTGTTACTTGTTATCTTTTTGATGATAACCGTTCTGATGAGCTGGTTTGCGTTTCCCTGATGAATAATGATGTTGAGCATCTATTCATGCAGAATATGCTTTTTTCTTGATGTGATATGTTATTTTATATGATTTATAGGACAAATTTTAATTTTATTGTAGAATCTAGAGTTTCAGAAGTGTGCAGTGGATAATCATGCATATGTGGAGACTTTGTCAAGCGATAATGAAATGACCATTGATAATGTGAACATGAAATTTGTTATTCTTGTGCACGGCAGTGTTATTGATACTAAGACAGAAGCACCATATTTTGCACCTTGCATTTTACCTAAAACTTGTGAACAGGTAAGGAGGATCATTTCTTAAGAGTCATTTGCTTTTCACAGTGCTCCATAAGTGACTTTAAAAACTCAATGAGGCACTCGGTGGTGGCCACAGTGCAGATCAGACTTCCTTCGTTCGCAGCTCGCTCCACTCCCTCTGTAGCCATGTCGGACAAACCCGATATGGCTGAGATTGAGAAATTCGATTAGTCGAAATTGAAGAAAACAGAAACGCAAGAGAAAAATCCACTGCCTTCTAAAGAAATGATTGAGCAGGAGAAGCAAGCAGGCGAGTCGTCATGAATCATGCGCTGCCAGTATGCACTGTACATTCCACAAGCATTGCCTTCTTATTTTACTTCTTTTAGCTGTTTAACTTTGTAAGATGCGGAGAGGTTGGATCGAGTTGAAATGACTGTGCTACCCCCCTTTCACATCAAAGAATGGAGAACTACTGACAGCACAGGCCGTGCCTGCCTCTCCCATCTGCCTGTCTGGCTGGCAGGGAAGGAAAAGAACTTGCATGTTGGTGAAGGAGGAAGCTGGGTGGGATGACAGTGAAAATTTAGAGTAAAACGCAAGCTGGTCCAAGGTGTCCTGCAGGCTGTAAAATGCAGTTTAATCAGAGTGCCATTTTTTTTGTTGTTCAAAATGATTTTAATTATTGGAATGCACAATTTTTTAAATATGCAAACAAACAGTTTTAAAACCTGGAAAAAAAAAAGAAAGAAAAAACTCAACTGACCAGGTTTCCCTGGTAGCTCAGTAGTAATGAATCCACCCACCAATGTAGGAGACACAGGTTCGATCCCTTATCTGGGAAGATCCCACATGCTGTGAGATGAGCCCATGAGCCACAACTACTGAGCCTGTGCTCTAGAGCCTAGTAGCCACAACTATTGAGCCCACATGCCACAACTGCTGAAGCTCGTGTGCCCTGGAGCCTGTGCTCCACATAAAAGAGAAGTCACTGCAACAAGAAACCTGCTCACCTCAGCTAGAGAGTAGCCCCAACTCCCTGCAACTAGAGAAGAGCCTTCCAGCAGCAATAAAGACCCAGAATTTCCAAAAATAAAGGAATAAATAAATTGAAAAAGCTATTAAAAAAAAAACCTCAACTAACCACCTTAAAGAAATTTAGATTTCTTTAAACCTAGAAAGACCCTATTGTTCTCACCTGCCCTTAACAAAACAGTCACGATATCTCCAGGGCTGTGTGCATTGTTGTGCCAGTTGTGCCTTGCACAGGAGTGTCACTGAGGGGCCATTAGCCCTGGTATGGGCTGTGCCTCCCCAGAGAAGGAAGGGGTGCATTTTTCCTAGTTTGTTCAAGGCCGTGACACTGCTTCCTGTCACAGGTCTGGAAATATCTGCACTGGTTGATAAGAAGGAAGATGGGTTAGGGCCATGCCACTTTCTTACCACATGAAGGCTAAGGGAACAGCTCAACTGAGGATCCTAGCCCTCATGAATGCTTGGGACATAACAGGGGATGGGAAGAGCCGAAGCCACGTCCTTAGTAGATAATGCCATCTGCTGCTGGACCACGGCTGTGATGTGAGGACAGAGTCCAAGAATGAGGAGGCCCAGGAGGCTGTGAGAGGAGCTAGCATCTCTTTATTCTCTCCCCTTTGGGAGAGATCCTCTCCGCTTCAGGCTGGGAAAGGTCATTAACTTATTGAAAACTTGTATCCTGGAAAAGCTCCTAAAAAGTGTCTTTGCCACTTTCCTATCATTCTTATTTGGCCAGCCTCTCAGCAGTTCAGAAGGTGAAGGTAATTTAAATGTTTTTGTACAATAGAAAATGAAAATCACTTTAACTTGAAAACAAGGGGTGGGGGACCATAGGAGCATTCCCCACAATTTAGTTCATTAAGACGCCAGGGTTTGAAATCAGGCATACGTGGATGTAAGACTTGATGCCTGTGCCCACTAGGTGTTTGAGGCTAGGCACCTAGGAAAGGTGGCTTCTGATGCTCAGTTTCCTCTTACTAAGGTAAGGATAACAGCAGCAGCCATCTTATAAGTAAGGTTCTTGTGGAGATTAAATGAGATAAAGTGTGATAATATCTAGAAATGATAGCTACCGTTGTAACTTAGGTATACTGCTTGCATTCTGGGAGGGTGAATTTTGTGGTATGTGGGGCTAAAGCTCAAGGAAAAGAGCTTTCTTTTTTTTCCCCTACCTGGGAAGGCTGGAGCCTGAACCCTTGAATGTCAGTGTTGGAATAAAAGTAACTCAGTGGATGCTGAGGATTCCGTTTTCCAAATTGGTTACAAGTAAGGTGTAGAAATTTCCTCTCTGAAATTTATAAATATACAAAAGAGAAGTTCCTGGTCCAAGAATTTAAAAAATTATTTTATATTTTCATTCACTTAACTTTTTCACGTATTAAGCCATATGCCCATGTAAGAATCCATCATTCATCTGTTCTTCCACTCATCCATCCATTTATCCATCCATCCCCAACCTGTCCAAGACTTTTTGAAACAAGCTTAAAGAGGATTTAAAATGAAAAAAAAGAAAATTTAAGTTGGAGACACAGTGCTAGGTTTGTCCTATTTTTTATACTCTGTGGAAAGGTTTGGAAGCAGCCAGCTTAGAAATCAATGAATACTCTTTTGACTGATTTTGACATTTCTCCTTTAGGTGCAGGGCACTTCAGGTTTAAGCAAGCTGCTGGTTATCCAAGCACCCGCACCTGCCAAACGGATAGTAATGCCAAGGTCATGGGTAAGGGGTAGCCCTTTAGTGGTAGGAAAACCACTGAGAGTGAGTTTTGATGCATGTGAGATTCACTTTATTCTAAAGAAAATGACTTGAGGGTGCTGTGTGGGTTTATTGTCCGTCTCCATTCTTGGGCCCAGCCTCTCAGCAGTTCAGAAGGTGAAGGTAATTTAAATGTTTTTGTACAATAGAAAATGAAAATCACTTTAACTTGAAAACAAGGGGTGGGGGACCATAGGAGCATTCCCCACAATTTAGTTCATTAAGACGCCAGGGTTTGAAATCAGGCATACGTGGATGTAAGACTTGATGCCTGTGCCCACTAGGTGTTTGAGGCTAGGCACCTAGGAAAGGTGGCTTCTGATGCTCAGTTTCCTCTTACTAAGGTAAGGATAACAGCAGCAGCCATCTTATAAGTAAGGTTCTTGTGGAGATTAAATGAGATAAAGTGTGATAATATCTAGAAATGATAGCTACCGTTGTAACTTAGGTATACTGCTTGCATTCTGGGAGGGTGAATTTTGTGGTATGTGGGGCTAAAGCTCAAGGAAAAGAGCTTTCTTTTTTTTCCCCTACCTGGGAAGGCTGGAGCCTGAACCCTTGAATGTCAGTGTTGGAATAAAAGTAACTCAGTGGATGCTGAGGATTCCGTTTTCCAAATTGGTTACAAGTAAGGTGTAGAAATTTCCTCTCTGAAATTTATAAATATACAAAAGAGAAGTTCCTGGTCCAAGAATTTAAAAAATTATTTTATATTTTCATTCACTTAACTTTTTCACGTATTAAGCCATATGCCCATGTAAGAATCCATCATTCATCTGTTCTTCCACTCATCCATCCATTTATCCATCCATCCCCAACCTGTCCAAGACTTTTTGAAACAAGCTTAAAGAGGATTTAAAATGAAAAAAAAGAAAATTTAAGTTGGAGACACAGTGCTAGGTTTGTCCTATTTTTTATACTCTGTGGAAAGGTTTGGAAGCAGCCAGCTTAGAAATCAATGAATACTCTTTTGACTGATTTTGACATTTCTCCTTTAGGTGCAGGGCACTTCAGGTTTAAGCAAGCTGCTGGTTATCCAAGCACCCGCACCTGCCAAAACGGATAGTAATGCCAAGGTCATGGGTAAGGGGTAGCCCTTTAGTGGTAGGAAAACCACTGAGAGTGAGTTTTGATGCATGTGAGATTCACTTTATTCTAAAGAAAATGACTTGAGGGTGCTGTGTGGGTTTATTGTCCGTCTCCATTCTTGGGCCCAGCCTGGTTCCCACCTTGCTTCTGGGAGGTCACATTTCAAAGACTTCCAGATACTGAAGTCCAGGTGGCTCTGACTCTCTTGCGTCTCTCTCCACAGCCTTGTGAGGGGTAGCAGCTTCTGCCTTTACTCTGGTGCTATAGCCTGGAGTCCCATAGTGTGGTTGTGGGCAAAGCAGCTGGGGTGGGGAGCGACAGACTCACACAGCAGGCCCAGGTGTGGGAGCCAATTTTCTCTCAACGACCAATGGGAATACAGAATCTGACCATGGTCGTAGAATAGTTCAAACCATGGTCACAGCCACAACTCGGATGACTTGCTTTGAGGTGCATTTTGATAGTCACTAAATGTGTACAGGTACCCAATTTCCTATATCATGGTGCTAAGCAGACTCTAAACAAGACTAGCTGGGAAGGCCTTGCTCTAGGGAAAATACATTCAAGATCTTTGATTCAGTGCTCAGCCTCCTGCCTTACTAAGCCCAGGGTCCCCATTTCCCCAGCTAGTGCAGCTTGAAAACATACATCCTTGATTTGCTCCTCTGATTAACACCATCTTGGTACTTTCAACTCATGTAACCTGCTAGCTCAGACATCTTTCATGAGTTGCTCATTTGTGTGTGGTGGTGGGGAAGGGGGAAGGTTACATGATTTCAAATTGTGTGCATGAAGTGACATTGTATTAATAGTTTCTATTCCATTGTTTCTTATTTGCATCGTTCTTATAAAATGCACCCCACAGTGGCTGGGCACTGGGTCAAGCATGAGTGAGCCCAACAAGGTCTCTGCCCTTGTCACGAGAAGAAAGTAATTTCACTTTCTCCCTTAGAAGCACATTCGGCCTCAGACATTCTTAGAGCTCCCTTTGCTCCTGCGTCATCTGCAGCACCATGGTCCTGGGAGCCCCCTCTGCTCCTGGGTCTCCTGTCCAAGCTGGCTGGCCCTGAGATGACCATTGTTATCCCAGCCTTCGCACTGTCTTTAGGTCTGCCACTCTGCTGCTTACACGGCTCTCTTGGGGCACAGGAATGTACAGCAAGGCTGGGAGCTCAGGGTCTAGTGCCAGTCCCCTTGGAGCACCCTGAGGGCTATTGAGTCAGAGAAGCTTTTAGAGCGTAGGAAATATATCACCTGCATTCCGCAAGGAGTTTGGGACGGAAGTCACAAATGGCAGTCTCATGGACTTGATTCAACCAGTACATGGCATTTGGCTCACCTTTTTGTTTTCTTTAAAAATTTAAAAATTGTCAAGTATAAACATCCAGAAGTTACACATTAAAAAAAAATTCCAGATTTTGAGCTTTTCTCAAAAAAAAAAAAAAAATTTAAAAAGTCTGCCAACACTCGGTCCTTCTATCTTTGTGTGGCAACATCACTGGCTCCTACCGGATGAGCAGATGCTTTATCATTTGCCTGAGTCCACACAGCAACCTCTTGTGCTGTATCTGTGTGAAAACCCTGAGTTTGCAGCCCTTATATTGGACTTTTGGGAGCCTAGTAGCAAATCTCCTTGAGGGAAAAAAGTAAAAAGCCCATTTGAAAGGAGAGAAGAGAGAGGGGAGACTTATAGGGAGAAATAAACAGATATCAGAATATCCTCTTGCTACCAGTATTCTGAAATTCCTAATGTGGTTTTTCTGTTTCATGCATTTATTTGGATTTTCTCAGTCAACACCAGTCTTGCTGTAGTTTATTTCTAATCTCATAGCATTGTGATCCAAGAAGGTGCTTGATATTATTTCTATTTTCTTAAATTTACGAAGGCTTGCCTTGTGACCCAGCATGTGGTCAATCCCAGAGAATGTTCCATGTGCACTTGAGAAAAATGTGTAGTCTATTGCTTTTGGATGGAATGCTCTATAAATATCATTTAAGTCGAACTCATCCAAAATGTCATTTAAGGCCTGGATTTCCTTATTGATTTTCTGTCTGAATGATCTCTCCATTGATGAAAGTGTGGTATTAAAGTCCTCCACTATAATTGTGTTACTGTCTATTTCTCCACTTATGTTTGTTAGTATTTACCTTGCATACTGAGGTGCTCCTATGTTGGGTGCATATATATCTAAAATTGTTATATCTTCTTCTTGAATTGAACCCTTAATCATTATGTAGTATCCTTTAGTCTTTGTCTTTAAGTCTATTTTGTCTGATATGAGTATTGCTGCTCCAGCTTTCATAGGATTTCCATTTGCGTGAAATACCTTCTTCCATCCCCTTACTCTCAGTCTGTTAAGTGTCTCTTGGTATGAAGCAGATCTCTTGTAGACAACATATATATAGGTCTTGTTTTTGTATTCACTCAGGCAGTCTGTGTCTTTTGGTTGGTGCAATTAATCCATTTACATTTAAGGTAGGGCATCCCTGGTGGTCCAGTGGGTAAAGAGTCTGCCTTGCAGTGCAAGGGTCACTGGTTTGATCCCTGGCATGGGAAGATCCCATGTGCCACGGAGCGGCTGGACTGGTGTGTCCAGTTATGAGCCAGTGCTCTGGAGCGCATGTACCCAGAGCTAGTGCTCTGCTACAGGAGAGGCCACTGTGATCCACACAGCAACCTCTTGTGCTGTATCTGTGTGAAAACCCTGAGTTTGCAGCCCTTATATTGGACTTTTGGGAGCCTAGTAGCAAATCTCCTTGAGGAAAAAGTAAAAGCCCATTTGAAAGGAGAGAAGAGAGGGAGACTTATAGGGAGAAATAAACAGATATCAGAATATCCTCTTGCTACCAGTATTCTGAAATTCCTAATGTGGTTTTTCTGTTTCATGCATTTATTTGGATTTTCTCAGTCAACACCAGTCTTGCTGTAGTTTATTTCTAATCTCATAGCATTGTGATCCAAGAAGGTGCTTGATATTATTTCTATTTTCTTAAATTTACGAAGGCTTGCCTTGTGACCCAGCATGTGGTCAATCCCAGAGAATGTTCCATGTGCACTTGAGAAAAATGTGTAGTCTATTGCTTTTGGATGGAATGCTCTATAAATATCATTTAAGTCGAACTCATCCAAAATGTCATTTAAGGCCTGGATTTCCTTATTGATTTTCTGTCTGAATGATCTCTCCATTGATGAAAGTGTGGTATTAAAGTCCTCCACTATAATTGTGTTACTGTCTATTTCTCCACTTATGTTTGTTAGTATTTACCTTGCATACTGAGGTGCTCCTATGTTGGGTGCATATATATCTAAAATTGTTATATCTTCTTCTTGAATTGAACCCTTAATCATTATGTAGTATCCTTTAGTCTTTGTCTTTAAGTCTATTTTGTCTGATATGAGTACTGCTACTCCAGCTTTCTTATGATTTCCATTTGTGTGAAATACCTTCTTCCATCCCCTCACTTTCAGTCTGTAAGTGTCTCTTGGTATGAAGTGCATCTCTTGTAGACAACATATATATGGGTCTTGTTTTTGTATCCACTCAGTCAGTCTGTGTCTTATGGTTGGTGCATTTAATCCATTTATATTTAAGGTAGGGCATCCCTGGTGGTCCAGTGGGTAAAGAGTCTGCCTTGCAGTGCAAGGGTCACTGGTTTGATCCCTGGCATGGGAAGATCCCACATGCCGTGGAACGGCTGGACTGGTGTGTCCAGTTATGAGCCAGTGCTCTGGAGCGCATGTACCCAGAGCTAGTGCTCTGCTACAGGAGAGGCCACTGTGATGGGAGGCCCACACAGGCCAAAGAATAAGATGGATGAAAATAAATAAATAAAAAACCAATTAAAGCAGCCAAAATTAAAGAAAAAAATAAGTATATTTAAGGTAATTATTGATATATATGATCCTATCACCATTTTGTTAATTGTTTTGGGTTGTTTTTAGTAGATCTCTTCCTTCTCTTGTGTTTCCTGTCTAGAGAAGATCCTTTAGCATTTGCTGTAAATTTGGTTTAGTGGTGCTGAATTCTCTTACCTTTTGCTTGTCTTTAAAGCTTTTAATTTCTCCCTCAAATCTGAATGAGAGTCTTGTTGGGTAGAGTATTCTTGGTTGTAGGTTCTTCCCTTTCCATCACTTGGAATATACCATGCCATTCCCTTCTGGCTTGTAGAATTTCTGTTGAGGAATCGACGGATAACCTTATGGGTTTTCCCTTGTATGTTATTTGTCTTTTTTCTTGTGTTGCTTTTAGTAAATTATCTTTGTCTTTAGTTTTTGTCAGTTTGATTAACATGTGTTTTGGTCTGTTCCTCATTGGATTTATCCTGCCTGGGATGCGCTGAGCTTCCTTGGCATGGTTGATTATTTCTGTTCCCATATTAGGGAAGTTTTCAGCCATTATCTCCTCAAATATTTTCTTAGCTCCTTGTGTTTCTTCTCCTTCTGGGACCCCTATAATGTGAATATTGGTACATTTACTGTTGTTCCAGAGGTCTCTTAGGCTATCTTCATTTCTTTTCATTCTTTTTTCTATATTCTGTTTTGCAGCATTGATTTTCAGCATTTTGTCTTCCAGGTCACTTATTCGTTCTTTTTTTTTTAATGATTTTTTTTATTTTTATTTTTTTATTTTTTTGGGGGGGCGGGCTGGGGGGGGGGGGGGGCGGGCGGGCCACTTCTATTTGTCTTTCATTTATCTATTTTCATCCGTCTTTGTTCTTTGGCCCGTGTGGGCCTCCCATCGCGGTGGCCTTCGTTGTCGCAGAGCACCGACTCTGGGCGCATGCGCTCCAGAGCTCCCGCTCGGTAATTGGACACATTGGTCCAGCCGCTCTGTGGCACGTGGGATCTTCCCAGGCCAGGGATCGAACCGGTGCCCCTTGCACTACAAGGTGGTGTCCTTACCCACTGGACCACCAGGGAAGCCCCCACTTATTCGTTATTATGCCTCAGTTATTCTGCTATTGATTCCTTCTAGCTTATTCTTCCACTCTGTTTCCTTATTCTTTAGTTCTTCTAGGTCCTTGGAAAACATCTCTCCATTTTGTTTCTAATATCCTGCATCATCTTCATTGTCTGAATTCTGAATTCTCTTTCTGGGAGGTTGCCTATTTCTACTTCATTCAGTTGTTTTTCTGGGAATTTATCTTGTTCCTTTGTCTGGGACATAATCCAATTTCTTTTCATCTTGGGTATCTTTCTATGATTGTGATATTAGTTCTGAAGGCTGATGGGATTGTAGTTCTTATTTCTTCTGTCTGCCTTCTGGGAGGATAAGAGACTCATGCAAGTTTCCTGATGGGAAGAACTGCCTGTGGGGTAAACTGGGTCTTGCTGTGGTGAGCAGGACTGTGCTCAGTAAAACTCAAATCCAGCTATCTAGTGATGCTGAAGCTGTGCTCCCTTCCTGTTAGTTGTTTGACCTGAGGCAACTCAACCCTGGAGTCTATAGGCTTCTATCGTTGTGTGACCTCCAGGGGCCCATGCCATGACAACTCTTAGTGCTGTTGTGGTCAGTGTCCCTGTCCCTGTGGCAGGCCACTGTTGACTCAC
This sequence comes from Tragulus kanchil, assembly GCA_022376925.1. Taxonomy (NCBI): domain Eukaryota; kingdom Metazoa; phylum Chordata; class Mammalia; order Artiodactyla; family Tragulidae; genus Tragulus; species Tragulus kanchil. The sequence continues at coordinate 32,247,199 of JAIOJX010000024.1, forward strand.
GCCTCCCCAGGAGACCCCTAAATACGCACAGGTCAACCTGTGAGTCTACAGGTAAACCCCCCTACTCACAGATGGATCTGGCTCAGTCTCTTGTGGGGCCACTGCTCCTTTCCCCTGAGTCCTGGGGTGCAAAAGCTTTTCTTTGTGCCACCCAGGGACTCTGTTTCCCCCAGTCTTATGGAAGCTCTGGAATCAAATCCCGCTGACTGTCAAAGTCAGATTCCTTGGGGGATCCTAGTCCTTTGGCCAAATCCCAAGGCTGGGGAGCCTGATGTGGGGGCCTAGAACCTTCCAACAGTGCAAGAACTTCTTTGGTGGTATTGTTCTCCAGCTTGTGAGTCACCCACTTGGCAAGCATAGGATTTGATTTTTAATCACAATTGCTCCCCTCCTACCATTTCGCTAAGTCTTCTCCTTTGTCTTTGGATGTAGGGAGTCTTTTTTTGGTGGGTTACAGTGTCTTCTTACTGATGTTTTTTCAGCCTCTAGTGGTGATATTGGTGGTCTGGCAGGAGAAACGAAGCGCATTGCTACGTGTGGGCTTTCCCTAGTTGTAGCAAACAGAGACTACTCTCTAGTTGCAGTATGTGGGTTTCTCGTTGTGGTGGCTTGTCTTGTTGTAGAGCATGGCTCTCAGCCTTTCAGTAGCTGTGGTCCCCAGGCTCTGGAGGGCAGGCTCAGCAGTTGTGGTGCACAGGCTTAATTGTTCCTTAGCATGTGGAATCTTTCCAGACCAGAGATCGAACTGCTGTTCCCTGTATTGGCAGGTGGATTCTTAACCACTGGACCACCAGGGAAGCCCTCCTCTGATACTTAGTTCAGAAGCAGGGATCTCCACAACAATAGTAGGGATCTCTGGGATCAGGGATGGGGAGGCCCATCCATCATGCACACTGTGAGACACTAGCATTTAAATATGGATGCTTCTCTTTGGAGTATGCATTGCCATGGGTGTGTGGGTCTCTGGTATGGGTGTCGAGGGGCACAGGTGGGTCACAGGCATTTTCCTAGGATATCGATTTTGCTTGAGAATTTTTCAAAGGGAGATGTTAACTCATTTTTACCATTAGGTTTTAAAAAATGTTTTATATTGAAACAAATGTACTATGGAGGATGACAAATTTGCAGGAATTTAGGAATAAAGCAAGAGGCCTCAAAATATTTTATTAGGGAGAGTCACTTAGGTGTTGCCCTAACATCTTTCCCTAGTTTCCTCAGCAATTAGGACTAGTTTAGAAAAGTCTTAGAAGTGCTGGAAACCGTGCCTAGAGTTGGGGAGGAAGAGGGCTGGTCATGCTGGGCCAGGACAGAGTGGAGGCATGTCTGGTGGGGTGGAGAGTAGCCTGCAAAGTTTGTGACTCCAAGAGCCTCTGTGAGGGCCCCTAACAGAGTTCACTTGGGCCAGAGCCCACTGCTAAGTGGAATGGAGTGGACATGACGGATCAATGGGCGACAGGCAAACACACGTGGGCCAGGTAGCAACAACCACGGTGCCAAGAGCTGGCTTTGGAGACCTTCAGCCCCCTTCCTCCCCTAGTTGTCAAGTCTTTCCAAAAAACACGTCTTCTAAGGGGAAATGATGTGGCATGTAAATGCAACTTCATGAGAAGGCCCTTGGCCATCACATCCCCAATGGGATTTCCACCCTAAGACCCTCCTAATAGAAATTCTGTGCCTACCACTATCATTTATGACAGCCAAGGTGGTATGCAGTGTGTCTGTTGGGGGAAGGAAAGGTAACGGTTTGACCAAACTGATGGTTACTGGTTCCTCTAAATAAAGCAGTTGAATTCTTTGTAGGCAGTCTTCTAGGTCACCGTTTCCTGTTTCTTAAAGGGATCTATTTCACAAAAGGGACACCTCATTGAGTGTCTAGTGATTTGACTCTTCACTAGCCACTGTCTTTTCCAGGCCCCATTATTTAAAAATTATCCTTCCAATTTAGGAAAAAAGCTTCCAGTTGACTTTGCAATCAGTCATAAAGTTTACTGGGAAAACAGCTCTCCTCACGCTTCTCTTTTAAGTGTACTTTAATACACTACTCTAACTAAATGAATGTATCTCTTTACAAGATGCTGCATGGTGGGATAGAGATGCACACATCCTTAAGGTCCTTAAAACGTAAGCTCTTTTAAAGGGAGTGTTCCAGATAATAAAATAGAAACTTTACAGTAGGTTTTCTGATTGCACCTAATTATTTGTTCTGAATATTTTAGTCTAATATTTTACTTTTGACTTTCTTTTACAGTTGAAAATTGGATCCCATTTTAGAAAAGGACATTAATGGTACTTACGTGACATGTGGAGTCAGGTTAAAGACCGAGCTAATATCCTGACTCAACTGCTGAACGATTACCTGGCAAGGAGTTTACTTAGAAGTTGCTAAAACAATTTACTGCTGCATTTATTTTACAAGCAATTTTGACAGACTGCTGCAAAAGCTCTAATTTTATGTAGTTTCATTTATACTTGAGATGTTCAAAATCCTTCAGCTATTCTTCAACTTGTGGTTTAGCAAATGAAATCTTGCATCCAGCTGAGAGCAAGCAAGCTAGGATAGAGTAGGAGTTATCAAAAGCATTGTACCATTAACCCACTCCTATCTGAAGCATAGACTAATAATTTTAATTTGTGATATTGCTACAACTAGTGCCTCCCCAATGCTTTTCAGTAAATGATGTGGCATGTAAATGCAACTTCATGAGAAGGCCCTTGGCCATCACATCCCCAATGGGATTTCCACCCTAAGACCCTCCTAATAGAAATTCTGTGCCTACCACTATCATTTATGACAGCCAAGGTGGTATGCAGTGTGTCTGTTGGGGGAAGGAAAGGTAACGGTTTGACCAAACTGATGGTTACTGGTTCCTCTAAATAAAGCAGTTGAATTCTTTGTAGGCAGTCTTCTAGGTCACCGTTTCCTGTTTCTTAAAGGGATCTATTTCACAAAAGGGACACCTCATTGAGTGTCTAGTGATTTGACTCTTCACTAGCCACTGTCTTTTCCAGGCCCCATTATTTAAAAATTATCCTTCCAATTTAGGAAAAAAGCTTCCAGTTGACTTTGCAATCAGTCATAAAGTTTACTGGAAATCAGCTCTCCTCACGCTTCTCTTTTAAGTGTACTTTAATACACTACTCTAACTAAATGAATGTATCTCTTTACAAGATGCTGCATGGTGGGATAGAGATGCACACATCCTTAAGGTCCTTAAAACGTAAGCTCTTTTAAAGGGAGTGTTCCAGATAATAAAATAGAAACTTTACAGTAGGTTTTCTGATTGCACCTAATTATTTGTTCTGAATATTTTAGTCTAATATTTTACTTTTGACTTTCTTTTACAGTTGAAAATTGGATCCCATTTTAGAAAAGGACATTAATGGTACTTACGTGACATGTGGAGTCAGGTTAAAGACCGAGCTAATATCCTGACTCAACTGCTGAACGATTACCTGGCAAGGAGTTTACTTAGAAGTTGCTAAAACAATTTACTGCTGCATTTATTTTACAAGCAATTTTGACAGACTGCTGCAAAAGCTCTAATTTTATGTAGTTTCATTTATACTTGAGATGTTCAAAATCCTTCAGCTATTCTTCAACTTGTGGTTTAGCAAATGAAATCTTGCATCCAGCTGAGAGCAAGCAAGCTAGGATAGAGTAGGAGTTATCAAAAGCATTGTACCATTAACCCACTCCTATCTGAAGCATAGACTAATAATTTTAATTTGTGATATTGCTACAACTAGTGCCTCCCCAATGCTTTTCAGTTTCCCCAGTTTAGTAACTATTGAAAATGGAACTAGGCTCCATAATCTTAGTTATTAAAAGCCCAGTTTAGGGGAAATTAACAATCTTACATTGCATAGTACTATTTGATATCATTTTTCATTTTACTTTAAAAAGTCAAATAAAATTGAATTTTATGATGATTAGTATTTAGGATCCATTATTCCTTTTAATGTCACTAAGATTTTAAAAGAATACACAATTTTCTACTCTAGAGAAAACCCATAATAATAGAAGAAAACACAAGAGAAGAAGTCAAGCCTCACTATTGCAAACCTTCCAGATACCTAGCATAGGGCATTATTTTTCAGAGTGGCCCACAGAGCACCTTGTGTCAATAAATATCAGGTGTGGCTGCACACTACAGAAACCACGGGACTGTCTGGCTGTTTGAGGAAGTTATCACAGACCCAGTTTCCTTTCAGACTACTTCTCTTTCATTCTTGGGCTATGACTTTTATCCTCAGATTGGCAAAATGACATCTGTAACTTAGCCATCCCATTTGCTTTTCAGTGAGGCAAGGCACACTCAAGAAGGGACCCCACTCTAGGCCAGTACTGTCACATGACCACACATACCTATCATCTTAGGATGAATTTTAACTGGTACCTCAACTAGCTATCCTTAATACAATCTGGGTATATTTCATAAACAATAAGGGGAAATGGCTACTGGGTGACCTCCATGTCTGCCGTATACTGCATCATAGTTAGCAGGGTTGTGACAGATGGACTGGCCACTTGTAGAACACATCTTGGGGGGAAGGGCCCTGGCCTGTTTATTTTAACACACTCCTCATCTTACCTAATGCACATTGGAGCTTGAGATTCACATGTAGGGGATAAAGAAGTAGCAGAAAACAGATGTCAACTCTATAATCTTATGAGATATATGGGACACCTTATTTGATGCATATCAGTTAAGGTTTTTGGCATCAGGTACCAAAGAATTGGAGGATGTTTGCTCCTTGGAAGAAAAGCTATGACAAAGCTAGACAGTGTATTAAAAAGCAGAGATATTACTTTGCCAACAAAGGTTCATATAGTCAATGCTATGATTTTTCCAGTAGTCATGTACAGATATGAGAGCTGGACAATAAGAAGGCTGAATGCCAAAGAACTGATGCCTTCAAACTGTGGTGCTGGAGAAGACTGTTGAGAATCCCTTGGACTGCAAAGAGATCCAGCCAGTCAATCCTAAAGGAAATCAACCCTGAATATTCACTGGAAGGACTGATGCTGATGCTCCAATACTTTGGCCACCTGATGTGAAGACCTGACTGATTGGAAAAGACCCCGATGCTGGGGAAGGTTGAAGGCAGGAAAAGGGGACAACAGAGGATGAGATGGCTGGATGGCATAATCAACTCAGTGGACATGAGTGTAAGCAAGTTCTGGGAGATGGTGAAAGACAGGGAAGCCTGGTGTGCTGCAGTCCATGGTGTTGTACAGTCAGACATGACTGAACAACCACCAGAAAACTCAACTCAAAAAGGCTTGAACACTAAGGTAATTTATTATTTTGTGTTATAGTAGTCCAGAGGTAGGACGGGTTCATGGTTGGTAGATTCTGTGAAGAGCATGAAGGATCAGATGGTTTCTTTCTACTTGGCTATTGACCTTTATAGCCTCATTCTATGGCTGGATCCCTGATCCCAGGTTGTAAGTTAGCTGCCAGCAGCAATCAGTATCTCATGTTTTCTTGTTTTATATTCAGTGTGAGAGAGAAAAATGTTTTGTCTACTGGGTGACCTCCATGCCGTATACTGCATCATAGTTAGCAGGGTTGTGACAGATGGACTGGCCACTTGTAGAACACATCTTGGGGGGAAGGGCCCTGGCCTGTTTATTTTAACACACTCCTCATCTTACCTAATGCACATTGGAGCTTGAGATTCACATGTAGGGGATAAAGAAGTAGCAGAAAACAGATGTCAACTCTATAATCTTATGAGATATATGGGACACCTTATTTGATGCATATCAGTTAAGGTTTTTGGCATCAGGTACCAAAGAATTGGAGGATGTTTGCTCCTTGGAAGAAAAGCTATGACAAAGCTAGACAGTGTTTTAAAAAAGCAGAGATATTACTTTGCCAACAAAGGTTCATATAGTCAATGCTATGATTTTTCCAGTAGTCATGTACAGATATGAGAGCTGGACAATAAGAAGGCTGAATGCCAAAGAACTGATGCCTTCAAACTGTGGTGCTGGAGAAGACTGTTGAGAATCCCTTGGACTGCAAAGAGATCCAGCCAGTCAATCCTAAAGGAAATCAACCCTGAATATTCACTGGAAGGACTGATGCTGATGCTCCAATACTTTGGCCACCTGATGTGAAGACCTGACTGATTGGAAAAGACCCCGATGCTGGGGAAGGTTGAAGGCAGGAAAAGGGGACAACAGAGGATGAGATGGCTGGATGGCATAATCAACTCAGTGGACATGAGTGTAAGCAAGTTCTGGGAGATGGTGAAAGACAGGGAAGCCTGGTGTGCTGCAGTCCATGGTGTTGTACAGTCAGACATGACTGAACAACCACCAGAAAACTCAACTCAAAAAGGCTTGAACACTAAGGTAATTTATTATTTTGTGTTATAGTAGTCCAGAGGTAGGACGGGTTCATGGTTGGTAGATTCTGTGAAGAGCATGAAGGATCAGATGGTTTCTTTCTACTTGGCTATTGACCTTTATAGCCTCATTCTATGGCTGGATCCCTGATCCCAGGTTGTAAGTTAGCTGCCAGCAGCAATCAGTATCTCATGTTTTCTTGTTTTATATTCAGTGTGAGAGAGAAAAAATGGCTTCTAGTTGCTTAATTTTTGGCCACTTCTGTTGGTTTTTCATTTATTTCCATCTTTGTTCTTTGGCCTGTGTGGGTCTGCCATTGCAGTGGCCTCTCTCGCCACAGAGCACCGACTCTGGGCGCACGCGCTCCAGAGCTCTGGCTTGGTAGTTGGACACATTGGTCAAGCCACTCCGCGGCACGTGGGATCCTCCCAGGCCAGGGATTGAACAGGCGCTCCTTGCACTGCAAGGTGATGTCTTTACCCACTGGACTACCAGGGAAGCCCTTTAGTTGCTTTTATGCAAGAAAGAATTCTGGTAGAAACTCATGATCCTCTATTTGTGTCTCAATGTTCATTTCTGAATCAATCACTGACAAGAAAGTCACATTGACTTTTTTAAAACTAGTTACTGCAGGCTTTAAGCTTGAATCAGAGTTGCATTTCCTCAATTTGCATTGGCCCAAAGTGGTAGGGGTCAAATGGAGTAAATCACTGTGCCAGTTCACCCCATCCAATTGCTTTCTAGACTTGGCTCTTTAACACAGACATTCTAGCTCCTTACCCCTTCCTGAGCTTCTCAATGAGGGGATTCCTCCCCTCAGGGCAGAGACCAGAGGTAAGACTTCTGGCAATACCACCCAGAAACCTCAAGTTGATCACTTGACTAATCTTAGATGACCGTCGTAGCCAAAGCATTTGCTGATTCTTTGAGAAGGCACATGGTAGACTGCCTCTCAAATTCTTAAGCTTCTCTCATAGCCACAATGGCCATATAATTCACTTTCAGTTAATACATTTTTGGATTTGTTAAATCTGTTCTCTCTGTGAAATTAAGAGCAACAATTCTGAAAAGGGGAACTCTCCTTTCCATGCCAAATACTGTTTAAAAAATTAAACAAAAGGACTTATGATCATGTCTACCTTCTCAGCACATATTCATTATGTAACATTTTATATTTGGAGAATACTTTCACTCTAATGGCTGCTTGGAAATGAACTTGTGGGTACGTGGCCTCCCTTTTCCTTGAGCATTTCAGCATTTTTATACTGACCTCATTCATCTATCGGGGTATATATAGCTGAGCAAAACACCAAGGTTTGGGTGCCTGAGTAATAAGATGGACAATAGATTTATTGGAGAAAGAATTGATGGACTTGATTTTGAACTTATAAATTCAATGGCCAATGTTCCATCAATCAGTAAAGATAAAACTCAAATCTGAATAACTGATGTTGGAGATTTAGTCTTTAGCCAGACTTTCTGAGAGAGATACGACTGAAGGCAAATAGCTGAGGGAAGAGAGTGGTGAGGAACCTAATAGGTGACAAAATGTGAGGATCCAGGGCTTGGTCATTAGCAGTGTGCTAAGGAGAACCAGTCTTAGTTCTTTACGTACAAAACACAGTGACTTGGAGACGAGGTGACAGCAAGATGCCAGACCTTGAAAGTCTCCCTCAGACCAACATTTCCAAGGATGTAACTTGGAATTTTCACCTACCTTCTCAACCTTCTTAGTGATACTCAAATTTTACATGTGGAGAAATCAAGGAAATTAGAATCTTAATGATGTCTCTAAAACATGGCACCAGGGATCAGGCTTTACATTGTACATAGAGGACTACGTGCAAGAGGATGCACTTAGGTAGGGGACCCTTGTTTCTAAACCTAGGACAGCATAATAAGTCTGAGAGACTACGCATTGGAAATCCTTAGTACTCTTTCCAGAAGAGCAAAAGACGTGCCATTAGCCTTAAGATTCATATTCTTAAGTCTAGCACCCCTTTTAGGGTACTGGGGTAGGGGAACTCTTTGTTGCAGGGGACACAAATTCCACAGGACTCAGCAAGTAAAATGAAGGAGTGAAGTAGGCCAGGAGATGTGTTTGGGATTACATTTCCATCAGCTTCTCCTCCATTTTCATTACATGAACTTCTATTTCTCTGTCTTCAGAGAGAAACAGCAGTGTCAGTCCTAGAAAGGAGATGTCTGCCCCTAGGACATGAGTCTAGGCTAGTACTTCAAGATGTGACAACAGGATACTCTGATCACGTTTTGACAAAGGATTTATTTGCTGATCCCTAAGAAGCAAAATTTAAAAAATCGTCCACCCCCCCTACTGTAAGAACAGATCTAGAATAAACACTTTGAGTCATCCTCTCCCTTCTTCCCACGGTGTGCCCTTTCATGTGCATGTCATTGCAGAGCAGACCAACATACAGGAATTCTCTGAAAGGCACCCGGCACTGTCGTGCTGCTCATGCCTTCTGGTACACCTCCCCGGCAGGCAAGTGGAGCCTTTTCTGTAACTTCTCACTTTCAACAGAGATTTACTGAAAAATTTTCCTGACAGTAAAATACTGAAAGATTCCTTCCCCTAGCTCGTCTTTCAATTGTCTACTAGAAAAGTATAGAATTGAAATGGGTTTTACCCCAGCTGTGATCAAAATACAGAATACTGAAGAATTCTGGGTCACTATATGTTCTTAGGTTCCATATGTAGATGTGTACAGCGGAAGGTGAACATCAAGTTCTATTCCTTCTCAAAACGGTAACAGAGAATTTAATTAGAACAACTTAACAACAACAGAAAACTTGATAATCATCGTTCTCTCAGGTTGGCCGAAATGTCTGTTTGGGTTTTAAAAAGCTGAATGAATGTTTTGGCCAACATGGTGTGATCGAACAAAGCAGGCTTTTTCGACCATTGACTGAGACCATTGACTGATACCGCCTTGTTGTTCATAAACCCTGCAGAGATCCAAGATGAGTCTCAAATTTCAAAGAGAGTCACAGCAGAGTGCTAAGATACATAAACAGAGGAGAAAGCTGCTGAAGGCACAAAGGATCCCAAGGAATTTTTAGTGCCATTTTCATTTAATAAGCCAGTAGTATAGCAATCTAAAGACCTTGGCTGTGATCACACCAGGATGTATTAATGGATCGCGGTGGGAAAACACGACGGGCCCGCCGGCACCCTCTGGCTCATGGTGCTGAGCGAGCAGCTCCGGCACTGACACCGTGGCCAGTCTATGGCTGGGGCGTGTAGCGGAGGTATTTCTTGCCAGATGGGAGCTCTTTGGTGAAGACTCCTTTAGGGAAAAGTTGTTTGGCTTCCTCTTCAGGGATGGTTGGAAGGACCATCACGCTGTCTCCACTCTATTGAAAAGACATTGAGAAGGGTGAAATTCAATCTTACAGTGAAAAGAATTAACTTTAGAGAAGTAGCTTCAGATGCTGATGAGAACAATGTCTCCTTTACTCTCTTTTTCCCTCTGGGGGATTTTGTCTTCACAAGTTGATCTTTGACACTTTGGCAAAGGGAAGTATCTCCCCAACTTAACAGGAAACAGTCCTGCTTTAAATTCAGTAATGGCTTGCCATTGCATTTTAAAGTTTTAATTTTAAGTCCTTACCACTGCCCTATGTGACTGAAGCCAGCTTCCCCTCTCTTTCTTGGTAGCCCTCCCACCTCCTGCTGCTGCTTTGCCAGGCACATTGGCTCTCTTGTTCCCAGAGGAGGCCAAGCTCCCTTTTAGGAAAGCTCCTTAGCTATTGCTTCAAGCCTGCAGTGCCCTTCCCTCCTGAAGATGTGTGCCTTGGTCTCTCGCTTTGTTTACATCCTTCCCAGAGGTCCCTTCAGAGAAGGGCTCTCCTTCTCTGACAGCCAAATATGAAACCAACCCTCCCACCTCTGCTCTCCTTCCCCCGACCTTTGCTTGATTACTCTGTCACACTGATTGTCACCTCATATACTATAAACTTTACTGTCTGTCTGCCCACTGGAATGTAAATTTTGGGAGGGCAGGGGCTTTACACTGATTGTCCACTGCTATATCCCAGTGCCCACTGCTCGGGCTCGGTAAACATGTGTTCAGTGAATGGATACAGAATTTCAATGGTTTGCTGCTCAAAAGAAACAAAATAACAAGACTAGGTATTCAGGTTAGCATATTAAAAAAAAATGTAGTGAAGTTAGGACACTCTTGTGATATTCTCCATGTCTTGCATATTGCAGGAATCTTACTAAAGATGAAAAGTTCAAGAACAGGTTTCAGAGAATACTACCTGGGTTTAAAAGACTGATGCTTAAGAGAAAGGAAATGTTTCAGGACGTTAATACACTAAATAGCCTTATACCCGTGACTTAAGTGGTCAAACTACGTTCTGCTATAAATACTGTGCCGTCAGGGAAGACCTAAAGGTATTATTTTGAATACTTTTTATTTAGGAAACAGAATCATTCTGGTCAATTAATCTGTCCGAATAATCTAAAAGTTAGAAATATAGGGAGTTTGTGTTTTATATAATAGGTGTTAAAAGACCCTGAAAATGGCCTCTCAGTAAATTGTAAATCAGCCAGAAGGAAGAATCCTCCCAGTATACTTGCATGCCAGAGACAGTGCCCCACAGAACACCGGCCCTTAAAGGGAGCCATTCAGATGAGCTCCACACTCCTTCCAGGCAAGCAGCGTCTCTACCCTTTTGGCATCTTTACCTTCCAGTCAACAGGGGTAGCAACTCTCTTTTCTGCTGTCAGCTGGAGAGAGATAATTACTCTGAGAATCTCATCAAAGTTCCTGCCGGTGGTAGCTGGGTACAAGATGGACAGTTTCAGTTTCTTATCAGGACCGAAAATAAACACCTGTAGAGCACAAAGACACATAAACAGGAAGAACTCTTTGAGTGTTTTGATATTAAATCCTTTTACAAGGCTCTTAGGTAATTAAAAATGTAGGGCTCTCCTTCTCTGACAGCCAAATATGAAACCAACCCTCCCACCTCTGCTCTCCTTCCCCCGACCTTTGCTTGATTACTCTGTCACACTGATTGTCACCTCATATACTATAAACTTTACTGTCTGTCTGCCCACTGGAATGTAAATTTTGGGAGGGCAGGGGCTTTACACTGATTGTCCACTGCTATATCCCAGTGCCCACTGCTCGGGCTCGGTAAACATGTGTTCAGTGAATGGATACAGAATTTCAATGGTTTGCTGCTCAAAAGAAACAAAATAACAAGACTAGGTATTCAGGTTAGCATATTAAAAAAAAATGTAGTGAAGTTAGGACACTCTTGTGATATTCTCCATGTCTTGCATATTGCAGGAATCTTACTAAAGATGAAAAGTTCAAGAACAGGTTTCAGAGAATACTACCTGGGTTTAAAAGACTGATGCTTAAGAGAAAGGAAATGTTTCAGGACGTTAATACACTAAATAGCCTTATACCCGTGACTTAAGTGGTCAAACTACGTTCTGCTATAAATACTGTGCCGTCAGGGAAGACCTAAAGGTATTATTTTGAATACTTTTTATTTAGGAAACAGAATCATTCTGGTCAATTAATCTGTCCGAATAATCTAAAAGTTAGAAATATAGGGAGTTTGTGTTTTATATAATAGGTGTTAAAAGACCCTGAAAATGGCCTCTCAGTAAATTGTAAATCAGCCAGAAGGAAGAATCCTCCCAGTATACTTGCATGCCAGAGACAGTGCCCCACAGAACACCGGCCCTTAAAGGGAGCCATTCAGATGAGCTCCACACTCCTTCCAGGCAAGCAGCGTCTCTACCCTTTTGGCATCTTTACCTTCCAGTCAACAGGGGTAGCAACTCTCTTTTCTGCTGTCAGCTGGAGAGAGATAATTACTCTGAGAATCTCATCAAAGTTCCTGCCGGTGGTAGCTGGGTACAAGATGGACAGTTTCAGTTTCTTATCAGGACCGAAAATAAACACCTGTAGAGCACAAAGACACATAAACAGGAAGAACTCTTTGAGTGTTTTTGATATTAAATCCTTTTACAAGGCTCTTAGGTAATTAAAAATGTTCAAGGGTATAACAAAACAAAATAACAAATACCCTGAAAGATATGCTAAACAAACTGGGTAGTTGGAATAGTTATAATTTTCTTCTCTATGTTATATTTCTAAACTTGAAGGGAATTATATTTGGTTTTGGCTGTCTCAGTAAGAAAAACTGATTTGTAAACTGAATCCAGGAAAGGTCTGAGGAAGGTACTATGTTAACTATGGAAAATGATCATAAAAATAGTACTAACTCGAGTTGATATTGTTGTTTACTTGCTAAGTTGTGTCTTTCATGACCCCATCGACTATAGCCCACCAGGCTTCTCTGTTCATGGGATTTCCTAGGTAAGAATACTGGATACATTGCCATTTCTTTCTCCAGGGGATCTTCCCAACCCGGGGATCGAACCCAGGTCTCCTTGCACTGGTAGGTGGATTCTTTGCCACTGAGCCACCTGGGAAGCCCCATGGGAGCTGATAGTGATTCTTAAATTGTGTATTTTTGCAGATGTAAGAATAAATTTGTTCTCTAGTGGATAAGGACAGAACAAATAAGAACTCAAAACCTGAGATGACGTATGAAGAAGGCTATGAACCACTGCTTTCAAGGGAGGGCTGTCAGAACTACAGAAAACGATGTTTCAATTCTAGATGACATCTTAGGGTAACTATTATTATGTAGATTTTCAAAAGCTGTGAGTTAAGCAGTTTAACAAGTTAGCTGAAAAATTCTACTTTGTATCAGCATTTAGATGAAAAAGATGATTTAGCTACACTACCAGAACAGTGCCCACAGAACACCGGCCCTTAAAGGGAGCCATTCAGATGAGCTCCACACTCCTTCCAGGCAAGCAGCGTCTCTACCCTTTTGGCATCTTTACCTTCCAGTCAACAGGGGTAGCAACTCTCTTTTCTGCTGTCAGCTGGAGAGAGATAATTACTCTGAGAATCTCATCAAAGTTCCTGCCGGTGGTAGCTGGGTACAAGATGGACAGTTTCAGTTTCTTATCAGGACCGAAAATAAACACCTGTAGAGCACAAAGACACATAAACAGGAAGAACTCTTTGAGTTTTTTTGATATTAAATCCTTTTACAAGGCTCTTAGGTAATTAAAAATGTTCAAGGGTATAACAAAACAAAATAACAAATACCCTGAAAGATATGCTAAACAAACTGGGTAGTTGGAATAGTTATAATTTTCTTCTCTATGTTATATTTCTAAACTTGAAGGGAATTATATTTGGTTTTGGCTGTCTCAGTAAGAAAAACTGATTTGTAAACTGAATCCAGGAAAGGTCTGAGGAAGGTACTATGTTAACTATGGAAAATGATCATAAAAATAGTACTAACTCGAGTTGATATTGTTGTTTACTTGCTAAGTTGTGTCTTTCATGACCCCATCGACTATAGCCCACCAGGCTTCTCTGTTCATGGGATTTCCTAGGTAAGAATACTGGATACATTGCCATTTCTTTCTCCAGGGGATCTTCCCAACCCGGGGATCGAACCCAGGTCTCCTTGCACTGGTAGGTGGATTCTTTGCCACTGAGCCACCTGGGAAGCCCCATGGGAGCTGATAGTGATTCTTAAATTGTGTATTTTTGCAGATGTAAGAATAAATTTGTTCTCTAGTGGATAAGGACAGAACAAATAAGAACTCAAAACCTGAGATGACGTATGAAGAAGGCTATGAACCACTGCTTTCAAGGGAGGGCTGTCAGAACTACAGAAAACGATGTTTCAATTCTAGATGACATCTTAGGGTAACTATTATTATGTAGATTTTCAAAAGCTGTGAGTTAAGCAGTTTAACAAGTTAGCTGAAAAATTCTACTTTGTATCAGCATTTAGATGAAAAGAGCACCACCAGACACTTATATCCTAATGGCAGATATTTGCCCACTTCCTTGAGTTGGTCCAAGCACTGACTGGTCAGGCCGACGACTACCTAATGGATGTACACAACTCACCACACGAGCAGTCACAGGCATGCCCTTTTCGTCCTTCTCTGCTGGGTCCAGCATGCCCAACTGGATGGCAAGGTCCCGATTCTTATCATCAATGATGGGAAAAGGCAACTTTTCCGTGGGCTCTTCACCATTGTAAGCATTGATATCCTGAAATGCAGGGAAAAGGGAACAAGAGAAATCTAAACCAGGCATAACCTCCAAATGCCAGTAGTTAACAGTCATCATTTTGTAAGACAGGGTAGACAGGACCATAATCAGAATAATTTCTCTATGCAATTTAAATAAGAAAATTAATAAATGAAACAAATAAACTCTTTCTCCCAACTGTTCACTGACAGAAATGACAGCAGGGTATAGTACTTAGGTTATAATCTAGAGCCTTTTCATGCCCAAGGCTCTTCAAATTCAGCAGGCTTTTACTGCTTTGAGAAAGTAGTATTAAACTCTCTGAAAGTGGAGGAATATAGAGTTAGAATTTAATCCCAGGTACTGCTGGGTTCCCAAATACTATAAAACCCATCAGTAACAATGAGTTCACATCCAAAAATTGCTTTGCATGCAAAGATAATTCTATAGATCTGTCATCAATCAGACCCCTGCCTCAAAAGCACCCTAAGACAGACATTAAGCTACTATAACAACGATCTTAAGAAATGAGAGGAAACATAAAGCTTAGAGCAAACACAAAAATGGAGAGTTGCATACTCACTTCAAGGACAGGTCAATTATAAATCTCTTACAGGTGAAAAGGCAGAGGTGAAGTTACACTAGAGTGAAATCCACATAAGAAACAAAGCGTTCCAAATCTGAACCAAAAGACAATGTACTCGCTTCTGCTATCTGTCCCTTTGTTTCCTAGTTAAAAACTGTATTCATTTTTCTATCCTGGAAAGTTTTTTTATCCCAGGAATTTTTTTGGGAAAAAAAGAATCTAGCTCTGTTATTTGACCTGGCACTGAAATCCCCTGTACGTGTGGGATACAGATGAGTAAGACAGGGTTCCTGCTTCTAATGGAACTTCTAATTTGGTTAGACAATTTCCATTAAAAGTAGGAACATGCAAGACAGTGATAAGTAAATGGCAGATGCTGAAGTACACCAATGTCCCCATGTGTAACACTGTTGAGCTAGGAAAGGCTTCAAGAAAGGGGTATGACTCCAACCTGGGCCTTAAAGGACGGAAACAATTTTCACAGGGCAAAGGAAGGCATTTGAGGGAGAGGGAGCAATATTAATGAAATATGTAGGCAAGTCTGAGCATAAGCTGTTGACTTGGGAATAAGGAATTTATCTGGGTAGAGTTTTAGGGAGGAAAAAGAGGAGTTAATCTGAAGAAGGCCCTTAGGATAAAAGCAGCATTCATGAACTTTGAAATGGATAACAAATTTCAACATGTCGCTTATTTATTAGCTTAATTTCCCTTCTGCAGCCACCAGCAGTCTTATCACGTCACCACCGCTAAAATAACAACTGATACAGTTTCATTCTAGAGGTACCTGAGGCTTCCTACATAATCAGATGTAAAGTTGGGAGTTGTTTCCTATTTAATGCAGTCTCAATTTTGAAAATTCTAAGGCACAAGCTTACCAGTGAAAATGAACCTGGGCGTGTCCCTACACTTGAAAGGGTATTACACGATTGGCTATAAACTCTTCCTTTGGCCACCTGTAGTTTCAGTGATTGGCAGTATAATTTGCGACGTCTTCACGAAGACAGACATAAAGCTAGACAACGATCTTAAGAAATGAGAGGAAACATAAAGCTTAGAGCAAACACAAAAATGGAGAGTTGCATACTCACTTCAAGGACAGGTCAATTATAAATCTCTTACAGGTGAAAAGGCAGAGGTGAAGTTACACTAGAGTGAAATCCACATAAGAAACAAAGCGTTCCAAATCTGAACCAAAAGACAATGTACTCGCTTCTGCTATCTGTCCCTTTGTTTCCTAGTTAAAAACTGTATTCATTTTTCTATCCTGGAAAGTTTTTTATCCCAGGAATTTTTTGGGAAAAAAGAATCTAGCTCTGTTATTTGACCTGGCACTGAAATCCCCTGTACGTGTGGGATACAGATGAGTAAGACAGGGTTCCTGCTTCTAATGGAACTTCTAATTTGGTTAGACAATTTCCATTAAAAGTAGGAACATGCAAGACAGTGATAAGTAAATGGCAGATGCTGAAGTACACCAATGTCCCCATGTGTAACACTGTTGAGCTAGGAAAGGCTTCAAGAAAGGGGTATGACTCCAACCTGGGCCTTAAAGGACGGAAACAATTTTCACAGGGCAAAGGAAGGCATTTGAGGGAGAGGGAGCAATATTAATGAAATATGTAGGCAAGTCTGAGCATAAGCTGTTGACTTGGGAATAAGGAATTTATCTGGGTAGAGTTTTAGGGAGGAAAAAGAGGAGTTAATCTGAAGAAGGCCCTTAGGATAAAAGCAGCATTCATGAACTTTGAAATGGATAACAAATTTCAACATGTCGCTTATTTATTAGCTTAATTTCCCTTCTGCAGCCACCAGCAGTCTTATCACGTCACCACCGCTAAAATAACAACTGATACAGTTTCATTCTAGAGGTACCTGAGGCTTCCTACATAATCAGATGTAAAGTTGGGAGTTGTTTCCTATTTAATGCAGTCTCAATTTTGAAAATTCTAAGGCACAAGCTTACCAGTGAAAATGAACCTGGGCGTGTCCCTACACTTGAAAGGGTATTACACGATTGGCTATAAACTCTTCCTTTGGCCACCTGTAGTTTCAGTGATTGCTATGCAGTAACTCTCAACCCTGTCATTTGCCTGACCGGTCTTAAATTACGCCCATACACTTTGGCTTTATTCTATCCTAAATCAAGCTAATTACTATTCTCTAGTATTAAAGAGAGTATTATCTTTACCTCAAAGGAAAAAAAAAGCTACTCTATAAAGTTTACAACTTAATCTGTAACCTCAGAGCATTTGCCAAGTTACTGTACCTTGCTCCATGCAAGATGGTCTTCCACACTGTCTATTGAAAGGGCAATCATCTTAACATTTCTCTTGGCAAATTCTGGTGCCAGCTTTGCTGCTCTCCCAAGCTCCGTGGTACACACTGGGGTAAAGTCCCGAGGGTGGGAGAAGAGAATGCCCCATCTGAATAAGGAAGAGAAGTTCACAACCGAATGAAGAGATTATCACCAACATTATGGACAGTGAAAAATCAAAAAACCTAGATCAAAAGTGACTTTCTCTTTAAAATGAATGCTTATGAAGACTGAGGGCTTCCCAGAGGGTGTTAGTGGTAAAGAACCCACCTGCCAATGCAGGAGATATAAGAGACGCAGGTTCGTTCCCTCCCTGGGTTAGGAAGATCTCTTGGAGGGAGTCATGGCAACCTACTCTAGTTGGGGCACGACTGAAGCAACCTAGCATGCACACATGAAGACAATCGCTATGAAACTTTTATGTTGAGTAGTGCTTTTCAGTTTTCGTATCTCTAGAAAAACCTGTTTAATGCCTAATTCCATAAAAGATATGAAAGTCAACATGATAAATACTTAAAAAGACTGTTAGGGTATTATTGCCGACTTTAGTAACTCTAGAGCCACCCTGAGTCCTTTTCAGGTAATAAAATCTGTGCTATTCAAACAAAGTACTTATTGAAATAGCCTTTTTTCCTCTTTCTACATTTTTTTCCTAAGCACAGATATGCTGACCTTCACCTTCAATAATGGATGAGCCAGTATGCCTGAATCTAGACCAATGCCTGACTACAATAATAAACAGATTATGTAACCTGAAATAATTAGGCTTCTATCCTCTATTTATATGTAAAGTTAAAGCTGACACTTGGCTTCTTTAAAGTGAACAGATATAAAACTTTTGTAAAACTAGTTTATGGATCTAACCTGCTAAACAGGACACCCAGTATTTGTACCCTGATGAAACAACAGCATTTTAAGAGTTTTACCCATCTCTTCATGTGCAGTTGCTTTTTCTGCCTTTAGCCAAAGTGGGTAGAAAAAAGACAGCCTGCAATGTTGATTTCTACACCTACAGATTCTTACAGGAAAATAGTCATACCTAAACCATCATTGCCTAAGGCTAAACTTATACAAATTTAAGCTAAAAGTCACCAAGAACCTTCGGAGTATTGTATTCTTCTTCTGGGCAAAGGAAATGACTCATGCAGCTGAAAAGGAAAATCTACCACTCAGTTCCCACACTCCAGTCGACTTAACATTCAACCTCGCTTATTATTAGAGAAATGCAAATTAAAACTACAATGAGATATCACCTCACACCCTTCAGAATGGCCATCTTCAAAAAATCTGCAGACAATAAATGCTGGAGAGGGTGCGGAGAAAAGGAAACCTTCTTGCATTGCTGGTGGGAATGTCAATTGATACAGCCTCTATGGAAGACAGTATGGAGATTCCTTAAAAAACTAAAAATAGAAGCACCCTATGACCCAGCAATCCCACTATTAGGCTCATAGTCTGATGAAATCAAAACTGAAAGAAGCACCTGTACCCCAATGTTCACTGCAGCTCGCTATACAATAGCCAGAACATGGAAGCAACCTAGATGTCCATCGACAAATGAATGGATCCAGAAACTCTGGTACATAGATACAATGGAATACTACTCAGCTGTTAAAAGAAATGCAGAAGACTCAGTCCTAATGAAGTGGCTGGCTCTAGAACCTATCATCAAAAGTGAAGTCAGTCAAAAAGAGAAAGACAAATACAGTATACTAACACACATACATGGAATCTAGTAGGACGGTCTTGATAACACATGCAGGGAACTCATGGAAAAACAGGCAGAGCATAGTAGACATATGGACATTGTGGGGAAGAAATAGGGAGGGGGAGGCATGGAGGGAGTAACATGGAAATCTATACTGCTATGTGTGGAAAAGATAGCTATTGTCATTGTGCTAAGGGAGTAGGAGTGCTCACAATGACATCGGGCGATGGTCCGGAGGAGTGGGATGGGGGGAACTGGTGGGGGTGGGGACCAGGGATATGCATATGACTGCTCTGGGAACATAGATATCTGTGAACAACAAAACTCTGTAAGACCCTTAAAATAAAGAATAATAATAATAAAAAACCACATTAAAGCAGGATCTTAAACTAGCAGATTCCTCACTGTAGCCTAGCCAAGCTGACCTCCCTGACCGTGTGCCAAATTTCCTGAAGCACAGAGAAGAAAGCAGACACAAGGGACCTGATGCCCACCCATGTCTGCCACTCAGCTTGCAAGGTTTTAGGAAAGGAAAAGAGCTTCTTGCCAAAATGATGGGTGGCCTTGTGGCAAGACTAGAAAGAGAGAGGCAAGATTTTTAAGACTGTAGAGGGGCGGGTGTGCTTTTGTTGAATACATATAAATGGCAGTTAGACAGATATATATTTAAAATGTTTTAAAATAAATAGTTATAAGTAAAATCTAGGCCTTAGAGTCTGTGGTGCAGGATATGTTTAAGGGTCGGAGGAGACTGAACGTTTCCAGAAGTTGAGGAAAAAAACGCACAGGGCAGTTCTTCCTGTGTTGTTAAAAGAGGTGATTAGTTAGAAAAATCAGGTGCTCTCTTTCCATTGTGAGTCAAGAAACCGTTTTTGCTGACACGTTAGGAAACTTGTTTGAAGTCACTTTACATCCTCTCCTCCTTCAGAAGCCACTCTCATGTTTGCTCCTGGGTAGGAACAGGGTAACCTCTGAGAATGTCTTCCTGTGGCCTGCTCCCCGTAAGTCTCCCTACTGCTGCTCTTCAGAAGAATACAGTTACGGTATCCCCTTTCCTTCCTTCTTTCCTTTCTTCCTCATTTTCAAAAGACAAAAAATTTCCTCCTCTAAGGGAGGGGTCCCAGCTCATTCACCCCTGGAAAACCCACGTTTGGCTCGGTGAAGCTGAGAAGAAGCTGCTTCTACAACATATGTACAGGCAGGGCTCAGTAAACTCATTAAATGCAGCACCCAAACCCCTTAGCTGTTACCAGCTGTCCGGGGCAGGGTAGATACCTGTAACGTTTCAGATTTTATTTTATTTTCTCAAAAACATACCTGGATCAAAAAGTGATAAGTCTGAATTGAGATCACAGGAAGAATGGAGTTTGGAAAACCTATATTAGGGGAAAATCCATTTATTATAAAAGGTTCAACCTTAAAAAAAAAAAGACCAAATTTATTTTGGGGGTAGGGCAGGAAATAGTACTATCCTCTGCCTGACCCAAGGCAGACTTGTATGTTGTTTATAGATGCAACTTTCTCATCTTCCTACTGCTGGCTCCCTGAGAAGGTACCGCTTTTAATCCAATTTAGTTCAAGGACAATAAATGACAACAAAAAATCCAAACAAGTAGGGTTAGCTTAAATTGTGACCTCATTTATAATTATCGCTAAAATAAATACACTTTATATTAATATTTAGCTTTAATGTATACTATCCAAGAGTTCTGGCAAGATTTTATTTTATGCAGGTGAGGGCTGTAGGTAGGAATGGGAAGAAACATTCTCTGAAAACCCCATGGAGTTTTGGAGAAATACTAATACCTAGATTCTGAGTATGAGACTGGACACAGTCTGTATTTCTGAAGTCTTTGCCTGCCTTTAAGGTCTGAGTGTTCCACTTCTCATCCTTTTTCTAGCCTAGTCCTCTCTTTCAAAAAAGCTTAGGTTTTCCATTAATCAGTGGCTGGAAGAATTCCTGGTGCCACAGATGGTAGAGAATGTACCTGCAATGTGAGAGACCCGGGCTTAATCCCTGGGTTGAGAAGATCCCCGGGAGAAGGGACTAGCTACCCACTCTAGTATTCTTGCCTGGAGAATCCCACGGACAGAGGAGCTGGGTGGGCTACATTCCACGGGGTCCCAAAGAGTCAGACATGACTGAGCAACTAACACACCTCCAAGGGGTCGGTTAGGCCTAACTATAAGAATCTTCCAAGTGCTCTGCACAGGTCTGACCTATCGTTGATGAATAACCTCAAAACGTCACCCTCTCTCTTCTGTAATGTATATACCTGGACACTGTATGTAATAGGGATGCCAAGCAAGAGGTTGTAAAACCTTAGGACATTGTGTAGTGGGGCCACTGGAACCGCAGAACCACAATATAACTAGACACATCTGGGAGTGTTTCATAGTAATCAGCTTAAAAGTTTGCTGATTCAGAAGCTAAAAAACCATAGTTACACCAATATACGCCTAGTCATAGGAGTATGATTGCCAAGCTACACCACGGGTCAACAGTTTGGCAAGGCTACATGTGGCGGGAAACAAGAAGGGGGAGGGGCCGCAAGAAGCACTCCGCTGTGAAACAAAAGGGCCTCAAAGTGGGGAGGTACTGGTGTCCAGGTGTCCATGACCTATACCCGTAGTTACTGCAAACTGAACAACCTCAGAAAGTCCTTCCCTCAAGATGTTGCAAGTTCTGGAATAAAGGACATAATCACATACAGCCTGTTCTGGGTTCCTCCCAAAGCTGTTATCAAATCAAGTTCTAGAAGCTGGGGGAGGCTCTGAACAAAAAGTCTTTCAGCCACTAATTTGGCAGCTGCTGGTACCAAATTTTTTTGTGCTGAGAATGAGAAGCCTGCAAACATCACGGCAGCAAGCAGAACCCTCAGATAACACGCTTGGGCCCTCCCTAACCTTCAGCCAGCAGCAGTGTCCTCTGACTCTGGCCTTGGCTACCTACTTTCCCCAGGGAGCGAATTCCAGAACGGAGAGAGGGAGGGAGGGAGTGTGACCCTGGGCACGAGTCCCGGGAACTGACCCCCGATGCTGCCAGGACCCTGACCACTCCGGGCCTCGGCTGGATCTGGCTACTAGCAGTTTACCAAAGAGAAGTAGATAACCAAAAAAATCTCCTCCGCACCGGTCTCCAGACCTGGGGCAAGCGGGAACCCAATTCTGTTCTCCTCCCCCTTCCTCACCCCAGAGTTCCAGAGTCAGCCCAGCCACGCAGGGGCTGGAAAGCGAGGGGGGATCAAGCGGGCGGTGCAGGGCCGGCCGGAGGGTCCTGCAGCGCCGCCGCGAAGCAGGGGCCTGACCGCGAGCCGCACGTGCAGGAACCGGTGCGGGGAGGAAGTGGGCGGCTAGCAGGGGGCCGAGCGGGGAGGCGGACGGAAGGGAGGAAAAAGGGAAGGCACCTCCACCACCGGGCGTAACTCGAGGCTAGGGGAGGGCGACGAGCTGGCTACTTACGAGTTTCCCAGATAGTCGTGGAAACGGATGCGGCCGATGGTAGTATTGGCCTCGAAGTTGGGAGCCTCGTCCCCGAGAAGGAGACCTCCGGGCATGGCGGCAGCGGTGACGCGGGGCTTAGAAGAGGTACAGCTGCGACAGCCACTAGCCGGTTGCTTCTGCCAGTGTAGGTGCCGGGGGCGGAATAAATGGGACTTCTAGGGGCGTGACGGGAGAAGCGCGGTGGGCGGGACCAGCGCAGAGCCAGAGAGGCGGGGTCGCGGCGGGAGCGGGGGGCGGGGCCAGGGGCGGGGCCAGGCCGTCGGCGGGGTGGGCGGGGCCGCGTCTGGCGGCGGCCGGGGCGCGTCCGGAACCGGCGGGAGTCCAAGGGGGGCCGGGGCGTGACAGCCCTGGGCCCGGTCCAGCACCCCGCCAGGCCGCTGCCCTCCCGGGAACCTGTGGACACTATCACGCTCCACTCCCGTGACAGGGGACTCGTTGACGTCGCCTTTTGGAGGCGCGTTCTGAGCTCTGGCGGTAAAGGAAGCGGAACGCAATGGAAAGGGGAGCCCCAAGGTGGACGGCCGCTCTGCGAAGTCCGCGGAGCCCTCCTGCCCATCCTCTCACGGCCGACTCCAGGCTCAGGGGTCCGGAGACCCCTGCACGCCCGGCCTTGTTAGCGTGAGCGCCTGGAATCCTGACCGCCCCAGCCAGCCTAGCCATCCTGATTTCTGTTACCAGAGGATGTGGCAAGACCCAGGCATGTGGGGCACTTTGCGTCAGAGGAAGTGGCTTTCTTGTTGCTGCAAAAATTCCAGCACCCATGTCAGTAAGTGCTTGGCGGGATGCGACCTACACTTTATATTTTTATTCCACTCCCAGAGTTCATTATGAACCAGAAGGTGTTCAACACAATTATCCAGATTTCAGTGTAAATTTAAAAACCTGCTTACTGTGACCAGCTGTGTGCCACCCGAGGAAGTGGAAGTTTAGATTCATTTATTTACTTTCTACGTGCCAAGCCCAAGGTAGACAAGATGACTCTTCTCTTGGAGCTTTCATTGTCGTCAGGGAGACATAATTCAGCAGGACTGTATTAGACAGTAGGATGTGCTAGAGGGTAACCGAGATGCTGCTTGGACCGGATGGTCTGCTCTGGGAAAGCCTCCAGGACGACATAGGGTAACTGGAAGTAGTTAACCTCTGCTGTCGTGCCCTGAGGGCTCCTTCGTGGGGAAGAGGCTTCCAACTTCTAGGCCAGTAATACCAGTCGCCAGCTGCATCTGTTTCCGCAACTGTCTTAGTAGTTTACGTAGTACCTGCTCTGGAAATGGCAGTTGTTGCTTGGATGATGAGAGTAATTTACGCAGTAACCCTTGTGTTGCCAACCCTGTGCTCAGTGCTGTGCTAGGCCGGGTGAGGAGACAGTCTGCTCTTAGGAGGAAACATGTGCCTACAGTCAGGATAAAGACCTAGATGCTGATGGACGGTTGGGGAGGGGCCGGTGCCAATTAGATAAGAGTTCAAAGGTATGGAAGGAAAAGGTGGAGGGTTTGGCAATGGCCATTTGGAAGATCAACGGTGCATTCAAATGTCTCCTCTCTCACTAGGTTGTGAACTCCTTAAGGTTAGACCTTATTATTTTATTGATAAAAGTTTGTCACCTGTTAGACACGGTGTGGAGCTAGACTGCACAAAGTATTGGAGAAGCATTTGGCCGACTCCAGGCTCAGGGGTCCGGAGACCCCTGCACGCCCGGCCTTGTTAGCGTGAGCGCCTGGAATCCTGACCGCCCCAGCCAGCCTAGCCATCCTGATTTCTGTTACCAGAGGATGTGGCAAGACCCAGGCATGTGGGGCACTTTGCGTCAGAGGAAGTGGCTTTCTTGTTGCTGCAAAAATTCCAGCACCCATGTCAGTAAGTGCTTGGCGGGATGCGACCTACACTTTATATTTTTATTCCACTCCCAGAGTTCATTATGAACCAGAAGGTGTTCAACACAATTATCCAGATTTCAGTGTAAATTTAAAAACCTGCTTACTGTGACCAGCTGTGTGCCACCCGAGGAAGTGGAAGTTTAGATTCATTTATTTACTTTCTACGTGCCAAGCCCAAGGTAGACAAGATGACTCTTCTCTTGGAGCTTTCATTGTCGTCAGGGAGACATAATTCAGCAGGACTGTATTAGACAGTAGGATGTGCTAGAGGGTAACCGAGATGCTGCTTGGACCGGATGGTCTGCTCTGGGAAAGCCTCCAGGACGACATAGGGTAACTGGAAGTAGTTAACCTCTGCTGTCGTGCCCTGAGGGCTCCTTCGTGGGGAAGAGGCTTCCAACTTCTAGGCCAGTAATACCAGTCGCCAGCTGCATCTGTTTCGCAACTGTCTTAGTAGTTTACGTAGTACCTGCTCTGGAAATGGCAGTTGTTGCTTGGATGATGAGAGTAATTTACGCAGTAACCCTTGTGTTGCCAACCCTGTGCTCAGTGCTGTGCTAGGCCGGGTGAGGAGACAGTCTGCTCTTAGGAGGAAACATGTGCCTACAGTCAGGATAAAGACCTAGATGCTGATGGACGGTTGGGGAGGGGCCGGTGCCAATTAGATAAGAGTTCAAAGGTATGGAAGGAAAAGGTGGAGGGTTTGGCAATGGCCATTTGGAAGATCAACGGTGCATTCAAATGTCTCCTCTCTCACTAGGTTGTGAACTCCTTAAGGTTAGACCTTATTATTTTATTGATAAAAGTTTGTCACCTGTTAGACACGGTGTGGAGCTAGACTGCACAAAGTATTGGAGAAGCATTTGGCCATCTTCCTGCAGGCACAACAGCAACGATTCTTGTACCTCTTCTCTCCTGGGAATAAAAGAGCAGTGTGTCCCTAGTTACAGCTGTAGTGTGGGAGACATTCTTAGACATGTGGGAGGAGAAATATAAAACTTGAGATTAAAAAGGTGGGAGGATATTTTTTTTTTTTTTTTTGCTGCCGAAGTGAGCACGGGATGATGGTTTTTAAAAGCAGTTCTAATCAAGTGTTCTTGTTAAATTCGATTTTCTTTTTAGAAAAAAAAAATAGAAAAAGGGAGTACAGGAAACTCCTGACCAGGGCAGTGCTATCGACTTGCTGTGTGAGTGGAGCTGAAGCTGATAATCTCTCCACTGTTCTTCGTTATCATGTTTCATGTGGTTACTCATCCCTATCATATCTGCTACAGGACACCTACCATCTGGAAAGAAAGCAAAGTAGGACATGTGGGAGTGAAAATGAAAAGACAACAGCTTCTAAAATGCTAGAATGATGAGTAATTCCCAGAGGGACTTTGGAGCAGTGAATTCTGACCCTTTCCCCCCAAATACAGCACTCTTTCTGAAAGTTAATTGTTTGTACTGAAAGAGTTTTTTTTTGTTTTTTTTGTAATTTTGACCTCTTTTATTGTTTTATGCATGTATTTATTTTTTCATCCATCTTTATTCTTTGGCCTGTGTGGGCCTCCCACTGCAGTGGTCTCTCTCGTTGCAGAGCACAGGCTCTGGCTGCTGGCTTGTAATTGGACACACTGGTCCAGCTGCTCCGCAGCACGTAGGATCTTCCTGCGCCAGGGATCGAACCAGTGCCCCTTGCACTGCAAGGTGGACTCTCCACCCACTGGACCACCAGAGAAGCCCTGAAAGAGATTTTTTAGTTAAATTTCACAAATAATGATCTAAGGGGGTAGAATTTTTTTTTCCATAAAGGATTGAAGGGTTAGATGTTAAAACATGATAAAGACCAAAAGTCAACTTGGAATTACTTGAAGGGTGATGATCTAGGTGACCGGTTTTCTCGTCTGCTTCTAGTTAGACATGGGAGACTTGAAGCTGTAATGGAAACTAAGACTTTTAGAGAGTGAACAGTGAATGCCAACCTATGAAACCTCCTGTCTCTATATATACAGAGGTCATCATAGAGAGGAAACAGGAGAAAGATAAACAGGGAGAGAAGAAGAGAAAGCAGATAGCAGATAAGTCATAAGAGCTGGGAAAGGGAAGAAGAAGGAAAGAAAAAGGGGAGAAAAGGACGTGTTTTGGGACCATAACCAGTTTGAATGCCTGCTTTGCCCAGGCTACTTCACAACAAAGCTGACCACATGGCCCTGACACTCTGTCCTTTTGATGGTTGCAAAGGACTGGGTGCTTGACTCAAAGGCAACCAACCTGCAGACTGGCTCATAGCCTGTGGGAGCCTGGTACAAAATGTTTTGTTATTGGTTCTTCTTTTGGTGACTGGAATGCAAGACAACAGATTAACTCAGCAGTTCAAAGAAGTTCACTGGAAGGGTAAGCTGAAAGATGGTCAGGTAAGGCAGTAAGCAGAAACCATGAGATGATCAGGAGAAGAGTGGAGAGTGGCAGAAACTCTGGAAGCAGAGCAACTGATGACTGGTGCTGGAGGGTGCAAGATCACCCACCTAGTCATTAAAGGCTGCTTTATACGCAATACCAATTGCCTGCTAGCTTCCCAACTTAAAGTTCTTGAGGCCTAATGCCAGGGTGGGCTAACGTTAGGTGTTGAGAGAAGGCCTTCCCAAATACAGTCAATCAAGGCACAAATTTTTTTCTAAGAATTTAAAGATGACGATGATTATAATAATCACATCATGCTGCTTGTTATTATCCCCAAAATCTGGCACTTGTAAGCAATGTTAGTGATAAAATACTTCTCAGAAAAATTGTGATGTTGGTCTAAATCATTAACAATTGCTGTAGTCACTGGTGAATTTTAATAATATTTACCTTAGCTCTGGGTTTGGTCATTGAACCTACTTATCCTTTTTTTTCTCTTTTTTGAAAAATCCTTCTCCATTGTAGTTGATTTGGAAAATTCTCAACTCTATAGTCAGCTCACTCTCTCTGTTTGTAGACCTCATTTATTTCAACTGTGAAATTGTTGTGATTTAAGCTGTTTTCAAGTACAGTTTCTGTCTCCAGCAACTAGGATTCTTGCATTTAAACAACAGATTTGAAGTAAGTGACAGTAGCTCAATGATGAAAAAGTTAAAGTAACAGAACCCAGGTTTCTTCATTGTAAGTGATCACTTGGAATTTTTGTGTTTAAAATTTTAACTGTACACAGTATCATGTAATCAGCAAACTATGATTTTACTTCTTCCTTTCCTATTTGGATTCCCTTTGTTTCTTTTTCTTCTCTGATTGTTATGACTTGGACTTCCAAAACTATGTTGAATAAAAATGGTGAGAGAGTGGGGATCCTTGTCTTGTTCCTGATCTTAGAAGAAATGCTTTCAGCTTTTCACCATGGAGTATGATGTTTGTTCTGAGTTAGTCTTATATGGCCTTTATTATGTTTAGGTTTGTTCCCTGTGTGTCCACTTTCTAAAGAGTATTTTTTTTTAATCATAAATAGATGTTGAATTGTGTCAAAAGCTTTTATGCATCTGTTGAGATGATCATATGGTTTTTATTCTTCAATTTGTTAATGTGGTATATCACATTGATTGATTTGTGGATGTTGAAAAGCCCTTGCATCCCTGGGATAAATCCCACATGGCCATGGTGTATGATCTTTTTAATATAAGACATAAAACATTTATTTAATAAATGAAGTGAATCTAAATAGGAAAGAAGGAAAACAGTCTCTATTCACAGATGACATGAACTGTAAATAAGAAAATCCTAAAGATGCCACCATAAAACTATTAGAGCTAACCAGTGAATTTGGTAAAATTGTAGGATAGTTGCATTTCTATACACTAACAATGAAGTATCAGAAAGAGAAATTAAGGAAACAGTCCCATTTACCATCACATCCAAAAGGATAAAATTGAAATAAACCTACCTAAGGAGGCAAAAGACCTACACTCTGAAAGCTATAAGACAGTGATGAAGGAAATTGAAGCCAACACAAACAGATAGAAAGATATACCATATTCTTGGAATGGAAGAATCAATATTGTGAAAATACTACCTAAGCAACCTACAGATTCAATCCAATCCTTATCAAAATACAAATGGCATTTTTCACAGAACTAGAACAAATAATTAAAAATTTTGTATGGTAACACAAAAGACCTTGAATAGCCAAAACAATCTGGAGAAGGAAGAACAGAGCCAGAAGAATCATATGCCCTAACTTTAGGCTATACTACAAAGCTACAATAATTGGACAATATGGTACTAGCACAAATTCTGACTCCTACTGAATCAGAAACTGGGGATTGGACCCTGCGATATGTGTTTTAATAAGTCTTCCAGGGGGTTCTGATGCTACAAACTGAAACAGCCTCGTCGTGTATTGGAATTGGTCCAGGGATAGGCGTTTGATCTGTTTCTAACAAGACACGACATCTACTAGAGGAGTCTTCTGGGAAAAATGTCCTTTCTCTGAAGTGAAAATCAAAGCGAGTCATTTTTTTTCATCTATCTTCCTCTGGGAATTGTGCCTGGATGCTTGAAAGCATTGCTGCCTTCTACAAGAGCAGGAATGACCTAACAGCAAGAGTGGCAGAGCAGAAAGATGGAAAAAAAATCTGGATTCTTCATAAGATCATTGAGCTTCAACCTGTCCTAAAATTTATTCTACCTCTAGACTTCCTGCTAAATCAAGAAATACTCATGTGGTTAAAAATAATTTGAATCAGGGTTTCTGTTACTTGCTGTCAATAGTATCCTATAGTGTAGAATTAAGATGTTGAAAAGCCCTTGCATCCCTGGGATAAATCCCACATGGCCATGGTGTATGATCTTTTTAATATAAGACATAAAACATTTATTTAATAAATGAAGTGAATCTAAATAGGAAAGAAGGAAAACAGTCTCTATTCACAGATGACATGAACTGTAAATAAGAAAATCCTAAAGATGCCACCATAAAACTATTAGAGCTAACCAGTGAATTTGGTAAAATTGTAGGATAGTTGCATTTCTATACACTAACAATGAAGTATCAGAAAGAGAAATTAAGGAAACAGTCCCATTTACCATCACATCCAAAAGGATAAAATTGAAATAAACCTACCTAAGGAGGCAAAAGACCTACACTCTGAAAGCTATAAGACAGTGATGAAGGAAATTGAAGCCAACACAAACAGATAGAAAGATATACCATATTCTTGGAATGGAAGAATCAATATTGTGAAAATACTACCTAAGCAACCTACAGATTCAATCCAATCCTTATCAAAATACAAATGGCATTTTTCACAGAACTAGAACAAATAATTAAAAATTTTGTATGGTAACACAAAAGACCTTGAATAGCCAAAACAATCTGGAGAAGGAAGAACAGAGCCAGAAGAATCATATGCCCTAACTTTAGGCTATACTACAAAGCTACAATAATTGGACAATATGGTACTAGCACAAATTCTGACTCCTACTGAATCAGAAACTGGGGATTGGACCCTGCGATATGTGTTTTAATAAGTCTTCCAGGGGGTTCTGATGCTACAAACTGAAACAGCCTCGTCGTGTATTGGAATTGGTCCAGGGATAGGCGTTTGATCTGTTTCTAACAAGACACGACATCTACTAGAGGAGTCTTCTGGGAAAAATGTCCTTTCTCTGAAGTGAAAATCAAAGCGAGTCATTTTTTTTCATCTATCTTCCTCTGGGAATTGTGCCTGGATGCTTGAAAGCATTGCTGCCTTCTACAAGAGCAGGAATGACCTAACAGCAAGAGTGGCAGAGCAGAAAGATGGAAAAAAAATCTGGATTCTTCATAAGATCATTGAGCTTCAACCTGTCCTAAAATTTATTCTACCTCTAGACTTCCTGCTAAATCAAGAAATACTCATGTGGTTAAAAATAATTTGAATCAGGGTTTCTGTTACTTGCTGTCAATAGTATCCTATAGTGTAGTGAATTAGATAAGCTAATATTTTACTTTGGATTTTAAAATTTATATTCCTTAGTGAAAATGACCCAAATTTATTTTATTTTTGCTAGCTAGGTTTTATTTATTATTTTTTGGTTGCACTGGGTCTTTATTGCTGTACAAGGGCTTTCTCTGGTTGCAGTGAGTGGAGGCTACTCTGGCTTCACATTGTGGTGGCTACTCTTAGTGCCAGGAATAGACTTTAGCACGTGGGTTTCAATAGTTGCAGCACATGTGTTCAGTAGTTGCAGTTGTTGGGCTTTAGAGTGTGGGCTTAGTAGCTCCAAGGAATGTCCCCTGCCTTGACAGGCAGATTCTTATCCACTGTGCCACCAGGGAAGTCCACATTGTTAGTTTTTAGGATCAGGATAAACTTCTTAATAAAGTAAATTGGGAAGCTTGTCATAATTTTTATTATCTGAATAATTTAAATAACTCAAGGATTATGTATTCTTAAGAAATATTGGACTTTTTGGTGAAATATTCTCAAACTAGGTTTGTTTTTTTTGAAGTTAGAGCTTTTGCTACATTTTCAAGTTCTCTAATTATTGGGCTAATTTTCTCTCTTCAAGTGTTAATACTGGTAATTTATATCTTTCTAAAAATTTGTTCATTTCATGTAGATTTTCTAGTTTATTGGCATATGTTGGAAATTTTATAATTTTAGTCCATTTTTGGTTTGTATATTTTCTCATTGCATGTATTTTTATTTCCTTTCCCTTTGTTCACTAATGGTTTTTAAGTTGTAGTAGTCAAAGACAAAACAGTTTTTCTATGCTTTTTAGTTCATTAATTTCTACTTTTACTTAGTTTCTCCTATTCTCTGTTGGTTTATTTTGTTGTTCTTTTATTAATTTCATGGTTTGAATGCTTAAGTTAATTAGTTTGTCTTCCATATGTTAAAGAGCAATACCTACAAATAAAATGGAAAAAATTGGTTTTCATTCGAGCTTCAACCTGTCCTAAAATTTATTCTACCTCTAGACTTCCTGCTAAATCAAGAAATACTCATGTGGTTAAAAATAATTTGAATCAGGGTTTCTGTTACTTGCTGTCAATAGTATCCTATAGTGTAGTGAATTAGATAAGCTAATATTTTACTTTGGATTTTAAAATTTATATTCCTTAGTGAAAATGACCCAAATTTATTTTATTTTTGCTAGCTAGGTTTTATTTATTATTTTTTGGTTGCACTGGGTCTTTATTGCTGTACAAGGGCTTTCTCTGGTTGCAGTGAGTGGAGGCTACTCTGGCTTCACATTGTGGTGGCTACTCTTAGTGCCAGGAATAGACTTTAGCACGTGGGTTTCAATAGTTGCAGCACATGTGTTCAGTAGTTGCAGTTGTTGGGCTTTAGAGTGTGGGCTTAGTAGCTCCAAGGAATGTCCCCTGCCTTGACAGGCAGATTCTTATCCACTGTGCCACCAGGGAAGTCCACATTGTTAGTTTTTAGGATCAGGATAAACTTCTTAATAAAGTAAATTGGGAAGCTTGTCATAATTTTTATTATCTGAATAATTTAAATAACTCAAGGATTATGTATTCTTAAGAAATATTGGACTTTTTGGTGAAATATTCTCAAACTAGGTTTGTTTTTTTTGAAGTTAGAGCTTTTGCTACATTTTCAAGTTCTCTAATTATTGGGCTAATTTTCTCTCTTCAAGTGTTAATACTGGTAATTTATATCTTTCTAAAAATTTGTTCATTTCATGTAGATTTTCTAGTTTATTGGCATATGTTGGAAATTTTATAATTTTAGTCCATTTTTGGTTTGTATATTTTCTCATTGCATGTATTTTTATTTCCTTTCCCTTTGTTCACTAATGGTTTTTAAGTTGTAGTAGTCAAAGACAAAACAGTTTTTCTATGCTTTTTAGTTCATTAATTTCTACTTTTACTTAGTTTCTCCTATTCTCTGTTGGTTTATTTTGTTGTTCTTTTATTAATTTCATGGTTTGAATGCTTAAGTTAATTAGTTTGTCTTCCATATGTTAAGAAGATCACTTAAAATTCTGAATTTTTCTTTCAGTTTAAGGCTTTGGTGATATCCCGTAAATTTTTTTTTTTTAATCTTTTTGGCTATTCTGGTTTCTCACTGCTGCCACAGGCTCTTCTCTAGGTGCAAAGAGTAGGGGCTACTTTCTAGTTGAGGTGAGCAGGCTTCTTGTTGCAGTGACTTTTTCTTGTGGAACGCAGGCTCTAGGGTACAGGGTGTGGGGCCCTAAATGAAAGAGGGCCTTTGCGAGCATAAGGAAGCTTAAGCACATATTTGCAGTCTGGTGCTAAGATGATGCCTACAGGAAGAGACAGGGCATAATCTAAAGTCAATTGTCAAAACTTCTGATTGATCCCCCTGGTTTCCGTGCTGGGCTCGTGGACAGTGCATGCTCACCATAGATTCCTATTGCGATGTAAATACATGATTGGTCGACCTTTAGCTTGATTGGTGTAACTATAGGAAGTCCCTTGCAAAACCCCCTTCATTTGCCTATAAAAGCTGTAAGTCTACATTAATAAAATGGAACTGCCTCGTCAGAACCCCTGCCGTGTCTGATTGTCCCCAGCATGTGCCGGCAGGCTGGGGGGCCAGCAGAAAGACTCGCCTCTCTCCGAGATCTCCCGGTTCAGCCAGGGGCAATCCTGCTGCCTTCCTTTCTGCGGAAGGTCCCCAAAACAGGGGTTTCAGTAGTTGCAGTACATGGGCTCAATAGTTGCAGCTCTGAGGCTCTAGAGCACAGGCTCCATAGTTGTGGCTCATAGGCTTAGCTGCATATGGAATCTTCTCGGATCAGGGATTGAACCTGTGTCTCCTGCATTGGCAGGCGAACTCTTTACCACTGAACTACCAGGGAAGCTTGATATCCCATCAATTTTTAAATGTAGTGTGTTTTTTTTTTTAATTTCTGACGATTTTACATTTTAGTGTTGGCTTCTACTTTAACCTAAGAGTTATTTAGAAAACTGCTTTATATTGTTCATAGGATTAGATTGAATTTGCTGCCTTTTTCTTGTGAATTGCTTATTATCTTGTAATATGAACTGTACCTTTGGATGCCTATTGAGATTTTATTTGCAGCCTAGACCTTGGTAAATGTTTATCAATGCTTCATGGCCATTTAAAAAGATTGAATAGTCTCAAGAAATGACAACTTACTCCAATATTCTTGCCTGGAGAATCCTATGGATGAAGGAGCCTGATGGACTGCAGTTCATGCAGATGCAAAAGATTCTGATGCAACTGAGTACATATGCACACAGTCTCTGTTTAAAGGATATGACAAATATTTGCCTGTGTGCATCTGTCTTTCTCTCTGTCCATCAGTCTGTGATTGTTTCCCCACTTCTTCTCATCTCCTAAAACTTATTTATGCCTTCCCTCCCTGCTTCGTTTCTCTTTCTACATAATCAGTCTCTGCTTCTCCACTGCTCATTCTGTTAGCATACAAACATGCCCTAGGACAGTTCTCTCTAATAGGAATTTAAGGTGAGCCATGTGTGTAGTTTAAAATTTTATGATAGCCACCTTAAATAAAATGAGAAGATGGACATTCCCAGTGGTCCAGTGGTTAAAAACCCACCTGCCAATGTAGGGGACACAGATTTGACCCCTCCAGGAAGATTTCACATGCCACAGGACAACTAAACCTGTGTGCCAGAACGCCTGAGCCTGAGAGCCTAGGGCTGGTGCTCCACACAAGGGAAGCCGCCAAGATGAGAAGCCCACGCATCACAACTGGAAAGTAGCCCCCCTTTTGCTGAAATAGAGAAAGCCTGCATGCAACAATGAAGACTCAGTTCAGTCAAAAATTTAAGTAAATTTAAAATTCTGCCAAAAATAGTGAAAAGAAAGAAGTAAGATGAATTGTAATATATTTTATTTGTCCAATATATAAAAACTCATCATTTTAACATGCAGCCATATATAATTATTAATGAGGTATTTTACACTTTTTTTGTATTAAGTGTTAAAAACTTGGTGTGTTATTTGCACTCATAGCAGATCTCAGTTTGCACTAGTCACATTTCAGGTGCTCAGTAACCACCTGTGACTAATGACTCCCATGCTGGACTGCTCAGTTTAAAAGTCCCACCTTGACCCACCATTTCCTCCTGCTGCAACTCATTTCTCTGTTCCTTTCTCCTTTCCTCTTCCTCTATTCATTAAAACTCATCTTGCTAAATCCAGTGGAATTGGTATTTGACAGAATTGACTGCTTTGGGCTAAACACTTCTTACTCTGCTTCCATAACCCCAAATTCTCCTGATTTTTTTTCCTCCTCTCTCACTGGCTAATCTG
This sequence comes from Tragulus kanchil, assembly GCA_022376925.1. Taxonomy (NCBI): domain Eukaryota; kingdom Metazoa; phylum Chordata; class Mammalia; order Artiodactyla; family Tragulidae; genus Tragulus; species Tragulus kanchil. Next base: position 32,281,892 of record JAIOJX010000024.1, read on the forward strand.
TCTCCTTGACTGAATCCTCATCCCTTCTCTGATTTCTATAATTAGTGTTGGAGCTTCTCAGAGCACACTGCTTGCCCTTTCATCTAAGTACAGTTTCTCTGTAAGCCATCTAGTCTCTTGACTTTAACTAACACCCACATGCTTATGATGTCCATTGTTATCTTCAGCCAGCCTTAAGGTTTGTGTTGCTAGCTGCCATTTTCACTTTGACCGCTGTAACAGACATGTGATATGCCCAAAATGTAATTCTTAATTCCCTACCTCCCCCTCCAAACAAAACTCACTTGACACAAGACTGGATAGCTACAGTTTTTCCCTTCTCTCTTAGGAGAAGGTCGTCCTGAGTCCTTTTCCTCACCTCTAGAAGGACTCGATGGTCCCCTTTCCCTCCCAGCGCCACCCCCCCACCACCACCATTCCACCCCTCCAGGCTGTCGCACTGAGCCCTTGTAGGAACTCCTAGTCCCTCAGCACAAAAACATATGGAATGCTTCATGAATTGGCGTGTCATCCTTGTACAGGGGCCATGCTAATCTTCTCTGTATAGTTCCAATTTTAGTATATGTGCTGCTGAAGCAAGCACATCTGCCTTTATTTGTCCTAGCGTATGATCCTAAAACTGTATTCTGCAAACTACATTTTTTTCTCTGCCAGATGTTGGGTTTGACCAATTGTAGGGGGGCGGGGTGAAGGACGTGCTGATGGGATTCTCAAAACTGGAGAAGGAGGGACTTAGTTTGATTGTTTTCTCTCCACGTGACAGTGACTGCATCAGCCTACAGCTGGCCTTGGCCGTATTCCTTGTGATGGTGGGTTGCTCCCGTGGCTCCAGCTCGTGAACATCCTCCAGAAGGTTTCTTCTTCATCCAGATGGTGAGTGATGTGTTTCTGCAGCAGCTGAGCCATCCCCTTAGAAACCCGAATCTTAGCCTGGAGCATGTTTTTTCTACATTTCCAAGTTGCCTCCTCGTGTATCCTTCCCTCAGCCCTGAGAATAAGAGCTGGAGCCTGGGTTTGCCACTTCTATTACCATAAACTTCTCCCCTCTTTGAATAGCTAATGACCTTTTCATCAAGTGAACAAGTCATGATATTACACTTTCCTGGTTGCATGGCTGTGGTTTCTGTGTCTTGAAGGAATCCTGACTGAAATAGAAATTAGTACTAGGATTAGTCTGAGGAGAAAAACTCTTTCAAAGATTGTTTCTATGGTTTGGTTGGTCTGAGCCCCTCGCCAAGGGGAAAGGCAATGCTCATTATACATAATGTTCAATGGCTTCACAGTCATGTAGCCACATGTAGTTGATGGTGATGAAACGAGTGTGCCTGGGGCCCCAGGTGGCTGCTGCACCTGTTGTGGAAGCAGGGGTCACTGCAGGCACCTTGCTGCAGGCTGGCTGTTTCTGAGTACTGGGGAGTGCTTACAGAAAGAAAGTGAAAATCTCAGGACCTTAGACTCTTGGTTCATTTCTTGGTCTGAGAACCAGCAGAAAACCCCAGAGGATCTTTTATTTCTTATAGCCACAGGGCTGATATTATTGAAAATCAAATGTAAAACTTTGTGCAGCTTGCAGAATTTTACATCCGTTGGGTTCACAGCCTTGCAAGGTGTTTTCTGTGTGTAAGTAGGTCATTGACCAGAGAGGAATGAGATCTCAAAACTGGAGATGGAGAGTTCTGTCCTCTGTAACTGAGAATCCTGAGTCACTCTTAATCTCCCTTGTCTGTACCTCTGTGTCTGAGGAGTCTTTTTCTCCTTCAAAAAACTCTACAATTACCTTACCTGGAGAAGATACCTCACAAAAGAGAGGATGCCCATCCTCCTCAAAACCTACCCCAGGGATTTCCCTGTGATTGAGACTTTGCCTTCCAGGGCATGGAGTGCGGGTTTGACCCCAGGTAGAGGAGGTAAGGTCCCACATGCCCCTGTGGCCAAAAAACCAAAAAATAAAGAAAGAAGCAATATTGTAACAAATTCAATAAAGATTTAAATAAAAGCTTAAAAAAATCTACCCTAAACACTCCTATTGTCATTAGACCCATAACGAAGGTTAAATTTCCAGCATATTCTTGTGGCCTGGAAGTGGGTAGGTCTCTGAGTATAACTGGTGCTGGGTCCAGGTTTCCAGATTCAGCCCTTTCTGTGGCCTGGGAAGTGGGTAGGTCTCTGAATGACCTTTTCATCAAGTGAACAAGTCATGATATTACACTTTCCTGGTTGCATGGCTGTGGTTTCTGTGTCTTGAAGGAATCCTGACTGAAATAGAAATTAGTACTAGGATTAGTCTGAGGAGAAAAACTCTTTCAAAGATTGTTTCTATGGTTTGGTTGGTCTGAGCCCTCGCCAAGGGGAAAGGCAATGCTCATTATACATAATGTTCAATGGCTTCACAGTCATGTAGCCACATGTAGTTGATGGTGATGAAACGAGTGTGCCTGGGGCCCCAGGTGGCTGCTGCACCTGTTGTGGAAGCAGGGGTCACTGCAGGCACCTTGCTGCAGGCTGGCTGTTTCTGAGTACTGGGGAGTGCTTACAGAAAGAAAGTGAAAATCTCAGGACCTTAGACTCTTGGTTCATTTCTTGGTCTGAGAACCAGCAGAAAACCCCAGAGGATCTTTTATTTCTTATAGCCACAGGGCTGATATTATTGAAAATCAAATGTAAAACTTTGTGCAGCTTGCAGAATTTTACATCCGTTGGGTTCACAGCCTTGCAAGGTGTTTTCTGTGTGTAAGTAGGTCATTGACCAGAGAGGAATGAGATCTCAAAACTGGAGATGGAGAGTTCTGTCCTCTGTAACTGAGAATCCTGAGTCACTCTTAATCTCCCTTGTCTGTACCTCTGTGTCTGAGGAGTCTTTTTCTCCTTCAAAAAACTCTACAATTACCTTACCTGGAGAAGATACCTCACAAAAGAGAGGATGCCCATCCTCCTCAAAACCTACCCCAGGGATTTCCCTGTGATTGAGACTTTGCCTTCCAGGGCATGGAGTGCGGGTTTGACCCCAGGTAGAGGAGGTAAGGTCCCACATGCCCCTGTGGCCAAAAAACCAAAAAATAAAGAAAGAAGCAATATTGTAACAAATTCAATAAAGATTTAAATAAAAGCTTAAAAAAATCTACCCTAAACACTCCTATTGTCATTAGACCCATAACGAAGGTTAAATTTCCAGCATATTCTTGTGGCCTGGAAGTGGGTAGGTCTCTGAGTATAACTGGTGCTGGGTCCAGGTTTCCAGATTCAGCCCTTCCTGTAGGAATCTCTCTTTGCTTTGTAGCATGAATATGGACCAAGATAACCTCAGTAAACACTAGCTCCAGGTTCTCAGCCAGTGTCTTTAAAACTCTGAAGTCAAGTGCTCGCTTCGGCAGCACATATACTAAAATTGGAACGATACAGAGAAGATTAGCATGGCCCCTGCGCAAGGATGACACGCAAATTCGTGAAGCGTTCCATATTTTAAAAAAAAAAAAAAAAAAAAAACTCTGAAGTCAAAAAATAAATCTAAGAGGTACTTTTCATGCTCTTCAATAGCAAAATTCTCCTTAAGCATATCTATGATGACTGTTTTCTGGTTCTCGACCTGTCAGCATCATCTCTTTGATAGCTTTCAGATTACATGGACAAAACTTAGGTAGAATGTAAATGTTGGGTGGGAGAAATGGGGGCGTTTTGCAGAGGCAGTTTCTCTTTGAGATTTGTTCTCCTGAACTTTCTGGGCACTGAGCTGCATTTAGCATATGTCTGGGATTTGGTTGTTGAAGTAGAGATCTCTGTGCTCTTAGAAGGCATGTGATCCTGGAGTACTGAGCTCAAGTGTCTCTGAACTAAATTCTTTCATTTTTCAGGAAGTCAGACAATTAAGGTTATATAAACAATATTTACATGTATTATCCAGTCAGTGACAACTGTTTCCCAAGGGTCCCCATGGGCGAATAAGTTTATTTTGCACTTAACAATAAAACTTTTTGTGAAATTTAGATTTACCAATTGGAAGCCATAAATTTCATTTTATATCTTTGGTTTATTTTTTGTGTACCCACTAAGGTATATAGTCAGTTCTCATAAAGAAGCATTCAGCCTTTATTTCTATCTCATGTTAGTTGAGAGTACAGTTCTACTAGAAACCAAATTGTGGGTTCAGGCCTAATAGACACCAGTTCCTCTTGCTCGTTTCCATTCTGGGATCAACATCCTGGTCATACAAGGAGCTGGGTAGGATATATGCCTGATTCATATCCAACAGAGGATAAGCCACAGGAAGTGCACAATTCTTTTCTTTGAACTAATTTGTTTTAATTGGAGGATAATTACCTCACAATATTGTGATTGTTTATGCCATATGTCAACATGAATCAGCTATGGGCATGTGTCGCCCCGTCCTAAACCCCGCTCCCCCCACTTCCCCACCACCCCTCTGGGGTGTCCCAGAGCACCGGCGTTGGGTGCCCTACTTTATGCAGTTAATTTGCGCTGCTCATCTGTTTTACACACGGCAGTATACATGTTCCAATGCTCTTCTCCCCAGTCATCCCACCTTCACCTTCCACAGAACCCAAAAGTCTGTTCTTCTTATCTGTGTCTCTTTTGCTGCCCTGCATGTAGGATCGTCATTACTATCTTTCTAAATTGCATAAATATACATTAATGTACAGTATCTGTCTTTCTCTTTCTGACTTTACTCTGTGTAGTAGGCTCCAGTTTCATCTACCTCATTAGAACTGACTCACATGTGTTCCTTTTAAGTAGTACATGAATGTTGGGTGGGAGAAATGGGGGCGTTTTGCAGAGGCAGTTTCTCTTTGAGATTTGTTCTCCTGAACTTTCTGGGCACTGAGCTGCATTTAGCATATGTCTGGGATTTGGTTGTTGAAGTAGAGATCTCTGTGCTCTTAGAAGGCATGTGATCCTGGAGTACTGAGCTCAAGTGTCTCTGAACTAAATTCTTTCATTTTTCAGGAAGTCAGACAATTAAGGTTATATAAACAATATTTACATGTATTATCCAGTCAGTGACAACTGTTTCCCAAGGGTCCCCATGGGCGAATAAGTTTATTTTGCACTTAACAATAAAACTTTTTGTGAAATTTAGATTTACCAATTGGAAGCCATAAATTTCATTTTATATCTTTGGTTTATTTTTTGTGTACCCACTAAGGTATATAGTCAGTTCTCATAAAGAAGCATTCAGCCTTTATTTCTATCTCATGTTAGTTGAGAGTACAGTTCTACTAGAAACCAAATTGTGGGTTCAGGCCTAATAGACACCAGTTCCTCTTGCTCGTTTCCATTCTGGGATCAACATCCTGGTCATACAAGGAGCTGGGTAGGATATATGCCTGATTCATATCCAACAGAGGATAAGCCACAGGAAGTGCACAATTCTTTTCTTTGAACTAATTTGTTTTAATTGGAGGATAATTACCTCACAATATTGTGATTGTTTATGCCATATGTCAACATGAATCAGCTATGGGCATGTGTCGCCCCGTCCTAAACCCCGCTCCCCCCACTTCCCCACCACCCCTCTGGGGTGTCCCAGAGCACCGGCGTTGGGTGCCCTACTTTATGCAGTTAATTTGCGCTGCTCATCTGTTTTACACACGGCAGTATACATGTTCCAATGCTCTTCTCCCCAGTCATCCCACCTTCACCTTCCACAGAACCCAAAAGTCTGTTCTTCTTATCTGTGTCTCTTTTGCTGCCCTGCATGTAGGATCGTCATTACTATCTTTCTAAATTGCATAAATATACATTAATGTACAGTATCTGTCTTTCTCTTTCTGACTTTACTCTGTGTAGTAGGCTCCAGTTTCATCTACCTCATTAGAACTGACTCACATGTGTTCCTTTTTTATAGCTGAGTAATATTCCATTGTGTATATGTACCACAACTTCCTTATCCATTCATCTGCCAAGGGACATCTGGGTTGCTTCCATGTCCTAGCTATTGTAAATAGTGCTGCAGTAAACATTGGGGTGCATGTGTCTCTTTCAGTTCTTGTTTCTTCAGAATATATGCGCAGCAGTGGGATTGCTGGGTCCTATGGCAGTTCTGTTCCCAGTTTTTAAAGGAATCTCCTGACTGTTTTCCATAGTGACTAGGAAGTACACATTTCTTTTTTTTTTTTTTTTTAAAGATTTATTTATTTATTTATTTTTGGGCAGGGGTCAGGTTGGAGAGGGAGGGGAGGGGGCAGGCCACTTCTGTTGGTCTTTCATTTCTCTATTTTCATCCGTCTTTGTTCTTTGGCTCCTGTGGGCCTCCCATCGCAGTGGCCTCTGTTGTCGCAGAGCACCGACTCTGGGCGCATGCGCTCCAGAGCTCCGGCTCAGTAATTGGACACATCAGTCCAGCTGCTCCGCGGCACATGGGATCTTCCCAGGCCAGGGATTGAACCGGCGCCCCTTGCACTGCAAGGCGGTGTCCTTACCCACTGGACCACCAGGGGAAGCCTGGAAGTACACATTTCTGATTGAAGGATCTGGGAAGGAATATCACTGGTATTATCTTTTTACATAAAGGCACATTTGCTTAATATTTACAGAGTTAAACCTATTTACAAGTTAATGTATTCATATATCTTGTTTCTCTCTCTTGTTTTTCCTGTTCATTCATTCATTTGTTCATTGAATAAGCACTTCCCTCTTTAAGGACAAGGTACTGTGTGCAAGGTATTGGTATATGGCCTCAGTGAGCTTATAGTGTAATGCTTGCTTTCCTTATTTCTTTTTCACTTTTTCATCCTTTGTCATCCTTTTTCTCCCTACGCATTTCTTCTTTCCCATCTCTTTTTCCTTTTACATTATTATTCAAGCATATTTTATACACATACATGAGTGATGGGCTACACTCCCGGGTTTTACCATTGTCACCAGTACCTGCTGGTGGGACAGTTGAAGAGTTGGGGTCGTCCGAGAAGTGAGATTCTTACCTTATGGAGATCAGTTCCATGTGGATGGACTCTAAGCTTTAACCACATGCTCTTTCAAAGTCTATCTTTGTCCTCCTCCAGCATAAGTACAACCCTTACTTCCCTTAGAAACAATTTGAGCTTTAGGGGATTCTCTCTGCCTAGCTACCTTGCCCATATGGAGCCTAGAAAATTTAGTCACACAGAGGTGTGTGACCAAATGAAAAGAGTTTGGAACTGCTCTGTAAACACAATCTGTGACACCATGAAGGTGTATGTTTACTCTTCATCTAGAGTGGACTCTGTAGTGTTGGGGACTCTGCTTTTGTGCCTTCTCGTGGTTGCAAAGCACATGATCTACTTTAATTGCCCAATAAGTCTCTTGTGATTACTTAATAAATATTTACTGATAGAAATGAATACAAACTAAGAATCCAGGCTGGTTTTTCAGTAGTCAAGGGAACAGATTCTGTGAGAACAAACCTTTCTACCTTCCCTTCCAAGCTGGAGTTTGTTTTTGTACTTCAGCTTTGAATCCTCGGTTGGACCCAGAAACTATGGGTCAAAGGATTATATAACCACTGAAAGTAAACAAGGCCAGAGACGGGAGCTATGCATACAACAAACTGTTTTCTTTTTTTTTTTTTTTTAATACTTATTTATTTTAATTTATTTATTTGGCTGCACTGGGATCTTAGTTGTGGCATGTGAGATCTAGTTCCCTGATTCAACCCAGGTCCCCTGCATTGGGACCCTGGAGTCTTAGCCACTGAACTACCAGGGAAGTCTCACCTCAGACTGTTTTATAACAGGTGTTTAGTGAAGATATAATATATAGATTATTCGAATCCATACTCACTGTGAAGTGCAAGTAGTGTCTCCCTGGGAGATGGGGTGAGTGAGTCTGGGAACCTGGACCCAGCACCACCTATACCCAGAGACCTGTTACCACTTCCAGGCCACCAGAGCATGCTGAAATGTAACCCTGGTGATGGGTCTAATGGAAATAGGAGGTGTTTGTGTAGGTTTTAAGGAGAGTAGGCATCCTTTCTTTTGTGAGGTATCTGCTTCACGTGAGGTTATTGTAGGATTCTTGTGTATTGGGGAAGGTTCCTCAGATCAGGGCTTCCCTGGTGGCTCAGATGGTAAAGAATCTGCCCACAATACAGAAGACCCGGGTTTGATCCCTGGGTCAGGAAGATCTCTTGGGGAAGGAAATGGCAGCTCACTCCAGTATTCTTGCCTGGAGAATTCCATGGACAAAGGAGCCTGGCAAGCTGTGGTCCATGGAGTCTCAAAGAGTTGGACGCAACTGAGAAACTAATACTTTTACTTTCCTCAGATACAGAAGAGCAACCTAGTTATTTTTTTCAATTGAGGTGTAATTGGCACACAAGATTGAATCTAGTCACCATAATAAATCTAGTTAGGTAACGTCACTGGCCGTAGATAATTTTTCTTCTTGTGATGAAAATGCAAACTACTTTTTTTTCTCCTAGAATTTTATTAGTTTTAGATTTACATTTAGGTCTGCAAGTTGATTTTGTTTAAGGTGTTGGGGTATTGGTCAAGGTCTGTCTTTCTTTTGTATTGTTTGCTCTTATATATACATATACACATATGATACGTGTATTATTTTCTTCTAAATGTTCAAATGTGCCAACACAGTTTGTCAAAATTACCATAATTTCTCTGTTGTATGTTTTGTAGCTTTGTTAAAAATTCACTAACCAGAAACACAAGGGTTTATTTCCAGACTCTCAATTCTATTTCATTGATCTATACTCTTAATTGTTTGATGTTAACATGCTGTCTATAAGTCTTGAAATTAGAATCAGCAAATGCTACAACTCAGATTTGACCCCTGATCCAGTTGTTAAACATTACCAGCCCAACATGGCTTCTTTTCACTCCTGAGTTTGTCGGACTGCTGTACAAAATTCACTCTCCAACCTACTTGGGAGCAATTGGGAGCTCCAGCATCTCAAGATATCCTTTTGGGGATTCCTTGTGTGAACCTGGTAAGAACTTGCCAGCCTCCTCCTCAGGACTTTATCTACAGCTCTCTATACATCCAGAAGAGATGATCAAATTCAAGCAGATTTGAAAGGTATTATAACTCTAGAACATGCATCCTTTCCTCTTTTGAGGTCCACTAATCCCTATAGGGAACACTGTGAACACCTGTAGGCACAAACACACACACACACACATCCATGTACATACACACATAGAAGAGTAACTGTGTATTTTAGAGTTTAAAATGGAAAATATTCAAAGCTCCCACTTTAAAAATGAAAATGAACAGTTCTCAAAACCTGCAATAACAATTTGTCTTTGGACTTCATTTTATAGCATTGGAAAAGCAAGGGATGGGAGGTGCAAGGGAGGGCAGGGAATCAGGCTGAGGTAGAGAATAGGGAAGGGAGAGGGGAGAGGAAAGAGGAAGAAAAAGAGGGAAACGATGACAAGAAAAAACATGTGTGGCAAGGAAAATATGAAAGGGCACGTAGGAGAAAAGGTAGATATTGAGAACCTGCTGGTGGTGGTTAGAGTTGAAGCGTTCTGATTTCACGTAAACAAAGAGACAGGAGATATGTTACCCTACTCTGAGGAGTGCTCTAATGGTTAGCAACAATCAAAGAAGTAGCCTTTAGTGTTTTTTTGAAAAAATTGAAGTATAGTTCATTTATAACTTTATGTTAGTTTCAGATATACAACATAGTGATTCAGTATTTTATAGGTTATAGTCCATTTAAAGTAATGATAAAATATTGGTTATATTCCCTGTGCTGTACCATTGTAGCTTATTTATTTTGCACATAGTACTTTGTACCTTTTAATCCTCTACCTTAATCTTGCCTCTTCCTCCTTCCCTCTCCCCACTGGTAACCACTAGTTTGTTCTCTGTATCTGTGAGTTTGTTTCTGTTTTTTTATATTCATGCATTTGTTTTACTTTTAATTTCCACACGTGATATTGTATGATATTTTTGTTCTTTCTTCTTTTTTTTGACCTGCCTTTCCCCTTTGTACAGGCATTTGAACTTGGGAGCAATTGGGAGCTCCAGCATCTCAAGATATCCTTTTGGGGATTCCTTGTGTGAACCTGGTAAGAACTTGCCAGCCTCCTCCTCAGGACTTTATCTACAGCTCTCTATACATCCAGAAGAGATGATCAAATTCAAGCAGATTTGAAAGGTATTATAACTCTAGAACATGCATCCTTTCCTCTTTTGAGGTCCACTAATCCCTATAGGGAACACTGTGAACACCTGTAGGCACAAACACACACACACACACATCCATGTACATACACACATAGAAGAGTAACTGTGTATTTTAGAGTTTAAAATGGAAAATATTCAAAGCTCCCACTTTAAAAATGAAAATGAACAGTTCTCAAAACCTGCAATAACAATTTGTCTTTGGACTTCATTTTATAGCATTGGAAAAGCAAGGGATGGGAGGTGCAAGGGAGGGCAGGGAATCAGGCTGAGGTAGAGAATAGGGAAGGGAGAGGGGAGAGGAAAGAGGAAGAAAAAGAGGGAAACGATGACAAGAAAAAACATGTGTGGCAAGGAAAATATGAAAGGGCACGTAGGAGAAAAGGTAGATATTGAGAACCTGCTGGTGGTGGTTAGAGTTGAAGCGTTCTGATTTCACGTAAACAAAGAGACAGGAGATATGTTACCCTACTCTGAGGAGTGCTCTAATGGTTAGCAACAATCAAAGAAGTAGCCTTTAGTGTTTTTTTGAAAAAATTGAAGTATAGTTCATTTATAACTTTATGTTAGTTTCAGATATACAACATAGTGATTCAGTATTTTATAGGTTATAGTCCATTTAAAGTAATGATAAAATATTGGTTATATTCCCTGTGCTGTACCATTGTAGCTTATTTATTTTGCACATAGTACTTTGTACCTTTTAATCCTCTACCTTAATCTTGCCTCTTCCTCCTTCCCTCTCCCCACTGGTAACCACTAGTTTGTTCTCTGTATCTGTGAGTTTGTTTCTGTTTTTTTATATTCATGCATTTGTTTTACTTTTAATTTCCACACGTGATATTGTATGATATTTGTCTTTCTCTGTTTGACCTGCTTCTTTGCAGCATTTATTGTTGTTGTTTAGTCACTAAGTCATGTCCAACTGTTTTGACCCCATGGACTGTAGCCTACCAGGTTCCTCTGTCCATGAAATTTTCCAGGCAAGAATACTGGAGAGGGTTGACATTTCCTTCTCCAGGGGATTTTCCTGACACAGGAATCAAACCTGCATCTCCTGCATTGCAGGCAGATTCCTTTACTGGTGAGTGGCCAGGGCAATTAGTGCTCAAAGAAATTCTGCCTTCTCATTTTTTTTTTTCTTATGGCTGAGTAATATTCCATTGTGTGTGCGTGTGTGTGTGTGTGTGTGTATATATGTATATATAAACATAAATATATATAAATAAACGAATTCATTTGTATACATTATATATATATAATATTTTCTATTTATATTTTAATATTTTACATTTTCCATTTATATATAAAATATGTATATATCTTACATTTTATGTTTTATATATATAATATATTTATATAATATATATTGCATGTATATGTATATAATATTTTATATAATGTAATATATATTTTATATAATATATTATACATACAATATATTATATAATATATATTTTATACAATATATAATATATTTATATATTTTATATCTATATAGTAAATATTTATATATTTATATCTATATATTAAATATATATTTATATATTAAATATATATTTATATACATATATATTATATATTATATATATTATACAATATATATATTTCTGTATATAATTTATATATTATATATTTATATAGTTAATACATATAATATGTATTTAATATATTTATATATATTATAAATATATATTATATATAAATAAATATTTATTTATATATTTTAAATATATTGTTATATATTTATATGTATATTATATTTTATACATTATATGATATATATTATATATTATATGTATTATATATTTTATATCATATATATAATATACATATGTATATACACACATATATGTATATATATAGCATATCTTTATCCATTCATCTGCTGTGGAATTTTTAATTCTTTTTTTGGGAGGCTTTTATTTTTATTTTCTATTTTATTATTTTTGACAATGAAAGTATTTTCTCAGAGAATTTTAAACATCTTCACCTTGTGGCAAACTATTTAGAATTTAATATTTTAGTAATTCATATTAGATTGTAAATTATTGAAGTCTTTTTAGTCATTTTAAAATTGGCTTAAAACTCAACATCCAAAAAACTATGATCATGACTTCTGGTCCCACATCTTCGTGGCAAATAGATGGGGAAACAATGGAAACAGTGACAGACTTTATTTTCTTGGGCTCCAAAAATCACTATGGACAATGACTACAGCCATGAAATGGAAACAGTCCTACTCCTTGGAAGAAAAACTATCACAAACATAGACAGTGTATTAAAAAGCAGAGACTTTCTTTGCTGACAAAGGTCCGTATAGTCAAAGCTATGGTTTTTCCAGCGGGCATGTATGGATGTGAGAGCTGGACAATAAAAAAGGCTGAGCATCAAAGAACTGATGATTTTAAATGTGGTCCTGGAGAAGACTCTTGAAAGTCCTTTGAACAGCAAGGAGATCAAACCAGTCAATCCTAAGGAAATCAACCCTGAATTGGATGGACTGATGCTGAAGCTGAAGCTCCAATACTTTGGCCACCTGATGTGAAGAGTCTACTCATTGGAAAAGACCCTGATGCTGGGAAAGATTGAAGGCAGGAGAGGGGGATGACAGAGGGCGAGATGGTTGGGTGGCACGACTGTCTCAATATATATGAGTTTGAGAAAGCCCCGGGAGATGGCGAAGGACAGGGAAGCCTGGTGTGCTGCAATCCATGGAGTTCAAAGATTTGGACACAACTGGGTAACTTAACAGCAGTGCTGACACTGATCTGACTGGAGTGAACCGGTCCACTGGCTGGAAGCTGGGGAACCCTGTCCTAGACTGCCATCTTATGGGGTCTCAATCCAGTATCTTTTAAAATATGGAGAGGTAGAGGAGGTGAGGAAGTGAAGTGAAAAGACCATTAATCTTGCAGAATATCTCCTGGCTTGGTTAGCATTGAGGAGGGAATGTGCTACTTCTTTTCCATAGCCATTCACAGGTGGGAAGGGTCAGAATGTCTTCCTTTGAGCTGAACAAAGACACCTTAACTTTCAGGCAGAGGGACAGGGCTCCCTGAGGCAGGCCATTGTGTATGCTGAAGCTATAGACAGCATCCTTTCGTAATTATGGTAACAAAAGCAATGGAGAACAAGGGTTAAAGTAAAAGAAGCAGATACAACGTGGAGTCAGATTCTATTCCCTCTGTTACACTTACAACGAATATAGAAATGTAATACACCCAATCCTTTAGGTCTTTATTCAGCTGTCACCTTCACTATAAGATCTTCCTGGTTCTTCAGCCAGATCTAGACTTGGGGAAGTGACTGGCCCCAAGCCTGGACTTGCCCTTGCCTGTCACACCCTGTCCTGTGACTGAGTTACTTGCAGAGACAGCTTTGCCTAAATTCAGCTTTGTATTGCAGGTACTTAGATGTGTGCACTGCAGAGCTGGTATGGTATTGGTCTGTGCTGTCTGTAGGTAGCAGGCAGTTGAGTGGAAGAATGTGTTAGATGCTGAAGAATCAGAAATTAGTTTTTTAAAAAAGGCTTACAGTCCAATGAGGGAGACAGAAATGAGAAGACATACAAATATAAGATTATAAATTATGATAAGAGTCAGGAGGGAAACCAACAGAGAGCATATGGCTGGAGGGGAAAGGTGTCCTCTATTAGCAGGAATCTGAGGGAGAAAACAAAGCCACCATGCAGAGAGCTATGATAAGAACACTCTGGGCTGAGGGAGCAGGATGACGGGCTAAGTAAATTTTCTAAATGAACAGCTGAAAGGTAGCTGCTCCGGCACGACTGTCTCAATATATATGAGTTTGAGAAAGCCCGGAGATGGCGAAGGACAGGGAAGCCTGGTGTGCTGCAATCCATGGAGTTCAAAGATTTGGACACAACTGGGTAACTTAACAGCAGTGCTGACACTGATCTGACTGGAGTGAACCGGTCCACTGGCTGGAAGCTGGGGAACCCTGTCCTAGACTGCCATCTTATGGGGTCTCAATCCAGTATCTTTTAAAATATGGAGAGGTAGAGGAGGTGAGGAAGTGAAGTGAAAAGACCATTAATCTTGCAGAATATCTCCTGGCTTGGTTAGCATTGAGGAGGGAATGTGCTACTTCTTTTCCATAGCCATTCACAGGTGGGAAGGGTCAGAATGTCTTCCTTTGAGCTGAACAAAGACACCTTAACTTTCAGGCAGAGGGACAGGGCTCCCTGAGGCAGGCCATTGTGTATGCTGAAGCTATAGACAGCATCCTTTCGTAATTATGGTAACAAAAGCAATGGAGAACAAGGGTTAAAGTAAAAGAAGCAGATACAACGTGGAGTCAGATTCTATTCCCTCTGTTACACTTACAACGAATATAGAAATGTAATACACCCAATCCTTTAGGTCTTTATTCAGCTGTCACCTTCACTATAAGATCTTCCTGGTTCTTCAGCCAGATCTAGACTTGGGGAAGTGACTGGCCCCAAGCCTGGACTTGCCCTTGCCTGTCACACCCTGTCCTGTGACTGAGTTACTTGCAGAGACAGCTTTGCCTAAATTCAGCTTTGTATTGCAGGTACTTAGATGTGTGCACTGCAGAGCTGGTATGGTATTGGTCTGTGCTGTCTGTAGGTAGCAGGCAGTTGAGTGGAAGAATGTGTTAGATGCTGAAGAATCAGAAATTAGTTTTTAAAAAAGGCTTACAGTCCAATGAGGGAGACAGAAATGAGAAGACATACAAATATAAGATTATAAATTATGATAAGAGTCAGGAGGGAAACCAACAGAGAGCATATGGCTGGAGGGGAAAGGTGTCCTCTATTAGCAGGAATCTGAGGGAGAAAACAAAGCCACCATGCAGAGAGCTATGATAAGAACACTCTGGGCTGAGGGAGCAGGATACGGGAAGGCCTGGAGGCTAAGTAAATTTTCTAAATGAACAGCTGAAAGGTAGCTGCTCCGGCTGTAATCTAGGTCAGAGAGGCAGAGAGAAAATTCTCCTAGAGAGTTGGAAGGGTTCACTGGTGCCAGGTCATGAGTGTCTGAAAACTGTACAGCATGTGGTTGTAAAATCACCTCATTGTCTGAGTCCAGGACATTCTCTGTCTCAAGGCCAAACTCAGAATGTTGCCTTTGATGCTCACACTTCCATATTCATTAAAACCTGGGAGCTGTTTCTCTCTTGTTAGCAAGTCCAAGCTCGCTTGTGCTTCCTGTATGAGAGGCCATTGAATCCAGGATGAAGTGCTGAGGCAAGGATTACGACTTTATTCTGTTTGTAAAGCTGGCTGATGGAGAAGATGGCAAACTGATGTCTCAAAAGAACTGTCTTGTGGGGTGTGGATGCCAGGTTCTTTTATAGAGCCAGAGAGAGAGAAGAAATGATGAAATAAAATCAAAAGGCAGATTAGAGAGGGAGAGGCAGTGAGGTAGTAAAGTAAAGAGGGTGTTCAGTCTTGCTAAACACCTCTGGGAAGGGCTAGCCTTTAGAAGGGGTGTGTTAATCTCTTACATTCCAGGGTGGGCAGGGTCAGATTATATTCCTGTGAACTAAAAAAAAAAAGGCACTTTAACAGTCATGCAGAGGGACAGGTTTGCCCAAGGCAAGCTGTTATGTATTGTTGTAGTAGCAAAGGCAATGAAAGGCAAGTCTAAGAAGCAGTTCCAGCATGGAGTCAGAATTGGCTTCTTGCAACACTCTTTCCCATCACCCTGACCACCCCACCCCATATCCAACCCGTTAGCACCTCCTGATCATTGCATCTGCAGATAGTTTTCCAAATCCATCCACTTCCCTACACCTCCAATGTCACCACACTTGCCTGGTCCCCTGGTAGAAGCTTTCTAGGCACTTCAGTGCTGGTAAACTGGCTCCGGAGGGCGGGCAGTTAGGGAAGCCCTAATTTGCAGTATTTGCAGGTTTCTTTGATGTAAATACGTTCATGCCATGGCTTAGTTCATTCTACTAGGCTGATGACACTAGATGTAGCTTTGGAAAAAGTATGGACATAGTCAACCTTGAGCCAGAGCAAGCCAGCAGCTGCATACCATGGTGTGGGCACATCATCTTTCTTCTTGCAGCATTCCCTTCTGTTGCTCATACAGCAACCATGGCACTCTTTTTCTCTTAAATTGAAGTATAGTTGATTTACAGTGCTGTGTTAATTTCATGTATACAATATATAAAAAGACATATAATATATATCAATTCTTTTTCAAATTCTTTTCCATTATATGTTATTTGCAAAATACTGTAGTAAACAGTAAGTCCTTGTTGTTTACCTATCTTATATATAGTAGTGTGGATCTGTTAAACCCAAACTTTTAATTTGTCCCACCTCCTTCCCCACCTTTTGTTAACCATGCTTGTTTTCTATGTTTGGGAGTCTGTTTTTTGGTAAATAATTTCATTGGTATCATTTTTTTTTTTTTTTAGATTCCACATATAAGTGAGGTCATATGCTAGTTGTCTTTGTCTGACTTAATTCACTTCATGTGATAATCTCTTCTCCTGCCCATGCAAATGGCATTATTCCATTCTTCTTGTGACTGAATAATATTCCCTTGTGCATACATACCACATCTTTATCCATTCTTCTGTCAGTGGACATTTAGGTTGCTTCCATGTCTTGGCTGTTGTAAATGGTGCTGCTACAAACATTGGAGTACATGTATCTTTTCAAATTAGAGTTTTCTCCAGATATGTGCCCAGGAGTGGGATTGCTGGGTTATATGGTACACTATTTTTAGTTTTTTTTTTTTTTTTTTATCTTTCTTTTTTAAATTGAGATACTAGAACACAGAATTGAGAATTTTAACTGTCTTAAAGTATGCAATTTAGTAGCATTAAGTACATTCACAGTGTTGTGCAACTATTACCGACATCTAGGTTCAGAATGTTTCATCACCCTCTGAGAAAGCCCTTTCCTAGTAAGCAGGCACTCCTCATTTCTCTCCTTCCAACTCCTGGCAAGCACTCATCTGCTTTCTGTCTCTCTGGGTTGGCCTGTTTGTGTGTTTCATATAAATGGAATCATGTAATATGTGGCCTTTCGTGTCTGCCTCTATCAATATTTTATTCTTTTTTATAGCTGAATAATATTGCATGGTGTGGATGGACCACATTTAGTTTATTTGTTCATCACATCATAGATACAGGCTAAATGCTTTTAACATTGATTAACAGCTGTGCTAACTGAAAGTCTTTTAAATATCTACAACCAATTAATAAATAACTATATTAGTAATAATCACTACTTAGGACTAAACTTCAAACCTGGAGTGCTTTTGTTAGGTAGCATATCCAGGGAATGAGTTCCTTTTCCTGGAAGCAAGATTCACAAGTTGTCTTCTAAAATGCTAAGACAGAAGGATGTTTGAAAGATGTAATTATTTTGAAAATGGATCTACTGAATGCCATAGGATTTTTTTTTATTGGTTCTGGCATTGGGCATTGCCATGAGGGAAACTCAGTCCAAGTAGCATGACTGTGGAGTGCTTTGGGGAAGGTTCCAGAAGGATGGTCCGGGAACTCTTTCCTAGGTAATGTGTGTATGTGTGTGGAGGCTCTGTTCCACTGCCTTTCTGGTTAGAGTGTTGTCGATGTTCATGAACGATTCTGCGTCAGGAATGAAAATGATCTTCCTCTATCAGAGATGTTCTTGGGTTTGGGTTTCCATTACCCCAGGGTCTCACCATTGCTCCCAGTATGATTAGCACTGCTGAGCTTGGAAAACGGGATGGAATACTGGTGGGGAGAACTCATAGACAGAGAGCCTTGCAGTAAGTCTGAGATGGAGAGGTCAGACTGGTGTAGCTAGAAGCATCTCTAACCCGTATTCACATGAGGACAAGGGCTATTTTGATGTGCAATAAGATGCCTTGTGCTTAAAAAAATGAGATGATTTGGGAACTTCTGCAAGTAGATAGGCATTGCAAACCAGAGGAATGGGAGTACATCTTGTTCTGTGGTTCACTCATATGTTGATCTGTTTCAATAAACTCAGCCTTGTGTATTTAGAGACTCACATCAGATTCATCTTTCAAGACACTTCTCAAATGCTAGCAGTTATATCAGAGGATAAAAAATGCCAGTTTCTTCTTAAAGTGAGAAAGTGAGAGTAGAGGTGTTAGTTAATACTTAATTCTTT
Organism: Tragulus kanchil; assembly: GCA_022376925.1. Taxonomy (NCBI): domain Eukaryota; kingdom Metazoa; phylum Chordata; class Mammalia; order Artiodactyla; family Tragulidae; genus Tragulus; species Tragulus kanchil. Next base: position 32,300,163 of record JAIOJX010000024.1, read on the forward strand.
TCTATCTTCTATAGATTTTTATTAAAAAATCATAGGGGGCTTCCCTGGTGGTCCAGTGGGTAAGGACACCGCCTTGCAGTGCAAGGGGCGCTGGTTCGATCCCTGGCCTGGGAAGATCCCACGTGCCGTGGAGTGGCTGGACTGATGTGTCCAATTACCGAGCCGGAGCTCTGGGGCGCAAGAGCCCAGAGCTGGTGCTCTGCGACAACAGAGGCCGCCTCGATGGGAGGCCCACACGGGCCAAAGAACAAAGATGGATAAAAATGGACAAATGAAAGACCAATAGAAGTGGCCCGCCTGCTCCCCTCCCTCCCCACCCCATCCCTCTCAAATAAATAAATAAATAAATCTAAAAAAAAAAAAAACCCAAAAAACATAGATATCTTTTGATTTTGTAACAAGTTCCTGAAGTGTTCTGCACGTACCAAGTAGTTACAATGAAAACGGATAGCATTTGCTTTTCCTTTTAGAGAAATAGCCCATGCCATTAATTAGATCACTGTGTGCACTGCACAGCATCTGTTTGCATGGTGCTTGCCACCAAAGTCTAATGAGCAGTGTTGAACAACAGTGTCACGCATCCTCCACTGCCGCACATCCAGACATGGGCTGCCGCTTCCACTCAGGTTTCTAGGACTGGCACTTCACCCCGGCCCATCCCTTCAGTTCTTAGGAAAAGACCCCCCAACTAGCTCATGTCTGCAAGAGAACATCATGTGGGTCAAAATCAAAGGGATTTGTGAACTGTGGACATGACTTACCTGTGCAGGATGGCTTTTCAGGGTGACTGCACTGTCTTTCCAGAAGGGTATCATCAGAGTGCCTTGGTCAGGAGAGTGCAGCGCATCCTGGAATAAATGCACATGATTAAATATGACTGTCAGCATACAGGGACACTGACACAGACTCTGGAGCATATAAAGTGCTGATTTTATGATCCTTCATTTTGAAACTATTGACAAAAGTCTAAGTCAGGGGGGTGGAGCTAAGATGGCGGCGTAGATGGACGTGCACTCATCTCTCCTGCAAAATCGCCTGAATTGCGACGAGTTCCTGGGAAACCATCGACAAAAGGAGGTTGGATCTGATCACAGAGAGGACACCCCACATCGAAGAACAAAGGAGAAGCCGCATCAAGACGGTAGGAGGGGCGCAATCGCACTTTTAAAAGTCAAACCTCATACCCGCCGGAGAGGCTGGGCGGGCCAAAGGCGCAAAGCCTGTTGCAGATCAAAACCCGGGAGAGGAGCACTGACACCCACAAGAGACTGAGCCAAACCTGCTTTGGAGGGTCCAGCTGCCCCCTTGAGCTAGAAGTGCCCTTGAGCAGGCCTCGGAGGGGCGGCACTCAGTTCACTTTGGAGGAGGTTACCATTAACCCGATCACAGAGTCGCTGAAGAGGACTGGAAAGTCTCTGCGCACTGTGATCCGGGAGAGAGGAACAGCGATCCTGCATGAGACTGAGCCAGACTCACCTCTGAGTAACCTGACGTCTCCCGCGGTGGCGGGGGTCGACGGTGGCCTGCAGCAGGGTCGGGGTCACTGCGGAAGTGCTTCCCATAGAGCATGTGGGAATAGATCCTCTGTGAGACAGACGCCATTTTCCCTACTGTAGTTTGGCTACTGGTCCAACTGCAGGGCTGCTGGTCAAGCTACAGGGAGGGAACTTAGCTCCACCCAACAAGAAAAGGGATTTGGATTAAGACACTCCCAGGGCCAGCCTGGGTGGGCCTTTTAATTCTGGAATAGGCCTAAACAAACAAGCAGTCAAAGAGGTCTCCCGATCCAACCACTGCCAGAGGCAAGAAAAAGACTGATAATTCCTGAATAGTCAGCAAGAGACAGAAGAACATAAACACTATTTTCACGTTTTGTCTGAAGCTGGAGTTACTGCTGGACTTTAAAATTTCAGTTTTTGGATTGTATTACTTTGTTTCAATTTTTTTTTTTTTTCTCTTTTTTCCAAACCCACTCAGTGCACCCACCGCTTTCTTTCTTTTTTTTTTTAATTTTTTTAAATTTTTTTCTTTTCTTGGGGGTGTGTGTGAGAGAGAGAGTGGCTGTGTTCATTTCCTTCACTGAAGTCTATTGAAGCTACTAATCTTATCAGTAAGACTGAATATATTCAAGTTTACATAATTTTTTTTTTTCTTTTTCCTTTTAAACCACACATTTTATTTTGGTATAAACTTCTGGTTCCCCATTGGCCTTTTAAGGTTCTGTGGGGGTTTTGTTTTGTTTTTATTATTTTTGCTTTGTTTTTCTATATTTTTCTATAAAATTTAGATCTTTTAATTTTTAATAATTTTTCATTTATACTACTACTTCCTCTATAATTCTTTGCTTTCTCTGAAGCTCCTTTCCTATAGCACTAGATTCTAATACATACAAATCTTTATCTCCCTATATTTAACTTTGCAATATTATTCTATATTTCTCTTCTATCCTCCCTTTCAACTTTTTCCCTTTCCCCACCATATTTCTTAGTCTGTTCTGTCCTCATTGCCTTATCCCCAATGGGGATCCTGCTCTAGCATTATTCTCCAATTGGTGCTCTAATTAGTTTGCTTATTAACTGGTGGATATCATTCTTGGATTTCTTTATTCGCCGTGCTAACGTATTGTACTGTATTTTTGATTGGAATGCTTGGGTTATGTTATAGCTGTATATGTTTATATGTATAATTCAATACGCTAGATAGTACTTGCATAATTTTTAAATTGCCATTTTTCAAAGGTATACCTTCTGTTTCTCATTTGCATATATATGTATTAATATCATTTAATGCCATAACAAACCAGCTGTGAAATCTTCATTTCCTGTAAAGTGGGGGCACTTTGGATTAAGACACTCCCAGGGCCAGCCTGGGTGGGCCTTTTAATTCTGGAATAGGCCTAAACAAACAAGCAGTCAAAGAGGTCTCCCGATCCAACCACTGCCAGAGGCAAGAAAAAGACTGATAATTCCTGAATAGTCAGCAAGAGACAGAAGAACATAAACACTATTTTCACGTTTTGTCTGAAGCTGGAGTTACTGCTGGACTTTAAAATTTCAGTTTTTGGATTGTATTACTTTGTTTCAATTTTTTTTTTTTTTCTCTTTTTTCCAAACCCACTCAGTGCACCCACCGCTTTCTTTCTTTTTTTTGTTTAATTTTTTTCTTTTCTTGGGGGTGTGTGTGAGAGAGAGAGTGGCTGTGTTCATTTCCTTCACTGAAGTCTATTGAAGCTACTAATCTTATCAGTAAGACTGAATATATTCAAGTTTACATAATTTTTTTTTTTCTTTTTCCTTTTAAACCACACATTTTATTTTGGTATAAACTTCTGGTTCCCCATTGGCCTTTTAAGGTTCTGTGGGGGTTTTGTTTTGTTTTTATTATTTTTGCTTTGTTTTTCTATATTTTTCTATAAAATTTAGATCTTTTAATTTTTAATAATTTTTCATTTATACTACTACTTCCTCTATAATTCTTTGCTTTCTCTGAAGCTCCTTTCCTATAGCACTAGATTCTAATACATACAAATCTTTATCTCCCTATATTTAACTTTGCAATATTATTCTATATTTCTCTTCTATCCTCCCTTTCTCTTTTTCCCTTTCCCCACCATATTTCTTAGTCTGTTCTGTCCTCATTGCCTTATCCCCAATGGGGATCCTGCTCTAGCATTATTCTCCAATTGGTGCTCTAATTAGTTTGCTTATTAACTGGTGGATATCATTCTTGGATTTCTTTATTCGCCGTGCTAACGTATTGTACTGTATTTTTGATTGGAATGCTTGGGTTATGTTATAGCTGTATATGTTTATATGTATAATTCAATACGCTAGATAGTACTTGCATAATTTTTAAATTGCCATTTTTCAAAGGTATACCTTCTGTTTCTCATTTGCATATATATGTATTAATATCATTTAATGCCATAACAAACCAGCTGTGAAATCTTCATTCCCTGGTCAGGCAGAAAGTCCCAGGGCTTTAGGGAGGTAGCACTGACTCCAAAACTCTACAGTACTAGAGAACGCCTAACACTAAAGAGCAGTATACAAGTGAGAACGCCAACAAAGGTAATCACTTGTATGAAAGTCCTGACATCACCCAATCACCAGCATCACCCAGAATAGAAGCCCATCCAAACAACAAACACCAACAGACGTAACTCAAAGTCTGGGAAAAGGAAATCCCAAACAGAGTCAGTTTTAAAAAATTAATAATAACAATGAAACGGCAGAGAAATACCACACAAGTGAAGGAACAATCCACAAACACACAAGATCAAATTAATGAAGAGAATTTGGACAAACTTTCTGAAAGTGATTTCAGAAGAATGATAGTAAAGATGATCAAAGACACTGAAAACAGAATTTCAGAGAAATTGCAAGATACAACTAACACACTGAATAAAGAAATACAAGAACTTACCAAAAAAGTAACAGAGACAAACAACTCAATTGCTGAACTTAAAAACACTGTAGAAGGAATCAAGAGCAGAGTATCTGAGACAGAAGACCGGATAAGTGAGCTGGAAGATAAAATGGTGGAAGTAACTGCTGAAAAACAGACTCTAGCTCAAAGAATGAAAAGAGCAGAGGACAGCCTCAGAGACCTCTGGGATAATATCAAACGCACCAATATTCGAATTATAGGGGTTCCAGAAGAGTAAGAAAAAAAGAAAGGCTATGAGAAAATTTTTGAAGAGATTCTAGTTGAAAATTTCCCCAACATGGGAAAAGAAATAGTCAATCAAGTCCAAGAAGCACAAAGAGTACCATACAGAATCAATCCGAGAAGAAACACACCAAGACACATATTAATGAAGTTAACACAAATTAAACACAAAGATAGAATTCTCAAAGCAGCAAGGGAAAAGCAACTAGTGACATACAAAGGAAAGCCCATCCGTTTAACAGCTGATCTTTCAACAGAAACTCTGCAGGCCAGGAGGGAATGGCAGGACACATTTAAACGGCTGAAAGAGAATAATCTGCAACCAAGAATCCTCTACCCTGCAAGGATCTCATTCAAAATTGATGGAGAAATCAAAAGCTTTACAGAAAAGCAAAAATTAAAAGAATTTAGTCACACCAAACCAGCCTTACAACAAGTGTTAAAGGGACTTATATAGAAAACAAGTATAAAAGGAGAAGATCCACGAAACAAACCCATCATAACATCTAAGAAGATGACAATAGGATCATTTGTATCAATAATTACTTTGAATGTCAATGGACTAAATGCCCCAACCAAAAGACACAGAGTGGCTGAATGGATCCAAAAACACGACCCATACATATGCTGCCTCCAGGAAACTCATTTCAGACCTAGAGACACTCATAGACTGAAAGTGAGAGGCTGGAAAAAGATATTCCATGCAAATGGAGATCAAAAGAAAGCTGGAGTAGCAATCCTCATATCAGACAAAATAGATTTTAAAGTAAAGAAGATTCTAAGAGACAAGGCAGGTCACTACATCATGATTAAGGGATCCATCCAAGAGGAAGACATAACAATCATAAATATCTATGCTCCCAACGCAGGAGCACCCCAATACATAAGACAAACACTTTCAGACATAAAAGAAGACATTGACAGCAACACAATCATAGTAGGAGACTTTAACACTCCTCTCACACCAATGGATAGATCATCCAAACAGAAAATTAATAAAGAAACACAAGCCTTAAATGCCACACTAGAAGAAATGGACCTCATTGATATCTTTAGGACTTTCCATCCAAAAGCAGAAGAATACACTTTCTTCTCAAGTGCTCACGGAACATTCTCCAGGATAGACCACATCTTGGGCCACAAATCAATCCTCAGTCAATTCAAGAAAACCGAAATTCTATCAACCATCTTCTCGGACCACAATGCAATGAGACTAGAGATCAACTACAGGAAAAAAACTGCTAAAAACACAAACACCTGGAGATTAAACAACACATACCTAAAAAACCAACTGATCATTGAGGAAATCAAAGGAGAAATAAAAAAATTCCTAGAAGAAAATGACAATGAACACACGACAGTGCAAAACCTATGGGATACTGCAAAAGCAGTTCTAAGAGGGAAGTTTATCGCAATTCAATCCCACCTCAAGAAACTAGGAAAATCTCAAACAGACGACCTTACCTTACGCTTAAAACAACTGGAGAAAGAAGAACAAAAACACCCCAAAGCCAGTAGAAGAAGAGAAATCATAAAAATAAGAGCAGAAATAAATGAAAAAGAAACAAAAGAAACAATAGTAAAGATAAATAAAACAAAAAGCTGGTTCTTCGAAAAAGTCGATAAAATCGACACACCACTGGCCAGACTCATCAAGAAAAAGAGAGAGAAGAACCAGATCAACAAAATCAAAAACGAAAAAGGAGAGATTACAACAGATAATGCAGAAATCCAAAGGATTCTAAGAGACTATTATGAACAACTCTATGGCAACAAACTGGACAACCTGGAAGAAATGGACAGTTTCTTAGAGAAGATTAATCTCCCAAGACTCAACCAGGAAGAAATAGAAACTATGAACAAGCCAATTACAAGCTCAGAAATCAACCTTGTGATCAAAAATCTACCCAAAAATAAAAGCCCAGGGCCAGATGGTTTCACAAGTGAATTCTACCAAACATTTAAAGAAGAGCTAATGCCTGTCCTTCTAAAACTCTTCCAAAAAATTGCCCAGGAAGGAACACTTCCAAACACATTCTACGAGGCCACCATCACCCTGATACCAAAGCCAGGCAAAGACATCACAAAAAAAGAAAATTATAGGCCAATTTCACTGATGAATCTAGATGCCAAAATCCTCAACAAAATCCTAGCAAATAGAATCCACCAGCACATCAAAAAGCTCATTCATCACGATCAAGTTGGGTTCATCCCAGGCATGCAAGGATTCTTCAACATCCGCAAATCAATCAATGTGATACACCATATCAACAAATTGAAAGACAAAAATCACATGATCATCTCAATAGATGCAGAAAAAGCCTTCGACAAAGTACAGCATCCATTTATGATAAAAACTCTTCAAAAAATGGGCATAGAAGGAACTTACCTTAACATAGTGAAAGCCATATATGAGAAGCCCACAGCGAACATTATCCTCAATGGTGAAAAACTGAAAACATTCCCTCTAAGATCAGGAACAAGACAAGGGTGTCCACTTTCACCACTACTATTCAACATAGTCCTGGAAGTTCTAGCAACAGCAATAAGAGAAGAGAAAGAAATCAAGGGAATCCAGATTGGAAAGGAAGAAGTTAAACTCTCTCTATTTGCAGATGACATGATATTATACATAGAAAATCCCAAAGACACTATTACAAAACTACTAGAGTTAATCAGCGAATTCAGCAAAGTCGCAGGATACAAAATCAACATACAGAAATCACTGGCATTCCTATACACAAACAATGAAAAATCAGAAAATGAAATCAAAGAGGCAATCCCCTTCACCATCGCAGCCAAAAGAATCAAATATCTAGGAATAAACCTACCCAAAGAAACAAAAGAACTGTACACAGAAAATTACAAGACACTCATGAGAGACATTAAAGAAGAGTTAAACAGATGGAGAAATATTCCATGTTCCTGTGTCAGAAGAATCAATATTGTGAAAATGACCATACTACCAAATGTCATCTATAGATTCAATGCGATCCCTATCAAACTTCCAATAACATTCTTCACAGAACTAGACCAAAGAATAACACAGTTCATATGGAAACACAAAAGACCTCGAATAGCCAAAGCAATCCTCAGGAAGAAGAATGGAGCTGGGGGGATCAGCCTCCCCAACTTCAGACTCTACTACAAAGCAACAGTCATCAAGACAGTATGGTACTGGCACAAAAACAGAAATATCGACCAATGGAACAAGATCGAGAACCCAGAGATAAAGCCACGCACCTATGGGTACCTTATTTTTTACAAAGGAGGCGAACATATAAAATGGGACAAAGACAGCCTCTTCAACAAATGGTGCTGGGAAAATTGGACAGCTACATGCAAGAAAATGAAGTTGGAACATACCCTGACACCATACACAAAGATCAACTCAAAATGGATTAAAGACTTAAATGTAAGGCCAGAAACCATCAAACTCTTAGAGGAGAATATAGGCAAAACCCTCAAGGACATCAATCAAAGCAAGATCTTCTCTGACCCACCTACTAGAATAGTGGAACTAAAAGAAAAATGAACATGTGGGACCTAATGAAACTTAAAAGTTTTTGTACAGCTAAAGAAATTACAAAAACTGAACAGACAGCCCACAGAGTGGGAGAAAATCATAGCAAATGAAACAACAGACAAAATTCAACCACTACTATTCAACATAGTCCAAGTTAAACGATGAAGAGAAAGAAATCAAGGGAATCCAGATTGGAAAGGAAGAAGTTAAACTCTCTCTATTTGCAGATGACATGATATTATACATAGAAAATCCCAAAGACACTATTACAAAACTACTAGAGTTAATCAGCGAATTCAGCAAAGTCGCAGGATACAAAATCAACATACAGAAATCACTGGCATTCCTATACACAAACAATGAAAAATCAGAAAATGAAATCAAAGAGGCAATCCCCTTCACCATCGCAGCCAAAAGAATCAAATATCTAGGAATAAACCTACCCAAAGAAACAAAAGAACTGTACACAGAAAATTACAAGACACTCATGAGAGACATTAAAGAAGAGTTAAACAGATGGAGAAATATTCCATGTTCCTGTGTCAGAAGAATCAATATTGTGAAAATGACCATACTACCAAATGTCATCTATAGATTCAATGCGATCCCTATCAAACTTCCAATAACATTCTTCACAGAACTAGACCAAAGAATAACACAGTTCATATGGAAACACAAAAGACCTCGAATAGCCAAAGCAATCCTCAGGAAGAAGAATGGAGCTGGGGGGATCAGCCTCCCCAACTTCAGACTCTACTACAAAGCAACAGTCATCAAGACAGTATGGTACTGGCACAAAAACAGAAATATCGACCAATGGAACAAGATCGAGAACCCAGAGATAAAGCCACGCACCTATGGGTACCTTATTTTTGACAAAGGAGGCGAACATATAAAATGGGACAAAGACAGCCTCTTCAACAAATGGTGCTGGGAAAATTGGACAGCTACATGCAAGAAAATGAAGTTGGAACATACCCTGACACCATACACAAAGATCAACTCAAAATGGATTAAAGACTTAAATGTAAGGCCAGAAACCATCAAACTCTTAGAGGAGAATATAGGCAAAACCCTCAAGGACATCAATCAAAGCAAGATCTTCTCTGACCCACCTACTAGAATAGTGGAACTAAAAAGACAAATGAACATGTGGGACCTAATGAAACTTAAAAGTTTTTGTACAGCTAAAGAAATTACAAAAAAACTGAACAGACAGCCCACAGAGTGGGAGAAAATCATAGCAAATGAAACAACAGACAAAGAATTAATCTCCAAAATCTACAAGCAACTCAGACAACTCAGCACTGGAAAAACGAACAACCCAATCAAAAAATGGGAAAAGGACCTAAACAGACACCTCTCCAACGATGACATACAGATGGCCCAAAAACACATGAAACGATGCTCAACTTCACTAGTAATTAGAGAAATGCAAATCAAAACTACAATGAGATATCACCTCACACCCGTCAGAATGGCCATCATCCACAAATCGACAGACAATAAATGCTGGAGAGGCTGCGGAGAAAAGGGAACACTCCTGCACTGCTGGTGGGAGTGTAAATTGATTCAGCCTCTATGGAAGACAGTCTGGAGATTTCTTAAAAAACTAAAAATAGAAGCACCATATGACCCAGCAATCCCACTCTTAGGCTTATACCCTGACGAAATCAAAACTGAAAGAAGCACCTGTACCCCAATGTTCATTGCAGCTCTCTATACAATAGCTAGAACATGGAAGGAACCTAGATGCCCATCGACGAACGAATGGATCCAAAAGCTCTGGTACATATATACAATGGAATACTACACAGCTGTAAAGAGAAATGCAGAAGAATAAACCCTAATGAGGTGGCTGGATCTAGAACGTATTATCAAAAGTGAAGTCAGTCAGAAAGAGAAGGACAAATACAGTATATTAACACATATATGTGGAATCTAGTAGGATGGTGACGATGGCACATGCAGTGAAGCAACAGACAGACAGACATGGACAGTGGACATATGGTCATTGTGGGGAAGGAACAGTGGGTGAGAGGCGTAAAGGAAGTAGTATGAAGGCCTGTACTATCATAAGTGAAGAAAATAGCTCTAGTCATTGCTCTGTGAGAAAACGGGATCCTTCAGGGGTGCAGTGTGATGGTCGGGAGGGGAGGGAAGGGGGGGATATATATATATGACTAATCTGAGAACATACATATCTGTAAACAACAAAACTCTGTAAAAGTTAAAAGTAAAATAAAGGTTTTAAAAAAAAAAAAGTCTAAGTCAGGGGATCTAGAATATTTTTCAGCTGAGAAGGATATAAAAGACTAAGACATATGCCAGACTTTTTGGCCCAACCTGTCAAATGGTGTTGTTTAGTCGCTAGATTGTATCTGGCTAACTCTCTGCAACCCCATGGATTGTAGCCCAACAAGCTCCTCTGTACATGGAGTTTCCTAGGCAAGAATACTAGAGTGGGTTGCCATTTCCTTCTCCTATTTTTAGTTTTTTAAGGCATCTGCATATTGTTCTCCATAGTGGCTGTACCAATTTACATTCACCCTAGCAAAGTGTAGGAGGATTCCCTTTTCTCCGTACCTTCTCCAGCACTTGTTATTTGTAGACTTTTTTTTTTTTTTTGGCCACTTCTATTGGTCTTTCATTTATATATCTTTGTTCTTTGGCCTGTGTGGGCCTTCTACCGCAGTGGCCTCTCCTGTTGCAGAGCACCGGCTCTGGGCGCATGCGCTCCAGAGTGCTGGCTTGGTAGTTGGACACACTGGTCCAGCCGCTCTGCGGCATGTGGGATCTTCCCAGGCCAGAGATTGAACCGGTGCCCCTTGCACTGCAAGGCAGTGTCCCCACCCACTGGACCACCAGGGAAGCCCATTTGTAGACTTTTTGATGACAGACTTTCTGACTATTGTGGGTAATTCCATTGTAGCCAGAGTACTCTTTTTAAAGCAAGGATCTGATCATGCCCCTCCCCTTCTCAATGCCTTTCCATTGTGTGTTTGTGTGTTTTAATTTATTTATTCAATGCATGGACTTTTCACTGGTGTGTATATTAACACATATATGTGGAATCTAGTAGGATGGTGACGATGGCACATGCAGTGAAGCAACAGACAGACAGACATGGACAGTGGACATATGGTCATTGTGGGGAAGGAACAGTGGGTGAGAGGCGTAAAGGAAGTAGTATGAAGGCCTGTACTATCATAAGTGAAGAAAATAGCTCTAGTCATTGCTCTGTGAGAAAACGGGATCCTTCAGGGGTGCAGTGTGATGGTCGGGAGGGGAGGGAAGGGGGGGATATATATATATGACTAATCTGAGAACATACATATCTGTAAACAACAAAACTCTGTAAAAGTTAAAAGTAAAATAAAGGTTTTAAAAAAAAAAAAGTCTAAGTCAGGGGATCTAGAATATTTTTCAGCTGAGAAGGATATAAAAGACTAAGACATATGCCAGACTTTTTGGCCCAACCTGTCAAATGGTGTTGTTTAGTCGCTAGATTGTATCTGGCTAACTCTCTGCAACCCCATGGATTGTAGCCCAACAAGCTCCTCTGTACATGGAGTTTCCTAGGCAAGAATACTAGAGTGGGTTGCCATTTCCTTCTCCTATTTTTAGTTTTTTAAGGCATCTGCATATTGTTCTCCATAGTGGCTGTACCAATTTACATTCACCCTAGCAAAGTGTAGGAGGATTCCCTTTTCTCCGTACCTTCTCCAGCACTTGTTATTTGTAGACTTTTTTTTTTTTTTTGGCCACTTCTATTGGTCTTTCATTTATATATCTTTGTTCTTTGGCCTGTGTGGGCCTTCTACCGCAGTGGCCTCTCCTGTTGCAGAGCACCGGCTCTGGGCGCATGCGCTCCAGAGTGCTGGCTTGGTAGTTGGACACACTGGTCCAGCCGCTCTGCGGCATGTGGGATCTTCCCAGGCCAGAGATTGAACCGGTGCCCCTTGCACTGCAAGGCAGTGTCCCCACCCACTGGACCACCAGGGAAGCCCATTTGTAGACTTTTTGATGACAGACTTTCTGACTATTGTGGGGTAATTCCATTGTAGCCAGAGTACTCTTTTTAAAGCAAGGATCTGATCATGCCCCTCCCCTTCTCAATGCCTTTCCATTGTGTGTTTGTGTGTTTTAATTTATTTATTCAATGCATGGACTTTTCACTGGTGTGTGCAGGGTTTTTCTAGTTGCAGTGAGTTCGTGTGCCGGCTTCTTTTGTTGCAGAGCAGAAACTCTGGGGCACATAGGTTTTAGCAGTTGAAGAGTGATCTCAGTACTTATGGCAAATGGTCCATGGGCCTCCTTGCTCTGTGGCATGTGAGATCTTGGTTCCCAGACCAGGGATTGAGCTCAGGTTTCCTACATTAGCAGGCAGATTTTCAACCACTGGACCACCAGGGAAATCCCCTCCCATTGTGTTTTGACTTTATCATGACTTGGTCAGTTCAACGAAGAGCCCAATCTTGGTCCTGGGTTCATGTCGAGAATTTTGGACCTTATTTATTTATTTTTTTTAATTTATCCATTTTCATCCATCTTTATTCTTTAGCCTGTGTTGGCCTCCCAATGCTGTGGCCCCTTGCTGCAGAGCACGGCTTTGGGTGCATGCGCTCCAGGGCGCTGGTTCCTAATTGGACACGATGGTCCAGCTGCTCCGCGGCACGTGGAATCTTCCCCAGCTGGGATCGAACAGGTGCCCCTTGCACTGCAAGGCAGACTCTTTACCCACTGGACCACCAGGGAAGCCCTGAACCTGATTCATATAGATACACAAACATATCTTTGAGCCAACTCAACTTTTAAAAATTTATTTGACTGTGCCAATTCTTTGTTGTAGCCATGTGGGGTGTAGTTCCCTGACCAGGGATTGAGCCTGGGTCCCCTGCACTAGAAGTGCAGAGTCCTAGCCACTGGACCACCAGGGAAGTCCCAAGCCAGGTAAACTTTTAAATCATTTTACAAGTATCCCATTGACTCCCTCCACCCAACTTGTATGTCAGTTTCTCTCCCTTTCCCAGTCCTCCCACCCACCCAGGGGTGAAAATGTAGTTCATACTGGCAAATACCCTCTGGCCTGTGATACATGTTGAATCATTATGGACTGTCAAGGTCCATGCACAGGTTGGAAAAGAATTTTCAGACACGAGGCAGAGTGAGCAGAAAGTAAGAGTTTATCAGAGTGGGCAAAGGGAGAGTCGCTGCCAGTACAGCTGGCTGTCTTAAGGGAGAAAGTGGGAGACGCTGCTAAAACAGCGGGCCAGCTCAAGGGAGAACTGACTCTAAGCAGGAGTCTTTGATCCATTTTATAGTTAGGGTCTAAGGAGTGGCATGGGGGTCTTAAGGAACATTGCTGATTAGATAGTGTACTGGTAGAGTGATGACTATAGCATGAGGGGAAAACAATAGGGTCCAAAGAGTAGCATAAGGGTTTTGAGGACTGGGCAGTGTGCCACAGCCTCGGGGAGGGAAGGACAGTAAGAGTCTGGTTTCTCTCTTCTTGCATTCCAAGACGCTCCTCCTTTGCCTTGTTCTTTCATCCTTGGGGCACCACATGGACCTCATGAGTGAGTACAGCTGAAAACTAAAGCAACAAGTGTCAGGACTGGCCTCTTGTAATTCTATTTTGCTAGCATATCTTTCATTTCTCCCAGTTTGGTAGGTGCTTAGTAAATGTTACCCGTCTTTTTCTTGCCTAGATCCGGTGCTTACTTTCTAGAAGGCCCCAGGCTTAAGCTCATGTACTTATCTGCCCTGGGAAGGCTGCAGGCAGGAAGCATTCATGGTTCAGAAGTGGGGCATGAGTTGGAGGCAGTGGACGTCCACAGAGTGTTTCTCTAGGACAGGCTGAACAGGCCAGGAACAGCAGGTGCTGCCTTCTCCTCTTTAGTTAGAGAGGTAGAATAAGTTCAGATTACAGGGTAATTAATAGCTACTAGTGTTTTGGACTGTGTTTTACACAATACATTTTACATTTACAAAATAAATTTTCTCATTTAGTTCTTGCAATAGTCCAATGAGGTGATACATTTTATAAGAGAGGAAATTGAAACTCATTACAGTGATACATGAAGGTCAAATCACTGGACTCCTGGTTTTCAGACATTCAGTATAATGTCTGTTGTACTGTACCATATTTGATTTTGAGAGAAATTTCTCCCACTCCTTAGCTTTGCTGTGTTGATAGTATGTTGCTGGAAATCTTGAATCAGATCTTCCAAACAGATTTGATTTTTCAGAGGGTTGTGTTTCCCTTTGGTTGAATAGCTTTCTTGTAAGAATGCCTAACTTGTGACTGTAAATTTATTCTTTGTACCCTTGGGGGATTGAGCCTTCCAAGTGAATTGTAGTAACACATTTTTATAGGTGGTACTAGTAAAATAGCCTCTTTAACTCTTTGCCACCTTTCAGAGGACTCAGGAAAGCCCCATGAAATGGCAGCTGGCAGTTGAATGCTACTCAACATTCTTTAAGCTAAAAGGTACCTTGTTAGACACACTAGAGAAGGCTTCGATTGTAATTGCTTAAATTCCTTTCAAAATGAGAGCCTCGGGAGGGAAGGACAGTAAGAGTCTGGTTTCTCTCTTCTTGCATTCCAAGACGCTCCTCCTTTGCCTTGTTCTTTCATCCTTGGGGCACCACATGGACCTCATGAGTGAGTACAGCTGAAAACTAAAGCAACAAGTGTCAGGACTGGCCTCTTGTAATTCTATTTTGCTAGCATATCTTTCATTTCTCCCAGTTTGGTAGGTGCTTAGTAAATGTTACCCGTCTTTTTCTTGCCTAGATCCGGTGCTTACTTTCTAGAAGGCCCCAGGCTTAAGCTCATGTACTTATCTGCCCTGGGAAGGCTGCAGGCAGGAAGCATTCATGGTTCAGAAGTGGGGCATGAGTTGGAGGCAGTGGACGCCCCACAGAGTGTTTCTCTAGGACAGGCTGAACAGGCCAGGAACAGCAGGTGCTGCCTTCTCCTCTTTAGTTAGAGAGGTAGAATAAGTTCAGATTACAGGGTAATTAATAGCTACTAGTGTTTTGGACTGTGTTTTACACAATACATTTTACATTTACAAAATAAATTTTCTCATTTAGTTCTTGCAATAGTCCAATGAGGTGATACATTTTATAAGAGAGGAAATTGAAACTCATTACAGTGATACATGAAGGTCAAATCACTGGACTCCTGGTTTTCAGACATTCAGTATAATGTCTGTTGTACTGTACCATATTTGATTTTGAGAGAAATTTCTCCCACTCCTTAGCTTTGCTGTGTTGATAGTATGTTGCTGGAAATCTTGAATCAGATCTTCCAAACAGATTTGATTTTTCAGAGGGTTGTGTTTCCCTTTGGTTGAATAGCTTTCTTGTAAGAATGCCTAACTTGTGACTGTAAATTTATTCTTTGTACCCTTGGGGGATTGAGCCTTCCAAGTGAATTGTAGTAACACATTTTTATAGGTGGTACTAGTAAAATAGCCTCTTTAACTCTTTGCCACCTTTCAGAGGACTCAGGAAAGCCCCATGAAATGGCAGCTGGCAGTTGAATGCTACTCAACATTCTTTAAGCTAAAAGGTACCTTGTTAGACACACTAGAGAAGGCTTCGATTGTAATTGCTTAAATTCCTTTCAAAATGAGAACATTTGATTACTCCACTGACGTGTGTGCCAAGAAATTCTATACTTAAAAATTACTAAGTAAATCAAATAGCTTTGACACAGAGTAACTGCCAAAAGGAAAATGACCACGGTTCAAACATACAGACTTAACACAAACCAATCCCTAAAACTCAAAATGAAACCCAGTCTTTGTTTCATTTATACCTTGTGTATGTTAGTTACTCAGTCATGTCTGACTCTTTGAGATCCAATGGATTGTAGCCCTCCAGGCTCCTCTGTCCCTGGGGTTTTCCTGGCAAGAATACTAGACTGGGTAGCCATTCCCTTTGCCAGGTGATCTTCCCAACCTAGAAATCCAACCTGGGTCTCCTGAATTGCAGGCAGATTCCTTGCTGTCTGAGTCACCATGGAAGCCCACTTATATCATAAACTAATATAAATCCAATGTGGGTTTGGGAATTAAAATTTAAACAAATAGAAGAGCATATACATGACTATAAGAAGGCATACACAAATGTCATATGACCTTTGAATTGGAGGACTTCCTAAGTATCAATGAAGAAACCATAAGGAATAGGTTTACATAGAAAATTTAAAAATTCTATATATCTGAAAACATAATAAACACAAGAGGCAAATGATGTACCGGGAAAATGATGCACTTCCACCTGGTGAATCAAAGTATAATTATCCTTAATATAAAAAACAGGCAAAAATACATAAATATAAAATAGACAAAAGTTTACAAAGAAATACAGCTTATCAATAAATATATTCAGAATCATTCAACCTCATGAGAAGTCAAAGAAATGCACATTAAATTTCTAGTGGCAAACTTTTTTCACCTGCTCAGACTGGCAAGAGGACATTTTCAGTCTAAGGTTTTGTGAAAAATTTCTGGAAATAATGTAGCAATGTGCATTAAGAGCCATAAAAATTCTAATTGTCTTGAAGTTAACAAGAAACTTGCTGGACCTGTGTGAAGCACATCAACATTTTTTAATGTATTTTTAATGTACTGTAGGCATATTTCTGCCTAGAAAGACTCAGCCTTATAAATAGATATATCAGTTTTCCCCAAATTTTTAAGTTTAATGCAATTCTGGTGAAAAACTTGACTAGTATTTTATTTTGGGAGGCTAACGGGAACTGACAAAGTGATTTTATTTTTTCTTTTATGTTCAGAGTGAAACATTTTCTTGGGGCACAGAAATTTAATTTTTATTTTTGAAAGCCTGGTTCTAAGTTTGTTTTTCTTGATAACGTGTTTTAACGGTTTTGATGACTATAAAGGCACTTTAGAAAGTTATGTGGATCGAAATGGAGAATAGGCACCACTCCAGCTGCATCACCGACTGTGCAAAGGTTTCTGTTAGTCTGGCCAGCAAGTGTTGGTCTTCCTGATGTGGGTCAGTGTTCTGGTTCACTGATTGGGAAACGCTGCATTTTTATAAAGGAAATTTTGTTATGGAAGAATAAATAGGAATGTTAGCCAAGAAGATTTTAAATAAGAACCTTAAATAGGGATTGCCTGCAGTGGAATATTAATATGTACTATGAAACCAAAGAATCTAAATGCAGGCTGGTACAAGAAAAGACAGCCACAGAGATCCAGCAGAATAGACCAACCACATGCAAACCCTAGTGTATGTGGGAATCTTGAATGTGATTAACAAGGTAGACAAATATGATTATTCAAAAGATGGTGTTGAGTCACCTGAAAAACTGTTTGGAAAAAAGTGACAACAGATTTTTACCTAGTAGCATAAAACAAATCCCAAGGCGAATTAGTTAAAAAAGAGAAATGATACTGTAAAAAGCTAGAGAATAAAGATGATATAGGAGCGTCTGAGTCAGGGTCATTGGCGTCCTTCCTGGCATGCATGGGCATCACTGTGCCAGGGGCGGGGACCAAGGAAGCTGAGGCGGCTGGTGCCAGAGCCCAAGAAACAAAAGAAAGAAAAAAAAAGATGAATGCCTATTTCATTTTGAAGTGGGCAAGGCCTTTTTAAGTAAACAAAAACTATCAAGGATAAGATTGATAGAGCTACTTACACAATAATTTAAAACTATCACAAGTTAAATGAATAAGTAAAAACCTACTTACTACAGAAAATAACACAAAGTTAACATACTTAATAAAAAAAGACCTAAAGAGCCATGGTTTGATAACTCGCTAGGATGACTGCAGAACTCAGAAAAGCACTGTATTTATAATTAAAGTTTTATTGTAGTTAAAGGAAAAAAAAAAAACAACACAGCCAAAAAGCTCTACAATCAGCGGAAGGAAGAAGCAAGCAAAGGCAGAGTCTGGGAGGAGTCCAAGCATGCAGCTTCTGGTTGTCTTCCCCGACTGAGTCATGGATGGCGTTGCCTCCTGGCCATGGCGTGTGACAGTACTCAGAGGACACTGCCAACTAGGATGGGTGCCTGAGCCTTTGGCGTCCAGAGTTTTTCGTGGAGCTTGATCACATAGTGTCTACATGACTGGCTCTATTTCCATCTGTTCCAGAGGCTCAGACTAATGTTTTTAATCCCTGGTTGCTCCAAAGGTCAAAACTGGTATAGCATGGCTCAAAGCCCATCATAAATCAGGTCACTAGACAGAAAAACAAAGACACTGTATCCATAAGGACCCTTCCTGGGGCCTGATGGTCCCCTACCAACTGCCAAACACAAGATCAAGGTGCCAGTGGATTCCATTCCTGGTGAGATCTCTCTCACTGCCTTGCAGATGTCCACCTTCTTGCTGTGTCCTCACACACTGGGGAGAGAGAGTGAGCTCTTAAGTGTCTCTGCTGGTAAGGATGCTGATCCTTTTGGAAGAAGACTCTATTCTTTGGATCTCATTTAGCCTTAATTACGTCTTTAAGCACAGCCACACTGGACGTGAGGGCCTCAATACACAAACTTTTGAGAGGACAAAATTTAGTCCACAGCATATATTAATGAATAGCTCAGTTAACTAGTGAGTTCTTACTTTTGTGTTTGCTCTGCCTTGGCTATTTCCAACTTCCTGAGTTATATCTTTTTAATTAGTATCTCTAGTAGATACAACTTTGTCCTTTTATCATTTGATAATCATTACCAGAGATTCAGTGGGCAAGGCCTTTTTAAGTAAACAAAAACTATCAAGGATAAGATTGATAGAGCTACTTACACAATAATTTAAAACTATCACAAGTTAAATGAATAAGTAAAAACCTACTTACTACAGAAAATAACACAAAGTTAACATACTTAATAAAAAAAGACCTAAAGAGCCATGGTTTGATAACTCGCTAGGATGACTGCAGAACTCAGAAAAGCACTGTATTTATAATTAAAGTTTTATTGTAGTTAAAGGAAAAAAAAAAACAACACAGCCAAAAAGCTCTACAATCAGCGGAAGGAAGAAGCAAGCAAAGGCAGAGTCTGGGAGGAGTCCAAGCATGCAGCTTCTGGTTGTCTTCCCCGACTGAGTCATGGATGGCGTTGCCTCCTGGCCATGGCGTGTGACAGTACTCAGAGGACACTGCCAACTAGGATGGGTGCCTGAGCCTTTGGCGTCCAGAGTTTTTCGTGGAGCTTGATCACATAGTGTCTACATGACTGGCTCTATTTCCATCTGTTCCAGAGGCTCAGACTAATGTTTTTAATCCCTGGTTGCTCCAAAGGTCAAAACTGGTATAGCATGGCTCAAAGCCCATCATAAATCAGGTCACTAGACAGAAAAACAAAGACACTGTATCCATAAGGACCCTTCCTGGGGCCTGATGGTCCCCTACCAACTGCCAAACACAAGATCAAGGTGCCAGTGGATTCCATTCCTGGTGAGATCTCTCTCACTGCCTTGCAGATGTCCACCTTCTTGCTGTGTCCTCACACACTGGGGAGAGAGAGTGAGCTCTTAAGTGTCTCTGCTGGTAAGGATGCTGATCCTTTTGGAAGAAGACTCTATTCTTTGGATCTCATTTAGCCTTAATTACGTCTTTAAGCACAGCCACACTGGACGTGAGGGCCTCAATACACAAACTTTTGAGAGGACAAAATTTAGTCCACAGCATATATTAATGAATAGCTCAGTTAACTAGTGAGTTCTTACTTTTGTGTTTGCTCTGCCTTGGCTATTTCCAACTTCCTGAGTTATATCTTTTTAATTAGTATCTCTAGTAGATACAACTTTGTCCTTTTATCATTTTGATATCATTACCCAGAAGATTCAGTCTTTCTTCCTATCGTGTGGTATCCAAGTGACAGGGTGACCACAAGTACCCATGAAGCTTGGAATCTCAGCAGTCCCCACAAAGTTCTATTTTCTAACTCCTGTCTTGCTTTGGTGATCCAGCCTGCAGGTGGGACCTCAGTATTATTCACGTCCAGCATTCTAGACTTTACCCTAGGAATGAATCCTAGTCTTGTTGACGAGGGTTCTGTTTATTTAGTGTTTTACCATTTCCTACAGGAACATTAGATGCCCCACCAGCCGAGAGCACACCTGTCATCAGAATTTCCCTGGATTTCCTTCTTTTGTCTGCCAGATTAGAAATAAAAATCTGGTGTGATCCATGGCTGTATTTGCCATTATCTTCGGACATGCATGCTATGCTAAGTCGCTTCAGCCCTATCTGACTTTCTGAGACCCTGTGGACTGTAGTCCACCAGGCTTCTCTGTCCATGGAATTCTCTAGGCAAGAATACAGGGGTGGAGTCTTCCCTGGTGGACCAGTGGGTAAACAGTCCATCTTGCAGTGCAGGGGACACTGGTTCAATCCCTGGCTTGGGAGGATTCCACATGCTGAGGAGCGGCTAGGCTAGTGTGTCCAATTGCGAGCCAGTGCTCTGGAGCACATGTGCCCGGAGCTGGTGCTCTGCAATGAGAGAGGCCACTATGATCTCAGTGGATTCCATTCCTGGTGAGATCTCTCTCACTGCCTTGCAGATGTCCACCTTCTTGCTGTGTCCTCACACACTGGGGAGAGAGAGTGAGCTCTTAAGTGTCTCTGCTGGTAAGGATGCTGATCCTTTTGGAAGAAGACTCTATTCTTTGGATCTCATTTAGCCTTAATTACGTCTTTAAGCACAGCCACACTGGACGTGAGGGCCTCAATACACAAACTTTTGAGAGGACAAAATTTAGTCCACAGCATATATTAATGAATAGCTCAGTTAACTAGTGAGTTCTTACTTTTGTGTTTGCTCTGCCTTGGCTATTTCCAACTTCCTGAGTTATATCTTTTTAATTAGTATCTCTAGTAGATACAACTTTGTCCTTTTATCATTTTGATATCATTACCCAGAAGATTCAGTCTTTCTTCCTATCGTGTGGTATCCAAGTGACAGGGTGACCACAAGTACCCATGAAGCTTGGAATCTCAGCAGTCCCCACAAAGTTCTATTTTCTAACTCCTGTCTTGCTTTGGTGATCCAGCCTGCAGGTGGGACCTCAGTATTATTCACGTCCAGCATTCTAGACTTTACCCTAGGAATGAATCCTAGTCTTGTTGACGAGGGTTCTGTTTATTTAGTGTTTTACCATTTCCTACAGGAACATTAGATGCCCCACCAGCCGAGAGCACACCTGTCATCAGAATTTCCCTGGATTTCCTTCTTTTGTCTGCCAGATTAGAAATAAAAATCTGGTGTGATCCATGGCTGTATTTGCCATTATCTTCGGACATGCATGCTATGCTAAGTCGCTTCAGCCCTATCTGACTTTCTGAGACCCTGTGGACTGTAGTCCACCAGGCTTCTCTGTCCATGGAATTCTCTAGGCAAGAATACAGGGGTGGAGTCTTCCCTGGTGGACCAGTGGGTAAACAGTCCATCTTGCAGTGCAGGGGACACTGGTTCAATCCCTGGCTTGGGAGGATTCCACATGCTGAGGAGCGGCTAGGCTAGTGTGTCCAATTGCGAGCCAGTGCTCTGGAGCACATGTGCCCGGAGCTGGTGCTCTGCAATGAGAGAGGCCACTATGATGGGAGGCCCACGGGAAACTGAAAACATTAAAAAAACAAACAAACAGGAGTGGGCTGCTGTATCCTCCAGGGGATCTTCCTGACCCAGGAATTGAGCCTGCATTCCATCTCCTGCATTGGCAGGTAGGTTATTTTTTTTTTTTATTTTTTTTAAATTTTATTTATTTATTTATTTATTTATTTATTTATTTATTTATTTTTGTACATGTATGTTCCCAGATCAATCAGATGCATATCCCCTGGCAGGTAGGTTATTTACCACTTGTATCAGTTGCTCAGATGGCATTATGGGTGCCAGCCTCTGCAGAGCAGAGTTTTTACTGTCATTCCTCATTGGGTCCCTGTCCCTGTAGCACTGAATGCCTACACATTTTAATATCTACTCTATTTTATGACCCTAAAATCTCACAAACATTAAATTACAACTTCTAGAAAATTACTAGGCAGTGTGGCCAGCTGCACTGCTTACCTCCCAGCACAACCATAGACTCTCACTCTGTCTCTGCTTGTACCCCATCTTTCACTCCTATTCCCATGCTGAGCCTCACTTGTGTCATCTACTGACTCAGCCCTTGGTGATAAAAAAGTGAAAGGTTAAGGATCAAATTGGCTTCATCAGACTATCCCATTTTGTTGCAATGCACCCATTTTTTTTTGTTTACTCACTAGTTTTTCTGCCAGGTCTTGTAAGTGATCTGTTACACAAAAAAGAAGAGAAATTGCCAAAAGGTAATTTATGAGGTTTAATAGGGACTAAAAAGCAACTGAAAGAAAGGAAGTAAAAGTGTTAGTCACTCAGTTGTGCCTGACTCTTTGCCATCCCATAGAGTGTAGCCAGCCAAACTCCTCTGTCCATGGAATTCTCCAGGCAAGAATACCTAAATGGGTTGCCATTCCCTTCTCCAGGGGATCATCCCAACCCAAAGATCCAACCCAGATCTCCTGCATTGCAGGCAGGTTCTTTACCATTTGAGCCACCAGGGAAGCACCAAAAAAGCAACCAAAGCATAATAATAACAGTCACCATGCACAGGTAATATCATAATTAGACACAAGGCAAGAAAATAGAAGGAAAGGTGAAGTTATCAAAAATTTTTGTTAATTAGTTTTCTAAGACTGCCATAGCTGAACACTGCAAACTGGGAAGCTTGAACAGCAGAAATGATTGGCTCAGAGTTTTGGAGGCTAGAAGTCTGAGACAAGATGTTAGCAGATGTGGTTTCTGGTGAACCTCTCTTACAGGTTTGCAGATTGCCACCTTCTCACTATCCTCACAATGCCTTTCTTTTGTGTGTAGAGAGAGCTCTCTGTTGTCTCTTCCTCTTTGTATAGGACACCATTCCTACAAGATTAGGACCCTACCCTCATGACCAGCTTTAACCTTAATTACCTTATTTAGGCCCCATCTAGAGATTTATTTAGAAATACAGTCACATCTCTAAATAAGTTAGGGTTTCATCATATGAATTTGGGGAGACACAACTCAGTCTTTGTAACTCTTGTAAGTTTTTAAATAAAGATCCAGCATCTTGGGCTCAGTGGAGAATCTGAAAGAGAATTGGTCTCTGGTTCTGGATTGGGTTCTTCACTGGGGAATAACCCCTACTATCATTTTACAGAATGTTCTTGAAAAGATGGGTCTTACTTCACACTGATAATGCACCAAGTGCTCATTATGGAGGCCTTGGCCTTTTCAGTTTGTTAGGTGATAGCTGTTAGGCATTAGTTATCCATCCTCATCGCTTCCTTCCTCCCACTTCCTGCAGGCCCTCTCAGGGCATCACCCTACCCTGCTTTTTTTTTTTTTCTTTTTACGGCTCTCTTAACACACAACCTCTGACTCCAGGGCTCCATACTGAGCTTCATGATGTCCTTATGTTCACGTGACGTCTTTGGTCACAAGTGTAACTGAAGAAGTACAAATCACCCAAGGAAACGAGCATATAACGATTTGCTTTGACATTCCCTTCTTCCGTGAAGGCCTCCCCATGGCCAGCAGAGAGCCACGAAGGGGCAGGTAGGCCAGCCTCTTTCCAATTCCTTTCATGTGTCTCCATGACCTGAATCATAGTTGTGGGGGGCTGGGCCTGTTACCCTTTATTTGGTTTCCTGTTTTGAATTTGCCTCCCATGGGAAGTTTCCCTGGTTTTCTAGCTCTTGGTATTGTATAGGAGGCCCTTGCATACAAGGAAGCTAACATTTTTTTGAGCAGTCAGCTCTTGGTGCATATTTTTATACATTGTTATTTTTCAGTTGCTCCGTCACATCTGACTCTTTGTGATCCCATGGACTGAAGGGCGTCAAGCTTCCCCGTTCTTCACTATCTCCTTAAGTCTGCTCAAACTCATATCCATTGGGTTGAGGATGCCATCCAACCATCTCTTCCTCTGTTGACTCCTTCTCCTCTTGCCCTCAGTGTTTCCTAGCACCAGAATCTTTTCTAGTAAGCTGGTTTTTCTCATCAGGTGGTCAAAGTATTAGAGTTTCAGCTTCAGCATCAGTCCTTCCAATGAGTTTGCAGGGTGGATTTCCTTTGATTGACTGGTTAGATCTCCTTGCTGTCCTCTCTGGCACCACAGTTCAAAAGCATCAATTCTTTGGCACTCGGCCTTCTATATGGTCCAACTTTCACATCCATACATGACTACTGGAAAAAACATAGCTTTGACTATATGGAACTTTAATTTTTTTGGCAAAGTGATACCTCTGCTTTTTAATACATTGTCTGGGTTTGTCATAGCTTTTCTTTCAAGGAGCAAGCATCTTTTAATTTTATGGCTGCAGTCACTATCTGCAATGATTTTGAAGTCCAAGAAAATAAGGTCTGTCAGTATTTTCATTGTTTCCCCATCTGTTTGCCATGAAGTGATGAGACCAAGTGCCATGGTCTTCGTTTTTTGAATGTTGAGTTTTAAGCCAGCTTATTCACTTTTTAGCTTATTTCTTATGTACCCCATTCTTCCATGAGGGTCAGAAGTTCTCTAAAATTAGTTCATGTCCTCAGGTCATCTGCAAGGAAGTGCTTGGCCAGGATTTAAGCTCAACTCCAAATTCCATCAAGCGTCAAAATAGGTTATGGTCTGAATGCTCCTTTTATGCCATGCATCCTGGGACCTCAGATTACTGTCAGTGGACGACAGCATGCAAGGTAATACATATGGAAGCAATATGCCAACTGTAAAATACTTAATTCAGAAAGCAAGTACTGGCAAAAAGAATCTTTTTAGCAGCCAACCTTCTTCCTGGGGAGAAAGCTCAACTGAGTTTGGTTCTCTAAAGACAGATGAATTGGCACTTTGCACCTGAGTGCGAGTGAAGGGTAGTGTTTCTCTGTGTTGGTAGGAGGCCTCAGCAGGGTGCAAAGCCTAGTACACAGAAGGAGGCTGCTCTTTGTAGCACTTCTAACAATTGCTGCTGCGGATACTGAAAGCACTCTCTACTGCCCAGCATCTTATTTGAGAAAGAAGGTAAAGATCGTCGTTATCAAACTCATATCCATTGGGTTGAGGATGCCATCCAACCATCTCTTCCTCTGTTGACTCCTTCTCCTCTTGCCCTCAGTGTTTCCTAGCACCAGAATCTTTTCTAGTAAGCTGGTTTTTCTCATCAGGTGGTCAAAGTATTAGAGTTTCAGCTTCAGCATCAGTCCTTCCAATGAGTTTGCAGGGTGGATTTCCTTTGATTGACTGGTTAGATCTCCTTGCTGTCCTCTCTGGCACCACAGTTCAAAAGCATCAATTCTTTGGCACTCGGCCTTCTATATGGTCCAACTTTCACATCCATACATGACTACTGGAAAAAACATAGCTTTGACTATATGGAACTTTAATTTTTTTGGCAAAGTGATACCTCTGCTTTTTAATACATTGTCTGGGTTTGTCATAGCTTTTCTTTCAAGGAGCAAGCATCTTTTAATTTTATGGCTGCAGTCACTATCTGCAATGATTTTGAAGTCCAAGAAAATAAGGTCTGTCAGTATTTTCATTGTTTCCCCATCTGTTTGCCATGAAGTGATGAGACCAAGTGCCATGGTCTTCGTTTTTTGAATGTTGAGTTTTAAGCCAGCTTATTCACTTTTTAGCTTATTTCTTATGTACCCCATTCTTCCATGAGGGTCAGAAGTTCTCTAAAATTAGTTCATGTCCTCAGGTCATCTGCAAGGAAGTGCTTGGCCAGGATTTAAGCTCAACTCCAAATTCCATCAAGCGTCAAAATAGGTTATGGTCTGAATGCTCCTTTTATGCCATGCATCCTGGGACCTCAGATTACTGTCAGTGGACGACAGCATGCAAGGTAATACATATGGAAGCAATATGCCAACTGTAAAATACTTAATTCAGAAAGCAAGTACTGGCAAAAAGAATCTTTTTAGCAGCCAACCTTCTTCCTGGGGAGAAAGCTCAACTGAGTTTGGTTCTCTAAAGACAGATGAATTGGCACTTTGCACCTGAGTGCGAGTGAAGGGTAGTGTTTCTCTGTGTTGGTAGGAGGCCTCAGCAGGGTGCAAAGCCTAGTACACAGAAGGAGGCTGCTCTTTTGTAGCACTTCTAACAATTGCTGCTGCGGGATACTGAAAGCACTCTCTACTGCCCAGCATCTTATTTGAGAAAGAAGGTAAAGATCGTTCGTTATGAACCTTAACCTGGAAGGCACCGCAGTATTTCTGAATTTCTTCTAATTTGAAGGTTTCAATTTAAGGAACCCAACATTTTCTTTAAAAAAGATTGTATTGGAAGATGTTCAGAATGTGAAAGTATTCTCTAAAGAGAGTTGAAACAACTACAATAATTCATTCACTCTGTCTGTATGTGTTCATTTAACAATATAAATAAAATGTATTATGGAGGATAGTAGTGAGGAAAACTTAAAAATAATGACTGGCCAAATAACATTTTTTTTTTTTTTCAAGATTTATTTATTTATTTATTTTGGGCGGCAGTCCGGTTGGGGAGGGAGGGGAGCAGGCGGGCCACTTCTATTGGTCTTTCATTTCTCTATGTTCATCCGTCTTTGTTCTTTGGCTTCTGTGGGCCTCCCATCGCGGTGGCGTCTGTCATTGCAGAGCGCCGGCTCTGGGCGCATGCACTCCAGAGCTCTGACTCGGTAATTGGACACATCGGTCCAGCCACTCCGCGGCACGTGGGATCTTCCCAGGCCAGGAATCAAACCTGCACCCCTTGCACTGCAAGGCAGTATCCTTACCCACTGGACCACCAGGGGAAGCCCCCAAATAACATTTTAAGAAATCTTAAAGATTTGGGCTTCCCCTGGTGGTCCAGTGGGTAAGGATACTGCCTTGCAGTGCAAGGGGCACTGGTTCGATCCCTGGCCTGGGAGGATCCCACGTGCCACAGAGCGGCTGGGCAGGTGTGTCCAGGTATGGAGAGCTGGAGCTCTGGAGTGCATGCGCCCAGAGCTGGTGCTCTGCAATGAGAGAGGCCACTGCGATGGGAGGCCCACACAGGCCAAAGAACAAAGATGGATGGAAATAAATAAATGAACCATCAATAGAAGTGGCCAAAAAAACAAAACAAAACAAAACAAAAAAAAGAAAAAGAAAAGAAAAGAAATCTTAAAGATTTAAGAAATATAAAATGAAAGATGAAAATTCAGACATATTCCCTTGGGGGCTGGTATTCAGATTATAAATGGATCCTTTGTTTTACAGAAGACTTCAGCATAGGTTGAGGCTTGTGTGCCTATTATCCTTGCCCCAGCAGAGCTCTGAAGATCTGAGAAGGTGGGGTTTGTGGGTTCTGTGAACACAGGGGAAGACTTCCTTGTTTTGGGGATTTATTTTTAAAGATTAAGTACACAGACTGAATCATATCTGACCTAAGTGGCAAATTATATAAAATGTTGAGATTGCATGTGGTATGTGTGTGTTAGTCACTCAGTTGTGTCCAACCCTTTACGAACCCATGGACTGTAGCCCACCAGGTTCCTCTGTCCCTGAAACTATCCAAGGAAGAATCCTGAAGTAGGTAGCCATTCCCTTCACCAATGGATCTTCCTGACCCAGGGACTGAACTTAGGTCTTTCTCATTGCAGGCAGATTCTTTACCATCTGACCCACCAAGGAAGTAGTGTACAATTACTTGTTCATACAGAGTACGAAGTTAGTTCCTGCTGTGAACACCTTCATAGTCTCTTTATCTTAAAAATAAAATCGTATTTACTATGTACACACTCTTCAAAAGAATCTGTTAGGGAATGTGAATGGCAAGCTAATTAGTCCTGTAACAAGCAACAAGAAGAAAGCAATGAAATGCCTGTTCTATCTCTTTCCCCATGGTACTTCCCCTCTCTTTGCTAACATTGTCTCTTATAACTGAAATGGGATCTAGTTGCTTGCTGCTCAAAATCCAATAAAGAGGCAAGGCTAGTGAAAGGAAAGTTTGTTTTATTTTGGATGCTGGCAAAAGGGACCGAGGGGCATGGGGTGGGGGGGGAGTGGATTCTGTCCAGAGACTGACTTCCCACAAATGATAGTCCATAGGCAAGAGCTTCTATAGACAAAGGGAAGGGGCTACCTGCAGAAATAGCAGTTAGTCATTATTTAGTCTCGTAGAACTGTTTTCCTTTGTTTCTGCATTTTCTCACTTCTCTGATTAAACTTAATCTTCTTTCCACAAGTAAGAGGTAGACAGAGGACGGTGGTGGAGGGAGGGCAGGGCGGAAAGGACCTACCCGGTTTCACTCTGGTGTTATCTCCCCTAAGCCAGAGGGCCATCAAATGTTTGTTTTCTTAACTATGCTAAGTTTCAAAGCATCTGTTCTCAACACAGAGAATGTGGAAGACTTTTAAAAAGGCATTTATGTTAAACATAAAAATGTGAAGAAAGCTTGGTGACCAGCAGGAGTGTGCTAAGAAAGCATTTCTGAATTCTGCACCCTTAGTATGAAATATCTCTGTGCCCAATAGATTTTAGGCTGGGTGAATAAACACCATTCTAAACGTCAGGCTATTCTTTCTCAATGCTGCCTGAGTATTGGGTTCCCTGTTAACCTTTGTCATCTTTGACCCCATGCTCCTTTGAATAGCAGGCTCAGCAGTGCTCATTTATTGAGGTAGGATTGATAGGCCAAAAACCATACATACAGTTGACTCTTGGTCAACTCAAGAGTTGGGACGCTGACGCTCCTGGAAGCTGAAAATCCAAATATAACGTATAATGTGCCTTCTGTATCAGTGATTGCCCTGTATCCTTGGTTCTCCCTTATCTGTGGTTCTACCCTGGCAGATTCAACCTACCACTGATTGTGTAGTACTGCAGTATGGATTATTGAAAAGAAATATGCGTGTAACTGGATCTGGGTGCTTCAAACCTGTGTTCTTCAGGGGTCAAGTGTATTGATTGTATACAACTTAATGAGTTTGGAGATAACTATATACCCATGAAACCATCGCCATAATATATGCTATAAACACATCCATCACCTCCCAGAAATTTCCTCCCACCTTTATTTATGTGTTTGTGTAATATACTTGTTAGTTTGTTTTGTGATCAGAACACTTAACGGAAAAGATACCCTCCTGGCAAGTTCTTCAGCGCATCGTGCAGTCTGGTTGCCTCTGTAGAGCACACCTGCTGTACAGCAGCTCTCTCACCCCGGAGTGGGAGGGCGGGGTGAGCACCAGTGTGACTCAACAGCTGTGGGCGAGATCCTCCACACCTTGTCTTGGGGACTGCGATAAAGGTGAAAAATAAAGTGTAGCACTGGAGTGGACTTGTGAAGAGTAGCTACTTAGAGGACGGTGGTGGAGGGAGGGCAGGGCGGAAAGGACCTACCCGGTTTCACTCTGGTGTTATCTCCCCTAAGCCAGAGGGCCATCAAATGTTTGTTTTCTTAACTATGCTAAGTTTCAAAGCATCTGTTCTCAACACAGAGAATGTGGAAGACTTTTAAAAAGGCATTTATGTTAAACATAAACATGTGCAGCAAGCTTGGTGACCAGCAGGAGTGTGCTAAGAAAGCATTTCTGAATTCTGCACCCTTAGTATGAAATATCTCTGTGCCCAATAGATTTTAGGCTGGGTGAATAAACACCATTCTAAACGTCAGGCTATTCTTTCTCAATGCTGCCTGAGTATTGGGTTCCCTGTTAACCTTTGTCATCTTTGACCCCATGCTCCTTTGAATAGCAGGCTCAGCAGTGCTCATTTATTGAGGTAGGATTGATAGGCCAAAAACCATACATACAGTTGACTCTTGGTCAACTCAAGAGTTGGGACGCTGACGCTCCTGGAAGCTGAAAATCCAAATATAACGTATAATGTGCCTTCTGTATCAGTGATTGCCCTGTATCCTTGGTTCTCCCTTATCTGTGGTTCTACCCTGGCAGATTCAACCTACCACTGATTGTGTAGTACTGCAGTATGGATTATTGAAAAGAAATATGCGTGTAACTGGATCTGGGTGCTTCAAACCTGTGTTCTTCAGGGGTCAAGTGTATTGATTGTATACAACTTAATGAGTTTGGAGATAACTATATACCCATGAAACCATCGCCATAATATATGCTATAAACACATCCATCACCTCCCAGAAATTTCCTCCCACCTTTATTTATGTGTTTGTGTAATATACTTGTTAGTTTGTTTTGTGATCAGAACACTTAACGGAAAAGATACCCTCCTGGCAAGTTCTTCAGCGCATCGTGCAGTCTGGTTGCCTCTGTAGAGCACACCTGCTGTACAGCAGCTCTCTCACCCCGGAGTGGGAGGGCGGGGTGAGCACCAGTGTGACTCAACAGCTGTGGGCGAGATCCTCCACACCTTGTCTTGGGGACTGCGATAAAGGTGAAAAATAAAGTGTAGCACTGGAGTGGACTTGTGAAGAGTAGCTACTTAAGGGTAGGGCTTATTTGACAAAGCAGCAGGTGACAGCTTCATCCCAGCACCTCCCTGAAAATTCTCTTCTAAGACAGGGAGCCCTGCATCTGCAGTGGTGAGGTCACTTTACCGGCATGATGGTTGTAAAACAAAGACATCTGCAGGGGAGTGGAGGATGTTGCTGACAAGCCATAAAACACGTTATTCATACTCACCTAAATACTGAACCTGCAGGGCTTGCTGGGTGGTCCACTGGTGAGGAATCCATCTGCCAATGCATGGGACATAGGTTTGATCTGTGGTCTGGGAAGATCTCACATACCACCAGGCATCTCAGCCTGTGGGCCACAACTCCTGAAGCTCATGGGTCCGAGAGCCCACGCTCTACAACAAGAGAAGCCACTGCAATGGGAAGCCTGTGTACTGAAACTAAAGAGTAGCCCCTTCTCTCTGCAACTGGAGAAATCCCACACACCACAACAAAGACCCAGTGCACCAAAAACTAAAAACATAACAACTAAACCTACTAAATTACCCTCCATCTTCCCTCCCTTCCAAACAGTGTGGTGTGCCCACCAAGTGCAACACAGTGCTAGGGGCTGTGGTGACAGATGAATGAGCCATGCAGTCTTTTTCCTCACAGATGGTGGAGGTGGTGGTCAGCCTGTGCTCAGTGCGTGGTCTCAGCTTTTGAGGGTCAGTTCCTCCTTACTCTCTGATTTCTAAGAGCCACAGAGAGCTTGTCTGTCTGTAACACAAGACAGGGGGCCCTCCCAGCTTCTCTCTTCACAACTAAATCCACACATTTGAAACTGGAATGTTTTAAATATATTTAGCACCTAACCAAGTGATCTCTGGGTACATTTTCTGTTCTGCTCGGGAGTAAATTTCTGAGCATGGAAAATGTGAGTAGATCATTTGGAGAGATGAGGGAATATAGGAAAAGGGAAGAGACCACTCTTTCTGAAAAAAATTTTATGATCAGAACACTTAACGGAAAAGATACCCTCCTGGCAAGTTCTTCAGCGCATCGTGCAGTCTGGTTGCCTCTGTAGAGCACACCTGCTGTACAGCAGCTCTCTCACCCCGGAGTGGGAGGGCGGGGTGAGCACCAGTGTGACTCAACAGCTGTGGGCGAGATCCTCCACACCTTGTCTTGGGGACTGCGATAAAGGTGAAAAATAAAGTGTAGCACTGGAGTGGACTTGTGAAGAGTAGCTACTTAAGGGTAGGGCTTATTTGACAAAGCAGCAGGTGACAGCTTCATCCCAGCACCTCCCTGAAAATTCTCTTCTAAGACAGGGAGCCCTGCATCTGCAGTGGTGAGGTCACTTTACCGGCATGATGGTTGTAAAACAAAGACATCTGCAGGGGAGTGGAGGATGTTGCTGACAAGCCATAAAACACGTTATTCATACTCACCTAAATACTGAACCTGCAGGGCTTGCTGGGTGGTCCACTGGTGAGGAATCCATCTGCCAATGCATGGGACATAGGTTTGATCTGTGGTCTGGGAAGATCTCACATACCACCAGGCATCTCAGCCTGTGGGCCACAACTCCTGAAGCTCATGGGTCCGAGAGCCCACGCTCTACAACAAGAGAAGCCACTGCAATGGGAAGCCTGTGTACTGAAACTAAAGAGTAGCCCCTTCTCTCTGCAACTGGAGAAATCCCACACACCACAACAAAGACCCAGTGCACCAAAAACTAAAAACATAACAACTAAACCTACTAAATTACCCTCCATCTTCCCTCCCTTCCAAACAGTGTGGTGTGCCCACCAAGTGCAACACAGTGCTAGGGGCTGTGGTGACAGATGAATGAGCCATGCAGTCTTTTTCCTCACAGATGGTGGAGGTGGTGGTCAGCCTGTGCTCAGTGCGTGGTCTCAGCTTTTGAGGGTCAGTTCCTCCTTACTCTCTGATTTCTAAGAGCCACAGAGAGCTTGTCTGTCTGTAACACAAGACAGGGGGCCCTCCCAGCTTCTCTCTTCACAACTAAATCCACACATTTGAAACTGGAATGTTTTAAATATATTTAGCACCTAACCAAGTGATCTCTGGGTACATTTTCTGTTCTGCTCGGGAGTAAATTTCTGAGCATGGAAAATGTGAGTAGATCATTTGGAGAGATGAGGGAATATAGGAAAAGGGAAGAGACCACTCTTTCTGAAAAATAGACATTTTAAAAATAGAAAGCATTATCTTTGTAACATTCTTTTAAAATGTTTTAATATAGAAAACTTTAAACATGATGTAGAGAGAACCCCCACGTGCCTTTTGCCAATTTCAACAGTTGTCAACTGATGGCTTAATCTAGTTTCACACACGCCACTCTCTTGAATTATTTTGAAGGAAATTTGATATAGTGTTTCATCTGTAAACATTTCAACATGTAGTTCTGATAGATAAGGACTCTATTAAAAAAGTAACTACAAGACAGTTCACTGATAGATAAGGACTCTATTAAAAAAGTAACTACAAGACAGTTCACCTAAATTGGCAATAAGTCTTTAATATCCTATATAATTTACTCAGTATTTAAATTTCTAATTTCCTCATAAATGAATATGTGTATTGTTTCACAGTTTGTTTGAATTTGAATCCAAATCATCTGCATGTATTCCAGTTGGTTACTTTGTCATTTAAGTCTCTGTTATTCCTTAGAGTCCCCTGCTCCATATCCTTTTGTCTTTTATTATTCTTGCAGTCTGTTGAAAAAGTTTGTCCAGTAGATTTTGCTGATTGAATCCCTGGGTGCTATATAATAGGATACTCTCTGTTTCCTGTAAATTAATAAATTAATAGTTGGATCTAGAGGCTAAATCAGACTCAGGTTTCGTTTTTCTTTCATTTATTTATTTATTTTTAAATTATTTATTTTAAAGGTTTTACAGAGTTTTGTTGTTCACAGACATGTATGTTCCCAGATCAGTCATATGCTATTTATTTTCCTCACAGATGGTGGAGGTGGTGGTCAGCCTGTGCTCAGTGCGTGGTCTCAGCTTTTGAGGGTCAGTTCCTCCTTACTCTCTGATTTCTAAGAGCCACAGAGAGCTTGTCTGTCTGTAACACAAGACAGGGGGCCCTCCCAGCTTCTCTCTTCACAACTAAATCCACACATTTGAAACTGGAATGTTTTAAATATATTTAGCACCTAACCAAGTGATCTCTGGGTACATTTTCTGTTCTGCTCGGGAGTAAATTTCTGAGCATGGAAAATGTGAGTAGATCATTTGGAGAGATGAGGGAATATAGGAAAAGGGAAGAGACCACTCTTTCTGAAAAATAGACATTTTAAAAATAGAAAGCATTATCTTTGTAACATTCTTTTAAAATGTTTTAATATAGAAAACTTTAAACATGATGTAGAGAGAACCCCCACGTGCCTTTTGCCAATTTCAACAGTTGTCAACTGATGGCTTAATCTAGTTTCACACACGCCACTCTCTTGAATTATTTTGAAGGAAATTTGATATAGTGTTTCATCTGTAAACATTTCAACATGTAGTTCTGATAGATAAGGACTCTATTAAAAAAGTAACTACAAGACAGTTCACTGATAGATAAGGACTCTATTAAAAAAGTAACTACAAGACAGTTCACCTAAATTGGCAATAAGTCTTTAATATCCTATATAATTTACTCAGTATTTAAATTTCTAATTTCCTCATAAATGAATATGTGTATTGTTTCACAGTTTGTTTGAATTTGAATCCAAATCATCTGCATGTATTCCAGTTGGTTACTTTGTCATTTAAGTCTCTGTTATTCCTTAGAGTCCCCTGCTCCATATCCTTTTGTCTTTTATTATTCTTGCAGTCTGTTGAAAAAGTTTGTCCAGTAGATTTTGCTGATTGAATCCCTGGGTGCTATATAATAGGATACTCTCTGTTTCCTGTAAATTAATAAATTAATAGTTGGATCTAGAGGCTAAATCAGACTCAGGTTTCGTTTTTCTTTCATTTATTTATTTATTTTTAAATTATTTATTTTAAAGGTTTTACAGAGTTTTGTTGTTCACAGACATGTATGTTCCCAGATCAGTCATATGCATATCTCTGGCCACCACCCTCCCAGTTCCCCCTTTCCCACCCCTCCGGACCATCGTCTCATGCCATTGTAAGCACTCCTATTCCCTAAGCATAATGACAATAGCTACCTTTTCCACACATGACAGTATAGGTTTCCATGTTACTCCCTCCATGCCTGCCCCTCCCTATTTCTTCCCCACAATGTCCATATGTCTGTGCTCTATCTGTTTTTCCATGAGTTCACTGCGTGTGTTATCAAGACCGTCCTACTAGATTCCATATATGTGTGTTAGTATACTGTATTTGTCTTTCTCTTTTTGACTTACTTCACTTTTGATGATAGGTTCTAGAGCCAGCCACTTCATTAGGACTGAGTCTTCTGCATTTCTTTTAACAGCTGAGTAGTATTCCATTGTATATATGTACCAGAGCTTCTGGATCCATTCATTTGTCGATGGACATCTAGGTTGCTTCCATGTTCTGGCTATTGTATAGCGAGCTGCAATGAACATTGGGGTACAGGTGCTTCTTTCAGTTTTGATTTCATCAGGATATAAGCCTAAGAGTGGGATTGCTGGGTCATAGGGTGCTTCTATTTTTAGTTTTTTAAGAAATCTCCATACTGTCTTCCACAGAGGCTGTATCAATTGACATTCCCACCAGCAATGCAAGAGGGTTCCCTTTTCTCCACATCCTCACCAGCATTTATTGTCTGCAGATTTTTTGAAGATGGCCAGTCTGACGGGTGTGAGGTGATATCTCATTGTAGTTTTAATTTGCATTTCTCTAATAATAAGCGAGGTTGAGCATCGTTTCATGTGCTTTTGGGCCATCTATATGTCCTCTTTGGACAGGTGTCTCTTTAGATCTTTTTCCCATTGTTTGATTGGGTTGTTCATTTTTCTGGTTCTGAGTTGTGTGAGTTGCTTGTAGATTCTGGAGATTAATTCTTTGTCTGTTGTTTCATTTGCTATGATTTTCTCCCACTCTGTGGGGTGTCTGTTCAGCTGTTTTGTGATTTCTTTTGCTGTACAAAAGCTTTTAAGTTTCATTAGGTCCCACATGTTCACTTTTCTTTTCAGTTCCGCTATTTTAGTAGGTGGGTCAGAGATCTTGCTTTGATTGATGTCCTTGAGGGTTTTGCCTATATTCTCCTCTAAGAGTTTGATGGTATCTGGTCTTACATTTAGATCTGTAATCCATTTTGAGTTGATCTTTGTGTATGGTGTCAAGCAATGTTCCAATTTCATTTTTTTGCATGTAGCTGTCCAATTTTCCCAGCACCACTTGTTGAAGAGGCTGTCTTTGTCCCATTTTATAGTTTCTCCTCCTTTATCAAAAATAAGGTACCCATAGGTGCGTGGGTTTATCTCTGGGTTCTCGATCTTGTTCCATTGGTCTATAGTTCTGTTTTTGTGCCAGTACCATACTGTCTTGATGACTGTTGCTTTGTAGTATAGTCTGAAGTTAGGGAGGCTGATTCCTCCAGCTCCGTTTTTCTTCTCAGGATTGCTTTGGCTATTCGAGGTCTTTTGTGTTTCCATATGAACTGTGTTATTCTTTGGTCTAGTTCTGTGAAAAATGTCAATGGAAGTTGAATAGGTATTGCATTGAATCTGTAGATGATATTTGGTAGTATGGTCATTTTCACAATTGATTCTTCCGACCCAAGAACATGGAATATCTCTCCATCTGTTTAAGTCTTCTTTAATTTCTCTAATGAGAGTCTTGTAATCTTCTGTGTACAATTCTTTTGTTTCTTTGGGTAGGTTTATTCCTAGGTATTTGATTCTTTTGGTTGCAGTGGTGAAGGGGATTGCTTCTTTGATTTCGTTTTCTGATTTTTCATTGTTTGTGTATAGGAATGCCAGTGATTTCTGTGTGCTGACTTTGTATCCTGCGACTTTGCTGAATTCGTTGATTAGCTCTAGTAGCTTTGTAACCGTGTCTTTGGGATTTTCTATGTATAATATCATGTCATCTGCAAATAGAGCTTTACTTCTTCCTTTCCAATCTGGATTCCTTTGATTTCTTTCTCTTCTCTTATTGCTGTTGCTAGAACTTCTAGGACTATGTTGAATAGTAGTGGTGAAAGTGGACACCCTTGTCTTGTTCCTGATCTTAGAGGGAATGCTTTCAGTTTTTCACTGTTGAGGATAATGTTCGCTGTGGGCTTCTCATAGATGGCGTTCACTATGTTGAGATAGGTTCCTTCTTTGCCCATTTTCTGAAGAGTCTTTATCATGAATGGGTGTTGTACTTTGTGGAAGGTTTTTTGTGCATCTATTGAGATGATCATGTGATTTTTGTCTCTCAGTTTGTTGATATGGTGTATCACATTGATTGATTTGCGGATGTTGAAGAATCCTTGCATGCCTGGGATGAACCCGACTTGATCATGATGTATGAGTTTTTTGATGTGTCGTTGAATTCTGTTTGCTAGGATTTTGTTGAGGATCTTGGCATCTAAGTTCATCAGAGAAATTGGCCTGTAATTTTCCTTTTTTGTGTTGTCTTTGCCTAGTTTGGGTATCAGGGCGATGGTGGCCTCGTCAATTCAAGAAAACTGAAATTATATCAACTATCTTCTTGGACCACAATGCAATGAGACTAGAGATCAACTACAGGAAAAAAACCACTAAAAACACAAACACATGGAGATTAAACAACACTTACCTAAAAAACCAACTGATTACTGAGGTAATCAAAGGAGAAATTAAAAAATTCCTAGAAGAAAATGATAATGAACATACAACCATGCAAAACCTATGGGATGCTGCAAAAGCAGTTCTAAGAGGGAAATTTATAGCAATACGATCCTACCTCAAGAAATTAGGAAAATACGAAGCAGATGACCTAACCCTCAGCTTAAAACAATTGGAGAAAGAAGAACAAAAACACACCAAAGCCAGCAGAAGAAGAGAAATTATAAAGACTAGAGCAAAAATAAATGAGAAAGAAATGAAAGAAACTATAGTACGGATAAATAAAACAAAAAGCTGGTTCTTTGAAAAGGTAAACAAAATTGACAAGTCACTGGCCAGACTCATCAAGAAAAAGAGAAAGAAGAACCGGATCAACAAAATCAAAAATGAAAAAGGAGAGATTACAACAGATAATGTAGAAATCCAAAGGATTATAAGAGGCTGTTATGAACAACTCTATGGCAACAAACTGGACAACCTGGAAGAAATGGACAGTTTCTTGGGGAAGATTAATCTCCCAAGACTGAACCAGGAAGAAACAGAAACTTTGAACAACCCAATCACAAGCTCAGAAATCAAATTTGTGATTAAAAATTTACCCAAAAATAAAAACCCAGGGCCAGATGGCTTCACAGGCGAATTCTACAAAACATTTAAAGAAGAGCTAATGCCTGTCCTTCTAAAACTCTTTCAAAAAATTGCTCAGGAAGGTTTCGTTTTTCTGTCAAAATGACTTTGTAAGCAGACTAATCACTTTCTCTCTGCGTTTTTCCCCCCCATGGAATTTTTTTTTTTTTAATACCTGTGTTAATTTCTGCTCCACAGCAAAGTGATTCAGTTACAGATCTTTTTAAATATTGTTTTTGATTATGATTTATCATAGGATATTGAATATAGTCCCTTATGCTATAGAGTAGAACCTTGTTGTTTATCCATTCTATATATAGTAGTTACATATACTAACACCAGCCTCCCATTCATTCTTCCCTCAACCCCCTTCTTACATTTACTAACACCAACATCTCATTCATCCTTCCCTCAACCCCCTTCCCCTTGGCAACCACACGTCTGTTTTCTGTGTCTATGAGTCTATTTGTGTTTCATAGATTAATTCATTTGTGTCACATTTTAGATTCCACTTATAAGCAGTTCTTGTTGTTATTCATTTGCTGAGTTGTGTCTGACTTTTTGCACTCCAGGTACTGCAGCATACCAGGCTCCTCTGTCCTTCACTAACTTATAAGTGGTGTCGTATGGTATTTGTCTTTCTTTTTCTGACTTACTTCACCCAGTTGTTATCCATGTTGCTGCAAATGGTATCATTTTGTTCCTTTTTTAGTGGTTGAGTAGTATTCTGTTGTTATGTGTACACAGTGTATCTTTGTACATAGACATGTGGTATCTGTGTACCACATCTGTATCCACTCATCTGTCAGGGGACATCTAGTTTGTTTCCATGTCTTGGCTGTTGTGAATACTGCTGCTATGAACATAGGGGTATATGTATCTTTTTGAGTTAGAGTTTTGTCTGGACATATACCCAGGAGGGAAATGGCTGGATTATATGGTAATTTTATGTTTAGTTTTCTGAGGAAACTCCATACCTTTTTCCATAGTTGCTACACCAACTTACATTACCATCAATGGTGTAGGAGTATTCCCTTTTCTGCACACCTTCTCCAGCATTTGTAGACTTTTTAATGGCGGCCAATCTGACCAGTGCGAGGTGATATATTATTGTAGTTTTGATGTGCATTTCTCTAGTAGCTAGCAAGGTTGATAATCTATCTGTATGTTTTCTTTGGAGAAATGTCAGTTTATATTTTGCCCATTTTTTGACTGGGTTTTTTTGTTTTGTTTTGTTGAATTGTATAAGCTGTTTGTGTATTTTGGAAATAAAGCCCTTATTTGTTACATCATTTGCAAATATATTCTCCCATTCTGTAGGTTATCTTTTTGTTTTGTTTGTGTTTTCTTTTGCTGTGCAAAGGTTTTTAAGTTTGATTAGATCCATTTGTTTATTTTTGGTTTTATTTCTGTTGCTCTGAGGGACTGACCTAAGAAAGCATTGGTATGATTAATGTTTCATCTATTATCTCTTATAAGAGATCTTTTATAAGGAGCTTTATGGTGTCATGTCTTATGTTTAAGTCTTTAAGGGATAGTGAGATTATTTTTATGAATGGTGTGAGGATGTGTTCTAACTTCATTGATTTCAGATGTGGCTGTCTGACTTTTGCAGCACCATTCCCTAAGGAGACTTTCTTTTTCCTATTGTGTATTAGGACCTCCTTTGCCAACAATTAATTGACTGTAGGTATGTGGGTTTATTTCTGGGCTCTCTATTCTGTTCCATTGATCCATATGTCAGTTTTGTGCAAAACCATGCCATTTGATTACTATAGCTTTGGGGTATTGTCTAAAGCCTCCTGTTTTGTTCTTTTTCTTTAGGATTGCTTTGGCAGTGTAAGGTTCCACATAAATTTTAGGATTTTTTTTCCTGGTTCTGTGATAATGCCTTGGGTGATTTAATAGGGATCACATGAAACCCGTAGATTG
The DNA here is from genome assembly GCA_022376925.1 of Tragulus kanchil. Taxonomy (NCBI): domain Eukaryota; kingdom Metazoa; phylum Chordata; class Mammalia; order Artiodactyla; family Tragulidae; genus Tragulus; species Tragulus kanchil. The sequence goes on from JAIOJX010000024.1 coordinate 32,340,080, forward strand.
CTTTGAGTAGTGTGGCCATTTTGACAGTATTGATTCTTCTAAAGAGCATGGGATATTCTTCCATTTCTTGAATCACCTTCAGTTTTTAATGTTTTATAGTTCTCAGTCTTTCACTTGCCTAGTTAAGTTTATTCCTAAGTATTTAATTTTGAGGAGAGTTATTGTTATTTTGAAAGTTTTTTTTTAATATTTCCTTTCTGATATTTCATTGTTAGTGTCAACAAATGCACACCTTCTCCAGCAAACTAAAGACCTCGTGATATTTAGTAGTTTTGATGTGCATTTCTCTAGTAGCTAGCAAGGTTGATAATCTATCTGTATGTTTTCTTTGGAGAAATGTCAGTTTATATTTTGCCCATTTTTTGACTGGGTTTTTTTGTTTTGTTTTGTTGAATTGTATAAGCTGTTTGTGTATTTTGGAAATAAAGCCCTTATTTGTTACATCATTTGCAAATATATTCTCCCATTCTGTAGGTTATCTTTTTGTTTTGTTTGTGTTTTCTTTTGCTGTGCAAAGGTTTTTAAGTTTGATTAGATCCATTTGTTTATTTTTGGTTTTATTTCTGTTGCTCTGAGGGACTGACCTAAGAAAGCATTGGTATGATTAATGTTTCATCTATTATCTCTTATAAGAGATCTTTTATAAGGAGCTTTATGGTGTCATGTCTTATGTTTAAGTCTTTAAGGGATAGTGAGATTATTTTTATGAATGGTGTGAGGATGTGTTCTAACTTCATTGATTTCAGATGTGGCTGTCTGACTTTTGCAGCACCATTCCCTAAGGAGACTTTCTTTTTCCTATTGTGTATTAGGACCTCCTTTGCCAACAATTAATTGACTGTAGGTATGTGGGTTTATTTCTGGGCTCTCTATTCTGTTCCATTGATCCATATGTCAGTTTTTGTGCAAAACCATGCCATTTGATTACTATAGCTTTGGGGTATTGTCTAAAGCCTCCTGTTTTGTTCTTTTTCTTTAGGATTGCTTTGGCAGTGTAAGGTTCCACATAAATTTTAGGATTTTTTTTCCTGGTTCTGTGAAAAATGCCTTGGGTGATTTAATAGGGATCACATGAAACCCGTAGATTGCTTTGAGTAGTGTGGCCATTTTGACAGTATTGATTCTTCTAAAGAGCATGGGATATTCTTCCATTTCTTGAATCACCTTCAGTTTTTAATGTTTTATAGTTCTCAGTCTTTCACTTGCCTAGTTAAGTTTATTCCTAAGTATTTAATTTTGAGGAGAGTTATTGTTATTTTGAAAGTTTTTTTTTAATATTTCCTTTCTGATATTTCATTGTTAGTGTCAACAAATGCAACAGATTCTGTTAATCTCATATCCTGCTGCCTTGCTAAATTCATTTAAATGTTCTAGTAACTTTTGTGTGGAGTCTTTAGGGTTTTCTATATATAATATTATGTAACCAGCATTTAATTACAATTTTACCTTTTCTTTTCCAATTTGGATAACGTTTATTTCTTTTTCTTGTCTGATTGCTATAGCTAGGACTGAACAGACAAATTGAGAGTGGGCATTCTTGTCTTGTTCCAGATTTTAGTGGGAAGGCTTTCAGGTTTTCATCACTGAGTGTTATATTGGCTGTGGGTTTGTCATGATAGCTTTTATTTTGTTAATATCCACTATACCCGCTTTGGTAAGAGTTTCTGTCATGAATGGATGTTGAATTTTGTGAAATGCTTTTTCTGTATCTATTGAGATAATCATGTGGTTTTGTCATTTGTTGATGTGGTGTATCGCCTTGTTTGATTTGCATATGTTGAACTTGTGAACTTGAGATGAATCCTACTTGGTCATGGTATATGATCTTTTTGCATGTGTTGTTGAGTTTGGTTTGATAATATTTAATTGAGAATTTTTGTGTCTACATTCATCAAAGGTATTGGCCTGTAATTTTCTCTTTTTGTGATACTTTTGTCTGATTTTGGTATCACAGTGATGGTAGCTTTGTAGAAGTTTGTTGAGAGTGTTCTCTCTTCTTCAGTCTTTTGGAAGAGTTTGAGAAGGATTGGTGTAAGTTCTTCTTTGTACGTTCAGTAGAATTCTCCTGTGAAACCATATGGTCCTGGACTTTTATTTGTGGGGAGTTTTTCTTTTTCATTATAGATTCTAATCCACTTTTATTGATCAGTCTGTTCAAATTATGTATATCTTTCTGTTCAGTTTTGATGGATGATATGTTTCTAGAAACAAAACATGTCTATTTCTTCTAGGTTGTCCAATTTTTTGGCATATAATTGTTCATAGTGTTCTCTTATAGTTTTTTTTTTTTTTTTTTTCCCTGTGGTATCAGTTGCGATTTTCTCTCTTTCATTTCCTAGTTTATTTAGGTTCTGCCTCTCTTCTTCTTTGTGAGCCTGGCCAGAGGTTTGTCAATTTGATTTGCCCTTTCAAAGAACCAGCTCTTGACTTTATTTTATTTTTTTTAATATTGTTTAACTCTGTATTTTATTTATTTCCTCTTTGATTGTTATTTTTTTCTTTTTTTCTGCTGGGTTTATATTTTGTTTGTTCTGCTTCTTCTAATTCTTTTAGGTGTCAGTTAGATTGTTTGAGATTTTTCTTGTTTCTTGAAGAAACCCTGTATTGCTATGAGCTTCCTTCTAAGAACTGTTTTTACTGCATCCTTTAAATTTTGTATAGCTGTGTTTTCATTGGCATTTGTTTCAAGGTATTGATCCACTGGTGTTTTAGTAGCATGTTGTTTGCTCTCCACATGATTTTCTTTTTTTCTGTTTTCTTTTTCTGTGCTTTATTTCTAGTTTCATGCAATTGTGGTCAGAAAAGATGCTGGAAATAATGTATATGCTCTTAAATTTGTCAAAACTTGTTTTGTGCTCTATGATGTGATCAGTGCTAGAGAATATGTACACTTGAAAGGAATGTATATTCTGTTTTTTTGGAGGTAATGTCTGCAGTTGTACCCACTCTGCACTTGTGACTGTCAAAAATATCTGTGGATGGGGGGTGGTGGAGGATGAAGAACCCAATTAGATATTGAGGGTGATCACCTGTGGAAGATGGGGGCTTCTGGCTAATCTGACTTAGCAGAATTTTTACAAAAATGCAGAGACAAACATAGAAGCTTAAAAATCAGCCTAGTTGAGAAAAGGGTTTAGAGGAGTCTGAGTAGAGTTTGGTCAAGGAGAGAATCTGTAAAGTGCTCTCTCTTTCTCATTTTTTCCCTGTCTGGTTACCCTATTACTGGCCCCTGAGTTTTTTTCTTTTTCATTATAGATTCTAATCCACTTTTATTGATCAGTCTGTTCAAATTATGTATATCTTTCTGTTCAGTTTTGATGGATGATATGTTTCTAGAAACAAAACATGTCTATTTCTTCTAGGTTGTCCAATTTTTTGGCATATAATTGTTCATAGTGTTCTCTTATAGTTTTTTTTTTTTTTTTTTTCCCTGTGGTATCAGTTGCGATTTTCTCTCTTTCATTTCCTAGTTTATTTAGGTTCTGCCTCTCTTCTTCTTTGTGAGCCTGGCCAGAGGTTTGTCAATTTGATTTGCCCTTTCAAAGAACCAGCTCTTGACTTTATTTTATTTTTTTTAATATTGTTTAACTCTGTATTTTATTTATTTCCTCTTTGATTGTTATTTTTTTCTTTTTTTCTGCTGGGTTTATATTTTGTTTGTTCTGCTTCTTCTAATTCTTTTAGGTGTCAGTTAGATTGTTTGAGATTTTTCTTGTTTCTTGAAGAAACCCTGTATTGCTATGAGCTTCCTTCTAAGAACTGTTTTTACTGCATCCTTTAAATTTTGTATAGCTGTGTTTTCATTGGCATTTGTTTCAAGGTATTGATCCACTGGTGTTTTAGTAGCATGTTGTTTGCTCTCCACATGATTTTCTTTTTTTCTGTTTTCTTTTTCTGTGCTTTATTTCTAGTTTCATGCAATTGTGGTCAGAAAAGATGCTGGAAATAATGTATATGCTCTTAAATTTGTCAAAACTTGTTTTGTGCTCTATGATGTGATCAGTGCTAGAGAATATGTACACTTGAAAGGAATGTATATTCTGTTTTTTTGGAGGTAATGTCTGCAGTTGTACCCACTCTGCACTTGTGACTGTCAAAAATATCTGTGGATGGGGGGTGGTGGAGGATGAAGAACCCAATTAGATATTGAGGGTGATCACCTGTGGAAGATGGGGGCTTCTGGCTAATCTGACTTAGCAGAATTTTTACAAAAATGCAGAGACAAACATAGAAGCTTAAAAATCAGCCTAGTTGAGAAAAGGGTTTAGAGGAGTCTGAGTAGAGTTTGGTCAAGGAGAGAATCTGTAAAGTGCTCTCTCTTTCTCATTTTTTCCCTGTCTGGTTACCCTATTACTGGCCCCTGAGTGAATGTGTCCCAAACAGATTCAATGACTTTCTTTCCAAATCTGCCCCCTTTTTGCCTCCTCACTAGTTGTATTAATGACGTTAATGTGCTTGTAGAGTCCTGGTTTCAACTTCTTCCTTTACTTTATCTCACACATCAATTACTTGCTAAGTCCTAGAGATTCTGTTTCAGTGAGAACTTAAAAATTTATCCTTTCTTCCCTATCCCTACCACCTTTCTCTTATTTCAGGCCTTCAGAATCTTTTCTCGAATTGTGTAATAGTCATCCTAAATTACCTCCTAGGCAGTCTCCATGACTTCAGTTTCTCCTCCTTCAGTCTATCTCTCAGTGATAACAATAGCTATTCTTACAGAGCATTCTATTTATGTAATCTCATTAATCCTCGTAACCATTCTTTGAGCAGAGTTGAGCCAAGGGATGGGCCAGAAGGGCAGAAGTTCAAAGTCACAGCCTATAAGGGAAACTGAATTCACCAGAAATACCTATTGAAGGATCTGAACATGGTTCAAAGAGAAGAGAAGACTCATTATTAACTCTGGTGTTGTTTGACTGCCTGGAACATTGAAATTGTTTGGGTTAGTAGAGGAAAGGCAGGGGTCTCTACATGATTCAGTGCTTAGCCTCTCCTTTTAAAAAATTTGAATCCATATTTAAAGCATATCAGATAGAAGGGACATCACTTTATTGCATGCCTGGGGAACCACATGTCTGGTCCCATTTTACTGATGAGGCAACTGAGGTTCATGAGATTTAAATAATTTGCCGAAGATCACATAAGCAGGAAATGGAAACACAGGAATTTTGTCTTAGGACTTCAAAGTTTCGTGTCCTTTTCTCTCTTTGATATGGATTCACTTGTGTTGCAAGTTAATTTTCACTCTTTATATCTCCAAAGTTGCAGTAAAACCCCTCACTCCTTTTTGCTGGAACTTGAACTTTCCTACCTTTATGTCTTTTTGAGTGTGTTTTCCTCTGCCTCGTGGAACAGCCTGGAGCCCATTTTCATCTTTGCAAATCCTATCCTCCTTGCAAAGCTAGCAGCAGCACCATTGCTTCTAGGAAGCCATCAGAAAGATCCCCACCTGGAAGTGATAGGTTCTTCTAATGCACCACAACCATCCATATTTTGTCTATGGTTGTTTCTGCTTTGTACATTTTATGAGAGATATTTATGTATAGGTCTTCCTCTCCTTGGGACCAAGAGAGGGTAGGCCTGTGTCTAATTCATCTGAGTATTTCCCACAGAGGCTTGCCCGTAGAAGGCACCCACAATATGTATGGTCTAAAGGAGCACATACAACAAAGATCCAATCAGAACTGTTTATTTCTCTCTAATTTTCAGAGATTTGGCAAAATATAATGCCATGACCTGGAAGATAGACTTAATAATCTGTTTTTCTTCAGTTCTGTGCCTTTGTACAAATTACCTCATCATATGTGGGATATTCCTGTCCTACCCCACATGCATTCAGCAATTCATAGCTTCCACTTTCTTCAAGACCTGGGTCAAAGCCTACCCCTTCCCGTAAGACTTCTCTTCCAAGTCCACTGCTGTGGTCGCTCTGTCTTCAGCATTTATAAGGCACCCACATGTATCAGTTATTTGCTAACCAGTCATCAAGTCATTGATTATCATCTTCAATCATCAAACTGTTACTGAGTACTAGGCATTTAAAGGCTGTGCTGTGTGCTGTGCAGAGGTCAGAGAAAGCTTTGCAAGGTGGGATTCAGGTGGGGCCTTGAAAGCTGTTTTCATTAAAGACGGAAAGGAAGGGGAAATGAAATTATGCATACTATTGAAGTTCAGTTCCTGTTCTTTCTGTTAGTGGCTGTGATCTTGAGAAAAGTCATTTAATCTCTTTTTGAATCAGTTTCCTCTGCTTTAAGATGGTATGATGCAATCCATGTTAGGATGGTTAGGAGGATTAATGTGGAAGACCCATGTCCTGGTTAGATCTCTTTCAGTTCCAAGTGATATTAATACAGTTAGGAGAAAACTGTAACAACATCGTCAGTGCTCAGTATGTGAAGCAAGCAAAACTTTCTCTGTGTCACCAAATCTCTCATCTTGCAGTGTCCTGTCCACCTTCTTGCTCCAGGTTGGCTAAAGGTGGGAGAAATCTTCCTTCTTCAGGGGATGTTGGTTGGGGTGCATACAGTTGTAGTATTGCTTAGTAATTGACTGGTTTCCCAAGGCAGAGGGGAACTGAAGGGTTCCGCCTCCCCCTGCACACAGTTTGTGGCTGAAGTCTGTGTCTGCCTAGTGTTCCGCTTCTGCCTGGTAAGAGATAGCAGCACTGTCACTCTAGGATGTTTCTCTGACCCCTGTTTGACCTCCATGACTGGCTTTTGTTCCCTTTGTGTTTCCATGATGCACCGGGCATCACTGTCTCACTGCAGTTATCACCCTGAACTACGGAGACCTGCTTCCCTTTTCAAACTCCTCAGTCCTTCAAGACTGGTACACAGCACTCATTTGCTAAATGACTATTGAATGAAGGAGTGAACTTCATTCTTTCCATCTTACCTTTTCCCTCTGTCCCATTTCATTCTGCATTGTTTATGACTTATGAGTTATAAAACCACTTCCTGATCTAACCATCAATTTTGTCCCCAAGTATTAAAAATGATGACCCTAGCTCACATTTACGGAGCCCTTATTCTTTGCCTGGCACTATTTTAAGCATTTTACAGGTATGAAAAGTAGAAGTGTTAGTCGCTCAGTCATGTCTGACACTTCCCAAACCTAAACTCTTTTAAACGTTCATTTGTTGCCAAATGTTTCCACTAGAAGTTAACCTTGACCTTGTGAAGGTGTTAGATCCTGTTAGGATCTCACCATAGCACCACAAATTCTGCCATAAAACACAAGCTTAATGCTGTTGGCATTAGGTACTGAAAGATATGACTAGAAAAAACAACAGTGAAGAGAGGTGTTGAACAGGTGGTATCCTTACAGTGCAATGACACTAGAATGTTTCTGTTTAGGTTTAGGTCTAAATTACTGTATTATGTTTCAGATTATTTAAGCCAGATGGACAAGTTGGGAATGGCTGTTGTATGTAATTTCAGTTTCTCAGAGACAGAAGGAATTATAGAAAAATAAGTATCAGCATGAGAAAAAGGAGGGAGATTTTCATTGTTTATTCTGAAGGAGGTAGATTAGCAAGGAAGGTAAGATTTGGGGGAAATTAGTCATAGGAAATTCACCTCCTTAGCTGGGAAGAAAATTTTTCTTCTAGTTAAGGCAAATTTTAAGAATGGCCAACAGTTGGCAAGTCTGTTTTCTGCCCTGAAGGGTTCCGCCTCCCCCTGCACACAGTTTGTGGCTGAAGTCTGTGTCTGCCTAGTGTTCCGCTTCTGCCTGGTAAGAGATAGCAGCACTGTCACTCTAGGATGTTTCTCTGACCCCTGTTTGACCTCCATGACTGGCTTTTGTTCCCTTTGTGTTTCCATGATGCACCGGGCATCACTGTCTCACTGCAGTTATCACCCTGAACTACGGAGACCTGCTTCCCTTTTCAAACTCCTCAGTCCTTCAAGACTGGTACACAGCACTCATTTGCTAAATGACTATTGAATGAAGGAGTGAACTTCATTCTTTCCATCTTACCTTTTCCCTCTGTCCCATTTCATTCTGCATTGTTTATGACTTATGAGTTATAAAACCACTTCCTGATCTAACCATCAATTTTGTCCCCAAGTATTAAAAATGATGACCCTAGCTCACATTTACGGAGCCCTTATTCTTTGCCTGGCACTATTTTAAGCATTTTACAGGTATGAAAAGTAGAAGTGTTAGTCGCTCAGTCATGTCTGACACTTCCCAAACCTAAACTCTTTTAAACGTTCATTTGTTGCCAAATGTTTCCACTAGAAGTTAACCTTGACCTTGTGAAGGTGTTAGATCCTGTTAGGATCTCACCATAGCACCACAAATTCTGCCATAAAACACAAGCTTAATGCTGTTGGCATTAGGTACTGAAAGATATGACTAGAAAAAACAACAGTGAAGAGAGGTGTTGAACAGGTGGTATCCTTACAGTGCAATGACACTAGAATGTTTCTGTTTAGGTTTAGGTCTAAATTACTGTATTATGTTTCAGATTATTTAAGCCAGATGGACAAGTTGGGAATGGCTGTTGTATGTAATTTCAGTTTCTCAGAGACAGAAGGAATTATAGAAAAATAAGTATCAGCATGAGAAAAAGGAGGGAGATTTTCATTGTTTATTCTGAAGGAGGTAGATTAGCAAGGAAGGTAAGATTTGGGGGAAATTAGTCATAGGAAATTCACCTCCTTAGCTGGGAAGAAAATTTTTCTTCTAGTTAGCTAGGAATGGTGACAAAGGTTATTGTATCAGAAGATTGAGGCCCCTGGCAGGTGAGGAGAACTCCCTGAACAGACAGGAAGGGTCAATATAACATGGAGGGCACAGGGTTCAGTGAACCTGGAGTCTAAGACTTGGTGGTGGTACTAACCAGGTATTAGCTTTGGTTAGGCTATCTTTCTGGAAGCTCAGTTTTATTATTCATAAAAATAGAGGTTGGGTTGCCAGCTTTACCAAATAAAAATATAGGATACCTAGTTAAACTTGAATTTCAGATACATAATTTCTTAGTATAAATATGCCCATATTATATTCCATAAAATATTTGCCCATGAATATTCCATAAAATATTTGTGTTCTATGCAGTAAATATGTTCCTAATATTGCATATGACATGTGTACACTAAAATAGTGTTCATTCTTTATCTAGAATTCAAATTTAACTGGCCATTCTATATTTTATCTGGTTACCCTAAGTGAGGAGCGATAACAGTAATTATCTTGTAGGGCTATTTGAGGATAAAATAATACCACATTTAAGTCTTGCCACAGTAACTGATGGTAAGTCAAAATCTGTTGAATAAGTAGATGATATTAATACAATAGTTAGTATTGTTCTCATTAAATTTCAGCTTTGTTAAGGTATAATTGGTAAATAAAATTGTTAAGATACTAAAGCATACATCTTGGTGATTTCATACACACTGTGAAAGGATTCCCCATATCTTTTTTAAAAATATATACATATATATATTTTTTATTATTATTTTTATTTTATACATGTATGTTTTACCCTGACTAGAAAAACAACAGTGAAGAGAGGTGTTGAACAGGTGGTATCCTTACAGTGCAATGACACTAGAATGTTTCTGTTTAGGTTTAGGTCTAAATTACTGTATTATGTTTCAGATTATTTAAGCCAGATGGACAAGTTGGGAATGGCTGTTGTATGTAATTTCAGTTTCTCAGAGACAGAAGGAATTATAGAAAAATAAGTATCAGCATGAGAAAAAGGAGGGAGATTTTCATTGTTTATTCTGAAGGAGGTAGATTAGCAAGGAAGGTAAGATTTGGGGGAAATTAGTCATAGGAAATTCACCTCCTTAGCTGGGAAGAAAATTTTTCTTCTAGTTAGCTAGGAATGGTGACAAAGGTTATTGTATCAGAAGATTGAGGCCCTGGCAGGTGAGGAGAACTCCCTGAACAGACAGGAAGGGTCAATATAACATGGAGGGCACAGGGTTCAGTGAACCTGGAGTCTAAGACTTGGTGGTGGTACTAACCAGGTATTAGCTTTGGTTAGGCTATCTTTCTGGAAGCTCAGTTTTATTATTCATAAAAATAGAGGTTGGGTTGCCAGCTTTACCAAATAAAAATATAGGATACCTAGTTAAACTTGAATTTCAGATACATAATTTCTTAGTATAAATATGCCCATATTATATTCCATAAAATATTTGCCCATGAATATTCCATAAAATATTTGTGTTCTATGCAGTAAATATGTTCCTAATATTGCATATGACATGTGTACACTAAAATAGTGTTCATTCTTTATCTAGAATTCAAATTTAACTGGCCATTCTATATTTTATCTGGTTACCCTAAGTGAGGAGCGATAACAGTAATTATCTTGTAGGGCTATTTGAGGATAAAATAATACCACATTTAAGTCTTGCCACAGTAACTGATGGTAAGTCAAAATCTGTTGAATAAGTAGATGATATTAATACAATAGTTAGTATTGTTCTCATTAAATTTCAGCTTTGTTAAGGTATAATTGGTAAATAAAATTGTTAAGATACTAAAGCATACATCTTGGTGATTTCATACACACTGTGAAAGGATTCCCCATATCTTTTTTAAAAATATATACATATATATATTTTTTATTATTATTTTTATTTTTTACATGTATGTTCCCAGATCATTCATATGCATAACCCTGGACCCTCCCCCCACCCAGTTCCTCCCCTCCCATCCCTCCAGACCATCGCCCAAAGTGGTTGTAGGTACCATATATTTTTAAATTTTGGCCTCTTTTATTGGTTATTTATTTATTTTCATCCATCTTTATTCTTTGGCCTGTGTGGGCCTCCCACTGCAGCAGCCTCTTGTTGCAGAGCACTGGCTCTGGGCACATGCGCTCCAAAGCGCTGGCTTACAACTGGACACACCAGTCCAGCTGTTCCATAGCATGTGGGATCCTCCTGGGCCAGGGATCAAACTGGTGACCCCTGCACTGCAAGGTGGACCCTTTACCCACTGGACCACCAGGGAAGCCTGGATTCCCTGTATCTTATTTAATTGATGCATCCCCCATCTTACTGATTGATTGACTGATTTCAGTTATATCCTCTTAAATTTTCAGTGATCAATACAGTTTTCAAGTATAGCAACCATGCTTTACACTGTGCTCTCAGACCTTATTTGGCCTATAGCTGAAAGTTTATATCCATTTATCAACCTGTTTCCCCCAACCTCCAGCCCCTGGGGACCACTTTTCTACTCTGTTTATATGTTTGACTTTTTTTTCTATTTTTAAGATTCCTCATATAAATAAATAAGTGATACCATGCAGTATTTGTAATCTTTATCTTATTTCACTTGGCAGCATGCTCTAAGTGAAGAAGGAAGTGGCGGTTCACTCCAGCATTCTTGCCTGGAAAATCTCATGGGCCAAAAAGTCTGGCTGGCTACAGTCCATAGGGTCACAAGAGTCAAACATGATTCAGAGTGACTAACCCACCACCACCATACTCTAAAACTCATTCATGTTATTGAAAATGGCAAGGTTTCATTTTTATCATGGCTGTTATTCCATAGTATACATATACAATACCTTGCCACAGTAACTGATGGTAAGTCAAAATCTGTTGAATAAGTAGATGATATTAATACAATAGTTAGTATTGTTCTCATTAAATTTCAGCTTTGTTAAGGTATAATTGGTAAATAAAATTGTTAAGATACTAAAGCATACATCTTGGTGATTTCATACACACTGTGAAAGGATTCCCCATATCTTTTTTAAAAATATATACATATATATATTTTTTATTATTATTTTTATTTTTTACATGTATGTTCCCAGATCATTCATATGCATAACCCTGGACCCTCCCCCCACCCAGTTCCTCCCCTCCCATCCCTCCAGACCATCGCCCAAAGTGGTTGTAGGTACCATATATTTTTAAATTTTGGCCTCTTTTATTGGTTATTTATTTATTTTCATCCATCTTTATTCTTTGGCCTGTGTGGGCCTCCCACTGCAGCAGCCTCTTGTTGCAGAGCACTGGCTCTGGGCACATGCGCTCCAAAGCGCTGGCTTACAACTGGACACACCAGTCCAGCTGTTCCATAGCATGTGGGATCCTCCTGGGCCAGGGATCAAACTGGTGACCCCTGCACTGCAAGGTGGACCCTTTACCCACTGGACCACCAGGGAAGCCTGGATTCCCTGTATCTTATTTAATTGATGCATCCCCCATCTTACTGATTGATTGACTGATTTCAGTTATATCCTCTTAAATTTTCAGTGATCAATACAGTTTTCAAGTATAGCAACCATGCTTTACACTGTGCTCTCAGACCTTATTTGGCCTATAGCTGAAAGTTTATATCCATTTATCAACCTGTTTCCCCCAACCTCCAGCCCCTGGGGACCACTTTTCTACTCTGTTTATATGTTTGACTTTTTTTTCTATTTTTAAGATTCCTCATATAAATAAATAAGTGATACCATGCAGTATTTGTAATCTTTATCTTATTTCACTTGGCAGCATGCTCTAAGTGAAGAAGGAAGTGGCGGTTCACTCCAGCATTCTTGCCTGGAAAATCTCATGGGCCAAAAAGTCTGGCTGGCTACAGTCCATAGGGTCACAAGAGTCAAACATGATTCAGAGTGACTAACCCACCACCACCATACTCTAAAACTCATTCATGTTATTGAAAATGGCAAGGTTTCATTTTTATCATGGCTGTTATTCCATAGTATACATATACAATACCTTATTTATATACTTATCCACCCATAGACCCTCATGTTGTTTCCATATCATGGTATGGTGAATAATGCTGCCATAAACATGGGAGTGCAGACATCCCTCCAAGATTCTCTTTTCGTTTCCTTTGGATATATACCCAGAAGTGTGATTGTTGGATCACAGGGTAGCTCAAATCTTAACTTTTTGAGGAGCTTCTGTATTGTTTTCTATAGTGGCTGCACCAGTGTTGGTGGTTTATTCTCACCAACAGGGTACAAAGTTTTCCTTTTTTTCAACCTCACCAATATTCTTTTTGATGTTAGTCATTCTAACAGCCATTTAAAAATCTGATCATTTTTGTTATTGAGTTGTATGAGTTCTTTATATATTTTAGATAATAATTCCATATCAGATGTATGATTTGCAAAAATGTTATCCCATTATATAGGTTGCCTTTTCATTTATTGATGGTTTTCTTTGCTATACAGAGACCTTTTAGTTTGATATAATCCCACTTATTTATTCTTGCTTTTGTTGTATTTGCTTCTGACGTCAAATCCAACAAAATAATTGCCAAAACCCATGTAAAGGAGATTGCTCCCTATGTTTTCTTCTTGGAGTTTTATAGTTTCAGGTCTTCCATGCAAATTTTTAATCCATTTTGAGTTGATTTTTGTGCGTGGTATGTGATAGAGGTCCAGTTTCATTCTTTTGCATTGTGACTCGGTGTTTTCCGCAACAGCATCCTTTTCCTAGTGTATAGTCTTGGCTTCTTTGTTATAAATTAATTGACCGCATATGCATGGGTTTCTTTCTGGGGTCACTGTTTTATGCCATTGATCTATATGTCCACTTTTATGCCAATCCCATATTATTTTTGATTACTATAGCTTTGTAATGTAGCTTGCAGTCAGGAAGCCTGATGCCTCAGTTTTGCTTTTCTTTCTCAAGATTGCTTTGGCTATTTGAGGTTTTATACATTTTGAGATTACTTATTCTAATTCTATGAAAAATACCATTGCAACTTTGGAAGAAATTGGATTGAATTTGTAGATCACTTTGGTCAACACAGAAAATTTTGATAATATTACTTCTTCCAATCCATGAGCATAGAATACCTTTCCATGTAATTGTGTCTTTAGTTTCTTTCATCCATGTCTCATAGTTTTCACTGAAAAATCTTTCACTTCCTTGGTTATTTTATTATTTTTGATGCAGTTTTAGATGGGATTGCTTTCTTAATTTTTCTTCTCTTTATTTTGCTAATGGTTTATTGAAATACAACTGATTCTTCTATGTTAACTTAATCTATATTAAGTTTTAGTTGCATCCTAAAACTTCACTGAATTTGTTTATTATTCTCATAGTTTTTGTTGGAGTCTTTAGGGTTTTCTCTCTGTAATATGTCATCTGTAAATAGTGACAGTTTTACTACCTTCTTTCTAATTTGGATATTCTTTATTCCTTTTTCTTGCCTGATTGCTCTGGCTTGAACTTCCAGTGCTATAATCAATAAGAGTGGCAAGAATAAGCATTCTTGTCTTGTTCCTTATCTTAGAGAAAAAGCTTTCGTCGTTCGTCACTGAGTATGGCGTTAGCTGTGGCTTGTCATTTGTTAGCTTTACGTTGAGGTATATACTCATTTTGTTGGGAGTTTTTTTCATCATGAAAGGATTTGGAATTTTTCAAATGCTTTTTATGCATCCTTTGAGATGACATAATGATTTTTATCCTTCATCTTATTAATGGGTGCATCATATTGACTGATTGTGAATGTTGAACCATCCTTGCATTTCTGGAATAAATATCACTTGGTCATGGTGTTTGATCCTTTGAGTGTACTGTTGAATTTTATTTACTAATATTTTGTTGAGAATTTTTGCATCTAAGTTGGTCAGGGATATTAGCCTATAGTTTTCCTTTCTTGTGGTATCCTTGCCTGGTTTTGAAATCAAGGTAATACTGGCCTTGTAAAATGAATTTGCCAGTGTTTCCTCCTCCTCTCTCTTTTTTATTTTTTTGGGAAGGGTTTGGGAAGGATTAGTATTAATTCTTCTTTAAATGTTTGATGAAATTCACCAATGAAGCTATCTTTTCTTGAACTTTTTCTTCTTTTGTAGGAGATTTTTGATTACTGATTCAATCTCCTTACTGGTAATTGATCTGTTAAGATTTTCTATTTCTTCATGGTTCAGTTTTGGTAGCTTGTATATCTCTAGGAATTTATCAGTTTTCTCTAGTTTGTCTAATTTGTTGATAAATAACTGTTCACAGTAGTCTAATTTGTTGATAAATAACTGTTCACAGTAGTCTCTTTATGAACGTTTGTATTGTGTAGCATTGGTTGTAATGTCTTTTCTTCAATTTATAATTTTACTTATTCAAGCTCTCTCTTTTTCTTGTTGAGTCTAACTAAAAGTTTGTCAATTTTGATTTTCTTCTCAAAGCCTAGTTTTTAGTTTCATTGATCTTTTATATTGTCTTTTTAGTCTCTTTCATGTATTTCTTTTTTTTGTTTTTTTCTGATGTCTGATCTTATTTGTGACTCTTAGAACATCTCATTTTTTGACTGGACTCAGACTTAGAAGTAGAAGCTCTCAGAGAGGACAGTCTCCATCTCTTGGTAATCTGTTCCTGCCATTTTTCTTTGGTCCCCTTCACTCTCTTGGCCAAAAGTTTAGCATATTCTGCAGCCTCTTCCTTATTTTTCTTAGTACACAGTTTCTTCAGAGCAACGGGTGCTTGTGTTGTAGAACACGTGGAGTATCAAGAGGATCTTTGGTGCTTTGGCCCTAAGTTTCTTACCTTCTCTGTTGAGGGGCTTGTCACAGCATACTGGAGGACATCATCCTTTTTAGAGAGATTGAAAAGCTTGTGGATTCCGCTAGCTCTTTTGGGACCCAGGCACTGAGGCACAGTAGTATCGGTGAGTCCGGGAATATCCATCTCCCCTTTTTTGATGATGACCAAATTGAGAACACTCAGATAAGCATCCAGAATGCAACCCCATACAGATTCGCACTTTCTTTCTCCAGTCCTCCTCATTCTGTAACAGGAATGGCCCTTACTCAGCAGCAGGTGGATTCAGCCATGGGTCAAGACACCCTGCTTCATGGGGAAACCCTGTTTATCGTTCCCACCATTGATTTGGACCACTTAACCCTTCCATTCTTCACCCAGAGCGTCAGCAGCAACTTCTGTGGCCATACGCTTCTCATAGAAGGTACGAAGTTTTCGTTCATCGTCCGCTTCAATGAGCTTCTGGCAGCCAGTGGCTGGGAAAGAGATGTTCAGCTTCATTCTGAAGCGGCGGACAGCCTGCGAGGTGCCACGAGAAAGAGCTCTTTCATGTATTTCTACGCTTATCTTTAATATTTTCTTCTTTCTGCTGATTTTGGACTCAGTTTGTTCTTGTTTTTTCAGTTTCTTGAGGTGTAAGTTTAGGTTTTTTTATTTGAGATCTTTCTTGTTTCTTAATGTAGCCATTTATTTCTATGCATTTCCTTCTTAAAACTGCTTTTGCTGTGTTCATTAAGTTTTGTTATATTTTCACTTTTATTTTTCTCAAAATATTTTTTGGGTTTTTCTTTTGATTTTGTCTTTGGTTGTTCAATAGTATATTGTTTGATATCTACATATCTGTGAATTTCCAAGTTTTCCTCTTGTAATTGATTTTTAATTTCATTGTAGTTAAAAAGGTACTTTGTATAATTTCAGTCTTCTTAAATTCACTAAGACTTGTATTATGGCCTAGCATATGATCTGTCCTAGAGGATGACCCATGTGTACTTGAGAAGAATTTGTAATCTGGTACTGTCAGATGTAATGTTCTATAAATTCCTATTAAGTCTACCTGGTCTAATATGTGCTTTCATACTGATTTCAGTCTGCATGATCTACCCATTGTTGAAAGTGTGTATTGGATTGACTGCTATCTGTTTCTCCCTTTAGTTCTGTCAATATTTGCTTTAACTATGTAGTTGCTTCTATGTATTTACAAGTGTTATGTAAGTATAACAAATATTAAATATTTACAAATGTTATATCCTCTTGTTGAATTGACCACTTTATCATTATATAATGACCTTCTCTGTCTCTTACTAGTCTTTGTCTTAAAGTCTGTTTTGTCTGTTATAATGTGCTACCCTTTTTGCTTTCTTTATCATTATATGCAGCAGGTGGATTCAGCCATGGGTCAAGACACCCTGCTTCATGGGGAAACCCTGTTTATCGTTCCCACCATTGATTTGGACCACTTAACCCTTCCATTCTTCACCCAGAGCGTCAGCAGCAACTTCTGTGGCCATACGCTTCTCATAGAAGGTCAAGTTTTCGTTCATCGTCCGCTTCAATGAGCTTCTGGCAGCCAGTGGCTGGGAAAGAGATGTTCAGCTTCATTCTGAAGCGGCGGACAGCCTGCGAGGTGCCACGAGAAAGAGCTCTTTCATGTATTTCTACGCTTATCTTTAATATTTTCTTCTTTCTGCTGATTTTGGACTCAGTTTGTTCTTGTTTTTTCAGTTTCTTGAGGTGTAAGTTTAGGTTTTTTTATTTGAGATCTTTCTTGTTTCTTAATGTAGCCATTTATTTCTATGCATTTCCTTCTTAAAACTGCTTTTGCTGTGTTCATTAAGTTTTGTTATATTTTCACTTTTATTTTTCTCAAAATATTTTTTGGGTTTTTCTTTTGATTTTGTCTTTGGTTGTTCAATAGTATATTGTTTGATATCTACATATCTGTGAATTTCCAAGTTTTCCTCTTGTAATTGATTTTTAATTTCATTGTAGTTAAAAAGGTACTTTGTATAATTTCAGTCTTCTTAAATTCACTAAGACTTGTATTATGGCCTAGCATATGATCTGTCCTAGAGGATGACCCATGTGTACTTGAGAAGAATTTGTAATCTGGTACTGTCAGATGTAATGTTCTATAAATTCCTATTAAGTCTACCTGGTCTAATATGTGCTTTCATACTGATTTCAGTCTGCATGATCTACCCATTGTTGAAAGTGTGTATTGGATTGACTGCTATCTGTTTCTCCCTTTAGTTCTGTCAATATTTGCTTTAACTATGTAGTTGCTTCTATGTATTTACAAGTGTTATGTAAGTATAACAAATATTAAATATTTACAAATGTTATATCCTCTTGTTGAATTGACCACTTTATCATTATATAATGACCTTCTCTGTCTCTTACTAGTCTTTGTCTTAAAGTCTGTTTTGTCTGTTATAATGTGCTACCCTTGCTTTTCTCTGGTGCCCATTTGCATAGAATATTTTTTACCATCCGTTCACTCTCAGTGTGTATATGTGTGTTTAAAGCTAAAGTGAATCTCTTCTAGGCAGTATATATTGGAGTCTGTGTCTCTGTTAGGGAAATTAAAATGGAGGAAGCCTTGTTCAGGCATCAGAATCAGGAAAGCAGGCCTCTGAAATGTGCTTTTGACCTTCCTGGACACTGCAGATTCTGTGCCTGCCTGTAGGCACAGCAAGGCAGGCAGCAGCTTAGATAAGAACGGGAGTGGGTCTTGGCTTTCTTGAGCCCCTAAGGGCCAAACACAGTTTGGTGTAACAAAATTCTGTGATTCACAACTTGAAACAAACAGCATTGTAAATGTTTAAAAAAGACAGACCTGCATTTTTGGCATTATGGCCTGGGATTATTAGCAGAGTCCCTCAAACTGCAATTTGAAGTCACCTGTGGAGTGGAGGCACTGCCTGAAACCTTTTCTAAACTGGAACTCCAGATTGCTGTTAAGGAGGGACTTCCCAGCACTGCTCACCTCTGGAGGTAAGGTAGGCTCATGTGGTGATGCTTTTGCTGTTGCTTCTCTCATTTCTTGTCTTTTAATGACTATTGAAATTAAGCCAAATAATCCTCTGTTAAATATGGAAGTTGTTACTTCTATGTGTGTGTAAGTGGTGTTTCTTTTGTTGATGAATCCTTTGGACCTAAAATGAAAGTAAAACTTTGGCAAAACACTCTTTCCCTCTCTCCACGTTCATAACCACTCTATGTATTCTGAATGGAGAATTTTATTTATTTATTTAAAGTGATTATTGGTAGTTATGGACTTGAATAGCCAGTTTGTGATTGTTTTATGGCTGCTTTGTAAGTCCTTTGTTCCTTTCTTCTTCTCTCCTCCTTTGTAATTTGATGATTTACTGTAGCAACATGCCTAGATTTCTTTCTCTTTCTATTTTGTGTACCTATTATAGGATTTCAAATTGTAGTACCATCAAGCTTACTTAAAATGCATCTATAAGAGTTTTTATAAGCTAATAACAGTTTATTTTTGAACATGCACTAAAGCTCTACCTTTTTACTCTCCCTAACTTTTTTCTTTAATGTTACAATTTACATTTTCAACCTTGTGTATCCATTAACAAATTGTAGTTATAGTCATTTTTTCTACTCGTATCCTTTAACACTTTATACTAGATTTGTAAGTGATTTATCCACTACCTTTACATTAGAGCATTTTGGATTTCACTATATATTTGACTTTACAAGTCAAATTTATACTTTTGTATGTTTTCCTGTTACTAATTATCATCCTGTTGTCACAACCTGAAGTCCTTTTAACGTTTCTTGTAAGGTTGGTTTAGTGGTGATGGAAAATTTTAGATTTTGCTGGTCTAGAAACTATCCTTCAATTATGAAAGACAGCTTTGCAGGGTAGTATGTTCTTGGTCAGCAACTTTCTCTTTCATCACTTTGAATATACTGTGGCACTCCCTTCTGGCCTGCAAAGTTTCTGCTGAAAAAATGAGAGTCTAATGGGAGTTCCCATGTACTTTTATTTTTCTCTTGTTGGTTTTACAATTTTCTCCTAGTTTTTAACTTTTGAAAACAGTGTCTTGGTGTGGGTCTCTTTGGATCTGTTTTGGAATTGTCTGGGTTTTCTGGTGTGCTTTTGTTGCTCACATGACTATTGAAATTAAGCCAAATAATCCTCTGTTAAATATGGAAGTTGTTACTTCTATGTGTGTGTAAGTGGTGTTTCTTTTGTTGATGAATCCTTTGGACCTAAAATGAAAGTAAAACTTTGGCAAAACACTCTTTCCCTCTCTCCACGTTCATAACCACTCTATGTATTCTGAATGGAGAATTTTATTTATTTATTTAAAGTGATTATTGGTAGTTATGGACTTGAATAGCCAGTTTGTGATTGTTTTATGGCTGCTTTGTAAGTCCTTTGTTCCTTTCTTCTTCTCTCCTCCTTTGTAATTTGATGATTTACTGTAGCAACATGCCTAGATTTCTTTCTCTTTCTATTTTGTGTACCTATTATAGGATTTCAAATTGTAGTACCATCAAGCTTACTTAAAATGCATCTATAAGAGTTTTTATAAGCTAATAACAGTTTATTTTTGAACATGCACTAAAGCTCTACCTTTTTACTCTCCCTAACTTTTTTCTTTAATGTTACAATTTACATTTTCAACCTTGTGTATCCATTAACAAATTGTAGTTATAGTCATTTTTACTACTCGTATCCTTTAACACTTTATACTAGATTTGTAAGTGATTTATCCACTACCTTTACATTAGAGCATTTTGGATTTCACTATATATTTGACTTTACAAGTCAAATTTATACTTTTGTATGTTTTCCTGTTACTAATTATCATCCTGTTGTCACAACCTGAAGTCCTTTTAACGTTTCTTGTAAGGTTGGTTTAGTGGTGATGGAAAATTTTAGATTTTGCTGGTCTAGAAACTATCCTTCAATTATGAAAGACAGCTTTGCAGGGTAGTATGTTCTTGGTCAGCAACTTTCTCTTTCATCACTTTGAATATACTGTGGCACTCCCTTCTGGCCTGCAAAGTTTCTGCTGAAAAAATGAGAGTCTAATGGGAGTTCCCATGTACTTTTATTTTTCTCTTGTTGGTTTTACAATTTTCTCCTAGTTTTTAACTTTTGAAAACAGTGTCTTGGTGTGGGTCTCTTTGGATCTGTTTTGGAATTGTCTGGGTTTTCTGGATCTGGGTATCTATTTATCTATTTCTTTTCCAGGCTAGGAAAGTTTTAGCCATTATTTCTTTAAATATATTTTCTGCCCCTTCCTTCCCCTTTTATTTCTGGGACCTTCATGATGCATAGTTGATCTTCTTCATGGTGTCTCCTTAGTCCCTTAAGTTATTTCTACTCTTTTTCATTCTTAGTTTTCTCCCTTGTTTGGTTAAATTCCACTGCCCTGTTTTTGAGTTTGGTGACCTTTTTTTCTGCCTGATATGGTCTAATGTTGAATCCCTCTATTGAATATTTCAGTTCAGTTATTGTATTCTTCAGCTCTGTGATTTGTTTCGTACCTTTAAATATATTCTCTTTGCTGAAAGTCACATTTGGTTCATGCCCTGTTCACTTGGCCTCAGCAACCTTTACTTTGAACTTTCTATCCAGTAAATTGCCTCCATTTCATTCAGGTCTATTTCTGGAGTTTTGACTTGTCCTTTTGCGTGGTACACATTCTTGTTTCTCTGTTCTCCTTGACTCTCAGTGTTGATGCCTGTGCACCAGCCTCTCCTCAGGTCTTGTGTAGGGGATGAGCTTACTGTTTAGCTTGGTCCGAGCTGTTGGTTGTTTCTGAAACCTTCATGACGGTGCAGGCTGTTCTCTTTGGTCTCAGTGGCTCCCAGAAGTTGAAGACGTGCTGAGCCTGTTTATATGTGGGTATTTGTTGTTCACCCACTAGGTAGTAGTCACTCTGCAAATTTATGGTTTCCTTTCGGAGGGAGCTCCTTCATCCGTCTCTAAAGGTCTGCGAGAGGAGGCAGAGGCGCCGTGAGAGGAGGTAGGCGCAGGAGCCTTCCATGTGCTGTCTTTTACTGGAATCCTTTCAAGATCCTGCTCTCATTCCAGCTCCTGAGTGAAACCCTTCTCTGAACCCTCCAGCCCACAGCAGCAAAATCATGGAGCATCATAGGTTTTCAATTCGATCCCGTGTTCTGAGAACACTGCCTTCAGAAGGAAGTACTTCCATATTTTCCCCTCAGCAGAAACACAGCTCAGCAAGGGCCTCCAGCACCCATGAAGGCCTGTAGACGGCAATGTGCCTTACAGGAAGCCCTTGGTGAAAGCTTCTGACTCTCATTTAGGTGAAGGTAAATTGTAAGTAAAGCCTGGGAACATAGATTTAGAATTATGTGGTATTAATTGAGAGAGGGGGAGAACTAGTGAATTATATCATAACGTAATTACCTGGGAGGTTTTCTTTAAAAGTTTGTTCTGTAGAGTATTAATAAAGAACAAAGTATACACCGTGATGCTTGTTAAAGATGGTAAGGCAGACTTTATTCAGGACAGTTGTAATAGGTTTAGGGACGGTTGCAACATAGAAAAGTGGTATCTATAGCCAAGAGCAGATGAGGGCCAGTGCATGGAAAATTACTGAGAGGAAACACGAGGGTTAAGGAGGAATCTGGCTACACTGACCAACAGGAGTCTTGCTGAAGGCAGGCCAGGTTGATCAGACATTGCCTCAGAATTGCTAGTGGGTGAGGAACCTGATCAGATATTGATGGTGATCTGATATTGAGGGTGAGGTTTCTGGTTAAACTGATTCATCAAGGTTCTTACTAAAACAAGATTTTACAAGGCCATTTACAGATGGGCCTAGAAAAAAAATATTCAGGAGCCTGACTAAACTTGTGAATGCTTGTCAGTATCATTTAAAAATATATGTTCAGTGTGTGTTGGCCAGATTGGTATGTTTGTAGTGTCAGGCATTTTTTGTTTGTTTCATTTTAAATAGGGGGAAGGCATATTTACCTTTCTTAAGGAAATTTAACATCTTAGAGAATTTATTAAACCTGATAGTAGACGCTTCTGACAAGGAACAAAGACCTTTACCGCCACCTGATGGCCACATCATTTTACTACAATACGCCTAAGAGCAGCCCCAGAGGAAAGTCAATTGTTTGAATGTAGCCAAATCTAGGGAACCCTAAGACTGTGTGAGGACAAGACTGAACAGCTGTGTCTTTGCCCCCAGTTCCCTCTCCCCCAACACTTGAGGCTGATAATCAGCAGCTGACAAGGGGACGGGAAAAGGCAAAGCAGGGGAGATGGTGAAGTCCACGCCCTCCTTCTCTGTACAGTGGGTTTCCAAGACTGAAGAGAAAAACCAGAGAGGGAAGCTTTGCATCCAGTGGGTGCTGATTATTCCTTTGGACTGGTCTTTTAAAGGCAAAACAAAGGACCTCTTTGTTTCATGCCCAGGAGTGGCTAGAAAATCATGGTATTGTTCAGCTTTCATCCAAATGGCAGGGAAAACACATATCCAGATAGGGGAGCTGAAAGGACAAAGGAGGGAAAAATAGGTTTTTTATTTTCATCCTGTTGCACGCAGCCCATTCAAATAAACACGTATCAAATAAACATGTATCATAGGTCTGTCATGAGGGAAGACCCAGCGGGGAAGGAAGTGTCGGGACGCTGCTTGTAGGACAGGCCAACGGAAATGTGTTTGGATCCAGCTTTTCATCTTAAACATGAACAAACTGGGATCAAAATCAGGGGAGGCTTGAGGCAAGGGTCATGCTCTCCGTGGAGTCAGACATCTAGTTTTAAAATAATCTGAAAAGTCTTTCAGTCCAGTACAGCAGAGACACAAGGGAGTCTACTTCCGGCCCACCTGGCCCAACCCTGACCCGGAGCTGTTTCTTTCTGTTCTCTCTTCCTCTCCTCATGGATGTTTTGCAGATGCCACAGGGAGGTGTGGGCTTCCCTGGTGGCACTAGTGGTAAAGAACACTTCTGCCAGTGCAGGAGACATAGGAGACACAAGTGGGATGCCTGGGTCGGGAGGATCCGCTGCAGGAGGGCATGATGACACACTCCAGGATTCCTGGCTGGAGAATCCCATGGATAGAAAAGCCTGGCAGGCTCCAGTCCCTGGTGTGGCAAAGAGGTGGACACAGCTGAAGCGACTTAGCATGCCCGCCCACAGGGAGGTGTGGAAGCTGGTTCACTCAGGGTCTCTTCCCCACCATCCGTCCTCCTCTGTTTCCTGTGAACTCTGTCTTCTGCTTCTGTAGCTGCAAATAATGCCTATTCTCTGAATACTGCCTGGCTGTGGGCCCAGCCTTTCACACCCACTAACTCAGTGAATCTTTCCCACCTCTTAGGGAGGCACTGCATCTTTGTTCACATGACTTGTCCTGAGAGCAGGGGCTGAACGTGCCCATGGACCGCCTGAAGTGTTGGGGGTGCCTGGGAACCTGGATCTTTACCGTCTGAGCCACAAGGGGTGCCCTTTGATGAACCTGGGTCCTTGGTTTCTGATCAGGCCTCTATTATATCTGCTGCCCTAGCCTCTCTGCCCTCAATTTCTGGCTTCCCATTTTGGACTATGACGATTTTCTTAACTCTCTTTTTTTTCTCTCTCTTTTTTAGTGTGAAAGTTTTCAAGACGCCCACGAGTGGAAAATGCACTCCCCTCAGCCAAATCAAACTTCGCCAGATTCCTAACAGCTGTGCGCCTTGAAATGACTAATGAAAGAGCCCTCTGCTGCCTGTGGAACTTTCACACACGGCATCAGCACTGCCGCTCACCAGGACCCGACCCTGAGTATTTACATACTGGATGTCACCCCAAAAGCCCCCCGACCAGGGGATTTCCGGGATGCAATAAGTAAGAACACTGCTCTGGGGCTTGGAAGGTGCTCTGGCTGAGTACCCATCCTGCAGGGAGTGGGGGTAGCATTGCAGACCTTACCTGTCCCTTGTCGAGGGCCGCTCTCCTTGGGAGATGTCCGGATTCAGTCATGAAGTCATCAGGGCCAAAGTGCTGCCTGCCAGCTGTGGAATGAGGTGCTAGGAATACCTAGATGAGGACGTCAGGGCCCCTGCATACCTGGAGCTTGATGCCTGGTTAAAAGGCAAAGGACACTAACAATTGGGATGATCTTCGGCTGGTAGCGTAGGGGGAGAGGGATTGTTCTGGGAGCTCAGAAGAGGGGTACCTAACTTGAGGTGGTCAGGGAAGGCTTTCTGGAGCTCCAAATGACTGAGCAGCGTCTTTAATATTCTGCAAAGAAGTGTTTTCCTTTTAAATATCATTAGAAAGGTAATTTTATTGCAAATGAACTTAAACCTTGCAGAAATTGCTTTCTTTAGAAAAAGTTTAGGGAACGAAGAGGAAGAAAGAAGAGTCGATCCGGAGGGTTTCTACTCAGTTGGAGCATGTGCTTTTCTTCCTGAGAAGGAGCTGTGTGTGTGTGTGTGAGGGTGTGCATGTGTAAGCAGGTAGAGCAGGGCCCAGAGGAGGAAGGCGAGGATTCCAGGGGAGGCCTTGTCCCCACGGCCGCAAGGTGTTTGCCATGATGCCAGCCTGGGTGAGAGATCAGTCCCCTTACTGGGGACCTACCCACCATGGGACCCTGGTTTTTTTCCAGCCTCTTTTCCCAGGTTTTGGCCTTAGCTATTTATTACTCTTTTATAACTTCTGCCCATTCCTCCAAGTGATCTATCAAGGTGTTTTCCTAAACAAAATTGATCTCCTCATAATAAGAATCAGAGTGACCAGGTTTAACAGTATTTAACCTGCTACAGTGCCAGCAAGAGCTCACATTTATTTACTGAGCATCTTTGCACCAACTTTGCACTTCACAGCAACCTTATGAAGCTGCTCTGTTATTATTCTCATTTTACAGATGAGGAAATCAAGTTTATTATTTGCTCAAGGTCTGTGGCTAATAGTTGGCAGAGCTGGGCCTCAAACCCAGGTCTCTGTGACTCCTAAGTCCGTGCTTGTGAATACAATACTCTGCTACCTTATTTCTCAAATATGTCTGGTGAACAAAGTGTTTATTTTTTTAATTGCCTGCCCCTCATCTCTCAGCACTATCATTACCATCTTGTGGATTGCAATTTGGCAAATGCTGATGCAGGAAACTACATTGCCCTGTCTGTCTGCAGTCTCAGTCTTGTGATGATTAAAGAAGTTTCTTTAATCATCTGAGGATACTCACTTTCCACCAGGAATGTGTGTCTTAAAAATACAAGTCGTAATGTCCTGGATGAAGTGACCTAATGTTTGGGCTGGGATAACAGTGAAGATTGTCGGTTACTAGGCGTGAAGGCCCTCAGGCCCTGGGGGGCAGGCTCTTGGGTGCTGCTCCCTTCCCCCAGCTTCGGTTGGTACCCTTCTCCTTCCCTGCCCTCAGGTTCTCTCCGATCCCTTTATAGTGCTTGTTATTGTTCCACAGGGCGTGATTCAGTGACCTGCCAACCGGGGCAGGCGCCTTGCTCTGCAGCACCCTGCTGCCCAGAACCCCTCTTCTCCAAATCTGACCAGGTCCCGAGCCCCGGCTATCGAGCAGGCCCTGTCACAAACTGTTCAGACCACCCACAGCCCGCCCGATGGCCTGGCCTGTGTCTGCCCAGAGGTCTGTGCTGCCAGTTCCCCACCACCACTCCCAGCGACAGCCCACCGCTTTTGGAGATAAGGACCAACCCAGGAGACGCCTGAGTTGACTCCGCACTCTGGATGTTGATTTGGGCAGCTCACCAACCCCCAAAGGGGCCATTCTTTCAGCCTAGTTTGTTCTCTACCTGCCCCCATCAGACTGCTGTGGGTACGTGTGCCTGGCAGCCAAGTCGTGGCATCTCTTCTCTCCTAGGCACCTGTTGTACACAAGCCACTCTTCTTTCAAAATTTCAGCAGGCCTGCAGATGTGTGCATTTGGAAAAAGCCTCCTACTGAGGACAGACAAACGAAAACACGCACTCTGCCCAGCTCCTTAATTCCACCTGGAAAAAAAGCACATTCACATTCTTTTCAATAAATATCAAGCACTACTAAGAAAAAAAAAAATCCCTTTACATAGTTCTCTTCTTGCACCTGTGAAGGAGCTGTTACTCTCATTTCACACGTGGAGAGAGGAGGATCAGAGAGGTTCAGTGTCACACAACTGAAAGCGGCAGAGCCAGGGCCACAGCAGTCTGTGTTATTCATCTGCCAAATGAGGTGCGGTTCCAAGGCCTGGCCCAGAGCTGGGAGACCATCACGGCTGGGGCTTTTTGCATCTGGACTGGCCCAAAGTGACAGTGTCGTCTGGTTCCCCTTGATTTTGACCCGTGTGCGACACTCTTCTGTCGTCTCCCTTTGTCTTCCTCCAGCCTTCTCTTTCAGCTTGATCCTACCTGCCACTCTTCAGAGGCATCCAGGTGCTTTAGGCTTTTCTCTGTAGCTGGTCCCGTGGGTTCTTGGCTGTCACTCAGCCACCCAGCCATCCCTGACCTCTTGACAAAGCCCCATTTGGGCCATATGCCAAGGGCTGTGGAGATGTGTAAAGCAATGTGTAAAGTGAGATGTAGGTTTTGCCCCTGGCTTGAAGGAGCCTGATTGAGTTTGGTCAAAGAGAGTTTTTGTCAGCATTCACACAGTCTTGTGAGAGAAAGGCCACAAACAGTGGACCCAGAATGATGAGATTCAGGGAAAAACAGTGCCAGCCACGGACACAGCTGGAGCTCGGAGAGGTGCCAGTGGGTAGGTTTGAGCTATTCCAGTCGCGGACTTCAGGGCTGATGACTGGAAAGTCACACTGATGTCATCCCATGTCTGTACATTTCTTTTTACTCTGTGACAACCATGTACTTTTCAGCTTGGGTTTCTAGGATTTGACACTTTTTACCACAAATGAGCCTAGAAAGTTGACTCCGCACTCTGGATGTTGATTTGGGCACCCCCCTTTAGTTTGTTCTCTACCTGCCCCCATCAGACTGTGGGGCCTGGCAGCCAAGTCGTGGCATCTCTTCTCTCTAGGCACCTGTTGTACACAAGCCACTCTTCTTTCAAAATTTCAGCAGGCCTGCAGATGTGTGCATTTGGAAAAAGCCTCCTACTGAGGACAGACAAACGAAAACACGCACTCTGCCCAGCTCCTTAATTCCACCTGGAAAAAAAGCACATTCACATTCTTTTCAATAAATATCAAGCACTACTAAGAAAAAAAAAAATCCCTTTACATAGTTCTCTTCTTGCACCTGTGAAGGAGCTGTTACTCTCATTTCACACGTGGAGAGAGGAGGATCAGAGAGGTTCAGTGTCACACAACTGAAAGCGGCAGAGCCAGGGCCACAGCAGTCTGTGTTATTCATCTGCCAAATGAGGTGCGGTTCCAAGGCCTGGCCCAGAGCTGGGAGACCATCACGGCTGGGGCTTTTTGCATCTGGACTGGCCCAAAGTGACAGTGTCGTCTGGTTCCCCTTGATTTTGACCCGTGTGCGACACTCTTCTGTCGTCTCCCTTTGTCTTCCTCCAGCCTTCTCTTTCAGCTTGATCCTACCTGCCACTCTTCAGAGGCATCCAGGTGCTTTAGGCTTTTCTCTGTAGCTGGTCCCGTGGGTTCTTGGCTGTCACTCAGCCACCCAGCCATCCCTGACCTCTTGACAAAGCCCCATTTGGGCCATATGCCAAGGGCTGTGGAGATGTGTAAAGCAATGTGTAAAGTGAGATGTAGGTTTTGCCCCTGGCTTGAAGGAGCCTGATTGAGTTTGGTCAAAGAGAGTTTTTGTCAGCATTCACACAGTCTTGTGAGAGAAAGGCCACAAACAGTGGACCCAGAATGATGAGATTCAGGGAAAAACAGTGCCAGCCACGGACACAGCTGGAGCTCGGAGAGGTGCCAGTGGGTAGGTTTGAGCTATTCCAGTCGCGGACTTCAGGGCTGATGACTGGAAAGTCACACTGATGTCATCCCATGTCTGTACATTTCTTTTTACTCTGTGACAACCATGTACTTTTCAGCTTGGGTTTCTAGGATTTGACACTTTTTACCACAAATGAGCCTAGAAAGTACAGAGGTTTTATTGAGATCTTGGACGAGGATTTTCACCTTATGTTTCTCTTCTATAGTGTTAGGACAATACCTGTAATAGACTGAATTGTGTCTCCCAAATTCCATGTATCAAAACCCGGAGCCCTGATGTGACTTTGATTGGAGATGGGGCCTCTAAGGAGGTAAAATAAGATTAAATGGGGTCATAGGGTGCAACCTTAATCTGATAGGAATGAGGTTTTTGTAAGAAGAAGAGGTGCTTTAGGCAACGATCTTGGTTGTCCTTTTCTCTGGCTGCGTCTCTCTCTATCCATGAATGCAGCAGAGGAAAGACACAGTGGGAAGGTGGCTGGCTACAAGCCAGGTGGAGAGACTTCACTGGAAACTTCTTTGTCCAGCACCTTGATCTTGGACTTTTTGTCCCCAGGCATGCTGAGAAGATAAATTTCTGTCGTCTAAGCCACCAAGGACCTGGTATTTTATGGAAACCCCAGTACATTGATACAATACCATCTTGTGGGGCTATTACGAGAACCAAACATAATGCAAGCGGAGGCCTTAGCAGTCAGCTTCACCTATTAGTCAAGCTCGTTCCCTTCCCTCCTCTCATGTTATCTGTGAGCTCTTAAAAGGCTTGTTTGCCACCAAACATTTTCCTAGTGACCAAATGGTGGACTGGATAATTCATACGGTAGAATCTCTTCCTTGAATTCAGGCTTGGTTTCTTCACGTGGCAAGTAATAGAGCCTTCCCAAACTAGTATGAACTAAAAGAGAAATTTTCTGTAACTATATTGTTATCAATAGGGTTCCTGGTTTTAAGCCACATATAGTAATTCCAATTAATTAGGCCACAAAGGAACTATTGAAAGGATGCTGACTCAGGTCGAAGATTTTCAGGAAGACTGGAGACCCAGGTGTGTGTGCAGGGGTGGAGGGGTGTGTGTGGGGTTCATAGGCCTGCCGGCCACCAGCTGCTGCTGCTTGCTCCTCTGGCACCCCGAGCACTGGGCTGGACTCCATCGGCATTGCAGACCATCATGCAGAATGAATGTGCCTCGGGAGCCCTACAGTTCAGGAGTGGTGCTCCCCTTGGGCGAGCGTGTATCACCCACCTGCACTCCAGCTTCAAGGAAGGCTGGGGATGTGAGCATTTGGCATTTTCAGCACTGACAGTGGGGTGCGGCCTTGCCTTCCTCCAAGATTCATGATGTAGGGAATTCCCCCAAAACAGTAAAAGAAGGTTTAAAGTGCCAGATGGCCAAAAAGAATGAGAAGTTCCCCACAGATACAGGGGAATCTGGCAGAGCCCCAAAATAGGAAGTGCAGCCTCCCTCGTAGGACCGAGAAATGGGAATTGGAATGTCAGGAACCAGGTTACCCTGGGTGTGTCTCCCTGTACTCTTTCTTCCTCTCTCTATCTCCTTGAAGACTGGGTTTTTCCAGCGTGCTTGCTTGTGGTGAGGGTCACCACCATGTTGATCATTGGCAATTAGTTGCCTGTCTCCTTTAGAACATCCATTTCCTTATCCTCCAGAAACACCTCCAGAGTTCCTCATCTGTCCATTCTTGGTCTGGATGGGCAGCATCCCCAGCCCTAGCACTGAACCATATGACCCAGGCCCAAACCATTCATTATACCCTGGGGCCACATGGATTGATCCAGGGATGGACATGTGATCTAAGCCTGGCACATCTATAATATTGAACTATAACTTACATGCTGTAAGTGTATACATCTTAAGTGCACAGCTCAATGAATTTTATATAATTGTAAATCAATGGAGCCATCACCAAGACGGAGTTGTAGAACATTTCCAGCAGCCGGGAAGGCTCCCTTACAGCCATTCTCTGTCAATGCACCATCCAAATAATCAGTATTCTGATTTACATTATCACAGGTAGAAGTTTTACCTTTTGTGAACTTCATCCACATGGAATCATACAGTATATGATCTTTGGCTTCTTTAATCAAGATTATATCTGTGAAATTCATCCTTGCTTTTCACAGAGTATTTGCTCCTTCTTTTTCATACCCATGTGGTATTCCATTAGATGAATCGTACTTCAGTTTATTTATCCATTATACTACTGATGGCTATTTGGGTTGTTTCTGATTTGGGTCTGTTAAATAAAGTTGCTGTGTATGGTGTGCAGCGTAGTGGATATAAGCATTTATTTCTTGGGGTATGTATCAGGAGTAGAATTGCTGGGTCATAGAAAAAAATGCGTATCTTTGGTAGGTATTACCAAATAGTTTTCAAGTGGTTGTACCAACTTATAAATCTGCCAGAGCATACGAGACTTACAGTTGCTCTACATACTTGCCTATGCTTAATATTTTCATCTTTATATGTTGTGGCCATTTTGAATGGGTATCATGTTATCCAGTGTAGTTTTAATTTGTATTTTCATGATGACTAATAGTGATGAACACTTTCATATACTCATTGGCTTTTGGATATCCTGTTTTGTCAAATGATTGTTTAAGCTTTTGGCCCTATTTCAAAAAGCATTGAGTTGATCTTTTCTTTATGATTGGTTTCCAAAAATTCTTTATATATTCTGAATATGAGTCCAGATACAAACTGTTAGTTTGATACATACATTTCAAATACATTCACCTAGCCCACGGTTAACATTTTTACTTCTTTAATGGTGTCTTTTTAGAAATTCAAGTTTAATTCATTTATATATTCTATGGTTAATGTTTGTAAATGTTTGCTCACTCTGGGATCATGAACTAGTTAGCAACTTCTGAGGGGTGTTTTTTAGTGACTAAGTCATGTCCGATGCTTTGTGACCCCATAGACTGCAGCATGCCAGGCTTCCCTGTCCTCCCCTGTCTCCCAGAGTTTGCTCAAACACATGTCCATTGAGTCATTGATGGCATCCAACCATCTCATCCTCTGTCTTCCCCTTCTCTTCCTGCTTTCAGTCTTTCCCAGCATCAGGGTCTTTTCCAGTGAGTTGACTTTTCTCATCAAGTGAGCAAAGTGTTGGAGTTTCAGTTTCAGCATCAGTCCTTCTGATGAATATTCAGGGTTGATTTCCTTTAAAATTCACTGGTTTGATCTCTTGAAGTCCAAGGGACTCTCAAGAGTCATCTCTAGCACCACAATTCGAAAGCATCAATTCTTTAGCACTCAGTAGTCTCTATGGTCCAACTTTTGAGGTAGGATAGATAAATGGTTCCTTCTTTCTGTTGAATTTGAGGTTGTGGGGAGGTAAGACTGAGTCAGAAATGGTGGCAGAAGGCAGAAAGACTTGTGGGGCTAGGTTTGAGGTGGAGCAGGGTCAAAACTAGGCCAGTCTTGAGTCTCCTAGGAACTGTCCACTGTGGCTGAAATCAATAAGTGAGCTGAGAGGATGTGGCAGGGCAGTTTATCTCTGAAAAGATTCTTTTAACTGTTCTTTGATAAAGTATTTACCAAATGTGTGCTCTGCAATGGGATGCTCACTGGGCGGGGCTTGTATTCTGGAGAATTTTAGAAATTATATAAAAACACTGTTTTACAGACTAGAGAACCCAGGTGAGGACATGACACATAATCTGTCATCATAGCTAGGGCAGAACCACCACCAAACCAGAGCCACAGCTGAAGCCCAGGTCTCCTGGATTAAACCCTCCCCCAGCAAATAGAAAGTGAGATGCCCTCTGGTTTTCAGTGGCAGAGACTTCAGGAAGCTCACACAAGTCAAAGGGCCAAAGTAGACCAGTGTCAGCAGGGGGAAATCAGAGGGACTTCCCCCTCATCCTTCCTGTCAAAGAAAGAAGCGTTAGAGGCCTTCATGAAGACAAAAAACCCACGACATCTCAAGGACTCTTCCAGACTGGGGAAGTGTCTCTTGCTGGGACTGCTACCTGTTGGTTTTCCTCCAGGACAATGGGCTTCATCCTGCAGCTCCAGGAATGCAGGATTTAAAGCATGATCATTCTGCTTCAAGCAAGTCCTTGGCCAAGGCTCATTTCCTAGGAGCACCCAGGGCTTCTCACTGGCAGCAGGTGGGAAGTGATGGACTTTTGGAGGCCTTTGAATTCATGGACGAGTTGGAAGCCAGTGACACGGTGAACTGGTGGAGGCCTCTTCAGACCTTCTCTGCCCTCGCCTCTAAGTTTCCCAAACTGGTGGCTCCTGGATTTCCTTTAAAATTCACTGGTTTGATCTCTTGAAGTCCAAGGGACTCTCAAGAGTCATCTCTAGCACCACAATTCGAAAGCATCAATTCTTTAGCACTCAGTAGTCTCTATGGTCCAACTTTTGAGGTAGGATAGATAAATGGTTCCTTCTTTCTGTTGAATTTGAGGTTGTGGGGAGGTAAGACTGAGTCAGAAATGGTGGCAGAAGGCAGAAAGACTTGTGGGGCTAGGTTTGAGGTGGAGCAGGGTCAAAACTAGGCCAGTCTTGAGTCTCCTAGGAACTGTCCACTGTGGCTGAAATCAATAAGTGAGCTGAGAGGATGTGGCAGGGCAGTTTATCTCTGAAAAGATTCTTTTAACTGTTCTTTGATAAAGTATTTACCAAATGTGTGCTCTGCAATGGGATGCTCACTGGGCGGGGCTTGTATTCTGGAGAATTTTAGAAATTATATAAAAACACTGTTTTACAGACTAGAGAACCCAGGTGAGGACATGACACATAATCTGTCATCATAGCTAGGCAGAACCACCACCAAACCAGAGCCACAGCTGAAGCCCAGGTCTCCTGGATTAAACCCTCCCCCAGCAAATAGAAAGTGAGATGCCCTCTGGTTTTCAGTGGCAGAGACTTCAGGAAGCTCACACAAGTCAAAGGGCCAAAGTAGACCAGTGTCAGCAGGGGGAAATCAGAGGGACTTCCCCCTCATCCTTCCTGTCAAAGAAAGAAGCGTTAGAGGCCTTCATGAAGACAAAAAACCCACGACATCTCAAGGACTCTTCCAGACTGGGGAAGTGTCTCTTGCTGGGACTGCTACCTGTTGGTTTTCCTCCAGGACAATGGGCTTCATCCTGCAGCTCCAGGAATGCAGGATTTAAAGCATGATCATTCTGCTTCAAGCAAGTCCTTGGCCAAGGCTCATTTCCTAGGAGCACCCAGGGCTTCTCACTGGCAGCAGGTGGGAAGTGATGGACTTTTGGAGGCCTTTGAATTCATGGACGAGTTGGAAGCCAGTGACACGGTGAACTGGTGGCTCCTGGAGGCCTCTTCAGACCTTCTCTGCCCTCGCCTCTAAGTTTCCCCAAACTGACTGTAAGAACCAGCTCTTACGAGGGCTCACGTAGATGTGCTCATAACTGTTAAAGCATCATTAAAGTCTTTATACCGACTTCATCCCTTCACAGCAAACATCTTTTGAATGTTCCCTCACATTATTAGAGGAAGGCAGTGATCCCTAAATTTAGTTGTGTGGACTGGTGGCAGGCTGTGCTAAGAATCATCCTTGGGGACTTACCTGGTTGTCCAGTGGTTAAGACTTCACCTTCTAATGCAGAGAGTGCAGGCTTGATACCTGGCTGTGGAGCTAAGATCCTATGTGCCTCCTAGGGCCAAACACACACACACACAGAACAGAAGCAATATTGTAACAAACTCAATAAAGAATATAAAAAATGGTCCACATTAAAAAGAAAATCTTAAAAAAAAAGAATCACCCTTGTGAATCTTGGCCTGGGGCCTAGGAGTTTATGATTTATAATAAATAGATGATCGAGAAACTCATTTTGCTATTTGTAATCTGGGCTCTGATAGATCTGGGTTTCAATTCTGTGTCTGTCTTAGCACTTAAAAATTGAATTTCCTTGCACACAAATAGCTTTTTGAGCCCTCGGTTTTCTTGCCTGTAATGGGGGTGATAAGAGCACCTGCCTCACAGTGTTGTTAGGGTGCAAGTGAAGTGATGTGACGCATCAGCATGTGAAGCTGAAGTACAGGGCTGGGTGCTCAGTTAGTCATAATAATATTCACTACTATTTTTATTTATTATCATAATTATTCTGCCTGTGTAACTCTTTCACCTTTTCTCTCCATTATTGTGACTCCTTTTAATATCCTGACTACCTATCAACATTGCTTGGTTATACAAAAGTGTTCTGATGCAATTTTACTTAATATATGCAGAACAAAGTACACATTATTATTTTGATTTACACATGAGGAAAGAGGCACAAAGATGGTAAGTAACTGGTCCCAAATCACCTAACCTGTAGGGGCCAGAGCCGAAGTCTAATGCAGGACTGTGAGATTCTGTAGGCAAGAAGGGCGAAGTTGAGAGTGATCCCTGGGTATCCAGGAGTAATTTGACCCTTGGATGCTCACATACCCTGTAGTTGACCCTCTGGCTCTGTGCATTTGGCATCTGCAGATTCAATCAACTGAGGATGGAATATTTTTACAGCAGTGAGAGGAGACACCATCTCTTCACACCCTTCTCAAGGGTTCATTGTTATATGTTTTGAGTATTTGCCTAATCGTCAGGAAGGTCAATGGATTCCTCGGTGCACTTAAAAGTTTTACCGCAGAACCCTTCCCCAGAAAGGGGAAGCAGATAGACGAAATAAACGAGGGCTGATCTCCAACACCTGGCTGACCAGACAAGGCTGCCAATCAGCAGCACTGGCAAAGCCATGTTAGAAAGGCAAATCGCCCCCAGTCACCATCAGGACCTGCATTTTAACAAGGTCCCCAGGTTGAAGTCTGAGAAGCACTAAGAGGAGGCAGAACCGTTGTGTGGAGTAGAAAACCTGATCCAGGCAGTGGAGGTCCACCTGCTTGCACAGTTGTGCGGTTTTCCTGATTGAGAGAGTTGGGATTTCTAGGTGAAAATGATTCACTCTCGGTGAGGAGGAAAGGGCTGCTGCACTTAGATGGGGGTGCGTATTGGAAGTTCATCCCAGCTGCATCCACCATGCAGGAGTAGACGGGCTCCTGTATTTATTTTATTCATATAGTTTGGAGTCCTGTCACCATCATTGTTTAGGCACCTCCACCATGTGGGCTCATCCAGACATGATCATAACTGTTAAAGCATAATCGGGGTCTCCCCATGGGCCAAGTCCCTTTACCATAAATATTTCCCAATGTTGCCTTGTGTAGTTGGACAGTAACAAGGGGTCGTGAAACTAGCCCTTGATTTCCATCTTCCACTTTTGCATGAGACGACCTCATGGACAGCTAGTGAGTGTATTTTTTAACTACTCAGGGTCCAAGCAACCTTCTCCCTTGGATTTTTGTTTGACCACCAATTTAGAGCTTCCTGGGTTAGTTTCATGGTTCACTTTTGATTTGCGAGTGTTAGATACGCAACTCAGAAATGGTCATCACTTAGAATATATGGTGGATTGTAGATTTTAAAAATAAATGATTATGTCTTTTTTTCCCTTTTAAATTTAATTGAAGTGTAGCATACATACAGAAAAGAATGCAAAGCTTAAGTGTTGCAGGGTGAGGGAACACCCAGGGAGGGAATATAGTAAAGGATACACAGCCAGCACGCAGCTCAGGAAAGAATACTTAAACTGCAGAAAGCCGGTCACTAATACATAAAATTTTTCTTAAATAGGAGTCAGGAAGGTCAATGGATTCCTCGGTGCACTTAAAAGTTTTACCGCAGAACCCTTCCCCAGAAAGGGGAAGCAGATAGACGAAATAAACGAGGGCTGATCTCCAACACCTGGCTGACCAGACAAGGCTGCCAATCAGCAGCACTGGCAAAGCCATGTTAGAAAGGCAAATCGCCCCAGTCACCATCAGGACCTGCATTTTAACAAGGTCCCCAGGTTGAAGTCTGAGAAGCACTAAGAGGAGGCAGAACCGTTGTGTGGAGTAGAAAACCTGATCCAGGCAGTGGAGGTCCACCTGCTTGCACAGTTGTGCGGTTTTCCTGATTGAGAGAGTTGGGATTTCTAGGTGAAAATGATTCACTCTCGGTGAGGAGGAAAGGGCTGCTGCACTTAGATGGGGGTGCGTAGTGGAAGGTCATCCCAGCTGCATCCACCATGCAGGAGTAGACGGGCTCCTGTATTTATTTTATTCATATAGTTTGGAGTCCTGTCACCATCATTGTTTAGGCACCTCCACCATGTGGGCTCATCCAGACATGATCATAACTGTTAAAGCATAATCGGGGTCTCCCCATGGGCCAAGTCCCTTTACCATAAATATTTCCCAATGTTGCCTTGTGTAGTTGGACAGTAACAAGGGGTCGTGAAACTAGCCCTTGATTTCCATCTTCCACTTTTGCATGAGACGACCTCATGGACAGCTAGTGAGTGTATTTTTTAACTACTCAGGGTCCAAGCAACCTTCTCCCTTGGATTTTTGTTTGACCACCAATTTAGAGCTTCCTGGGTTAGTTTCATGGTTCACTTTTGATTTGCGAGTGTTAGATACGCAACTCAGAAATGGTCATCACTTAGAATATATGGTGGATTGTAGATTTTTAAAAATAAATGATTATGTCTTTTTTTCCTTTAAGTTTAATTGAAGTGTAGCATACATACAGAAAAGAATGCAAAGCTTAAGTGTTGCAGGGTGAGGGAACACCCAGGGAGGGAATATAGTAAAGGATACACAGCCAGCACGCAGCTCAGGAAAGAATACTTAAACTGCAGAAACTTCTCACCTGTCTCTTCTGGTCACTATTTCCTCTGTATTCTCCCACCAGGGTAACCAGAGTCCTCACTTCTTTTTTTTCTTTTTTTAAATATAGGAGCAATTTATTTATTTTTGGCCATTTCTGGGTTTTCACTGCTGCCACAGGCTCTACTCTAGTTGCAGGGAGTGGGGCCTACTGTCTAGTTGAGGTGAGCAGGCCTCTTGTTGTGGTGACTTCTCTTGTGGAACTCGGGCTCTAGGGCTTACGGGTTTCGGTAATTGCAGCACACGGGTTCAATAGTTGCAGCTCCGAGGCTCCAGAGCACATGGGCTCCATACTTGTGGTTCACGGACCTAGTTGCTCCACAGCAGGTAGAATCTTCCCAGACGAGGGATCGAACCCGCGTCTCCTGCATTGGCAGGTGAACTCTTTACCAGTGAGCTACCAGGGACGCCCAAGTCTTCACTTCTGATACCGTAGATTAGTTTTGCATGTGGAAGCCATATGTTTATATTGGAAAAAAATACTTTATTTAAAAAATACTGGGCTTACCTGGTGGTCCAGTGGGTAAGGACACTGCCTTGCAGTACAAGGGGCGCCGGTTCGATCCCTGGCCTGGGAAGATCCCACGTGCGGCAGAGCGGCTGGACCGATGTGTCCAATTACCGAGCCGGAGCTCTGGAATACATGCACCCAGAGCTGGTGCTCTGCGACAGCAGAGGCCACTGCGATGGGAGGCCCACACGGGCCAAAGAACAAAGATGGATGAAAATAGATAAATGAAAGACCAATAGAAGTGGCCCGCTTGTCCCCCTCTCCCCAACCTGCCCCCCCTCCCATATTATAAATTAGTAAAAGCTCATTTTTTCAGGGAATACACAATAGATCAGTAACAAATTCTATAGCCCTTGGCTTTACTTGTAAACGTTGGAAGATTTTTAATTTTATCTTAGTTTGAAATAGCTTTGAACTTAAAGTTGTAAGAATAGTGCAATAACATTTTTTTCCTGAACTACCGAAGAGGAAGTTTCTGGCATCAATACCCTGTCACTGCCCCTCCCCCTCTATATTTTAGTGAGTCCCTCACAGGGACTTCCTGCTACTGTATGATAGTACAGCCATCAAACTCAGGAACATAACACTGATGTATTGCCATATAATCTGCCAATCCATGCAAACTTCACCCACAAGTCCAGGATTGCATATTGCAGTTAGTTGTCATGTCTAGTCTTCTTCAAAGTAGGGGAGTGTCTCAATCTCTCCTTGACTTTCAGAGCCCTCGCAGTTTATTAACTTGCAGGGTAATTATTTTTGTGGAATGCACTTCAGTTTGAATTTGTCTGATGTCCTGATTAGATTTTGATCATGCTTTAAACATTTCTATTTTTGCAGGAATATCACAGCAGTGATGGTCTTCTCATTGCCTCCAATAGGTGGTGCACAATTCCAGTTTGTTTTATTGATGGTGATATTCGCTTTGATCAGCCTTCCTTATTGTAGAAGTATTCTTTTCCCCTTCACTATAAGTATTTTGGGGAAAGTGCTTTGGGACTATTTGAATATCCTGTTCTGCATCAAATATTCACCCATTGGCTTTAGCATCCATCGATTATTCTTGTCTGAATCATATATTATTAAGGTGATTACCTGATAGTGATTTTCTTATTTAATTTATTGATTCTACATTTATCAGTTGGCATTCTGCTATGAGGAGAACCTTTTCTTTTTTCCTTATAAATCAGTCAGTTAATAAGTTCATCCATTTATATCAGTTGGAGCGCATGCGCCCAGAGCCGGTGCTCTGCGACGACAGACGCCACTGCGATGGGAGGCCCACACGGGCCAAAGAACAAAGATGGATGAAAATAGATAAATGAAAGACCAATAGAAGTGGCCCGCTTGTCCCCCTCTCCCCAACCTGCCCCCCCTCCCATATTATAAATTAGTAAAAGCTCATTTTTTCAGGGAATACACAATAGATCAGTAACAAATTCTATAGCCCTTGGCTTTACTTGTAAACGTTGGAAGATTTTTAATTTTATCTTAGTTTGAAATAGCTTTGAACTTAAAGTTGTAAGAATAGTGCAATAACATTTTTTTCCTGAACTACCGAAGAGGAAGTTTCTGGCATCAATACCCTGTCACTGCCCCTCCCCCTCTATATTTTAGTGAGTCCCTCACAGGGACTTCCTGCTACTGTATGATAGTACAGCCATCAAACTCAGGAACATAACACTGATGTATTGCCATATAATCTGCCAATCCATGCAAACTTCACCCACAAGTCCAGGATTGCATATTGCAGTTAGTTGTCATGTCTAGTCTTCTTCAAAGTAGGGGAGTGTCTCAATCTCTCCTTGACTTTCAGAGCCCTCGCAGTTTATTAACTTGCAGGGTAATTATTTTTGTGGAATGCACTTCAGTTTGAATTTGTCTGATGTCCTGATTAGATTTTGATCATGCTTTAAACATTTCTATTTTTGCAGGAATATCACAGCAGTGATGGTCTTCTCATTGCCTCCAATAGGTGGTGCACAATTCCAGTTTGTTTTATTGATGGTGATATTCGCTTTGATCAGCCTTCCTTATTGTAGAAGTATTCTTTTCCCCTTCACTATAAGTATTTTGGGGAAAGTGCTTTGGGACTATTTGAATATCCTGTTCTGCATCAAATATTCACCCATTGGCTTTAGCATCCATCGATTATTCTTGTCTGAATCATATATTATTAAGGTGATTACCTGATAGTGATTTTCTTATTTAATTTATTGATTCTACATTTATCAGTTGGCATTCTGCTATGAGGAGAACCTTTTCTTTTTTCCTTATAAATCAGTCAGTTAATAAGTTCATTCATTTATATCAGTGTGGCCTCATGGATTCCTGTTTCATTTATTGGGTTATAATCTCTCCTCCTCAACATTTATCACAGCTTTTATCGCCTTGGTCAGTGCCTCCCACGACTCACCCGGCCACGGCTCCGACACCCCACGCCGGACTGTACTCACCTCCGCATC
Source organism: Tragulus kanchil (assembly GCA_022376925.1). NCBI lineage: Eukaryota > Metazoa > Chordata > Mammalia > Artiodactyla > Tragulidae > Tragulus > Tragulus kanchil. The sequence goes on from JAIOJX010000024.1 coordinate 32,380,144, forward strand.
TGGTTTGGCCCCACACCTGGCGGCGTCTGGTTGACCAAAACGCTTGTTTGAGTTTTTGCAACATTTTACAGAAAAGCCTGAACAAACTTTTCGGCCAGCCCAATATGTTCCACTCGCGCCGTCCCATAGCTTCCCACTGGCCCCGCTGACCCCCGACGGCTTCTTCATGGACCACCGTCAGCGCCTAGCACCCTTGGGTAGACGTCTGCCTTACCCTCGCGGGCTTTGGCAACCTGCGCTGCGCCGTGAGGTCCCCCTCCTCCCATGCTGCGGCTCAGCTGTCCTGCCTTACCGTCACTAGGTGACCCCGAGCCTGAGCTCCTCCTCGCTCTGCTCAGATCCTGATCCTCTCTCCGCCTGTCCCAGTCCCTCCACACGGATGCCTCCTCACCCCGTCCCCACAGGCCCCTCAATTTGGAAGCTCTCCCGAGTTACCCTGCACGGACCCCCACACCCTGGGGTCCCACCTACCTATCTTGCTCAGCCCCCTCAAGTAATTTTTCGCCTGAATTATTCAGGAAAGAAGGCAGGAAGATAGAGACTATTGTGAGCCCTTATATGTCACAGTGGTATTATTTTTGTGGAATGCACTTCAGTTTGAATTTGTCTGATGTCCTGATTAGATTTTGATCATGCTTTAAACATTTCTATTTTTGCAGGAATATCACAGCAGTGATGGTCTTCTCATTGCCTCCAATAGGTGGTGCACAATTCCAGTTTGTTTTATTGATGGTGATATTCGCTTTGATCAGCCTTCCTTATTGTAGAAGTATTCTTTTCCCCTTCACTATAAGTATTTTGGGGAAAGTGCTTTGGGACTATTTGAATATCCTGTTCTGCATCAAATATTCACCCATTGGCTTTAGCATCCATCGATTATTCTTGTCTGAATCATATATTATTAAGGTGATTACCTGATAGTGATTTTCTTATTTAATTTATTGATTCTACATTTATCAGTTGGCATTCTGCTATGAGGAGAACCTTTTCTTTTTTCCTTATAAATCAGTCAGTTAATAAGTTCATTCATTTATATCAGTGTGGCCTCATGGATTCCTGTTTCATTTATTGGGTTATAATCTCTCCTCCTCAACATTTATCACAGCTTTTATCGCCTTGGTCAGTGCCTCCCACGACTCACCCGGCCACGGCTCCGACACCCCACGCCGGACTGTACTCACCTCCGCATCTGGTTTGGCCCCACACCTGGCGGCGTCTGGTTGACCAAAACGCTTGTTTGAGTTTTTGCAACATTTTACAGAAAAGCCTGAACAAACTTTTCGGCCAGCCCAATATGTTCCACTCGCGCCGTCCCATAGCTTCCCACTGGCCCCGCTGACCCCCGACGGCTTCTTCATGGACCACCGTCAGCGCCTAGCACCCTTGGGTAGACGTCTGCCTTACCCTCGCGGGCTTTGGCAACCTGCGCTGCGCCGTGAGGTCCCCCTCCTCCCATGCTGCGGCTCAGCTGTCCTGCCTTACCGTCACTAGGTGACCCCGAGCCTGAGCTCCTCCTCGCTCTGCTCAGATCCTGATCCCTCTCTCCGCCTGTCCCAGTCCCTCCACACGGATGCCTCCTCACCCCGTCCCCACAGGCCCCTCAATTTGGAAGCTCTCCCGAGTTACCCTGCACGGACCCCCACACCCTGGGGTCCCACCTACCTATCTTGCTCAGCCCCCTCAAGTAATTTTTCGCCTGAATTATTCAGGAAAGAAGGCAGGAAGATAGAGACTATTGTGAGCCCTTATATGTCACAGTGGACATGGTCCCCAGGGCCCATGATACTTTTAGGGGTCACCACATTGTTGTCATCTTAATTTGGTTTAAATTTAGAAGACGTAATGAATATAATACCTACCATGAGTATAGTAATGAATTCAGCCTGAGTATGTTTGTATTTATATTAACACAAAGTAGAACTTTTAATATTTTCTTATCGGAAGAGAAGACCCAGAAAGGCAAAAATGCCTAAAATCCATGAAAGTTAGGGTGCACCCCTGTGGTGTCTTAGCTTTGTAAGCCTACATCCTTGAAGTGTTTCTGGAACATATGTACTTAGTAAATTGTTGTGAAATTAGTGAATGAGTATTGGGGCTTATATTTCTTATTTTAGGGGAGATTGTATTTTGGGGCTTATGTTTCTTATTTTTGCGAGGTCTTATATATTGGGGCTTGTATTTCTTATTTTATTATTTTATTTCTTATTTTATTGGGGATGAACATTGGGGCTTATATTTTTCAACAGACAAGACTATAACAGAGTAAATAATATTTGTTAAGTACTTCTTTACTAGGATGCGTGTTTTTTTCTTAATAGTTCAGAGCTATTCATATCTTAATCCATTCATTTAAATATTTCCTAAGTACCTATTGTATGCCAAGGTCCTGTTTCTTTTCTGTGTGCCAGGCTGGGACTGAGAAATGTCTGCTTCAGTCTTAGGAGAGCAGAATGTATCTGTAAGCCCTGAACTAACCAGCTGGTGGAGGAATGGACCCGGGCCCACCTCCTTAACAGAGCTGTCTACTTCATGGGGCCCACAGGTTATAAATATGTTAGCATAATCCTCCAGGTCCAGTAATACATATCTTTGTTCCATGCAGCCTTTTCTATACCACTGAGATGAGCTAACTCTTTTTTTCAGTATGAGTCAGTCAGAAAGGCACACGTCATCATAACTGGCTTAGTTCCTAATCCTGTCATTGGCTTTTTTAAAATATTCTTTCTTTGACCATGCTATGTAGCTTGCAGGATCTTAGTTCCCCAACCAGGGATTGAACCCTGGGCCCATAGGCTGTGAAAGCACCAAATCCTAACCACTGGACTTCCAGAGAAGTACCTACTTTTTTTTTTTTTGTCCACTTCTATTGGTCTTTGATTTATCATCCATCTTTGTTCTTTTTGGCCCATGTGGGCCTTCCATCGCAGTGGCCTCTGTCGCAGCAGAGCACCGGCTCCGGGCACATGCGCTCCAGAGCTCTGGCTCAGTAGTTGGACACATCGGTCCAGCTGCTTGCAGCACGTGGGGTCTTCGCAGGCCAGGGATCAAACCGGCGCCCCTTGCACTGCAAGGCGGTGTCCTTACCCAATGGACCACCAGGGAAGCCCCAGTACGTATTTTTAAACAATAAGTAATCTAATTAAATCCAAGGCGCTGGCTAGGAACTTGGCTTTATTGATAAAGTATAATTTGAGATGGATGAGATGTTTAGAGCTAAAATTGTTTACCATCTACTATTGAAACTCAAATTTAATATAGCCTTCACATATCACAGAATATTATTCTTTTTAAATTTTTTTCAACTACTTAAATATGTAAAAACACTCTTAATTCACAGACCGTAGAACCATAGGCAGTAGGCTGGATAAATATGGGTCAGTTTGAAAACCACTGCCCTACCACACTGTAAGGACTTGAAGGGTTTACCATTTACTATTTTATTGAGAACATAATTTATTCCAGTGTCACTAATAAACATCTCATAGTTCACAGTGGCTATTTAAAGTTAAATGGCACTTGTAAAAATATGTCTGCTTCAGTCTTAGGAGAGCAGAATGTATCTGTAAGCCCTGAACTAACCAGCTGGTGGAGGAATGGACCCGGGCCCACCTCCTTAACAGAGCTGTCTACTTCATGGGGCCCACAGGTTATAAATATGTTAGCATAATCCTCCAGGTCCAGTAATACATATCTTTGTTCCATGCAGCCTTTTCTATACCACTGAGATGAGCTAACTCTTTTTTTCAGTATGAGTCAGTCAGAAAGGCACACGTCATCATAACTGGCTTAGTTCCTAATCCTGTCATTGGCTTTTTTAAAATATTCTTTCTTTGACCATGCTATGTAGCTTGCAGGATCTTAGTTCCCCAACCAGGGATTGAACCCTGGGCCCATAGGCTGTGAAAGCACCAAATCCTAACCACTGGACTTCCAGAGAAGTACCTACTTTTTTTTTTTTTGTCCACTTCTATTGGTCTTTGATTTATCATCCATCTTTGTTCTTTTTGGCCCATGTGGGCCTTCCATCGCAGTGGCCTCTGTCGCAGCAGAGCACCGGCTCCGGGCACATGCGCTCCAGAGCTCTGGCTCAGTAGTTGGACACATCGGTCCAGCTGCTTGCAGCACGTGGGGTCTTCGCAGGCCAGGGATCAAACCGGCGCCCCTTGCACTGCAAGGCGGTGTCCTTACCCAATGGACCACCAGGGAAGCCCCAGTACGTATTTTTTAAACAATAAGTAATCTAATTAAATCCAAGGCGCTGGCTAGGAACTTGGCTTTATTGATAAAGTATAATTTGAGATGGATGAGATGTTTAGAGCTAAAATTGTTTACCATCTACTATTGAAACTCAAATTTAATATAGCCTTCACATATCACAGAATATTATTCTTTTTAAATTTTTTTCAACTACTTAAATATGTAAAAACACTCTTAATTCACAGACCGTAGAACCATAGGCAGTAGGCTGGATAAATATGGGTCAGTTTGAAAACCACTGCCCTACCACACTGTAAGGACTTGAAGGGTTTACCATTTACTATTTTATTGAGAACATAATTTATTCCAGTGTCACTAATAAACATCTCATAGTTCACAGTGGCTATTTAAAGTTAAATGTTTCTCTGCACTTGTAAAACATAGTAACAACATAAACATGGTTGTGTAAGTAATGCCTAATATACTTAAAATAATATAGCACTTTCAAGTACCCTTGAATACATTGGCATAAAAGCTTCCATTAAAACCCTTACTGTGTTCTAGGTCAGTGGTTTTCAAACTGACCCATGGTCAAATCCTGCGTACTAGCTGTTTTTGTATGGCCTGTGAACCAGGAGTGTTTTTTATATATTTACGGGGTTGAAAAAAATAAAATGAAGAAAAATATTCTGTGACATGTGAAGACTATATTGAATTCAGGTTTCAATATGCATAAGTAAAGTTTTGTTAGACCCAGTCACACCTGTTTGCTTATGGATTATCCATAGCTGCTTTCTAATTATGAAGGCAGGGTTGAATAGTTGCAACCGAGACTGTATAGGTTGTAAGCTATTTGTTCTCTGAAACTTTACAGAAGAAATTGCCTCTTTCTGTTCTAGGTATTTGGGGTACACCAGTGAACAAAACAAAGATACAGGTGGAGGACATCACTGCTGGTTGACCCGAGAGCTAGACCTGGACAGTTGAAGGCTCTTTACCCGCCTGCTCTTGTCCTTGGAGTATGTTGGGTTGGCCAAAAAGCTCTTCTGAGTTTTTGAAACATTTTATAGAAAACCTCCAAACAAACTTTCTGGCCAATCCAATATGTTTGAAGATGCAATCTCAAAAGTGTATAAGGTGTTGTTAAGGCCCTCTGTCTGAACTGTGTATGTGGCTGAACCCCATTAAAGCCTCTGTGTAAACCTTGAAGGTTCTGGTACTGTGAGTTGACATTGGGTTAGAACTCCTTAATCTTGGGAGGGGTTGATTCTCGTAAATCCCTGCTCAGGCTGGTATATTGTAGAGTGGTATTACGGGTTATAAGGAATTAGTGTTAGCATTTATGGCCAACATTCCCCAAAGATGTGGGAGTATTTTTCAGGTAAGTGGTTCAACACCTATTTGGGTAAAGTCATGAAATTGAAAGATTTTGCTGCTAGACAATTTTGGCTTATATAAAGTATTTGTTTGTAAAATTCTTCATTTCATTTCTATTTTTGTTATAAAAGTCACTGAAAACTCTAAATTTTATCCTTGGAAGCCTGGTGGTCTATATGTCAGAGTTTGGCATCTCTGAGCATCAAGCTGCTGATTACTATATATATTTTATGGCAATGGATAATCATCCTCACTTCAGTTAGGGGTTGGTTTAGACATTCCAGCTGGTACACCAGGATGGGATGGATTAGACTGTGATAGAACAAAGAGGAGACCTTGTTAGAATTGCAGGGAGAGAAAGGTAAAATGGTGGCTTTCTAGGATGGTGGAAGGGGAGAGAGATGAACAACCAGTTCAAGTTCAAGAATGAGCAAAGTCATAGTAGATTTAATCTTGGCCTAAAGCCCCCTATGAGATTTAGGAGGGTTAAAAACAAATTCTCAGGATATAGAGCTGAGATGGTATAAGGGATTTTTTTTTTTTTTTTTTTTTGCTTTCTAAGGAAGATGGACTATGCTAGTGGGAAAGCCTTAGATATGTTGAATACCTAGATGAATTTTTATATGTTCATTTAGAAAAGGAACCAGAGAGAGACCTAATCTGGAGTGGACTGGAGGGAGGGAGAAGGGGAGAGAGCAGGGGAAGGATAAGGAGGAGAAAGAGAGAGAAAACTAGGGAGAGAGAAAAGCCGATTTGAAGCTGAGGCTATGGATGCATGAAGGAGGAGGGAGAAAAACTGGAACCTTTAAACCAGGCCTGTAAGAGGAGGTGCTGCGTAGGGGGCAGCCAGGGCAAGAATCCTCTGATGGCGAGACTGCCAGGAAGGCTGAGAATAGAAGTGTTGAATATAGATGTTTTAACGTTGGCTGTGGTTATATACACTTTAGTGGTCAAAGGAGGAGGAAAACATGACCAGTTCTACCATTTACAGTTTGTCATAAAAGAGGAATGTGGAAATTCGGTTGATAATAATAACTTTGACAACGGACTCTGCCTTTCCACTGCCTTAAAAGTTGCAGAAATATGGTGATTTAGATTCAAGAAGAGAAATAATTTGGTAGATAAATTTGGTTTTGCCTTTAGGTGACCTAACCTTGAGCAATAAAGAATGATGAAGACTTCTGTTTCTAGCAATATGTTGGTCCCATGTATCTGGTACCTTTTCCAACGTAAAACATCTAGAAATGTGGGGGAAAAGTATAACAGGCATTTTTTTTGATGCGTATTTACAAGAATTTCAAGAAAAGACGGGAAATTCCCAGGGCCAAAACTCAAGAGTAAAATGAAAACCTGGAAGCGTCTGTAGGTCTCAGTAATCAATGTACTTGGGTTTCAAGTGTACACCAGGATGGGATGGATTAGACTGTGATAGAACAAAGAGGAGACCTTGTTAGAATTGCAGGGAGAGAAAGGTAAAATGGTGGCTTTCTAGGATGGTGGAAGGGGAGAGAGATGAACAACCAGTTCAAGTTCAAGAATGAGCAAAGTCATAGTAGATTTAATCTTGGCCTAAAGCCCCCTATGAGATTTAGGAGGGTTAAAAACAAATTCTCAGGATATAGAGCTGAGATGGTATAAGGGATTTTTTTTTTTTTTTTTTTTGCTTTCTAAGGAAGATGGACTATGCTAGTGGGAAAGCCTTAGATATGTTGAATACCTAGATGAATTTTTATATGTTCATTTAGAAAAGGAACCAGAGAGAGACCTAATCTGGAGTGGACTGGAGGGAGGGAGAAGGGGAGAGAGCAGGGGAAGGATAAGGAGGAGAAAGAGAGAGAAAACTAGGGAGAGAGAAAAGCCGATTTGAAGCTGAGGCTATGGATGCATGAAGGAGGAGGGAGAAAAACTGGAACCTTTAAACCAGGCCTGTAAGAGGAGGTGCTGCGTAGGGGGCAGCCAGGGCAAGAATCCTCTGATGGCGAGACTGCCAGGAAGGCTGAGAATAGAAGTGTTGAATATAGATGTTTTAACGTTGGCTGTGGTTATATACACTTTAGTGGTCAAAGGAGGAGGAAAACATGACCAGTTCTACCATTTACAGTTTGTCATAAAAGAGGAATGTGGAAATTCGGTTGATAATAATAACTTTGACAACGGACTCTGCCTTTCCACTGCCTTAAAAGTTGCAGAAATATGGTGATTTAGATTCAAGAAGAGAAATAATTTGGTAGATAAATTTGGTTTTGCCTTTAGGTGACCTAACCTTGAGCAATAAAGAATGATGAAGACTTCTGTTTCTAGCAATATGTTGGTCCCATGTATCTGGTACCTTTTCCAACGTAAAACATCTAGAAATGTGGGGGCAAAGTATAACAGGCATTTTTTTTGATGCGTATTTACAAGAATTTCAAGAAAAGACGGGAAATTCCCAGGGCCAAAACTCAAGAGTAAAATGAAAACCTGGAAGCGTCTGTAGGTCTCAGTAATCAATGTACTTGGGTTTCAATGGCCTCATGAGAACAGGAGACGTGGCCTTATGTCTACTGGAGATGACACTGAGATCTTTGTGCACAAAGCAGGCACCAGCAGTGGCAGCAACAGTCAACAGGGTAGACTAGAAAATACCTTCTTTAGCACCGACTGAAAAAAAGTGTTTCATGGTGAATGATAATATAAGACTATTCTCCCATGGTTTAAGGTTCCAGCTTGTATTGTCCACTTATTCTGGTAACAATCAAACCAACAAAATGCCATGAAAGTGAATCCTTTGACACTTCATAGAAGCAAATGTAAAATCTATCTGGAAGGACATACCCTCAGTCCATGCACTGCAAAGTAAATCACAGAGTTCATTCCCGGAAACTTCAGATAGTGGGATTATTCAAATTTCTAAATATATATGTCCAAGTGAGTAAATAAACCAATGAAGGAATAAAGATGTAAAAGGGAAATGTGACCTTACGAACAGAAGGGATTAGGTATTTGAAAAAAAAGCAAATAGAATTTTTGGAACAATATTGAGTAATTGATAGTAATAACTCATTGGAGAGAAATCAGCTAATAGCTTTATGGGACTTCCCTTGTAATAGCATAGAGAACTCTGTCCAATAACCTGTGATAAATTATAATGGAAAAGAGTATAAAAAAAGGATGTATGGATTTATGTAACAGAATCACTTTTCTGGGCAGCAGCAGTTAACAAAACATTGTAAATCAACTATACTTCAATGAGAAACCTCAATGGAGTCATAAGAGGAATGTGGAAATTCGGTTATAAAACTTTGACAACGGACTCTGCCTTTCCACTGCCTTAAAAGTTGCAGAAATATGGTGATTTAGATTCAAGAAGAGAAATAATTTGGTAGATAAATTTGGTTTTGCCTTTAGGTGACCTAACCTTGAGCAATAAAGAATGATGAAGACTTCTGTTTCTAGCAATATGTTGGTCCCATGTATCTGGTACCTTTTCCAACGTAAACCATTTAGAATTGGGGGGGCAAGTATAACAGGCATTTTTTTTGATGCGTATTTACAAGAATTTCAAGAAAAGACGGGAAATTCCCAGGGCCAAAACTCAAGAGTAAAATGAAAACCTGGAAGCGTCTGTAGGTCTCAGTAATCAATGTACTTGGGTTTCAATGGCCTCATGAGAACAGGAGACGTGGCCTTATGTCTACTGGAGATGACACTGAGATCTTTGTGCACAAAGCAGGCACCAGCAGTGGCAGCAACAGTCAACAGGGTAGACTAGAAAATACCTTCTTTAGCACCGACTGAAAAAAAGTGTTTCATGGTGAATGATAATATAAGACTATTCTCCCATGGTTTAAGGTTCCAGCTTGTATTGTCCACTTATTCTGGTAACAATCAAACCAACAAAATGCCATGAAAGTGAATCCTTTGACACTTCATAGAAGCAAATGTAAAATCTATCTGGAAGGACATACCCTCAGTCCATGCACTGCAAAGTAAATCACAGAGTTCATTCCCGGAAACTTCAGATAGTGGGATTATTCAAATTTCTAAATATATATGTCCAAGTGAGTAAATAAACCAATGAAGGAATAAAGATGTAAAAGGGAAATGTGACCTTACGAACAGAAGGGATTAGGTATTTGAAAAAAAAGCAAATAGAATTTTTGGAACAATATTGAGTAATTGATAGTAATAACTCATTGGAGAGAAATCAGCTAATAGCTTTATGGGACTTCCCTTGTAATAGCATAGAGAACTCTGTCCAATAACCTGTGATAAATTATAATGGAAAAGAGTATAAAAAAAGGATGTATGGATTTATGTAACAGAATCACTTTTCTGGGCAGCAGCAGTTAACAAAACATTGTAAATCAACTATACTTCAATGAGAAACCTCAATGGAAGGGTTAAACTTCAGATTATATGTAGATTAAAGAAAGAATAGAAACTTTAAGTTAGAAATGCAGAAATAGTCAGAAGTGTACCAGTAATAGTTAAGAAGGATATTTTATTTGGCTAGATTACATACATCTCTTTGGGTTACAGTCTGGTTATAGTGGCATAGGACTGTTACTACACCTCCAAAGAGAAGAAAATGAGTTAGTGTTCTAAGTATTTAGAACGATCTTATTAGCTCAAAAGTAAGGTGATATTAAAAATATTAAAAATGGAAATTTTCTTATAGTCGTAGACATGATAGAGATTTTTCTCACCCTGTCGTTGGCAGATGAGCATCCAAAGAGAAATGTGTGTCTTTTAAAGACTCAGGAATTTCTGGAAGAGAAAACACACAGTGTGTTTCCAAGGACATGAAGAAGGAAGAGTTGGAAAGTGTCATGAAATGACAGTAACTAATTTTGCTTATTTCAAAATTCTCAGTCAGTGTGCATAATATACTGCCATTTATAAAAAGGAAAATACATGATGCATTTACTTACATATGCATGTAATGCATAGGAAACTATCAAAAGGGGTTGCCTCTGGTGAGGGAAGCTAGGTACCTGGAGGAATAAATAGGTAATGGGGAGAGACTTACTTATCTAAATACGTTAGTGATTCCCAAGATTTTTAGTCCGAGGGCTCCTTTAAATTTTTAAAAAATTATTGAAGTTGCCAAAGAGGTTTGTTTTATTTGAGTTTAGAGTTATCTTTTCTTCATTGTATATTCGTGGTTCCTTTGTTGTATTATCGTGTGTGGGTGAGTTTATATTCAAATTTCTAAATATATAAGTACAAGTGAGTAAATAAACCAATGAAGGAATAAAGATGTAAAAGGGAAATGTGACCTTACGAACAGAAGGGATTAGGTATTTGAAAAAAAAGCAAATAGAATTTTTGGAACAATATTGAGTAATTGATAGTAATAACTCATTGGAGAGAAATCAGCTAATAGCTTTATGGGACTTCCCTTGTAATAGCATAGAGAACTCTGTCCAATAACCTGTGATAAATTATAATGGAAAAGAGTATAAAAAAAGGATGTATGGATTTATGTAACAGAATCACTTTTCTGGGCAGCAGCAGTTAACAAAACATTGTAAATCAACTATACTTCAATGAGAAACCTCAATGGAAGGGTTAAACTTCAGATTATATGTAGATTAAAGAAAGAATAGAAACTTTAAGTTAGAAATGCAGAAATAGTCAGAAGTGTACCAGTAATAGTTAAGAAGGATATTTTATTTGGCTAGATTACATACATCTCTTTGGGTTACAGTCTGGTTATAGTGGCATAGGACTGTTACTACACCTCCAAAGAGAAGAAAATGAGTTAGTGTTCTAAGTATTTAGAACGATCTTATTAGCTCAAAAGTAAGGTGATATTAAAAATATTAAAAATGGAAATTTTCTTATAGTCGTAGACATGATAGAGATTTTTCTCACCCTGTCGTTGGCAGATGAGCATCCAAAGAGAAATGTGTGTCTTTTAAAGACTCAGGAATTTCTGGAAGAGAAAACACACAGTGTGTTTCCAAGGACATGAAGAAGGAAGAGTTGGAAAGTGTCATGAAATGACAGTAACTAATTTTGCTTATTTCAAAATTCTCAGTCAGTGTGCATAATATACTGCCATTTATAAAAAGGAAAATACATGATGCATTTACTTACATATGCATGTAATGCATAGGAAACTATCAAAAGGGGTTGCCTCTGGTGAGGGAAGCTAGGTACCTGGAGGAATAAATAGGTAATGGGGAGAGACTTACTTATCTAAATACGTTAGTGATTCCCAAGATTTTTAGTCCGAGGGCTCCTTTAAATTTTTAAAAAATTATTGAAGTTGCCAAAGAGGTTTGTTTTATTTGAGTAATACATTTATCGAAGAGATTATCTTTTCTTCATTGTATATTCGTGGTTCCTTTGTTGTATTAATTGGCTGTGTGTGGGTGAGTTTATATTTGGGGTCTCAGTTCTGTTCCACTGATCAGTGTGTTTACTTTTATGCCAGTACCATACTGTTTCCATTACTATAGACATAAAGCCGGTAAGGGAACATTGATCTTAAATAACATATTAGAAAATATTGACTTAATAGACCTATGCAGAACATTCTGTTCAAAAGCAACAGAATACATATTCTTCTTAAGCTCCCATGGAATGTTTTCCAGGGTAGATCATATGTTAAGCTATAAAACAAGCTTTAATAGATTTAAGGTGATTGAATCATATCAAGTATATTTTCCAACCACAATGGTGTGAAACCAGAAGACAATTACAAGAAGAAAAATGGAAAATTCACAAATATGTAGAGATTAAACAACATACTACTGAACAACCAATGAGTCAAAGAATAAGTCAGACATAAAAAAGTACCTTGAGAAAATGGAAATACAACATATCAAAATTTGTGGAATGCAGCAAAAGCAATTCTAAAGGGAAATTCAGAATGATACGTTTCTTATTAAGAAATATGAATGATCTCAAATAAACAGCCAAATTTTACACTTCAAGGAACTAGAAAAAGAACAAATGAGCCCTAAAGTTGGTAGAAGGAAGGAAATTTCAAAGATCAAAGTAGAAATAAATGAAATACAGACTAGAAAAGACCAATTAAATGAAGAACTGGTGTTTTTGTGAAAGTTTATACATTTTGTTTTCCTTAGCTACACTTTGTTTCATTACTTGTATCAGTAAAAAGAGAAGACTCAAAATTAGAAATGATAGAGAATCTGTTACAACAGGTACTATAGAAATACAAAACATTATGAGACTACCATGATCAATTATAAAAGGAAAATACATGATGCATTTACTTACATATGCATGTAATGCATAGGAAACTATCAAAAGGGGTTGCCTCTGGTGAGGGAAGCTAGGTACCTGGAGGAATAAATAGGTAATGGGGAGAGACTTACTTATCTAAATACGTTAGTGATTCCCAAGATTTTTAGTCCGAGGGCTCCTTTAAATTTTTAAAAAATTATTGAAGTTGCCAAAGAGGTTTGTTTTATTTGAGTAATACATTTATCGAAGAGATTATCTTTTCTTCATTGTATATTCGTGGTTCCTTTGTTGTATTAATTGGCTGTGTGTGGGTGAGTTTATATTTGGGGTCTCAGTTCTGTTCCACTGATCAGTGTGTTTACTTTTATGCCAGTACCATACTGTTTCCATTACTATAGACATAAAGCCGGTAAGGGAACATTGATCTTAAATAACATATTAGAAAATATTGACTTAATAGACCTATGCAGAACATTCTGTTCAAAAGCAACAGAATACATATTCTTCTTAAGCTCCCATGGAATGTTTTCCAGGGTAGATCATATGTTAAGCTATAAAACAAGCTTTAATAGATTTAAGGTGATTGAATCATATCAAGTATATTTTCCAACCACAATGGTGTGAAACCAGAAGACAATTACAAGAAGAAAAATGGAAAATTCACAAATATGTAGAGATTAAACAACATACTACTGAACAACCAATGAGTCAAAGAATAAGTCAGACATAAAAAAGTACCTTGAGAAAATGGAAATACAACATATCAAAATTTGTGGAATGCAGCAAAAGCAATTCTAAAGGGAAATTCAGAATGATACGTTTCTTATTAAGAAATATGAATGATCTCAAATAAACAGCCAAATTTTACACTTCAAGGAACTAGAAAAAGAACAAATGAGCCCTAAAGTTGGTAGAAGGAAGGAAATTTCAAAGATCAAAGTAGAAATAAATGAAATACAGACTAGAAAAGACCAATTAAATGAAGAACTGGTGTTTTTGTGAAAGTTTATACATTTTGTTTTCCTTAGCTACACTTTGTTTCATTACTTGTATCAGTAAAAAGAGAAGACTCAAAATTAGAAATGATAGAGAATCTGTTACAACAGGTACTATAGAAATACAAAACATTATGAGACTACCATGATCAATTATGTCCCAGTAAATTGGACAACCTAGACTAGATGGATAAATTCCTAGAAACATATAATTTTCCAAGACTGAAATCATGAAAAAATAGAAAAGTTGAATAGACTAATAATGAGTAAGGAAATTGGCTCAATAACCACAAGCCTCCCAACAAAGAACAGAATAGATGCTTCCCACTCCAGGAGGTCTAGCTCTACTGAGTGACCATACCATCATCATTATCTGTGCCATTGAGACCTTCCAGATATCATTCTTTTTTTTTTTTTTTAAGATTTATTTATTTATTTTGGGTGGGGGTCGGGTTGGGGAGGGAGGGGAGTGGGCAGGCCACTTCTATTGGTCTTTCATTTCTCTATTTTCATTTGTCTTTGTTCTTTGGCTCCTGTGGGCCTCCCATTGCGGTGGCGTCTGTCGTCACAGAGTGCTGGCTCTGGGTGCATGCGCTCCAGAGCTCTGGCTCGGTAATTGGACACATCAGTCCAGCCACTCCGCGGCACGTGGGATCTTCCCAGGCCAGGGATCGAACCGGCGCCCCTTGCACTGCAAGGCGGTGTCCTTACCCACTGGACCACCAGGGGAAGCCCCCAGATATCATTCTTCTGTGTATTCTTGCCATCGCTGCTTAACCTCTTCTGCTTCTGTTCAGTCTTTATCGTTTCTGATTATTCAATTCCTTTCTTTGGATTCTGCATGCCTAAAAAGTAGAGAAATGGAAATACAACATATCAAAATTTGTGGAATGCAGCAAAAGCAATTCTAAAGGGAAATTCAGAATGATACGTTTCTTATTAAGAAATATGAATGATCTCAAATAAACAGCCAAATTTTACACTTCAAGGAACTAGAAAAAGAACAAATGAGCCCTAAAGTTGGTAGAAGGAAGGAAATTTCAAAGATCAAAGTAGAAATAAATGAAATACAGACTAGAAAAGACCAATTAAATGAAGAACTGGTGTTTTTGTGAAAGTTTATACATTTTGTTTTCCTTAGCTACACTTTGTTTCATTACTTGTATCAGTAAAAAGAGAAGACTCAAAATTAGAAATGATAGAGAATCTGTTACAACAGGTACTATAGAAATACAAAACATTATGAGACTACCATGATCAATTATGTCCCAGTAAATTGGACAACCTAGACTAGATGGATAAATTCCTAGAAACATATAATTTTCCAAGACTGAAATCATGAAAAAATAGAAAAGTTGAATAGACTAATAATGAGTAAGGAAATTGGCTCAATAACCACAAGCCTCCCAACAAAGAACAGAATAGATGCTTCCCACTCCAGGAGGTCTAGCTCTACTGAGTGACCATACCATCATCATTATCTGTGCCATTGAGACCTTCCAGATATCATTCTTTTTTTTTTTTTTTAAGATTTATTTATTTATTTTGGGTGGGGGTCGGGTTGGGGAGGGAGGGGAGTGGGCAGGCCACTTCTATTGGTCTTTCATTTCTCTATTTTCATTTGTCTTTGTTCTTTGGCTCCTGTGGGCCTCCCATTGCGGTGGCGTCTGTCGTCACAGAGTGCTGGCTCTGGGTGCATGCGCTCCAGAGCTCTGGCTCGGTAATTGGACACATCAGTCCAGCCACTCCGCGGCACGTGGGATCTTCCCAGGCCAGGGATCGAACCGGCGCCCCTTGCACTGCAAGGCGGTGTCCTTACCCACTGGACCACCAGGGGAAGCCCCCAGATATCATTCTTCTGTGTATTCTTGCCATCGCTGCTTAACCTCTTCTGCTTCTGTTCAGTCTTTATCGTTTCTGTCCTTTATTGTACCCATCCTTGCACAATGAGTGTACCCTTAGTATCTCCAATTTTATTGAAGCAATCTCTCACCTTTTCCATTCTGTTTTCTTTGCATTGTTCATTTAAGAAGGCCTTCTTATCTCTCCCTGCTATTCTCTGGGACTCTCCATTCAGTTGGTTATATCTTTCCCTTTTTTCCTATACCTTCTCTTCTCTTTTTTCCTCAGCTATTTATAAAGCCTCCCCACACAACCACTTTACCTTGCATTTCTTTTTCTTTGGGATGGTTTTGAACCACACCTCCTATACAGTGGTATGAATCTCTGCGCATTGTCCTTGAGGCACTCTGTCAGATCTAGTCCTTTGAATCTATTTTCCACCTCAAC
This sequence comes from Tragulus kanchil, assembly GCA_022376925.1. Classification (NCBI taxonomy): domain Eukaryota; kingdom Metazoa; phylum Chordata; class Mammalia; order Artiodactyla; family Tragulidae; genus Tragulus; species Tragulus kanchil. Next base: position 32,396,202 of record JAIOJX010000024.1, read on the forward strand.
TGTATAATTATAATGGATTTGATATAGGTCACACCTGAATGGTGTCATGGTTTTCCACACTTGATTCAATTTAAGCCTGGATTTCACAATAAGGAGCTCATGATCTGACCCACAGTCAGCTCCAGGTCTAGAATCCTTTGGACTGCAAGAAGATCAAATCAGTTAATCCTAAAGGAAATCAACCCTAAATATTCACTGGAAGGACTGTTGCTAAAACTGAAGCTCCAATACTTTGGCCACCTAATGTGAAGAGATGACTCATTGGAAAAGACCCTGATGCTGGGAAAAATAGAAGGCAGAAGGAGAAAGGGATGATAGAAGATGAGATGGTTGGATGGCATCACTGAGTCAATGGATATGAGTTTGAGCAAGCTCTGGGAGATGGGAAAGAACAGAGAAGTCTGGTGTGCTGCAGTCCATGGGATTGCAAAGAATCGGACACGGCTGAGTGACTGAACCAAACTGATGCTCTCACTACATCAACTTTGTTGAGAATTGTCATGAATGGATGTTGAATTTTGTCAAATGCTTTTTTTTTCTTTTTTTTTTAAACGTTTATTTATTTATTTTGGGGGGGATGTGGTGGGGGGGTGGGCCACTTCTATTGGTTTTTCATTTGTCTATTTTCATCCATCTTTGTTCTTGGGCCCGTGTGGGCGTCCTATCGTGGTGGCCTCTGGGCGCATGCGCTCCAGAGCTCCGACTTGGCATTTGGACACATCGGTCCAGCCGCTCCGCGGCACCTGGGGTCTTCCCAGGCCAAAGATCGAACCGGCACCCCTTGCACTGCAAGGCTGTGTCCTTACCCACTGGACCACCAGGGAAGCCCTCAAATGCTTTTCTTTATCTATTGAGATGATCATGTGATTTTAAAAAAATTATTTTTATCTTACTTTTTACTTTTACAGAGTTTTGTTGTTTACAGATATATATAATCCCAGATTAGTCACATGTATATCCCTGGCCCCCTCCCTCCCTCACCACTCTCCCAGAACCCCCCATCCTACTCCTCCAGGCCATCTCACAGTGCCCCTGCAGTATCTCCTATTCCCACAGTGAATGACAATAGCTATCTTTTTCATATATGATAGTATAGATTCCCATCTTACTCTCTCTACACCTCCCACTCACTGTTCATTCCCCACAGTGTCCAGACGTCTGTTCTCTGTGTTTGTTTTTCCATCGCTTCTCTACGTGTGTTATCATTACCATTTTACTAGATTCCATGTGTCTGTGTTAGTATACTGTGCTTGTCTTTCTCTTTTTGACTTACTTCACTGTTTATAATGGGTTCTAGCTCCATCCACCTCATTAGGGCTGATTCTTCTGCATTTCTTTTTACAGCTGAGAAGTCCTCCATTGTATATATGTACCATAGCTTTTTCTATCCATTCATTTGTTGATGGACATCTAGATGGCTTCCATGTTCTAGCTATTATATAGAGAGCTGCAATGAGCATTGGTTGGAGTACATGTGCTTCTTTCAGTTTTAATTTCATCAGGGTATGAGCCTAATAGTGGGATTACTGGGTCGTCTGGCACTTCTATTTTTAGTTTTTAAAGGAATCTCCATAGTGTCTTCCATAGAGGCTATATCAATTAACATTCCCACCAGCAATGCAAGAGTGTTCCCTTTTCTCCGCACGCTCTCCAGCATTTATTGTCTATAGATTTTTTTTTTTGTAATCATTTTTTTTATTCTGTATTTTAAAGGTTTTACAGAGTTTATAGATATATTTTTTTTAAACCTTTATTTTACTTTTAACTTTTACAGAGTTTTGTTGTTTACAGATATGTATGTTCTCAGATTAGTCATATGTATATCCCCCCCTTCCCTCCCCTCCCTCCCCATCACACAGCACCCCTGAAGGATCCCCTTTTCTCACAGAGCAATGACTAGAGCTATTTTCTTCACTTATGATAGCACAGGCCTTCATGCTACTTCCTTTACGCCTCTCACCCACTGTTCCTTCCCCACAATGTCCATATGTCCACTGTCCATGTCTGTCTTTCTGTTGCTTCACTACATGTGCCATCATCACCATCCTACTAGATTCCATATATATGTGTTAATATACTGTATTTGTCCTTCTCTTTTTGACTGACTTCACTTTTTATGATACGTTCTAGATCCAGCCACCTCTTTAGGGTTGATTCTTCTGCATTTCTCTTTACAGCTGAGAAGTCCTCCATTGTATATATGTACCATAGCTTTTTCTATCCATTCATTTGTTGATGGACATCTAGATGGCTTCCATGTTCTAGCTATTATATAGAGAGCTGCAATGAGCATTGGTTGGAGTACATGTGCTTCTTTCAGTTTTAATTTCATCAGGGTATGAGCCTAATAGTGGGATTACTGGGTCGTCTGGCACTTCTATTTTTAGTTTTTAAAGGAATCTCCATAGTGTCTTCCATAGAGGCTATATCAATTAACATTCCCACCAGCAATGCAAGAGTGTTCCCTTTTCTCCGCACGCTCTCCAGCATTTATTGTCTATAGATTTTTTTTTTTGTAATCATTTTTTTTATTCTGTATTTTAAAGGTTTTACAGAGTTTATAGATATATTTTTTTTAAACCTTTATTTTACTTTTAACTTTTACAGAGTTTTGTTGTTTACAGATATGTATGTTCTCAGATTAGTCATATGTATATCCCCCCCTTCCCTCCCCTCCCTCCCCATCACACAGCACCCCTGAAGGATCCCCTTTTCTCACAGAGCAATGACTAGAGCTATTTTCTTCACTTATGATAGCACAGGCCTTCATGCTACTTCCTTTACGCCTCTCACCCACTGTTCCTTCCCCACAATGTCCATATGTCCACTGTCCATGTCTGTCTTTCTGTTGCTTCACTACATGTGCCATCATCACCATCCTACTAGATTCCATATATATGTGTTAATATACTGTATTTGTCCTTCTCTTTTTGACTGACTTCACTTTTTATGATACGTTCTAGATCCAGCCACCTCTTTAGGGTTGATTCTTCTGCATTTCTCTTTACAACTGTGTAGTATTCCATTGTATATATGTACCAGAGCTTTTGGATCCATTCGTTCTATAGATATTTTGATGATGGCCATTCTGACTGGTGGGAAGTGATATCTCATTGTAGTTTTGATTTGCATTTCTCTAATAACAAGTGAGGTTGAGCATCGTTTCATGTGGTTTTTGGCCATCTGTATGTTCTCTTTGGAGATACACAAAGAGTGTATCTCTCTCTTTTTTTTTATTCTTTATTTTAAGGATTTTACAGAGTTGTGTTGTCCACAGACATGTATGTTCCCAGATCAGTCATATGCATATCCCTGGTCCCCACCCCCTCAGTTCCCCCCATCCCATCTCTCCGGACCGTCACCCCATGCCATTGTGAGCACTCCTATTCCCTTAGCACAATGGCAATAGCTATCTTTTCCACACATAGCAGTATAGGTTTCCATGTTACTCCCTCCATGCCTCCCCCTCCCTATTTCTTCCCCACAATGTCCCTATGTCTATGCTCTGTCTGTTTTTCCATGAGTTCACTGCGTATGTTATCAAGACCATCCTACTAGATTCCATATATGTGTGTTAGTATACTGTATTTGTCTTTCTCTTTTTGACTTACTTCACTTTTGATGTTAGGTTCTAGAGCCAGCCACTTCATTAGGACTGAGTCTTCTGCATTTCTTTTAACAACTGAGTAGTATTCCATTGTATATATGTACCAGAGCTTCTGGATCCATTCATTCGTCGATGGACATCTCGGTTGCTTCCATGCACTGGCTATTGTATAGCGAGCTGCAATGAACATTGGGGTACAGGTGCTTCTTTCAGTTTTGATTTCATCAGGATATAAGCCTAATAGTGGGATTGCTGGGTCATAGGGTGCTTCTATTTTTAGTTTTTTAAGGAATCTCCATACTGTCTTCCATAGAGGCTGTATCAATTGACATTCCCACCAGCAATGCAAGAGGGTTCCTTTTCTCCACACCCTCTCCAGCATTTATTGTCTGCAGATTTTTTGAAGATGGCCATTCTGACGGGTGGGAAGTGATATCTCATTGTAGTTTTAATTTGCATTTCTCTAATAACAAGTAAGGTTGAACATCGTTTCATGTGCTTTTGGGCCATCTGTATGTCCTCTTTGGAGATACACAAAGAGTGTATCTCTCTCTTTTTTTTTATTCTTTATTTTAAGGATTTTACAGAGTTGTGTTGTCCACAGACATGTATGTTCCCAGATCAGTCATATGCATATCCCTGGTCCCCACCCCCTCAGTTCCCCCCATCCCATCTCTCCGGACCGTCACCCCATGCCATTGTGAGCACTCCTATTCCCTTAGCACAATGGCAATAGCTATCTTTCCACACATAACAGTATAGGTTTCCATGTTACCCCCTCCATGCCTCCCCTCCCTATTTCTTCCCCACAATGTCCCTATGTCTATGCTCTGTCTGTTTTTCCATGAGTTCACTGCGTATGTTATCAAGACCATCCTACTAGATTCCATATATGTGTGTTAGTATACTGTATTTGTCTTTCTCTTTTTGACTTACTTCACTTTTGATGTTAGGTTCTAGAGCCAGCCACTTCATTAGGACTGAGTCTTCTGCATTTCTTTTAACAACTGAGTAGTATTCCATTGTATATATGTACCAGAGCTTCTGGATCCATTCATTCGTCGATGGACATCTCGGTTGCTTCCATGCACTGGCTATTGTATAGCGAGCTGCAATGAACATTGGGGTACAGGTGCTTCTTTCAGTTTTGATTTCATCAGGATATAAGCCTAATAGTGGGATTGCTGGGTCATAGGGTGCTTCTATTTTTAGTTTTTTAAGGAATCTCCATACTGTCTTCCATAGAGGCTGTATCAATTGACATTCCCACCAGCAATGCAAGAGGGTTCCCTTTTCTCCACACCCTCTCCAGCATTTATTGTCTGCAGATTTTTTGAAGATGGCCATTCTGACGGGTGGGAAGTGATATCTCATTGTAGTTTTAATTTGCATTTCTCTAATAACAAGTAAGGTTGAACATCGTTTCATGTGCTTTTGGGCCATCTGTATGTCCTCTTTGGAGATACACAAAGAGTGTCTCTTTAGGTCCCTTTCCCATTTTTTGATTGGGTTGTTCACTTTTCTGGTTCTGAGTTGTCTGAGTTGCTTGTAGATTTTGGAGATGAATTCTTTGTCTGTTGTTTCATTTGCTATGATTTTCTCCCACTCTGTAGGTTGTGTGTTCAGCTTTTTTTGTAGTTACTTTTGCTGTGCAGAAGCTTTTAAATTTCATTAGGTCCCACATGTTAATTTTTGTTTTCAGTTCCGCTATTCTAGTAGGCGGGTGATAGAAGATCTTGCTTTGATTTATGTCCTTGAGGGTTTTACCTATATTCTCCTCTAAGGGTTTTATGGTTTCTGATCTTATATTTAGGTCTTTAATCCATTTTGAGTCGATCTTTGTGTATGGTGTCAGGGAATGTTCCAACTTCATATTTTTTGCACATAGCTGTCCAATTTTCCCTGCACCATTTGTTGAAGAGGCTATCTTTGTCTCATGTTAGATTTTTGCCTCCTTTGTCAAAAATAAGGTACCCATAGGTGCGTGGGTCTATGTCTGGGCTCTCGATCTTGTTCCATTGGTCTATATTTCTGGTTTTGTGCCAGTACCATACTGTCTTGATGACTGTTGCTTTGTAGTAGAGTCTGAAGTTGGTGAGGCTGATCTCTCCAGCTCCATTCTTCTTTCTCAGGATTGCTTGATCATGTGATTTTTATTAATGTTATTTTGGGGTGTCACACGGACTGATTTGTCAATAGTGAACCATCCTCCTATCCCTGGCATAAATCTTACTTGATCCTAATGCATGATTCTTTAAGTGCATTGTTGAATTTGATTTGCAAATGTTTTGTTGAGGTATTTTGCATCTATTCTCATCAGGGATACTGGAATTTATTCCAGGGATGCAGGGATAACTCACCAACTGTGAATCAATCAATATGATAAACCACATTAACAAAATAAAGGGTAAAATATAATCGTCTCAAGATGTAGAAAAGACATTTGACAAAATCAGCATCCTGTTATGATAAAACTTTCAACAGTGTGGGTATAAGAGGGAATGTACCTCAACACAATAAAGCCATATATGAAAAGTCCACAGTTGCTTTAAGGTCAGGAACAGGACAAGGATGTTCACTCATCTCTTTTATTCAACATGGTATTAGTAGTCCTAGCAAGGGCAGTTAAGCAGGAAAAAGAAACAGAAGGCATCCAATCAGAAAGGAAGAAATAAAACAGTTAATATTAGCAAATTACATTGATAGAAAACCCTAAAAACTTCACCCAAAAAAGTATCTGAGCTAATAACAAATTCACTAAAATTGCAAGATCAATATACAAAAATCTGTTGCATTTCTATTCAGTAAAATGAACAATCAGAAAGAGAACATAAGAAAGCACTTTCATTTACAGATGCCTCCAAAAATTTAAAAGATCTGTATGCTAGAAATTGTAAGACATTGATGACAGAAATCAAAGAAAACAAATGAAAGATATTTCATGGTTATGGGTTAGAAAAATTAATATTGTTAAAGTATCTGCTGTACTTAAAGCAATCGATAGATGAAATTCAATCCCTATAAAATATCCAATAATATTTTCCACAGAATTAGAAATAACAATTCTAGAATTTGTATGGAGCTACAGAAGACCCCAAATAGCCAAAGAAAGCTTGTGAAAGAAGAACAAAACATGGGACAACAGGCTTTCTAATTTTAAACTATATTACAAAACTGTGGTAATCCAGACAGTATGGTATTGGCATAAAACAGATCATCGGTGCAAATAGAAATCCCAGACAGGAATAAATTCACATATACATGTCAGTTAATCTATGACAAAGAAGCAAAGAACACAAGAGAAAAGGATAGTGTCATATATATGTATCCTATGTGTTATATATGTGGTTATATATAGTATTGTATATATACCCATATGACTATATGACTACATATATATGACTATACATATATAAAATAGAATATTACTCAGACAAAAAAGGAAGAAAATTTTGCTATTTGTATGGTCTCACATGTAGAATAACTTCCCCACCTCAGTACTCAAACTCAGATATACCAAGAACATAGACTGGTGATTTCCAGATGTGTCTGTACCCTGTAGCTCAGAGGGTTAAGAATCTGCCTGCAATGCAGGAGTGAGTTCCATCCCCAGGTGAGGAAGATCCCCTGGAGAAGGGAATGGAAACTTACTCTAGTATTCTTGCCTGGAGAATCCCACAGACAGAGGAGCCTGTTGGGTTAAAGTCCATGGGGTCGCAAACAGCTGGATACAACTGGGCGGCTAACACTGCTCCTACTAGATGTGGGGTGGGTAGTGAAATGGGTGAGCGTGGTCAAAAGGTACAATTTTCTGTTTATTAAATAAATGAGTTTTATAAAGTACATGATGGTGACTGTAGTTAATAAATATACTCTATTATATATATATTTGAAAGTTGCTAAGGGAATATATCTTAAAAGTTCTCATCACAAGGAAAAATAAGTAAGTATACTTGGTGATAGATGTTACCTAGACTTACTGTGGTGATCATTTCAGTTTATACAAATATTAATTGTTTATATTGTATATGTGAAACTAATATAAATGTAAATTATTTATTAATAAAAAATAAGTGGAAAAGAAAAGAAAATTCTAAAAATGAAACAAAGAGTAGCTAGCTATAAAAGTAGGAAAGGGTGATTAAGAAAATGTAGAAAAACAGTGTTATAGAAATGTATAATTAATAACAGGTTATTTTCTGGATTATGTCATTGTATTTGTTGACTTTCTTTTACTTATTTTTAAAATAATGGTTCTCCTTTTTAAAAAAATAAATATTCACTCTTTTACCTGATTTTATATTCATATTTTTAAAATCCTTTTTTCTTAAATGATGCCTCCCTGTATAAGCTTTGGGCCCCACATAACCTGGTTCCAGCCTTACCTGTGTGATACAGGACGTGGATGTCCTGGGAAAATCTAGTCATTAGTGACGCAGTATTCCCATTTCCCTATATTTGCTGTAGGGTAGAGAGGGGAAAGAATGTCTTATACTCTATCATACTTTATGGGAGTATAATTAGTCTAATTATAATGTAGCACTGATGGATATCAACCTAAAAGCAACATCACTTTAACTTCTTTAAAAAGCTCCAGAGTATACCAAGAACATAGACTGGTGATTTCCAGATGTGTCTGTACCCTGTAGCTCAGAGGGTTAAGAATCTGCCTGCAATGCAGGAGTGAGTTCCATCCCAGGTGAGGAAGATCCCCTGGAGAAGGGAATGGAAACTTACTCTAGTATTCTTGCCTGGAGAATCCCACAGACAGAGGAGCCTGTTGGGTTAAAGTCCATGGGGTCGCAAACAGCTGGATACAACTGGGCGGCTAACACTGCTCCTACTAGATGTGGGGTGGGTAGTGAAATGGGTGAGCGTGGTCAAAAGGTACAATTTTCTGTTTATTAAATAAATGAGTTTTATAAAGTACATGATGGTGACTGTAGTTAATAAATATACTCTATTATATATATATTTGAAAGTTGCTAAGGGAATATATCTTAAAAGTTCTCATCACAAGGAAAAATAAGTAAGTATACTTGGTGATAGATGTTACCTAGACTTACTGTGGTGATCATTTCAGTTTATACAAATATTAATTGTTTATATTGTATATGTGAAACTAATATAAATGTAAATTATTTATTAATAAAAAATAAGTGGAAAAGAAAAGAAAATTCTAAAAATGAAACAAAGAGTAGCTAGCTATAAAAGTAGGAAAGGGTGATTAAGAAAATGTAGAAAAACAGTGTTATAGAAATGTATAATTAATAACAGGTTATTTTCTGGATTATGTCATTGTATTTGTTGACTTTCTTTTACTTATTTTTAAAATAATGGTTCTCCTTTTTAAAAAAATAAATATTCACTCTTTTACCTGATTTTATATTCATATTTTTAAAATCCTTTTTTCTTAAATGATGCCTCCCTGTATAAGCTTTGGGCCCCACATAACCTGGTTCCAGCCTTACCTGTGTGATACAGGACGTGGATGTCCTGGGAAAATCTAGTCATTAGTGACGCAGTATTCCCATTTCCCTATATTTGCTGTAGGGTAGAGAGGGGAAAGAATGTCTTATACTCTATCATACTTTATGGGAGTATAATTAGTCTAATTATAATGTAGCACTGATGGATATCAACCTAAAAGCAACATCACTTTAACTTCTTTAAAAAGTATGTTGATTTTTTTTTGGCCACTTCTACTGGTCTTTCATTTATTAATTTTCATCCATCTTTGATCTTTGGCCTGTGTGGGCCTCCCATCACAGTGGCCTCTCTTGCAGCAGAGCACCAACTCTGGGCGCATGCACTCCAGAGCTCCGGCTCGGTAGTTGTACACATCGGTCCAGCCACTCCGCGACACTCCGTGGATCTTCCCAGGCCAGGGATCAAACTGACGCCCCTTGCACTGCAAGGCGGTGTCTTTACCCACTGGACCACCAGGGAAGCCCATGATTGGTTTTTAAAATTACAAAAGTAGCTCACATTATTTTAAAAATTCCAGTAATTCAGAGATAATATAGCAAAGGTAAATAAATAGAAGTCATTTGTTCTTCCTTCCACACATTCAAGGTTTAGTGTGAGGTTTTATTTTCAGTGTTTATGTATATTTATACAGAAGTAATATCTATACTTATGTATGTGTATACAAATATGTATGCATTTATGTACATTCTTGGCATATATGTACAACTATAAATCTACTTCAAATTAAAAAAAACTGGAACAAAAATGAGGTGATAAAGCATGTGCTTTGTTGGTATATTTCATTTCTTTTCACCATGTAATATGAACCTCTTTCTGTATCATTGCATATGTACCTACTGTATTCTTCTTAGGCGTAAAATAGGGATCTCACATAATTAATCCTCTATATATGGACAAGAAAATCATTATTATAAACAGTGCTACACTAAAATGCAAATGTCTTTGTGCACATTTGTGCTTGTTTCTCGAGTCAGGTTTCTAGAAATTGAATGTCTGGATTAAAGGATATGAACTTTAATATTTCTGTTATTTATTACTAAGTTGTCCATCCAGAGTGATTGGCTTCCATGTGGTTACAAACTCCTGTTATGCGCAGGACCAGATTGCAGTATGTGATTGTCTCCAACAGGCTGAGAATGTGGCATCTCAGCATTCTTCAGTCTTTGGTCTTATTCAGGTAAAGGGAGGTTCAGTGATGTGTGAGCCAAGACAGAGAGACAGGGCCCACGTAGCCTAGTTTTGCTTCTTCTCTATTGCCCTGGGTAATTCCGGCCCAGATTTGCAGATCCCCTCAGTGTATCAAAAACCCTGTAGTTCACTGGAGCCTGCATCTTAACAGTTTAACACTAATAAAACACTAGTTTTATTCAGGCATACTTTGAGGGGATTTCACCTTCTATTTCATCCTTTGCAAGAAATGAATGATCAGTTATTAATTCCCTGTGCCTACACATTGTCCTGTAGTCTGCCTGCCAAACCCCTTTGTCTTCTTTGTCCATTGACCATCACAGCAACCTGTAAAGTCACTCCGTGACTGTAATAATTTTTGTGGTTGTTACCTCCCCTTTACCTCCTGAATTCTCACCACTGGGTTCCTGGCCTGCCCAGTGAGTCCTGCTCTGAAGAGTCCTTCCTACAAAAGGTACTGTCTAGCTTTTTGTTTAAATTCTCTCCTGTCTCTTAGGATCACTTCTCGTTTCTCTGTCACTTACAGTACCACAACTAGATCTGCTGTCCCCAGGTATCCACTTTTAGGAATACAACAAACACTGAAGAAACAGCCTTGTAGGACCTTTATCACCAGGCTCAGAATTTCTAGCTCTCTTTTGTAAACATACATCAAACATAGTATGTGGAATTAACCGTGTTCTTTTTGAAGGTAATCTTTGATTTTCAAAATTGCTGTATTATATCACCATGTTGAGGCATTGCAACTCACATGTAGTGGGAAGAAATGTTTAAGTTCTAAGCACTTGAAAAGCTTTTCTGCCAGAGCTTTGATTCTGACAATCCTCATATTTTAGGGCAACAGGCTTTGAGATGAGAAACGAGGAAAGACTCTAGAGAGAAGGAATCTGTTTCACGGACGTATGGATCTTTACGTGTCAACACATATTTTTTTTAAAAAAAAACTCCACTCAGTGGCGAGAGAGGCCACTGCGATGGGAGGCCCACACAGGCCAAAGAACAAAGATGGATGAAAATAAATAAATGAAAGACCAATAGAAGTGGCCAAAAAAAAAAAAAAAAATGCCTCCAAACAAAGGAAGCTTTATATGTAGCTCTATATGTAACTTTTTCCAAGGGTAGAATCAGAACTGAATTTGTGTTATCAGCCAGATAGTTAAGACTGGGGAGAGGTCAAGGTTAGTGGGTATGGCTGCTGCCTGTCTTACTATCTTAGCCAGGGTGGACAATGTAGTGAATCACTGACCGTCTGGTTCATTGGTCTGACCAATGTCCTTGAATCAATAAACTTCCCACGCAGTGTGCCATGGATCAGCACACTCTATGTGTGTGCAGAGAGTGAGTTATACGAACGCCAGGATGCTGACTTGATAAGACCTGGAGCCTCAGGACCACCTGGGATGCTCATTTGTGGCCTCAAGTAGCTTCTCTCCTTTAAGTGTGTGTTATTAATGCAAATAGAAACATTTTCTCTGTGTTTTCTGAAGTGGAAAGATTGGAAACATTAGCCTTGGTGCATCTGTTGTTGAAGGCTAGTAGTTGATGAAAGTATGGGATTGAAGATGAATGGAAATGCATCAGGAGAACACGTGAAGGAAAATGAGCCCAGAGCAGTACAGTGCATTAAAATGAGAGGAGTGAGGAGAGAAAGAGGAATGCCACTGGATGGTGGAATGAGAGCATATGGTGTATGGTTTTGTTGTTGTTTTGTCAACAGGGAAAAAGAGAATCCTTGAATTTTCTTTTGTTTTAAAAATAACTCCTAGTGTCTGAATGACATTTGCTTGTTTTTGCATCTGTTCCACTGAACTGTGGACTTCTTGATAATAGGTTTTCTGTTTTATATCTTTTTATCCCAAACTCCTAACACAGTGTCTGTTGTTAATAAATGTTTGTCAGAGAAATCAGACACAAACTCATTGTCAGAGAAGAAATTCATTCATTCATGTAGCTCAGCAAACATTTTGGAGCCAGTGTGATACATGAGGCTCTGGGTATTCAGATGAGTGAGAATTGCCATCGTCTTTAAGGAGGTGACAGTTTAGAAGAGGAGACAGATAGACCCTAATTGTTTCCTGTGGCTTACTGAGGCTGAACAAGAGAAAATTTAAATACCAAGAAGGGAATGATCAGTTTTATCCTGGGGAGTGGTTAGGAACCCAGAGATGATGCTTTAAGTGGGTCTATTTTTTTAAAATTCATTGAAATAAAATAGATACACAGTATGCTTGTATAGTAAACGTAAAGCTTGATGAATTTTGGCAAATTAAACGCACCATGCAAATCAATACCCCAGAAACAGCTCTCATTTTCCCTGCTAGTCACTGGCCCCTTAAATTAACACCTCTTTGACTTCAGACAGCTTAGAGTATTTAATCCTACAACTAGTGCTGGAACAGGAATCAGACACTCGATTGTAAACAGCTCTCAGGACCACCTGGGATGCTCATTTGTGGCCTCAAGTAGCTTCTCTCCTTTAAGTGTGTGTTATTAATGCAAATAGAAACATTTTCTCTGTGTTTTCTGAAGTGGAAAGATTGGAAACATTAGCCTTGGTGCATCTGTTGTTGAAGGCTAGTAGTTGATGAAAGTATGGGATTGAAGATGAATGGAAATGCATCAGGAGAACACGTGAAGGAAAATGAGCCCAGAGCAGTACAGTGCATTAAAATGAGAGGAGTGAGGAGAGAAAGAGGAATGCCACTGGATGGTGGAATGAGAGCATATGGTGTATGGTTTTGTTGTTGTTTTGTCAACAGGGAAAAAGAGAATCCTTGAATTTTCTTTTGTTTTTAAAAAATAACTCCTAGTGTCTGAATGACATTTGCTTGTTTTTGCATCTGTTCCACTGAACTGTGGACTTCTTGATAATAGGTTTTCTGTTTTATATCTTTTTATCCCAAACTCCTAACACAGTGTCTGTTGTTAATAAATGTTTGTCAGAGAAATCAGACACAAACTCATTGTCAGAGAAGAAATTCATTCATTCATGTAGCTCAGCAAACATTTTGGAGCCAGTGTGATACATGAGGCTCTGGGTATTCAGATGAGTGAGAATTGCCATCGTCTTTAAGGAGGTGACAGTTTAGAAGAGGAGACAGATAGACCCTAATTGTTTCCTGTGGCTTACTGAGGCTGAACAAGAGAAAATTTAAATACCAAGAAGGGAATGATCAGTTTTATCCTGGGGAGTGGTTAGGAACCCAGAGATGATGCTTTAAGTGGGTCTATTTTTTTAAAATTCATTGAAATAAAATAGATACACAGTATGCTTGTATAGTAAACGTAAAGCTTGATGAATTTTGGCAAATTAAACGCACCATGCAAATCAATACCCCAGAAACAGCTCTCATTTTCCCTGCTAGTCACTGGCCCCTTAAATTAACACCTCTTTGACTTCAGACAGCTTAGAGTATTTAATCCTACAACTAGTGCTGGAACAGGAATCAGACACGTGCGATTTTGTATGTGTGATTTCTTTTTACCAAATGTTGTATCTGTGAGATTCATCTATAGTTTGGAGAAAAGGTGAGAATCAGTCTCCTTGTTATTATAATATCCCATGATGAATATTAATTAATCATTTCATGAATTCATTTTCCCAACTGTTTAGTGGACATTTTCAGCATTGGTCTGTCATAAACAGTGCTGTTATAAAATGTTAGTGCACGTGCTTGGGTGAAAATGTGAATACCTTTCTGTTGATTGTATATCTAGGAGTGCAATTGCTGGTTCTTAGGGTATGTTCAATCTTAGTAGACCTTCACACTTCCCTAAAGTGGTTGCACTCATTTATGCCCCCAGCAGCAGTCGATGAGAATTGTGGTTGCTCTGCTTCCTAGTAAACGCTTGATTTTTTTGTCTCTTCATTTCAGTCATTCTGATGGCCAATCACACAGTCGTTTAGAAGATTTTGAAAGATGCCCTGTGCGTCATCAGGCAGATTGGCTGGAGGAGTTGTCCCATGGGAGGATCAGAAAGGGTGCTCAAGAAAAGAGGGACAATGGGAGTCCTCAGATGTGACTTCTGAGAGCCTGGTGAGTTGCACGTAAATCAAATATACAAAAAAAATGTGTCTCCAAAGTGTAATTTGTGGTAGAAACTTACAGTAAAGTTTGGAGTAGGAGCAGACTTTATATCAATGCAATTTGCTATCCACTGATGAGTCAAGTACAATTATAAGCTTGCAGCCCTGAAAGGAATAGATAAATAGCATCTCCAGTCAGACAGTCTGTGAAATTCATAGCTTGTTTATAAGTACAAGTAAAAATATTATTAAAAAATAATAAAGTGTGCTCCGGTAAGTATTTACCTATATGTTTTTGCCTAGTGATATGAGAAATGCATGTCCCACATAGTACCTCCAGAGTACCCTTGGCATGTACCACACCACTTGGTAATGTGACTGTGTCTTCCACTTGTCAATTACATGAATAATTGTTTCTATCATTTTTAGTGTCACAACCCCTAGTTTTATTTTGGGGAGAGGTACTGTCATTATACCCTATTAAACACCGTATTTCTCAGTTTCAATGCAAATAAAATTTTAAGTGTAAATGATATATGCCCCTGCTGCATACTGTCTTTGTCAGGGAGAGGGTATATCCTTCTTTAGCCATCCTTTTTCCTGAGGGCTTGAGCAGGGATGGGATAACAGAAGCTTGAATAACCGCTTTGGACCAACAAGCGGACTGTGTGCTGAGGATGACAAGAGGATCCCGAATGCCTGACTTGAAAAAGCCGTGACACTGCCTCTGAGTAGCTTACCCCTCCTCTGGATTTCTTTTTCTGTAAGAGAGAAATGAACCTCTAGCTTGTTAAAGCAGTGTTATTTTGGTCATTGCTCTCTTCCTTTTTTTGGTTTTATGTAGCTCAGTATAATATTAACTAATGACTATATATCAGGAAAAAGAAAGCACTGCCTGGCAACCAGTGTTTCCAGTCGGAAAGAAAGGACATGAGCTTTGAAGTATAAGCAGGGCCTGTAGTTCTCTAGAATACCATAGCTGTGTGCTTTGCATGGGATGTGATCCTCTGAAAATAAGCCCTTGTGGAATTGAATTTTTGCCCAAATGAATATTAAAAAGTTTATCATATTAGTTTCCTATTGCTGCTGTAATAAAATTACCACAAATTTTAGTGGCTGAACAGAACTTATGGGCATAAATCTAAAATCAGTTTTGGGCTAAAATCAAGGTGTTAGGAGGCTTGTGTTTCTTCTGGAGCCTCTAGGGGAGAATGTATATCCTTGTCTTTTTATAGCTTCAAGAAGCTGCCAATATTCTGTGGCCCATGGCCACACATCCCTCCAACCTGGGTTTCTGTCATCACACGCCCTCCACCTCCGTCTTATAAGGACTCTTGTGATTATGTTGAGCCCACCTGGATAATCCAGGGCAATTTTCTCATTTTAAGACTCTAACTTAATTACATGCAAAGTAACATACTCACAAATTCTAGGGATTAGGACATGCCCTTTTTTTTCTGAATTGGGCTTCCCACTTGGCATAGTACTAAAGAATCCTCCTGCCAACGCAGGAGATATGGATTCAGTCCCAGGGTTGGGAAGATCCTTTGGAAGAAGAAATGGGAACCCACTCCAGTATTCTTGCCTGAGAACTTCATGGATAGAGGAGCTTGGCACGGTACAGTCTGTGGAGTCCCAAAGAGTCAAACATGACTGATCATGCACGCATGATTTATAGATGGAGCTTGTTGTTGTTGTTTAGTCGCTCAATTGTGTCCAACTCTTCTGTGACTCCATGAACTGTAGCCCGCCAGACTCCTCTGTCCTTGAAATTTTCCAGGCAAGAATGCTGGAGTGGGTTGCTATTTCCTTCTTCAGGGGATCTTCCTGTTCCAGGGATCTAGCCCAAATCTCCTGCCTTGGCAGACAGAGTCTTTACCACCAGTGCATGTATGCTAAAAATTTTATTTGTTTTTATTTTTGGCTGTGTTAGGTCTTGGTTGCTGCACATGGGCTTTTTCTAGTTGTGGTGAGAGGGCTTCTCATTGTAGTAGCTTCTCTTGTTGTGGAGCACAGGCTCTAGGTGCCCAGACCTCAGTAGTTCTGATGCATGCGCTTAGCTGCCCAGTGACATGTGGCATCTTCCTGGACTGGGGACTGAACTCATGTCCCCTGCAGTGGCAGGGATATTCTTAACCACCGAAGTCCTAGATAGAGTTGCTTCTTCTGTAATATACGGAGAATACAACAGTAAAGTACACTTTTATTACCAGACCCCAAAGCCAGGAAGAACTCATTGAAAAAGCGATTGACAAACAGACATGAACAGACACAAGAAGCATCTCATTGAGGGTAGGTGCAAAACATTAAAGTCATACAGATCATAGAAAAAACTGCATGACAGGATGTCAACTCACATCTTCTGGAAGGAGTGTAATAATAAGTAAAAAGCAACACACAACTAGATTTAAGTTACTCACAAGGAGCAACATCAGGTCCTAGACCAACCTTAGACGAGTCAAATGCTCAAGTTTTCTATATACTGTGTGATTTTTGGAATGCATTATGAAAAACAAAAGGGTAATTTTCTATTAAACTGATTTTCTCTTATATGATTCTGCCCAGACTTACTGAAACCTGACTCTTTCAACTCTCTTTTTTGCTTGTAAGATTTTCCAAAGAAGAGACCGTCTTTCTGTTTATCCTAATAGCCTTGCTCATCAAAGTAGAACTTGAGATTGCTTCATTTCTTAACCGCAGGTCAAAGAAGATGCCTCTTTTGAGATGTGAGCTCTGCCCTGAAAATTCTTGGTAGAGATGCAGAAATGTGATGCTCTGGCGTAGGCTGCCTTCTCCAAGAAATCTGAAGCATCTCTTTCCCAGATTAGGTACTTGCTACCACATATACAAACCTTGCTGATACCTGAGTTTATTTTATCTGTTTTCCTTGGGAGTGGCAGCCTGGCGTGTGGTAAGTGGAAGTGCTGATCTAAGATGCAGGCTTGTTGTCTGGCCAGTATAGTGATATATGTCAGTTTTGAATCTGAATGTCTTTAGGCATGCAGAAACTCTCAAGCTCAACATAATAATCACCATTCCCTGTGGTCTACACTTAGCTTCTTCACAGCTCTCAGTTCTGTGCCTGCTGCAGAAGGCATTTGAATGTGGGAACTGCGGCCTTCAGACAGCAGGTCTCCTGGGAGACTGTAATGCTTGGAGTGGGAACCTTGTGTGCACCTCTGCATGATAATGGTCACCATTCCCTGGGGGACAAGCTGAGAGGTTTTATTTCTGGTCCCTCTAACTTATTGTGCGTCAAAGAGAGGACATTTTACCCTTTTCCTGTTTTTCACTTTCTCACCTGTAGGAAGATTGAGTGGTGCAACAGGAATTGAAGGGTACTGGAGAAAGGCCCTGTTAAGATCTTTCTGGAGAACCATCACTCTCCAATCTCCAGATGATGAGGAAAGCCTTCTAAGCAGGCTTTTGCAGAGAACTGAACTGCCCCTTTGATGGGGAACAAAAGCTTACACGTCTTGTTGTTGGAAGGCCCCTCTCTGTGAGAGATGAGGTAGTGAAGAGCCAGTCAGCATGATAGGCAGAATAATGCTCCCCACCTCCAAAGATGTCTATGCCCCAATCCCTAAAATCTGTGACTTTGTTACCTTCTGTGGCTAAAGGGACTCTGCTGATGTGATTAAGCTGGGGTCTTTGACATGGGGAGGTTATCCAGCATTGTCCAGCTACAAGGGTCCATGAGAACAAGGCTCCTTATAAGGGAAAGGCAGAGGCAGGAGAGTCAGAGTCAGGCAAGGCTGTGTGATGATAAGAGCAGACCTGACAGTGAGGCCCTTGCTAGAATAGGGCCACGAGCCAAGGAACATGGGAGGCTTTTAGAAGTTGGGGGGATTTTAGTCTCTGGAAGGAACGCAACCCTCCTTGCACCGATGCTGTATGGCTGCCTTCTCCAAGAAATCTGAAGCATCTCTTTCCCAGATTAGGTACTTGCTACCACATATACAAACCTTGCTGATACCTGAGTTTATTTTATCTGTTTTCCTTGGGAGTGGCAGCCTGGCGTGTGGTAAGTGGAAGTGCTGATCTAAGATGCAGGCTTGTTGTCTGGCCAGTATAGTGATATATGTCAGTTTTGAATCTGAATGTCTTTAGGCATGCAGAAACTCTCAAGCTCAACATAATAATCACCATTCCCTGTGGTCTACACTTAGCTTCTTCACAGCTCTCAGTTCTGTGCCTGCTGCAGAAGGCATTTGAATGTGGGAACTGCGGCCTTCAGACAGCAGGTCTCCTGGGAGACTGTAATGCTTGGAGTGGGAACCTTGTGTGCACCTCTGCATGATAATGGTCACCATTCCCTGGGGGACAAGCTGAGAGGTTTTATTTCTGGTCCCTCTAACTTATTGTGCGTCAAAGAGAGGACATTTTACCCTTTTCCTGTTTTTCACTTTCTCACCTGTAGGAAGATTGAGTGGTGCAACAGGAATTGAAGGGTACTGGAGAAAGGCCCTGTTAAGATCTTTCTGGAGAACCATCACTCTCCAATCTCCAGATGATGAGGAAAGCCTTCTAAGCAGGCTTTTGCAGAGAACTGAACTGCCCCTTTGATGGGGAACAAAAGCTTACACGTCTTGTTGTTGGAAGGCCCCTCTCTGTGAGAGATGAGGTAGTGAAGAGCCAGTCAGCATGATAGGCAGAATAATGCTCCCCACCTCCAAAGATGTCTATGCCCCAATCCCTAAAATCTGTGACTTTGTTACCTTCTGTGGCTAAAGGGACTCTGCTGATGTGATTAAGCTGGGGTCTTTGACATGGGGAGGTTATCCAGCATTGTCCAGCTACAAGGGTCCATGAGAACAAGGCTCCTTATAAGGGAAAGGCAGAGGCAGGAGAGTCAGAGTCAGGCAAGGCTGTGTGATGATAAGAGCAGACCTGACAGTGAGGCCCTTGCTAGAATAGGGCCACGAGCCAAGGAACATGGGAGGCTTTTAGAAGTTGGAAAAGGCAGGGAACTGATTCTCCTCTGGAGTCTCTGGAAGGAACGCAACCCTCCTTGCACCTGAATTTCAGCCCAGTGAGACCCGTGTCACACCTGTGACCTTCAGAACTGTAAGACAGTAACATTGCACTACTCTAAGAAACTACGTTTGTGATCATTTGTTACAGAAGCATTAGGAAATGAATACAGTGAGTCAATATGTATTGAGCATCTCTTGGGAGCCAGGAACTGTGCTATGTTCTCCGGATGAAAGATAGACATGGTCCTTAAACATTACAAATGCTTATAAATAATAGTTGAACAATTAGCAGTGTGAGAGATGTTGCAGTAGAGAAGTATTATGAGACCAGAAGATGAAGAGAAAGATGGTCTACACTGGAGTGACTCAGAGAGATATTTAGGCTGAGATCCAGGTGCTGAGCAGTAATGACCTATGAGAAGGGACCAAGCAGGAGTCCAGGAAGAGGGACCAGAATGGTGAAGGCCCAGAGAGAACATGTTATGTTCAAGGAGAAGGAAAACCCAGTGTAACTGGCATGTTCAGGATGTGGGGAAGAGAGGTAGGAGATGAGGTTGGGGAGGTAGGTGGGCCCAGATAGCACAGGGCTTTGATGAGCATGTTAAGCCTGTGTTAAGATTTTGGGCTTTATTTCTCACAGCCATAGGAAATGCCTTGAATGTGTGTTTTTCGAATGCCAAACAGGATGTCCGAACTGGATTTTCTAGGTTGACACATTTAATTGCCAGACCCACCAGTATCGTTTCCCTCAGTCCTGTATACCAAGGTGGCTATAAGTGTTAAATGCCACAGCTTGAGGTTAGCAGAGGATCTAAGAATCTGTATTGCTGAGCTGCTGGATTGAAGAGTTTCTTCAAAGCCCCTGGATCTGCAGCAAACTTTGAGCTAGAAGTAAAGTTGCGCTGTGTTATGTTAAACTCTTGGTGTTTTAGTGTTGTTACTGTGCAGCCTAGTGTTTCTTCATCAATTCAGTCATTTAATACAGTGTTTCTTGTTTAAAAAAATTGGGGAGGGGGCACTTCCGATGGTTTTTCATGTATTTATTGTCATCCATCTTTGTTCTTTGGCCTGTGTGGGCCTCCCATTGCAGTGGCCTCTGTCACTGCAGAGCACCGGCTCTGGGCGCATGTTCCCCAGAGCTCCGGCTCGGTAGTTGGACACATTGGTCCAGCCACTCCATGGCACGTTGGATCTTCCCAGGCCAGGGATCGAACCGGCGCCCCTTGCACTGCAAGGCAGTGTCCTTACCCACTGGACCACCAGGGAAGCCCAATGCAGTGTTTCTTGGTCATCAGAGCAAAATTGGGAAATAGTTGAAACAGAGGATTTTGGTTACCCACCCACAGTTTTCTGATTAAGGAAATGGCAGCCCTCTCCAGTATTCTTGCCTGGAGAATCCTGATGGACAGAGGAGCCTGGTGGACTACAGTCCATAGGGTAGCAAAGAGTCAGACATGACTGAAACAACTGAGCACCCACCTGTTCTGATGTCAGCCTTAGATAGAACTGAGAAATTCATTGATGTGTTTCATAGTAGAAACTACGGATTCTACTCATCTGTGTTTAGCTAGAATTACCAGAACTGGTTTTGTGGGTTGAATTGTGCTGGCCGGCTTTGTGTACAACAGATGATATTCAAAATGGAAAGAAAGCATTTTAATGTCGATTGTTGTCTTGGATATCCTGGGACATCTTTTGAGGTAACAGTGTATTTAAAAAGCTGTTAAGATTTTGGGCTTTATTTCTCACAGCCATAGGAAATGCCTTGAATGTGTGTTTTTCGAATGCCAAACAGGATGTCCGAACTGGATTTTCTAGGTTGACACATTTAATTGCCAGACCCACCAGTATCGTTTCCCTCAGTCCTGTATACCAAGGTGGCTATAAGTGTTAAATGCCACAGCTTGAGGTTAGCAGAGGATCTAAGAATCTGTATTGCTGAGCTGCTGGATTGAAGAGTTTCTTCAAAGCCCCTGGATCTGCAGCAAACTTTGAGCTAGAAGTAAAGTTGCGCTGTGTTATGTTAAACTCTTGGTGTTTTAGTGTTGTTACTGTGCAGCCTAGTGTTTCTTCATCAATTCAGTCATTTAATACAGTGTTTCTTGTTTAAAAAAATTGGGGAGGGGGCACTTCCGATGGTTTTTCATGTATTTATTGTCATCCATCTTTGTTCTTTGGCCTGTGTGGGCCTCCCATTGCAGTGGCCTCTGTCACTGCAGAGCACCGGCTCTGGGCGCATGCACTCCAGAGCTCTGGCTCAGTAATTGGACACATCGGTCCAGCCACTCCATGGCACGTTGGATCTTCCCAGGCCAGGGATCGAACCGGCGCCCCTTGCACTGCAAGGCAGTGTCCTTACCCACTGGACCACCAGGGAAGCCCAATGCAGTGTTTCTTGGTCATCAGAGCAAAATTGGGAAATAGTTGAAACAGAGGATTTTGGTTACCCACCCACAGTTTTCTGATTAAGGAAATGGCAGCCCTCTCCAGTATTCTTGCCTGGAGAATCCTGATGGACAGAGGAGCCTGGTGGACTACAGTCCATAGGGTAGCAAAGAGTCAGACATGACTGAAACAACTGAGCACCCACCTGTTCTGATGTCAGCCTTAGATAGAACTGAGAAATTCATTGATGTGTTTCATAGTAGAAACTACGGATTCTACTCATCTGTGTTTAGCTAGAATTACCAGAACTGGTTTTGTGGGTTGAATTGTGCTGGCCGGCTTTGTGTACAACAGATGATATTCAAAAATGGAAAGAAAGCATTTTAATGTCGATTGTTGTCTTGGATATCCTGGGACATCTTTTGAGGTAACAGTGTATTTAGGAATGTCAGGGAAACTAGATGTATTAGTTAGCAGCTGCTACAACAAAGTACCGCAGTCGGGGTGACTTACACAAGAAAAATTTATTTTCTCAAAGTTCTGGAGTTCAGGAGCCTGAGATCAAGGTGTTAATTTCCTCTGAGGCCTCTCTCCTTGGTTTCTGGGTGGCATTTTCTCCTTATATCTTCACATCATTTCCTTGTGTGTATCTATATCCTGATCTCTTTTTATACAGATGCCAATTCAGTTGGATAGAACCCATGCTAATAACCTCATTTTACCTCTTTAAGGACCCTACCTCCAAACGGTTAAATTCCAAAGTGCTGGGCGTTAGGGCTTCAGTGCATGAAATTTCGGGAGAAACAATTCAGCCTTTACCACTAGGCTTTAAGGAAGTGCCCTTACTTTATGCAGCCTGCAAAGAGAGGAACTTAACTCAGGGATAGAGAGGTTTCTAATTAAGATGATTTATGTGGTGATGGATCTGATCCACACAGTTCACTTACAACTTAGAGAAACAGATGCTATTTTCTACAGTGAATATATTTTGCACAATAAATGTGCTATACATGCTTCTAGGTTGAAGATTACATTCCAAGGGAAGTTTGCAGAGAAACTGTGTATTCAGTGTTGAATGAATATCCCAGGAAGGAGTGGAAATCTCTTAACAACGTTGGTAAGTGCTTTGCTTTTTCTTAGCAAATATAGTCATAGGTGTAACTGGCATATATATATATATATATATATATATATATATATATATATATATAATTATTATTATTTTTAAAGATTTATTTATTTATTTGTTATGGGCGGGGATCGGGTTGGGGAGGGAGGGGAGCGGGCAGGCCACTTCCATTGGTCTTTTCATTTCTCTATTTTCATCGGTCTTTGTTCTTTGGCTCCTGTGGGCCTCCCATCGCGGTGGCCTCTGTCGTTGCAGAGCGCCGGCTCTGGGCGCATGCGCCCCAGAGCTCTGGCTCGGTAATTGGACACATCGGTCCAGCTGCTCCGCGGCACGTGGGATCTTCCCAGGCCAGGGCTCGAACTGGCGCCCCTTGCACTGCAAGGCGGTGTCCTTACCCACTGGACCACCAGGGGAAGCCCTATATTTATATTTTTAATTTGAACTTTAAGAAAAGCTTTTGCCCTTTGTTCTCATGGTTTCTTATGCTCCCAAGGATCTAGAATGTAAATATTTTCTCTTAAAACTCTCACCTAACTTACCAAAGAGGGAATAACCAGTCCACTCTTGAAAGATTTTAAGCACCATTCCCAAAGTATAATTGTGACCTATTAGTGTCTTTCAGGTTTAGTCAGTGTCTCTTCATACTGTGCTAAAAGTGAGACTGAGGAAGTTTGGTGACTGGTGAAGACGCCTTTGTCAGGTAGCGACAGAGGCAGTGCTACAGCTCGTGTATTGTAGAACTATCCTCCACATGTATCACAGCAAAAGAGATTTATGGCGTATTTACAGTATATGCATGGTCTATTTATAATGTAACTCAAAAAGTCGACTGAATACATTTTTGGGGCTTTACTAGATTTCCAGTTAAATACTAGGCAGAGTTCTGTTGTAAAATACCAAACAACCAAGCAAAAATCAATGAGGAGAGCCTAGAATACAGAATTGGAAAGATTTTTCATTGCTCCCTGATTTCGGACCCTACTGAGAGTCCCACTTTGCCAGTCAGTCAAGACAGGCTAGGCTGTGTTGCAGTTGTGTTTTTTTTTTTTGCAAGATAAGAAATTAATTTTGTTCTAGTGTTAAAGCGAGATAAATTCACCATCAACATCACCAGAAGATAAATAGCATTTCCATAATTTAGACTATGACCACCATACGCAAGTCATAAGAAATGATATCCAAAATTTTGAGGACAGCAGAAGTATTTAATAAATACCTTCAGTTGTAATCATCAGTAAAACGAAAAGATTTGCCTTCTGACCTGTTAGACAGGTGGTACTGCAACTGTTTGGACCGCTTTGCTTCTATTCGGAGCTGTCTGGCTCTTTCTTTGACGGCTTGTTGCTCTGCTAGTTTCTCTATCCGTTTTCTTCTTAGCCATTGTTTAAAGGCTTTTTCATGGCCTTCTGTTCCTTTGAGGAAGAATAAGCATTCCTCTTGCTTTCACAGTTATTCTGTCTTTCTTTCTTTCAATTTTTCTTCATGCTTTTTTAAAAGCCATACTCAAAAAGCTTGCTGTGGATCTCTGTTTTCCTGTCTACTGCTCATGTCTTCAATCTGCTTTGCCCGCTGAATTCTCCTCATTTGTAGGACCTGCTCTTTCTTCTTTTGCAACCATGCTTTAAATACTATGTCATTCTCTTTTTTCTTTTCTTTCTCTTCTTATGTTTTCCTTTGTTCTTCCTCTGACTTTAGCTTTTCTCTCTTTTTTTCCTAGACACTTTCTCAGTTCTTTCTGTTGAGCAGAGAGACAGTATGTTGAGGTCACTGAAGATACATCTGTGGACTTTATCCTACGGTTAGGCTTTCTATTCCCCTTACTGCGATCTGAGTTGCCAGATGAGTCTTGGGGTTGGGTGGTGGCTGAGGGATGGGTCTGGGGGTTAGGGTTGGGTGGTGGCTGAGGGATGTAAGCCGGGGGCTCTGCTGTTGACGGGTGAGCAAGAGCATGAATTTTGACTATCGGCTTTTCTTTCTTGATGCCACTGACAGATGAATTGGGAGATCTTTTTTTTTTTTTTTTTAAACCTTTATTTTACTTTTAACTTTTACAGAGTTTTGTTGTTTACAGACATGCGTGTTCCCAGATCAGTCACATGTATATCCCCCCCTTCCCACCCCTCCCAACCATCACACAGCACCCCTGAAGGATCCCCTTTTCTCACAGAGCAATGACTAGAGCTATTTTCTTCAGTTATGATAGTACAGGCCTTTATGCTACTTCCTTTACGCCTGAATTGGGAGATCTTAGTGACAATTGCTGGGGTTCGCTCTCTGTACTATTAGTATTATTAATGGGGGGCAAAAAGCCCTGACTCTCAATGTCTTGTAAATTCAGAAGTTCAAACTTCCCATCTCTCTCTACTAGGATTTTTAGATCCTTGTTTTCTTCACAATTTCCATCGGTGAGTGACACAATCACATTTTCTTGTCCAAATTTGTTGGAAATACATAAAATAATTGTAACAGTTTTCCAGACACATTACTTTCATTTTCAAAATAAGTTTTGTAAGTATCAGTGTCTTCCAGAGGAAGAACTTCTAAATCAACTAATTTGTCCTTGAATTTAGGCTATTCTAAATCTCAGTGGCTTGATGCAACACAGTTTCATCTACCACCGAGAACATGTGTCCAAAGTGGGTCCACAGAGGGTTTACTCTGCCCCAAACTGATCTGGGCACCTGGGCCAATAGGGGCTCTGCAGTCTTGTAATGCCGAAATCTTTCTTCTTTTGCAACCATGCTTTAAATACTATGTCATTCTCTTTTTTCTTTTCTTTCTCTTCTTATGTTTTCCTTTGTTCTTCCTCTGACTTTAGCTTTTCTCTCTTTTTTTCCTAGACACTTTCTCAGTTCTTTCTGTTGAGCAGAGAGACAGTATGTTGAGGTCACTGAAGATACATCTGTGGACTTTATCCTACGGTTAGGCTTTCTATTCCCCTTACTGCGATCTGAGTTGCCAGATGAGTCTTGGGGTTGGGTGGTGGCTGAGGGATGGGTCTGGGGGTTAGGGTTGGGTGGTGGCTGAGGGATGTAAGCCGGGGGCTCTGCTGTTGACGGGTGAGCAAGAGCATGAATTTTGACTATCGGCTTTTCTTTCTTGATGCCACTGACAGATGAATTGGGAGATCTTTTTTTTTTTTTTTTTAAACCTTTATTTTACTTTTAACTTTTACAGAGTTTTGTTGTTTACAGACATGCATGTTCCCAGATCAGTCACATGTATATCCCCCCCTTCCCACCCCTCCCAACCATCACACAGCACCCCTGAAGGATCCCCTTTTCTCACAGAGCAATGACTAGAGCTATTTTCTTCAGTTATGATAGTACAGGCCTTTATGCTACTTCCTTTACGCCTGAATTGGGAGATCTTAGTGACAATTGCTGGGGTTCGCTCTCTGTACTATTAGTATTATTAATGGGGGGCAAAAAGCCCTGACTCTCAATGTCTTGTAAATTCAGAAGTTCAAACTTCCCATCTCTCTCTACTAGGATTTTTAGATCCTTGTTTTCTTCACAATTTCCATCGGTGAGTGACACAATCACATTTTCTTGTCCAAATTTGTTGGAAATACATAAAATAATTGTAACAGTTTTCCAGACACATTACTTTCATTTTCAAAATAAGTTTTGTAAGTATCAGTGTCTTCCAGAGGAAGAACTTCTAAATCAACTAATTTGTCCTTGAATTTAGGCTATTCTAAATCTCAGTGGCTTGATGCAACACAGTTTCATCTACCACCGAGAACATGTGTCCAAAGTGGGTCCACAGAGGGTTTACTCTGCCCCAAACTGATCTGGGCACCTGGGCCAATAGGGGCTCTGCAGTCTTGTAATGGCACCATCTGGAAAAGCTGGCCTTTGTGGCCACTGTAACAGGGAAGAAAGAACACAAGGCTGTCACACTGGTAGCTAAATACTCTGGCCTGGAAGTGGTACAGGCCATTTGCATCAACAGACTGCTAGCGATAGCTGGACATATGCCACTGTAGATGACAGGTTAATCTCACCGGAGAAAACCTGGGTGTCAGGGTAAAAAATACACTGTTTCCTGTTACTCAATAGTTGAGGGCTGCTCTCGTGGCACGTACTGCCAGTGTGTACTGCCCGTTATGATTCCTCTAGCATTTTCTTTCGATGGAGCATCTGTATGCTGCCATTTGTCATTCTGTCATTCATACAAGTCTTCTAGGGTGTACAGTGATGTCTTCTCTTCCATTTTTAATTTTAGTAATTTGTATCTTCTTCATTTTTTTTTCTTGGCAGTCTACTTCTAAGTTTTAAAGATTGTTGATCTTTTCAAATAAAGAACAATTTATTGATTTTCTGTATTCTTTTTTGAATTTTATTGATTCCTCCTATGACCTTTATTATTTCCATCCATTTGCTTTGTATTCATTTGTTCCATTTCTCTAACAAAAGCACTTAAAGGTATACATTTTTTAACACGGCTCTAGATGTATCCTGTAAATTTTGATATGTTGTATTTTTATTGTCATGCAGTTTAAGATGTTCTTTGACCGGTCTTCCCTGGTGGTCCAGTGGGTAAGGACATTGCCAAGGGTGCGGTTCGATCCCATCTCTCTCTACTAGGATTTTTAGATCCTTGTTTTCTTCACAATTTCCATCGGTGAGTGACACAATCACATTTTCTTGTCCAAATTTGTTGGAAATACATAAAATAATTGTAACAGTTTTCCAGACACATTACTTTCATTTTCAAAATAAGTTTTGTAAGTATCAGTGTCTTCCAGAGGAAGAACTTCTAAATCAACTAATTTGTCCTTGAATTTAGGCTATTCTAAATCTCAGTGGCTTGATGCAACACAGTTTCATCTACCACCGAGAACATGTGTCCAAAGTGGGTCCACAGAGGGTTTACTCTGCCCCAAACTGATCTGGGCACCTGGGCCAATAGGGGCTCTGCAGTCTTGTAATGGCACCATCTGGAAAAGCTGGCCTTTGTGGCCACTGTAACAGGGAAGAAAGAACACAAGGCTGTCACACTGGTAGCTAAATACTCTGGCCTGGAAGTGGTACAGGCCATTTGCATCAACAGACTGCTAGCGATAGCTGGACATATGCCACTGTAGATGACAGGTTAATCTCACCGGAGAAAACCTGGGTGTCAGGGTAAAAAATACACTGTTTCCTGTTACTCAATAGTTGAGGGCTGCTCTCGTGGCACGTACTGCCAGTGTGTACTGCCCGTTATGATTCCTCTAGCATTTTCTTTCGATGGAGCATCTGTATGCTGCCATTTGTCATTCTGTCATTCATACAAGTCTTCTAGGGTGTACAGTGATGTCTTCTCTTCCATTTTTAATTTTAGTAATTTGTATCTTCTTCATTTTTTTTTCTTGGCAGTCTACTTCTAAGTTTTAAAGATTGTTGATCTTTTCAAATAAAGAACAATTTATTGATTTTCTGTATTCTTTTTTGAATTTTATTGATTCCTCCTATGACCTTTATTATTTCCATCCATTTGCTTTGTATTCATTTGTTCCATTTCTCTAACAAAAGCACTTAAAGGTATACATTTTTTAACACGGCTCTAGATGTATCCTGTAAATTTTGATATGTTGTATTTTTATTGTCATGCAGTTTAAGATGTTCTTTGACCGGTCTTCCCTGGTGGTCCAGTGGGTAAGGACACCGGCTTGCAGTGCAAGGGGTGCCGGTTCGATCCCTGGCCAGGGAAGATCCCACGTGCCGCGGAGCGGCTGGACCGATGTGTCCAACTACCTACTGAGCCAGAGCTCTGGAGCGCATGCGCCCAGAGCCGGTGCTCTGCTACAACAGAGGCCACCGCAATGGGAGGCCCACACGGGCCAAAGAACAAAGATGGATGAAACTGGACAAATGAAGGACCAATGGAGGTGGCCCGCCTGCTCCCCTCCCTCCCAACCCCACCCCCACCAAAATAAATAAATCTTTAAAAAAAAAAAGATATTCTTTGACCCACAGGTTAATTAGAAGTGCATTTTAAAATTTCCAAATATTTGGGGGTGTTCTTTCTATTATTGTTTTATAATTTAACTTCAATGTTGTTGAAGAAGAAATCTTTTTTTTTTCACTCCTTTAAAATGTATTGAGACTAGTTTTATGACCTAATACATGGGCTATCCTGGAAAATGATCTATGTGCACTGAGAAAGTGTTTATTTCACTCTTGTTGGGTGTATATTTTATATGTTGGTTTGGTTAAGTTAGTTGGTAATGTTGTTCAAATATTCTTTAGCTTTACTGATTTTTCTGTCTGATTTTTCTATTAATTTCTAAGAAAACAGTATTGAGATTGTCAGTTATAATCATTGAATGGTCTATGTCTCCTTTCTATTTTGTTGATTTTCGCTTAACATATTTTGGTGCTCTCTTATCAGATACATGTACATTTTTTTTTTCCAAGCCATTTTTTTTTTTTTTTGGCCACTCACTTCTATTGATCTTCCATTGATTTATCTTTGGTCTTTGTCCTGTGTGGGCTTCACATTGCAGTGGCCTCTCTCGTTGCAGAGTACCAGCTCTGGGCACACGCATTCCAGAGCTCTGGCTCGGTAATTGGACACATCTGTCCAGCTGCTTCGTGGCACATGGGATCGAACTGGTGCCCCGTGCACTGCAAGGCAGTGTCCCTACCCATTGGGCCACCAGGGAAGCCCCTACATGTACATTTTTATTTTTTGTATCTCCCTGGCCTGTTGGCTCTTTTTATCATTATGAAATGCTCCTCTTTTTTGCAATGTTTCTTGCCTAATTTGTCTGATAATAATTTAGCCATTTCAGCTCTTTTCTGGTTACTGTTTGTATAGTTAGTCTTTTTCATCAGTTTACTTTAAATCTATTTATGTTTAAAGTGTGTTTCTTGTAGATGAAATATAGTTTGATCCTGCTTTTTATTTCAGTTTTACAATCTCTGCCTTTTGATTAGAATTGTTGGTTAATTTACATGTAATGTCATTACTGATACTGTTGGGTTTATGTCTGACATTTTGCTTTAAAAATTTTAAATTTATTTTAAATTGAAGAATAACTGCTTTACAATCCTGTGTTGGTTTTTGCTATAATCCCCATGAATCACCCAGAGGTATACATATGTCCCCTCCCTCTTGACCCTTCCTCTCACCTCCAGTTTGTTACAGAGCCCCGGTTTGAGTTCCCTGAGTCATACAGAAAATTTCCACTGGCTATTTATTTCACATATGGTAGTGTATATGACATTTTGCTTTTCTTCCCCATATTTCATACCTTTTTCATATTTCATATCTTTTTCATATCTATATTCCTCCTTTACTGCCTTCCTTTGTGCCACTGAATATTTTTTTAGTGTACTATTTTAATTCCTTTGTTGGTTTTTAATGCCATATCGAATTATTTTCCTAGTGGCTACCCTAGGGATTATAATATGCATCTTTAAGTTTTCACAATCTCCTTCAAGTAAGTACTGACTTAAGTCTCATAAATTATAGCAGCTTTGTCCCACTTTAACTCCATTCCCTTCTCCTTCTTTTGTGTTATTATTGTCAAATATACTTCATCTGTTGGGTTAGATGTAAAAAACCTAACAATGCATCTTTACAGTTTATTGTCTTAAGCAATTTATTTTTAATTTTTTTTTAAATTAAGAGAAGTACAAGAAAAAAGAAAGAGAAAAATACATGCAGTCTTTCATACTTGCTCACATATTTACAATATCTGGTACTTCTGTTTCCTTAATTGTCATTGCCATCTAGGGTAATAGCCTTTCAGTTTGAATCATTCATTACACAGGATCACTGGATTATTCATTACAAAGGATCACTGGATTAATTGAGACTGCCTCTGTATGATTTTTTGGATGAAAGGGGCCAGATTAAAATAGTTTATCTCTCTTTAAAGTACGTTGAAAAATGTACTTGCAGCCATAAATAACAGAAATGTTCCAAGGAGAGAGAGGGAACCAATACTTTGAAGAGCCGTCTCCATTTCTATATCTGGATTTGCTGATGATTCAGTGGGAACATGTCAGTGATTGTGATGAAGTCCTAAATAAACATTGAGACTTTGTATAAAATGTAAACAATTTATTTTAGTTTTGGTGAGTTAGCTAAATATGAAAAGTAATTTGGCACATACTCACTTCCCTCCCATCTTCTCATAATACATTTGGTCTCCAGATGTTGAAGTTAGAAATATTTTCTCTGAGGAAAAAAATCTATCAATGTGCATTACAACCTGAAAAATACATGGGTCTGAACATGAGGCTGATACAAATTATGAGTCCCAACCATGCACTGAACTTTGGACTAAAAGAAAAGAAAGCTAAATGATATCGTTAAAGCTCCTAGTATTCTAAGGTATCATCGTAGATGTCTTCCCATATATTATCTCATCATATTGTCTTAACTTTATGAAATAGGTTTTATTCTCTCTCTCTTTGGAAATCAAGGAAGTCAATTATACAGAGCTGAGATAGTTTTCTCAGGGTTCCAGACATCCAGGTGCAAAGCTAGAATCCAAAGCACTTTGACTTAGAAGCCACTGGATTTTTCCTCAGTGTCTGCTTAGGTTGGGGAACCAGGGGAGTGGAACCACTGCATTCTTAGCCATTGTTACAGAACATGTGGAACACTAATTTAAAATGTAACATTTTACATGCGTATGTTTACAATGGAAGCAAATAGCTGAGAAATGTTTTGTGTCTTACATTCTGTGTATTTATGTAACTGACTTGTCTGTACTGGCTACTCTCCAGCCAGCTTGCATCTGTAATCCACAGAGATCTGGGCAGCTGCCCCTTCTGTCTCTCCCCTGTATTATCACAGTTTGGTTTACATATACTATAGAGTAACAATGAAAAGCAAAGTCCTACATGTTCAGCTATACAATAGTACCCTTTAATATTACTTCAGTACAGTAGTACTATAGCCTTGCTTTGTATAGTCTTATACCTATATAGTATATAGTTACACCTATATAACTATATAGATCTTGATTATCTAGCTTTTTCTCTTACCAGTACTTATCACAGGGGATGAAATTTAGAAAAAGTTCAATAAAAGGCTGCTCATATGGATGGATGAATTAGACTTAGTCATCATAATAAGCTTTTTCAAAAAGCTCCTCCTTTAAGAATTTCTATTTTTCTTAAGCCTTCTGCTTACTAGAACAGATGAGATCATTCAAGGGACTTTTCTACTTGGCTGCTTTAACATTGATAATGTTATCAAATATGTCATTTAAATTTTTTTAATAATTAATTAATTATTTATTTATTTATTTTTGGTTGTACTGGGTCTTTGTTGCTGTGTGCAGGCTTTCCCTAGCTGCGACAAGCAAGGGCTACTCTGCTTTGCAGTATGCAGGCGTCTCATTGCATGGCTTCTCTTGTTATGGAGTAAGGTTCTAGGCATGTGGGCTCAGTGGCTGCAACATGTGGGCCCTGGAGTGTGGGGACTTCAGTAGTTGTGGCTCATGGGCCTGAGAGCATAGGCTTAGTTGCTATGGCATGTGGAGTGCTCCTACCGGAGGGATTGAACCGGTGTCCCCTGCTTTGGCAGGGAGCATCCACTGGAAGTCTTGAGATAGTTTTCTCAGGGTTCCAGACATCCAGGTGCAAAGCTAGAATCCAAAGCACTTTGACTTAGAAGCCACTGGATTTTTCCTCAGTGTCTGCTTAGGTTGGGGAACCAGGGGAGTGGAACCACTGCATTCTTAGCCATTGTTACAGAACATGTGGAACACTAATTTAAAATGTAACATTTTACATGCGTATGTTTACAATGGAAGCAAATAGCTGAGAAATGTTTTGTGTCTTACATTCTGTGTATTTATGTAACTGACTTGTCTGTACTGGCTACTCTCCAGCCAGCTTGCATCTGTAATCCACAGAGATCTGGGCAGCTGCCCCTTCTGTCTCTCCCCTGTATTATCACAGTTTGGTTTACATATACTATAGAGTAACAATGAAAAGCAAAGTCCTACATGTTCAGCTATACAATAGTACCCTTTAATATTACTTCAGTACAGTAGTACTATAGCCTTGCTTTGTATAGTCTTATACCTATATAGTATATAGTTACACCTATATAACTATATAGATCTTGATTATCTAGCTTTTTCTCTTACCAGTACTTATCACAGGGGATGAAATTTAGAAAAAGTTCAATAAAAGGCTGCTCATATGGATGGATGAATTAGACTTAGTCATCATAATAAGCTTTTTCAAAAAGCTCCTCCTTTAAGAATTTCTATTTTTCTTAAGCCTTCTGCTTACTAGAACAGATGAGATCATTCAAGGGACTTTTCTACTTGGCTGCTTTAACATTGATAATGTTATCAAATATGTCATTTAAATTTTTTTAATAATTAATTAATTATTTATTTATTTATTTTTGGTTGTACTGGGTCTTTGTTGCTGTGTGCAGGCTTTCCCTAGCTGCGACAAGCAAGGGCTACTCTGCTTTGCAGTATGCAGGCGTCTCATTGCATGGCTTCTCTTGTTATGGAGTAAGGTTCTAGGCATGTGGGCTCAGTGGCTGCAACATGTGGGCCCTGGAGTGTGGGGACTTCAGTAGTTGTGGCTCATGGGCCTGAGAGCATAGGCTTAGTTGCTATGGCATGTGAAGTCCTCCTACAGGAGGGATTGAACCGGTGTCCCCTGCTTTGGCAGGGAGATTCTTATCCACTGAGCAACCAGGAAAGTCTCAGATAGTCATTTCATGTTTATAGTGTCTCTAACACCTGGCTCTTCCTTTTTTCCATTGTCACTACTTCTCAGGGAGTATTTTCTGTGCTTCAGTTCACTGTCTCTTTTGTTTTATTTATTTGTTCATTCATCCATCCTTTCATTTCTTCAGCAAACATTTTGATAGCATTTGTTGAAAACATAGTTAGCAGAGTATCACAATGCAGTATGATAATGCTGCAAGAAAAGATTGTTTAGGGTGCTATGAGATCACAGAAAAGGATAACTTTTACCTAATTTTGGAGGGTGGTTCATTGATGGCTTCTTGGAGGAGCTATAACCTGAGTTGATCTTCAAAGATTCAGTTGATGACACATATATATGGAATCTAGAAAGATGGTGTTGATAAATAAACATGCAGAGCAGCGATGGTAGTTCTGTTGTTAATTTTTTGAGGAATCTCTGTATTGTTTTCCAGAGTAGCTGCAGCAGTCTACATTCCTGCCAACGGTGCACAAGGATTCTCTTTTCTCCACAACCTTGCCAAAACTTGTTATTTCATGTCTTTTTTATGATAGCCATTGTGAGAGATGTAAGGTGATATTATTATAGTTTTAAATTTGCATTTCTCTAATGGTTAATGATGTTGAAAATCTTTTCATGTAGGTCTTTTCTGTAGGTCTTCTTTGGAAAAATGCCTAGTTCAGGTGCTCTGCCTATTTTTAAAATCAGGTTTTTTTATGTTGAATTGTGTGAGTTCTTTATATATTTTGGATATCGACCCCTTATCAGATGTATAACTTGCAAATATCTTCTCCTATTCGGTAGATTACCTTTTTGTTTTGTAAATGGTTCTCTTTATTGTACAGATGCTTTTTAGTTTGATATAGTCCTATTTGTTTAATTTGGCTTTTGTTTCTCTTGTCTGAGGAGACAAATCTAAAAATATATTGCAAAGACCCATGTCAAAGAATATACTACTAAGTTTTCTTCTAGGAGTTTTATTTTGCTACTAAGTTTTATCCTTTTTCCTCCTACAGGAGGGATTGAACCGGTGTCCCCTGCTTTGGCAGGGAGATTCTTATCCACTGAGCAACCAGGAAAGTCTCAGATAGTCATTTCATGTTTATAGTGTCTCTAACACCTGGCTCTTCCTTTTTTCCATTGTCACTACTTCTCAGGAGTATTTTCTGTGCTTCAGTTCACTGTCTCTTTTGTTTTATTTATTTGTTCATTCATCCATCCTTTCATTTCTTCAGCAAACATTTTGATAGCATTTGTTGAAAACATAGTTAGCAGAGTATCACAATGCAGTATGATAATGCTGCAAGAAAAGATTGTTTAGGGTGCTATGAGATCACAGAAAAGGATAACTTTTACCTAATTTTGGAGGGTGGTTCATTGATGGCTTCTTGGAGGAGCTATAACCTGAGTTGATCTTCAAAGATTCAGTTGATGACACATATATATGGAATCTAGAAAGATGGTGTTGATAAATAAACATGCAGAGCAGCGATGGTAGTTCTGTTGTTAATTTTTTGAGGAATCTCTGTATTGTTTTCCAGAGTAGCTGCAGCAGTCTACATTCCTGCCAACGGTGCACAAGGATTCTCTTTTCTCCACAACCTTGCCAAAACTTGTTATTTCATGTCTTTTTTATGATAGCCATTGTGAGAGATGTAAGGTGATATTATTATAGTTTTAAATTTGCATTTCTCTAATGGTTAATGATGTTGAAAATCTTTTCATGTAGGTCTTTTCTGTAGGTCTTCTTTGGAAAAATGCCTAGTTCAGGTGCTCTGCCTATTTTTAAAATCAGGTTTTTTTATGTTGAATTGTGTGAGTTCTTTATATATTTTGGATATCGACCCCTTATCAGATGTATAACTTGCAAATATCTTCTCCTATTCGGTAGATTACCTTTTTGTTTTGTAAATGGTTCTCTTTATTGTACAGATGCTTTTTAGTTTGATATAGTCCTATTTGTTTAATTTGGCTTTTGTTTCTCTTGTCTGAGGAGACAAATCTAAAAATATATTGCAAAGACCCATGTCAAAGAATATACTACTAAGTTTTCTTCTAGGAGTTTTATGGTTTTGGGTCTTACATTCAAGTCTTTTATCCTTTTTGCTTATTTTGTGTATGGGGTGTGACAAAATGCTCTATCTTCATTCTTTCATATAATAGCTGTCTATTTTCCTAGCATACTTTTTTTTCGGGGGGGGGGAGGGGGAGGGAGGGGGCAGCCGGGCCACTTTTATTGGTCTGTCATTTGTCTATTTTTATCCATATTTGTTCTTTGGCCTGTACGGGCCTCACATCGCAGTGGCCTCTTTCGTTGCAGAGCACTGGCTCTGGGCACATGTGCTCCAGAGCTCCGGCTCGGTAATTGGACACATCGGTCCAGCCGCTCCACGGCACGTGGGATCTTCCCAGGCCAGGGATGGAACTGGCACCCCTGGCATTGCAAAGCGGTGTCCTTACCCACTGGACCACCAGGGAAGCCACCCTAGCATACTTATTGAAGAGACTCTTTTCCCCATTCTTGTCTCTTTTGTCATGTGTCTCTTTTGTCAAATGCCATATGTGGGTTCATTTCTGGGTTTTCTATTATGTTAATTGATCCATGTGTCTATATTGTGCTAGTACTGTTCTATATTGATTATTACAGCTTTGTAGTATAATTTGAACTCAGGGAGTGTAATACCTCCTACTACTTCTTTCTCAAGATTGCTTTGGTTACTCAGGGTCTTTTGTGGTTCTGTATACATTTTATGATTATTTGTTCTATTTTTGATGAAAATGCCATTGGTTTTTTAATAAAGATGGCTTTGCTACAGATGAATTTTATCATGTTAAGGTGTGTTCCTTCTCTACCCACTCTCTTAAGCAGTTTTTCTCATGAATGGATGTTGAATTTAGTCAAATGTCTTTTGTCTATCCAATGAAATGATCGTGTGATTTTTATTAATGTTATGTGGTGTATCATGTTGATTGATTTGCAAATGTTGAACCACCCTAGGGTCCCTGAAGTGAATCCCACTTGATTCTTTTTTTCTTTTTTTAAAATTTATTTATTTATTTATTTAGGTGGGGGTGGGGTGGGGTTGGGAGGAGGGGGGCAGGCGGCCACTTCTATTGGTCTTTCATTTATTTTCATCCATCTTTGTTCTTTGGCCTGTACGGGCCTCACATCGCAGTGGCCTCTTTCGTTGCAGAGCACTGGCTCTGGGCACATGTGCTCCAGAGCTCCGGCTCGGTAATTGGACACATCGGTCCAGCCGCTCCACGGCACGTGGGATCTTCCCAGGCCAGGGATGGAACTGGCACCCCTGGCATTGCAAAGCGGTGTCCTTACCCACTGGACCACCAGGGAAGCCACCCTAGCATACTTATTGAAGAGACTCTTTTCCCCATTCTTGTCTCTTTTGTCATGTGTCTCTTTTGTCAAATGCCATATGTGGGTTCATTTCTGGGTTTTCTATTATGTTAATTGATCCATGTGTCTATATTGTGCTAGTACTGTTCTATATTGATTATTACAGCTTTGTAGTATAATTTGAACTCAGGGAGTGTAATACCTCCTACTACTTCTTTCTCAAGATTGCTTTGGTTACTCAGGGTCTTTTGTGGTTCTGTATACATTTTATGATTATTTGTTCTATTTTTGATGAAAATGCCATTGGTTTTTTAATAAAGATGGCTTTGCTACAGATGAATTTTATCATGTTAAGGTGTGTTCCTTCTCTACCCACTCTCTTAAGCAGTTTTTCTCATGAATGGATGTTGAATTTAGTCAAATGTCTTTTGTCTATCCAATGAAATGATCGTGTGATTTTTATTAATGTTATGTGGTGTATCATGTTGATTGATTTGCAAATGTTGAACCACCCTAGGGTCCCTGAAGTGAATCCCACTTGATTCTTTTTTTCTTTTTTTAAAATTTATTTATTTATTTATTTAGGTGGGGTGGGGTGGGGGTTGGGAGGGAGGGGAGCAGGCGGGCCACTTCTATTGGTCTTTCATTTGTCCATTTTCATCCGTCTTTTTTCTTTGACCCGTGTGGGCCTCCCATCGCGGTGGCCTCTGTTGTTGCAGAGCACCGGCTCTGGTCGCATGCACTCCAGAGCTGCTGCTCAGTAGTTAGACACATCAGTCCAGCCGCTCCGTGGCTCGTGGGATCTTCCCAGGCCAGGGATTGAATCGGCACCCCTTGCACTGCAAGGCGGTGTCCTTACCCACTGGACCACCAGGGAAGCCCCCCACTTGATTCTTTTAATGTGTTGTTGAACTTGGTTTACTAATATTTTGCTGAGGATTTTTGCATCTAGTTTATCAGGGACATTGGCTTGCAATTTTTTTTGTAGTGTCTTTGTGTGATTTTGGTATTAGGGTAATGCTGGCCTTATAGAATGAGTTTAGAAGCATTCCCTACTCTTTAATACTTCGGGATTATTTGAAAAGGATAGGTGTTAACTCATCTTTAAATGTTTGGTAGAATTGCCCTGTGAGGCTGTATGTTTTTAGATTTTTGTTTATTGGTAGTTTTTAAAACTACGGATTCAGTTTTATTACTAGGAATCAGTCTGTTTAGATTTCCTGTTTCTTCCTGAGTAAGTCTTGATAGATGATATGTTTCTGGGAATTTATCTGTTTACTCTAGCTGATCCAATTTGTTATTGTATACTTATTCTTAGTATTCTGTCATAATTGTTTGTATTTCTGTGATACCGGTTGTAACTTCTCTCATTTCTAAATTTATCCATTTGGATCCTTTCTCTCTTTTTTTCTGGTGCATCACACCCCTTTTTTTTTCTGTATTTCTCTGCTGTTTAATACCTGTGTTTTGAATAACTTCTGAATGGCCCCCACTCTTAAGCAGTTTTTCTCATGAATGGATGTTGAATTTAGTCAAATGTCTTTTGTCTATCCAATGAAATGATCGTGTGATTTTTATTAATGTTATGTGGTGTATCATGTTGATTGATTTGCAAATGTTGAACCACCCTAGGGTCCCTGAAGTGAATCCCACTTGATTCTTTTTTTCTTTTTTTAAAATTTATTTATTTATTTATTTAGGTGGGGTGGGGTGGGGGTTGGGAGGAGGGGAGCAGGCGGGCCACTTCTATTGGTCTTTCATTTGTCCATTTTCATCCGTCTTTTTTCTTTGACCCGTGTGGGCCTCCCATCGCGGTGGCCTCTGTTGTTGCAGAGCACCGGCTCTGGTCGCATGCACTCCAGAGCTGCTGCTCAGTAGTTAGACACATCAGTCCAGCCGCTCCGTGGCTCGTGGGATCTTCCCAGGCCAGGGATTGAATCGGCACCCCTTGCACTGCAAGGCGGTGTCCTTACCCACTGGACCACCAGGGAAGCCCCCCACTTGATTCTTTTAATGTGTTGTTGAACTTGGTTTACTAATATTTTGCTGAGGATTTTTGCATCTAGTTTATCAGGGACATTGGCTTGCAATTTTTTTTGTAGTGTCTTTGTGTGATTTTGGTATTAGGGTAATGCTGGCCTTATAGAATGAGTTTAGAAGCATTCCCTACTCTTTAATACTTGGGATTATTTGAAAAGGATAGGTGTTAACTCATCTTTAAATGTTTGGTAGAATTGCCCTGTGAGGCTGTATGTTTTTAGATTTTTGTTTATTGGTAGTTTTTAAAACTACGGATTCAGTTTTATTACTAGGAATCAGTCTGTTTAGATTTCCTGTTTCTTCCTGAGTAAGTCTTGATAGATGATATGTTTCTGGGAATTTATCTGTTTACTCTAGCTGATCCAATTTGTTATTGTATACTTATTCTTAGTATTCTGTCATAATTGTTTGTATTTCTGTGATACCGGTTGTAACTTCTCTCATTTCTAAATTTATCCATTTGGATCCTTTCTCTCTTTTTTTCTGGTGCATCACACCTTTTCTTTTCCCTTGTTTTTGTTTTTCTCCATAGTAGTTCTTGGCATCTGGAATACTGCACATTTCTACATATTCACCTGCCATGTCTTTTAAAAATCAGAATTAACTGGTGACTTCCCTTCTCACTGTTTATAAAAGCCAAACAAATCAGACTGTTTGAGAAGGCCATCATGAGTGGCTTCTGTTACCGGCTGGGACCTCTTTTTTTTTTTTTACTATGTATCTCCTCAGTCACACTGGGCTCCTTGTTGTTTCTTGAAGGTAGGCTGCTTCCTGCCATAGGGCCTTTGCACTTGTTTTTCCCTCTGTTCATAATGTTCTTCTCACAGATATCTGCATGGCTAACACCCTCATTTCTTTCAAGTTTTATTCTCTTTATCAGACAGGTTTTCCTTGACTATCCTATTGTAATCCCATCAAATCCCATCCCCAACAGGACTCCCTATTACCCTTTTACTGCCTAGAAGGCTGTCACCTTTTATCATGTCATGCAATTATTTATTTAATGTATTTATTCCATGAAGACTGTAAGCTTCATGGAAACAGGGATTTTTTCAATTCTCTTAAGATCATGTAGAAAGTCTCAATAATTAGTGGTCAAATGAATGAATGAAAGTCTAGAAAGAAGGAATTGCCAAGGCAAAGAAGGGATTTCAAGAAAACGCTAAACTCTGATTTGGCCTGGTTCCTTCTGAGATCCCTGTTTGCATTGCTACAGTATTGTAGATACAGCAATGTGGCATCTCCTTCCTTAGACACTAGCTCAGCACTGACTTTGCCAAAGGGAAGGAAACATTTCATTTTGCGTGGTGGAAGTGACTAACTTACTCTCCCAGGGAATGTTGTTTTGATCCTTCACCATCAGCAGGGCTTTTCCCTTTGACCAATCCAAGGGAATCTACTCCTACAGAACTACGAACTTACTGACTGCTATTCATTGTCACATCATAGACATAAGGAGGTGGAGGAAAGGGAAGTTGGACTTTTCAGTTAATGGCCTCTTGGTGTGTAGGAGGCAAGATCATCTGCTGTGAAAGGGTGGAGGTCGGGTAGAGATGATGAAATATAAACCGTGACTGATGAGATTGGGAAAGATGGCTAATGAAAGGAAAATGGTGATTGAGCAGAATGAAGTGTTTGGGAAATATGTAGCATGTAAGATGTCTGATGCTGGTTTTTGCACAGTGCTTTAATTGTGCTGTTGTTTTTATAAAAAGATGAATGAATTGAACCCCAATTCCTACTGTGAGTAAACTGACAAGCAAGAAATAATAAGAGTGTGATTTGCCTATAGGGATCCTTGTTGTTCTCAAATTATACAAGTTGTTAAAAGTGGGAGAATCCCATAAGACGAGGTAAGCATTAGCATTTTTGAAATGACTAGACATCAGGGAAGTATATAAGGAAGGGGCATAGGGACCCTGGGACTTCCATAATGTGGGCCTTGGGGTTATTTCTCAGTCCTAGAGAGATTAACACTGAAACTGTGGTTTATGAAGGATTCCTTGTGTGAGCTGTGCCTATTACCGGGCACAGCCTCGGGAGGAACGTCCGGCCTCAGGGCGTCACTCAGGTCCCGGTCCTCTGGAGGTAGGAGAGATGCTGGAGATGAGATGTCCTGGTTCCTACCTTCATCAGACTCCCATAAACATTCAGAAAAGAAACTTGGATTAGCAGAATGCCCATGGGTATGTGTGATTATATTTTGAATAAGCAGATTGGGGATGGATGTAATCAGGGCAGGGGAAGAGCAGGAATTTTAGGGGTAAGCCTAGAGCCATCAAGACTTCCAGAAGAGGTGAGGAGACATCTATGAGATCGAGGACCTGAGGTCTGGGACAGGTAATGGTTAAGATACATCTGCAGTGCAATATGAAACAAATTAATGCCACAGAGGACCAATTGGAGCCTGTATGAAAAGATAAGGAGGGAAAATAACATTTATAGGATAATTAGTATATACATGGGATTGGTTTAGTATTTGTCACATAGCATTGATACATGTTTATATCTCATAACAGTTCTGTAAACGTACTTTAATGCCTTGATTCTGCAAATG
The DNA here is from genome assembly GCA_022376925.1 of Tragulus kanchil. Taxonomy (NCBI): domain Eukaryota; kingdom Metazoa; phylum Chordata; class Mammalia; order Artiodactyla; family Tragulidae; genus Tragulus; species Tragulus kanchil. The sequence goes on from JAIOJX010000024.1 coordinate 32,437,644, forward strand.
ACAAAACTGAGGCTCAGAAAAGCAAAGTAAGTTGTTCAGGTGTACACACTAGTAAGTGGCCAAGTTGAGATTAATCCTCAGTCTTCCGACTTGACATCCAGAACTTTCATTAGCTTATCCCACCTGGGCAGAAAATTGTAGCAACCAGGCCACTGGGTGACAAGATTTTAGTCATATTCTGGCAAAGGACCTGTGCTACACACTTGTTAAATGTCTACGGATGAATAGATATAAAACTCTACTTCTTGTTTTTCAGTTTCTGGATTCTACTTGCTCAGGGTCTCCTTGTGCTTTTTGTCATAGTGCGTTGGCCCATGGCTGATCGTCCCCAGTGCTGTGCACCCTATTTGCCACATCGGGCTGAGAGGAAGGGTCTTTTTTCCAGGCAGTGCAGCACTAACAGACATGATACCTCTCTGCTAGTGCAGCTGGGGGTGGAGGAAAAGGGAGAGGGCAGAGAAAGAAGGTCAGTCCATCTATTTTGTCTCTTTCTCCCCTCCCCACTAAATAGCTGTCTTTGCCACTCTCAGACTGGACTGGGGAAGGAGATCTCCAGAGAAATGAAGCTTTCTCCTGTGTGCTTCCTCATTTGTTATCTGAAGAATATAGATTTCTTGAACTCGGCCCCATATCTCCCCCAATTTTTCCCAGGCTCTGGGGATCTGCAGAGGGATATAGGCTTCTGAAAACAAGTGTCTTCCCTCATTAAATGGTCTAACTTCTTTTTGAAGTGTCACTGTCACCATTTCCAATGGGGCATTCTTAGTGCAGCTTAGTGCCGCCTTTTGTTTCTGCTCTACCCTTCTCTTTCCCCACTGTATTAGGTACGGTACTCCAGGGAAACAGAACCAACATAATATATATCTATATATACATATATACATATACATGTATACATATCATGATTTTGGAGGCTGAGAAGTCCCAAGAGCTACAGTTGGCAAGCTAGAGGGTGAGAAGAATCAACAGTGTGGTTCCAGTCCACAAGCCAGCAGGGTTGGGACTAGTTATTTCAGTTTGAATCTGAAAGGAGAACCTGTATCCCAACTCCGAGGTGGTCCAGCAGAGGGAATCCCCTCTTATTCATAGGAGGGTGAGCCTTCTTGTTCTATTTAGGTCTTCTACTGATTGAATGGGTCCCACCCACAAGTGAAGGGCAATCCGCTTTACTCAGTCTACAGGTTCACATCTCATCCAAAACACACCCTCATAGAAACACCCAAAATAATGTTTGCCAACTGTCTTGGGCTCCTTGTGGCCCAGTCAAGTTGACACCTAAAATTACCCATCATACCTACTCTTGGCCATTCTACTTTGATACACTTTGTGTCCTGAAGACCTTTCTGTTCCTTCTGATCCATGTTTGTGCCCTACTAACTCCATGACATTACGTATAAATTTGAAAGGACAGAATTGTCTAGGATTCTTCCCTGGTAATTTGTGTCATCTCATCCACTAGGTTCTACACTTCTAGATGGTGATAGCATGGATTTTGTTAAATAAGAGACATATACATCTATTATATTATCTGTATGGCAAGCAGGTGGGTGACAAGTATACATTTCTATTTAAAAATAGAAGGTGAGTTCTTTTCCTCCCACTAAATAGCTGTCTTTGCCACTCTCAGACTGGATAGATCTCCAGAGAAATGAAGCTTTCTCCTGTGTGCTTCCTCATTTGTTATCTGAAGAATATAGATTTCTTGAACTCGGCCCCATATCTCCCCCAATTTTTCCCAGGCTCTGGGGATCTGCAGAGGGATATAGGCTTCTGAAAACAAGTGTCTTCCCTCATTAAATGGTCTAACTTCTTTTTGAAGTGTCACTGTCACCATTTCCAATGGGGCATTCTTAGTGCAGCTTAGTGCCGCCTTTTGTTTCTGCTCTACCCTTCTCTTTCCCCACTGTATTAGGTACGGTACTCCAGGGAAACAGAACCAACATAATATATATCTATATATACATATATACATATACATGTATACATATCATGATTTTGGAGGCTGAGAAGTCCCAAGAGCTACAGTTGGCAAGCTAGAGGGTGAGAAGAATCAACAGTGTGGTTCCAGTCCACAAGCCAGCAGGGTTGGGACTAGTTATTTCAGTTTGAATCTGAAAGGAGAACCTGTATCCCAACTCCGAGGTGGTCCAGCAGAGGGAATCCCCTCTTATTCATAGGAGGGTGAGCCTTCTTGTTCTATTTAGGTCTTCTACTGATTGAATGGGTCCCACCCACAAGTGAAGGGCAATCCGCTTTACTCAGTCTACAGGTTCACATCTCATCCAAAACACACCCTCATAGAAACACCCAAAATAATGTTTGCCAACTGTCTTGGGCTCCTTGTGGCCCAGTCAAGTTGACACCTAAAATTACCCATCATACCTACTCTTGGCCATTCTACTTTGATACACTTTGTGTCCTGAAGACCTTTCTGTTCCTTCTGATCCATGTTTGTGCCCTACTAACTCCATGACATTACGTATAAATTTGAAAGGACAGAATTGTCTAGGATTCTTCCCTGGTAATTTGTGTCATCTCATCCACTAGGTTCTACACTTCTAGATGGTGATAGCATGGATTTTGTTAAATAAGAGACATATACATCTATTATATTATCTGTATGGCAAGCAGGTGGGTGCTTACCATTTAGAGCTGTACATTCCATCGAATTGGAGAGCGTGTTTTCTGACTACTTGGCTTCCCAGGAAAGTAGCTAGGGAAGGTGAGTTCTGGAACGCTGGAGACTGACAGCAATTTCTCAGACTTTCCCTCAGCCCTGCACATGCCCTCACCCTGGGGCTCTGTCCTAGGGCAGAGGGAAGACTACTTTGCTTCTTCACTCTTTTTGAGTGAGAAGATCTGGATCTGAGAAGCTCTGTTTCAGAGTCACGGTCATCTGGCACACCTAGAAGATTTCCTGGGTCCAAGGCATTGGTCGGGGATGCTCTGGGTAACTGACATTTGTCTGGAGCAGGGATCATCCACCTTGTGTCTACCAACATTTGGGCTGGATAATTTTTTAAATTAATTTTTATTGGAGTTTATTTGCTTTGTAATATTGGGTTAGTTTCTACTGTATAGCAAAGTGAGTCAGCTAAACACACACATATATATTTTCTCTTTTTTTTGGATTTCCTTCCCATTTAGGCCACCAGAGTGCACTGAATAGAGTTCTCTGAGCCATATAGAAGGTTCTCATTAGTTATCTATTTTATACAGAGTATCAATACTGTAATATGTCAATCCCAATCTCCCAGTTCATCATCCTGCCTTTCTACACTTGGTGTTTGTGTTTGTTCTCTGTATCTATGTCTCTTATTTTTGCTTTGCAAATAAGGTTATTTATACCATTTTTCTAGATTCCACATGTATGCATTACTATATGATATTTATTTTCCTCATTCTGACTGATTTCACTCTGTATGACAGTCTCTAGGTCCATCCACATCTCTGTAAGTGACCCAGTCTTGTTCCTTTTTATGACTGAGTAGTATTCCATTGTTTTTATGTACTGGGCCAGATAATTCTTTGATGTGAGATACTGCCCTGTGCAGTGACAGATGGTTAGCAATATACTTGGCCTTGATCTGTTGGATACCAAGTAGCACCTGCAGCCCTAGTTATGACAGTCAAAAATGTCTCCAGATACTGGCAAATGTACCCTGGGGAGAAGAGCAAAGCATTTAAGACCCACTTATCCTGGGCTTTGTTCTTTACCAATGAGTTCCACCTAGGTTACTGCATCTGTGAGTCAGGAAAGAACCTGTTCCTTTCTACACACAGCTGGTCAAGTGGTAGGAAAAGAAATGGGACTGACAGCTGATGTTAAACTTAGAACTCTTCCTTCTGTATGTTTCTGAGGTCAGTGTAAGAAAGCTCCTTCAGGATGACTGATTGAAAAAGATAGTGACTTGACCCACCTTAGTGGAGTTGTCAGTTCTGAGTTGAAGAATAAAATCCTTGTTAAATTACAAGTTTTAGCAAAAGAATACTATTTAACTATTATTTCAGATGTTGCTTCTTAATTTTAATTTGGTGGATGACCTTTTATTTCACCACTTTTAAAGGGAAGAAGTTTAGGTTTCTTAAGTAACTAGCTTTATTTTTTATCTAGGGTTTCCAAACCTTTCAAACTTTTTAAGAGGAAGAGGAAGGTCCTAATACAACTTGTTCAGTTCCTCTTGGGGATGCGTCATTGTGATAACAGTGTGTATCTCGTGGTGTTTTCCAAGTAAACCAAAATATAATACTGTCCTCAAAAACAGAAGTTTGCAGTAATTGTTATTGAGACTAGGTCAGAAAACTGGAAACATTTAAATATGTGTCTGAATGGCACAAAATTTCTGAGATTATAAATAATTGTTTTATTTTCTGTGTTTTGAAAAGAGAAAAGATCCTGTGTTGGTTTTAAATTTGTGTTTAAAGACGAGGAACTAAAGTTGGCTAGGTAGGGTCAAAATAAACTTGAGATTTTAATTAAATTAAAATACATTAATTTTTCAGGATGTTTTAAAATACAATTCAACTATGCTTAAGTATCAGATTTTAAATTCATCATTTTTGAAATATGGCAATTTTTTTGTTGCTAAGTGACCCAGTCTTGTTCCTTTTTATGACTGAGTAGTATTCCATTGTTTTTATGTACTGGGCCAGATAATTCTTTGATGTGAGATACTGCCCTGTGCAGTGACAGATGGTTAGCAATATACTTGGCCTTGATCTGTTGGATACCAAGTAGCACCTGCAGCCCTAGTTATGACAGTCAAAAATGTCTCCAGATACTGGCAAATGTACCCTGGGGAGAAGAGCAAAGCATTTAAGACCCACTTATCCTGGGCTTTGTTCTTTACCAATGAGTTCCACCTAGGTTACTGCATCTGTGAGTCAGGAAAGAACCTGTTCCTTTCTACACACAGCTGGTCAAGTGGTAGGAAAAGAAATGGGACTGACAGCTGATGTTAAACTTAGAACTCTTCCTTCTGTATGTTTCTGAGGTCAGTGTAAGAAAGCTCCTTCAGGATGACTGATTGAAAAAGATAGTGACTTGACCCACCTTAGTGGAGTTGTCAGTTCTGAGTTGAAGAATAAAATCCTTGTTAAATTACAAGTTTTAGCAAAAGAATACTATTTAACTATTATTTCAGATGTTGCTTCTTAATTTTAATTTGGTGGATGACCTTTTATTTCACCACTTTTAAAGGGAAGAAGTTTAGGTTTCTTAAGTAACTAGCTTTATTTTTTATCTAGGGTTTCCAAACCTTTCAAACTTTTTAAGAGGAAGAGGAAGGTCCTAATACAACTTGTTCAGTTCCTCTTGGGGATGCGTCATTGTGATAACAGTGTGTATCTCGTGGTGTTTTCCAAGTAAACCAAAATATAATACTGTCCTCAAAAACAGAAGTTTGCAGTAATTGTTATTGAGACTAGGTCAGAAAACTGGAAACATTTAAATATGTGTCTGAATGGCACAAAATTTCTGAGATTATAAATAATTGTTTTATTTTCTGTGTTTTGAAAAGAGAAAAGATCCTGTGTTGGTTTTAAATTTGTGTTTAAAGACGAGGAACTAAAGTTGGCTAGGTAGGGTCAAAATAAACTTGAGATTTTAATTAAATTAAAATACATTAATTTTTCAGGATGTTTTAAAATACAATTCAACTATGCTTAAGTATCAGATTTTAAATTCATCATTTTTGAAATACATGGCAATTGATGTTGGTTGTTGTTTAGTTGCTAAGTCGTGTCCGACTCTTGTGACCCCATGGACTGTAACCCATCAGGTTCCTCTGTCTATGGCATTTCCCAGGCAAGAATACTGGCACAGGTTGCTGTTTCCTTCTCCAGGGGATCTTCCCAATCCAAGAATCAAACTTGTATCTCTGCACTGGCAGGTGGATTCTTTACTACTGAGCCACCAGGGAAGCCCAATTAATGATAGTCAATAGTAATAAATGAGGGCCTACTTTGTGCTGCTACTGAGCTGTCCTGGGAGCTTCAGTCTGGGGAGGCTTCATGCTTAAGCACAGAGCGTGGCTAGAGAGTTGCCATGATCTCCCTTTTCTACATGTTTGGAAATGGTTTAACATTTTTCTGGACATTTGGCCTTATTTAAACTAGGTTGCCTCTTTGAACCTCAGCTTCCTCATTTCCAAAGTGCAATAATAATGTCAACCCTATGTTGTGAAGACAAGATAAAAATAATGTAAAAGCTTAATTAAGGCTAAATTAGTATTTAATTTTAGTAATTCATTGATAGTATCACATGCAATTATATGTTAATAATATATTATTAGTTATTGATAAATTCTGCTGAAATTGAACAGTTCTGTGAAAACCTACAAGGCCTTCTAGAACTAACACCAAAAAAAGATGTCCTTTTCATCATAAGGGATGGGAATTCAAAAGTAGGGAGTCAAGAGATACCTGGAGTAACAGGCAAGTTTGGCTTTGGAGTACAAAATGAAGCAGGGCAAAAGCTAACAGAGTTTTGCCAAGAGAACCTGCTGGTCATAGCAGATACCATCTTCCAACTACATAAGAGATGATTCTACACACGGACATCACCAGATCATCAATACTGAAATCAGATTGATTGTATTCTTTGCAGCCAAAGATGAAGAAGCTTTATACAGTCAGCAAAAACAAGACCTGGAGCAGACCGCAGTTCAGATCATTAGCTCCTTATTGCAAAATTCAGGCTTAAATTGAAAAAAGTAGGGAAAACCATTAGACCACTCAGGTATGATCTAAATTAAATTCCTTCTGATTATCAGTGGAGGTAACGAATTGATTCAAGGGATTAGACAGAGTGCCTGGAGAACTATGGATGGAGGTTTGTAACATTGTACAGGAGGCTAAGACCAAAACCACCCCAAAGAAAACAAAATGTAAGAAGGCAAAGTGGTTGCCTGAAGAGATCTTATAAATAGCTGAGAAAATAAGAGAAGCAAAAGACAAAGGCAAGGGCTTCCTGGTGGTCCAGTGGGTAAAGACACCACCTTTCAGTGCAAGGGGCACCAGTCCGATCCCTGGCCTGGGAAGATCCCATGTGCTGTGGAGTGCCTGGACCGATATGTCCAACTACCGAGCCAGGGCTCTGGAGCGCATGTGCCCAGAGCTGGTGCTCTGCGACAACAGAGGCCGCTGCGATGGGAGGCCCACATGGGCCAAAACACACAGATGGAAATAAATGAAAGACCAATAGAAGTGCCCCCCTCTCCAAAAAAAAGACAAAGGAGAAAGGAAAAGATATAACCAACTGAATGCAGAATTCAAAGAATAGCAAGAAGAGATAAAAATAAGACTTTGTAAGTGAACAATGCAAAGAAATAGAGGAAAACAATAGAATGGAAAGACTAGAGACCTCTTCAAAAAATTGGAGGTACCAAGGGAATATTTCATAGAATGGTGGGCCCAATAAAGGATAGAAACAGCAAGGACCTGACATAAAGTAGAAGAGGTTAATAAGAGATGGCCAGAATACACAGAAAACTGTGCAAAAAAGATCTTAATGACCCAGATAACCATGAAGGTGTGATCATTCACCTAGAATCAGTCATCTTGGAATGTTAAGTCATTTGGGCCTTGGGAAGCATTACTATGAACAAAACTAATGGACGTGATGAAATTCCAGCTGAGCTGTTTCAAATCCTAAAAGATGATGTTGTTAAAGTTCTTTGCAGCCAAAGATGAAGAAGCTTTATACAGTCAGCAAAAACAAGACCTGGAGCAGACCGCAGTTCAGATCATTAGCTCCTTATTGCAAAATTCAGGCTTAAATTGAAAAAAGTAGGGAAAACCATTAGACCACTCAGGTATGATCTAAATTAAATTCCTTCTGATTATCAGTGGAGGTAACGAATTGATTCAAGGGATTAGACAGAGTGCCTGGAGAACTATGGATGGAGGTTTGTAACATTGTACAGGAGGCTAAGACCAAAACCACCCCAAAGAAAACAAAATGTAAGAAGGCAAAGTGGTTGCCTGAAGAGATCTTATAAATAGCTGAGAAAATAAGAGAAGCAAAAGACAAAGGCAAGGGCTTCCCTGGTGGTCCAGTGGGTAAAGACACCACCTTTCAGTGCAAGGGGCACCAGTTCGATCCCTGGCCTGGGAAGATCCCATGTGCTGTGGAGTGCCTGGACCAATGTGTCCAACTATCGAGCCAGGGCTCTGGAGCGCATGTGCCCAGAGCTGGTGCTCTGCAACGGGAGAGGCCACTGCGATGTGAGGCCCACACAGGCCAAAACACACAGATGGAAATAAATGAAAGACCAATAGAAGTGCCCCCCTCTCCAAAAAAAAGACAAAGGAGAAAGGAAAAGATATAACCAACTGAATGCAGAATTCAAAGAATAGCAAGAAGAGATAAAAATAAGACTTTGTAAGTGAACAATGCAAAGAAATAGAGGAAAACAATAGAATGGAAAGACTAGAGACCTCTTCAAAAAATTGGAGGTACCAAGGGAATATTTCATAGAATGGTGGGCCCAATAAAGGATAGAAACAGCAAGGACCTGACATAAAGTAGAAGAGGTTAATAAGAGATGGCCAGAATACACAGAAAACTGTGCAAAAAAGATCTTAATGACCCAGATAACCATGAAGGTGTGATCATTCACCTAGAATCAGTCATCTTGGAATGTTAAGTCATTTGGGCCTTGGGAAGCATTACTATGAACAAAACTAATGGACGTGATGAAATTCCAGCTGAGCTGTTTCAAATCCTAAAAGATGATGTTGTTAAAGTTCTGCACTCAATATGGCAGCAAGTTTGGAAAACTCTGCAGTGTCCACAAGACTGGAAAAGTTCATTGTTCATTCCAGTCCTAAAGAACGGCAATGCCAAAGAATGTTCAAATTGCTGGACAGTTGTGCTCATTTCACATGCTAGTAAAGTAACGCTCAAAATCCTTCAAGCTAGGCTTTAACGGTAAGTGAACTGATAACTTCCGGATATACAACCTGAATTTAGAAAAGGCAGATGAGTCAGAGATCAAATTGCCAGTATCTGCAAACTTATATGCAGGTCAAGAAGCAACAGGTAGAGCTGGACATGAAACAGTGGACTGGTTCAAAATTGGGAAAGGAGTGCTGTGCTGTGTTTAGTGGCTCAGTCATGTCCAGCTCTTTGCAGCCCCAGGAACTAAAGCCCACCAGGCTCCACTGTCCATGGATTTCTTCAAGCAAGACTACTGGAGTGAGTTCCCTTGCCCTTCTTCAGGGGATTAATCTTCCCAACGCAGGAATTGAACCCAGGTCTCCCACATTGCAGGTGGATTCTTTACTGTCTGAGCCACCAAGGAAGCCCAAGAATACTGGAATAGGTAGCCTATCCCTTCTCTCGGGAAACTTCCTGGTCCAGGCATTGACTAGAGTCTCCTGCATTGTAGGCAGATTCTTTACCAGCTGAGCTACGAGGGAAGCCTGGAGAAAGGAGTATATCAAGGCTATATATTGTCACCTTGTTTATTTAACTTATGTGCAGAATACATCATGGAAAATGCTGTGGTGGATGAATCACAAGATGGAATCAAGATTGCTGGGAGAAACATGAACAACCTCAGATATGCAGATGATACCACTCTAATAGCACAAAGTGAAGAGGAACTAAAGAACCTCTTAATGAGGGTGCAAGAGGAGAGCAAAAAAGCTGATCTAAAACTCAACATTCGACAACTTAAGATCCTGGCATCCAATCCCATCACTTCGTGGTAAATAGAAAGCAAAAAGTAGAAACAGTGACAGATTTTATTTTGGGGAGCTCCAGAGTCACATCAGATGATGACTGCAGCCATGAAATTAAAAGATGCTTGCTCCTTGAAAGAAAAACTATGACAGACCTAGACAGCATATTAAAAAGCAGAGACATCACTTCTCTGACAAAGGTTTATATAGTCAAAGCTATGGTTTTCCCAGTAGTCATTTACAGACGTGGGAGTTGGACCATAAAGAAGGCTGAGTGCCAAAGAACTGATGCTTCTGAATTGTGGTGTTGGAGAAGATTCTTGAGAGTTCCTTGAACAAAAAGGACATCAAAGCAGTCAATCCTAAAGGAAAATAAACTCTGAATATTCATTGGAAGGACTGATGCTGAAACTGAAGCACAAAGTGAAGCACCAGCTGAAGTGCTTTGGCCACCTGATGCAAAGAGCTGACTCAAAGATCCTGATGCTGTGAAAGACTGAGGGCAGGAGGAGAAGAGGGTGACAGAGACTCAGATGGTTGGATGGCATCACCAACTTAATGGATGTGAGGTTGAACACACCAAGGAGATGGTGAAGGGCAGGGGAGCGTGCCATACTGCAGTCCATAGGGTTGCTAAGAGTCGGACATGACTTAGAGACTTAACAACAACAAGAAGAATTATTCAGTATTAATAATAACTGATATAAAATGATAATCATGTGACCATAAATATTAATATAAACTTATTAATTGTTATTTTAAAGTATATTGAATTGTTTTTGAATACTTATGAACATTTTCGATTAACAGGTGGGTTGATTTGTGATTTCCATTTTTTCTCTAAATTGGGCATATTTATTTTTTATATTTTCACTTTTCTGGTTTTATTTTTGAAAGTGCTAATGTTATATTCCTATCCTTAAACAATCTTGTGAATGGAAACCTAACTGTAGATATGAAACAAATATCATTGTAGAAATGGTATCTAGAACTTGTGTGTCATGGATTACATTAGCTTGAGGAAATATGTCAGGATTCTAAGTGATGATGGCATTTTAAAAATTAGTTAAACATTTTTTTTAAAAAATTACATTTACTTTTTAATCAAGTCATACTGATTATGTAACATTATATGTTTCATAGTTGACCACTTTAGCCATTTCAGCTTCCACATCCTCCCTTTATCTCTGGTAACCACTACTCTGTTCTCTGTTCTTACGCATTTCTTTCTGTTTGGTTTGGTTTTTCCATTTATTTTTATTATTTTTTTTCATTTTTTATATAATATTGCACATATGAGTGCCACTATATGTCTTTGTCCATCAGATTTATTTCACTTAGCATAGTGCTCTCAAGGACTATCCAATTTGTTGCAAATGGTAAGCTTTCATTGTTTTTATAGCTAAGTAATATTGCATTGTGTGTATGTGTGTGTGTGTATATATATGTATGTATAACTTCATACATACATGTATATATGTGTGTATATATATATATACACTCACACAATGAAATACTACTCAGCCATGTAAACAATGAAATCTTTAGAGCTTTCTCAGGTGATGCTAGTGATAAAGAATCAGCCTGCCAATGCAGGAGACACAAGAGATGCAGGGTTGATCCCTGGGTTGGGAAGATCTCTTGGAGGAGGAAATGGCAACCCACTTCAATATATCCTTGCCTGGGAAGTCCCATGGACAGAGGAACCTGGTGGCCTACAGTCCATGGGGTCACAAAGAGTCAGACATGACTAAGTGACTGAACAGAGACACACATATATGACTTCATCTGTTCATTCATTGATGGGAACTTAGGTTATTTTCATATCTTGGCAGTCAAAAAAATGATGGGAATTTTTGTTTAAGTGTTATGCTAGCTTAAAAAAAACTTATTATTGTTATTTTAAAGTATATTGAATTGTTTTTGAATACTTATGAACATTTTCGATTAACAGGTGGGTTGATTTGTGATTTCCATTTTTTCTCTAAATTGGGCATATTTATTTTTTATATTTTCACTTTTCTGGTTTTATTTTGAAAGTGATAATGTTATATTCCTATCCTTAAACAATCTTGTGAATGGAAACCTAACTGTAGATATGAAACAAATATCATTGTAGAAATGGTATCTAGAACTTGTGTGTCATGGATTACATTAGCTTGAGGAAATATGTCAGGATTCTAAGTGATGATGGCATTTTAAAAATTAGTTAAACATTTTTTTTAAAAAATTACATTTACTTTTTAATCAAGTCATACTGATTATGTAACATTATATGTTTCATAGTTGACCACTTTAGCCATTTCAGCTTCCACATCCTCCCTTTATCTCTGGTAACCACTACTCTGTTCTCTGTTCTTACGCATTTCTTTCTGTTTGGTTTGGTTTTTCCATTTATTTTTATTATTTTTTTTCATTTTTTATATAATATTGCACATATGAGTGCCACTATATGTCTTTGTCCATCAGATTTATTTCACTTAGCATAGTGCTCTCAAGGACTATCCAATTTGTTGCAAATGGTAAGCTTTCATTGTTTTTATAGCTAAGTAATATTGCATTGTGTGTATGTGTGTGTGTGTATATATCTACATGTACAACTTCATACATACCTGTATATATGTGTGCCAATATCTATATAAACTCACACAATGAAATACTACTCAGCCATGTAAACAATGAAATCTTTAGAGCTTTCTCAGGTGATGCTAGTGATAAAGAATCAGCCTGCCAATGCAGGAGACACAAGAGATGCAGGGTTGATCCCTGGGTTGGGAAGATCTCTTGGAGGAGGAAATGGCAACCCACTTCAATATATCCTTGCCTGGGAAGTCCCATGGACAGAGGAACCTGGTGGCCTACAGTCCATGGGGTCACAAAGAGTCAGACATGACTAAGTGACTGAACAGAGACACACATATATGACTTCATCTGTTCATTCATTGATGGGAACTTAGGTTATTTTCATATCTTGGCAGTCATAAATAATGTAATGAGCATAAGGCTGTATGTATCTTTTCAAATTGGTATTTTAATCTTTGTGTTAATTGTGTCTGAATCAGGGATCCTATGGACTGTAGCTCACCAGCCTCCTCTGTCCATGGGATTCTCTAGGCAAGAATACTAAAGTGGGTTGCCATGTCTTCCTCCAGGGGGTCTTCCCAACCCAGGGATTGAACCTGCATCTCTCCTTTTTTTTTTTTTTTTTTTTTTAATTTAATGGGTTCTTTTTTGGCAAGGGGGGGGCGGGGAGGGGCGGGCCACTTCTATTGGTCTTTCATTTCTCTATTTTCATCCATCTTTATTCTTCGGCCCATGTGGGCCTCCCATAGCGGTGGCCTCTGTTGTTGCAGAGCACCGGCTCTGGGCGCATGCGCTCCAGAGTTCTGACTTGGTAATTGGACACATCGGTCCAGCCGCTCCGTGGCACGTGGGATCTTCCCAGGCCAGGGCTCGAACCAGCGCCCCTTGCACTGCAAGGCGGTGTCCATACCCACTGGACCACCAGGGAAGCCCTGCATCTCTTTCTGTTTCCTGCATCGACAGCTGGTTTCTTTATCACTAGTGCCACTTAATGTTGTCATTTTCTTGATAAATACCTAGTTTGGGGGATTACAGGATCATATGGTAGTTCTTAATTTTTTGAGGAACCTGCACTGTTTCACATAGTGGGTGCATCAATTTACATTCCTATCAGCAGTGTACAAGGGTCCCCCTATCTCCACATCATCATCAATACTTGTTATATCTTCTGATAATAGTCATCCTGTTATGGGTGAGGTGGTATCTCACTGTGGTTTTGGTTTGTATTTCTCTGATAACTAGTGATGTTGAACGTGTGTTCATGTGCTTATTACCCATCTGTATGTCTTCTTTGAAAAAATGGCTATTCAGGTCCTCACCCATTGGATTGTTTGCTTTTTTTTTTTTAAGATTTTGGCCTCTTTTATTGATTTTAAAACCTTATATATTCATTTGTTTTGGCTCTTCTGGGCTTTCACTGCTGTTACAGGCTCTTTTCTAGTTGCAGGGAGTAGAGGCTACTCTCCAGTTGAGGTGGGCAGGCTTCTTTTCATAATGGTATTTTAATCTTGGCAGTCATAAATAATGTAATGAGCATAAGGCTGTATGTATCTTTTCAAATTGGTATTTTAATCTTTGTGTTAATTGTGTCTGAATCAGGGATCCTATGGACTGTAGCTCACCAGCCTCCTCTGTCCATGGGATTCTCTAGGCAAGAATACTAAAGTGGGTTGCCATGTCTTCCTCCAGGGGGTCTTCCCAACCCAGGGATTGAACCTGCATCTCTCCTTTTTTTTTTTTTTTTTTTTTTTAATTTAATGGGTTCTTTTTTGGCAAGGGGCGGGTTGGGGAGGGAGGGGGGTAGGCGGGCCACTTCTATTGGTCTTTTATTTATTTATTTTTCATCCATCTTTATTCTTCGGCCCATGTGGGCCTCCCATAGCGGTGGCCTCTGTTGTTGCAGAGCACCGGCTCTGGGCGCATGCGCTCCAGAGTTCTGACTTGGTAATTGGACACATCGGTCCAGCCGCTCCGTGGCACGTGGGATCTTCCCAGGCCAGGGCTCGAACCAGCGCCCCTTGCACTGCAAGGCGGTGTCCATACCCACTGGACCACCAGGGAAGCCCTGCATCTCTTTCTGTTTCCTGCATCGACAGCTGGTTTCTTTATCACTAGTGCCACTTAATGTTGTCATTTTCTTGATAAATACCTAGTTTGGGGGATTACAGGATCATATGGTAGTTCTTAATTTTTTGAGGAACCTGCACTGTTTCACATAGTGGGTGCATCAATTTACATTCCTATCAGCAGTGTACAAGGGTCCCCCTATCTCCACATCATCATCAATACTTGTTATATCTTCTGATAATAGTCATCCTGTTATGGGTGAGGTGGTATCTCACTGTGGTTTTGGTTTGTATTTCTCTGATAACTAGTGATGTTGAACGTGTGTTCATGTGCTTATTACCCATCTGTATGTCTTCTTTGAAAAAATGGCTATTCAGGTCCTCACCCATTGGATTGTTTGCTTTTTTTTTTTTAAGATTTTGGCCTCTTTTATTGATTTTTAAAAACCTTATATATTCATTTGTTTTTGGCTCTTCTGGGCTTTCACTGCTGTTACAGGCTCTTTTCTAGTTGCAGGGAGTAGAGGCTACTCTCCAGTTGAGGTGGGCAGGCTTCTTGTTGTGGTGACTTCTCTTGTGGTGGAACTTGGGCACTAGGGCTCACAGGCTTCAGTAGTTGTGGCACACAGGCTCAACAGTTGTGTCTCCAAGGCTCTAGAGCTCAGGTTCCACAGTTGTGGCTGGGACTTAGTTGCTCCGCAGCATGTGGGATCTTCCCGGGTCAGGGATCGAACCTGTGTCTCCTGCATTGGCAGGCAAACTCTTCACCACTGAGCTACCAGGGAAGCCCCTCTTTTATTGATTTTTAATTTATTTTCATCCATCTTTTTTTTTTTTTTTTTCTCCGACTGCTGGCGACGGCCGGGTATGGGCCCGACGCTGGAGCGCCATCCATTTTCAGGGCTAGTTGATTCGGCAGGTGAGTTGTTACACACTCCTTAGCGGATTCCGACTTCCATGGCCACCGTCCATTTTCATCCATCTTTATTCTTTGGCCTGTGTGGGTCTCCCATTCCAGTGGCCTCTGTCATTGCAGAGCACTGGCTCTGGGCACATGTGCTCCAGAGCACCGGCTCGTAATTGGACACACTGGTCCAGCCACTCCAATGGCACATGGGATCTTCCAGGGCCAGGGATGGAGCCAGTGCCCACTGCACTGCAAGGCAGACTCTCTACCTGCTGGACCACCAGGAAGCCCGACATATATTTTTAATGATATTGATGAGGCTGAAATTTTAAAATGTGTTTTTTAATGATTTAAATTTCAAATCATACATGATGCATTATTCCAAAACCTATGGTTTTAGGCCAAGGGTGCATCAATTTACATTCCTATCAGCAGTGTACAAGGGTCCCCCTATCTCCACATCATCATCAATACTTGTTATATCTTCTGATAATAGTCATCCTGTTATGGGTGAGGTGGTATCTCACTGTGGTTTTGGTTTGTATTTCTCTGATAACTAGTGATGTTGAACGTGTGTTCATGTGCTTATTACCCATCTGTATGTCTTCTTTGAAAAAATGGCTATTCAGGTCCTCACCCATTGGATTGTTTGCTTTTTTTTTTTTAAGATTTTGGCCTCTTTTATTTTTTTTTAAAAACCTTATATATTCATTTGTTTTTGGCTCTTCTGGGCTTTCACTGCTGTTACAGGCTCTTTTCTAGTTGCAGGGAGTAGAGGCTACTCTCCAGTTGAGGTGGGCAGGCTTCTTGTTGTGGTGACTTCTCTTGTGGTGGAACTTGGGCACTAGGGCTCACAGGCTTCAGTAGTTGTGGCACACAGGCTCAACAGTTGTGTCTCCAAGGCTCTAGAGCTCAGGTTCCACAGTTGTGGCTGGGACTTAGTTGCTCCGCAGCATGTGGGATCTTCCCGGGTCAGGGATCGAACCTGTGTCTCCTGCATTGGCAGGCAAACTCTTCACCACTGAGCTACCAGGGAAGCCCCTCTTTTATTGATTTTTAATTTATTTTCATCCATCTTTTTTTTTTTTTTTTTCTCCGACTGCTGGCGACGGCCGGGTATGGGCCCGACGCTGGAGCGCCATCCATTTTCAGGGCTAGTTGATTCGGCAGGTGAGTTGTTACACACTCCTTAGCGGATTCCGACTTCCATGGCCACCGTCCATTTTCATCCATCTTTATTCTTTGGCCTGTGTGGGTCTCCCATTCCAGTGGCCTCTGTCATTGCAGAGCACTGGCTCTGGGCACATGTGCTCCAGAGCACCGGCTCGTAATTGGACACACTGGTCCAGCCACTCCAATGGCACATGGGATCTTCCAGGGCCAGGGATGGAGCCAGTGCCCACTGCACTGCAAGGCAGACTCTCTACCTGCTGGACCACCAGGGAAGCCCCGCACATATATTTTTAATGATATTGATGAGGCTGAAATTTTAAAATGTGTTTTTTTAATGATTTAAATTTCAAATCATACATGATGCATTATTCCAAAACCTACTTCAAACATCTTAAATACTATGTATTTCCCAAACACTTCATCCTGCTCAGCCACTCTGTTTTCTCTCATTAGCCGTCTTTGCCAATCTAATCAATGACATTCCATCATCTCTGTCCTAACTCAACCCTCTCTCAGCGGAAGATCTTGCCTCCTACACACCAAGGCAACAGAGGCCATTAACTGAAAGTTTGACTTCCTTTTCCTCTGCCTACAAATGTCTGTTATGTGACTATCAACAGCAATCAGGAAATGCATGCCTCTGTAGGAGTAGAATCCCATGGGTTGGTCAAAGGGAAAAACCCAGCTGAGAAATCTGGAAGTGATATTTTGGTGGTGGTGAACACTCAAAACAACATTATTTGGGAGAGAGAGAGTAAGTTAGTCATTACCACCACGCAAAATGTAATGGTCCCTTCCCTTTAGCAAAGTCAGCGCTGAACTAGTGTAAGGCAGGAGACACCACACTGCGGTATCCACAATACTGTGTTGCAATCAGGGATCTCAGAAGGAAACAGGCCAAATTGGAGTTTTAGTTTCCATAAAATCCCTTACATCTTTGTCTTTGCATTTCCTAGTTTTTTCAGCCTTCTCTTCATTCATTTAACCACTATTTATTTATTTATTTTTTATTTTTTTTGGTGGATGGAGCGGATTGGGGAGGGAGCGGGGCGGGCAGGCCACTTCTGTTGGTCTTTCATTTGTCTATTTTCATCCATCTTTGCTCTTTGGCCCGTGTGGGCCTCCCATTGCAGTGGCCTCTGTTGTCGCAGAGCACTGGCTCTGGGTGCACGTGCTCCAGAGCTCTGGCTCAGCAATTGGACACATCGGTCCAATCGGTCCGTGGCACAGTGGGATCTTCCCAGGCCAGGGATCAAACCAGTGCCCCTTGCACTGCAAGGCGGTGTCCTTACCCACTGGACCACCAGGGAAGCCCTTAACCACTATTTATTGAGGCTTTTTACGTGATTTTAACAATCAAAAATCCCTGTTTTTATGAAGGTTACAATCTTCATGTAGTAAATGAGATATATAAACAAATAAATAAATGGTCAGATAAAAGGTGATATTTTCCTAGGCAGTACAAGGCAGAATGAGAAGTTCTGATACAGAGGGGAATTGATGAAATTACAAATAGAATAGTTCAGAAAGACCTGTCTGATTATCACTCCTAAAAGAAATGAGAGTGTTAGTCATGCAGATACCTGAGAAGAACCTTATGAATAGAGGAGAAAGCAAGTACAAAGGCCCTGTGGCAGGAAGCAGCCTGATGACTTCAAGGGACGATAAGGAGCCCAGTGTGACTGAGGCAGAGTTACTGAGGAGATACCTAGGATGAAAAGAGATCATTGGGGTAACATAAGCCACTCAAGATAGTTTTCTTTTTTTTCTTTTCTTTTCTTTTTTTTTAAAATCTTTCTATACTCTACCACTCTCTTGCTCTCATTTCTTTTCTTTTTTTTTTAAGATTCATTTATTTATTTATCCTGGGGTGGGGAGGGAGGGGGACGGGCGGGCCACTTCTTCTCTATTTTCATCCGTCTTTGTTCTTTGGCTCCTTTGGGCCTCCCATCGCGGTGGCCTCTGTTGTCACAGAGCACCGGGTCTGGGCGCACGCGCGCCAGAGCTCCGGCTCGGTAATTGGACACATCGGTCCAGCCGCTCCGCGGCACGTGGGATCTTCCCAGGCCAGGGCTCGAACTGGCGCCCCTTGCACTGCAAGGTGGTGTCCCCACCCAATGGACCACCAGGGGTAGCCCTCACGATAGTTTTCTGCACCACTGTGATTAGTTTGACTTTTCTTAAGGATGAAGAGAGAAGTCACTGGATTATTCCGATGAGACACAGCAAGTGAATATGTAGAAATATGCAGTATGCCGGACGTTGAGAGTTGCTATGGAGAAAGAAACAAGGGAAAAGAAATGGTGATTCACCAGAACAAAAGAGAGAGGACCCAAATGAATAGAATTAGAAGTGAGAGAAGTCAACAACCAATATCACAGAAATATAAACGATCATAAGAGAATAATCAGAACAATTATGTGACAATAAATTGGGCCATCTGGAAGAAACATATCATCTTCCAAGACTGAATCAGGAAAAATAGAAAATCTGAGTAGACAACTTAATAGTAACGAAACTGAATGAGTAATTTAGGAACTATCAGTAAGCTAAAGTCCAAGAGCAATCAGCTTTACAGGTGAACTCTACCAATATGTAACATCAAGGGAATGCTTCCAGACTCATTCTATGAGACCAGGATAACCCTGACACCAAAACCAGACATAGATACACACAAAAAATTATAGAGAGATGTTAGTCAAAAAACACGGGTATGAATAGAGGAGAAAGCAAGTACAAAGGCCCTGTGGCAGGAAGCAGCCTGATGACTTCAAGGGACGATAAGGAGCCCAGTGTGACTGAGGCAGAGTTACTGAGGAGATACCTAGGATGAAAAGAGATCATTGGGGTAACATAAGCCACTCAAGATAGTTTTCTTTTTTTTCTTTTCTTTTCTTTTTTTTTAAAATCTTTCTATACTCTACCACTCTCTTGCTCTCATTTCTTTTCTTTTTTTTTTAAGATTCATTTATTTATTTATCCTGGGGTGGGGAGGGAGGGGGACGGGCGGGCCACTTCTTCTCTATTTTCATCCGTCTTTGTTCTTTGGCTCCTTTGGGCCTCCCATCGCGGTGGCCTCTGTTGTCACAGAGCACCGGGTCTGGGCGCACGCGCGCCAGAGCTCCGGCTCGGTAATTGGACACATCGGTCCAGCCGCTCCGCGGCACGTGGGATCTTCCCAGGCCAGGGCTCGAACTGGCGCCCCTTGCACTGCAAGGTGGTGTCCCCACCCAATGGACCACCAGGGGTAGCCCTCACGATAGTTTTCTGCACCACTGTGATTAGTTTGACTTTTCTTAAGGATGAAGAGAGAAGTCACTGGATTATTCCGATGAGACACAGCAAGTGAATATGTAGAAATATGCAGTATGCCGGACGTTGAGAGTTGCTATGGAGAAAGAAACAAGGGAAAAGAAATGGTGATTCACCAGAACAAAAGAGAGAGGACCCAAATGAATAGAATTAGAAGTGAGAGAAGTCAACAACCAATATCACAGAAATATAAACGATCATAAGAGAATAATCAGAACAATTATGTGACAATAAATTGGGCCATCTGGAAGAAACATATCATCTTCCAAGACTGAATCAGGAAAAATAGAAAATCTGAGTAGACAACTTAATAGTAACGAAACTGAATGAGTAATTTAGGAACTATCAGTAAGCTAAAGTCCAAGAGCAATCAGCTTTACAGGTGAACTCTACCAATATGTAACATCAAGGGAATGCTTCCAGACTCATTCTATGAGACCAGGATAACCCTGACACCAAAACCAGACATAGATACACACAAAAAATTATAGGCCAGTATTCCTTTTGCGCATGGCTGCAATACCTCTCAACAAAATGTTTGCAAATTAAATTCAACAATGCACCAAAAGGATCATGCATTAGGATCAAGTAGGATTTATTCCAGGGATTTGAGGATGGTTCAGTATTTGCAGATCAGTCAATGTGATACACCACATTACACTAATAATAATCACATGATCATTTCAATAGATATACAAAAAAGCATTTGAGAAAATTAAATATCCATTCATGATTAAAAACTCTCAACAGATTTGGTATAGAGGGAACATACCTTAACTTAATAAAGCATATTTATATCAAACCCTGCTCAACATCTGCTCAACAGTGAAAAGTTGAAAGCATTTTCTCTAAGATAATGTTTTTTAGTAGCATATGGTTTAGTCTCCACATGTTTGTGCTTTTCCCATTTTTTCTCTGTATTTGATTTCCAAGGTTTCATATTATTGTGTTCAGAAAAATACTTGATATAATTTCTATCATCTTAAATTTGTTGTCTTTTTCCCCCCTAACTTGTAATACATCCTGGAAAATGTTCTATATGCATTTGAAAAGAATTTGATTCTCCAGTTTTTGGTTGGAGGGTCCTGTAGACATTCATTTCAGCTAGTTTCATATGTCATTGCCTCCTTATTGATCCCTCTGGATGATCTGTCCATTGGTGTAAATTGGCTATTGAAGTCCTCTAATATTAAAATCTTATTGTCAGTTTCTTCCTGTATTTCTCTCAATATTTGACTATTTAGGTGCTGCTGTATTAGGTGCGTTTGTGTTAGTGAATGTTATTCCTCTTTCTGTATTGATCCCTTTATCATTATATAATGCTGTACTTTGTCTTTTGTTATGGACCCTGCTGTAAAGTCTACTTTGTTTGATATGAGTATTCCTACCACAGGTTTTTTTTTCCATTTCCATTTTCATGAAACATCTTTTGCCATACTCTTACTTTTGGTCTCTGTGTGTCTTTATCTCTGAAGTGGGTCTCCTATAGGCAGCATATAGATAGGTCTTTTTTTTAAGTCAATCCGCCACGGAATGTCTTAATTGAAGCACTTAGTCCATTGACATTTAAAGTGATTATTGATAGGCATGTACTTATTGTCATTTTGTAACTTGTTTTCTGGTTGTGTTTGCTGTTCTTCTCCATAGCTTCCTCCCTTGTGGTATAATGATTTTCCTTAGTGGTATATTTGCCTTCCTTTCTGTCTACTTTTTTGTAAATTTTTGGTTTTGTGGGTATATGTGAGGACCTATAGCTGTCTCTACTTGTTTTGAACTAATAGTCATTCAAGTTTAAAGTCATTCTAAAATATCTATCCTTTTTACTTCTTTTTCTGTATTTTGTGTTTTTGATGTCATATTTTGCATCTTCATATCTGTCCTTAACTGTTCATTGTAGTTGCAGTTGATCTTGCAATTTTTTTTTAGAAGATTTATTTATTTATTTATTTTGGGCGGGGGTTGGGTTGGGGAGGGAGGAGAGCAGGCGGGCCACTTCTATTGGTCTTTCATTTCTCCGTGTTCATCCGTCTTTGTTCTTTGGCCCATGTGGGCCTCCCATCGCGGTGGCGTCTGTCGTTGCAGAGCGCCGGCTCTGGGCGCATGCGCTCCAGAGCTCCGGCTCGGTGATGGGACACATCGGTCCAGCTGCTCCGCGGCACGTGGGATCTTCCCAGGCCAGGGCTCGAACCGGTGCCCCTTGCACTGCAAAGCGGTGTCCTTACCCACTGGACCACCAGGGGAAGCCCTGATCTTGCAATTTTTGCCTTTTAATCTTTCTATGGGTTTATTCAAGTTGTTAATCCATAGTCTTTACTATATATTTATCTTTACTAGTGGGATTTTCCTTTCCTATAAATTCTTACTCTTGTTACCGCCTTTTGTTTTTCACTTAGAGAAGAGCCTTTACCATTGCTTGTATAATTTGCTTTAGTATTGATGAACTCTTCTAGTTTGTGCTTGTATGAGAAGTTCTCTTTCCTTCAATTCTGAATTACCGGGCTAAGTCATTTTTTCCATTTCCATTTTCATGAAACATCTTTTGCCATACTCTTACTTTTGGTCTCTGTGTGTCTTTATCTCTGAAGTGGGTCTCCTATAGGCAGCATATAGATAGGTCTTTTTTTTAAGTCAATCCGCCACGGAATGTCTTAATTGAAGCACTTAGTCCATTGACATTTAAAGTGATTATTGATAGGCATGTACTTATTGTCATTTTGTAACTTGTTTTCTGGTTGTGTTTGCTGTTCTTCTCCATAGCTTCCTCCCTTGTGGTATAATGATTTTCCTTAGTGGTATATTTGCCTTCCTTTCTGTCTACTTTTTTGTAAATTTTTGGTTTTGTGGGTATATGTGAGGACCTATAGCTGTCTCTACTTGTTTTGAACTAATAGTCATTCAAGTTTAAAGTCATTCTAAAATATCTATCCTTTTTACTTCTTTTTCTGTATTTTGTGTTTTTGATGTCATATTTTGCATCTTCATATCTGTCCTTAACTGTTCATTGTAGTTGCAGTTGATCTTGCAATTTTTTTTTAGAAGATTTATTTATTTATTTATTTTGGGCGGGGGTTGGGTTGGGGAGGGAGGAGAGCAGGCGGGCCACTTCTATTGGTCTTTCATTTCTCCGTGTTCATCCGTCTTTGTTCTTTGGCCCATGTGGGCCTCCCATCGCGGTGGCGTCTGTCGTTGCAGAGCGCCGGCTCTGGGCGCATGCGCTCCAGAGCTCCGGCTCGGTGATGGGACACATCGGTCCAGCTGCTCCGCGGCACGTGGGATCTTCCCAGGCCAGGGCTCGAACCGGTGCCCCTTGCACTGCAAAGCGGTGTCCTTACCCACTGGACCACCAGGGGAAGCCCTGATCTTGCAATTTTTGCCTTTTAATCTTTCTATGGGTTTATTCAAGTTGTTAATCCATAGTCTTTACTATATATTTATCTTTACTAGTGGGATTTTCCTTTCCTATAAATTCTTACTCTTGTTACCGCCTTTTGTTTTTCACTTAGAGAAGAGCCTTTACCATTGCTTGTATAATTTGCTTTAGTATTGATGAACTCTTCTAGTTTGTGCTTGTATGAGAAGTTCTCTTTCCTTCAATTCTGAATAATAACCTTGTTGGTTAGAGTATCCTAAGTCATAGGTTTTTCACTTTCAGCACTTTAAATATATCATGCCACTCCTTTCTTATCTGCAAAATATCCTCAGAGAAATCAACCAATAACCTCATGGGAATTCCCTTCTATGTGACTCTGTTTTTCTCTTAAGGCCTTTAGAGCTTTCTCTTTATCTCTTATCTTTTGCTATTTTAATAATGATATGTCTCCGTGTGATTCTGTTTGGGTTCATCTTGTTTCAAATCATCTGTGCTTTCTGTACATAGCTGTTTCCTTCTTCAGGTTTGGGAAGTTTTTGGCCATAATTTCATCACATGTATTTTCAATCCCTTTCTGTCTCTCTTCTCCTTATGGAACACCTATAATTCAAGTGTTAGCATGCTTGATATTATCTCAAAGATTCCTTGTACAATTTTAATTTAAAATAATTTTCTTTGGCCATGCCACATTGCTTGTGGCATCATAGTTCCCTAACCAGAGATTGAATCCACACCCTTGACAGTGAAAGCACAGGGACCTAACCACTGGACAACCATGGAATTCCCTTAAATTTGTTTTTTTATTTTTGTTCTGATTGGGTGTTTTCCATTATTCTGTCTTCCAGATTTACTTATGCCTTCTTTTGTGTCACCTGGTATGCTGTTCATTTACTCTTGGATGTTTTTCATTTCAGCTATTGTACTCTTCAGCACTGACTGGTTCTTTTTAAAATTTTCTAGTTTCTTATTAAAATCCTCACTATGTTAATCTATTCTTTTCCCAATTTAGTTCGAACTGCCCTGCACGGGTCTCCCAGGCCAGGGCTCGAACCGGTGCCCCTTGCACTGCAAAGCGGTGTCCTTACCCACTGGACCACCAGGGGAAGCCCTGATCTTGCAATTTTTGCCTTTTAATCTTTCTATGGGTTTATTCAAGTTGTTAATCCATAGTCTTTACTATATATTTATCTTTACTAGTGGGATTTTCCTTTCCTATAAATTCTTACTCTTGTTACCGCCTTTTGTTTTTCACTTAGAGAAGAGCCTTTACCATTGCTTGTATAATTTGCTTTAGTATTGATGAACTCTTCTAGTTTGTGCTTGTATGAGAAGTTCTCTTTCCTTCAATTCTGAATAATAACCTTGTTGGTTAGAGTATCCTAAGTCATAGGTTTTTCACTTTCAGCACTTTAAATATATCATGCCACTCCTTTCTTATCTGCAAAATATCCTCAGAGAAATCAACCAATAACCTCATGGGAATTCCCTTCTATGTGACTCTGTTTTTCTCTTAAGGCCTTTAGAGCTTTCTCTTTATCTCTTATCTTTTGCTATTTTAATAATGATATGTCTCCGTGTGATTCTGTTTGGGTTCATCTTGTTTCAAATCATCTGTGCTTTCTGTACATAGCTGTTTCCTTCTTCAGGTTTGGGAAGTTTTTGGCCATAATTTCATCACATGTATTTTCAATCCCTTTCTGTCTCTCTTCTCCTTATGGAACACCTATAATTCAAGTGTTAGCATGCTTGATATTATCTCAAAGATTCCTTGTACAATTTTAATTTAAAATAATTTTCTTTGGCCATGCCACATTGCTTGTGGCATCATAGTTCCCTAACCAGAGATTGAATCCACACCCTTGACAGTGAAAGCACAGGGACCTAACCACTGGACAACCATGGAATTCCCTTAAATTTGTTTTTTTATTTTTGTTCTGATTGGGTGTTTTCCATTATTCTGTCTTCCAGATTTACTTATGCCTTCTTTTGTGTCACCTGGTATGCTGTTCATTTACTCTTGGATGTTTTTCATTTCAGCTATTGTACTCTTCAGCACTGACTGGTTCTTTTTAAAATTTTCTAGTTTCTTATTAAAATCCTCACTATGTTAATCTATTCTTTTCCCCAATTTAGTTAGCATTCTTATTACTCATGTTTTGGGTTCTTTATCTAGTAAATTATCTATTTCTATTTCATCAGTTGTTTTGATTGAGGCAAATTTTTCTGTCTCCTCATTTTGCTTATGTTTCTGCTAAGAAATTAGGTAAAACAATTACCCGTAGCAGTCTTGAAACAGTGTCTTTATGTTGGAGTGTCCCTATACAATATACACAGCCCTGGTGGTTTTGTTGAGAGAATTAGAGTTGATGTGAACACAACTCACATCTTTCCTCATGATACTCACTAGTGCACAGTTACCCACTAGATGGGAGGTGAGGCTGGAGAAGAGGGGACTAGGCCCAAAGTCAGCTGGGAGATCGGGGTTCCCCTCTGCTCAGTGGCTACTAGGAGTAGGGTCGGGTCCCAAGTTGCTGGAACAGATGCTTGAGCATTGGGTCCAGGCTGATTTAGGTCCCTTCAAGTGTGTGCTCTTCCTTGAAGCACCAGCGTCCTCTGCCCCAGTGTGGGGCAGTGCTGGAGGGAACTGATGAGGGTTCAGTGAGGGCTGGGGCATGAAGTATGGTGGTCTGGCCACCATCATATCTGTTCAGCCTCTGATGGGCTGCCTGTACAATTGCCAGTTATGATGCTTAGCATTTGAACTACCACAAGGGACACTTGCTATGTCATGTCCAACTCTTTGGGACCCCATGGTCTGTAGCCCACCAGCCCCCACTGCAAGTCTCTCTCTCCTATGGAACACCTATAATTCAAGTGTTAGCATGCTTGATATTATCTCAAAGATTCCTTGTACAATTTTAATTTAAAAAAATTTTCTTTGGCCATGCCACATTGCTTGTGGCATCATAGTTCCCTAACCAGAGATTGAATCCACACCCTTGACAGTGAAAGCACAGGGACCTAACCACTGGACAACCATGGAATTCCCTTAAATTTGTTTTTTTATTTTTGTTCTGATTGGGTGTTTTCCATTATTCTGTCTTCCAGATTTACTTATGCCTTCTTTTGTGTCACCTGGTATGCTGTTCATTTACTCTTGGATGTTTTTCATTTCAGCTATTGTACTCTTCAGCACTGACTGGTTCTTTTTAAAATTTTCTAGTTTCTTATTAAAATCCTCACTATGTTAATCTATTCTTTTCCCCAATTTAGTTAGCATTCTTATTACTCATGTTTTGGGTTCTTTATCTAGTAAATTATCTATTTCTATTTCATCAGTTGTTTTGATTGAGGCAAATTTTTCTGTCTCCTCATTTTGCTTATGTTTCTGCTAAGAAATTAGGTAAAACAATTACCCGTAGCAGTCTTGAAACAGTGTCTTTATGTTGGAGTGTCCCTATACAATATACACAGCCCTGGTGGTTTTGTTGAGAGAATTAGAGTTGATGTGAACACAACTCACATCTTTCCTCATGATACTCACTAGTGCACAGTTACCCACTAGATGGGAGGTGAGGCTGGAGAAGAGGGGACTAGGCCCAAAGTCAGCTGGGAGATCGGGGTTCCCCTCTGCTCAGTGGCTACTAGGAGTAGGGTCGGGTCCCAAGTTGCTGGAACAGATGCTTGAGCATTGGGTCCAGGCTGATTTAGGTCCCTTCAAGTGTGTGCTCTTCCTTGAAGCACCAGCGTCCTCTGCCCCAGTGTGGGGCAGTGCTGGAGGGAACTGATGAGGGTTCAGTGAGGGCTGGGGCATGAAGTATGGTGGTCTGGCCACCATCATATCTGTTCAGCCTCTGATGGGCTGCCTGTACAATTGCCAGTTATGATGCTTAGCATTTGAACTACCACAAGGGACACTTGCTATGTCATGTCCAACTCTTTGGGACCCCATGGTCTGTAGCCCACCAGACTCCTCTTTCCATGGAGTTTTCTAGGCAAGGGTACTGGAGTGGGTTTCCAGTTCTTCCTCCAGAGAATCTTCCCAACCCAGGGATCAAACCTGCCTCTCCTGCGTTGGCAGGCAGATTCTTTACCACCGAGCCAACTGGGAAGCCAGTGTTTTGTTATAGCAGCCTAAATGGACTAAGATGATAACCATACCAAGAGAGGCCCACTAACTTTGTATTTTATGAAAGTAGAAAAGGATTTGTTTCAAAAATTAGGTCCATATTAAGAAATTTAAAAATTGTATTTAGCAGTGCCTTAATAAGTAAAGTTAAAAACAATGAAAGTTATACATGAAATTTGATGTAAGTTCCCAATTTTCTCTCTCTGAATGTCTAGGAAGAATGTCTTCAGTGTGGTTAGGGAAATAATCTCCAGTCTGGTCTGTTCTAACCTGTAGTCTTTTTTTTTTTTTCTTTGCCTCATTTGGAGCCTGCTGATTCTGTTTTCCTGCCATGTTATAACTTTCCTACCATGGACGTGGTGGATGTCTGATTTCTTGTATTCCAGCCTCATGTTCATTCTTGGGTTATAAATGTTGCTCTTTGCAACCAGCTCTGTACATTTTAGCTGCTTCTATACCTTTGCCTAGAGATAGAGGTCCTGTTGCTTCTCCTCCAGTCTTTACAAACTCTGCTTTCTAAACGCATTCATTTCTAAAATAAAATAAATAAATAAACTCATTCATTCACGTTAACAGACTCAGTGTATTTACACTTTTGGCAGTCCTGTGTCATTTCAAATTTATTAAAATGTCTTCAT
The DNA here is from genome assembly GCA_022376925.1 of Tragulus kanchil. Taxonomy (NCBI): domain Eukaryota; kingdom Metazoa; phylum Chordata; class Mammalia; order Artiodactyla; family Tragulidae; genus Tragulus; species Tragulus kanchil. Next base: position 32,465,509 of record JAIOJX010000024.1, read on the forward strand.
AACCCATGGGAACGTTTATTTGGCTACATAATTTTTGAAAAGATTTTTTCTTCTTGTTTTTGCTTTTTAGCCACTAGCTATGATTTCTTGTTGATATTGGAATGTGATAAAATGGAACATAAAAAGAGTTTTCAAATATAGTGATATTTTATGAATGCTAAATTTAATAATTTCTGATAATCTATTAATTAACAGATGATTAATCATTAATTTAATAATCAGTGCTATATTTGGGGGGACGTTAACATTTGTTACTTTTATTTTCTGTATTTAGTGTTTGGAGTCAGTAAACATATTTTCACTCTCAAAAATTTTTTTATAAGTCCTGAAAATGCCTGAAAGTTTTTCACTGGTCCTATGATGCTTGTAGTGGATAAAAGAAGTCTGATTGTGTAGTCTTTTTACGCATGTTTTTTTCCTATGTGTTTGTTTTCTTCTGTAATTGGTGTGCTCTTGGTTGTGCCAGTGGGAGTAGTATATTTGAATGACACAAATACCTTATGTGAGTTAAATCACTGAACATATTCTCACCTTACTGTGAGGCCTGCCTGAGGACCAGGATAAAGGGTGTGGCAAACAGATAAGGACACAAATTGAGTAAATATCTAGAACATTATAAAAATAATTTGAAAATGTAATTTTATTCTGTGGAATTTAATAACAAAAAGTTGGGCTTCCTTATTTGATGTTATTTTATTTAGTTCTTGCTCTTATTATATTTTTCAAAAATCATGATGAATTTGGGGGAAAAAGCTCCTCTACCATAGATGGTTTTAGAAACAATGATGTACCCTATACTTTAATATACAATAGTAAGTTCTTTTTAAAAAAATATTATTTCTTTTTGGCTATGCTGAGTGTTTGTTGCTGCTCTGACTTTCTCTAGTTGCGGAGAGCGGGGGCTCCTCTTTAGTTGTGGTACAAGGGCTTCTCACTGCAGTGGCTTCTCTTGTGGAACACAGGCTCCAGGGCATGAAGGCCTCAGTAGTTGTGACTCCCAGGCTCTAGAGCACAGGCTTAATAGTTTAGTTGCTTCGAGGCATATGGGATCTTTCCCAATCAGAGATCAAATCTGAGTCTCCTGCATTGGCAGGCGAATGCTTTCCCACCAAGTCACCAGGGAAGCCCAAATGGTTAAGTTGTTGATAAGGATTTGTTTCAACAGATGAATAAACTATGAATCATGTGGTTTGGCACTAAGTTACTTTACAAGTTTCCTTCTGCATCTGGAGTTTTCTCACTTGGAAAAGGTCTCATCGTAGACATCTAATGTTGTCTGTGATTCTGAATACCTTCTGAGCACAAAATATTTTAGAGAGGATTGGTACAACCTTGAAAAACTGCTCAGTGATAAAACAATAAGTTTAAATATGTCTCACTGTAGGAAGCCATATGTGCCTCCTTGCCCTGGAAACTTTGCCAAAGAGTTAGTGTTTGTACCAAGCAGACTCCCTTTCATTTTGAGCCTCTACAATTTAGGATATACTCGAGTGATACATGTATTTTACCTCGACATATGGCTCCAGTGTGACGTCATGGGGTTTTCTAAATCCCCAGTAGTCTTTTCCTGAAGCAGTAGGCTGTGGTTAAACACAGATAGGTGAAGAACTCCCCTGTGATATTTATCTGGAATTCTTTATTTCTTATGACTAGACTATTTACTCTTAAAGATGAGAATTTTACCCTATAAGAAAATATGAATGTATTCATTTAATCTACTAAAGCATCTTTTTGGGAATTGAAGTAGAAGGAGACTGAAATGCCAGATTAATTTTTAAAAATCCTTTTAACCACGTGTGTGACTCTACTGAATTTTCAAATATGTTAAGTGACCTATCTCAGCAAGTACCTAGACTGGTAAGAGCTTTTGTTAAGTATTCATGGTTTTAAATCACAACTGAAGAGCACAGAAAAGACTTAACCATGTTAAAAAAAAAGTGGGAAACAAGATTATCATCTTCTAATGATCTTGCTTCTTTTTTTTTTAAAATTCTGTGCATGCATTGCCCACTTTATTTTTATTCTTTTCTTTAACTGAAGTGTTATTGATTTACAGCATTGTGGCTATCTATGCTGTTCAGCAAAGTGACTTAGTTATCCATGTGCGTATAGCTGATTAACAATGTTGTGATAGTTTCAGACAAACAGCAAAGGGACTCAGCCATACCTATGACGTGCATCCATTCTCCCCCAAACTCCTCTCCCATCCAGGCTTCCACATAACATTGATCAGGGTTCCCTGTTGATTATTCATTTTAAATATAACCATGTGTACATGTCTATCCCAAACTCCCTTGCTCTCTCTTCCTCCTGTCATTCCCTCTGGCAACCGTAATTTTGTTCTCTAAGTTTGTGCATCTCATCCTTCATCCTTTGTATCTCTTTTCATTACTAGTTATTGTTGACACCTTCTGCTGTCTTGGACACTCTCTCTCGCTTAAGTCTCCATGATGTTGATTCACCCTGCTGCCTACTTCACCTCCTCACTGCACTCTCCTCCCATTTAATTGTGGGCACAGCACATGTTTGCTGCTCAGCCTTCTTCTTGATTATACCTCACTTGGAGAGAGTGTGGCTTTCACTGTCGGATGAATGGCTTCTTGAAGGGTTGTCATATTTGACAGTTAGAAATCGTTATTGATTTTGATCATGGGGTTTTCTAAATCCCCAGTAGTCTTTTCCTGAAGCAGTAGGCTGTGGTTAAACACAGATAGGTGAAGAACTCCCCTGTGATATTTATCTGGAATTCTTTATTTCTTATGACTAGACTATTTACTCTTAAAGATGAGAATTTTACCCTATAAGAAAATATGAATGTATTCATTTAATCTACTAAAGCATCTTTTTGGGAATTGAAGTAGAAGGAGACTGAAATGCCAGATTAATTTTTAAAAATCCTTTTAACCACGTGTGTGACTCTACTGAATTTTCAAATATGTTAAGTGACCTATCTCAGCAAGTACCTAGACTGGTAAGAGCTTTTGTTAAGTATTCATGGTTTTAAATCACAACTGAAGAGCACAGAAAAGACTTAACCATGTTAAAAAAAAAGTGGGAAACAAGATTATCATCTTCTAATGATCTTGCTTCTTTTTTTTTTAAAATTCTGTGCATGCATTGCCCACTTTATTTTTATTCTTTTCTTTAACTGAAGTGTTATTGATTTACAGCATTGTGGCTATCTATGCTGTTCAGCAAAGTGACTTAGTTATCCATGTGCGTATAGCTGATTAACAATGTTGTGATAGTTTCAGACAAACAGCAAAGGGACTCAGCCATACCTATGACGTGCATCCATTCTCCCCCAAACTCCTCTCCCATCCAGGCTTCCACATAACATTGATCAGGGTTCCCTGTTGATTATTCATTTTAAATATAACCATGTGTACATGTCTATCCCAAACTCCCTTGCTCTCTCTTCCTCCTGTCATTCCCTCTGGCAACCGTAATTTTGTTCTCTAAGTTTGTGCATCTCATCCTTCATCCTTTGTATCTCTTTTCATTACTAGTTATTGTTGACACCTTCTGCTGTCTTGGACACTCTCTCTCGCTTAAGTCTCCATGATGTTGATTCACCCTGCTGCCTACTTCACCTCCTCACTGCACTCTCCTCCCATTTAATTGTGGGCACAGCACATGTTTGCTGCTCAGCCTTCTTCTTGATTATACCTCACTTGGAGAGAGTGTGGCTTTCACTGTCGGATGAATGGCTTCTTGAAGGGTTGTCATATTTGACAGTTAGAAATCGTTATTGATTTTGATTTAGAAATATGGACTCAAATATATTTTTTATAACAATCATTATGTAAATATGGCAATAGGATAAATAGGACAGATGACTAGTAAATCACTACAAAAGAATATAATAGTTAAAAGAAGCTAATAATAGAAGTCAGTGAAATAAAAGATAAACTTATAGAGCAAGGGCTTCCCCTGGTGGTCCAGTGGATAAGGACACCGCCTTGCAGTGCAAGGGGTGCCGGTTCGATCCCTGGCCTGGGAAGATCCCACGTGCCCGGGAGCGGCTGGACCGATGTGTCCAATTACCAAGCCGGAGTTCTGGCACGCGTGCGCCCAGAGCCGGTGCTCTGCCACAACAGAGGCCACCGCGATGGGAGGCCCACAGGAGCCAAAGAACAAAGACGAATGAAAATAGAGAAATGAAAGACCAATAGAAATGGCCCGCCCACCCCCCCCCCCCCCCACCCCACCCCCAAAAAAGATAAAAAAAAAAAAAAAGAAATTATAGAGCAAGAAAGGGAAATTGCAAGAAGTATAAAAACAGAAAACATAGAAAATGATCATAATCAGACATATCATTAGAGTAATTACTATGAATACTGCAGATGTCCTTGTTATAAGACAGAATTCCTGGGCTGAGCCCTAATTACAAAATCTAAATATTGATATTTACATATAACAGATACAGCTAAACCTAAATGACTACACAGTTCAGAATGTGAGAATGAGGTTGATTTTTCTATACAAATATGTATAATGTGTGAAAAGAGAAGATATAAATTTCTGTAATCAATGAAAACTGTCAAGCCTTTAAGAGATGTACTGATAGTCTATGATAATATGCTAGATCCTAGGAAAGATGATCTAAAGGGAGTATGTTCCCTTAAAAAAGAAGAAAAATCCCAAAGAAGACCAGAAGCCCTGGGAAAATATGAAAGTCATATCAGCTTTGTACCTCCTTAGAAAACACAGGGATGTGATGTGGTGCTAATAAATGAGAGATGATAAAATACAGGGTTATAATTAAACATGATGCCGCTTAGGGTACAGCAGAATTAGAAGTATTTATTTATGCATAAATCTGACATTCCAAAAATTCTGAAGCCAAGTGAACACAATATGCATAGTTTAAAACAAAACTGATTTGCCTTGTTAACCAGAAAGTGTTAATTAAATTTTAGCTTGTGTTTGTAATGAAATCTTTATTGCTTTTCAATTTTCTATTGAAATGAGAAATATCTAAAATATCTCTATTTAAAAAATCACATTAAACACTGGAAAGCAATTGATAAACAAGAAAAAAAACTAAGCTTTATCATGGGAGATAAGTTGATATCTTTAGTGTATCAGCATCCCTTATATAGAGGGAACCATATTTTCTTCTTCCCAGAATCCTGACATAGGCCACTGTGACAGAATTTTCAACTGGGTATTAGAAAAAGGAAAGAAATTTCTATGCTCCCCTTCTGTCCTTCTCAAGGCTGCAGTGACATTGAGAGAAAGAATGAGGCATGCAGGACTGCCACCTGCCGGGGCTGCCCAACTGTGTTGGTGGTGATGGGGTCTAAAGTCCAGCTGAACTTTCAGGCCTTGTGCTCTGGAAGAGAGGTAGGTTTACCTGGAGGAAGGATTAATTCCAGCAAAGATGGTGTGCAGTCTAAGCCCTGTGCCAAGGGGTCTAACTCTACCTCGAGAAGTTGCCACTTGTGCTCTCTGGGGACCACGTGGACATGTCTGGTTTAGTTTCTTCTGGGTTCTGTTTTCAATTTGCTTACCTCAGAACCATGGTATTCTAGTCTCCTTTCCTCCATTCAACAAGGTTAATGGGGGAAGATATTCTCTCCTGAATTAAAGAGGCCTGTACCTGATGCATATGCTGAAGTGTATTAAGTCTGATTAATTCAGGAGCCACATTTTGGAGGTATTAATTAGCATTTGACTTCTGATTAATTTTTCCAGGAGCTGATAAACATAAACAAGGGTTCTTAAAAAGAAGAAAAATCCCAAAGAAGACCAGAAGCCCTGGGAAAATATGAAAGTCATATCAGCTTTGTACCTCCTTAGAAAACACAGGGATGTGATGTGGTGCTAATAAATGAGAGATGATAAAATACAGGGTTATAATTAAACATGATGCCGCTTAGGGTACAGCAGAATTAGAAGTATTTATTTATGCATAAATCTGACATTCCAAAATTCTGAAGCCAAGTGAACACAATATGCATAGTTTAAAACAAAACTGATTTGCCTTGTTAACCAGAAAGTGTTAATTAAATTTTAGCTTGTGTTTGTAATGAAATCTTTATTGCTTTTCAATTTTCTATTGAAATGAGAAATATCTAAAATATCTCTATTTAAAAAATCACATTAAACACTGGAAAGCAATTGATAAACAAGAAAAAAAACTAAGCTTTATCATGGGAGATAAGTTGATATCTTTAGTGTATCAGCATCCCTTATATAGAGGGAACCATATTTTCTTCTTCCCAGAATCCTGACATAGGCCACTGTGACAGAATTTTCAACTGGGTATTAGAAAAAGGAAAGAAATTTCTATGCTCCCCTTCTGTCCTTCTCAAGGCTGCAGTGACATTGAGAGAAAGAATGAGGCATGCAGGACTGCCACCTGCCGGGGCTGCCCAACTGTGTTGGTGGTGATGGGGTCTAAAGTCCAGCTGAACTTTCAGGCCTTGTGCTCTGGAAGAGAGGTAGGTTTACCTGGAGGAAGGATTAATTCCAGCAAAGATGGTGTGCAGTCTAAGCCCTGTGCCAAGGGGTCTAACTCTACCTCGAGAAGTTGCCACTTGTGCTCTCTGGGGACCACGTGGACATGTCTGGTTTAGTTTCTTCTGGGTTCTGTTTTCAATTTGCTTACCTCAGAACCATGGTATTCTAGTCTCCTTTCCTCCATTCAACAAGGTTAATGGGGGAAGATATTCTCTCCTGAATTAAAGAGGCCTGTACCTGATGCATATGCTGAAGTGTATTAAGTCTGATTAATTCAGGAGCCACATTTTAGGAGGTATTAATTAGCATTTGACTTCTGAATTCCCTAAATTGTTTTTGTCCACAAGAGAGCTGATCATTTGATTTGATTACATTTTGAGTCTGGTATTTCTCCTGATTAAATTTAGGTCATGCGTTCACTTGGGCTTCCCAGGTGGCGCTGGTTGCCCATGCAGGAGACATAAGAGATGAGCGTTCAGTCCCTGGGTCAGAAAGATCCCCTGGAGGAGAACTTGGCAACCCAATCCAGTATTCTTGCCTTAGAGAAATCCATGGACAGAGGAGCCTGGTGGGTGACAATCTAACAGGTCACAAGGAGTTGGACATGCCTGAAGGGATTTAGCACACACGCATGCATGAACCCAGTTTGACAGGCATACTTCATTAGCAATGCTTGTCTTTCTCAATATATCAACAGTAACAGAATGGACTCAGCATAAAGTAGATAGTCACTGTTTATCCCCGATGGTTATATCTTTTATAAAAATGGTGAGCAATTTTTTGAGGGGGAATGTAGAGAATGAATTGATTTACTAAGTAAAACTTAATATATATTTGAATCACCTTGCTGTACACTTGAAATTAACACACATTGTAAATAAACTATACTTCAATAAAAAATGAAACTAGCTACACATGCTCTAAAGATAATAGTAAAAGTCATGCTAAAATTTAAATTTTTATTTATGTAAAGTAACATAAATAGAAGATAAAAAGCACCATGACACACAAAAGAGTAAAAACTGCTTCACGCTGACTGTTCATTCCAAGAAGCAGTTAATGAGCGATTGTTCTCAGATCCAGTGATGATGCCTCTAGAGAACTACTTGGGTAGGCCTCCACATGTCCCCTAACCAATGAAGGGATGCAGGAACTCACCCCTGACTCACAGCTACAATGTCTAAAGGTGAGAGTCAGTGGCCTGAGCTCTGTTGACTTGAAGCACAGTGAGGGAAAAGGGCTTTGTCAAAATCCACCACACCTTACAGCATCCGGTGTGACCAAGGATGTTTGAATTTCCCATAAACCCATGAGGCCCCTGAGGTGGGAATGTATTGGGTTGTTTTCAGTGGGACTCCACGCCAGAGGAGTGAATCCAATGGAGGGGTGGGCCACAAAAACCAGTGATTAAAGGGGAAATTTTCAGAGGCCAGCTGGAGGGGACACAGTGCACGTCAGAGGAACTACAGGTGAGAGATCCCCCGTGATGGGAATTGTCTCTGAAAAAGCCACAAAACCACTCCAGGAAAGAAAGAATTGACATTTAGAACATCCCTCCCAGAGAAAATGCCTATTCTGGAGTGTAGCTGTGCTGTCAAATAATATTTTATTTACTTTTACTTCTTATCTGTCTCCTCACTCCAGTCCCTGAAAGGTCCTAAAGCCTCAGCCAGGGAGTCGAGGAGAAGGTGGAGTGAGAGTTGGCTCTAACCGTCCCCATCTTCTCTCATTATAGCTTTCCAAGCCGGCGGTAGGCTAGGGATCAGAGAAGAGAGAAGTTTGAAATTTGAGGAGAATCAGATTTCCATTATTATATTGAGTAGATTTTTTTTTTTAAGAGAGAGAAAGGATGGGAACGGGGGTGCTCAAGACCTCTTAAGTCAAGGCCCTGGACACAAACATCCAGGTGTTTGCAGGAAATGATACAGTCAGCACAGGCTGGGACTCAGTCACAGCCCTGCTCTGAGTAGATTTTTTAATAACTGGAAAAAGAGATTATTAAATTTCATTGACTCAAAGACACTATTAATTATAAGATGTTCCCTTATTTTATGTAACAGGGGCAAAAACCCAATTACGACTACATGATGAGACTGAGATTCAGAGATGAGATACTAAAATGGAAAAATAGGTCATCTCACAGTAGATGAAATAGAGTAATAGTTTATTATCTGAGTATGCTTGAAAAAGCCAAGAGATCTGATTGAAATTTCATTGAAGGGAGGGTAAATAAATTAATAATAGAGCATTTAAAGGGGGCAGTGGTGATAAAAAGTAAAATTTATTCTTGCTTACAGTGTCCAACTGGTACAATAAACTGGTTAAACAATGGAATTTCTCAGTCTTATTTCAAGCAAACACACAGACACATACACACACACACAGACACAGACACACACAGACACAGACACACACACACACAAGCTAGACCTGTCTTTGACAAAAGCCTGAAGAGAAAAGGGGATCAGGCACTAAAAAGCTTCTTCTGAGGTTCACTTTATCCAACTCAAATATGTGTAATCCTGCCCAGAAAGAGCAGAAAACATTCCCTGAGTGCTAACATAGAAGTCAGATTTCAGTTGAGATTAAAAACCGGAATACATGAAAATAATGAAGTATTTTGGATGTTTTTATAATTTTTGAGGACTAACTTTGAAAGAGGAAAATAAATGAAGTTTTATGATGTAATCCCAGAGAAAATGTATTGGTAGCTGTGCTGTCAAATAATATTTTATTTACTTTTACTTCTTATCTGTCTCCTCACTCCAGTCCCTGAAAGGTCCTAAAGCCTCAGCCAGGGAGTCGAGGAGAAGGTGGAGTGAGAGTTGGCTCTAACCGTCCCCATCTTCTCTCATTATAGCTTTCCAAGCCGGCGGTAGGCTAGGGATCAGAGAAGAGAGAAGTTTGAAATTTGAGGAGAATCAGATTTCCATTATTATATTGAGTAGATTTTTTTTTTTAAGAGAGAGAAAGGATGGGAACGGGGGTGCTCAAGACCTCTTAAGTCAAGGCCCTGGACACAAACATCCAGGTGTTTGCAGGAAATGATACAGTCAGCACAGGCTGGGACTCAGTCACAGCCCTGCTCTGAGTAGATTTTTTAATAACTGGAAAAAGAGATTATTAAATTTCATTGACTCAAAGACACTATTAATTATAAGATGTTCCCTTATTTTATGTAACAGGGGCAAAAACCCAATTACGACTACATGATGAGACTGAGATTCAGAGATGAGATACTAAAATGGAAAAATAGGTCATCTCACAGTAGATGAAATAGAGTAATAGTTTATTATCTGAGTATGCTTGAAAAAGCCAAGAGATCTGATTGAAATTTCATTGAAGGGAGGGTAAATAAATTAATAATAGAGCATTTAAAGGGGGCAGTGGTGATAAAAAGTAAAATTTATTCTTGCTTACAGTGTCCAACTGGTACAATAAACTGGTTAAACAATGGAATTTCTCAGTCTTATTTCAAGCAAACACACAGACACATACACACACACACAGACACAGACACACACAGACACAGACACACACACACACAAGCTAGACCTGTCTTTGACAAAAGCCTGAAGAGAAAAGGGGATCAGGCACTAAAAAGCTTCTTCTGAGGTTCACTTTATCCAACTCAAATATGTGTAATCCTGCCCAGAAAGAGCAGAAAACATTCCCTGAGTGCTAACATAGAAGTCAGATTTCAGTTGAGATTAAAAACCGGAATACATGAAAATAATGAAGTATTTTGGATGTTTTTATAATTTTTGAGGACTAACAGGAAAGGAGTAATTCTTAAAAGCACACATTTGATAACATGGAGAGAAATGTCATCTGGGCCCCCTGCCTCTCCAATGCCTAGATAAACTAAACTGAATCCTCCCAGTTTTATGACCTGTGAAAGTCTGAAGAACTCTTATTTGCTTTTGTGAATTACTAGAGAATTACATCTCATAGTTCCCTAAGTCTCTGGATTTCATGCATATCGATCTGGATTTAAAACTGGACTCCTGTGGTTATTATAGAATATGTCCAATAATTCTTTGGCATTCCTCTCTTCTAGAGGTATCACTTCATTTCTCTTCAGTCGAGTGTGGGTTGGACTAACTGACATAGTTCTAATGAAGTGAATAATGTATCTGACGCTGTGTGGCTTCTGAGACCAAGTGGTAAAGCACATGGCTTCCTTCCTACCCACTCCCTTGGACTGCTTGCTCTGGAGGAAGCAGAGGACATGTCATGAGGACACTCGAGCCGCTATCTGAAGAGAGAGTGCACGTGGTAGAAAATGGGCTTCCAGCCTACAGCTGCAGGATTAAACCATCTCAGAAGTGGAGATTGGTGTCTTTGGCAATTTATTGAGGGCAATGAACATCTTAGACGAGGCCAGAGTCTGTATTTTTCCTGTAGGGGAGGAAGAATTTTTCCTCTACTCTTCTAAGTTCTTCAGGCTGGCCTAAGAATGTATTTGACACGAGACAGATTAATAAGACAGAATCACACAAAAGTTTAAAAAGACAAGTGCATGGGAGAGACCCAGAAAAACTGAATAGCTCACTCAAATGGACAAAAACTCTCACCTTGAATATCATCTTCAGTTACAGACAAAAGGTGATGTTGGGGGTAGGCATTTGGGACTTCACAGGAGAGAAAGCAGTTGACAAGGAGATGGAAAAGCAAATGCTTGGGCAGATGTTTGGTGGCCAGGTGGAGACAACAGGACAGGTGAGGAGTTTTAGCAAACTTCACTAGGTACATCCCTGTTTATAAATCTAGTTCATATTACAGTTGAGATTAAACCGGAATACATGAAAATAATGAAGTATTTTGGATGTTTTTATAATTTTTGAGGACTAACAGGAAAGGAGTAATTCTTAAAAGCACACATTTGATAACATGGAGAGAAATGTCATCTGGGCCCCCTGCCTCTCCAATGCCTAGATAAACTAAACTGAATCCTCCCAGTTTTATGACCTGTGAAAGTCTGAAGAACTCTTATTTGCTTTTGTGAATTACTAGAGAATTACATCTCATAGTTCCCTAAGTCTCTGGATTTCATGCATATCGATCTGGATTTAAAACTGGACTCCTGTGGTTATTATAGAATATGTCCAATAATTCTTTGGCATTCCTCTCTTCTAGAGGTATCACTTCATTTCTCTTCAGTCGAGTGTGGGTTGGACTAACTGACATAGTTCTAATGAAGTGAATAATGTATCTGACGCTGTGTGGCTTCTGAGACCAAGTGGTAAAGCACATGGCTTCCTTCCTACCCACTCCCTTGGACTGCTTGCTCTGGAGGAAGCAGAGGACATGTCATGAGGACACTCGAGCCGCTATCTGAAGAGAGAGGTGCACGTGGTAGAAAATGGGCTTCCAGCCTACAGCTGCAGGATTAAACCATCTCAGAAGTGGAGATTGGTGTCTTTGGCAATTTATTGAGGGCAATGAACATCTTAGACGAGGCCAGAGTCTGTATTTTTCCTGTAGGGGAGGAAGAATTTTTCCTCTACTCTTCTAAGTTCTTCAGGCTGGCCTAAGAATGTATTTGACACGAGACAGATTAATAAGACAGAATCACACAAAAGTTTAAAAAGACAAGTGCATGGGAGAGACCCAGAAAAACTGAATAGCTCACTCAAATGGACAAAAACTCTCACCTTGAATATCATCTTCAGTTACAGACAAAAGGTGATGTTGGGGGTAGGCATTTGGGACTTCACAGGAGAGAAAGCAGTTGACAAGGAGATGGAAAAGCAAATGCTTGGGCAGATGTTTGGTGGCCAGGTGGAGACAACAGGACAGGTGAGGAGTTTTAGCAAACTTCACTAGGTACATCCCTGTTTATAAATCTAGTTCATATTACAGTTATCTGTTGAAAGCTCCCTTCATGGAACAGGGCCTCTGTCTACCATTGTCAGGCAGTTTGAAGAGGGAAGGTCAAAGTTTCTTCCTGTATCTTTCGGGTCTTGACTCTTTTATTTTTAAAAAATATTTATTTATTTATTTATTTTTGTGGGGGGGATGGGATGGGGGGGCGGGCGGGCCACTTCCATTGCTCCTTCATTTATCTATTTTCATCCATCTTTGTTCTTTGGCCCATGTGGGCCTCTCATCACAGTGGCCTCTGTTTTCGCAGAGAATCGGCTCTGGGCACATGAGCACCAGAGCTCCGGCTCGGTAATTGGACACATTGGTCCAGCCGCTCCGCGGCACATGGGATCTTCCCAGCCTAGGGCTCGAACCAGTGCCCATTGCACTGCAAGGTGGTGTCCTTACCCACTGGACCACCAGGAAAGCCCGGGTCTTGACCATTTTAAGTTTGAAATATTCTACACATCAGAGAGACATTTTTGAGGTGTCTCATTTAGCTCCTCTACAATATTTCTATCAGCAATATTTAAATCAAGGAATCAACTTGCCCCAATAATACTTGCCAATAATACTTAATATCTTAATAAAGTGAAGTATTACAATAGTTTGAAAAAGTAAAATAAAGGTAAAGTATGAATAAGGTATAATATTTAATACTGTTGCTCCATGCACAAAAGTAAATTCGGAATGGATTAGAGACTTAAATGTAAGGCCAAAAACTATAAAGATCTTAGAGGAAAACATAGGCAGAAACAATATCTTTTTTAAAATTATTATTATTCTTTATTTTAAAGGTTTTACAGAGTTTTGTTGTTCACAGACATGTATGTTCCCAGAGCAGTCATATGCATATCCCTGGTCCCCACCCTCCCAGCTTCCCCCTTCCCACCCCTCCGGACTATCGCCCCATGCCATTGTGAGCACTCCTATTCCCTTAGCACAATGACAATAGCTGTCTTTTCCACACATGACAGTATAGGTTTCCATGTTACTCCCTCCATGCCTCCCCCTCCCTATTACTTCCCCACAATGTCCATATGTCTATTCTCTGTCTGTTTTTTCCATGAGTTCACTGCGTGTGTTATCAAGACCGTCCTACTAGATTCCATATATGTGTGTTAGTATACTGTATTTGTCTTTCTCTTTTTGACTGACTTCACTTTTGATGATAGGTTCCAGAGCCAGCCACTTCATTAGGACTGAGTCTTCTGCATTTCTTTTAACAGCTGAGTAGTATTCCATTGTATATATGTACCAGAGCTTCTGTATCCATTCATTCGTCAATGGACATCTAGGTTGCTTCCATGCACTGGCTATTGTATAGTGAGCTGCAATGAACATTGGGGTACAGGTGCTTCTTTCAGTTTTGATTTCATCAGGATATAAGCCTAAGAGTGGGATTGCTGGGTCGTCTGGCACTTCTGTTTTTAGTTTTTTAAGGAATCTCCATACTGTCTTCCATAGAGGCTGTTTCCATTGACATTCCCACCAGCAATGCAAGAGGGTTCCCCTTTCTCTGCACCCTCTCCAGCATTTATTGTCTGTCAATTTGTGGATGATGGCCATTCTGACTGGTGTGAGGTGATATCTCATTGTAGTTTTGATTTGCATTTCTCTAATAATAAGCGAGGTTGAGCATCATTTCATGTGCTTTTGGGCCATCTGTATGTCCTCTTTGGAGAGGCGTCTCTTTAGATCTTTTTCCCATTTTTTGATTGGGTTGTTCGTTTTCCCTGTGCTGAGTTGTGTGAGTTGCTTGTAGATTTTGGAGATTAATTCTTTGTCTGTTGTTTCATTTGCTATGATTTTCTCCCACTCTATGGGGTGTCTGTTCAGCTTTTTTGTGATTTCTTTTGCTGTACAAAAGCTTTTAAGTTTCATGAGGTCCCACATGTTCATTTTTCTTTTCAGTTCTGCTATTCTAGTAGGTGGGTCAGAGAAGATCTTGCTTTGATTGATGTCCTTTTTTAAAGGTTTTACAGAGTTTTTTTGTTCACAGACATGTATGTTCCCAGAGCAGTCATATGCATATCCAGGGTCCCCACCCTCCCAGCTCCCCCTTCCCACCCTCCGGACTATCGCCCCATGCCATTGTGAGCACTCCTATTCCCTTAGCACAATGACAATAGCTGTCTTTTCCACACATGACAGTATAGGTTTCCATGTTACTCCCTCCATGCCTCCCCCTCCCTATTACTTCCCCACAATGTCCATATGTCTATTCTCTGTCTGTTTTTTCCATGAGTTCACTGCGTGTGTTATCAAGACCGTCCTACTAGATTCCATATATGTGTGTTAGTATACTGTATTTGTCTTTCTCTTTTTGACTGACTTCACTTTTGATGATAGGTTCCAGAGCCAGCCACTTCATTAGGACTGAGTCTTCTGCATTTCTTTTAACAGCTGAGTAGTATTCCATTGTATATATGTACCAGAGCTTCTGTATCCATTCATTCGTCAATGGACATCTAGGTTGCTTCCATGCACTGGCTATTGTATAGTGAGCTGCAATGAACATTGGGGTACAGGTGCTTCTTTCAGTTTTGATTTCATCAGGATATAAGCCTAAGAGTGGGATTGCTGGGTCGTCTGGCACTTCTGTTTTTAGTTTTTTAAGGAATCTCCATACTGTCTTCCATAGAGGCTGTTTCCATTGACATTCCCACCAGCAATGCAAGAGGGTTCCCCTTTCTCTGCACCCTCTCCAGCATTTATTGTCTGTCAATTTGTGGATGATGGCCATTCTGACTGGTGTGAGGTGATATCTCATTGTAGTTTTGATTTGCATTTCTCTAATAATAAGCGAGGTTGAGCATCATTTCATGTGCTTTTGGGCCATCTGTATGTCCTCTTTGGAGAGGCGTCTCTTTAGATCTTTTTCCCATTTTTTGATTGGGTTGTTCGTTTTCCCTGTGCTGAGTTGTGTGAGTTGCTTGTAGATTTTGGAGATTAATTCTTTGTCTGTTGTTTCATTTGCTATGATTTTCTCCCACTCTATGGGGTGTCTGTTCAGCTTTTTTGTGATTTCTTTTGCTGTACAAAAGCTTTTAAGTTTCATGAGGTCCCACATGTTCATTTTTCTTTTTAGTTCTGCTATTTTAGTAGGTGGGTCAGAGAAGATCTTGCTTTGATTGATGTCCTTGAGGGTTTTGCCTATATTCTCCTCTAAGAGTTTGATGGTTTCTGATCTTACATTTAGGTCTTTAATCCATTTTGAGTTGAACAAGATCATTTTTGACCCACCTCCTGGAGTAATGGAAAGAAAAACAAAAATAAACAAATGAGACCGAATTAAACTTTGCACAGCAAAGGAAACAGTAAACAAGATTAAAAGACAACCGTCAGAATGGAAGAAAATAGCTGCTAATGAAACAACTGACAAAGGATTAATCTCCAGCATATATAAGCAGTTCGTATGACTCAGTATCAGAAAAGCAAACAGCCCAATCAAAAAATGAGCAGAAGACCTAAACAGACATCTCTCCAAGACATACAGATGGCCAATAAATACATGAAAAGATACTCAACATCACTCATTATTAGAGGAATGCAAATCAAAATTACAATGTGACCAATTGATGTTCCTCCTCCAGGAATAAGCACCGTATGGATCTGGGGTATTTATTTATGTGTATATGTACTTATTTATGTTAATTTGATGCTCGAGGGAATCAGAGAAGAATGAGACTAGAAATGTGATCAGTTCCTGTCTACTTCTCTAAGGGTGACTACGCAACGGAAGGTTCCACACCTTTCCTTTTGGATGTCTGGGCCATACAAAAGAGTTTCTGTGTCTTAAGAATGTTTAACTCTGCAAAGGATGCTCAGAGGGTGTGTATAACAATGAAACACATTTTGGAAAAAAAAAAAATTACAATGTGATATTACCTCACAACAGTCAGATTGGCCATCATAAAAAACCTACAAACAAAAAATTCTGAAGAGGATACAGAGAAAAGGGAACCCTCGTGAACTGCTGGTAGGAATGTAGGTTGATAAAGCTACCATGGAGAACAGTATGGAGATTCCTGAAAAAACTAGAAATAGAACTACCCTATGATCTAGCAATTCCACTTCTAAGAATATACCCTGAGAAAACCATAATTGAAAAGGATACATGTACCCCATTGTTCATAGCAGCACTGTTTACTATAGCCAGGGCATGGGAACAATCTAAATGTCCATCAACAGGTAAATGAATTAAGAAGCTGCGGTACATATATACAATGGAATATTACTCATCCATAAAAAAGAATGAATTTGAGACCGTTCTAGTAGGTGGATGAACCTTGAGCTTGTTATACAAAGTGAAGTAAGTCGAAAAGAGAAAAACAAATATTCTATATAAACGTATATAGAGATATGGAATCTAGAAAAATGGTACTGATAAACCTATTTGCAGGAAAGTAATGGAGACACAGATATGGAAAACAGACTTGACACAGTGAAGGCAGGATAGAGTAGGATGAATGGAGAAATTAGCATCAACATAGGTATACTACCATATGTAAAATCAATAGTTGGTGAGAAGTTGCTGTGTAACACAGGTAGCCCAGCCTGGTACTGTGTGATGGCCTAAAGGTGTGGGGTGGGAGAAGAGGAGGGAGGCTCAGGAGAGAGGTAATATATGTATAATTACATCTGAATTGCATTGTTGTATGGCAAAACCCAACATAGTACTGTAAAACAATTTTCCTCCAATTAGAGGATAAATTTTAAAAACTAAGGGAAAAAGTACTCCCGTTAAGCAGGGAGCTCTCTGCTAAATGCACATAGAGCCAATACTATGGCACCAACTTTTGAGAAAAGAAAAATCCTGAATGAGAAGTCAACCAGCAAGGAGAAAAGCATCAAGGCTCTCAATCTATTTCCCAATCCTGGGCTCAGTCAAATGTATATGAATTAAGACAGGATAGGTGGTTATGTGGAAGTCCTGGCAGGGCAGGTCAAGGTCTGAGGGCTTCAGAACTTGACCTTGGAAGGTAAGATACAGTGAAAAGGCTTTATAGCACCAAATCTTCCTAGACAACAAACCCTTTGCTTCTGAAAGGGCTCTGGCATTTGGGTTTTGATTATGTCCTGGTCTTTTGGGTCCATGGTGGGGAGACACTTTGATTTCTGGTATTATTTGAAGACTTAACTTTCTCCTTCATGCGTTGGCTGCATGATTCAGTTTTGCTCTTTTCTCTGAAAAACAACTTAGTCTGGTTAGGAGCAAGATAGGGTCAGTTTGGGCTAGTTTTGCAGTTACGATACCTTAATAAAGACTTTTCATGTGTGAGTAACTGGGTCTCCTGGCCCCCTGGACTTTCCCCATTCTAAACCATTATCTTTAGTTAGTGAGATCTTCCTGTGTGATTTATCTGATCATACTCTTCCCCCGGTTAAAAAAATGCATTTATGCCCCACTGATTCCCATTGCCTTCAGAATAAAATCTCAACTCCTATATTTGGTTTACAAGAACTCTAAATACTGCCGTGATACTGAGATTGTGGTCACTTCTTTGGCCATGGAATATTAATTTTGAATCTCATGCCATAAAGATGTTATTTTTCATAAATTCTGTGTGAAGCAGAAGATACCATAACCTTTACCTAGAGAATTTTTTGTTCTAGAAATGAACACTATGTCAATATCTCTTACATACACAGAATTAGTGGACCAACTGACCAAAGCTTCTGGGAAAGAAAGAAGTGACTGTTTTCACACCTGTAAAGTAGGAACAATTAAAACTCTGGTAGGTGGTTGAAACTAGACAGAAGGATGAAAAGAAATTGGTGAGCAATCTGTCTTTCTTCTGAAAATATTACTCTATTAAATTCTTCAATAAAAAGAAGGTAATGATTGTGGTGTTTCCATTGTTGAAAAGAGAAAAGTAGATTTGTCTTTTCCCTTGGAACATTGGCTATCATATGGAGTGGGAAAACTGGTTAGAAAAAAGTATGTAGAGGATGATCGGATTTAGGTGAAATAAGTGAAGATGGTACAGTATCAAATCGTTTGTGACGATTGTTTCTGGGGAAAGGCTTCTGTGTGGAGTTTGTGGAGTACTTCTTATATTATTCACTGCTGGATTTTAAAAAGTGTCTAAAACCATCCTTTAGAGTTTTATAAAGATAGTTCCATTTAATAAAGATCAAGGATGACAACTGGAAACTTAAGTTGACATTCATCCCTTTGTCTAAACACAGTTTCTCCTTCAACTTTTCCTGGAATGAGGAAGGTTCAATGCCAGAGTTCCATGCCATTTTAAAGTTATATTCCAAAGGTATTCCTCATAGCCTCATTAGTGGCTAAAATATTTTATCTGTTATTAAATTCTTCCTCATAGCTAGTCCTCATGCCACTCCATAAATATTCCCCACCCAGAGTTCAGCTAAATATGGGAAAAAAGAAAGAGCTGATGATTCTCCTTTGTTTAAAAATGAGTAGATGATTTTAATTTTATTTTTATAGCATGCTTCCCTTTTGCCAAATTTCTTGCCTTTGATCATTTTAGAAGCAACATGGTGAAAATGAAGAGTGTGAGGCTGGAAGTTGGAGGAACTGACTTTACAACCTATCACTTTTGCATATGAGTAGGCTGCTTGTGGGTAAACCATTATCTTGCTTCTCTCCACTTCAGTTCCCTCATCTATAAAATGGGATGAGCATGACTGAGAGGATTGCAGGAGATAACAGAAGGGGGAGTGATGAGCTAGAGCATCTTTCAGAGGTGCTGCTTGACCTTTCTCTCCCCACCTACCCCAGCCACTTCTCTCCTTGAAGTGGAGTCAGAAGAATGCTCTAATGTTGGTATTTTCTTCTATAAAACAAAATGAAGTAAATCCTTCCATTTTATACTTCAAAGGGTCACTTTTGTAAGATTCAGTTGGGCAAATGCGTGTTAGAGCATGTTATGAAGGTTAGGGTCCTAACGCTAGCTGTATTTTTTTTTTTTTTTTTTGCCACATGACAGCTCTATGAGTGGATTTGTCAGAGTGGACATCATTCTTTTCATTTTACAGACAAGGACATATTTGGAGAGGCTGTGACTTCCATCTAATCTCACAGCACTAGAACCTAGGCTTCTAGGCTATCAAAGGCCATTCTAAAAAAAAAAAAGCTTTTTCAAACATTTATTTATTTATTTGACTGCATCAGGTCTGAGTTGCAGCATGCAAGATCGACAGTCTTCATTGCGGCATGTGAGGTCTTAGTTGTAGCATGTAGGATCTAGCTCCCTGACCAGGATTGAACTCGGGTCCCCTGTACTGGAAGCACGGAGTCTTAGCCACTGGACCACCAGGGAAGTCCCCAGTCAAAGGCCATTTTAAAGTTTGTTTCTCTCCTGTAGGTTAAATGATCTCAACTGTTTTAGCTTTTCTTCATGAATTCCACACATCAACCTAATTCACAGACAAGCAAATGAATTGCCTAGATGATTTTCTTCTCTGGAATTTTGCTGTGAAAGTTGAGTGGCTTTATGTGAGCACTGAGTGAGTAATAGCCAGCACTGGCTAGGGAACACAGTGGTGAGTGAGAAGTCAGGGTTCCTGCCTCTATGGAGTGTGTGTGCTCTGTGGGGGTTGGGGTGGAGTGAGTGGATGGTAAGTAGGAAAGAAGTGAGTAAGCAGATACATGAACCAGAGAGTTTTGAGTAGTCACAAGTATTTTTGAATCAAATAAAGCCTAGTGACCTGAAGGGGTGACAGTGTGGTGGTGGTGGTGGCTGAGGAGTTGTGACAGACTGAGTGTTCAGGAAGGGCTGTGGAAGGAGATGACAGTGGAGCTGAGGCTTCAAGGAGAGAAGGGACTTTGCCTTCACTGTTGGGTTCCTTTTGCCAGGAACCTGATCAGTGCTGGACACAAAACACATTCAATAGATATTTGGTAAATGAATTAATCAGTGAATGAAGGAACCACTCATACAAAGATCACAGAGTGTTTAGAAATGCTTTTGAATAGCTAATACTAATAGCTGCTCTTTGTTTTGCTTGTTTTACATGGCAAGTATTTATGCCTAGTGATTTATGTTTGTTTAAAAGTGGAATCCTCACAACAACACAAAGAGTTACGTGATTACCCTGTTTTTCAGATAAAGGCTATAATGACATTTGTGATCAAGGGAATGGAATTTTATATTTTAAAATCTTTTTCTTGTTACTCCTTTTTTTTTTTTTTTAAAGATTTTTATTATGTATTTATTTATTTATATTGGTGGGGTGGGGTGTGGGGGAGGGGAGCAGGCAGGCCACTTCTATTGGTCTTTCATTTGTTCATTTTCATCCGTCTTTGTTCTTTGGCTCTTGTGGGCTTCCCATCACTGTGGCCTCTGTTGTCGCAGAGCGCCGGCTCTGGGCATATGCGCTCCAGAGCTCCAGCTCGGTAATTGGACACATCGGTCCAGCCACTCCGCGGCACGTGGGATCTTCCCAGGCCAGGGATCGAACCGGTGCCCCTTGCACTGCAAGGCGGTGTCCTTACCCACTGGACCACCAGGGAAGCCCATTGTTACTCCTTTTATTCTCAAACCCTTGAAGACCCAAGTTTCACCACATTTTTACTAGCATTTTGAATGCTGGGAAATGTGGTGCTCTGATTCACCTAATTTTCTATCAAAGCATATTTGTTAAAGCTCTCTATGAAAATGATAGTTTCTCTGTTTCATTCATATGCTAATTAAAACCACATCATTGAAAATCTGAGTTGAAAACAGTAGAATTCAACCCATCCAATAGTTGTACTATCCATGGGATTCCTTAGGCAAGAATACTGGAGTGGGTACCCTCCTCAGGGATCATCACAACCCAGGAATCAGCCTAGTGACCTGAAGGGGTGACAGTGTGGTGGTGGTGGTGGCTGAGGAGTTGTGACAGACTGAGTGTTCAGGAAGGGCTGTGGAAGGAGATGACAGTGGAGCTGAGGCTTCAAGGAGAGAAGGGACTTTGCCTTCACTGTTGGGTTCCTTTTGCCAGGAACCTGATCAGTGCTGGACACAAAACACATTCAATAGATATTTGGTAAATGAATTAATCAGTGAATGAAGGAACCACTCATACAAAGATCACAGAGTGTTTAGAAATGCTTTTGAATAGCTAATACTAATAGCTGCTCTTTGTTTTGCTTGTTTTACATGGCAAGTATTTATGCCTAGTGATTTATGTTTGTTTAAAAGTGGAATCCTCACAACAACACAAAGAGTTACGTGATTACCCTGTTTTTCAGATAAAGGCTATAATGACATTTGTGATCAAGGGAATGGAATTTTATATTTTAAAATCTTTTTCTTGTTACTCCTTTTTTTTTTTTTTAAAGATTTTTATTATGTTTTTTTTTTTTTATATTGGTGGGGTGGGGTGTGGGGGAGGGGAGCAGGCAGGCCACTTCTATTGGTCTTTCATTTGTTCATTTTCATCCGTCTTTGTTCTTTGGCTCTTGTGGGCTTCCCATCACTGTGGCCTCTGTTGTCGCAGAGCGCCGGCTCTGGGCATATGCGCTCCAGAGCTCCAGCTCGGTAATTGGACACATCGGTCCAGCCACTCCGCGGCACGTGGGATCTTCCCAGGCCAGGGATCGAACCGGTGCCCCTTGCACTGCAAGGCGGTGTCCTTACCCACTGGACCACCAGGGAAGCCCATTGTTACTCCTTTTATTCTCAAACCCTTGAAGACCCAAGTTTCACCACATTTTTACTAGCATTTTGAATGCTGGGAAATGTGGTGCTCTGATTCACCTAATTTTCTATCAAAGCATATTTGTTAAAGCTCTCTATGAAAATGATAGTTTCTCTGTTTCATTCATATGCTAATTAAAACCACATCATTGAAAATCTGAGTTGAAAACAGTAGAATTCAACCCATCCAATAGTTGTACTATCCATGGGATTCCTTAGGCAAGAATACTGGAGTGGGTACCCTCCTCCAGGGGATCATCACAACCCAGGAATCAAACGCACATCTTTTACATCTCCTGTAATTGGCAGGTGGGTTCTTTGCCATTAGTGCCACCTGGGAAGCCCCATTATATATAAAGGGCCTTGGGCATCAAGAACTTTTTCATATTTTTTTCTTTAAAGACTGAATTTTTTGCAGTGAATATTTGGAGTGAGCAAAACTATGCAATCACAAGATTGGCTGACATCTCTTAAGCACATGAATCATGTATTTCAAAAACAAGTTCATTTGCTCTTTAGAAAAACTGCAGTGATATAGACATTAGAATCCTCACCTTGCTGATAAAAGTAGCTGAGGCTCAGGCACTTGTGTAACTTGTTCAAGGTCACATTGACCTTGGGTTTCCATTAGAATTCAATATACTGTGCTGTTTCTTCCAAAATAGGATCACTTCATAGTAAATTTAGAAATCAACTGCAAATATTTTAGCAGTTTGGATTGACAGTTTACTCACCCAGAGCACTAGAAATTTTATTGAGTTTTTTTTTCTTTTTTTGTGAGTGGAGACAAATTTTTCTCTGCCTGAAAGTAAAGTGTAGAAAAAAAATTCCACTTACTTATATTTTGAATTAATGCATGTAGCTTCACACATCTAACAATCAACAGAACACAATTCATTTGTACATTAAGACCGTTGGTTTTTGACAACTACAGAGAGGAAACTTGACAAGAGACTCTCGGGAGTCCCCACCGAAGAAATTGCAAAGGCTGCTTATGTAAAAGAGCTCACTGGATACATCGGTCCAGCCACTCCGCGGCACGTGGGATCTTCCCAGGCCAGGGATCGAACCGGTGCCCCTTGCACTGCAAGGCGGTGTCCTTACCCACTGGACCACCAGGGAAGCCCATTGTTACTCCTTTTATTCTCAAACCCTTGAAGACCCAAGTTTCACCACATTTTTACTAGCATTTTGAATGCTGGGAAATGTGGTGCTCTGATTCACCTAATTTTCTATCAAAGCATATTTGTTAAAGCTCTCTATGAAAATGATAGTTTCTCTGTTTCATTCATATGCTAATTAAAACCACATCATTGAAAATCTGAGTTGAAAACAGTAGAATTCAACCCATCCAATAGTTGTACTATCCATGGGATTCCTTAGGCAAGAATACTGGAGTGGGTACCCTCCTCCAGGGGATCATCACAACCCAGGAATCAAACGCACATCTTTTACATCTCCTGTAATTGGCAGGTGGGTTCTTTGCCATTAGTGCCACCTGGGAAGCCCCATTATATATAAAGGGCCTTGGGCATCAAGAATTTTTTCATATTTTTTTCTTTAAAGACTGAATTTTTTGCAGTGAATATTTGGAGTGAGCAAAACTATGCAATCACAAGATTGGCTGACATCTCTTAAGCACATGAATCATGTATTTCAAAAACAAGTTCATTTGCTCTTTAGAAAAACTGCAGTGATATAGACATTAGAATCCTCACCTTGCTGATAAAAGTAGCTGAGGCTCAGGCACTTGTGTAACTTGTTCAAGGTCACATTGACCTTGGGTTTCCATTAGAATTCAATATACTGTGCTGTTTCTTCCAAAATAGGATCACTTCATAGTAAATTTAGAAATCAACTGCAAATATTTTAGCAGTTTGGATTGACAGTTTACTCACCCAGAGCACTAGAAATTTTATTGAGTTTTTTTTTCTTTTTTTGTGAGTGGAGACAAATTTTTCTCTGCCTGAAAGTAAAGTGTAGAAAAAAAATTCCACTTACTTATATTTTGAATTAATGCATGTAGCTTCACACATCTAACAATCAACAGAACACAATTCATTTGTACATTAAGACCGTTGGTTTTTGACAACTACAGAGAGGGAAACTTGACAAGAGACTCTCGGGGAAGTCCCCACCGTAAGAAAATCCCTCCATGACAACAAAGTGCCCCAGGGGCGTTTGAGTTCTCTAAGGGCTGATAAAATGCAATCTTAACACCAGTGGCAGATACTATCTTTCATCTTTTCTCTGAATGACTAAGGATTTCTGTCTCTGATCTTCTTTTCCCCTCCTCTTTCTCACAGGAAGTTTCTGGCTGGAGAAAACCCCAATATAGGTGGGCTAAAGATAAAAGACTCTGAGGTTCCGTGGTCTTGTCCGGAGACATTAAAGATCATCATCAACTTTTATTTTACCTATGGTAAAAAAAAAAAGTTGATCATAATCAACTGTTATCTGTCTGGGCTTCCCTGGTGGGTCAGTGGTAGAGAACCTGCTTGACAATGCAGAAGATGAGGGTTTGATCCCTGGCTTGGAAAGATTCCCTGGAGAAGGAAATGGCAACCTACTCCAGTACTCTTGTGCCTGGAAAATCCCATGGACAGAGGAGCCTGCTGGCTATAGTTCATGGGGTAGAAAAAAAGAGTTGAAAATGACAGTGACTAAACAACTATCTATCTGTCTATCTATCTATCTGTCTGTCTGTCTGTCTGTCTGTCTGTCTATCATTACTTATTTGTAAGGGGTTATATTGAATAACTAAAAAATCAACAGTGCATGTATGTGCACTAAGTCACTTCAGTCATGTCTGACTCTGTGATGCTGTGGACTGTAGCTCACCAGGCTCTTGTATCCATGGGATTCTCCAGGCATGAATATTGGAGTGAGTTTCCTTGCCCTCCTCCAGGAGATCTTCCTGAGATCTTCCCAGGATCAAACCCAAGTCTCTTATATCTTCTGGGTTCTTTACCACTAGCACCACCTGGGAAGTCCATCATCACTTGTTTTGGAGGAGGTAAGGGATTATATTGAACAGCCATCAAAAAATCAATAGAGCCTAGTGACTTACTGAGCTCATCAAACAAGTCCACAAAACATGCCTCCCAGAGATAGGGAGAAACGAGCCTAAAAAGTTGCAGCCATTTGAGGCTTTTGAAGGATGGCTTTAAACATTGCTTAGTCTTTATAGCTGAGGAGCCCCTTAGCACAAACTGTGTTCCCTATCTCCTGTATTCCTCCACACCTTTATTCTTTGGGGGCATGTTGGAATCCTGATTTGTCTGGTTATCACAGATTGAGAAACAAACTTTGCAGTCATAATTATAAATTTTTTTAAAAATATTTATTTATTTATTTATTTATTTTGGTGGAGAGGGTGGGGAGGGAGGAGAGCAGGCGGGCCACTTCTATTGGTCTTTCGTTTCTCTGTGTTCATCCGTCTTTGTTCTTTGGCCCATGTGGGCCTCCCATCGCGGTGGCGTCTGTCGTTGCAGAGCGCCGGCTCTGGGCGCATGCGCTCCAGAGCTCCTCTGGCTCGGTGATTGGACACATCGGTCCAGCCGCTCTGCGGCACGTGGGATCTTCCCAGGCCAGGGCTCGAACTGGCGCCCCTTGCACTGCAAAGCGGTGTCCTTACCCACTGGACCACCAGGGAAGCCCCATAATTATAAATTTAGATTATTTCTGCAAAATCATTATTCTGCATCGCCCCCTCAGAAGCTTTAATTCCAGGATCATAAATCCAGCAATCAATACAAAAAGCACTATGAGTTATTAGTTGTGATTCTCATGATAAAACATGGTGGAATTTAAGAGTAAGGCTGTGCTAAACCAGTAGAAAAACATTTCAAGGAAATGGGCAGAAAAAGTCCTCAGTTCCTTGAAGTTGTGTAAATGTCAAGCCTTGATCTCATCAAGCTGGACCTTTGGCATTTTCTCATATCTGCCTGACATTACTCTCACAAATAGCTTTCTCGGCCATCAAAACCAGTATAATGAGACAAAAACAAAGACATCTATATTTTATAGCTAAAAATATGAGGGAATATGCTATTACTTGTGACTAAACTGTATTACTGGGACTTCCCTGGTGGTCCAATGGGTAAGGACACCGCCTTCCAGTGCAAGGGGCGCTGGTTTGATCCCTGGCCTGGGAAGATCCCACGTGCTACGGAGTGACTGGACAGATGTGTCCAACTACCTAGCCAGAGCTCTGGAGTGCGTGCGGCCAGAGCTGGTGCTCTGTGACGAGTGAAGCCACTGAGATGGGAGGCCCGCACAGGCCAAAGAACAAAGATAAATAAATGAAAGATCAATATATGTGCCCCCCCCCCAAATGTACTACCACCCCTGTATCCCAACTCTATCTCCAGGCTGCATTGTAGACTTATCACACTATACTGTAATTACCCCTTTGCTTTTCTTTGCCTTCCTCACTCTATCAAGTCCTTCAGAGGCAGTTCACAGTGCCTGTCTTGCTATGCTTACCTTAGATAGGCATCCAGTAGAAAATTTCTACAGGAGATTGGAATTTGTGTGCAGGGGTATTCTCAAAAGTAGCACCTGTTGGAGGCGGATGAAGGAAGTAGGACTGGGCATAGGGAAGAGTCGAAATGTGAAACCATCACAAGGGAGCCCTCACAAGATCCTTGGTAACTCTAAAATTGGGATGATCCTTTCAGAATCTTCTCACCTTGAGGCAAGGGACCTGAGCCTTTACTGCTCATTCACTAGTCAGTGGATGAATGTTGGCTCTCCCAATGGGGCATGACCTCCTGCAAGGCAGTTTTCACACATTTACCAAGGGCATTTCCAAGAGAATGATTCAGCTAAGTGCTGATGGCTGCTGCCAGTATTTGCAGAAGCCTGTGGAATAATGAGTGTGCTTCTGTTCTGAATGCAAAGATCTGAATGCATACAAAAGCATCCACTTCAGTTCATTTCAGTTGCTCAGTCCTGTCTGACTCTTTGCAATATATGGACTGAGGCATGCCAGCGTTCCCTGTCCTTCCCCCATCTCCCAGAGTTTACGCAAACTCTTGTCCATTGACACAGAGATGCCATCCAACCATCTTGTCCTTTGTTGTCCCCTTCTCCTTCTACCTTCTATCTTTTCATCAAAACCAGTATAATGAGACAAAAACAAAGACATCTATATTTTATAGCTAAAAATATGAGGGAATATGCTATTACTTGTGACTAAACTGTATTACTGGGACTTCCCTGGTGGTCCAATGGGTAAGGACACCGCCTTCCAGTGCAAGGGGCGCTGGTTTGATCCCTGGCCTGGGAAGATCCCACGTGCTACGGAGTGACTGGACAGATGTGTCCAACTACCTAGCCAGAGCTCTGGAGTGCGTGCGGCCAGAGCTGGTGCTCTGTGACGAGTGAAGCCACTGAGATGGGAGGCCCGCACAGGCCAAAGAACAAAGATAAATAAATGAAAGATCAATATATGTGCCCCCCCCCCAAATGTACTACCACCCCTGTATCCCAACTCTATCTCCAGGCTGCATTGTAGACTTATCACACTATACTGTAATTACCCCTTTGCTTTTCTTTGCCTTCCTCACTCTATCAAGTCCTTCAGAGGCAGTTCACAGTGCCTGTCTTGCTATGCTTACCTTAGATAGGCATCCAGTAGAAAATTTCTACAGGAGATTGGAATTTGTGTGCAGGGGTATTCTCAAAAGTAGCACCTGTTGGAGGCGGATGAAGGAAGTAGGACTGGGCATAGGGAAGAGTCGAAATGTGAAACCATCACAAGGGAGCCCTCACAAGATCCTTGGTAACTCTAAAATTGGGATGATCCTTTCAGAATCTTCTCACCTTGAGGCAAGGGACCTGAGCCTTTACTGCTCATTCACTAGTCAGTGGATGAATGTTGGCTCTCCCAATGGGGCATGACCTCCTGCAAGGCAGTTTTCACACATTTACCAAGGGCATTTCCAAGAGAATGATTCAGCTAAGTGCTGATGGCTGCTGCCAGTATTTGCAGAAGCCTGTGGAATAATGAGTGTGCTTCTGTTCTGAATGCAAAGATCTGAATGCATACAAAAGCATCCACTTCAGTTCATTTCAGTTGCTCAGTCCTGTCTGACTCTTTGCAATATATGGACTGAGGCATGCCAGCGTTCCCTGTCCTTCCCCCATCTCCCAGAGTTTACGCAAACTCTTGTCCATTGACACAGAGATGCCATCCAACCATCTTGTCCTTTGTTGTCCCCTTCTCCTTCTACCTTCTATTTTTCTCCATATCAGGGTCTTTTCCAGTGAGTTGTCTCTTTGCATCAGGTGGCCAAAGTATTGGAATTTCAGCTTCAGCATCAGTCCTTCCACTGACTATTCAGGGTTGATTTCCTCTAGGATTGACTGGTTTGATCTGCTTGCAGTTCAAGGGACTCTTAAGAGTTTTCTCCAACACCACAAATCAAAGGCATCAATTCTTCGGCACTCAGCCTTCTTTCTGGTCCAACTTTCACATCCATACGTGACTGCTGGGAAAACCATAGCTTTGACTAGATGGACCTTTGTCAGCAAAGTCATGTCTCTGCTTTTTAATATACTGTCTAGGTTTGTCATAGCTTTTCTTCCAAGGAGCGAGCATCTTTTAATTTTGTGTCTGCAGTCACCAGCCACAGTGATTTTAGAGCCCAAGAAAATAAAGTCTGTCACTGTTTCCATTGTTTGCCCATCTCTTTGCCATGAAGTGATAGGACTGGATGCCATGAGCTTGGTTTTTTGAATGTAGTATTCACACAGTCCTCAAAGGCAATTATTAAGTAACTGACATTATATAGTTCAACCATTTATTCAAAGTGATTAGTGTTTTTGATTTCATATGTGTAAGAGGAAGATTTTAACCAACTGAGGATGTAGCTCACATTATTGTTAGTTTAGAAGCAGCCCTTTTAGGTACTGGTTATATAGATGCTAGCTTTCAGCACAAGTTTGCGGGTTTTTTTGTTTTCGTTTTTTAATTTTGGCCTCTTTTATTGATTGTCTATTTATCCATTTTCGTCCATCTTTATTCTTTGCCCTGGGCCTCCCATTGCAGTGGCCTCTCTCGTTGCAGAGCACTGACTCTGGGCGCATGCGCTCCAGAGCGATGGCTCATAATTGGACACACTGGTCCAGCCGTTCCTTGGCACATGGGATCCTTCCATGCCAGGGATCTAACCGGTGCCCCCTGCACTGCAAGGCAGACTCTTTACCCACTGGACCACCAGGGAGGCTCCCTAGCACAAGTTTTATTTGACATAAAATTCATTTGGTTTCTCCAGTTTCTTCTTCTGCTTGAAGAAACTCTGAAACTTGACTTAAAAAACTTGTGTTTCTATTGGAACTCTGCCACTCACTATATGAGTCATGTTGCTTCTTTTTCAGTTATTTCACCTGTCAGAAATGGCAAAAATGATATTTGGGGTGACTTTTTCACAGGGTTATAGTACAAATAACAGAAAGGATGCTTGTCAAAGCCCTTTGTAAATGACTGGTGAAGAAGCAACTGAGGAGACAGTGAAGTCCTCCATTAGCACGAGAAACAGGAAAGGTGATTGCAAAGGGAAGGAGTGAGGTGGAATTTTCCTGAGGTGCCCCAAACCAGGTGCTCTTTACTTCACCAATGCAACTCAGGCCTGCTCAAGTAAAATAAATTCAGAATAGAACAAAAGAGACAAGCAAATCCTTTGACTGAATAATATACACTAAGTAAATCTTCATGTACTTCAGAACTTTCTTCTCCTTTCCCTACTAGGTAGAGTCTACAGCAGTCGTACTTTGGGGAGGAAGGGAAAACCACGTATTTGTTTAGTTCTGGGGGTTCTTGGCTGCAATATAGGATCTATCACCTCAACATCACTTTGACTCAATTTGTTTATCTGAAAGCAAGTGGGTGTTCATTTCTAAGTCTCTCTTTATCTCTCGCCCTCTTTCTATTTTTGTTGTGGTCGTGGTTACTTTGGTCTCATTTTTTATCTTTCCTCATGACAGACCTTTCTTAGTCCCTGTCCTGAAAGTAAGTGATCATCCTTCAGGTCAGGTTAGAGTTACCATGGACTTCCCCCACAGCAGCGGAAATGTTTCCTTTGAATTTTAAACTTTTTCAACCTTGATGGCATGATCTTGGTTTTGGTTGAAAACTGGAGACCGTGGCATGTGGTCAACTCCAGGGAGGTGTGCTTGGCTTATTTCTAATCAGAGGCATTTCCCAGCCCTTTGCCCATATGAGGCTAGTTTTCCCTTCTATTTCACAGGTTTTCTGTTGTACTTTTTACTCTTCTCCCTCTGCTCTTCTTTCTATTAATCCATCCACTCATCCATCTCCCACCATTCCTTCTGCTTAAGGAGCCAGCTTGGGCTACGCTGCACATTTCCTGTTCCTTTCTGCAGCCTCCTTGCTTGGGTCATATGTGGATAAACCCTGTTTCAGCTCCAGTGCTGTGCTCCTGGGACCGATATTTTTTTGGCTTGGCTTTCATCTCTGGGAGCTTGTGATTAGCCAGGAAAATTTCAGCAAAGCAGCAGGGAAGATCAGGGTCTGACCAACCTTGTTCTTTTTGGCATTTTAAGATTTATGGATTCAATGAAGCTTACACTCAACCCTGGACTTATCAACATATTTGTTTTTATCCTTAAGGCACTCTGGTAGGAGACTGCATCAATGCCTGGAAAACCTGAGTTTACTTGGACTGTGATAGATTTGACTTCCACCCCAATGCTTCCTTTCCTACGCAGCCAGGTAGCTCTCCCCTTACAGGAGTTCTTACATTTTTAAAATTTTTTTAAATGTCTTTTTTTCTTCCCCCTTACCAGATTTCTTAAAGGAAACACAGTATCACATATCCTTAGATGGAAGCCTGTCTTGAGGCCCCAAGGGTAGATTGGACATCCTTATGTGGCATCATATACGTTCCTCTGTGCTTTAATTTTTTAAAAAATGTTTTAAAAATGCTTTATTACTAAAAACACTAACCATTATCTGAGTCTTCAGCAAGTCATCATCTATTTATTTCCTCGTAGAGGATCTTGCCTCTCTTTTGGTGGTTGCTGAAGGTTGGGGTGGCTTTGGCAATTTCTTGAAATAAGACAACAATGAAGATTGCCACATTGATTGATTCTCTCTTTAACAAATAATTCTTTGTAACAGACAATGCTGTTTGATTGCGTTTTACCAACAGTTAGGATTTCTTTCAGGATTAGAGTCAATCCTCTCAAATCTGGCTTTCTCAACTAAGTTTATGTAATATTCTTTTTTTTTTAATGTTATTTATTTTTAATTGAAGGATAATTGCTTTACAGTATTGTGTTGGCTTCTGCCATACATCAACACCAGTCAGCCACAGATTTACACATGCCCCCTCTCCCCTGTATTTTCTAACGCCTAAAAGAATTCCTTTTTTTTTTTTTTCCGACCTGTGTAGGCCTCCCATTGCAGTGGCCTCTCTTGTTGCAGAGCACCAGCTCTGGGTGCATGCGCTCCAGAGCGATGACTGGTAATTGGACACACCGGTCCAGCCACTCCACGGCATGTGGGATCTTCCTGGGCCAGGGATCAAACCAGTGCCCCTTGCACTGCAAGGCGGACTCTTTACCCACTGGACCACCAGGGAAGCCTCTAAAAGAATCTCTTGTTCATCACTGTATCTCCAGATTCTGAAACACAGAAGTGTCAACACAGTTTTGTTTATAATTAATGGAACTTCAGAGAGTGTAAACCATTTTCCAGTTTCCTGACAAGGAAGAGAAGAGACAATATCTGCTTCTCTGAGTCCATCTACCCAGGGCCCCGTGGCCCATTAAGAGCAGTACTGAGGATAAGTGGATGTTGCCTCTGTATGTGTGATTTTTGTCTTTTCATCTCTTTTGTCCATCCAGACCATCCTCCTTTGTTATACCTAGAAGTTGTCAAGCACCATGGGGGAAGCATGGTTGGCTGTGGATATGGCCAGGTGGCCAGGAGGAAATAGCAAGGTGCTGATGAACAGACCATTGCCTACCCCTGTTCATTAACATGGTAAGGAGATTTTTTTTTAAAAAAATCTAGTCTGTCAAGATCCTTTTCAAGGCTTTGATTTTTCCCTTGAAATATCAAATCTGTATTTGTTTGGTATGAATGAAATTTAGGTGGTTAGACATCTAGGTTGTAATGGGAAGGTGAGCTTGATACCATCACCTTTTGTCTCAGAAGGGTCAGGGCTTCTAGCTCTTTTTCTGGCTAACTGACTTGGGGCTTCCCAGGTGGTGCTAGTGGTAAATAACCTGCCTGCCAATGCAGGAGACCCAGGTTTGATCCCTGGGTCAGGAAGACGCCCTGGAAGAGGGCATGGCAACCCACTCTATTATTCTTGCCTGGAGAATCCCATGGACTGAGGAACCTGGTGGGCCACAGTTCATAAGGTCGCAAAGAGTTGGACACGACTGAAGCAACCTAGCACCGTAATGCCCCTGGTACTTACCTTAAAAATATCCTCATCTAAGAAGGCCTCTAGGGCAATGCAAGCTTGGGCTTACTGCTATGGAGTTTGCTATATCATTGGAATATATTATAATTTTATCATATCATAATTTATCTAACTTGTCTTTTTCACTTATGGGAACAAGCATTTCATTTTTTCTTAATTTATTTTTATTTTGCTTTTACAGAGGTTTGTTGTTTATTGCCATACATAAACCCGAATTAGACATAGGTATACACATGACCCATCCCTCTTTTTGTTTTTTGGCCTCTTTTATTGATTTTTTTTTATCCATTTATTTTAACCCTCTCTCTTGAACTTACCTCTCATCTCCCTCCGCATCCCACCCCTCAAGGTTGTTACATAGCTTCTGAGTAAGTTCCCTTAGTCCTACAGCATATTGACACTAGTTGTCTGTTTTACATCTGGTAATGTAAGTTTCCATGTTACTCCATACATCTCCCCCATTCCTCCCTCCCCTCAATGTCCATAAGTCTGAGAACAAACATTACTTGAGGGCAGGAATGTTGTACATGTCTTTTCTTTTCTGTGGTCAGACTTGTTTGAGTGGTGTTGTCTAAAAGAACTTTAAGCAATAATGGAAATGCTCTGTTCTACTCAGTCCAGTGATCCTGCCACTAGCTAGATGAGGCTATTGAACACTTGACAGTGTAGCTAGTGTGACTTAGGAACTACATTAATTGTATTTATAATTTTAATTAACATGTGTTTCCATTTAAATAGCCACATATGACTAATGATTAAGTATTAAACCCCCTGGTTAGAAATTTATTTCTTTCTACTATTCTTTTCAAAGAACAAGTTTTTGGCTTTGTTGATTCTCAATTTTGTTTCTTTCCTATTTCAGTAAATTCTTGCCTTTATCATTTCCTTCCTTCCTTTATTCCCTTCTTTCTTTCTTTCTTCTTTTTCTAACTTCTTAACTTGGAGGCTTATGTCATTAATCTTACCATTTCTTCTTTCTAATGTAAGTTTTCAAAGATGTCAAAATTTCAAGCCACAATGGAAAGGAATATGAAAAAAATATATATTTATAACTGAATCACTGTGCTGTACACCAGAAACTAACCCAATATTGTAAATCACCTATACTTCAATAAAAAAAAATGTAAGTTTTCCTCCATGTGTTGCTTTACTATATTCCACAAATTTAATCTATAGTATTTAAACCAACTTCATTGAGATTTAATTTACATACTTATTCAAGTGCACCCTCTTAAAGAGTCCACTTCAATTGATTTTGGTAAATGTACACACCCCCGATTTTACCACCACCACAATTAACACACAGACTTTTTTCATTTCCAGAATGTACTTTTTTGTCCCTTAGCCATCATCCCCTATCCCATTAATCTAGTTTTGTCTATTGTAAAACTTCATATAAATGGAAACTAAAAAATCATGCATTCTTTGCTCTGTTTCTTTACTTCAACAGAATATTTTTGAGAGTTATCCATGTTGTTGTAATAGGAATTACTTGCTTTTTATTGCAGATTAGTGTTCCATGGGATTATTAGGTCATAGTTTGCTTATTCATTTATTTAGATATTTGAATGTTTGGGTTGTTTTCTGCTTTTTGGGTATTATGAATAAAGCTGCTTTGAATATACACGCACAGGTTTTTACATGGAGATATATTTTAATTTTTGTGTGTAATTACCTGTGTGTGGAATTGTTGAGTCATGTGATGATTGTAAGGTTAACTTTATAAGAAATGGCCCAAGTGTTTTAAAAACATAATTGTATCATTTTCCAGCCACTGTGGAGAACAGTATGGAGATATCCTAAAAAAAAACCCTAGGAATAAAACTATCATATGACTCAGCAATTGCACTACTGGGCACATACCCTTAAAAAACCAAAATTGAAAAGACACATGCACTCCAGTGTGCATTGCAACATGATTTACAGTAGCCAGGATGTAGAAGCAACCTAAATGTCTACAGATGAATGGATAAAGAAGTTGTGATACATATACACAATAGAATATTACTCAGCTATAAAAAAAAATGAATTTGAGTCAGTTCTAATGGGATAGATGAACCTAGATCCTGTTATACAGAGTGAAGTAAGTCAGAAAGAGAAAAACAAATATCATATATTAATGCAAATATATGGAATCTAGAAAAATGGCACTGATGAACCTATTTGTAAGGGCAGGAAAGAGACATAGCAAACTGACTTATGGACACAGAGGGGACAGGAGAAGATGGGATGAATTGAGAGAATAGCATTGAAATATATACATTGCCATATGTAAAATATAGAGCTAATGAGAAGCTATAATACAGGAATTGTATAACACAGGGAGTTCATCTGTTGCACTCTGACAGCCTAGAGGGGTTAGATGGTGTAGGAGGTAGAAGGGAAGCTCAAGATCCATGTATACCTGTGGCTGATTCGTGTTGATATATGGCAAAAAATTTGCCTTCTTGTATTTCTTTTTCTTTGGAATGGTTTTCGTCACTGCCTCCTGTACAATGTTATGAACCTCTGTCCATAATTCTTCAGGCACTCTGTCGACCAGATCTGATCCCTTAAATCTAATCATCACCTTCATTATATAAGCATAAGGGATTTGATTTATGTCTCATCTAAATGGTCTAGTAGTCTTCCCTACTTTCTTCAATTGAAGTCTGAATTTTGCAATAAGGAGTTCATGATCTGAACCACCATCAGCTCAAAGCCTTGCTTTTACTGACTGTATAGAACTTTTCACTGCAAAAGCATCAATCAATCTAAATGGTCATATAGATCAGTTTTACATGGAGATATATTTTAATTTTTGTGTGTAATTACCTGTGTGTGGAATTGTTGAGTCATGTGATGATTGTAAGGTTAACTTTATAAGAAATGGCCCAAGTGTTTTAAAAACATAATTGTATCATTTTCCAGCCACTGTGGAGAACAGTATGGAGATATCCTAAAAAAAAACCCTAGGAATAAAACTATCATATGACTCAGCAATTGCACTACTGGGCACATACCCTTAAAAAACCAAAATTGAAAAGACACATGCACTCCAGTGTGCATTGCAACATGATTTACAGTAGCCAGGATGTAGAAGCAACCTAAATGTCTACAGATGAATGGATAAAGAAGTTGTGATACATATACACAATAGAATATTACTCAGCTATAAAAAGAAATGAATTTGAGTCAGTTCTAATGGGATAGATGAACCTAGATCCTGTTATACAGAGTGAAGTAAGTCAGAAAGAGAAAAACAAATATCATATATTAATGCAAATATATGGAATCTAGAAAAATGGCACTGATGAACCTATTTGTAAGGGCAGGAAAGAGACATAGCAAACTGACTTATGGACACAGAGGGGACAGGAGAAGATGGGATGAATTGAGAGAATAGCATTGAAATATATACATTGCCATATGTAAAATATAGAGCTAATGAGAAGCTATAATACAGGAATTGTATAACACAGGGAGTTCATCTGTTGCACTCTGACAGCCTAGAGGGGTTAGATGGTGTAGGAGGTAGAAGGGAAGCTCAAGATCCATGTATACCTGTGGCTGATTCGTGTTGATATATGGCAAAAACTTTGCCTTCTTGTATTTCTTTTTCTTTGGAATGGTTTTCGTCACTGCCTCCTGTACAATGTTATGAACCTCTGTCCATAATTCTTCAGGCACTCTGTCGACCAGATCTGATCCCTTAAATCTAATCATCACCTTCATTATATAAGCATAAGGGATTTGATTTATGTCTCATCTAAATGGTCTAGTAGTCTTCCCTACTTTCTTCAATTGAAGTCTGAATTTTGCAATAAGGAGTTCATGATCTGAACCACCATCAGCTCAAAGCCTTGCTTTTACTGACTGTATAGAACTTTTTCATCTTTGGCTGCAAAAAGCACAATCAATCTAATTTCAGTATTGACCATCTGGTGATGTCCATATGTAGAATCATCTCTTGTGTTGTTGGAAAAGGAAGTTTGTGATGACCAGTAAGTTCTCTTGGCACAATGCTTTAACCTTTGCCCTGCTTCATTTTGTAGTCCAAGGCCAAACTTACCTGTTATTCCAGGCAAGTTATCTCTTGACTTACTATTTTGCATTCCAACCCCTATGATGGAAAGGACATATCTTTTTGGTGTTAGTTCTAGAAGGTCTTGTAAGTCATCATAGAACTGGTGAACTTCAGCTTTTTGGGCATTAGTGGTTAGAGCATTACTGTGATGTTGAATGGTTTGCCCTGAACTGAGATCATTCAGTCGTTTTTGAGCTTGCATCCAAGTACTGCATTTTGGACTCTTCTGTGGATTATGAGGGTTCCTCCATTTCTTCCATGGCATTCTTGCTCACAGTAGTAGATATAATGGTCATCTGAATTAAATTAGTCCATTTCCATTCATTTTAGTTCACTGATTCCTAAGATGTCAGTGTTCAATCTTGCCATCTCCTCCTTGACCATGTCCGATTTCACTTGATTCACGGACCTAACATTCCAGACTCATATGCAACATTGCTATTTACAGCATTGGTGTTTACTTTCACCACCAGACATATCCACAACTGAGCGTCATTCCCACTTTTATCCACCTGCTTCATTTCTCTGGAGGTATTAGTAACTGCCCTTCACTCGGTTCCCCAGTAGCATATTGGACACCTATTGACCTGAGGGCTTATCTTCTGGTTTCTTATCTTTTGGACTTTTGTACTGTCCATGGGGTTCTCTGAGCGGGGGCATTTTTCCAGGCATTTTTATCCACCTGCATCTTGGATGGGTCCATAATTCTTCAGGCACTCTGTCGACCAGATCTGATCCCTTAAATCTAATCATCACCTTCATTATATAAGCATAAGGGATTTGATTTATGTCTCATCTAAATGGTCTAGTAGTCTTCCCTACTTTCTTCAATTGAAGTCTGAATTTTGCAATAAGGAGTTCATGATCTGAACCACCATCAGCTCAAAGCCTTGCTTTTACTGACTGTATAGAACTTTTTCATCTTTGGCTGCAAAAAGCACAATCAATCTAATTTCAGTATTGACCATCTGGTGATGTCCATATGTAGAATCATCTCTTGTGTTGTTGGAAAAGGAAGTTTGTGATGACCAGTAAGTTCTCTTGGCACAATGCTTTAACCTTTGCCCTGCTTCATTTTGTAGTCCAAGGCCAAACTTACCTGTTATTCCAGGCAAGTTATCTCTTGACTTACTATTTTTGCATTCCAACCCCTATGATGGAAAGGACATATCTTTTTGGTGTTAGTTCTAGAAGGTCTTGTAAGTCATCATAGAACTGGTGAACTTCAGCTTTTTGGGCATTAGTGGTTAGAGCATTACTGTGATGTTGAATGGTTTGCCCTGAACTGAGATCATTCAGTCGTTTTTGAGCTTGCATCCAAGTACTGCATTTTGGACTCTTCTGTGGATTATGAGGGTTCCTCCATTTCTTCCATGGCATTCTTGCTCACAGTAGTAGATATAATGGTCATCTGAATTAAATTAGTCCATTTCCATTCATTTTAGTTCACTGATTCCTAAGATGTCAGTGTTCAATCTTGCCATCTCCTCCTTGACCATGTCCGATTTCACTTGATTCACGGACCTAACATTCCAGACTCATATGCAACATTGCTATTTACAGCATTGGTGTTTACTTTCACCACCAGACATATCCACAACTGAGCGTCATTCCCACTTTTATCCACCTGCTTCATTTTCTCTGGAGGTATTAGTAACTGCCCTTCACTCGGTTCCCCAGTAGCATATTGGACACCTATTGACCTGAGGGGCTTATCTTCTGGTTTCTTATCTTTTGGACTTTTTGTACTGTCCATGGGGTTCTCTAGGCAAGAATACTGGAGTGGGTTGCCATTTCTTTCTCCATTGGGCCATGTCTTCTCAGAACTCTTTGCTATGACCTGTCCATCTTGGATGGCCCTGCACAGCATGGCTAATAGCTTCACTGAGTTATGCAAGCTCCTTTGCCATGACAAGGCTGTGATCCATAAAACTGTTTGTCAATGATACCTGCTACAAATATTTTCTGCTTGTATGTGACTTTCCTCTCCGTCTTTTTTTTTTTTTTTTTTTAAAGATTTATTTATTTTTTTATTTGGGGCAGGAGTCGGGTTGGGGAGGGAGGGGAGCAGGCGGGCCACTTCTATTGGTCTTTCGTTTCTCTATGTTCATCCGTCTTTGTTCTCCTGTGGGCCTCTCATCGCGGTGGCGTCTGTCGTTGCAGAGCACCGGCTCTGGGCGCATGCGCTCCAGAGCTCCGGCTCGGTAATTGGACACATCAGTCCAGCCGTTCCGCCGCACGTGGGATCTTCCCAGGCCAGGGCTCGAACCGGCGCCCCTTGCACTGCAAGGCGGTGTCCTTACCCACTGGACCACCAGGGGAAGCCCCCTCTCCGTCTTTTAAGAGCAAAAGTGTTTAGTTTTAATTAAGTTCATTTTACCAACTTTGTCTTTAATGGTTCATGTTCTCTATGATCTAGGTCAGAAAATATTGGCTACCCTAAGGTCACAAAGATGTTTTATTCCATACTTTCCTCTAGAAATTTTATAGTTTTAGCTTTAATATTTAGGTTTACTGATTCCTAAGATGTCAGTGTTCAATCTTGCCATCTCCTCCTTGACCATGTCCGATTTCACTTGATTCACGGACCTAACATTCCAGACTCATATGCAACATTGCTATTTACAGCATTGGTGTTTACTTTCACCACCAGACATATCCACAACTGAGCGTCATTCCCACTTTTATCCACCTGCTTCATTTCTCTGGAGGTATTAGTAACTGCCCTTCACTCGGTTCCCCAGTAGCATATTGGACACCTATTGACCTGAGGGGCTTATCTTCTGGTTTCTTATCTTTTGGACTTTTTGTACTGTCCATGGGGTTCTCTAGGCAAGAATACTGGAGTGGGTTGCCATTTCTTTCTCCATTGGGCCATGTCTTCTCAGAACTCTTTGCTATGACCTGTCCATCTTGGATGGCCCTGCACAGCATGGCTAATAGCTTCACTGAGTTATGCAAGCTCCTTTGCCATGACAAGGCTGTGATCCATAAAACTGTTTGTCAATGATACCTGCTACAAATATTTTCTGCTTGTATGTGACTTTCCTCTCCGTCTTTTTTTTTTTTTTTTTTTAAAGATTTATTTATTTTTTTATTTGGGGCAGGAGTCGGGTTGGGGAGGGAGGGGAGCAGGCGGGCCACTTCTATTGGTCTTTCGTTTCTCTATGTTCATCCGTCTTTGTTCTCCTGTGGGCCTCTCATCGCGGTGGCGTCTGTCGTTGCAGAGCACCGGCTCTGGGCGCATGCGCTCCAGAGCTCCGGCTCGGTAATTGGACACATCAGTCCAGCCGTTCCGCCGCACGTGGGATCTTCCCAGGCCAGGGCTCGAACCGGCGCCC
This sequence comes from Tragulus kanchil, assembly GCA_022376925.1. NCBI lineage: Eukaryota > Metazoa > Chordata > Mammalia > Artiodactyla > Tragulidae > Tragulus > Tragulus kanchil. The sequence goes on from JAIOJX010000024.1 coordinate 32,505,374, forward strand.
CTTGCACTGCAAGGCGGTGTCCTTACCCACTGGACCACCAGGGGAAGCCCCCTCTCCGTCTTTTAAGAGCAAAAGTGTTTAGTTTTAATTAAGTTCATTTTACCAACTTTGTCTTTAATGGTTCATGTTCTCTATGATCTAGGTCAGAAAATATTGGCTACCCTAAGGTCACAAAGATGTTTTATTCCATACTTTCCTCTAGAAATTTTATAGTTTTAGCTTTAATATTTAGGTTTATGATATATATTTTTAAAACAATTATTTATTTATTATTTTTGAGTAGGGTGGGGTGGGGAGGGAGGGAGAGGGGCGGGTGGGCCACTTCTATTGGTCTTTCATTTGTCTATTTTTCATCCATCTTGGTTCTTTGGCCCGTGTGGGCCTCCCATTGCGGTGGCCTCTGTCGTTGCAGAGCACCGGCTCTGGGTGCATGCGCTCCAGAGCTTGGGCTCAGTAATTGGACACATCGGTCCAGCTGCTCTGGGGCACGTGGGATCTTCCCAGGCCAGGGATTGAACTGGCGCTCCTTGCACTGCAAGGCGGTGTCCTTACCCACTGGACCACCAGGGAAGCCCCAGGTTTATGATATAATTTGAGTTATTTTTGGTGTGAGGTGTGAAAGAAAGGGTCAAAATTTATCTTTTTCCTGATAACTAATGTTCCAGTACCATCTGTTTGATTTCTTTACCTCAATAATTATCACGGCAATTTTGTTGAAAATAAATTGACAATCTGGATGTTATAATGGGTGTATCTCTTTATTGCTTATTCTGTTTCATTAATCTCTGTGTGTATGTTAGGGCTTCCCCAGTGGCTCAGCAGTAGAGAATTCACCTGCAATGCAGGAGAGAGGAGACAAGGGTTTGATCTCTGGGTTCGGAGGATCCCCTGGAGTAGAAAACGTCAACCCACTCTAGTATTCTTACCTGAAAAATCCCGTGAATAGAGGAGCCTAGGTGGTTATGGTCCAAAGTGTCACAAAGACATGGACACAGCTGAGTGACTGAGCCCACAGCAGCATGTGTACTTTATGCCAATGCCATACTGTCTTTTTTTTTTTTTTTAAAGATTTATTTATTTTGGGCGGGGGTCAGGTTGGGGAGGGAGGGGAGCGGGCGGGCCACTTCTATTGGTCTTTCATTTCTCTGTTTTCATCCGTCTTTGTTCTTTGGCTCCTGCTGGCCTCCCATCGCGGTGATGTCCATTGTTGCAGAGCGCCGGCTCTGGGCGCATGCGCTCCAGAGCTCTGGCTCGGTGATTGGACACATCAGTCCAGCCGCTCCGCGGCACGTGGGATCTTCCCAGGCCAGGGATCGAACCGGTGCCCCTTGCACTGCAAGGCGGTGTCCTTATCCACTGGGCCACCAGGGGAAGCCCGCCATACTGTCTTGATTACGGTTTTGAATTATCTTGAAATCATTTAGTGGAAGTGCTCCAATATTGTTCTTCTTTTACAAAATTTGTCTATTCTATATCTTTTTCATTTCTGTATAAATTCTAGAGTTAGTTTTGTCAAGTTTCAATTTCGTTGGGAATTGTATTGAATCTGTATATGAGTTGGGGGGAGGGGATGACATTTTAATTATATTGAGAATCCTAATCCCTGAACATGAAATATTTCATTTACTTAGGTATTTAAATTTTTTTCTCAATAGTGTTTTATAATTTTTAGTGTATAGGTCCTGCATGTATTTTGTTAAATTTATCACAAAATAGTTCATTTTCTTCTATTATATTTTTTCTTAAATTTGATTTTAAATTGTTATTTAAAAGTGAAATTGATTTTTGTGTTATCCTGTAATATTGCTAAATTCACTTATTATTTCTATTAGCTTTTTTTTTTTTTTTTAACAGAGTGCTTAGGGAAGAAAATTTTACTACTTTATTTCCAGTATATTTAATTTTATTATTTTTCTTGCACTGTTGCATGAGTTAGGAGCCTCTAATACATTGTTGAATAGAAATTGTGGGAAGCCCCAACATTGCCTTCTTAGTCTGGGGGAAACATTTAATCTTTCAGTATCAATTGTGGTACGAGCTGGTGGTTTCTTAAAGATGCTTATTATCAAATTGATGGAATTAGTTTCATTCTCAGTTTGTGGATAAGTTTTATAGTGAATAGGTGTCAAATCTTAAGTGCTTGTCCTGCAACTATTGAGATGATTATATGGTTTTTCTTCTCTCGTGAATATGGCCAATTGCATTGATATTTGAATGTTAAACTAATCTTTTATTTCTGAAATAAATCCCACTTTGGTGTTACTAGGGCATATTGTCCTTTTTATATATAGCTGATGGGCTAACATTTTCTTCTAAAAAAAAAAAACCAACTTTTTTTGGGGGGGTGGGGGGTAGAGAGGGAGGGGGATGGGCAGGCCACTTCTATTGGTCTTTCATTTATCTATTTTCATCCATCTTTGTTCTTTGACCCGTGTGGGCCTCCCATCGCGGTGGCCTCTGTTGTTGCAGAGCACTGACTCTGGGCGCATGTGCTCCAGAGCTCCAGCTCGGTAATTGGACATATTGGTCCAGCTGCTCCGCGGCACGTGGGATCTTCCCAGGCCAGGGCTTGAACCAGCGCTCCTTGCACTGCAAGGCGGTGTCTTTACCCACTGGACCACCAGGGAAGCCCCTAACATTTTCTTATTTATTTTTGCATCTATGTTCACAAGGAAAATTTATTTGTAATTATTTATGTACTTTTCTGGAAAGTTTGTTTGATTTTGGTATTAGGTTAATCATTCCCTTCTCTAGTTTTGGAGAGGATTTGTGTAAAACATGTAGTTTTCCCCTTTCTTAGATATGTAATATAATTTCCCAGTGAAGCAGTTTTCCTGGAGGAAAACTCCAGGTCCAGTGGAAAGTTTTTTTTTTTAATTTTGGCCACTTTTATTATTACTATTATTTTTTCTTCCATTTTTATTCTTTGGCCTGCGTGGGCCTCCCATTGCAGTGGCCTCTCTCATTGCAGAGCACCGGCTCTGGGCGCATGCACTCTGGTTCAGCTGCTCCTCTGACCATGGGATCTTTCCGGGCCAGGGATCAAATTAGTGCCCCTTGCACTGCAAGGCAGATTCTCTACCCAGTGGACCACCAGGGAAGCCCCATATTGGTAAATTTTATCTTTTCTCTCTCTTTTCTTACTCATCTAGCTAGAAGTTCATTAATTGTAATGACCTTTTCAGTATCAATTGTGGTACGAGCTGGTGGTTTCTTAAAGATGCTTATTATCAAATTGATGGAATTAGTTTCATTCTCAGTTTGTGGATAAGTTTTATAGTGAATAGGTGTCAAATCTTAAGTGCTTGTCCTGCAACTATTGAGATGATTATATGGTTTTTCTTCTCTCGTGAATATGGCCAATTGCATTGATATTTGAATGTTAAACTAATCTTTTATTTCTGAAATAAATCCCACTTTGGTGTTACTAGGGCATATTGTCCTTTTTATATATAGCTGATGGGCTAACATTTTCTTCTAAAAAAAAAAAACCAACTTTTTTGGGGGTGGGGTAGAGAGGGAGGGGGATGGGCAGGCCACTTCTATTGGTCTTTCATTTATCTATTTTCATCCATCTTTGTTCTTTGACCCGTGTGGGCCTCCCATCGCGGTGGCCTCTGTTGTTGCAGAGCACTGACTCTGGGCGCATGTGCTCCAGAGCTCCAGCTCGGTAATTGGACATATTGGTCCAGCTGCTCCGCGGCACGTGGGATCTTCCCAGGCCAGGGCTTGAACCAGCGCTCCTTGCACTGCAAGGCGGTGTCTTTACCCACTGGACCACCAGGGAAGCCCCTAACATTTTCTTATTTATTTTTGCATCTATGTTCACAAGGAAAATTTATTTGTAATTATTTATGTACTTTTCTGGAAAGTTTGTTTGATTTTGGTATTAGGTTAATCATTCCCTTCTCTAGTTTTGGAGAGGATTTGTGTAAAACATGTAGTTTTCCCCTTTCTTAGATATGTAATATAATTTCCCAGTGAAGCAGTTTTCCTGGAGGAAAACTCCAGGTCCAGTGGAAAGTTTTTTTTTTTTTTAATTTTGGCCACTTTTATTATTACTATTATTTTTTCTTCCATTTTTATTCTTTGGCCTGCGTGGGCCTCCCATTGCAGTGGCCTCTCTCATTGCAGAGCACCGGCTCTGGGCGCATGCACTCTGGTTCAGCTGCTCCTCTGACCATGGGATCTTTCCGGGCCAGGGATCAAATTAGTGCCCCTTGCACTGCAAGGCAGATTCTCTACCCAGTGGACCACCAGGGAAGCCCCATATTGGTAAATTTTATCTTTTCTCTCTCTCTCTTTTTCTTACTCATCTAGCTAGAAGTTCATTAATTGTAATGCCTTTTTAAAGAACCAATTTTTGGTTTCATTGAATTTTCTGTATTGTTTGTTCAGTTTCTATGTTCCTGATTTCTACAAAATAATACTTATTTATTATTTTGCTCTTTAATAGGAGAAGAGGGCAACAGCAGATTAAGATGGTTGGATGGCATCACCGACTCAATGCACATGAGTCTGAGGAAACTCCGGGAGAGAGTGAAACCGCAGGAAAACCTGGTGTGCTGCAGTCCATGGGGAGTTGCAGAGTCTGACATGACTGAGCAACTGAACAGCTGCAGTATACCTTGGACTTTGTCTACTTTCCTTTTTTGCTTTTTAAGGTTGAAGCTTAGATGACTGACTTTAGAATTCTGTCTCTCTTCACTTTTTTATTTTTGGGAAAAACCCCTGTAGGTCTCTCATGTGATAAACTGATCCAAGGTCAAAAACTCATCACAGAAGTTAGTCGAGATGAGGAAGCCTGCATAATCTAGGAAGAGTCAGTCCAAGGAGGAAATAACTTGGTTAAAGTCAGAGAAGCTGTGGGGATGCTATCCATTGGCCTCGTTTTTAAAAATAAAGTCACTATGCTTTATCTGATTTCTTAGCCATCCTTCAGAAACACGAGGCAGGACGCAAGACACCAGTAGGTGAGGTGCCTAAACCCCATGATCTTGGGAAAATGGTTTTTCACCAAATGATGCTGAAGGCAATGGTGTTTACTGTGGTAAAAGCAGGATAAATCATGTATGGTACCAAGCATAGGATCCATTATGAGAAGCTTTTTTTTTTTTTTTTAAATATTTATTTATTTATTTTGGTGGGGGTGGGGTGGGGAGGGAGGGGAGCAGGCGGGCCACTTCTATTGGTCTTTCATTTGTCCATTTTCATCCATCTTTGTTCTTTGGCCCGTGTGTGCCTCCCATCGTGGCAGCCTCTGTTGTTGCAGAGCACCGGCTCTGGGCACATGCGCTCCAGAGCTCGGGCTCGGTAATTGGACACATCGGTCCAGCCGCTCTGTGGCACGTGGGATCTTCCCAGGCCAGGGCTCGAACCGGCGCCCCTTGCACTGCAAGGTGGTGTCCTTACCCACTGGACCACCAGGGAAGCCCAGAGAAGCTATTTTTAATATCTGGGATATGAACACCTCCCGGCTATCTATAAAACATATCTTGAAGGGAGAACCATAGAGCCCTCTGTCTGGCTTAGGTTTCTTTTATTTGAGAATAAATAAAATTTAATTTTTTTTCTGAGCCACCAATCAGGATATTATTTCTAGAGAAAGGGAGGGGAGAGGGGGAAAGGGTGGAAGTTCAGCTGGATTCATAGCAGGAGCCCAGCACAGGACCATCTGAGCTTGTGTGATAGACCTGCAACCAGAGATGCTGGGTTGGAGCACAGGAGAAGACCAGACTCCACTGCGGTGCCCGTGCAGCAGAGGTGTTTTTGAAGTACTAATCCCTGGATTGCCATTTGTATTTGCACTCTGATGTGAATTAATTGCTAACAATCTGGAATGTTCGAACTTTCTCAAGAGGTGGAGTTCTTTGAAGAGTTTATCTGACCCAAAGAGCTTTGCAAACTCAGCTCCAAGATCCCCCTCCCTCTCCCCTGACCTCCACTCCCACCCGAGCATGGTGGGCTCTGCAGAAATTGAAAGCCAGCAGCACCCTAGGTAACCAGTCATTTTAATTACTAGCCCGTGGCCACCTGTATAGGCTGCCAAGAATGAAAGACTGGACCATGTGATGGTCTCCAAACTTTCCCACAGGGCTCCTATAGTTAGTGTGAGGTCTTTTGTGTACCCTGTCCATTTCTTAGCCTCCTCCCCTCCCAAATCAGCTTGCTTGACCTAGTAGAGCCACTTCCTCAGGTCAGCCATTCTACTTAAGTGCAGCTCAGTGAGCTAAACTGTAAACCAGAGACGCCACTCCGCCAGCACCCACACCTGCTTTCCGAGAGTACACCTGGTTTTCGGCCGTGCCCAGCACCTGCGTGCTGAACCAAGTCCCACCCCCACCCCACCCCACCCATCCACGACAAGCGGTGAAAGGAAAGCCAATAGCAGTCATCCAAGGCAGAGCACGAAGGCGTGGAATCTATGGAGAAGGTGGAACCCTGTGGAGACGTTGGCATTCTTACAATGTACTAGAAAGCTCCAGCGTCGGCGTCCGCCAGCCAAGACTGCAACAAGCAGAGCTTGTGGAGGCACAGGGCTTGCAGGTCGCGCCAGCCAGGCAGCCTCCGTCCAGGGGCCTTTAGTATACTGCCCGAAGTGTACGAAGTGGAGATAAGGTCTGAATCTGCACAGGGTCAGGCGCCAGAAGCCAGAGAACGCTATGCTGAGGAAGGAATTCCAGGCCTCGTGGAGCTCATGAATGACGAGGCTGCGGCACTGAGGAGAGCGGCGATGGCGGCCAGAGGCCCCCGGAAGCAATCACCTGGGAAAGTAAGCCTTGCTGCAGGGGAAGCCCCGCTGCGCAGAAACCAGCTTTTCATCTATTTTAATGTAAGTATTTAGAGCTGTACCTCCCCTCTAGGTATTGCCTTATCTGTGTTTCACAAATTTTGTTTCAGTGTATTTAATTTTTATTTACTTTCAAATATTTCTAATTTTCCTTGTGTGCATGTCTGCTTTGTTTTGTTTTTGGTCCATGGGTTGTTTAGAAGGGCATCTTCTAATTTCCAAATCTGTCTTACGTTACTGATTGCCTTTAGGTATTGATTTATATTCCTTGTTGTTTATTTTAAACTTTAATTTCTATTGTTTCAGTCTTCCTGAATTTTTCAAGACTTGTTTTGTGGAAGACCATAGAGTCTGTTTTGCTCAGTGTTATCTGAAAAGAAAGCGTGTTTTGCTGTTGTGAGTTGTAATGTTCTCTAAATGCCAAGTAGATGAAGTTGTTAGCAAGTGTTGTTAAATTCTTCTATATCCTTTCTGATTTTCTGACCGCTTGTTCTATTATTTATTAAGAGAACAGTGTTGACATTTTCAATTACATTTGTGGACTTACATACTTCTCCTTGAAATTCTGTCAGTTTTGCTTCATGTATTTTGAAGCACCGTTGTTGAGTCTGTATAGGCTTAAGTTTATCTTTGTAATGATTTGATGACTTTATCAGGATGAAGTGCCACTGTTTGTCCCTGATAACTTGTTTTAATATCTAGCTTGCATAATACTAATAAAATGCTTTTTGTTGTTGTTGTTGTTTTTGATTTTTTTTTTGGCCTCTTTTATTGGTTTTTTATTTATTTATTTTCATCCATCTTTATTCTTTGGCCTGTGTGGGCCTCCCATTGCAGCGGCCCCTCTCGTTGCAGAGCCCCAGCTCAGGGCGCATGCGCTCCAGAGCTCCGGCTCGGTAATTGGACACACCTGTCCAGCCGCTCAGCTGCTCGTGGAATCTTCCCAGGCCAGGGATGAAACCGGTGCCCCTTGCACTGCAAGGCAGTGTCCTTACCCACTGGACCAAAAGGGAAACCCCGATGGTTCGAGTTTTTAATGTTATCTTTTCATCGTTCTGTTTTTTCTTAACTTTATTAAAAATTTGAAGTCTAGTTAATTTACAGTGTTAGTTTCAGGTATACAAAAAAGTTATTCAGTTTTATATGTATTCTTTTTCAGGTTCTTTTCCATGATAGATTGCACAATGTTGAATATAGTTCCCTGGGCTATACAGTAGATCCTTGTTGTTTATGTATTTTATATATATGAAATATATACATATAGCATGCATATGTTAATCCTAGACTGCAACACTGCCTTTCAGAACCATAAATTTGTTTTGTATGTCTGTGTGTCTGTTTCTGTTTTTATAAATAAGTTAGTCTCTATCATTTTTTTTTTAGATTTCAGCTATGATTGATATCATGTGATATTTGCCTTTCTCTGACTTGCTTCATTCTGTATAATCTCTGAGTCCATCCATGTTACTGCAAATGGCATTGTTTCATTCTTTTTAAATAGCTGAATAATATTCCACTCTTTATAGATACCATATCTTATTTATCCATTCTTCTGTTGATGGGCTTTTAGGTTGCTTCCATGTCTTTGCTGTTGTAAATAGTGCTGCCGTGAGCACTGAGGTGCATGTATCTTTTTGAACTAGAGTTTTCTCTAGATACCTTTTCCATCCTCTTGTATTTAACCCATCTGTACGTTTGTATTTGAGCTTACCTGGTGGCTCAGTGGTAAAGACTCTGTCTGCCAACGCAGGAGATGTAGGTTCAAAGCCTGGGTGGAGAAGGTCCCCTGAATAAGGAAAGGGCAACCCACTCCAGTATTCTTGCCTGGGAAATCCCGTGGACAGAGGAGCCTGGTGGTGTACAGTCCATGAGGTCAGAAAAGAGTCAGATGTGACTTAGCACAACATTTATATTTAAACTGTTTCTCATACACAGCATAACGTAGGCCTTCCTTTTCATCTAACTTGACAGTATCTGCCTTTTTTTAAAAAAAATTATTTATTTATTTATTTTTTGGCTTTTCTGGGTTTTCACTGCTGCCACAGGCTCTTCTCTAGTTGCAGGGAGTGGGGGCTACTAGTGGAGGTGAGCAGGCTTCTCGTGGAGGTGAGCAGGCTTCTCGTTGTGGTGACTTCTCCTGTTATAGAACTTGGGCTCTAGGGATCACGGGCTTCAAGTAGTTGTGGCCCATGGGCTCCATAGTGGTGGCTCCGAGGCTCTAGAGCACAGGCTCCATAGTTGTGGCTCACGGGCTTAGTTGCTCTGCAGCATGCGGGATCTTCCCGGATCAGAGATCAAGCCTGTGTCTCCTGCACTGGCAGGCGAACTCTTTACCCTTGAGCCACCAGGGAAGCCCCAGTATCTGCCTTTTAAGTGCAGTGTTACAAACGTTTACACTTTTTATAGTGAGTAATTTGATTAGGTATAAATTGGCTATTTTTGCTACTTGTTTTCTATTTGTCTCTTCTGCTTTCCTTGCATGCATTACATTAATTAAGCATTTTTTTAGTATTCTTGTTGATCTCCTTACTGGCCTTTTAGCTCTCTTTTAAGTGGTTGCTCTAGAGTTTCAGTTTGCATCTTTAACTCACCACAGTGTACCTTCAAATAATACACCTGTTCATAGGTGACAGAAAAATCTTTCAACAGTGTACGTTGAGTTGTCCTTTTGTAGTTTATCATATTATTGGTATACATTTGATTTCTCTCTCTCTGTATATAAACCATACTACTTTCATATTATATTTGCTATAATAGTTATCTTTAAAAAATGAGGAAGCATGAAAATTTTTGTATTTATTACAAACTTACCATTTCTAAGTCTCTTCGTTCCTTTGTATAGATCCAGATTTCCTTCTGGTGTAATTTTTCTTTTTCAATGTGAAGAACTTGTTATAATATTTCTTCTAGTGTGTATCTGCCACTGACAGAGTCCCTCAGCTTCTGTTTGCCTACAGAAGTCTTTATTTCCCTTCATTTGAAGGATATTTCTGATGGATATCATTAATGTTGACAGATTTTTTTCTCCAACACTTTAAGGATATCATTCCTTTGTAGTTTGGTGTACTTTATTCTGACAATCTTTAGTCATTCCTTTTTGTTTGTTTGTTTGCTTCAAAGTCATCTTTTATTTTTTCATCCATCTTTATTCTTTGGCCTGTGTGGGCCTCCCATTGCAGTGGCCTCTCTCGTTGCAGAGCACAGGCTCTGGGCACATGCGCTCCTGAGCCCTGGCTCATAATTGAACACACTGGCCCAGCCATTCCCGCAGCATGTGGGATCTTCCTGGGCCAGGGATCAAACCGGTGCCCCTTGCACTGCAAGGCGGACTCTTTACCCACTGGACCACCAAGGAAGCCCAGTCATTCTTACATTTGTAATGTAATGTCATATCATGTCTTATCTTTTAACATGTATTTTTCTCTGATAACTTTTAAGATTTCCTCTTCATTAAAGTTTTTAAAAGGTAATTTGATTATAACATGCCTTGTAAGATTTTTGTGTGTGTGCTTTCATCCTGCTTGTGGTTCATTGAAGTTCTTATGTCTGTGAGTGAGCTCAATTTTCATCATATTTGGGAAATGTTAAACCATTATTTCTTCAAATTTTTTTTCAGTCTCAGATCTTTCTCTGTTCTTTCTGGGACTCCATTTACTGTTAGGTTGTCCTATAGACTCTTGAGGATTTGCTATGTTTTAGCATTGTTTTTGTCTCTCTGCTTTAGTTTGGATGGTTTCTATTACATATGTTCAGCCTTACTGGTTCTTCTGCAGTGTCTGATTTGCTGTAATCCATTCATTGAATTTTTCAATTATTGGTATACATTTGATTTCTCTCTCTCTGTATATAAACCATACTACTTTCATATTATATTTGCTATAATAGTTATCTTTAAAAAATGAGGAAGCATGAAAATTTTTGTATTTATTACAAACTTACCATTTCTAAGTCTCTTCGTTCCTTTGTATAGATCCAGATTTCCTTCTGGTGTAATTTTTCTTTTTCAATGTGAAGAACTTGTTATAATATTTCTTCTAGTGTGTATCTGCCACTGACAGAGTCCCTCAGCTTCTGTTTGCCTACAGAAGTCTTTATTTCCCTTCATTTGAAGGATATTTCTGATGGATATCATTAATGTTGACAGATTTTTTTCTCCAACACTTTAAGGATATCATTCCTTTGTAGTTTGGTGTACTTTATTCTGACAATCTTTAGTCATTCCTTTTTGTTTGTTTGTTTGCTTCAAAGTCATCTTTTATTTTTTCATCCATCTTTATTCTTTGGCCTGTGTGGGCCTCCCATTGCAGTGGCCTCTCTCGTTGCAGAGCACAGGCTCTGGGCACATGCGCTCCTGAGCCCTGGCTCATAATTGAACACACTGGCCCAGCCATTCCCGTAGCATGTGGGATCTTCCTGGGCCAGGGATAAAACCGGTGCCCCTTGCACTGCAAGGCGGACTCTTTACCCACTGGACCACCAAGGAAGCCCAGTCATTCTTACATTTGTAATGTAATGTCATATCATGTCTTATCTTTTAACATGTATTTTTCTCTGATAACTTTTAAGATTTCCTCTTCATTAAAGTTTTTAAAAGGTAATTTGATTATAACATGCCTTGTAAGATTTTTGTGTGTGTGCTTTCATCCTGCTTGTGGTTCATTGAAGTTCTTATGTCTGTGAGTGAGCTCAATTTTCATCATATTTGGGAAATGTTAAACCATTATTTCTTCAAATTTTTTTTCAGTCTCAGATCTTTCTCTGTTCTTTCTGGGACTCCATTTACTGTTAGGTTGTCCTATAGACTCTTGAGGATTTGCTATGTTTTAGCATTGTTTTTGTCTCTCTGCTTTAGTTTGGATGGTTTCTATTACATATGTTCAGCCTTACTGGTTCTTCTGCAGTGTCTGATTTGCTGTAATCCATTCATTGAATTTTTCAATTTAGATACTGCTTTTTCATTTCTTAAGGTTCTGGTTCTTTTTTGAAGCTTGTCATTTTCACTCTCATTATGTTTGTGTTCTCATTCACACCCTTGAGCATATTTTTAGTAGTTGTTTTAATATGCTTGGTTGCTATTTTGTATTACTGTCATGAAATGTACTTTCATTACTGTACTGTTTTTACTGACTTATTTTTTGACATTTCCCTGCCTTATGTATTGGTAAAGAATATACCTGCAATGCAGGAGGCATGGGTTCGATCCCTGAGTTGGGATGATTCCCCCGGAGAAAGAAATGGCAATTCTTTCCTGGAAAATTCCATGGACAGAGGAGCCTGGGGAGCTATATACTTCATGGGGTTGCGAAAAAGTCAGGTTGGACTTGGGGACTGAGTAAGGGTTTAGGTTTTGGTCATTGTGATTGTTACATGGTTGAGAGTCTGGGTTTGGTTGTATATTTTTAAAATGTTGGAAAATAATCTGGCCAGCAGTTGTTGCATGTGGGTAAGCTTCTTCATTGTGAAAATGTTTTAGACTTTATTTGGAAGAGTTTAAAGTAGTCTTCATTAACTTGAACATCCCTCCACCTTATGAGAGCTTTGAGAATTCGTTGTTTTGTAGCTCTCCTGTAATTCTTTGCCTAGCCTTACAACATTTCATATGTATACATGGCTTACTATCTAGCAGTGGACTAAAGGGACTGCTATGCGTAACTAGGGCTTGTTCTACATCTCTTTCTTTTCTCCAGTACTTAACTTTGATAGTCTTCTTTCATCCTGCTTGTGGTTCATTGAAGTTCTTATGTCTGTGAGTGAGCTCAATTTTCATCATATTTGGGAAATGTTAAACCATTATTTCTTCAAATTTTTTTTCAGTCTCAGATCTTTCTCTGTTCTTTCTGGGACTCCATTTACTGTTAGGTTGTCCTATAGACTCTTGAGGATTTGCTATGTTTTAGCATTGTTTTTGTCTCTCTGCTTTAGTTTGGATGGTTTCTATTACATATGTTCAGCCTTACTGGTTCTTCTGCAGTGTCTGATTTGCTGTAATCCATTCATTGAATTTTTCAATTTAGATACTGCTTTTTCATTTCTTAAGGTTCTGGTTCTTTTTTGAAGCTTGTCTTTTTCACTCTCATTATGTTTGTGTTCTCATTCACACCCTTGAGCATATTTTTAGTAGTTGTTTTAATATGCTTGGTTGCTATTTTGTATTACTGTCATGAAATGTACTTTCATTACTGTACTGTTTTTACTGACTTATTTTTTGACATTTCCCTGCCTTATGTATTGGTAAAGAATATACCTGCAATGCAGGAGGCATGGGTTCGATCCCTGAGTTGGGATGATTCCCCCGGAGAAAGAAATGGCAATTCTTTCCTGGAAAATTCCATGGACAGAGGAGCCTGGGGAGCTATATACTTCATGGGGTTGCGAAAAAGTCAGGTTGGACTTGGGGACTGAGTAAGGGTTTAGGTTTTGGTCATTGTGATTGTTACATGGTTGAGAGTCTGGGTTTGGTTGTATATTTTTAAAATGTTGGAAAATAATCTGGCCAGCAGTTGTTGCATGTGGGTAAGCTTCTTCATTGTGAAAATGTTTTAGACTTTATTTGGAAGAGTTTAAAGTAGTCTTCATTAACTTGAACATCCCTCCACCTTATGAGAGCTTTGAGAATTCGTTGTTTTGTAGCTCTCCTGTAATTCTTTGCCTAGCCTTACAACATTTCGTCATATGTATACATGGCTTACTATCTAGCAGTGGACTAAAGGGGACTGCTATGCGTATTACTAGGGCTTGTTCTACACATCTCTTTCTTTTCTCCAGTACTTAACTTTGAAAAATATGGTCTTCTTAGCACCCTCATCCATGTCAAGAGCTCCTTTTTATGTCTCTTGAACTCACTGAAGGATGTGGGCTCTGTGTTCTCCCTCTCTGCCTATTATCTAGAAATTTTTTCAACAGAAAGCCAAAGTGAGTATAGACAGCCCTGTGTCCTGTTTTATTCCTTTCTGTGAGGGATCACAGTTCTGTAGTAACTGTTGATTGAATGTAATTTATTAAAACATTGCTTTATATATTTTGTCCAGAGATTTATAGTAGGAGGAAAAGTTTGGTTTTATTTATTCCATCATAGCAGAAATGGAAGTCCGTATCTGTGGTATTCTTATTTTGGCCTGGTTTTAAATACTCACATTTGTGTTATTATTTTAACCCATGAACTATTCACAACTGTGGGTTTTTTTTTTTTTTTTTTGCCACTTCTGTTGGTCTTTCATTTATTCATTTTCATCCATCTTTGTTCTTTGGCCCATGTGGGCCTCCTGTTGCAGTGGCCTCTCTTGTTGCAGATTTTTAAAACTGTTCTGAATATTTATTCTGAATATTATTAACTATTTCTCCATTCTAGTATTGACAGTCATATAGATTGTTTGCAACTTGGAGTTAAAATGAATAACCTGTCTATGAACATTCTTGTACATGTCTTTGGTGGAAGGAGTAAGTATATATTGGTAAATGTCCTGGAGTAGAATTGCTAAGTCCCAAGTAGAATTTTAAGTGCGTGTACTTGGGACTGTAAGGGTTTAGGTTTTGGTCATTGTGACATGGTTGAGAGTCTGGGTTTGGTTGTATATTTTAAAATGTTGGAAAATAATCTGGCCAGCAGTTGTTGCATGTGGGTAAGCTTCTTCATTGTGAAAATGTTTTAGACTTTATTTGGAAGAGTTTAAAGTAGTCTTCATTAACTTGAACATCCCTCCACCTTATGAGAGCTTTGAGAATTCGTTGTTTTGTAGCTCTCCTGTAATTCTTTGCCTAGCCTTACAACATTTCGTCATATGTATACATGGCTTACTATCTAGCAGTGGACTAAAGGGGACTGCTATGCGTATTACTAGGGCTTGTTCTACACATCTCTTTCTTTTCTCCAGTACTTAACTTTGAAAAATATGGTCTTCTTAGCACCCTCATCCATGTCAAGAGCTCCTTTTTATGTCTCTTGAACTCACTGAAGGATGTGGGCTCTGTGTTCTCCCTCTCTGCCTATTATCTAGAAATTTTTTCAACAGAAAGCCAAAGTGAGTATAGACAGCCCTGTGTCCTGTTTTATTCCTTTCTGTGAGGGATCACAGTTCTGTAGTAACTGTTGATTGAATGTAATTTATTAAAACATTGCTTTATATATTTTGTCCAGAGATTTATAGTAGGAGGAAAAGTTTGGTTTTATTTATTCCATCATAGCAGAAATGGAAGTCCGTATCTGTGGTATTCTTATTTTGGCCTGGTTTTAAATACTCACATTTGTGTTATTATTTTAACCCATGAACTATTCACAACTGTGGGTTTTTTTTTTTTTTTGCCACTTCTGTTGGTCTTTCATTTATTCATTTTCATCCATCTTTGTTCTTTGGCCCATGTGGGCCTCCTGTTGCAGTGGCCTCTCTTGTTGCAGATTTTTAAAACTGTTCTGAATATTTATTCTGAATATTATTAACTATTTCTCCATTCTAGTATTGACAGTCATATAGATTGTTTGCAACTTGGAGTTAAAATGAATAACCTGTCTATGAACATTCTTGTACATGTCTTTGGTGGAAGGAGTAAGTATATATTGGTAAATGTCCTGGAGTAGAATTGCTAAGTCCCAAGTAGAATTTTAAGTGCGTGTTTCACCTTAATAGATAGAACCAAACAATTGTGTAGAATACTTGTACCAATTTACTCTTCCACAATTACTATATGAGAATTCCAGTTACTCTATAGCCTTACAAACATTAGTCTGTATTATAGTTTTGGTAATTCTGGTGAGTGTATAGCAGTATCTCATTGTGGTTTTGAATCTGCATTCCTCTGATGACCAGAGATGTTGAACACAGTTTCATATGTTTTATTCACCATTTGGATGTCTTTTTTTCCTCCTTATTAAGTGACTAGATTTTGGCTCATTCCACCTCCAACTCCTGCCCGCCACACCCGTTGGGTTGTCTGTCTTTTTCCTATTGATTTATATAATTTAACAAATATATTCTGGATAATAATTCTTTGTCAGTTGCATGCATTAAATCAACACACGTCTGTAAAGCAATTACCTTTCACTTAAAAAAATAAATTAAAAGTTAAAGACAATATGGAATCTAGAAAGATGGTGCTGATAAGTGTATATGCAGAGCAGCAATGGAGAGGCAGACGTGGAGAACAGTCTTACGGACATTGAGGTGGGGGAGGGGAATATGCTGTGGAACCTCAAACAGGGCCTCTGTGGTGACCTGGAGGGGTGGGATGGGGAGGGGAATTGGGGGTTCAGGGGACACATGTATACCTATGGTGGATTCAGGTTGATGTGTGGCAGTAAACAACAAAACTCTGTAAAAAATTTAAATTTAAATTTAAATTAAAACAAAGTACAGCTGGCCCATTCCTACAAAAATACTTATGATCTAATATACCAAACTTTCACATATATTTTAAGATACTCTGACATTATGCCAGATGGGCTTGTTCATTTGCTTTGTTGATTACACATTATATATGATGGCTTGATATGTGCTTGGAACACAAGCAACAAGCTAACAACAAGCAAATATGATACCAACTACCATGTATAAATCTATGCTAGTGCTAAAACCAAAAATCTCTGTAAGTGATTTGCCTTTTCATTATCTTCATAGTGTCTTTTGGACAGAAGTTCTTGCTTTTAAGGAAATCTAATCTATCACTTTTTGCTATTATGGTTAGTTCTTTTTGTGTCCTATTTCCAAAACCTTGTTTTCTTCAAGTTCAAGAATATATTCCTCTAATTTTTCTAATAGAATCTTTGATTCAGTTTCCATATTTAAGTCTGTGATCCATTTGGAATGGATTTTTGTATGTATCATAAGGTTTGAGATAAGGTTAAATTTTAAAAATGGGTATCCAGTTGATTCATCACTATTTATTGATTTGATTATACTTTTCCCATTGAATTGGCATCTTTGGTACTAATCAGATGACTGTATGTGGATATCTTTCTGGATCTCTGTTATGTTACCGTTGCTGTAATCTTCTGTCAGTATGGTGTCTTAATTTCTTCAGTTTCTTAGTGACATGATGTTAAATAGTGTTAAGTCTTCTTACCTTTATTCCTCTATAAGATTATGTTGACTGTTCTAGGTCCTTTATGTTTCCATATAAATTTTAGAATTAGATTGTCAAATTCCAAAAATAAATTAAAAGTTAAAGACAATATGGAATCTAGAAAGATGGTGCTGATAAGTGTATATGCAGAGCAGCAATGGAGAGGCAGACGTGGAGAACAGTCTTACGGACATTGAGGTGGGGGAGGGGAATATGCTGTGGAACCTCAAACAGGGCCTCTGTGGTGACCTGGAGGGGTGGGATGGGGAGGGGAATTGGGGGTTCAGGGGACACATGTATACCTATGGTGGATTCAGGTTGATGTGTGGCAGTAAACAACAAAACTCTGTAAAAATTAATTAATTAATTAAAAACAAAGTACAGCTGGCCCATTCCTACAAAAATACTTATGATCTAATATACCAAACTTTCACATATATTTTAAGATACTCTGACATTATGCCAGATGGGCTTGTTCATTTGCTTTGTTGATTACACATTATATATGATGGCTTGATATGTGCTTGGAACACAAGCAACAAGCTAACAACAAGCAAATATGATACCAACTACCATGTATAAATCTATGCTAGTGCTAAAACCAAAAATCTCTGTAAGTGATTTGCCTTTTCATTATCTTCATAGTGTCTTTTGGACAGAAGTTCTTGCTTTTAAGGAAATCTAATCTATCACTTTTTGCTATTATGGTTAGTTCTTTTTGTGTCCTATTTCCAAAACCTTGTTTTCTTCAAGTTCAAGAATATATTCCTCTAATTTTTCTAATAGAATCTTTGATTCAGTTTCCATATTTAAGTCTGTGATCCATTTGGAATGGATTTTTGTATGTATCATAAGGTTTGAGATAAGGTTAAATTTTAAAATGGGTATCCAGTTGATTCATCACTATTTATTGATTTGATTATACTTTTCCCATTGAATTGGCATCTTTGGTACTAATCAGATGACTGTATGTGGATATCTTTCTGGATCTCTGTTATGTTACCGTTGCTGTAATCTTCTGTCAGTATGGTGTCTTAATTTCTTCAGTTTCTTAGTGACATGATGTTAAATAGTGTTAAGTCTTCTTACCTTTATTCCTCTATAAGATTATGTTGACTGTTCTAGGTCCTTTATGTTTCCATATAAATTTTAGAATTAGATTGTCAAATTCCAAACAAAACCAAACCTCTGCTGGGTATTTCGATTAGGATTGAACTGAATTTATAGAACAGTTTAGGGGAAATAGCAATTTGGAGCTTTTAAATCCATGAGCATGGTGTATTCTTCTGTTTTAAGTTATGTCTTCTTTAATATCTCTTGGCAATGTTTTGTTGTTTCCTGAGGCTACTTTACTGTTGCAAAACAGTTAATTTTAAAAATATCTTTTAGGTTTACTGCATCTTTTAACTTTCCCATGTCTTTTTGTTTTAGGTCAGAAGTTAGCAAACCTTTTCCCATAAAGTGCCAGGTTTGCAGGCCAAACAGTCTCATTGCAATTACTTGACATTGTTTCTAAGAGTGAAAGCAGCCATAGGCAGCATGTAAACAAATGTGTGCATCTATGATTGAAAAAGGGGTTTTCTTGCCTTGGAAACCTCATGGACAGAGGAGCCTGGCCAGCTGCAGCCCATGGAGTCGCAAAGAGCTAGATATAACTGAGCGACTAGCATACATGCATGATATGGGATCAATGAGCTACTTATAAAAAACAACATAGTTCAGCCTGCAAGGCATAGTTTGCTGATAGACAGTTCTCTTATAAATAGCCTTTAACTGGCTCTCTTGTAAATGCGATATAACTGAATTTTTTTTTAAACCTTTATTTTACTTTTAACTTTTACAGAGTTTTGTTGTTTACAGATATGCATGTTCCCAGATTAGTCATATGTATATCCCCCCCTTCTCACCCCTCCCGACCATCACACAGCACCCCCGAAGGATCCCCTTTTCTCACAGAGCAATGACTAGAGCTATTTTCTTCAGTTATGATAGTACAGGCCTTCATGCTACTTCCTTTACGCCTCCCACCCTCTGTTCCTTCCCCACAATGTCCATATGTCCACTGTCCATGTCTGTCTTTCCATCGCTTCACTGCGTGTGCCATCATCACCATCCTACTAGATTCCATATATATGTGTTAATATACTGTATCTTTCTGGATTTTTTCTGTTTATGTTACCGTTGCTGTAATCTTCTGTCAGTATGGTGTCTTAATTTCTTCAGTTTCTTAGTGACATGATGTTAAATAGTGTTAAGTCTTCTTACCTTTATTCCTCTATAAGATTATGTTGACTGTTCTAGGTCCTTTATGTTTCCATATAAATTTTAGAATTAGATTGTCAAATTCCAAACAAAACCAAACCTCTGCTGGGTATTTCGATTAGGATTGAACTGAATTTATAGAACAGTTTAGGGGAAATAGCAATTTGGAGCTTTTAAATCCATGAGCATGGTGTATTCTTCTGTTTTAAGTTATGTCTTCTTTAATATCTCTTGGCAATGTTTTGTTGTTTCCTGAGGCTACTTTACTGTTGCAAAACAGTTAATTTTAAAAATATCTTTTAGGTTTACTGCATCTTTTAACTTTCCCATGTCTTTTTGTTTTAGGTCAGAAGTTAGCAAACCTTTTCCCATAAAGTGCCAGGTTTGCAGGCCAAACAGTCTCATTGCAATTACTTGACATTGTTTCTAAGAGTGAAAGCAGCCATAGGCAGCATGTAAACAAATGTGTGCATCTATGATTGAAAAGGGTTTTCTTGCCTTGGAAACCTCATGGACAGAGGAGCCTGGCCAGCTGCAGCCCATGGAGTCGCAAAGAGCTAGATATAACTGAGCGACTAGCATACATGCATGATATGGGATCAATGAGCTACTTATAAAAAACAACATAGTTCAGCCTGCAAGGCATAGTTTGCTGATAGACAGTTCTCTTATAAATAGCCTTTAACTGGCTCTCTTGTAAATGCGATATAACTGAATTTTTTTTTAAACCTTTATTTTACTTTTAACTTTTACAGAGTTTTGTTGTTTACAGATATGCATGTTCCCAGATTAGTCATATGTATATCCCCCCCTTCTCACCCCTCCCGACCATCACACAGCACCCCTGAAGGATCCCCTTTTCTCACAGAGCAATGACTAGAGCTATTTTCTTCAGTTATGATAGTACAGGCCTTCATGCTACTTCCTTTACGCCTCCCACCCTCTGTTCCTTCCCCACAATGTCCATATGTCCACTGTCCATGTCTGTCTTTCCATCGCTTCACTGCGTGTGCCATCATCACCATCCTACTAGATTCCATATATATGTGTTAATATACTGTATTTGTCCTTCTCTTTCTGACTGACTTCGCTTTTTATGGTACGTTCTAGATCCAGCCCCCTCATAAGGGCTGATTCTTCTGCATTTCTCTTTACAGCTGTGTAGTATTCCATTGTATATATGTACCAGATCTTTTTTATCCATTCATTCTTCGATGGACATCTAGGTTGCTTCCATGTTCTGGCTATTGTATAGAGAGCTGCAATGAACATTGGGGTACAGGTGCTTCTTTCAGATTTGATTTCATCAGGGTATAAGCCTAAGAGTGGGATTGCTGGGTCATAGGGTACTTCTATTTTTAGTTTTTTAAGGAATCTCCATACTATCTTCCATAGAGGCTGTATCAATCTACATTCCCACCAGCAATGCAGGAGTGTGCCTTTTTCTCTGCACCCTCTCCAGCATTTATTGTCTGTCGATTTGTGGATGATGGCCATTCTGACTGGTGGGAAGTGATATCTCATTGTAGTTTTGATTTGTATTTCTCTAATAATAAGCGAGGTTGAGCATCGTTTCATGTGCTTTTGGGCCATCTGTATGTCCTCTTTGGAGAGACGTCTCTTTAGATCTTTTTCCCATTTTTTGATTGGGTTGTTCGTTTTCCCTGTGCTGAGTTGCCTGTAGATTTTGGAGATTAATTCTTTGTCTGTTGTTTCATTTGCCATGATTTTCTCCCATTCTGTGGATTGTCTGTTCAGCTTTTTTGTAATTTCTTTTGCTGTACAAAAGCTTTTAAGTTTCATTAGGTCCCACATGTTACTTTTGTTTTTAGCTCCACTATTCTAGTAGGTGCATCATAGAAAATCTTGCTTTGATTGATATCCTTGAGTGTTTTACCTATATTCTTCTCTAAGAGTTTGATGGTTTCTGTTTTGGGCTTTACCATTTTTATAGGTCTTCTCCCCTCCCGACCATCACACAGCACCCCTGAAGGATCCCCTTTTCTCACAGAGCAATGACTAGAGCTATTTTCTTCAGTTATGATAGTACAGGCCTTCATGCTACTTCCTTTACGCCTCCACCCTCTTTTCCCTTTCCCCCACAATGTCCATATGTCCACTGTCCATGTCTGTCTTTCCATCGCTTCACTGCGTGTGCCATCATCACCATCCTACTAGATTCCATATATATGTGTTAATATACTGTATTTGTCCTTCTCTTTCTGACTGACTTCGCTTTTTATGGTACGTTCTAGATCCAGCCCCCTCATAAGGGCTGATTCTTCTGCATTTCTCTTTACAGCTGTGTAGTATTCCATTGTATATATGTACCAGATCTTTTTTATCCATTCATTCTTCGATGGACATCTAGGTTGCTTCCATGTTCTGGCTATTGTATAGAGAGCTGCAATGAACATTGGGGTACAGGTGCTTCTTTCAGATTTGATTTCATCAGGGTATAAGCCTAAGAGTGGGATTGCTGGGTCATAGGGTACTTCTATTTTTAGTTTTTTAAGGAATCTCCATACTATCTTCCATAGAGGCTGTATCAATCTACATTCCCACCAGCAATGCAGGAGTGTGCCTTTTTCTCTGCACCCTCTCCAGCATTTATTGTCTGTCGATTTGTGGATGATGGCCATTCTGACTGGTGGGAAGTGATATCTCATTGTAGTTTTGATTTGTATTTCTCTAATAATAAGCGAGGTTGAGCATCGTTTCATGTGCTTTTGGGCCATCTGTATGTCCTCTTTGGAGAGACGTCTCTTTAGATCTTTTTCCCATTTTTTGATTGGGTTGTTCGTTTTCCCTGTGCTGAGTTGCCTGTAGATTTTGGAGATTAATTCTTTGTCTGTTGTTTCATTTGCCATGATTTTCTCCCATTCTGTGGATTGTCTGTTCAGCTTTTTTGTAATTTCTTTTGCTGTACAAAAGCTTTTAAGTTTCATTAGGTCCCACATGTTACTTTTGTTTTTAGCTCCACTATTCTAGTAGGTGCATCATAGAAAATCTTGCTTTGATTGATATCCTTGAGTGTTTTACCTATATTCTTCTCTAAGAGTTTGATGGTTTCTGGTCTTACATTTAGGTCTTTAATCCATTTTGAGTTGATTTTTGTGTATGGTGTCAGGGAATGTTCCAACTTCATTTTTTTGCATGTAGCTGTCCACTTTTCCCAGCACCACTTATTGAAGAGGCCGTCTTTGTCCCATTTTAGATTTTCTCTTCCTTTGTGAAAAATAAGGTATCCATAGGTGCATGGACCTATCTCTGTGTTCTCTATCTTGTTTCATTGGTCTATATTTCTATTTTTGTGCCAGTACCATACTGTCTTGACGACTGTTGCTTTGTAGTAGAGTCTGAAGTTGGGGAGGCTCATCCCTCCAGCTCCGTTTTTCTTTCTAAGGATTGCTTTGGCTATTCGGGGTCTTTTGTGTTTCCATATGAACTGTCTTAATTTTTGGTCTAGTTCTGTGAAGAATGTCATTGGTTGTTTGATAGGGATCGCATTGAATCTATAGATGACATTTGGTAGTATGGTCATTTTCACAATATTGATTCTTCCGACCCAGGAACATGGAATATCTCTCCATCTGTTTAAGTCTTCTTTAATGTCTCTCATGAGTGTCTTGTAATTTTCTGTGTACATTTCTTTTGTTTCTTTGGGTAGGTTTATTCCTAGATATTTGATTCTTTTGGTTTCTGTGATAAAATAGATTGCCTCTTTGATTTTGTTTTCTGATTTTTCATTGTTTGTGTATAGAAATGCCAGTGATTTCTGTGTATTGATTTTGTATCCTGTGACGTTGCTGAATTCATTGATTAGCTCTAGTAGCTTTGTAATAGTGTCTTTGGAGTTTTCTATGTATAATATCATGTCATCTGCATAAAGACCTTTACTTCTTTTCCAGTCTGGATTCCTTTCTCTTCTCTTATTGCGGTTGCTAGAACTGCCAGGACTATGTTGAATAAGCATGGTGAAAGTGGACACCCTTGTCTTGTTCCTGATCTTAGAGGGAATGCTTTGAGTTTTTCACCATTGAGGATAATGTTCGCTGTGGGCTTCTCATATATGGAATTTATTATGTTGAGATAGGTTCCTTCTATGCCCATTTTCTGAAGAGTTTTTATCATAAATGGGTGTTGGATCTTGTCAAGCGCTTTTTCTGCATCTATTGAGATCATCATGCGATTTTGTCCCTCAATTTATTGATATGGTGTATCACACTGATTGATTTGCAGATATTGAAGAATCTTTGCATGCCTTGGATGAAACCGACTTGATCATGATGTATGAGTTTTTTGATGTGTTGTTGAATTCTGTTTGCTAGAATTTTGTTGAGGATTTTGGCGCCTGAGTTCGTCAGTGAAATTGGTCTGTAATTTTCCTTTTTTGTGTTGTCTTTGCCTGGCTTTGGTATCAGGGTGATGGTGGCCTCGTAGAATGTGTTTGGAAGTGTTCCTTCTTGTGCAATTTTTTGGAAGAGTTTTAGAAGGACAGGCATTAGCTCTTCTTTAAATGTGTGGTAGAATTTACCTGTGAAGCCATCTGGGCCTGGGCTTTTGTTTTTGTGTAGATTTTTGATCACAAATTCGATTTCTGAGCTTGTGATTGGCTTGTTCATAGTTTCTTTTTCTTCCTAGTTCAGTCTTGGAAGATCAATGTTTTCTAAGAAACTGTCCATTTCTTCCAGGTTGTCCAGTTTATTGCCATATAGTTGTTCATAAGTCTCTTATAATCCTCTGGATTTCTGCATTATCTGTTGTAATCTCTCATTTCTCATTTGATTTTATTGATCTGATTCTTCTCTTTTCTTGATGAGTCTGGCCAGTGGTTTCGTCTTTCCCCTTTCTCATTTTTGATTTTATTGATCTGATTCTTTTTTGTATCCTGTGACGTTGCTGAATTCATTGATTAGCTCTAGTAGCTTTGTAATAGTGTCTTTGGAGTTTTCTATGTATAATATCATGTCATCTGCATAAAGACCTTTACTTCTTTTCCAGTCTGGATTCCTTTCTCTTCTCTTATTGCGGTTGCTAGAACTGCCAGGACTATGTTGAATAAGCATGGTGAAAGTGGACACCCTTGTCTTGTTCCTGATCTTAGAGGGAATGCTTTGAGTTTTTCACCATTGAGGATAATGTTCGCTGTGGGCTTCTCATATATGGAATTTATTATGTTGAGATAGGTTCCTTCTATGCCCATTTTCTGAAGAGTTTTTATCATAAATGGGTGTTGGATCTTGTCAAGCGCTTTTTCTGCATCTATTGAGATCATCATGCGATTTTGTCCCTCAATTTATTGATATGGTGTATCACACTGATTGATTTGCAGATATTGAAGAATCTTTGCATGCCTTGGATGAAACCGACTTGATCATGATGTATGAGTTTTTTGATGTGTTGTTGAATTCTGTTTGCTAGAATTTTGTTGAGGATTTTGGCGCCTGAGTTCGTCAGTGAAATTGGTCTGTAATTTTCCTTTTTTGTGTTGTCTTTGCCTGGCTTTGGTATCAGGGTGATGGTGGCCTCGTAGAATGTGTTTGGAAGTGTTCCTTCTTGTGCAATTTTTTGGAAGAGTTTTAGAAGGACAGGCATTAGCTCTTCTTTAAATGTGTGGTAGAATTTACCTGTGAAGCCATCTGGGCCTGGGCTTTTGTTTTTGTGTAGATTTTTGATCACAAATTCGATTTCTGAGCTTGTGATTGGCTTGTTCATAGTTTCTTTTTCTTCCTAGTTCAGTCTTGGAAGATCAATGTTTTCTAAGAAACTGTCCATTTCTTCCAGGTTGTCCAGTTTATTGCCATATAGTTGTTCATAAGTCTCTTATAATCCTCTGGATTTCTGCATTATCTGTTGTAATCTCTCATTTCTCATTTTTGATTTTATTGATCTGATTCTTCTCTTTTTTTCTTGATGAGTCTGGCCAGTGGTTTGTCAATTTTGTTTATCTTTTCGAAGAACCCATTTCTCGTTGTATTTATCTTTACTATTGTTTCTTTCATTTCTTTTTCATTTATTTCTGCTCTGATTTTTATGATTTCTCTGCTTCTGCCGACTTTGGATTTTTTTTTTGTTCTTCTTTCTCCAGTTGTTTTAAGCATAGGGGTAGGTCGTCTGTTTGATATTTTTCTTGTTTCTTGAGATAGGATTGTATTGCTATAAATTTCCCTCTTAGAACTGCTTTTGTGGTATCCCATAGGTTTTGCATGGTCGTGTGTTCATTGTCATTTTCTTCTAGGAATTTTTAAATTTCTCCTTTGATTTGGTCAGTAATCAGTTTGTTTTTTAGGTAAATGTTGCTTAATCTCCATGTGCTTGTGTTTTAGCAGTTTTTTCCCTGTAGTTGATCTCTAGTTTCATTGCATGGTGGTCAGAGAAGATTGATATAATTTTAGTTTTCTTCAATTGACTGAGGTTTGATTTGTGGTCCAAGATGTGGTCTCTCCTGGAGAATGTTCCATGAGCACTTGAGAAGAAAGTGTATCCTTCTGCTTTTGGATGGAAGGTCCTAAAGATATCCATGAAATCCATCTCTTCTAGTGTGGTATTTGAGGCTTGTGTTTCTTTATTAATTTTCTGTTTTGATGATCTGTCCATTGGTGTGAGAGGAATGTTAAAGTCTCCTACAATTATTGTGTTATTGTTAATTTCCTCTTTTATGTCTGAAAGTATTTGTCTTATGTATTGAAGTGCCCCTGTGTTGGGTGCCTAGATATATATGACTGTTATGTCTTCCTCTTGGATAGATACCTTGATCATGATGTAGTGACCTGCCTTGTCTCTTAGAATCTTCTTTATTTTGAGGTCTATTTTGTCTGATACTAGGATTGCTACTCCAGCTTTCTTTTGACTTCCATTTGCACAGAATATCTTTTTCCAGCCTCTCACCTTCAGTCTATTAGTGTCTCTAGGTTTGAAGTGGGTCTCTTGTGAATAACATATATATGGGTCTTGCTTCTGGATCCATTCAGCCAGCCTGTGTCTTCGTTGGAGCATTTAGTCCATTAACATTCAAAGTAATTATTGATATGAATGTTCCTATTGTCATCTTCTTAGATATTTGGGGTTTGATTTGTAGGACTTCTCCTACTCTTGTATTTATTGGCTATATCAGGCCCTTTAACACTTGTTGTAGGGCTGGTTTTGTGGTACAGAATTCTTTTAGCTTTTGCTTGTCTGTGAAGCTTTTGACTTCTCCATCAATTCCAAATGAGATTCTTGCTGGGTTGAGAATTCTTGGTTGGAAGTTATTCTCTTTTAGCTGTTTAAATATGTCCCGCTGTTCTCTTCTGACCTGCAGAGTTTCTGTTGAAAGATCAGCAGTTAAACGTATGGAGTTTCCTTTACATGTTATTTGTTGTTTGCTCCTAGCTGCTTTTAGTAATCTGTCTTTATATTTAGTCTGCGTTAGTTTAATTAGAATGTGCCTTGGTGTGTTTCTTCTGGGGTTTCTCCTGTGTGGAACTCTTTGTGCTTCCTGGACTTGGTTGACTATCTCCTTTCCCATGCTGGGGAAGTTTTCAACTATAACCTCTTCAAGAATTTTTTTATAGCCTTTCTTCCCCTCTTCTTCTTCTGAGACTCCTGTAATTCTAATGTTGGTGCATTTGATATTGTCCCCTATGTCTCTGAGGCTATCCTCAGTTCTTTTGATTCTTTGTGCTTTGTTCTGTTCTTCAGCACTTATTTCCACCATTCTGTCTTCTAGCTCACTTATCCATTTTTCTGCCTCTGATACTCTACTGTTGAGACCTTCTATAGTATTTTTGTGTTCAGCAGTTGAGTTGTTTGGCTCTACTTGTTTATTTGTCATTTCTTGCATGTCTCTTCTCAGTGCAATAATTTCCTCTAATATTCCATTTTCGGTGTTTTGAATCCTCACTAATATCGCTCTTCTGAATTCGCTTTCAGATAATTTGTCTGTCTCCTTTTCTGTCATTTGTAACTGTGTTTCTCTCGTTTGTTCCTTCATTTGTGCAAGTGTTTCTCTGTCTTTTCATTATTATGTTAATTTTTGTT